>CM060437.1:13573159-15000472 GCA_030545235.1 Helianthus tuberosus | reverse complement strand
ATTACTAGACTATCATTTACTTGTTTTTTTTTGGACGGCTAAACAGAACATTTTTGTTAATCATTTGACAAATAGCAAGATGCTATTTTGCACCATGTGACACCAGATACACCAAGTCTCCATACAGAATTTAATTACAATGTTAAAAAAAGTTACTGAATTGAAAATTATAGGGGTAATAAAGTCTTTATATCCTATTACTAGACTATCATTTACTTGTTTTTTTTTTGGACGGCTAAACAGAACATTTTTGTTAATCATTTGACAAATAGCAAGATGCTATTTTGCACCATGTGACACCAGATACACCAAGTCTCCATACAGAATTTAATTACAATGTTCAAAAAAGTTGTAAATCAAACTTTCTCCAGTCGTCCAATGTTACAACCTCTTGCTTCATTCTTTGTTTCACCCAAGCGTATGTTTCCTCCTTTACTTCTTCCACTAATTTACTTATCGAGCTAATTTTGTTATTAAAGATTTTGTCGTTCCATTATTTACATGTTAGTTGTAGAAGGTAGTGAGTTACTTTCATAAAATGGAGAATATTTTTTAACCATGCATACATTTAGGGGTATCCAATATATTAAACCGAGAAATTTTTTTTTTCACTTTACCAAGAAAGTTGAGGGGTATCGTAGACTCCTGCAGGCCCACATAGAACCGCCTATGTTGGTATGTATTTTCATATTGAATGTAATAATATGAGGGAGTGAGATCAAGTAGGTCTTATGCATGTTTTTGACATCTGTGTAGGTCCAGTGGGTACTAATATATAGTGCTTCTGTTTAGTGTTGGTTGTCCTCTGCTTGTATTTATAAGTCATATAATTAATTGATTTTGCTTAATAACTTTGTTGAAAAAAGGAACTATATATTTATTTCAACGCCATCTTCACTCCTTTAACTCCTTATTGTATGCATATATAACAAATCTAGCCATTAAAGGAGAGAACGAAATTTTAATCAATGTACAATTTTTTTTTATACTGAATCACTAGAGAATTTGAGGATCGGATTGTTTAGAAGCACGTCAATCTTTATTGTGGAGAAGACTAACAGGAAGAGGAAAACAAGCACAGAAATTGCTGATAAAACCGCTGCCAATGCGATTGCTGTGACAGACTTCACCTGCTGAGCGTATGCTGTCGAAGCCAGAGCAAGAAAGGTAAGCGGGAAGGAGAAAGCCCACCATGCCACACTAAACTCTTTCACCGATTTTTTAAATAGTATCGGCCGGCTAGCCTGTTTCGTATAGCCCAATTCAGAATTAGTTCTTTAAGACCAAACAAAATAAAATGCTAGCAGAAACCTGCCGTCGTTTCCAACACCAAAATTCGTCGAAAATGCGTAGGAAACTACTACAAAACAGTAGGAAAATCTCCCAACAAAAAAGGGTTATACGAAGTTCCTACACATTTCTAACCACTTTTTTATTTTATTTTTATTTTAGTTTCCCTACGCATTTCCGACACAAGTTCACATATAGCATTTAAGACACAACTTTTCTTACGCCTTTCCAACCACTTATTATTATTATTTTTAAAAATTTTCCTACGCATTTCCCACACAGATTTTTCGGCCCAACTTTTCCTACGCCAACCATTTTTTAACAACGATATCCTACAGTAGGAAATCGGACAAACTTACCAACGATGTAAACAAAAATAACGATAGAAAAAAGAGCATCTTGCATTGGATATCAAAGCTTCCATTAATGGACTTCCAAGCTAAGGCTGCCATGCTCGGGGTGGCCACAAACTGGAAGAAAACCGGTCTGAGCCGGGATGGGAGGTGATTGGTACCCGATAACCGCTGATAAAGGGTGATAAAAACCACCATATAATGAGCAAGTCCCAATGTAAACAAACAAGCACCAGTTTCTCTCCACCCCATTTTAATAGCTGCATGGGCTCCTACAAAATTCCCTATCACAGACAGTTGGCTTGTAGGGTTAGCGACCATCGATAAAAACCGCTTTTCGGTTGTGAACCATTGCCCGTACACCTTAACATCAAGGCCTACCACAGGAATTATAAGAAGCCACCATACATACTCATAAGAGTATTTATTATGAAAAATGAATGAAGGGGCTGATTGAAGCAATAGGAGCCATGATATCCAAGGTGCAAAAAGGTAATTTACTCCTATATGGTGTTTGAACTCGGCTTTCACCATGTTGAAGTAGAAAATGCACCTCATAGTGTAGAGGATTGAGAGACACACCAATATGCCAACAGATAGACACCATATGAGGAGAAAAGCAGTTGATGGTAACTTGATAAACAAGTTATCAAATGTTGGTGGGATGTCTGTTTTTGCACTAAGTTTTTTCCATAACAATGCTTGACCACTAAGGGATATACAAATCCTGAAGTAGCTTGCATTAATACTAACTAGAATTGAAGGCTTTGAGTCTTTTTCTTGTTTATTAGGAATTGATTTCTCTATGGGTTGTTCTTGTTGTTTGATGCATGGAGAATCAATAACAAGATCCAATAGTGATTCGGGTTGAACCATTCTTGGACTTGAGATGTTTCTAGGTTTTCTACGTAGATAAAAGCCACGCAGATATCTCTTATTTTACATTTATTAGGTGCTTTATATAGTGCATGAATGATTATGGATTAAGTACAGGGAAAAAGCAACAACATATCATTACCCAAACAATTATATAATTCTTTTATGGGAAATTCACAAAAATAGACATTGATCCAAAACAATTAAGAAAATAGTCACCTGAAGCCAGGGGCAGAATTAAGGCCCGCCCAAGGTGGGCGGACACACCCCCAGGAAAAAAAAAATTAGTGCTAAGTTCCGTCGAAAATCCCGTCCACACCCCTTGGAATTTTTCGTCCGCACCCCTTAGGTAAAAAGTGTTATTAATTTATATTTTAAAATTTTTTTAGTAAACTCTTATTTTTTTTTTTTAAAAAACACTACCTAAATAATATAACTTTTAATACCTAAATAACTAAACCCAAAAACCCAATACCTTTAACTAGCCCACTACTAAGTCTTAGCCCAATAAACAAACCCAACAAATCACCAATATATATTTCAAACTAAAATAAAAAAAACAAGCCCAAAACCCTTACATATTCTCTCCCGCTCTCTATCATCCCTGCACGCACGCCAGGGATCAGAACATCACCGACAACAACAGCCGCATACCTCCGTAATTAGCCATCATACCACCGCCGATCGAACACAAGTAAGTTTCTTTGTTATTTTTGATGATTTTTAGTTGATTTTTTGGTTGATTTTTGGTGGGGTGGGACGGAACCGGTAGCCAACGGAAGTGAATTTTTGATGGCAGGAGACATGTGTGCTTCTTGTTAGTGATGATGTGTTATTTTGTGGTGGGTTATATATGTGTATTTTGTTAGTGATGATTAAGATACTTTGTCTTTTTTTGGTGGATTATATACGATCAGACCTGATGGTTTTTTTTAATGGTGTATATGATGTTTAGATGATTTTTAGTGTGCTTAAGAAAGTAGATTTATATGATGTTTTGGATGGATTTCAAAAAATAAAAACCCATAGGGCGATGTTTTAATTATGTTTATAACAAACTTTGACATGTTTTGATGATTATACAAGTTTAGTATGATGTTCTTTTGTTTTACATGACCCGACCCGACTCGAACCTACCCGATAGAACCAATTTTTTTACTTATATACCTTGGTGGCTAAAATTTTTAAAAATGTTCCGCACTTCCATGAAAAAATTTATGGGTCCGCCACTGCCTGAAGCATCTCTAGAGATGCAGTATTGTGTCAGCATTTTTTCCCCCACGATTAAAAAAAAAAAACATAAATAATAAATTATAATATGAAAAAGTTATTTTTGTTTAAAAATCGTGGTAGAAAAGGCAAAAAGAAGTGAAAAGGCTAAAACCTCTCTAAAGACGTTACACCACTTGCTATAACGTCTCTAAAGAGACCTCAGAAATGATTTTAGCATTTTACTTTTTTTAAAGCATGACCCTAGGTCTTTATTTTTTTAAGATTAAAAAAACATACATACTATAAAGATTTAAAATTAAACTTCAATATTTTTAACTTTCTTTTGATAATTATAAAAAGAGAAAATTTCACTTTTTGTCCTTTATGTTTGCAATAAATTTTGAAACGTGCCCTTTAAAACTTTTAGTTTCAATTTATGTTCAAAAAACACATGTTTTGTATCACTTTATTTCCTTTCCACCAAACTGAGTTAATTTACTTAGTTAGGTTTATTTAATGCAAGGGTATAATTGTCATTTTAAGGATGATTGCAGCTGTGTCCCTTTATATTATTCACAACGCATAATTGTCCTTCTAATTTCACTCATCGATCTCAATCATCCTCCTAATTTCTGCAATCAAACTTCGACGATGAACCCTAATTCAGACACCAATTGAAGACAATTTATGATCCGACAACACTTATCCCAATCTGATATCGATGCCTTCTACGGTAATTTTTAGGGTTTTGAGTTTCGTTTATTGAAATTATGAATAACACTAATTGATCATTGCATAATACTAATCGATCATTGCATAATGCAGTGGGATTCCCAGGTCTGTTCACCATTAAGCTTCATCACAGTGGCAGATTCACCCGATTTCCCGATAGGGCTTATGTCGAAGGAGAGTGCAATTTTATTGACTACAAGACCATCGATATCAGATTGGGATAAGTGTTGTCGGATCATAAATTGTCTTCCATTGGTGTCTGAATTAGGGTTCATCGTCGAAGTTTGATTGCAGAAATTAGGAGGATGATTGAGATCGATAAGTGAAATTAGAAGGACAATTATGTGTTGTGAAGAATATAAAGGGACACAGCTGCAACCAACCTTAAAATGACAATTATACCCTTGCATTAAATAAACCTAACTAAGTAAATTAACTCAGTTTGGTGGAAAGGACATAAATTGATACAAAACATGTGTTTTTTTTACATAAGTTGAAACTAAAAGTTTTAAAGGGCACGTTTCAAAATTCAGTGCAAACATAAAGGACAAAAAGTGAAATTTACTCTTATAAAAAAATTAAGTTTAAACATTTTCATGTTTATAAATATTTATTAAATTAGTCCTTAAATACTTAAAATGGTTTTTAGAATTATATATTAACAACGAATAAAAAAGTTATTGAATATATTTATTATACTTTTCTTTTCATCTTTTTATTTTTAAAATTTTCCTAACGCAAAAGTAAGGAACCCGTGTTCACATGTGGCTTAAAGGAAGCAAGAGTGTTTAGGCTTTGCTGATGCATGGCACAATCTATTTAAAAAAAAAAGTTGTACTCACAAGAAATAAGACTTTTAGTGGTAAGAGTTTTACTCAGAAGCTATTTAGTTAAAATGCTTTCATCAAACGACATTTTTGTGATTTGCGTTTTGTTTAATTTAGCTGGTTTATATGGTGAAACTTTGCTAAAACAGATCTTCGAACTGATTAATATTTTTTTTAGTGGAAGACCGAAATGGACGCAAGAAAACGGGTATAAGTTGCCATGTAAGCCCCACTTGCTATTGCTCAAAAGCAAATTCACTTTGCTCCACTTAATCTCTTTCCACAATCTCTTCAACAGTTTGTTGGTGTTTGTGATTAGATGATTAACTAAATGCACGGAGTCACGGAGAACTCAAAGAAATATTTGATGATTCTTAATCTATAGGTTGTTGCGTTTTAATAGGCTAACCATGGAAAACATAACATATAAACATTAAAAGGGAATATAAAGAAATAAAACATAAAATAAGCTAAGACATAGGAAATTATTAAGACTTGACTGTGGATGTAATTACAACCTTATATCAACAATTAAGACTCCAATAACCAACCATTTTGAATTATCTCAACTCTCCTCTTTAATTAAAAATGGTCTTCACGCCTAGTCGTCCCCCCAAATAGCAAAGTTGCTCCCTCGGTAAAGACTTGGTGAACAAGTCTGCCCAATTGTTCTTGTGTAGAGAAATATCACAACTCTACAAGCTTTTGTTCCACCAAACTTCCTATATAATGATACATTATGTCTATGTTCTTGCTTCAGCGATCATGATGTGCGTGATTAATTCTTAGAAAAATTGTTGATTGTTGTCACAAAACAAGGGTGTTGCTACTTCATGTTTTGCATACGTTCACTCAACAACTGTCTTAACAACGTTATTTGATATGCTACTAAACTTGCTTCTATGTATTCAGCATTGGTTATTAAAAATGATAGATGATCGAATATAATAAGAGAGAATTGTTAAAATATATAACTTGCATTAGATTCAAATCAAGACTGGTTGAGAGTAATTATACCCATTTAACCATCGTGATTGTAATACAAATGTTATGTTGGTTAACTACCTTAACCATCCAAACTTACGTTAACATTAATAATAAAACTAGTAGTTATAAACTTAGGATCTAAATTATACCAACATTCTCCCCCTAGTTTTGATGTATCTTTCCAAGCTCCTTGAGTCCAATCAAGCTCCTCATTTCAAAGAAATTTATCCTAGGCAAGCTTTAGTTAGAATGTCGGCTTTATTCTCCACTTACATGTTCAACTTGAATTTTCTCATTTTCATTGCATTATCCAATGAAGTGATATATTGTATTTATTCGATCTTCCATGAAATACAAGGTTCTTTGTAAGTAAGGTTGATGTCTACTCGTAGTGTTACTTTACTTGGCTTCTCTCTAGTTAAGTCACTTAGTAATCCTTGTATCCATAGTGTTTGACAACCTGCAGATTTTGTGGACATAAATTCGTATTCATGAATATAGGGCCACAAATGCTTGTTTATGACTTGCCCGAGTTATAGGTCCATCGTTGTAGTGAAATATTATTCCAGTAGTTCCTTTACCATCATTGGGATCTACACCATAATTGCTATCAATTTAGCCTTTTAAGTCTTTACTTCTTCCTTTGACCTTTGTCATATATTATTCCATAATCCAGAGTTCCTTTGATGTATCTTATAAGGTACTTTGAAGCTTGCCTATGTGTCATATGTGGTTCCCCATATAACGACTTACAAATTATTTGCATAATTAATGCCTGGTCTTTTTTTTTTGAACGGCTTATAGCCCAGCGGTCGTAGACACGCTGGGGGAATGAGAGACCCGGGTTCGAACCATAGAAACCCTCCCTTTCGGGGCAGGTTACTCTAGGCCCTCCGACACGCGCTGCACATTGGCGAACCGTATCGGCTATGTGTGAGATATCACAAACATTCAATTAATTTTCTATATTTTGTTGCATTTATGAAATCAATTTGATCTTCTTTAGATAACTTTAAACCAGCTTCCATTGGATACTTTGTTGGATTGCATTCTTCTAATCTTGTTTCATTTAGTACCTTTATTGCGTCGGTTGATTGTTTCAAGTAGATTTTACCATTTTCTTGCCTTACTTCAATTCTAATACAATATTTTAACAGACGTCACTCATTTCAACGTTTCCTTCATTTCTTTTTTGAAAATGTCAATATCCTTGACTGAGTTTCCATGTTACTACAATGTCATCCACATACACTACAATTAATTAATTTTGACTTTGCAGAGTTTCGCTTGTAGACTGCTTGTTCCTGAGGTCAATAGATCTTATGACTCCTCAATGGTAGTTATAACATGATCTCATCGTAGATGCAAGCTTCTCAATACCTTCTCGACTAGTACTTGATTAATAACGTCTTCTTCATATGCTCTTTTTTTAAGTGATAGTTCGCATGACACAAGAGATGAAATCTATTACACCTTATCGTCATTCATATGCAAGTTTCGAACCCCTACCGCAACCCCTATAATTGAATTGTCATGGTATTCGAATCTCTCTAATACTTGGTATGCATAAGGGTTTAAGCTTGTCATGTCATTGATGACACAACAATTTTGGAGAACACAATGCCGTGAGCCGCCTCTTGGATGTTCGCCAACGCCTTAGCGTCCTTTTTTTATTTTTCTTGAATCTACCTTTATCATCATCCTTTTCACGGAAACCTGGATCCATAAAATGCCAAATATCTATAAAGTGACAGGTTAAGTAGTACATAAAGCATTTTCAGCCCTTTTTGCTGGATTGTAAATGTAAACAAGTGAGTCAATTTTTGCCTTTGATACAAAAATATTGGTGTTTATGATTAGATCATTAGCTAAATGCACAGAGAGCTTAGGGAATAATCAAATTTTTTTTAAATAGGTTGCTACCTTTAAATAGGCTTAAAAATGAAGATAATAACAAAAATATTTATAAGGAAAATAAAGACATAAACCATAACATAAGCTAAGAAATAGAAAATTAAAGACTATGAAGTATCATACCACAACTAGTGTAACATCCTATCAAGACTTCAATTGTAACCTACCATTTGAATTATCTCAACACTTCTTAAAGATTACAGCTATAACAACCTTACACAATACAATCCTGCTCATTGCCATTTATTATAGGGGATATAGAGATCGATTCTAATCAGATCGCCATTTATTAAAAATTAAAGCTTCAAATACTCAAGTTTTATATAATATAATTTATTTTTTCAAGTTTTTTATAATATAATTTTTAAAAATATTATAAAGATATAACCAACAAGTTCGAAACAGATATAAACAGTTTTGAAGTCCTATTTTCTGTACTTTTAAAAATTGTCAATCTTTAAAAAGAAATATACCAATATTATATGCATATTACAGTTAAAATGCTTAGTTTTATAGGGTTGAGTTATAATACAAAGTATTTAGAAATAAGAAGTGTAAGAAGCCACCAGATAGTGACAAGTGTCCAAGGAGGAATTAAATGAAAAGGGGTAATTTTGTCTACAAGAGGAAAGAGAATATGCATATGCAAGTCACATGTTATTCCCCCCCCCCCCCCCCCCATTTTTAAATGGCCGTAACTTTTTTATACATCATTTGTTTTAAAAAAAAAATTATACCATAAAATGGAACGTTTTTTATCTTTAATATGAGTACCATATTGTTATATTTTTCAAAAAAAAAATTGAAAAACCCAGTTGCATATTACACAATGGACATGATGTAAAACAGAATGTAAAGTAGATCAAAAACACAATAAATGACAACAGATAAAGACACAATGGACAACATACTAAAACACAATGACCATAACGTATAACACAATGGCGATAACATATAGCACAATAAGTATCAGACTAAATAAAAACACAATTGATGACAACAGATAAAAGACACAATTAATGACAGCAGATAAAAGACACAATGGAGAGCAGATGATGACACAATGGAAAACAAACTAAAAACACAATGAACAAAGATAATAAAAAAAATTGAACAAATTACTAAAACACAATGGACAACATATTAAAACACAATGAATAACATATTAAACACAATGACCTGAACTAATAACACAATTTATAGAAAACCCAGATATAACACCATCTTCATTGTGTCATATATTGTGTTATATGTTCTTATAAAAACACAATGGATAGAACCCAAATTAACATTGTGTTATAGGTTTTGATAATAACACAATGGACATGATGTAAAACACAATGTAAAGTAGATCAAAAACACAATCAATGACAACAGATAAAGACACAATAGACAACATACTAAAACACAATGACTATAATGCATAACACAATGGCGATAACATATAACACAATAAGTATCAGACTAAATAAAAACACAATTGATGACAACAGATAAAAGACACAATTAATGACAACAGATAAAAGACACAATGGAGAGCAGATGAAGAAACTGTAGGTCCGGCTAGGGGAGGATCTAGTCGCCTAATCCTTGTTGTCAAACACACCCGGTTGTGCGGAATCCAACCGGAGATGCAAACCGAGATAGAACACGAAAAATACACGACACACAAAGTTCACCGTTTAACACCATTGTATTAATACGAATGAAAGGTTCGGTTACAAGCACAAGGTTTACAAATCTATTCTGCAAACTCTCTCTAACTCTCGTGTGTGTGTGTTTTTGTTCTCTCCTCTGTGTTCTTACTGTGTTCTCTTTGTGTTCTCTAATTGAAACAGAACAAATGAACTCTATTTATACTACAGACACACATACAAATGACGAAACATAAAACAGGCGACGAAACAGAATCATGGTCGACGAAACACATATGATTCGTCGACTTCTGGGCTGTTTCGTCGATGTGGTCTTAGGCCCAATCAGTTTAAGGCCCAATCCCTGATTCGTCATCTTCTTTTAGCCCAAGGACTGTGATGTTGAGTCCAGTCCTTGTCTTGTCTCTTTTGTTGGCTTGACGTCTTGTACATGACGGAGGAAAGTCGTGTCAACACGTGCCGAACCGAGTCGCGTACACAGAATCATGTATCAACAAACTCCCCCTTGGACGCTACTCGTGAGGTTCGCTTCTCATATCTTCTATGTCGGAGGATCTTCAAAGTCTTCACGTCTTCAAAGCAGAAAGTGTATCAACAAACTCCCCGTTTCATGTAGGAAGTGTGTTGACAAACTCCCCCTTAACATAAGCTCCCCCTTGAGTTATGCTCGTGAAATACTTGTTCGTTATGAAGTGAGATCCTTGTGGTATTGATGATGGTCAGCGGCAACTCGATCATCTTCATCACTTGAGCGCCTTCACGTCGTGTCTTCATTCCGAAGCTTGTCATCGACCATGTTCTCCTTGCCTTTAGAATCTGCACATGCAAGAAATCTAAACGCGTAATGAGAACAACTGCTTGGAATATCATAAGCAAACGACACACATGTGACCATTGTTCAATCAACTACCGTCCGACAGTTTGAAAGTTTAACAAAATTTATCAATTTTAGTTTTTAACTTTCAAAACTTGCAAATTTTGACCGTTTATGAAGATTTAGTCGATTCGGTTTTCGTTCAGGTTTCAGGTAACGAAGATTCGAGATCCAACATCGTACAATCGAAAATAAGATAAAAATAAAATCTTTTTGGCTTTTAGAAAGTTTATATTAAAACACACCTAAAATCTTTTTGGACTTTTTGAATATTTGAAATGTAAAGACTGAAAGCAGTAAATAAATATATACAAAGAAGCAGAAACTGAAAGCATTAAATAAATATTTACAGACATTCTTTTTGTGAGTTTCGAGGGTAAGAGAATCATATCAGTGTACGGTCATGCCAAAACGCTCTTTTTGTTCAATTAATTAACATTAAGATAAGCATCCTATAACAATTATCGGTATTGTTGTCCACTTAAGCTCAACTTATCATTTGTAATCATGGCGAGGGGATACGTTAAGGTATGATTTATACTTACCGACCGGTGTACATCCACATCACGACACATTCCCGTATCAAGGTATGCACGAGGGTTCATCTTACCGGTGAGTATACCGATTATCATCTGTTTGACCGTATATGATGTGAGATTCTCACTTATTTTGATTGAAAACAAGCCCTATGTGATAGAATCACTTATTGATGAGGAACTTGATTTTCATATGCATGAGGGCACAGGAGCAAGTCCGTGAACAGGTCAGTACTTTCGTACAGCAGAGAGACGAACTTGACTCCCGGATAAATGTGATATATTATCACTTATTTTGTTGGGACATGTGATTGTTGATCACTTATTGAGGTCGAATGCAGTATGTACACGTTTGTATGGTATCATGGAAGATCTAGACTTGCGTCCCCGTTATTTTTCGGTAAAAGATACAACCATGATACCCAGATGATAAGCAGCATAAAGACCGAATATCTCAGAACCTCGGCAATCTCTCAAACGAAATTTCGGTACTAAGACCATATGCCAATGAATGGTTCCCACCTGGTCTTCATTCGATTTAAGTTTATATCACCCTGCACACTTTAAAATGATTGTGAGCCTACCGATACATCTTATATAGAGCTGCTTATCGTTTTTCATTTTAGGTTTAAAGAGGTTTGGACAGACCACTGATGTACTATCATTTTCTCTTTTGCTCGCCAGGAAACTCATTTTTGTTTTTCTATTGTTTTTGTGTTTTTGAAATTTTTCGATGTTTTTGGATTTTCAAATTTTTGGATTTACTCCCCCTAAAATCAACAAACTAAGACAAATTTAAAACACAAAGGTATTTACAAAAATGATTTTCCGATGTTGGTTTTACTCTTGCTTGACCTTAATGCCGTTTACCAATAATAAAAAGTCAAATCTTGATTTGTCAAATGCTTTGGTAAAAAGGTCGGCACGTTGGTCATCGGTGTGGACCTTGACAACATTGAGGAGTTTCATAGTGAAACAATCACGTGTGAGGTGATATTTGAGATCAACGTGTCAGGTCAAAGAGTGCTGTACGAGATGATAATAATTCATAAAGCAGCTGAAATATCGACAAGTATAGGAGTGATTAGAAATTTAGAACCGTATCCTGCAACTGCTTCGTGCATTGCCAGGAATCTGAGTGCTCTCCCAAACTGGATATCCACCTGGTGTGGACTTCAAAGTCAATTTTGTAGCTACTTAGAAATCTCTTCACAGCAACAAGATCACAGACCTCTGGGTCCGGCTGGTCTTCCACATTGTACCAGCGAAGGTCTTTGTCTTTCTCTTTCAGAAGTAGTGTGCGGTTGTTCAATCCACGCCAAGGCATCCGCACACCCGGTTGGTTCGTTCAACAAACACATTTTCTTCATTCACACCGTGGAGAAAAATACACTGCACGTTCATCTTGTTGATTTTGAACTTCAGACGTGCTGCAGGTGCGTACTTTTCATTGGAATCTTTCCTGAGGACCCGATCAAAAACCATAACAACCAAATTTTGGCACATATTTCATCTGGTCGAATTTTTTTTTTTTTTTTTTAACTTCATTCCTTTTTCCTTCATCAGACATCTTTTTGTCTTCTTTCTTCCTCTCTCTATCAAAGGCAACAATATTCTCCTTGGATACAACAATGTTTCGGAGCCTTATGTCGCCGATCTTGTGCATGGACGCTCCACTATCAACAATCCTAAGACTATCAATAGTTCCTCCTGGAACATCCTGCACACTCATTCAGAGATTAGTTGGAGAGGGGGACCCAAGCCTTCACAGACTTGGGTCGTCCGTCATCATCGAGAATTGTGACATCCATTTCCCGATGATTCGGAATTGATGTAGCTCCCCCTGAAACAATTTCCAATTTTGGTTTCCAAATCTGTTTCTGTCTTTCATGTTTAACATCCGATTTAACAGATTTTGTTTGGATAACCTCCGGTTTTAACGCCTTTTCAACTTCTTTTCGTTGTTTCTTTTTCTGTTTCACTTCTCATTGTTTAACAAGACGAGGGTCCTGTTTTGGTGAAACAGATCTTTTATGGTAATTGTTACCATGGGGGGCATCAACTTTTGCTTTCAACTTATGAAGATACGGACAGTTTCGAATTATGTGTCCAATTGTACCACATTCAAAACACATTCTCCGCTCTACAAACCTCGGAGCATCATGTGATTGCCTAGCCGATGATGAACTTTGTGATCCCGAAGTACTAGGTTTTGAACTGTTTAGTTCATTTCTTTTCCTCACTGTTGCTTTCTTGACAAAATCTAAGTTAGATTGGTTCTCAAAATTTGCAATTTTGTCCGTTCCCTTAGATTTCACAAAGTTCACATTCTTTTTCTTCTTCTGATTCGGCTTCCTTGGATTTTGAGTCGGTGTTTTACCTTTTGATTTGGCATGATTTTGCTGTTTTTGCACTGTTGGTAACTTTTGATTGCCAAATTGTTTTCGAACTTCGGCCTTTGGGATAGGAGGGCACTGTGTTACAGTAACACGTGATCCTGTCTTTCCCAAAAACTTACTTGTCGAATTTTCAAAAACTTTACTTATTAAAGATTGATTAACATTCTTTATAGGAAAATCTTTGTCTGAGTAAATTTTATCATCACCAACAAGAGTGTACAGTAAATCCACACTCTCCGACTCTTGGGCAGATGTGGACTCGGTTGGAACAGTCTTAGCAGGTTTTGCGGGAGGATCACATAGAATATGATTCTCAAGAGGTATGACCTCTTCTTTGATTACCGCATCAGACTTTTCCGAATCAGTATCATCAGATTCATCATCAGAAGAATCAGTATCCTCAATCACAACTGGAGGATTCTGACTCGGTTCAGCAGAAGACACACATGTATCTGCTGACACATCTGAATCTGATGATACCTCTTTCTTGTATCCGAGCCCTGCTGCAAATTCTTTAACATCAAGAGGAACAGATGGTTCAAAGAAAGTTCTATTCTCCTCGTCAGGCATGGCATCATAATTTTGTCTAACAGGTGGTGGACATTGCTTATATCCGATGCATGTGACATCCTTTTTCTCTTTCTGAACATCAATGATGTGATCCAACACATAGCTAGAGCTCAAATAACTATCTAACTTGAGTCGGATCGCCTCACTTTCGGTTTTAACACAAGCCATTTCCTTTTGCATTATCTCAAGACGTGTGATATACAAATTTATGTCAGTTTGTTTTCTGGAAACCATTTTTGTCAGCTCGGTTTTATCTTTCTTTAATGTTTCAATCATCGACTTAAAGTTCTTTTCATGGTTTTCATAAAACATGTTGGCTTCTGTGCACTTAGAAAGATCCACGGTTAATTTCTGATTGTGGATAAATGTCACATCATATTTCTCCTGCAAAGCCTCGTGTTTGCTTTGCAACTCACACCACTTAGCATCTAAATCAACATGTTTGTTTTGCAAGTCAAACAAACTAGCTTGTAAAGCATCATGTTTGCCTTGCAACTCAGACATGTTTACTTCTAAATTAGCACATTTAACATGCAATCTATCACAATTATCACAAATAACAGCAGTTGGTTCATTGACACATACCTGACTTGGATCACTCTCAGATGTTGACCTTTCTGCATCAGAATCAACAACCTCCCTTGATGATTTATATTCAGATCCAACCTCGCTTGAACTTGAAGTAGTATCATCCTCAGCTGAAGTTGAAACATCTTCATCTGAACTACTGTCATGTTCAGAACTGTCATTATTTCCCGAGGATTCACCATTGCTGGCATCTTTGACAACTTCAGCAAAACAAGCTGTTCCAACTGGAGCATCACTACTCAACCTGATTGACCAATCACCACTTTCATATACTTGAACCACAAGTGCCTGGTTAGCATTTGATGGTCCTGCTTGGCTTTGGTTGTTGACAGGTATCAATGTACGCTCATCGTTCCTGTTCTGATTCTGCTGGTCTCCTTGATCTCTGAAAGGGTTCTGGTTCCCATGCTGAGCTGGCTTAACAGGAACTTGAATGGGATTGCCATGTAGATCTGTTGTCACAGGAGGCCTTTGTGTTTGCTGTTGAGGCATTGGTTGAAGAACTGGTTGAAGCGGATTTCCATATATGTCTGTTGTTGGAGGAGGAATGCCATACAAGCTAGTGCTAGACACACTTGTTGGTCCTGTAGATCGAACAGGTAATGGATTTCCGAACATATCTGTTTTTGGAGGGACTGGAACTTGGATAGTATTGCCAAACATGTCAGTGTGAGACACAAACTCTGTTTGAATTGGAGCATGTGAAGAAGGTTTTGTAGAAGTGCTGGGTGTTCCATAATACATTTCTGTAAATAAATCCTCACTGCTTCTATACTTGTTTTCTGTATTTGACGGAGTACCCCAGGCCGGATTCATTTTTTTTTTATAAAGAAAAATGTACCTGAAAATCACACCTAAGTCAAACGGGTAAATCACTATTGCAAACCTTCTGTTTAAAAATTCCAAGTGTTTCGACGAAACCAAAGTTCCACGAAACAGACTTAGACGTTGTTATTTTTACGAAACAGATTTTGAATTTTAAATTGAGCTCCTAGACGAAACAGGCCCAAATTAATTGTTTGGCGAAACAGACTGATGTAATTGTTGCTTTGGGCCTCGACGAAACAGTTACCAAACAATGTCCTACGAAACTGGTCCAAAATCAATTAAGGGCCCAAAGAACAATGTTCATGAACGACGAAATAAAGCCCAAGAGAGTGAGGCCCAAAACCCAAAATGACGAAACTGAAAAGGAAAAACTTTGGTTTCGTCGATTGCTTTTTGGCGAAACAGATTTGAAATGCTTTAGAAAGTTGGTGAAAAAGTGGGTGAAACTTTCGGCTGGACCTTATCCTTCCTGACACACACCCTACTTTTCAAACCATCATCATGCTTTTTAACCAAACAATGTCTATCAATATTTTAATCAAGACACAAATACCAATTCACAAACAACTTTGACAAATGATTTTCAAAGATCAAAAAGTGTAAAACTTGAAGAACACTTTGAATGTTATATGAACACTATGAATATTCCGGTGAAAAATATGATGATTCCGGTGACCGATAAATTTCCGAAACCCGATTTTGCTCGAAACTTCACTAAAAACCAACTTTTAATATGTGAATATGAAAGATAAAGTGGTTTTTATAAGAACTTCCAGCAAAACAACAAGATTTAATCCGATTTTAAGATGTTTTCCAGAAAATTATGAACTTTAAAAACCCGAAAAATGACCAAGAACACCTCGGTTTTAACAAGGAGAAGAGCCAAGGCTCTGATACCACTTGTAGGTCCGGCTAGGGGAGGATCTAGTCGCCTAATCCTTGTTGTCAAACACACCCGGTTGTGCGGAATCCAACCGGAGATGCAAACCGAGATAGAACACGAAAAATACACGACTCACAAAGTTCACCGTTTAACACCATTGTATTAATACGAATGAAAGGTTCGGTTACAAGCACAAGGTTTACAAATCTATTCTGCAAACTCTCTCTAACTCTCGTGTGTGTGTGTTTTTGTTCTCTCCTCTGTGTTCTTACTGTGTTCTCTTTGTGTTCTCTAATTGAAACAGAACAAATGAACTCTATTTATACTACAGACACACATACAAATGACGAAACATAAAACAGGCGACGAAACAGAATCATGGTCGACGAAACACATATGATTCGTCGACTTCTGGGCTGTTTCGTCGATGTGGTCTTAGGCCCAATCAGTTTAAGGCCCAATCCCTGATTCGTCATCTTCTTTTAGCCCAAGGACTGTGATGTTGAGTCCAGTCCTTGTCTTGTCTCTTTTGTTGGCTTGACGTCTTGTACATGACGGAGGAAAGTCGTGTCAACACGTGCCGAACCGAGTCGCGTCCACAGAATCATGTATCAACAAACTCCCCCTTGGACGCTACTCGTGAGGTTCGCTTCTCATATCTTCTATGTCGGAGGATCTTCAAAGTCTTCACGTCTTCAAAGCAGAAAGTGTATCAACAAACTCCCCGTTTCATGTAGGAAGTGTGTTGACAAACTCCCCCTTAACATAAGCTCCCCCTTGAGTTATGCTCGTGAAATACTTGTTCGTTATGAAGTGAGATCCTTGTGGTATTGATGATGGTCAGCGGCAACTCGATCATCTTCATCACTTGAGCGCCTTCACGTCGTGTCTTCATTCCGAAGCTTGTCATCGACCATGTTCTCCTTGCCTTTAGAATCTGCACATGCAAGAAATCTAAACGCGTAATGAGAACAACTGCTTGGAATATCATAAGCAAACGACACACATGTGACCATTGTTCAATCAACTACCGTCCGACAGTTTGAAAGTTTAACAAAATTTATCAATTTTAGTTTTTAACTTTCAAAACTTGCAAATTTTGACCGTTTATGAAGATTTAGTCGATTCGGTTTTCGTTCAGGTTTCAGGTAACGAAGATTCGAGATCCAACATCGTACAATCGAAAATAAGATAAAAATAAAATCTTTTTGGCTTTTAGAAAGTTTATATTAAAACACACCTAAAATCTTTTTGGACTTTTTGAATATTTGAAATGTAAAGACTGAAAGCAGTAAATAAATATATACAAAGAAGCAGAAACTGAAAGCATTAAATAAATATTTACAGACATTCTTTTTGTGAGTTTCGAGGGTAAGAGAATCATATCAGTGTACGGTCATGCCAAAACGCTCTTTTTGTTCAATTAATTAACATTAAGATAAGCATCCTATAACAATTATCGGTATTGTTGTCCACTTAAGCTCAACTTATCATTTGTAATCATGGCGAGGGGATACGTTAAGGTATGATTTATACTTACCGACCGGTGTACATCCACATCACGACACATTCCCGTATCAAGGTATGCACGAGGGTTCATCTTACCGGTGAGTATACCGATTATCATCTGTTTGACCGTATATGATGTGAGATTCTCACTTATTTTGATTGAAAACAAGCCCTATGTGATAGAATCACTTATTGATGAGGAACTTGATTTTCATATGCATGAGGGCACAGGAGCAAGTCCGTGAACAGGTCAGTACTTTCGTACAGCAGAGAGACGAACTTGACTCCCGGATAAATGTGATATATTATCACTTATTTTGTTGGGACATGTGATTGTTGATCACTTATTGAGGTCGAATGCAGTATGTACACGTATGTATGGTATCATGGAAGATCTAGACTTGCGTCCCCGTTATTTTTCGGTAAAAGATACAACCATGATACCCAGATGATAAGCAGCATAAAGACCGAATATCTCAGAACCTCGGCAATCTCTCAAACGAAATTTCGGTACTAAGACCATATGCCAATGAATGGTTCCCACCTGGTCTTCATTCGATTTAAGTTTATATCACCCTGCACACTTTAAAATGATTGTGAGCCTACCGATACATCTTATATAGAGCTGCTTATCGTTTTTCATTTTAGGTTTAAAGAGGTTTGGACAGACCACTGATGTACTATCATTTTCTCTTTTGCTCGCCAGGAAACTCATTTTTGTTTTTCTATTGTTTTTGTGTTTTTGAAATTTTTCGATGTTTTTGGATTTTCAAATTTTTGGATTTACTCCCCCTAAAATCAACAAACTAAGACAAATTTAAAACACAAAGGTATTTACAAAAATGATTTTCCGATGTTGGTTTTACTCTTGCTTGACCTTAATGCCGTTTACCAATAATAAAAAGTCAAATCTTGATTTGTCAAATGCTTTGGTAAAAAGGTCGGCACGTTGGTCATCGGTGTGGACCTTGACAACATTGAGGAGTTTCATAGTGAAACAATCACGTGTGAGGTGATATTTGAGATCAACGTGTCAGGTCAAAGAGTGCTGTACGAGATGATAATAATTCATAAAGCAGCTGAAATATCGACAAGTATAGGAGTGATTAGAAATTTAGAACCGTATCCTGCAACTGCTTCGTGCATTGCCAGGAATCTGAGTGCTCTCCCAAACTGGATATCCACCTGGTGTGGACTTCAAAGTCAATTTTGTAGCTACTTAGAAATCTCTTCACAGCAACAAGATCACAGACCTCTGGGTCCGGCTGGTCTTCCACATTGTACCAGCGAAGGTCTTTGTCTTTCTCTTTCAGAAGTAGTGTGCGGTTGTTCAATCCACGCCAAGGCATCCGCACACCCGGTTGGTTCGTTCAACAAACACATTTTCTTCATTCACACCGTGGAGAAAAATACACTGCACGTTCATCTTGTTGATTTTGAACTTCAGACGTGCTGCAGGTGCGTACTTTTCATTGGAATCTTTCCTGAGGACCCGATCAAAAACCATAACAACCAAATTTTGGCACATATTTCATCTGGTCGAATTTTTTTTTTTTTTTTAACTTCATTCCTTTTTCCTTCATCAGACATCTTTTTGTCTTCTTTCCTCCTCTCTCTATCAAAGGCAACAATATTCTCCTTGGATACAACAATGTTTCGGAGCCTTATGTCGCCGATCTTGTGCATGGACGCTCCACTATCAACAATCCTAAGACTATCAATAGTTCCTCCTGGAACATCCTGCACACTCATTCAGAGATTAGTTGGAGAGGGGGACCCAAGCCTTCACAGACTTGGGTCGTCCGTCATCATCGAGAATTGTGACATCCATTTCCCGATGATTCGGAATTGATGTAGCTCCCCCTGAAACAATTTCCAATTTTGGTTTCCAAATCTGTTTCTGTCTTTCATGTTTAACATCCGATTTAACAGATTTTGTTTGGATAACCTCCGGTTTTAACGCCTTTTCAACTTCTTTTCGTTGTTTCTTTTTCTGTTTCACTTCTCATTGTTTAACAAGACGAGGGTCCTGTTTTGGTGAAACAGATCTTTTATGGTAATTGTTACCATGGGGGGCATCAACTTTTGCTTTCAACTTATGAAGATACGGACAGTTTCGAATTATGTGTCCAATTGTACCACATTCAAAACACATTCTCCGCTCTACAAACCTCGGAGCATCATGTGATTGCCTAGCCGATGATGAACTTTGTGATCCCGAAGTACTAGGTTTTGAACTGTTTAGTTCATTTCTTTTCCTCACTGTTGCTTTCTTGACAAAATCTAAGTTAGATTGGTTCTCAAAATTTGCAATTTTGTCCGTTCCCTTAGATTTCACAAAGTTCACATTCTTTTTCTTCTTCTGATTCGGCTTCCTTGGATTTTGAGTCGGTGTTTTACCTTTTGATTTGGCATGATTTTGCTGTTTTTGCACTGTTGGTAACTTTTGATTGCCAAATTGTTTTCGAACTTCGGCCTTTGGGATAGGAGGGCACTGTGTTACAGTAACACGTGATCCTGTCTTTCCCAAAAACTTACTTGTCGAATTTTCAAAAACTTTACTTATTAAAGATTGATTAACATTCTTTATAGGAAAATCTTTGTCTGAGTAAATTTTATCATCACCAACAAGAGTGTACAGTAAATCCACACTCTCCGACTCTTGGGCAGATGTGGACTCGGTTGGAACAGTCTTAGCAGGTTTTGCGGGAGGATCACATAGAATATGATTCTCAAGAGGTATGACCTCTTCTTTGATTACCGCATCAGACTTTTCCGAATCAGTATCATCAGATTCATCATCAGAAGAATCAGTATCCTCAATCACAACTGGAGGATTCTGACTCGGTTCAGCAGAAGACACACATGTATCTGCTGACACATCTGAATCTGATGATACCTCTTTCTTGTATCCGAGCCCTGCTGCAAATTCTTTAACATCAAGAGGAACAGATGGTTCAAAGAAAGTTCTATTCTCCTCGTCAGGCATGGCATCATAATTTTGTCTAACAGGTGGTGGACATTGCTTATATCCGATGCATGTGACATCCTTTTTCTCTTTCTGAACATCAATGATGTGATCCAACACATAGCTAGAGCTCAAATAACTATCTAACTTGAGTCGGATCGCCTCACTTTCGGTTTTAACACAAGCCATTTCCTTTTGCATTATCTCAAGACGTGTGATATACAAATTTATGTCAGTTTGTTTTCTGGAAACCATTTTTGTCAGCTCGGTTTTATCTTTCTTTAATGTTTCAATCATCGACTTAAAGTTCTTTTCATGGTTTTCATAAAACATGTTGGCTTCTGTGCACTTAGAAAGATCCACGGTTAATTTCTGATTGTGGATAAATGTCACATCATATTTCTCCTGCAAAGCCTCGTGTTTGCTTTGCAACTCACACCACTTAGCATCTAAATCAACATGTTTGTTTTGCAAGTCAAACAAACTAGCTTGTAAAGCATCATGTTTGCCTTGCAACTCAGACATGTTTACTTCTAAATTAGCACATTTAACATGCAATCTATCACAATTATCACAAATAACAGCAGTTGGTTCATTGACACATACCTGACTTGGATCACTCTCAGATGTTGACCTTTCTGCATCAGAATCAACAACCTCCCTTGATGATTTATATTCAGATCCAACCTCGCTTGAACTTGAAGTAGTATCATCCTCAGCTGAAGTTGAAACATCTTCATCTGAACTACTGTCATGTTCAGAACTGTCATTATTTCCCGAGGATTCACCATTGCTGGCATCTTTGACAACTTCAGCAAAACAAGCTGTTCCAACTGGAGCATCACTACTCAACCTGATTGACCAATCACCACTTTCATATACTTGAACCACAAGTGCCTGGTTAGCATTTGATGGTCCTGCTTGGCTTTGGTTGTTGACAGGTATCAATGTACGCTCATCGTTCCTGTTCTGATTCTGCTGGTCTCCTTGATCTCTGAAAGGGTTCTGGTTCCCATGCTGAGCTGGCTTAACAGGAACTTGAATGGGATTGCCATGTAGATCTGTTGTCACAGGAGGCCTTTGTGTTTGCTGTTGAGGCATTGGTTGAAGAACTGGTTGAAGCGGATTTCCATATATGTCTGTTGTTGGAGGAGGAATGCCATACAAGCTAGTGCTAGACACACTTGTTGGTCCTGTAGATCGAACAGGTAATGGATTTCCGAACATATCTGTTTTTGGAGGGACTGGAACTTGGATAGTATTGCCAAACATGTCAGTGTGAGACACAAACTCTGTTTGAATTGGAGCATGTGAAGAAGGTTTTGTAGAAGTGCTGGGTGTTCCATAATACATTTCTGTAAATAAATCCTCACTGCTTCTATACTTGTTTTCTGTATTTGACGGAGTACCCCAGGCCGGATTCATTTTTTTTTTATAAAGAAAAATGTACCTGAAAATCACACCTAAGTCAAACGGGTAAATCACTATTGCAAACCTTCTGTTTAAAAATTCCAAGTGTTTCGACGAAACCAAAGTTCCACGAAACAGACTTAGACGTTGTTATTTTTACGAAACAGATTTTGAATTTTAAATTGAGCTCCTAGACGAAACAGGCCCAAATTAATTGTTTGGCGAAACAGACTGATGTAATTGTTGCTTTGGGCCTCGACGAAACAGTTACCAAACAATGTCCTACGAAACTGGTCCAAAATCAATTAAGGGCCCAAAGAACAATGTTCATGAACGACGAAATAAAGCCCAAGAGAGTGAGGCCCAAAACCCAAAATGACGAAACTGAAAAGGAAAAACTTTGGTTTCGTCGATTGCTTTTTGGCGAAACAGATTTGAAATGCTTTAGAAAGTTGGTGAAAAAGTGGGTGAAACTTTCGGCTGGACCTTATCCTTCCTGACACACACCCTACTTTTCAAACCATCATCATGCTTTTTAACCAAACAATGTCTATCAATATTTTAATCAAGACACAAATACCAATTCACAAACAACTTTGACAAATGATTTTCAAAGATCAAAAAGTGTAAAACTTGAAGAACACTTTGAATGTTATATGAACACTATGAATATTCCGGTGAAAAATATGATGATTCCGGTGACCGATAAATTTCCGAAACCCGATTTTGCTCGAAACTTCACTAAAAACCAACTTTTAATATGTGAATATGAAAGATAAAGTGGTTTTTATAAGAACTTCCAGCAAAACAACAAGATTTAATCCGATTTTAAGATGTTTTCCAGAAAATTATGAACTTTAAAAACCCGAAAAATGACCAAGAACACCTCGGTTTTAACAAGGAGAAGAGCCAAGGCTCTGATACCACTTGTAGGTCCGGCTAGGGGAGGATCTAGTCGCCTAATCCTTGTTGTCAAACACACCCGGTTGTGCGGAATCCAACCGGAGATGCAAACCGAGATAGAACACGAAAAATACACGACTCACAAAGTTCACCGTTTAACACCATTGTATTAATACGAATGAAAGGTTCGGTTACAAGCACAAGGTTTACAAATCTATTCTGCAAACTCTCTCTAACTCTCGTGTGTGTGTGTTTTTGTTCTCTCCTCTGTGTTCTTACTGTGTTCTCTTTGTGTTCTCTAATTGAAACAGAACAAATGAACTCTATTTATACTACAGACACACATACAAATGACGAAACATAAAACAGGCGACGAAACAGAATCATGGTCGACGAAACACATATGATTCGTCGACTTCTGGGCTGTTTCGTCGATGTGGTCTTAGGCCCAATCAGTTTAAGGCCCAATCCCTGATTCGTCATCTTCTTTTAGCCCAAGGACTGTGATGTTGAGTCCAGTCCTTGTCTTGTCTCTTTTGTTGGCTTGACGTCTTGTACATGACGGAGGAAAGTCGTGTCAACACGTGCCGAACCGAGTCGCGTCCACAGAATCATGTATCAACAGAAACAATGGAAAACAAACTAAAAACACAATACACAACAAACTAAAACACAATGAATAAAGATAATAAAAAAAATTAAACAAATTATTAAAACACAATGGACAACATATTAAAACACAATGAATAACATATTAAACACAATGACCTGAACTAATAACACAATTTATAGAAAACCCAGATATAACACCATCTTCATTGTGTCATTTATTGTGTTATAGGTTCTTATAAAAACGCAATGGATAGAACCCAAATTAACATTGTATTATAGGTTTTGATAATAACACAATGTATAGAAACTCTACTGACCAAAACCCAGTTAAAAGACACAATGACCTGAACCTTTAACACAATGCAAAAAAACCCAGTAAAAATGAAATTTTTTATTTTATTTTTATATGATAATATGGTACTCATATTAAAGATAAAAAACGTTCGTTATTATAGTGAAATTTTAAAAAAAAATGTCGTATGAAAAAGTTATGGACGTTTTAAATCGATATGGGAATTGGCATGTGTCTTGCATGTGGAGAGAGAAAATCCATAAATATAGGATTCCCTTTATGCCCTTCTATTATCTTATTTTCCCTACAACTAATCTCAACCCTTCAAATCTAAGATCAATGGATTAGAATCATTCTTACCCTTCTTATTTATTTTATCATTTGTATATGATCCTAACCCTAGTTTTATAATGTGCTTTTTTTTAAAATTAATCAAGTAGATAAAATTTGTTATATTTTAAAAATATCAATAGAACTAGTTGGAAAAAGTGAACATAAGAAAATCTTAACTTTAATCATTTTATTTAAAAAAATTAACACAATTACTAAATATTCTTAAAATTACTAATTCAGATAATTAATTAATTAATACCAAGGAGTTGGTAGGTAATCAATATCATCTATTGGTAAAAAATATTTAGATTGCTCAAATCTCTTTATAATTGTTTTTATAGTTAACATGATTTGTATTGGATTTCAACTCTTACTTCGACGTGCAATCTACACATGTCATTATTTTATTGAACGGAAATTTTGTAAGAGTTACTCGAAAGCTAATTTGTTAAAATGCGTTCATCAAACGACATTTTTGTGATTTTGCCATCAATTAAAAGAGGTTAAACGGTAAAACTTTATTAGAACATATCTTCAAACAAATTAGGTATGTTGCCATGTAAGCCCCACTTGGGTAATGCTCAAAAGGCAAATTCACTTTACTCCACTCAATCTCTCTCCTCAATCTCTTCAACAGTAGTTTTGCATTGTTTATTGATATAAAGGGGATTTGTGTGTGTTTGTGCATGCATGCTCAGGAATCCTCTTTGTTATGTCATGGATAACGCAGCATTATTTAGGTTTATTTTTTTCCAGCAGATGTAACAAAAAGGAGAATGAGTTGAGGCAAGATTTTGTGCAAAATTATCACCAAGAATTTTTTATTTTTATTTTTGCTGAACAAAAAGTTCAATCAAGTGATATAAAAAGAAGATATATAACAAGGAGACTTATTGTTAAAACAACTTTTACTAAAATACAGAATTACAATGTGCTCATTTTTTTATCTACATTATAAAATTTATTTGGTTTATATTCATATACATATATATATCAAGAGTAGCAATTCCGTCTCAACTTTTTGAAAGCTAAAAGCGTCTAAAATTGGGACCTTATATATATGGGAGGGTTTAAATGAGAACGCTAAATATTGTGAGAACCGTGAGAACGAATAATAAAACCATGAGAACTTGGTCAAAAACAATTCAAATTCAAAATTTCTTTTTACACTTATCATTATTATCCGAATACAATGTTAGAAATTAAATTTACACGTTTAAATTTACGTGAATTCGTAAATAAAGAAAATTTACACATGTGTAAGTTTGCCATTTACACATGTGTAAATTTGTTATATTTACACATGTGTAAAAAATCTAATAAGAGTGATTTTAATAGAAGAAATGAATTATTTGATTTTGTAAATTCTTTTTTTGATGTTATATTTTAATTTCAATGAGGGTTGTATTAAAAAAATGGTTTTGATTTGTGTTCTCATTCATTCTCACGGTTCTCGCAATATTTAGCGTTCTTAAGATAATCCTCCCCTGTATATATATATATATATGGGAGGGTTTAAATGAGAACGCTAAATATCGCGAGAACCGTGAGAACAAATGAAAAAACCACGAGAACTTGGTCAAAAACAATTCAAATTCAAAATTTCTTTTTACACTTATCATTATTATTCGAATACAATGTTAGAAATTAAATTTACATGTTTAAATTTACGCGAATTCGTAAATAAAGAAAATTTACACATGTGTAAGTTTGCCATTTACACATGTGTAAATCTGTTATGTTTACACATGTGTAAAAAAACTAAAAAGAGTGATTTTGAAAGAAGAAATGAATTATTTGATGTTGTAAATTATTTTCTTGATGTTGTATCTTAATTACATTGAGGTTTGTATTAAAAAAATTGGTTTTGATTGTTTTTTCATTCGTTCTCACGGTTCTCGCAATATTTAGCGTTCTCAAGATAACCCTCCCCTATATATATAGGGGAAGGATCCACTAAAAAGTGGATTTTGCCTAAGTAGCCTAAGAAGGATTGTGATGATGACATGTGGCACTCCTAATAAGTAGGAATTAAGGGTATTTTGGTTCTTATAAATATGAGTGAAAATGACATGTGGCACTCGTTTGTTTTTTAAAAATACAACAAAAAAATCTAGTACAAAAAAATCTAGCACAAAAAAGTAGTACAAAAAAATCTAGTACAAAAAATATAGCACAAAAAATGTAGTACAAAAAAATATAGCACAAAAAAATCTAGTACAAAAAAAATACAACGCAAAAAATTCAGCAAAAAATGTAGTACAAAAAAATCCAGCACAAAAAAATTGAGGAAAAAAATTTTAAACAAAAAAATTCAGCACAAAAAATTAGCATATAAATATAGTACAAAAATTCAGCACAAAAAATGTTATACAACATAGAAATACAACACATTTAAGTGGGTTTTTTAAGTTTTCATATTTTATATAGCAATATGGTACTCAAATTAAAGATAAAAAGACGCTCGATTTTACAGTGAAATTTTTATGAAAAAATAATGTCATATAAAAAAGTTATGAACGTTTAAAAAATATGGGTGGAATATGCATATGCCTTGCATGTGGAGAGAGAAAGTCCATAAATATGATTTTCCCAAAATACCCTTGCACTCCTCATTTCTCTCACCATTTTATCTTAACCATTGATTTGAAAAATGAATGGTTAAGATTCCTTCTCATCATACTTAGGGAAAATTAACTTTTTATTTGATCTTACCCATATATATATATATATGGGAGGGTTATCTTGAGAACACCTATTTTTGTGAGAACACTAAGAACAATTTTCATCCATAGATCATCCTAAATTAAGGGCTAAGATTAGAGGGGTTTAAATGAGGAGGAAACTTAAATAAAAAGACTAAAGGGGCATTATTGTCAAAACATAAAACACACAAACCCATCAAAATCTTCAATCGATCTCTGTAACAAAAAAAAAAACCCTTCAATTCAAAATCACTAAGAATCGAACTTCTGATTAGAAAAGAGGAATATGAAGAATCATAATCTCCCAGTTAGGATTTGATTGAGATAAACTTCTAATTAGAACATTGCGATTTCATTCAGTTGAAGAATCTAGAGTCAAGCTCTCAAAAACAATTCACTTTTTGCTCATCTTCCTCAGGTATTGATGTTTGTTGTGATTTGGATCTAATTGACGGTTTGAAGTATGATTATTTGGTTTTTTGTTAGTTAAGTATGAAATAGTTAGGTATGTTTGGACGTTGATTTAATATCTAATTATGTATATGGAGAGTTGGTGGAATTAGGGTTCCTATGACTGAATTGAGGCTGAAATTGTTAGGGGTTTTTTGGACATTGATGTGAAGTTTAGTTATGTATATGGAGGATTGGTGGAATAAGGGTTTCCATGACTGAATATATGACAACGAGAAACTTACACATGTGTAAAACACACACTTACACATGTGTAAAATATGTGTAAAATAGAAACTGTTGTGTAAATTGTGGTTCTATGTTGTCATTATGTAACATAATGCATTAGTCAGTTGGGCCTAATCTACTTTTGTAACTCTATGTGGTGAACTGTTAGTGAATAACTCTTTTTTAATCGTGTGTAGTTAGGAAGGGGTAGTAGGACAAGAAGAATCAAAGTTGAGAAAGGAGTCGAATGATTAATGCCATGTAGGCGTAAACCGACGAGAATTATAATTGATGGTAAAGTATTTTAGCCGGTAAGCAATTTAATTTCTCGTTAAACAAAGCTTCACAACAAAAGAGTGGGGTTGATTTGAGTATAGAGATAGTGTCTTATGTTCATGGGTTAACTAGCTTTTGGGATTACAAGTTGATTAGGTGTTCTTTAACTATATCTTAGTGTTACTTTTTGTTTATTGATAATGTGCGTGATTTTAATTTAGATCGACGATGTGATAAACTCGGGAATTGTGTTGGTATCGCGTTTCAGTCTCAGGATTTCCATATGTTTTTACACATATATATGAAGGTTTACACATGTGTAAATCATAATACTTGGAAAAAAACATAAAAAATATGAAGGTTAACACATATGTAAATCATATATAAATAGGTTTACACATGTGTAAATCATAATACTTAAAAAACAAGCATTAATATGAAATTTTGCACATGTGTAAATCATATATATAAAGGTTTACACATGTGTAAATCATAATACTTTAAACAATAACAAGCATAAATACGAAAATTTATACATGTGTAAATCTATATATGAAGGTTTACACTGGTGTAATTCACAATACTTTAAAAAGTAAGCATAATTGCATAAATATTAAGGTTTACATGTGTAAATCGTATATATGAAGGTTTACACATGTGTAAATCATAATATTTTAAAAATGTAAGCATAGATATAAATGTTTACACATGTATAAATCATAATACTTTAAAAAAATAAACATAACAATGAATGTTTATACATGCGTAAATCATAATAGTTTAAAAAAAGTAGAGATATAAACGTTTACACGAGTGTAAATCATAATAGTTAAAAACTTGAAGACAACGCAAACAAGTTATGAACAACAAAGAAAATATTAAGACATTAGATTTATTGTCGAGAACAACCACTATTACCTTATTTCATTATTGCATTTTTTGTTTCAGATTCACGTGTTTCTCTACTACTTTCAAGTGTTAACGATCCTAAGTACAAAGAAGTTAGAGCAACAACACCTGAAAAGGTTAAAATATCAGTCGAGCAACAAAGGATAATACTACAAATTGTGAGGCTTTTGGGTTGTGGCGTATGGAACTGTTTTAGGGGTTTAGAGACTCTAAAGATAAAAAGCGGTGGCAATTAAGTTCAATTGCAAAGAAATTTGTTGCAATAATACCTCTTCCTGGCATAAACAAATTTAAAGAAAAGCTATTGTAGAAAGCTTGGGAACTTGATCGAATGAGCAACAACTAGACATGATCTTTTGTTTTCTTGTACCTAGTACATCATTTTTTTTAATATTATGGGTTACTAATAGTTGTAAGAAGATACAACATTGAATAATGCACATTTACATTAGTGTTTGAAATATGTTGATTTACATCTTGTTTGACAATTTATTTCCGGTGTTTGAAATGTTCAGATTTACAAACTTTGTATATTAGTTTTGCCTTTATAATGTCATATTACATATGTGCATATTAAAAGTATTATATATATGTGTGTAATATGGAAAATTACATTTATGTAAAACATACATAGATATGTGACAGTGAACAATTTACACATGTGTAAATTAACTACACATATGTAAAACAAACACTAATATGTAACAGTGAACACTTTACATATGTAATTTAGCTACACATATGTAAAATAGATACAAATATGTAACAGAACATAATTTACACATGTGTAATTGAGCTGCACATAAGTAAAAATACATATATTTGCACATGTGTAAATCAACTGCACGAATGTGAATATAAATTGACACGATTTAAAATAACTCGTACATATAAGATATTAGAAGATGTGAAATCCAACAACAGATCAAACATAAGACGCATGTAGTAATTACATCAAATTAATAACATGTACAAATAGTTTTTTCTCATATTCTTCAGAGGACCACTAAGATTCAGATCGAATTCTATGTCACTACATTTAGTTGCTTGATTGGTGGTACTGCTAGGCTTCATCTTCATCCTTACTGCCATCGGAACAGTAGTAATGAAGAGTTGACCCAGTGAAGTCATCACGTGACACTTGTTGCTAGTATTTTATACTACAGCTGCTGGATTTCTTCTTTTTTTTTCCTTTCGTCGTTGGTGATGTAAACAATGGGAACACCAATGGTAATCAAAGCTGGTCCTGGTTGTTTCCCTTTTAGTCGCGTCGCCATGACATAATAAGAACGTGTCACCTCCTCACAGTATCAAAGATCCTTAGCTAGTCCGTGCACTAGCCTATCCTGAACATTAATTTATCATTACACATTTGTAAGACAAACAAACAGAATAAACATAGTCCGTTGGATGAATGTATAAACACGATTTTATCCAGTTGTAACCTTCACCATCTCTGTCACTTCCTTCCACAAATCCAACTATTTCCATTCCTCTCTGGGTGTAACCTTCACTAGCTATTAATCCCCCACAAAGTAAGTGTATATTTTAGTAGTTTCAATCATATACTTTGCTAAATTAAAATTGGTTAAATTGTAAATGCCTAAACAATGAAACACGTGGTTTTAGAAATAAAAGGAATTAAGCACAAGACAAGCCTGGAAAGAAGGTTGAGTAGGATAAAGAGCCAAAACTAGTTCTTAACGAATTGTTCTCGGGTTGATACAGACCATGTTAAGAAAACGGGGAGTGGAAGTATTAAAAAGTTAGCACCATATAAGCGGGTCAATTTAAATAACAAGTCAAAGCTAATAAAAATGGGCTCTTGTTGAGACTAGTCATTCTAGGAAAAAAAACTAAAAAAAATTAATAAATTAGCATTAGATAAGCCTCACAAAACAAGTGCTCAGATCGGACATGGGTCAAACTGGCTCGAACAAAATAGATCGGATTGAATCTAATAATTTTAGAAAAAAAAACAAGGAAAACCGCAATAGATTAGCACCAGATAAACCTCACAAAACAAGTGGGTCAGACTAGATAATGGGTCAAAACTGGTTCTGGACAAAACAGGCACAGGTAGAAATTTGTCATTTACAAAACAAGCAGACTGAGTAGGATAATGGTTCAAAACTGCTCCACAACAATATGGACTGTGACAACTCGTATTTTCGAACCTATCTTTGTAACGTAAACTTTATGTGATTATGTGTATGGGATGATTTAATGGAATATTACGTTATTGAATGTTAAGTGAATATATGTTGTGTTGTATGTATGAATGTATAGGAACGACCCAAACGCACAACACCATTCGATCGCACAAACCCATTTGGGCTACACTTTGTATTCGGACCTATGGGCAGCCCATTGAGGGTTCGGCCCACTCCTTCTCTTTGTCGCATAACATTAGGGGATAGAGTATACTCCTCACTTGTTTTGCTAAACATTCTAAACACACAAACCCTAGCTTCCTCTCATTCTCTCTCTCTAACTTGACGGCACACTCTCTCTCTCAATCGAAGATCACCTCCTTGAATCGGATCACCCTCTATCTTTCGGTTAGTGTCTAATAATTTATTAACTTGCTAATACTTGATACTTGATATTGTAGTTGTTATAATATTGAATGATGATTCTGCTTATGTGCAATCGGATCTATCAAATTATATATGTATGATGACACATGTTGATGTAGCAATAGGCTTTGATGATTCAATAGATTTGAGGTCAATAGTTGATAAAGTTGGATAACCATGACAATCAAAAATGGCGGCCATGTGATCATTTATGTTACCAATGACTGTTGCTAGTACTATGTGAATTGAATGGACTTGTATTTTAAGGATCCTTCATGATTACTTGCACATGAATTGTCAGTATGTTTTGTGGTTCTTACATGTATTTTAAATGGAATAGATCTCAGTGCATGTTCAAATTAATATATGATAATTCTGATTTGCATGCATGTAATCGGCTGGACACTCATGAAATCGGAACATATAATAATATTTGATAAGTTGTCGGCCATTTGTTGTTTATTTCGATGATGATCATGTGTGGTTGTTGTTCATAATCATGATGTTAGGGTTAGGTGAAACAATTGTTAAAAATAATGATTTGATCGATTTTTGTTTGATATGGAAGTTGTTAACATTTATTAGTAAATTGTGAATTTTGGAAACCATTGCAATGATTGTAACATGATCGAATTTTGGAAAACAATGTAACTGTTTGGCATAACTTTCGGATATTGAACAACTAATCACACAAGACCCTTAGTCGCATAAGGAGACCATTCGCACAAGCCTTGTCAGTCGTACAAGATACCTCCAGTCGCACAAGGCTTGCTGGATCGCACTAGATGTAATATGTTTAACTGTTGGGCCTCAAAGCCCAACACGAGTCGCACAATGGGATCTGGGTCGCACAAGGTGTAGTGTCACTTAACTGTTGGGCCGGGTATGTATTGGGCCGGATGAATCCAATCGCACAAGGGATAATGGATAGCACAAATGGTTTAGTTGTTTAATTATTGGGCCACTTACTTGTTGGACTGTTTTGATTATTGGGCTTAACCTTTCGGGTCGCACAAAGTAAATGGGTTAACGTGATGTTGCATGTTTGCCATGTTTCGTATGTGTTTCTTGTATGTTATCAATGTGATACTTGTGTGCGCTACTTGACACCAAAACCTGACTTGTATGATAACCATGTTAGGACGTGGTTGACCACTAGCTGCTAGACTTGACTTTTCTGTGTAATCTGCCGAGCAAACCAAGGTGAGTTCACACTTCGTTACAAAGCATGGGGTTCCCAGGGGTTGGGAATGGGTTAAGGAATATAGATTCCTCGTCCTGTTGAGACGTATTCAGGAACGTAGATTCCTCGTCCAGTATGAGACGGATTTAACTATACTAGACTAGAACTCTATCAACGAAGTCCCTCCTTTTATATCGACTTAATCGCCGAGGCCAATGGCGAACGGGTCATTAGTTAAATAGCGCTATTAGGTTTAACAAACCTCACACCGTGCCGCAGAGGACGGGCGTGGACTAATGGACTATGGCACGTCAGTGATGATAGACACAGACGTTAGGGCACTTAAACATGACGAACGTTAGTAGTCGATATGGTAACGAGTCTGGTGAATTAAACATGGGGTAGCCCCCACGGCCATAGAGCCGGGGTGGAATAGCCAACGTAAGAACGGGTAACTAATAAACGATTTTCGAACCATGGGGTAACCCCCACGGCTGGATAGCTGGTAAAGAGCAAACTGTGTTTTCGGAATAACTATAAACTGGACAACCAAACGTGAACTCACTCAACTTGTTGTTGACTCGTTACTACATGCTTTGCAGGTCTATAGGTACTTAGCTGGAGCTTGCACAAGGAAGAGTCGTTGTGGGACATGGACAGCTGTGTGCCATGTTAAACATTTGGATAATTAAACTTATGATTTGGTTTTGAACATTATGCTTCCGCTCATAACTTAAATATGTTTGATTTGGACACTAAACGTGCTGGTTGGACTTTTACATTTAATTATTTACTTGCTCAATATGATTAGTGGTTTGATCCTGGTCAGTCACGCCTCCAAGCGGTGATACTCCGCATGTGGATTTTGGGGGTGTGACAGATTGGTATCAGAGCCATTGGTTATAGATAACTTGGTTTTAATAAAGGAAAACGTTTTTGTTAAAACCAGACTATAACCTGTACAGTGCTCTACGATCCACAACGACGCTTCACTCCACGTGCAAGGCTCGACATTCTAGGTGATATGGTTTACGTTTTATATTGCCTACTTGCTAGATTACGTAGAACTTTGCTCATGATATGCTTAGCTAGTATAGCTACTCTTGCTTGAACACGTGTGTGCTTACTCTCTTCTGTCATCGCACTTTCGCGAACCTTTCTCACTCATGTTTCCCTTGATATGAAGATCATGTCTGGACGCATTAACATGACTCAAGCCCAGTTGACGGCTCTGATCAACGAACAGGTTGCTGCGGCACTTGCAGCAGCACAGGCAGGAGGTATACCCTGCAGTTTATAACTCATTCTAGGATCTTTAGATCCTACTCTCGTGAACCTACCCCTGTGTTAAACTTTGTCCTTTCTTACACTCACAACAGGTCAGCATGCTCAGCCACCTGTGTGCACCTTCAAAACTTTCATGGACTGCCGACCCACTACTTTTAGTGGCACTGAAGGAGCAGTAGGTCTCCTCCACTGGTTTGAGAAACTAGAATCTGTGTTCGAAATGTGTGAATGCCCTGAGGCACGCAGGGTGAAATATGCTACCGGCACTCTCGAGGGTTTAGCCCTCACATGGTGGAACGCTCAAGTCCAAATGCTGGGGTTGGTTGCTGCTAACGCCACCCCATGGAACAATTTTAAAGAGATGATCAAGGAGGAATACTGCAGTCGTGACGACATTCATAAGCTGGAAGTCGAGTTTTTCAACCTCAAGATGACGGGGTCAGAAATTGAGGCGTTTACTAAGAGATCGAATGAGCTTGCACTACTGTGTCCTACTATGGTGGACCCTCCAATTAAGCGTATTGAACTTTATCTCAAGGGTCTAGTGCCAGAGATACAAAGTCATGTGACATCAGCAAACCTCGCCACCTACCAGCAGGTCGTTCAGTTGGCTCACCGTCTCACTGATCAGGCGGTGGAGCAGAACAGGTTACCAAAACGTATTAGTGCTACAGCTACCTCTGAACCTCCCAGTGATAACAAACGTAAATGGGATGGAGCTTCAAGCAGAGGTTCGACTTCTGTTCAATCCCAGTCGCAACAGAGAAGAACTGAAGAGTATAAGAGTCCTAGTCAGCAATCGTCAGGTAGCCAAAGTCATGGTGGATACAAAGGAAATCACCCCAAATGTAATCGTTATAACTTACATCACAGTGGGCCATGCACCAGAAGTAACTGTCATCGGTGCAACAAGCCTGGTCATATTGCAAGAGAATGTAGGAGTCAGTTTCCCGCGAACCAAAATCGGCAACAACAGCGAGCCCCACCAAATCAACGTCAGCAGCAGCAACAACAAGGTAACAACAAAGGATGCTTTCAGTGTGGAGCTGAAGGCCACTTCAAGAAAGACTGTCCCCAGCTGAACCAGAACAACAACAATAACAACAACAATCAGGGGAATGGAAACAACGGGGGTAACAATGGCAATGGTGCAAGGGGCCGTGCGTTCGTTATTGGCAATGGAGAAGCGAGGAATGACCCCAATGTTGTGACGGGTAAGTTCCTTCTCGACGACTTTTACGTTACTGTCTTATTTGATTCGGGTGCTGATACTAGTTATGTGTCCCAAAAAGTTAGTCAACTGCTTAAGCCTACCCCAACACCTTTGAACCCCAAACACGTTGTAGAGTTAGCTAATGGTTAAAGTATAGAGGTCACACACGTAGTCAAGGGTTGTAACCTAGTACTTGCTGATCACACTTTCTCGATCGACCTTCTTCCTATCACTCTGGGTAGTTTCGACGTTGTCATTGGGATGGACTGGTTATCCCAACATCAACCAGAGATTCTTTGCAATGAAAAGATTGTCCGTATTCCTCGCCCAGGCGCTGAACCTCTCATGATTCGTGGCGACAAGAGTGGTGCTGTCGTGAGCATCATTTCTTCCCTTAAGGCTCAAAAGTGTTTGCGTAAGGGCCACACTGCCTTTCTGGCTCTTGTTACTGACACCTCGAAGAAAGAGAAAAGATAGAAGACTTTCCAATTGTACGCGACTATCCTGAGGTATTTCCTGAGGAATTACCTGGCCTCCCGCCTCATCGTCAGGTCGAGTTTCAAATCGAGTTAGCTCCTGGAGCGGCACCTATAGCTCGTGCACCGTATCGTCTAGCTCCATCAGAGTTGAAAGAGCTATCTACGCAATTACAAGAACTCTTAGATAAGGGTTTTATTCGTCCTAGCTCTTCGCCCTGGGGAGCCCCAGTGCTATTTGTGAAGAAGAAAGACGGTACGTTCAGAATGTGCATCGACTACCGTGAACTGAACAAGGTGACTGTGAAGAACCGCTACCCTCTTCCACGCATTGACGATTTGTTCGACCAGCTACAAGGGTCGAGCTACTATTCAAAGATCGATTTGAGATCAGGATATCACCAACTGAGAGTCCGAGAAGAGGACGTCTCTAAAACAGCCTTTAGAACCCGTTATGGACACTATGAGTTTTTGGTCATGCCTTTTGGGATGACAAACGCACCGGCGGTCTTCATGGACTTGATGAATCGAGTGTGCAAGCCTTACTTAGACAAATTCGTTATTGTCTTCATCGATGACATCCTGATCTATTCGAAGAGTCATGAGGAACACGAGCAACATTTACGACTTATTTTGGAACTCCTTCGAAAGGAACAGTTGTACGCCAAGTTTTCAAAATGTGACTTCTGGCTTCGTGAAGTCCATTTCTTAGGCCATGTAGTGAACAAGGATGGGATTCACGTTGATCCATCCAAGGTAGAGTCAATCAAGAGCTGGCCTGCACCTCGTACGCCAATGGAAATTCGCCAATTCTTGGGATTGGTAGGTTACTACAGGAGGTTTATCAAGGATTTTTCCAAGATTGCACAACCTCTTACTTCACTAACGCAGAAGGGCGTTGTTTATCGTTGGGGAAACGCACAGGAGATAGCGTTTCAGCACTTAAAGGATAGACTTTGCAGTGCACCTATTCTTTCATTGCCAGAGGGCACAGACGACTTCGTGGTTTACTGCGACGCATCCATTCATGGTCTTGGTTCCGTATTGATGCAGCGGGATAAAGTTATAGCCTACGCCTCACGCCAACTCAAAGTTCATGAAAAGAACTACACCACACACGATTTAGAGCTGGGAGCTGTTGTTTTTGCACTTAAGATATGGAGACACTACCTGTATGGTACCAAATGCGCTATCTACACTGATCACAGGAGCCTCGAGCATATCTTTAAACAGAAGGAACTCAATATGCGACAACGACGATGGGTCGAACTGCTGAATGACTACGAATGCTCGATCAGGTACCACCCGGGCAAAGCCAATGTTGTGGCTGACGCCCTCAGTCGGAAGGACACTGCGCCCAAGCGCGTACGAGCTTTACAACTTACTATACAGTCTAGTCTTCCTTCGCAAATATGAAATGCTCAGGTAGAAGCATTGAAACCAGAAAACATCAGGGCCGAAGCCCTACGCGGCTCAAGGCAACGCTTAGAACAGAAGGAAGACGGTGCTTACTATGTAACGGGACGCATATGGGTTCCACTTTATTGCAACCTACGAGAACTTGTGATGGATGAGGCACACAAGTCTCGCTACTCAGTACATCCTGGTTCGGATAAAATGTACCACGATATCAAAACCACATATTGGTGGCCTGGCATGAAGGCCCATATAGCAACATACGTTAGCAAGTGCTTGACTTGTGCGAGAGTCAAGGCGGAGTACCAGAAACCTTCAGGCCCCCTTCAACAACCAGAGATACCACAATGGAAATGGGAGAAAATTTCCATGGATTTTGTTACTGGCCTGCCTAGATCTCAACGTGGTAATGATACTATTTGGGTGATCGTGGATCGACTCACAAAGTCTGCTCATTTCCTGGCTATCAAAGAAACGGATAAGTTCTCCACCCTAGCAGAAGTATATCTCAAGGAAGTTGTCTCAAGGCACGGGGTGCCCATCTCTATCATCTCGGATCGAGATGCACGTTTTACTTCAGAACTATGGCAAGCAATGCACAAGTCCTTTAGCTCAAGGTTAGATATGAGCACAGCTTATCACCCGCAAACGGATGGGCAGTCGGAACGTACCATCCAGACCCTCGAAGACATGCTTAGGGCATGTGTAATTGACTTTGGCAACGGCTGGGAAAAGCATCTGCCACTTGTGGAGTTTTCGTACAACAATAGCTACCACACCAGCATTAAAGCTGCTCCGTTTGAGGCATTGTACGGGCGTAAATGCCGGTCACCTCTTTGTTGGGCAGAGGTGGGGGATAGTCAGATTACTGGTCCAGAACATGTGGTGGACACAACAGAGAAAATTGCTCAGATACGACAACGAATGGCGGCAGCTCGTGACCGTCAGAAAGTCTACGCCGATAAGGGCAGAAAACCCCTAGAGCTCCAGGTTGGGGAGCGTGTACTACTCAAGGTTTCACCCTGGCAGGGTGTGGTTCGTTTTGGTAAACGGGGCAAACTTAACCCACGATACGTTGGACCTTTCGAAGTCATTGAGAAAATAGGCAAGGTGGCCTACAGACTGAACTTACCAGCAGAACTCAGTGCAGTTCACGATGTTTTCCACGTGTCGAATCTGAAGAAATGTCTGGCAGATGAGACCCACATAGTTCCTTTGAAGGAGCTCACTATCGACGAGCAGTTACGATTCGTCGAGGAACCTGTTGAAATCACGGACCGAGATGTTAAGGTCCTCAAGCGTACTAGAATACCTCTCGTTCGAGTTCGTTGGAACTCACGTCGCGGCCCAGAGTTCACCTGGGAACGCGAAGATCAGATGAAACAAAAGTATCCCCAACTGTTCGCAACCGGTACAACCACTACTGAGGCTGAAGCTATGGAATTTTGGGACGAAATTCCAAATCAACGGGGGGAGGATGTGACACCCCAGGAAAACCAGGAAAACCATGCAACTTAACTAGCTTCCTCAGTGAGTACGTGCTAAATTTCGGGACGAAATTTCTTTCAACTTGGGGATAATGTGACAACTCGTATTTTCGAACCTATCTTTGTAACGTAAACTTTATGTGATTATGTGTATGGGATGATTTAATGGAATATTACGTTATTGAATGTTAAGTGAATATATGTTGTGTTGTATGTATGAATGTATAGGAACGACCCAAACGCACAACACCATTCGATCGCACAAGCCCATTTGGGCTACACTTTGTATTCGGACCTATGGGCAGCCCATTGAGGGTTCGGCCCACTCCTTCTCTTTGTCGCATAACATTAGGGGATAGAGTATACTCCTCACTTGTTTTGCTAAACATTCTAAACACACAAACCCTAGCTTCCTCTCATTCTCTCTCTCTAACTTGACGGCACACTCTCTCTCTCAATCGAAGATCACCTCCTTGAATCGGATCACCCTCTATCTTTCGGTTAGTGTCTAATAATTTATTAACTTGCTAATACTTGATACTTGATATTGTAGTTGTTATAATATTGAATGATGATTCTGCTTATGTGCAATCGGATCTATCAAATTATATATGTATGATGACACATGTTGATGTAGCAATAGGCTTTGATGATTCAATAGATTTGAGGTCAATAGTTGATAAAGTTGGATAACCATGACAATCAAAAATGGCGGCCATGTGATCATTTATGTTACCAATGACTGTTGCTAGTACTATGTGAATTGAATGGACTTGTATTTTAAGGATCCTTCATGATTACTTGCACATGAATTGTCAGTATGTTTTGTGGTTCTTACATGTATTTTAAATGGAATAGATCTCAGTGCATGTTCAAATTAATATATGATAATTCTGATTTGCATGCATGTAATCGGCTGGACACTCATGAAATCGGAACATATAATAATATTTGATAAGTTGTCGGCCATTTGTTGTTTATTTCGATGATGATCATGTGTGGTTGTTGTTCATAATCATGATGTTAGGGTTAGGTGAAACAATTGTTAAAAATAATGATTTGATCGATTTTTGTTTGATATGGAAGTTGTTAACATTTATTAGTAAATTGTGAATTTTGGAAACCATTGCAATGATTGTAACATGATCGAATTTTGGAAAACAATGTAACTGTTTGGCATAACTTTCGGATATTGAACAACTAATCACACAAGACCCTTAGTCGCATAAGGAGACCATTCGCACAAGCCTTGTCAGTCGTACAAGATACCTCCAGTCGCACAAGGCTTGCTGGATCGCACTAGATGTAATATGTTTAACTGTTGGGCCTCAAAGCCCAACACGAGTCGCACAATGGGATCTGGGTCGCACAAGGTGTAGTGTCACTTAACTGTTGGGCCGGGTATGTATTGGGCCGGATGAATCCAATCGCACAAGGGATAATGGATCGCACAAATGGTTTAGTTGTTTAATTATTGGGCCACTTACTTGTTGGACTGTTTTGATTATTGGGCTTAACCTTTCGGGTCGCACAAAGTAAATGGGTTAACGTGATGTTGCATGTTTGCCATGTTTCGTATGTGTTTCTTGTATGTTATCAATGTGATACTTGTGTGCGCTACTTGACACCAAAACCTGACTTGTATGATAACCATGTTAGGACGTGGTTGACCACTAGCTGCTAGACTTGACTTTTCTGTGTAATCTGCCGAGCAAACCAAGGTGAGTTCACACTTCGTTACAAAGCATGGGGTTCCCAGGGGTTGGGAATGGGTTAAGGAATATAGATTCCTCGTCCTGTTGAGACGTATTCAGGAACGTAGATTCCTCGTCCAGTATGAGACGGATTTAACTATACTAGACTAGAACTCTATCAACGAAGTCCCTCCTTTTATATCGACTTAATCGCCGAGGCCAATGGCGAACGGGTCATTAGTTAAATAGCGCTATTAGGTTTAACAAACCTCACACCGTGCCGCAGAGGACGGGCGTGGACTAATGGACTATGGCACGTCAGTGAGGATAGACACAGACGTTAGGGCACTTAAACATGACGAACGTTAGTAGTCGATATGGTAACGAGTCTGGTGAATTAAACATGGGGTAGCCCCCACGACCATAGAGCCGGGCTGGAATAGCCAACGTAAGAACGGGTAACTAATAAACGATTTTCGAACTATGGGGTAACCCCCACGGCTGGATAGCTGGTAAAGAGCAAACTGTGTTTTCGGAATAACTATAAACTGGACAACCAAACGTGAACTCACTCAACTTGTTGTTGACTCGTTACTACATGCTTTGCAGGTCTATAGGTACTTAGCTGGAGCTTGCACAAGGAAGAGTCGTTGTGGGACATGGACAGCTGTGTGCCATGTTAAACATTTGGATAATTAAACTTTTGATTTGGTTTTGAACATTATGCTTCCGCTCATAACTTAAATATGTTTGTTTTGGACACTAAACGTGCTGGTTGGACTTTTACATTTAATTATTTACTTGCTCAATATGATTAGTGGTTTGATCCTGGTCAGTCACGCCTCCAAGCGGTGATACTCCGCATGTGGATTTTGGGGGTGTGACATGGACTAAGATTGAAACCGGTCATTTTAGAAAAAAAAAAAATATCAAGAGAATGTAGGACCTTTCTAAGTACCTCAACATCATTGAGAGATATCATTTTCCATTCATGAAGATGAGCTCTAACATGTCCATGTTCTCAATGGTGGTCCTCTCTAACCACCCACTTAACTCATCCAACACCTTAATCCGCCACACTCCCGCAGTCCCATTGAACCCAAAAAAGTTCAAGAAAATCTCATTCACTTGTTGTTCCGCTTCAAAATGGAATAGAATGCAAAGTTAACATGCTGGAATATTGTTAGCAGATTCTCATCCCAATTTACAAATGACCACCTTGCTTGCACCAGTCCCAATTTCTCATTATGCTACAAAATGACAATCAAATTCACACTAAATTCACCTAAATAACACATACGAAAACAAGAAAAAAATTGCCTGGAAATAGGGAACTATTTTTTCTAAGGAAATAACGATTGGGTTGGAAATCAGCATCAAAGATAGCAACAAATTTATAATTTTAACGATACATTTCCTTCACCATCTCTTTCCCCAAATCAAACTATTTTTGTTCATCTCTGGTTGTAACTTTCACCAGCCAATAATCCCCCATAATGTAATTGTATATATGTTAGTAACTTCAATCACATACTTTGCTAAATTAAAAATCTCAGTGACAAAGCATATTGATTAACTTGTAAATGCCCAAACTAAGAATTAAACCATCAGTTTCACTTAAAACATGAAGCATAGACAAAAATGATTCCATGGCATGAGCTTCAACAAATTTCGTATATTTGAAGTAAATAAAAAAACTCACTTTGGCATATTAACAAACAGGTTATGTGCATTAAGAAATGATAGAATAATTCATTTCCATGCCCATATTCTATCCCCAAATTCCACAAAATCAAGATAATTACATGGAAAATATGAATGAATTAACAAGTAATAACAAGAATCGAAACCTGGTGTTTATAAAGGAAATCATCTCAAATAAGTGAATCTAAAAATTGATTGGGCAATGAATGATCGAAGAACAATACCTGCAGATTTAGGAGTGAAATCGAAGATCAGTGAATTCAAAATTAATTTAACAATATATGTATGAAAAATTGACAAAATCGAATGAACGTGATGAAGATAATTGGTAATAGTGGAAACAGGAGATAAAATAGTGAATTGTTAAATTACCAATTTAACCTTTTAGTTAAAACACTATGAAAAAAATTGATTGGTTGAGATTTGTTCTCACTTTTCTCACAAAAGATAGGTGTTCTCATTTAAACCCTCCCCTATATATATATATATATATATATATATATAGGGAGGGGCTCATGCGAGAACTCCATTTATTGTGAGAACCATGAGAACCAATGTGAACACAACCTAAAATAGCTAAAAAAACCTAACCCCCCCCCCCCCAAAAAAAAAAAAACCTAAACCCCCACCCCCCCCCCCCCCAAAAAAAAACCTAACCCCCCCCCCCCAAAAAAAAAAAAACCTAAACCCCCCTCCCCCACCCCCCAAAAACCTAAACCCCCCCCCCCCCCACCCTCAATCTAAAATGCTAAAAACTAAACCTCCAAAAAACCTTAAAAAATCAAAAAAAAAAATCTTAAAAAATCAAAAAAAAATCTAAATTTTTTTTTTATTTTTTTAATATTTTTTTAGGTTAAAATCGCTACTTTTCGAAGCAAAAAAAAAAAAAAATTTTTGGCTTCGAAAAGTAGCGATTTTAACCTACAAAATATTAAAAAAATCAAAAAAAAAATTTGTGTGATTTTTAGCTATTTTTAGGCATTTTTGGTTGTGTTCACATTGGTTCTCGCGGTTCTCGCATGATCTTCTCCCTATATATATATATATATATATATATAGGGAGGGGCTCATGCGAGAACTCCATTTATTGCGAGAACCGCGAGAACCAATGTGAACACAACCTAAAATAGCTAAAAAAACCTAAAAAAACCTAACCCTCACCCCCCCCCAAGCTAAATGCTAAAAACTAAAACCCCCAAAAACCTAAAAAAAAACCTAAACCCCCCCCCCCTACCCCCTCAAGCTAAAATGCTAAAAACTAAACCCAAAAAAAACCTAAAAAAAAATCTAATTTTTTTTTTAATATTTTTTATGCTCAAATCGCTACTTTTAGTGGGCAAAAAATTTTTTTTTTTTTTTTTTAAATTTTTAATTTTTTTTTTGCTTCGAAAAGTTGCGATTTTTATATAAAAATATTAAAAAAAAAATTTGTGTGATTTTTAGCTATTTTTAGACATTTTTGGTTGTGTTCACATTGGTTCTCGCGGTTCTCGCAATAAGAGGTGGTTCTCGCATGATCTTCTCCCTATATATATATAGGATTAGGTTCATTTGTGAACCTTTTTATATTTGTGAACAAAACGAACTCATCCTGGCCATTGATCTTTTTTTAAAGTTATAAGGGTATGATGGTCATTAGACATATAAACACTATTTTATATTTAAATTTATTATACATAATCAAATTCAGTTAACAAATAAATCTATAACCACCCTACTTTCATGGGATTAAAAACCAAATTCGATTTTTTTTGAATTAATCGTTCCAAACAAAAAAAAAATTTCCTTGCCATCGTCCGTAATCAATACAATATACTAATTGTCTTAATTACATGAAAAATATATTTGTGTGTTACTTTATTGTTAAAAGGCAAATTGCACATTAACACGTTATAGACGTACAAATTAACAGTATATGTATTTTATATGCAAGTAGTATCTACACAAGTGTAAATGCACATACATGATATCGATTTTTTAATGAACAACTGAAATTAACATCATCCAAATAAAACATTATCCCATAAATCGTTCAAAACGACGTCCACCAACATAATCTAAATAAACCATAACTGCTAGTTTCACCAAAACAAGCAAAATAAACTATAACTGCTATTGAAACACCAGACCAAACACTACATAAATAAACCATTAGCAACTTCACATCTATTTCTTTTTATTGATACCGGCAAACTGATTAGCTTCATTCATAAGTCGTTCGTGAGGTATGTTCGCATGTGATATTATCAGTTTCACAACAAACTTCTTCCTAAGTTGTGCTATTTTGTTTTTCGCTTTTGAGATTTTAGTTGGAAACCCAGGGTCCCAACGCCCTTCAACGATCCCCGTCCATGTTTCCATGTGGCGCATCACATATACACCGCAGTCTTCATAGTTTCCTATAGTCGCCCAACTAATCTAAACGAGTAAGCTGGACATCTTCAATCTCATAGCAACAGGGACAACCAACACGCTTTTACAACATCTTTCTACACACAAAATAATATCATGTATTATTTGTAAAAGTACACTTATGTACATGACATCTATATAATGCCTTTTATGAATCAGATCACAATAAGCACTTACCATTTTCATTGGAGTTGACTTCGAGAAAAAAATCGTTACCGTCAAAAACTTTCGCCAGACTCTCACAAGGATGCATATAATCTATGACTGTGGTGTCCAAATTTTTTAAATCAAATCAAACTAAACAAAAGTGCGAGCATATTATCTCCCATCCATTTCCATGTGCCGTATGGCGAACACACCACAGTCAACACCGTTGTTAGTGGTCGCCCAATCACTAGCCAACATCTATGAATTTGCCCCTTCAAACTCCACCCTTTCGATTTGCTAAACTTCCCTAAAAAAACAATAACAAAAACAAACCACTAAGCATTAGATTTCAGACAGTTTCAACGATAACCCAGTTCTAAAATAGATGTGTATCCGACATATGATTGTCTTTATACATATACGAGTTAACGCTAACCCGCGCGTTGCGGCTGGATATTGATTAAATCCAAGTTAGATTTTTAAACCCAAATCAACCTGCGTGTTATCGTGGGGACGTCATGTGAATTTGATTGGTATTAGTTCAACTTGTTACGGTATCAACACATGCTATATTAAGCAAAAGAGATAAACACACAACTCACACAATTTCTTACATCATATACATATCCTCATTTACCATCCTCTATCCCTCTCTCAGATCCTCTTATGTTAAATAAAGAACATAACATTACACAATAAACTATATTACAAACTTTAACCTTAAGTCGAATATTCTTATTAGTTAAACTTTATATATCGAACTTAAAAAAAAGTTTTCAAACCACCGGTATCAAGGTATTAATCTTTTAGCTTTTGAAATGGCCATCAGCAAGAAGCACCATCAACAAAAATCTATGCTGTGAACCACCATCAGCAAAAACCCACTCTTGCAACAAACTGGCCGTCACAGCAACATCTATATACATCAACATTTATGTACATCTGTAGAACATACTTCTTAGCCAATGGTAGCAAATATATGAACAACAAAGAAAATTACAATATCCTTTTTACAAACTGTATTCATGTTTCAACATCATCTCTATTGAAATCTAAACACACAAACAGAGGATCATGAAATGTTTTAATATATGTTATCAAATAATCATGTAAACCTAACAAAATAACACAAACGGGTTTAGCAAAATCAATCTTCAAAGCAAGGTCGTGCAAAACAATGCCATGCAGATTATTCTTCTGGCCTCATTTCATCCACCCCAATCATTCTTTAATACATCACAATGCTCACACCAACATGAATCTCAAAACATATTCACGTATACGTATAACTATACGTAAATTGTTCCTGAATCTTTGATTCCACCAAAAAATTTGTATGTTCCAAGACAATATTTAAGAAATCTCCCCAAGAATTTGTATATATCTAGCAGCACCACACCACCACCATGACAACCACCTAGCCGTCCCCGCCACCACAACACGACCACTGAACCGCTGATCCACGGCACCACCACCGAGCCACCGCCACCACCACCGAGCCAAGGCCACCACCACCACGCTATTGCCATAACGATTATCTACCAATTTTTAAAACGGTTATGTTTTAAACTTTAAGTTCATTGATATAACTGTTTTATATAACAAATCATAAACGTACACTATCATATATACAACATTTAATATCGATAAAATTTGCAGAGAAAATAAGTTTCAAAATCCACTAAAAGTCATTATTAGTAAACATAGAATGTATATTTGTATTTATTGTGATTAGCATATCCTTTTTCCTTCTCTCTCTTTTTCTTTTTTTTCTTTCCTCATGGATCCTAAAACCTACCCAACCATCACCGTAAACAGCATAAAGAATTTTATTCCTATAACTCTTGAAGTTCAAACCAGCCAATATGCTTCTTGGGCTGAGCTTTTCAAGATACATTGTCGCGCATTCGAGGTCATCGATCATCTTTCCCCATAAGCCGCCGACTCCAAAGAAGCGGCCAAAGATACCGCTGCTCTCGCCACCGATGACATCTGGAAGAGACTTGATGCGATAGTCCTACAGTGGATCTATGGAACCATTTCTCAGGATCTTCTGAGCACCATCATACGCCTGGATTCCACGGCTCACTACGCGTGGACGGCTTTGAAAAGCATTTTCCATGACAACCAAGCAACCCGGGCCGTCTTGTTTCAACAGAAGTTTGCTAACATCAAACTTGATTCCTTTTCATCCATGTCGGCTTATGTTCAGGAGGTCAAAGTTTTATCCGATCAATTTGTAAACGCCGGGTCTCCGGTAACCGAACGCACCCTTGTTATCCAGCTTCTTACCGGCTTGAACGAGGCTTACGGGGGTATAGCCTCTATCCTACAAAATACCAAACCTTTTCCTACTTTTTATGAGGCACGCTCTCAGTTAATACTCGAAGAAACAAGCAAAGCTAACCGTGTCTCTAACGACACCGCTCTCCACACTTCTCACCCGCCCACTAACACCATCAGCACTTCCAATCCCCCATCCCATCCACCTCCTACACCCCAACCGGGTCTCTTAGGCCCACGACCTCAGAACCAACAGGCCTATGTTGCCTCAGAAGCCAGTTACACACCAACGGAATTGGAAGAAGCTTTTAACACTTTATCTATGCATCCACCAGACCACACTTGGTACATGGATACCGGTGCTACAGGTATTATGACACAAAACCCTACTAATCTTACCTCTTGTATTAATAAGGTAAATGCTCGAAACATTATCGTTGGTGATGGCACCCATATTCCGGTCCATGCGATTGGAAATCACACCTTTTTCCAAAATTCAAACTTAACAATATTCTTTATGCACCTAAACTTGTTAAAAACTTAATCTTCGTCCGTCGTTTCACCATCGATAACAATGTTTCTATTGAGTTTGATCAGTTTGGTTTTGTTGTGAAGGATGTCCGCACACGAATGCCAATCCTCCGATGTGATAGCACCGGTGTCCTATATCCGCTTACTTTACCATCAACACCACAAGTTCAAGCTCCTAATGATCAAGTCTCAACATTTCTTTCCGTCTCACAAGATACTAGGCATCGTCGCCTTGGACACCTTTCTATTAATATTTTACGTTGTTTGAAACCTTGTTTATCTTCATTTTCTAATAATGTCAAGACCTCTCATGTTTGTGAATCATGTGTTTTTGGCAAGCATATTAAATTACCCTTTCATAATTCTACCAATTACACTTATTTACCGTTTGATATAGTCCATAGCGACTTGTGGACCTCCCCGGTACTCTCTTCTACCAGGTGCCGTTATTACCTTCTATTTTTGAATGACAACACTAATTTTTTGTGGACATATGCATTGGCATCCAAATCTCAAGTTTTCTCTAAATTCCTAGAATTTAACAATCATATTTCCACCCAATTTGAAACAAAAATAAAATGTTTTCAATGTGACAATGGGCGGGAATACAACAACTCTTCTTTTCACAATTTTTGTGCCACTGATGGCATGACCTTTCATTTCTCTTGCCCTTACACGTCCTCTCAAAACGGAAAAGCCGAACATAAAATCCGGTCTATCAACAATATAATGCGTACCATTCTTTCTCAGTCATCCACTCCTCACAATCTTTGGCATCATGCACTAGAACATGCCACATATTTACTCAATATATTACCCACCAAAGTGCTAAATAATTCAACACCAACCGTTTCTCTATATCACCGACACCCCACTTATGATCATCTCCGCACCTTTGGATGCCTTTGTTACCCTCTCATACCATCATCAACACTTCATAAATTAGCGGATAGGTCAACCCCGTGTGTTTTCCTAGGATATCCATCCAATCACCGGGGATATAAGTGCTACAACCTTAAAACAAACCAAATCACTATTTCCCGCGATGTCATTTTTTACGAACACCTTTTCCGTTTTGCTATGCCCTCACCGTCCATTCCTTCCTACGAATTTTTAACCACAAACCCTCACCTCCTTCTCTGGACCGAACCGGATCCACCATCTCAACCCATCCCACTCGTATCTACCCCCCAACCTTCGACCCCTCCCTCTCCTTCCTCACTCAACAGCCCACTTCAAAAAACCGTAGCCCAAATAACAACAGCCCAAATCCTACCAGTCCAGCTCCCATCTCTCCTTCCTCACCCAACACTAATGGCCCACCTACTACCGGTCCACCTTTTTCCCTACCGTCCACTTCCACAACTAACCCACCTCCCACTACTAGCCCATCCTCCAGCCCATCCTTTAGCCCATCCCACCTAACCACTCATGAACAGCAACATCCTCCTTCTTCCATTCTTGCTCCCACACCCATGGCCCAACCAAACACAAGGACTATCCATACCCGTTCCATGTCTGGTATTGTTAAACCAAAAGCACACTTCAATCTCAACACTGTTACCTCTACCTCCATATCTCCTCTTCCCAAAAATCCAACCGAAGCCCTTTCCAATCCGGACCAAAAAAATGCCATGATCGACGAATATCGAGCACTTATTAATAACGGGACGTGGGAATTAGTACCCAAACGCCCCGACATGAACATAGTCCGAAGTATGTGGATTTTTAGGCACAAAAAGAAGGCAGATGGAACACTTGAAAGGTATAAGGCACGCCTTGTATGTGATGGGCGTTCTCAATAGATGGGGGTTTACTATGGGGAAACCTTCAGTCCCGTTGTGAAACCGACAACAATCCGAACGGTTTTATCCATAGCTTTATCAAACTCATGGCCAATTCACCAACTAGACGTGAAAAATGCTTTTCTTCATGGCCATTTAAATGAAACCGTTTTTATGCATCAACCAATGGGTTTCCGTGATCCACATCATCCGAACCACGTATGCCTTCTCAAAAAATCCCTATATGGACTCAAACAGGCACCAAGGGCATGGTACCAACGCTTCACAGATTATGTCTACACAATGGGTTTTCACCATAGCCAATGCGATCACTCTTTATTTATCTTCAAAGACGGTACTCACATGGCTTTTCTTTTGCTACACGTGGACGACATTCTTCTCATAACCTCTTCGGATGACTTACAGAATAAGTTTATGGCCTTACTTTCCAATGAATTTGCCATGACGGATCTCGGACCTCTTACTTACTTTCTGGGCATTTCGGTAACAAGGCGAGAAAACTCTTTGTTTCTGTCACACCCCGATATTTCCACCTATTACCGGTGGGCCCGGTGGGGAGTATCGTGACGTAGTTGATATCATCATAGTCAAATAATCACAGTTTAATGCACAGCGGAAGTCTAAAGTAAATATATTACAACCCGATTCAAAAGTAATATCAATATTACAAACGGTTTGTAAGACGGATCCACAGGCGGATCTTAAAACAGAAAGATAAACACTGTTCAACAGACTTTAGGCATCTAGAACTTGCAAGATTCCCTATTAACGCCTTGAGCTCCCAGCCAATTACGTAAGTACCTGTCACTTAATCTTTTGGAAAATACGTCAGTTTACACTGGTAAATACAATTAACTGACTCTTTTGAAAACATTTAAGAAGACTGATTTAAATGCACAAGGCACAAATATCTTTTTATAACTTGGGACAATTATATAAAAATAATCTTGTATACAGATTTACATGTTCGTTATACATTTAGGGCTTGATGTTAGAAACCGAGTCAAGATTAACAGACACACCACAAGTATAGGCCCACAAGAGAGTGAGATACCGTTTCCCTTATGCAACTGTCAGGTGTATGCCTACACCCCGTGCATAAGACGTGGCCATTTGTATTTTATAATGATGCCAAGGATATCCGAGACATGGTCATTAACCCCTAAAGGCCTATATTTCAAACAAGACAGATTAAAACGGGTTACCTCAATAATTTAATCACAATCCGATTAAAAATTCAATACCCGACCAAGCGGTATTATAATAATACCGTATCCCAAGCCCGTATAGGGAGAATAAGTTAAAAGTATTTACCTGAGCTAAAATGCAATTTATACTCAGCCGTATATCCTAATCAGCAAGCACAAGTACCTCTACTGGGGCTCTTAATCTGGAACGAAGGTTTTATTAACCTATTAGATTCCTAACGGGTCTTATTTAAGTTGAAACTTAGACCGGTTAGTTTTCAAGAAAGGTTTACAGTTCAAAGCGCAAGATTAAGCGCAGACCGGATTAGAATGTGGTTCAGACCCGACAAGTACAAAGACTTGTATAATATGGTAAACTAAACACATTCTCGATTTTGAAGTGAAAATGATAAGGTTTGACCCGTTTCGGTTAATTTATGCAAACTAGTAGGATACCTTAAATTATGTTGTGATATTAGTAGGATACCTTCCATTATGCCCAAAACGAATTTAAACTTAAATTATGCCCCGTAGGGGAATTTTGATCATTTTAAAGCTTATAAAATAGATTAAATATTAATCTGAGATTCAGGTATGATATAATCAGTAAAAATACTCAATTTAATAAGTTAAATCAGTAGGGTATTGCATATATGTGAAAATTATCATTTATAACCAAACTATGCACCGAATGGGCATTTTGGTAATTTCACATAGGCTTTAAAGGTCAAATCCGGAAATCTGGGTTCAAAACTTTTACTTACTATTAAATTATAAAAATTTACTTAAAACATCAGTAGGTATTAAGTCTTATATGTTAAAAATAGTTTTAACTCATACTATGCGTTTAAAACGCGTAAAAAGGCGGTTTTAAGCGATTTTCGGGTTTTATAAGAAAAGCTGATATTTTTATCATTCCAGAAGGCTAAAAATATTTTATTTATCATATAAAATCAGTAGCAAAAGGTTTGGTATCAAAATGTTATGTAAAACTCATTTTATGAGCAAAAAGGGTATAACCGACAATTATCGAATCAAAGCTAGAACCCTATGTTATGCTCAGCTTAAAAATAAATAAAAATCTTCAAAAATCCCAAAATATTATTTTACATCAGTGGGTAAAAAGTTTGGTATAAAAATTTGGGTTTAAATAGGCTATATGCTAATTATGCCGTTTAATTAATAAAAAACTTCTTAATTACGATATTGAGCATAACTCCTATTCTAGACCTCAAATTGATGTCAAATTTTTAGGACATGTTTATAATTCAGTAACAAAGGTTTTTGTACTCTCATATTTTCAAAAATTTCGTTTTAAGGTCAAAAGGGCATAACGGTCAACATTTAGGCATATAACGGAAACATGCATATGAATCAGATAACTAGGAACCAAGTTCTATAATCACAGAGGGTTATACTAACATATAACCTGGTCCTAATAGAAGCCTAAGGAATTTCTAAAATAATCTAAATCGGGTCAGAACTGAAAGTCAAAGCAAAAGTCTACTTTTGCGACTTTCGGTTCCGAACCGAGCCTAAACTGAAAATTGTCGGGTTGAACATGCTTAGACATGTTCTTACATTAATTACCAAGTTATACAAGTGATAAAACAAGTTTCATAGCTTCTACATTGTTAATTATGCGTTTATTTGAAAATTAGCTTTCTTTTTATTTTTTTATAATTAAGTTTGACCCGACAATTGACCTACTTAGAGTGGAAATCAGAGGGTGCCCTTTTAAGGGTTTAATACCCACATAATTACTAACTCATAGGTGCTTTCAATTCGAGAATTGACTGGACCATTAGTGGTTAATCACTAAGTCAAATCTTAATTACGACGGTTTGACTTTGGGCCATTAAACTAATTAAAACTGAATTAAGAGAGGTTAAGGAAGCTTACAAAGGGTCCAATGGACTGAGTGAAACTTCCCAAAGGCTCAGGCTCCTCCTAGTTGAGAGTAATGAGCAGATTTTTGGAAAGTGGTGAGCTTAAACAAGAAACCCACCTCCTATTTATAGTTTTTGGGATCTCGTAGGATCGTGACAGATGTCGGGAGGGATAACCAGATTAAAACAGGTGTTAAGTGGTTTATTAAATCAGGTAGCAGCCCCTAGAATCGAATTTGTGAGTGTTGGAAACCATTTTCATCAAAAACCAGCAAAAGAAAACAGTTTTCTGCAGCTGCACAGATCTACGCGGCCCGCGTAGATGATCTGTGTGGGCTACACGGCCCGCCTACAAGCCCAGCCCAGCCAAAACTTTCAGAACATGCAGTTTCAGTCCCTGTACTTAGTTAAATGTCATTTCTGACTTATTTAATGCCTGATATCCTCATTTCAAGGCTCTACCATGTTACCTAAACATAGGGGGCATGAAACATGCTTAAAAATGTGACGGATATCGGTTCGTTTGGCCGTACGATCGCGTTGTTCGACTAATTACGACGAAACACGAACGGATGCGAAAAACGATCCAAATTATGCGACGAATGGAATTTTATCAACCCAAACACTAAAATAAAATATTTTAGTGGTTACATAAATTTTTGGATGTCCGGATATACTCAGAATGTAAGATATGCGCGAAAATGCAAACTTGTGCACTTTTTGACACTTTTAGTCCCTGCTTGACTTAAAAGTTTATTTTTGCGCACCAAACACCTCCAAGCCTATATTTAAGCTATGTAAGGGATATTTAGGGCATGTTTAACTTATAGTCAAGTTCCAGAAGGTTCGATACCCTACGAATTGGTATACTTTTGCAATTTGACGCAAATAGTCCTTTAATCGCACAAAGTAGCGCGAAATGTCGTTTAATGATATTCAAGCCTTTCGTGGCCCATATTGGGTATTCCCAAGCATGTGTTTAAATATTACTACGCCCTCGTTTGCTTAAATGGTCACCAAAAGGCGTAGATTCAAAAATTGACGCTTTTGGTCCCTCTAATGCGCAAACTTGCGTATATCATCATTTAATAGCATCGAAGCCTTATCTGATCCATGTTAGGCACTCTTGAGAGTATTATTAAACATCACGATGCTTCGGGTTCGGAAAAAGGTCATTCAGAGGTATAATTAAACATATTGACACTTTTAGTCCCTCTAACTTGCAAAGTTGCACGTAACTCTACTTATAGGCATAAAAGCCCTTAATGGCCAATATTAGGCATTCCCGAGAGTATAATCAATTATCATGAAGCTCTCGGTTTGTTAAAAGGTCACTCAGAGGTAAGAATTAACATGTTGATGCTTTTAACCCTTCATCGCGCAAACTTTCAATTAATTACGCAAACGGCTATTCTTGATCTACAAGTGGCTCATTTGTGAACGTAATTACCGTGTAACGTTATTCAGAGGCTTATAATAAGCATGTTAACATTTCCAGTCCTTCTATAATCAAAGTTTTTGGTTTTTCGAAAATATAGTCCCTTAAATTCAATGTTTTATTTTATTAGGGTTTATTACACGTGTCAATACATCATTGGACGTGATTTTACGAGGTGTTACATCCTCACCCCCTTAAAAGAAATATCAACCTCAAGATTTTCTAAAATGATGGAAGTACTTTTTGTCACATAATGGACTTAACTTCTATAGCATATCTGGGGCCTCTCCAAGTACCCAAATTGACCTCTATAATAGGTACATGTATCCTTTTGGAGCTTCTTATCCTGCCGATCCTTAATCTATACGGGTTTTTTCATCAAACCATGAATTTCATTAGTCTGCATGTCATTATGTGACAAATGCTTTCGACTTATTGGCGAAATATACGTCGTTAAATCACTAATGTGGGTCACATTGATTTCCATCAAGTTCCTCAGGTAAATTTTAGCTTATAGGTTACAAATCTTGATATATTCAATTTCCTCAAATGATCCTATATGTCAGAACTTAACTAGCCCAAAAATTAAAAATTTCTGCACACCCTTCTTAGGGTGATACCTTCAATTGAACCCTGTTCCTTATCAAGAACTTAAGAGGGTTGCGACTTTCATCAATCCTTGATTTTCTGCCGATTACTGGCAACTTTCGGATGATTACGGGTTGTATGATCTTATTTGTTGTTTCCAAGGCATCTTTCAGATCCTGGTAATTGGACTTCCCAAAGTCCCGTCCATCAAACGGACGTTTTGATATTTCATCTATACAAGGTCTCCAAATGAGCAACCTTGATACTTATATATTGACTATTTTAGAAAAGCTTATTAAAGGTGAGGTGGTTATTCCAACTACTGCTTAAAACCAACCTTAAGGAATAGCTAATCCTTACGGTTAGTCGAACAAGTCGACGATCCTGGGCAACTGATGGCGATTCTTATTTGTTGTCTAAATAGGGTTGCGGTAAATAATGCATTCGCATAATGAACCGGCTTTCTAATCATTAATAACTGAACTCTTAGAGTTACGAACTAGGCTTTAAGAACCTCTATCTTAAAACTCACTCAATTAGGGTTTCGATTCTTCAATAATGCTGGTAATAATTGTCATGGAGATTTCACAATACAGCAGCCCTAAGCGGAATGTTAATCTTAACTCTACTTGCCTCTCAGGAGGTAAACAGGGTAATGTTTGGAGAAGATAATCAAGACACAAGGAGGTTACAGAGATTTTCCAAATCTCAGGCTCCAGTTCATCCATCATTGCCTGTGTCAGATAAATGACACATTTTCTTTACGAATCCAAGGATGCCTTAATCAGAGACATTTATCTGGACAATTCCATTTTGGATATCTTCTTTGAATACCATTAGCTGACTTTAATACCGTATGACTATTGGAATATCTTTGTGGTTCCATGCATTAAACCTCCATACTGATCAGGCATGGAAGCAATCTATGGAACGTATTAAGGTACACCAATCCTCATATGGCGCTTTTGTCATACCATCTGGTATCCGCAATCGATAGAGATCAAAGAGATATCAACTACATATGCTGACGCACTTCATCTAGAGAGAGGGTACACTAGAATTTTACGACTGAAGATTTCCGACAGGAACAGAAGAAATGGTTCTTATAATTTCCGCCTGTAAGTTTTACCTTACACTTAATATCTAGGGTTCTTGTGGAAGACTTTAAGAGTTTGCTATACTTATAATTTATGAAGGATTTATTGGTATCCTATTCAAAACAGAACTCTTAGCGTTTATTCTACTTCATATTTTATGCTTAGAGTTCTAACAGGCAGATTTAGTAACTTACAAATTTATTATCCATAAACGACTTATCTGCACAAGAATCGAACAATACCCTTTCATATACATCATTGATAAGGAACGTACCGGTTATAACATTGTCGTCTTGTATGGCCTCTTTTGCACTCGTCTGAAAGACCTTAGCGTTGGTCTTTTTAACTTCTTCAAGCTTCTTTGCATATTTTGGGCAATTTGACTTGATATGCCCTTTCTCGTTACAGTTGTAACAAGTCGCATCTCCTATCTTCTGGCATTCCAATGTTTTATGCTCACTAGATTTGCAGATCCCACAAGCCCTAGGCTGCGATTGGGATTTTGATTTGAACCTTCACTTCCCATAATGGCGCTTCTTGCAGGTCTTGCATACAGGTTTCTTGTTGGGCTTTTGTTTGTTCTCCTTAAGCTCAAGCTTACCCTTTTTCTTAGAAGTATGGGAGTTATCTTCCTCCCTTTTCCTTTTTAGTTCATCCTTTGCATTAGAGGCATGAACGAGATCCTTCTCGTGAGTAAGGAAGGGTGGTCTTAGATGAGATTTGGAGCAAGTAGCATTGGGCTCCTTGAACTTTTTCACAACCTTCCTTACAACTTTTTCAACAGCTGCGTCTATCATAGTTTGGAGAACATCTTTGGAAATTCTGAGGTTCACAATTGTAGCATCATTATCATGTGTCGCATCATCGATAACATGATCGACGGCTGTCTTATCCAAGTTTGTCATACTCGATATTTGGTTCCTAACACCAAATAAAACAATTACTTAGTTACAATCCAACAACCGCTATTCATCCTCCTGATGACCTAACATATACTAACCATGGCATCATTAAACCATACAGGCTAATATAGTATAAACATTCTCAATGAACGTTATTTAGATACGTATATATATTAATTATACTTAGTCTAGGCCATAAAAGACCATCAATGGCAATTAAGGTTTGGACCTAGTCCGTCACCTTTTTGACAGGGGATCAAATGTCACATCTGTCTTGATCATATTGATGATTTTGGATAGTTTGAAAGCTTGTCATATAGGATAAGAGTGATTCTTAGCGGATGTAAAGCGTCCATCTAAAGTTGTTGAAGTATTCTCTAATGTATCATCGGCCAATTCTACCTCGCTTATACGTCTAGAGTCCTAATCAGGCGGATATAACTGTTTTCAACATTTATGGTCCACAATAGACTTTTCTGCGCCATAATCAAACAATTCTTGCATACACATCATTGATAAGGAAAGGTACCTGTTATGTCGTCATCATTCTGCACCATCTCCTGGGTGTTCATTTGAAAGACTCGCGCGTTTGTTTTCTTGGCCTCTTCATGCTTCTTCTGATTCCTAGGGCAGTTAGTCTTGATCCCCTTTTCGTTGCAACCGTAACAGGTTGCGTCCTTCAAGTTCTTGCATTCCAAGGTCTTATGCTCCTTGGACTTGCAGATTCCAAAAGGTAGAGGCTGAGATTCAAATCTGCATTTCCTGAGGTGGTATTTCCTACAGGTTTTGCATCTGGTCTTTTCACCCGACTACTGGTTGTCCTTCTTGAGCCCGGAACTCTTCTTATGATCAGAGTTCCCATTTTTCTTCTTATCGGAGCGATGAGAATTCTCATCCTCCCTTTTACGCTTTCCATCTTCAGAGGCTTTGGCAGCCTTGTTTCTGACCACATCGAGTGTGAGAGATAGCGACAGATCTGTCGCTGACCTGAATGTAGTAGGTCTTGATGCTTTCACACTTTCCTTAATTTCCGGAGCTAAACCTCCGATAAAATGAGCTATATGTTTCGGTTCCGGTGTAACTGAGTAAGGAACCAATCGAGACATAGTATTGAAACTTGTAAGATATGCCTGACAATCTAGGTTCTTCATGACCGATGTCAAGAAATCAGTCTCAATTTTCTCAACTTCATGTTGAGGACAGTAATTTTCTTTGATAAGAGCAACAAACTGATCCCATGTCAGATTATACAATAGGATCTTCCCAGTAGCTTGGATTAGTGACCTCCACCAAGCTAGAGCTTCTCCTTTAAAAGATTGTGAAACAAACTTCACAATGTCTTGCTCTGCACATCCGCTAATATCAACAACGGTGTCCATCTCATCGAGCCACATCATGCAATCGATGGCTCCCTTTTTTCCTGTGAAGTCTCTGGGCTTGCAGGAGACAAAATATTTATATGAACAGGTTTTAACATGTGGCTCTTGGTTAAGCACCGTCTGCTTAGACGGAACACTCCTCTGATTTGACGAGTGATGAACATCGTCCTCCTTTAACTCGTGTGATTCAGAAGGGGGCTTACTACGAGTCACAGATAGAGTCTTAGAGTGTGTACCACCTGATTCATTATACTGTCTGTCAAGAGCTCGAGTAACAGCATTATCTATTAATGCCTGCAGTTCCGCACCAGTTGTATTAACTCTGGTAGTATCATTGTTCTCCTTCGGGTGGCTGTTAACCTCATCTGATCCAGCCATGTAGCTTGATTGCTACATAAATATTGACAATGATTTATTCAGAGGTTATTATGGAATCATCATTTTTGACGAGTCATTAACCATGGTAATATAAACCATATTGGTTAATTTGTTAATTATATTAGTATTTTCATTATAATTTATCCTAGTATATAAAACATTAAGGATATTAAAGTGGCACAAGAGGCCTAATCACAAGGATAGTTTTAAATTTATAAGCCACGATTTTAGAGAATCGAGGCATTAAGGGTTGAACATAGTTCATTACCTTTTCTTGACAGAGAGTCAAAGACTACAACTGTCTTTTATCTTTTAGGACAATAGATATGGCCCGTAGGCATTTCATCACTTATGGATGTTTATAATATGATCATCTTTATTTGATGATTTTAAGCCATGATTTATGAATCACTAGGCTAGATAAGGGGTTGGAAATTCCCATTATGAAGATGACAGGTGTGATTTTATCGCGTCATTGTTGTCAGGAGTGTTAACATGTTTTCAGATGTTAACAAGGATCTGAATCTCTTTTAAACAGGTTTTACCATCATAGCTAGGTCTTTAATGACATTCAAGCTAGGTTATACCCTTTAAGATTCTTTTTAATATATATATATACTGGCAGATCAATTACAAAAAGGGATGATATTTTAATTTATTTCATATATTATATTCATATAAAATGATAAAATGAAATTTAGATAAAATATTCCAATGATTTTAAAAAAGAGTATATAATTGCCCTAAACGGGACTTGAAAGGAATAATGTTGCCCACGAAGGGACTAAAAGATAAATATGTCCTTATAAGGACTACTAAGGAAACGAACTTCAGCAAAAGGAGTTTTCTTCTTTACTTTATTTCTGAATGTTTTCTCTTTGGTTGCACGTTTTATCCTAGCCGCGGTACGAAGCTCGGCATTTCAAGGCTCCGGATGTTGAGAATTTCCATTACGACTTCTTTGCTTGGCGACATATTCAAAATATAAAAAATTGAAATCAATAGTTTTCAGATTAGGGTTGAGAGTACTCCTATGTTAAGTCTAGACTCAGAAGGTCAAGGAATGTGCTACTGTGTCATCGAGATTAAACACAAAAGGCTAGTGTTTAATTCACTCAATGTTGGCTCTGATACCAACCTGTCACACCCCGATATTTCCAGGTATTACCGGTGGGCCCGGTGGGGAGTATCGTGACGTAGTTGTTATCATCATAGTCAAATAATCACAGTTCAATGCACAACGGAAGTCTAAAGTAAATATATTACAACCCGACTCAAAAGTAATATCAATATTACAAACGGTTTGTAAGATGGATCCACAGGCGGATCTTAAAACAGAAAGATAAACACTGTTCAACAGACTTTAGGCATCTAGAACTTGCAAGATTCCCTATTAACGCCTTGAGCTCCCAGCCAATTACGTAAGTACCTGTCACTTAATCTTTTGGAAAATACGTCAGTTTACACTGGTAAATACAATTAACTGACTCTTTTGAAAACATTTAAGAAAATTGATTTAAATGCACAAGGCACAAATATCTTTTTATAACTTGGGACAATTATATAAAAATAATCTTGTATACAGATTTACATGTTCGTTATACATTTAGGGCTCGATGTTAGAAACCGAGTCAAGATTAACAGACACACCACAAGTATAGGCCCACAAGAGAGTGAGATACCGTTTCCCTTATGCAACTGTCAGGTGTATGCCTACACCCCGAGCATAAGACGTGGCCATTTTTATTTTATAATGATGCCAAGGATAACCGGGACATGGTCATTAACCCCTAAAGGCCTTTATTTCAAACAAGACAGATTAAAACGGGTTACCTCAATAATTTAATCACAATCCGATTAAACATTCAATACCCGACCAAGCGGTATTATTATAATACCGTATCCCAAGCCCGTATAGGGAAAATAAGTTAAAAGTATTTACCTAAGCTAAAATGCAATTTATACTCAGCCGTATATCCTAATCAGCAAGCACAAGTACCTCTACTAGGGCTCTTAATCTGGAACGAAGGTTTTATTAACCTATTAGATTCCTAACGGGTCTTATTTAAGTTGAAACTTAGACCAGTTAGTTTTCAAGAAAGGTTTACGGTTCAAAGCGCAAGACTAAGCGCAGACCGGATTAGAATGTGGTTCAGAACCGACAAGTACAAAGACTTGTATAATATGGTAAACTAAACACATTCTGGATTTTGAAGTGAAAATGATAAGGTTTGACCCGTTTCGGTTAATTTATGCAAACTAGTTACATAAACCGCACCGAACGCGTAAAATGCATAACTGGTAAACAAATGAGTCATGCACAGGTTTCCTAAGTTAATATGCCCCAAATATGTTGTGATATTAGTAGAATACCTTCCATTATGCCAGAAACAAATTTAAACTTAAATTATGCCCCGTAGGGGTATTTTGGTCATTTTAAAGCTTATAAAAGAGATTAAATATTAATCTGAGATTCAGGTCTGATATAATCAGTAAAAATACTCAATTTAATAAGTTATATCAGTAGGGTATTGTATATATGTGAAATTTATCATTTATAACCAAACTATGCACCGAATGGGCATTTTGGTAATTTCACATAGGCTTTAAAGGTCAAATCCGGAAATCTGGGTTCAAAACTTTTACTTACTGTTAAATTATAAAAATTTACTTAAAACATCAGTAGGTATTAAGTCTTATATGTTAAAAATAGTTTTAACTCATACTATGCGTTTAGAACGCAACGCGTAAAAAGGCGGTTTTAAGCGATTTCTGGGTTTTATAAGAAAAGCTGATATTTTTATCATTCCAGAAGGCTAAAAATATTTTATTTATCATATAAAATCAGTAGAAAAATGTTTGGTATCAAAATGTTATGTAAAACTCATTTTATGAGCAAAAAGGGTATAACCGACAATTATCGAATCAAAGCTAGAACCCTATGTTATGCTCAGCTTAAAAATAAATAAAAATCTTCAAAAATCCCAAAATATTATATTACATCAGTGGGTAAAAAGTTTGGTATAAAAATTTGGGTTTAAATAGGCTATATGCTAATTATGCCGTTTAATTAATAAAAAGCTTCTTAATTACGATATTGAGCATAACTCCTATTCTAGACCTCAAATTGATGTCAAATTTTTAGGACATGTTTATAATTCAGTAACAAAGGTTTTTGTAATCTCATATTTTCAAAAATTTCGTTTTAAGGTCAAAAGGGCATAACGGTCAACATTTAGGCATATAACGGAAACATGCATATGAATCGGATAACTAGGAACCAAGTTGTATAATCACAGAGGGTTATACTAACATATAACCTGGTCCTAATAGAAGCCTAAGGCATTTCTAAAATAATCTAAATCGGGTCAGAACTGAAAGTTAAAGCAAAAGTCTACTTTTGCGACTTTCGGTTCCGAACCGAGCCTAAACTGAAAATTGTCGGGTTGAACATGCTTAGACATGTTCTTACATTAATTACCAAGTTATACAAGTGATAAAACAAGTTTCATAGCTTCTACATTGTTAATTATGCGTTTATTTGAAAATTAGCTTTCTTTTGATTTTTTATAATTAAGTTTGACCCGACAATTGACCTACTTAAAGTGGAAATCAGAGGGTACCCTTTTAAGGGTTTAATACCCACATAATTACCAACTCATAGGTGCTTTCAATTCGAGAATTGATTGGACCATTAGTGGTTAATCACTAAGTCAAATCTTAATTACGACGGTGTGACTTTGGGCCATTAAACTAATTAAAACTGAATTAAGAGAGGTTAAGGAAGCTTACAAAGGGTCCAATGGACTGAGTGAAAGTTCCCAAAGGTTCAGGCTCCTCCTAGTTGAGAGTAATGAGCAGATTTTTGGAAAGTGGTGAGCTTAAACAAGAAACCCACCTCCTATTTATAGTTTTTGGGATTTCGTAGGATCGTGACGCGTGTCGGGAGGGATAACCAGATTAAAACAAGTGTTAAGTGGTTTATTAAATCATGTAGCAGCCCCTAGAATAGAATTTGTGAGTGTTGGAAACCATTTTCATCAAAAACCAGCAATAGAAAACAGTTTTTTGCAGCTGCACAGATCTACGCGGCCAACGTAGATGATCTGTGTGGGCTACGCGGCCCGCCTACAAGCCCAGCCCAGCCAAAACTTTCAGAACATGCAGTTTCAGTCCCTGTACTTAGTTAAATGTCATTTCTGTCTTATTTAGGGCCTGATATCCTCATTTCAAGGCTCTACCATGTTAACTAAACATAGGGGGCATGAAACATGCTTAAAAATGTGACGGATATCAGTTCGTTTGGCCGTACGATCGCGTTGTTCGACTAATTACGACGAAACACGAACGGATGCGAAAAACGATCCAAATTATGCGCCGAATGGAATTTTATCAACCCAGACACTAAAATAAAATATTTTAGTGGTTACATAAATTTTTGGATGTCCGGATATACTCAGAATGTAAGATATGCGCGAAAATGCAAACTTGTGCACTTTTTGACACTTTTAGTCCCTGCTTGACTTAAAAGTTTATTTTTGCGCACCAAACACCTCCAAGCCTATATCTAAGCTATGTAAGGGATATTTAGGGCATGTTTAACTTATAGTTAAGTTTTGGAAGGTTCGATACCCTACGAATAGGTATACTTTTGCAATTTGACGCAAATAGTCATTTAATCACACAAAGTAGCACAAAATGTCGTTTAATGATATTCAAGCCTTCCATGGCCCATATTGGGTATTCCCAAGCATGTGTTTAAATATTACTATGCCCTCGTTTGCTTAAATGGTCACCAAAAGGCGTAGATTCAAAAGTTGACGCTTTTGGTCCCTCTAATGCGCAAACTTGCGTATATCATCGTTTAATAGCATCGAAGCCTTATCTAATCCATGTTAGGCACTCTTGAGAGTATTATTAAACATCATGATGCTTCGGGTTCGTAAAAAGGTCATTCAGAGGTATAATTAAACATATTGACACTTTTAGTCCCTCTAACTTGCAAAGTTGCGCGTAACTCTTCTTATAGGCATAAAAGCCCTTAATAGCCAATATTAGGCATTCCCGAGAGTATAATCAATTATCATGAAGCTGTCGGTTTGTTAAAAGGTCACTCGGAGGTAAGAATTAACATGTTGATGCTTTTAACCCTTCATCGCGCAAAATTTCAATTAATTACGCAAACGGCTATTCTTGATCTACAAGTGGCTCATTTGTGAACGTAATTACCGTGTAACGTTATTCAGAGGATTATAATAAGCATGTTAACATTTCCAGTCCTTCTATAATCAAAGTTTTTGGTTTTTCGAAAAATTAGTCCCTTAAATTCAATGTTTGATTTTATTAGGGTTTATTACACGTGTCAATACATCATTGGACGTGATTTTACGAGGTGTTACAGTTTCTTTCTCAGGAAAATTATGCCCGAGAAATTCTAGAAAAAGCTAGTCTATCAGAATGCAATCTGGCAGCCACACCAGTCGACACCCAACAAAAATTGAGTCGGAACTATGGTACTCCTTGGGAAAACATCACTGAATACAGAAGTCTTGCGGGGGCCCTTCAATATTTAACTTTTACCCACCCCGACATCTCTTATGCCGTCCAACAAATTTTTTTACATATGCATTCTCCTATGACATCTCACATGAATGCTTTGAAACGAATCTTACGGTACATCAAAGGCACCTTAAATTTTGGGTTACAACTTCACAGATCATCACATGCCTCCCTAGTAGCCTACACGGATGCCGACTGGGGTGGATGCCCCGACACTCGTCGGTCAACTTCGGGATATTGTGTTTACATGGGTGATAACCTTTTATCCTGGTCTTCCAAACGACAGCCGACCTTGTCCCATTCTAGTGCCGAAGCAGAGTATAGAGGTGTTGCAAATGTTGTATCCGAAGTATGTTGGATCCGCAACCTACTTCTCGAATTACACCATGCCCTGAGCCATGCCACTTTGGTAAAATGTGATAACGTTAGCGCCATCTACCTGGCTAGCAATCTCGTCTAACATCAGCAGACCAAACACATCGAAATGGACATTCATTTTGTCCGCGAAAAGATCGCCAAAGGCCACGTTCACGTTATGCACGTTCCGTCGCCATACCAAATAGCGGACATATTCACCAAAGGTCTACCAAAGGTTCTTTTTGATGATTTTCGCTCCAGTCTCAACGTTCGGGAACCGCCCGTTTTGACTGCGGGGGAGTATTAGTAAACATAGAATGTGTATTTGTATTTATTGTGATTAGCATAATTATAGTTGGTGACTAGCATAATCATAGGGATTTAGCAAGATTATAGCAATAAATGTATTCTATATATTGTATCCATATTTGAGAAATAGAGGACATGGAGATTATTCCAAACTTACAGTCATAAATAAAAAAACCTGATTCATCAAATCTAAGCGCAAACAGATCCGTTCCAAAGTATGTACCAAATAAAAATGACACTTGTAGATGTAGATCAAATAAAAGCTATTTGTTAATAGTTGCACATCGGAAACATATTTAGGGTTCTGCTTCAGCGGACAACGGTAGGGCCGCAGGGGCAACGTCATCAACGGCTTCATTCGATTAACACAAACAAAATCTCATGTGCTCTAATTACATAATTCATCCCCATAAATCACAGCACCATAACTTAACTCAAATATGAAGAATTCAAATGAAAACGATGGGAAGGAGTGATGGTACACATCTGATTCCAATCCATGGCCGGTGAAAACGTCATGGCCGGAGATTTTTGGGTGACGGTGGGCTTTTATATAGGGGTGTGAAATGGTGAGCGACGATGGGGAAATCGGTGTTGGAGGAGACGAACAGCGCGACGATTTGGTTGTCAGTTGTAGAGTGACGACGATTCTCCTGTTTGTTTTTTTGTCAACGCACTGTTTGGATTCATTTGAATGGTGCCAGGTGCAACGTTTGGATATTTATATTTCATTGGAAAGGCGTGTCCTTTGGTAATTGGAACATGGGATTGGGGCATGACGGTTACATTAAGATTATTAATTAAACGGGGCGTTTGTGTAGGATATGACGATTACATAAGCAGGTGGTAGCCCCTAGTTACTTTTTGTATTGTTATATAATGTATAATGACATCTTTTCCACTATAAAACAACACGCCAAACTAGTAGCACATGACCAATCTCTTACAACACAAGGTGTTTATACACATAAGAACAACAAAACATAATACATATGTGTATAATCGAATAAACCTAAAAAACAAAGTATACATATGTGTATAATCGAGTAAACCCATAATACTGAGTATACATATGTGTATAATCGAATAAACCCAAAAAACAGAGTATAAATATGTGTATAATCAATAAACCCAAAAAACATAGTATAGTTTATAATCGAATAAACCCAAAAACAGAGTATACATGTGTGTATAAGCCCTAGCATAAACTCATCCTATTCGCATAATATGAACAAATCAACTACTATATGAACAGTATTATTCTTAATTAATCGAGTGAACCCTAACATATACACATCCCCTTCACAAAATCAGAACAAATTAACCACAAACCCACAAATTAAATGAAAATCCAGCAACTAAAATGAACTTTATTGACCCAAAAAAGCATCTTTTGATGAACAATCAACTAAAACACTAGCTTTTACAAGTACAAATGGATAAGAACACTATAATCTACACATGTAGATAGAAAACAAGAGGAAAAGAGACCAACACTAAGCTTAATACCTTCAATTAGTCGTCGAAAGTTTGAATCTTCGTTTGATATGTATCTTGAAGATGTAATCACTTTGAAATATGGTATCGTGAAGATGTAATCGCCGTCACTTGAAGGGGTCTGTGAAAGAAGTTGGTGTAGAGAGAGAACGAGATTAGGTTTTTATTTTGATTTGTGATTTGATATCCTAATAACTGATATTTGCAATGGAAATTACTAATTAGCCCTAATATCATTTAATTAAAAACCAAGTAACCTAAAAGAATTACAAAAATGTCACTAATATAAAATCTCATCATCTTGCATAATCAATGGACAAGATTTGTTCATTTTTGTTCACAAATAGACCATTGTTCACTCATGAACCCTACCCTATATATATATATATATATATATATATATATATATATATATATATATATATGGTTAGGTTAACGTACGATATCCCTTATCGTACAATATGTACGCGCTCATCTCAGTCGTCAGATCTTCATCCCACATTGAAATCGCATGTTGGTTTTTTGTAACAATTTCGCATGTTGGTTTTTTAACATGCGAATTCATCAAAATTAACACATGCGAAATTGTTACAAAAAACCAACATGCGATTTCATCAAAATTATCACATGCTAAATTGTTAAAAAAAACCACATGCGATTTCATCAAAATTATCATTTGCGATTTCATACATGCTATTTTATAACATGCGATTTCACATCGCGTACGTAGCGTACGTTAAGGGATATTGTACAGTACACTTTCTCTCTCTCTCTCTATATATATATATATAGTGGATAGTTCAAATGACAATAAACTTTTTGTAAGAAGAAAAAAGAAGAAATTTCAACCAATAAGAATACTTCATTTTACTTCATTTAATATAAGTATTTAATGTTACTATAAGGGTAATATGGTAAACCTACAAAGATCATTAATTAGTAGTATTACTCTTTAATAGCTAACTACATTAAAATTTGTAGCTTATCTTCAAAATATATATTTTTTCAAAAAAATAAAATAAAATACTTTAAAGTGTAGGATAAATTACAATGTGCATATGATAAATTACAGGTGTGTAGGATAAATTTCAACCTGTGTAGGGTAAATTTCGAAAGGTGTGTGGTCACTTTTGATGTGTGTAGTCAAAAAAACATTAGTGTGAATGATGATAGTTTTTATGACTAATTAATTAGTCAAAGATAATAATAAATGAGATAAGTGAAAAAGTATTTAATATTTTACAATTATACCGTTTGTTCTTTTTCTTCTCAATTAAATTTTATTTTCAAATGAACCTTCCCCTATATATATATATATATATATATATATAGGGGACCGCTAAAATAAAAACCACCTCCAGTTGTAACAGTATATATCTTTCTGCCATCGACTTCTTCGACACCAGTAGTGTAACAGTGTAAAAGGCCCTTCAGGATTTCTTTGCTAACCTCAACAAAGATGGCCAGGGAATACAATAACGCGCATTGCTTCTCTATCGCCAAACCCGTCTTGAACTCGTGTGTGCGATCATCCGCCTTGAAGTCCACAACCCTCTGCCTATATCGTTGGGATTCCAGTGTGGAGTCGTAACACAAAAAAAAATTGAACAAGGGTGTTCGCCTAGGAGGAGTTCACCATAAACGCGGAGTTCGAACTCTCGCATCAGGATGTAGTCTTCATCAAACAGGACATTGGAATTTCTCTGAAATATGCCGGAACCCACAGCACCTTTATGTTGTACATGTCTCTCAGCCAATCGTGCTCTTCGAGCCCATACTTCTCTAGCAGCTTCCCCCATCTCCTCTCGAATGTCTCCGGTTTAATATAAATGTTCCATACCATTTATGTATGGCAGCCCTGAATTCAGATTTATGTGCGACCTCGCCTGTAATCTGGAAGAAAACAAAAAAAAACATGACAAAAGGAGAAAAAAGAAAAAAAACTAATTTAGCCAAAGAACATGTCGTATTGAAAATATATAAAAAGATGCGAAGGGCAATAGTTTCACCTTGGAAGGTAATTTATTCATTATGTGCCACATGCACAAGCAATGAAGAGACCGATCAAACACAGTAGCCACAGCTTGTCGCATGGCCGGGTCTTGGTCAGTTAGGACAAGGGTGGGCTGCTTGTTGTGCGCCTCGAGAAAAGCCTTTAGCAACCACGTGTACGCCTCAATTGTCTCACAAAACAAAAGGCCAGCTCCAAAAGTGACGCACCACTTGTTGTTGTCGACCCCGGTAAAAGGAACGAAGATCAGATTATACCTGTGTTTAAGGTAGTTAAACAGTTAGAACGCGATTAACCTATTCAACTTTCCAAAAACCATATAAAAAAATATTAGGAAACTTTTCGCAGAGAAGTTTACTTGTTGGTTTGGTAAGTAGCATCAAACGCGAGGACGTCACCGAAAGCTTGATAGTTGATCTTAGAAATTTCATCCGCCTAGAACATGTGTCGAATCTCACCGTTTTCCATGTTGTACTTAAAAGTGTAGTTCGGTAAGTGGTCCACCCGATCTTTCATCTTCTCGATCACCAAATGCGTGTCCCTGTCACCAATGAGCATGCGAACCCTTGATGCAAAGTTCCTAAAGTCGTCTGCGGTACCTTTCACATTGTGGTGGCCCCCCCTAAGGTTTACTTGGAGTCTATAGGCCACCGATGGACCACCTTGCTAAGACTCGCTCGGTGGATGAATTCTTTGGTAAAAAAATCAAGCCTCTGTCGTTTTTTCGTTAGATCTCTTCTATGCACTGGGACCATTGGATGGTTATGGTTCACTTCAAAGTGATAAAAGACCCAACCATGAAACGTCTGATCGAACTTCACACGTATACAGGCTTTGCAGTCACATACACGGAAAGTGGACTGCCTTATCTTCAGCGACGTCTCATCAAGCGTGTCGAAGTTCCTATTCTGGCTATGTGTAACAACCCTCGGTAAAATCAATACCCTTATAATATTTCCGACTCTCTAATATACTATAAAATGTCTCCATATGTCTTTAATTACACCCCGTATGTGAAAACCGAGCTCAGATTATGTTATAGTTTATAAAAATAAAATAAAAATCTGAATTTAGAGCTGAGGCGGGCCGCGTAGGATCCCACCTCAAGCTCACGCGGGCCGTATTAAGACTAGATTGGACTCCGCTGACTTCTTTAGTTCATGCGGGCCGCTTCAACTTAAGCTTACATCAACGCGGGCCGCGAGAGACCTGTACACGCGATTGCACCAGAGGCCGACACGTGTCGACATCGTGGCGGACCTACTCAACGACTCAGCTAAGCTAGTCCGTTGACTCGCTTTGACGCGGGCCGCGTAAGCCCTGCTTGTCTTTCACGCGGGCCGCGACAGAACCCAATTTCACAAGTATAAATAGAAGGCATCAGTTTACGAATTCCGTCGCTCACATTTCATTCTCAATCTCGAAATCTCTGATATTGTAAGTAATATTTTGGGTACTATACCCCTAATTAGCGAGGTTCTGCTCCATTGTAAGTATTATAACCCCGGTTTCATAATAGTTACGCTGCCTGATTGATTTAGGGTTCCGTAACAACTGTCGTGGTTCTGCCTGACGTAGTTGTTGGAATGCCGTCTCGGGGAGGGTATTATTAATAATTTCAAAGGGTTATGGTACTAATCAATGTACATTTGTATAAATTATAGATTATAGCCAGGAAACCCTTACGAAAAGCCTAAGACAGCAATGTGAGTTATCCTCTTTTTGTTAATGTTTTTGGAATAATTTACAAAACCTTAAATGTTTTACAATGTGATTAAGCGGTGATTGAGTCTTTGTAGTCTTCAATTATTGCCGGTATGTTGGGGTTTTGTATACAAAATTTTGTACTACTTGCGAGTAGTAAGTCGGGATGACAATACGTTACCATTGGACAATGAGTTAGCCAATGGGTAATATGACCCACAAGTCAGGATTGATAGTACCAAATGGAGTAATTGTGTAGACATAAACAATGTGATCGCTCTCAATACTGTTCACTGTGACTTTAAACTTAATTAATTTGGGATTCACTCACCAGTATTTCCGACTGACAAATGTTTTTAAAACGCGTTTCAGGTAACCCAATGTGACAGCCAATTATTAAAAGCCAGCTGGAGAGCACTGAAGGCTTGGGGATAATGTGGCTATAAAAGTTACCAAATAAACGATGTTTTAAATTAAATAAAATAGGGTTTGTCCCTATAAATGTATTGTAATAAGAAACTTGGGTTTTGCCCTTGTTATTTATTAATATGAAATATGGTGGTTTTTACTCTGATAAACATTTCCTAACTACGGTCCTGATGTAAATTCCGCTGTGAGACTAATTAAAAATGATACCACCAAACTCTGAGATCACGTCCGCCCGTTCCCGGGGATCAGGGATCGGGGGTTGTGACAGAAGGTGGTATCAGAGCCTAGCCACTGGTTCAAGCCAAAGAAGTGTTCTGCTGACACTTAAATTATAAAACTTGTGTTAGGAAATAAATTACGAAATAAATGCATAATTGTAATTATGTGTTATGTGTTATTTGACTATCTGTTAGTTTTCAGTATGAGTGATCAAGGACCATCAGACGTGAATCGTCAGTTATTTGATTCACCTAGGAGTGAAGGTACATCATCACAGCCTGCCCTTTCAGGGTATTCTGCTGATCAGGAAGAGGGAATATTTACCTTTAGAGCTCAATCTGAAGAACCATTTCCTACTAAGAAGCGAGGATGGTTCAGTAAAGAAGCTTTTGCTCGTAGGAAGAGAATGAGGAAATTGCAACAACAAAGGACTTTAGCAGCCATTAAGAGAGAGACAGATGCCCATACTCAAGATATGCTAAATAGAAGATTAGCTAATTTCCATATCTTAGCTACGTCTGCTGCTGACCCAGGTCTGGAACAATTAGTAGCCCCACAACCACAAAACCCAGAACATCCTATGGAGATAGAAAATCAGGAAAACCAGGTGGAAATGCATGATTTTAACCCAGAAAAAATCCCTCGGGTACCTGCACCAAACCCACTAGACCCGAATTACGACCCCTGGTGGGACGATAATAGGGACTTTGTGCAACGTTACCCTATTCAGGATTATCCACCCATACAGAACATAGAAGTTTACCCAGGTATGGACCCTTTAGATCCCTATTACCAAGATGATTATATTAGGGAGATATTAGAGGATCCTTACCAATTTCAGGAATTATCACCCCCATATCAGGAACCCGTACCCCAGATTCCCAACCCAGTCCGAGAACCTGCACCCCCAATGAGTGCAGAAAACGTTCAAGAACTTAGGACTTTCGGGGAGGAAATTCTGGAAAACAGTGAGAGGATGCGTCAGGTGGGAGAGCGTCTCGTATGGAAATACGATGAGCGCAATATGGATTTTTGGATAAATCCATATCCGTGAATGTTTGAATGGAGGAAGTGGTAGTAATAATAATATAATAAAAATAAAATAAAATATGTGTGTACGGATGCATATTACTATTTTATTTCTGTTGGTATTGTAATCTTTATTTCTGTACTAGTGTGTAATAGACGCATAAGTATATGAAAAGAGTAAGTAGCAATGATCTACGATTTTGGCAAAATTGCGTGTCGTGTAATTAATTATATTAAGATATTAATTGTGATATTAATATGGTATAAATGTTTAAAATTCAGATGTCAGACCAAGGAAATCAAGTCAATTTGGATAATAACCCGGAAATCCAGAATGATAATATTCAGAATGATGATAATCTGAATAATGAGAACCCAAACAACAATAACAATGGAAATCAAGTGGACAATAGTGCTATTCAACATATAGTAGCACAGGGAATTATAGATGCTATGCCATTTATACTACAAACTGTTAAGGATGCTGATAATAAAAGTAAGCATAGCAGTAAGCGACCACTTGAACCAGAAAACAGTGTGAACAATGGACCGGTACTTCAAATGCCTATTCCCAAAAGAAGAAGAACCATGCCTTATGGTTGTTCTTATAAAGAATTTTGGTCTTGTAAACCAATGGAATTCTCGGGCAATGAAGGGGCCATTGCAACCTTACGTTGGATAGAGAAGACTGAGGCAGTCTTAAGAATAAGTAAGTGTGCTGAAGAAGATAAGATACTGTTTGCTTCTAATCTGTTTAAGAACGCAGCACTAGAATGGTGGAACACTATTCTCCAAACAAAAGGAAGTGATAGAACCTATAATATGACATGGGAAGAATTTAAGGATAAGGTAGAAAGGAAATTCTGCCCACCCAATGAGAAGGAACAAATAGCAAACAAATTCCTAAACCTTAGGATGGCTGGTATAGATAGCAAAGGGTACACTAAGTTATTCTTCGAATATGCTAGGATAGTGCCTACTCTTGCATCACCAGAACCAGTGTTAATCTCTCGTTATATTTGGGGAATAATTGGGGAGATTAGACACATAGTCAAGGAAGCTAGACCTCAAACCATAGAAGAAGCTGTAGAATTAACAAATACCTTGACTGATGAATTAGTCCGTACTAGAGAAGAAGACCAGAGAAGGAACCTAACCTAAAGGCTTACTCAAGAATTCCGTTCGGGGAATTACAATCGTAGGAATACAAGTTCTACCTCTACACCATACTGCAGAAATTGCAAGAAAAAGCATTCGGGAAAATGCTCCATTCTCTGCAATCATTGTAAGATGCCAGGACACAAGGAAGAAAATTGCAGGAAGAAAACCAGTAATGGATTATGCTACAACTGTGGAGAAAAAGGTCATATCAGGCCAAATTGTCCAAAATTAGCTCCAGCCACAGATAACAAGAATACTAGAAATGCTAGAGCATTTGTTCTGACTGCAGAAGAAGCCAAGATGATCCCAGACGTTAGAGCTGGTACGTTTTTAGTTAATGATGTCTTTGCTAAAGTATTATTTGACTCTGGTGCAAACCAAAGTTTTATTAATACATCGTTTTGCAAAATTTTAAATCAGTCATTAACTAAACTACCATATGAATGCTTAGTAGAAACAGCCAATGGAGAAACCATTAGGATTTCTGAAATCTTGCAGGGAGCAAGCATAGAAATATTAAATCAGAAATTTATTGCAAACCTGTATCCCATGAATCTGGTAGGATTTGATGTTGTTTTAGGAATGGATTGGTTAATAGCCAATAAAGCCAATATTTTGTGTGATAAAAAGGTAATTCAAGTAAATTCACTAAAAGGTAAAACGATCACAATTAAAGGAGATAAGTCTTCTAAATCCAATAAATTCATCTCTGTGATGAAAACTGCAAGCTGTATAAGAAAAGGTTCTATAGTGTATCTGATTTCTATAATCACTAACACTAAAGGAAAGGATTTAAAAGATATTCCAGTAGTATCTCAGTTTTCAGATGTCTTTCCAGAAGAATTACCAGGACTACCTCCGGATAGAGAAGTTGAATTCAGAATCCATTTAATACCAGGAACGTCACCAATTGCCAAAGCACCTTACCGTTTGGCACCTGCAGAAATGCAAGAATTAAAGAAACAATTAGATGAATTATTAGAAAAAGGATTCATACAGCCAAGTTCATCGCCATAGGGAGCCCCGATATTGTTTGTTAAAAAGAAGGACGGATCAATGCGGATGTGCATTGACTACCGTGAATTAAACAAGGTCACGATTAAGAATCGGTACCCATTACCGAGAATCGATGATTTGTTTGATCAACTGCAAGGAGCTCGATTTTTCTCTAAGATCGATTTAAGGTCAGGATATCATCAATTAAAGGTACAGGAAGAGGACATTCCTAAAACCGCATTTAGAACAAGGTATGGTCATTATGAATTTACTGTCATGCCATTTGGTCTAACCAATGCCCAGCTGCATTTATGGACATGATGAACCGAATATGTAAGCCATATTTGGATAAATTCATAATTGTATTCATAGATGATATTCTAATTTACTCTAAGAATAAAGAGGATCATGCAAGACATTTGCATGCACTTTTAAGTCTGTTAAGAAAAGAAAAATTGTATGCTAAGTTTTCAAAGTGTGAATTTTGGTTAGAACATGTACAATTTCTTGGACACCTAGTTAATCATGAAGGAATTCATGTAGACCCAACCAAAATCGAGGCAATTACGAAATGGAAAACCCCTGAGTCACCAACCGAGGTTAGAAGTTTCTTAGGATTGGCCGGTTATTATAGAAGATTTATTAAAGATTTCTCTAGAATAGCCATTCCCTTAACTAAGTTAACTTGTAAATCTGTTAAGTTTGAATGGGGAATAAAACAAGAAGAAGCCTTTAGAATTCTTAAGCAAAGATTAACCCATACACCAATATTAGCATTACCAGAAGGAACTGAAGACTTTGTAGTCTATTGTGATGCTTCTAAATTAGGTTATGGATGTGTATTGATGCAACGCCAAAAGGTTATAGTATATGCATCTAGACAACTTAAGAATCATGAAGAGAATTATTCAACCCATGATTTAGAATTAGGAGCTATAATTTTTGCTCTTAAGATTTGGAGACATTACCTTTATGGTAGTAAGTTTACCATATTCACTGATCATAAGAGTTTAAGGTATGTTTTCGGACAAAAGGAGTTGAATATGAGACAAAGACGCTGGATGGAATTTCTTAGTGACTATGATTGTAACATCCAGTATCATGAAGGAAAAGCAAATATAGTGGCAAATGCTTTAAGTAGAAAGTATTATGAAAAGACAAAAAGGGTACGTTCTCTTAAATTAAATCTGCAAGTAGATTTAAATGATCAGATAAGAGAAGCACAAGAATCAGTAATCAAGGATGATTCTGAAAAATTAAAAGGTATGTTAAAAGAATTAAAACAAGGAACAGATGGAATTTGGAGGTTTCATGAAAAAAGAATGTGGATACCTAAATTAGGAAACCTGCGTAATCGTATATTAGAAGAAGCTCATAAATCTAAATATACGATGCATCCAGGAAGTGATAAAATGTACCAGGATTTAAGGAAAAATTTCTGGTGGATAGGAATGAAAAAGGACATAGCAACCTATGTTTCTAAATGTTTAACTTGCTCACAAGTTAAAGCTGAACATCAGAAACCCTCAGGTTTGTTACAGCAATTAGAAATGCCAGTGTGGAAATGGGAATTAATAACAATGGATTTTGTTACTAAATTACCCAAAACTAAGAAAGGAAATGATACAATCTGGGTGATTGTAGATAGACTAACCAAGTCAGCTCATTTTCTACCAATGAAAGAAACAATTAGTATGGAACAATTATCTAAATTATATGTAAATGAAATTGTTTCTTTACATGGCATTCCTTTATCAATTGTTTCTGACAGAGATAGTCGCTTTACATCTCATTTTTGGTCAAGTTTCCAAAAGGCAATGGGAACTAAGATAAAGCTAAGTACGGCTTATCATCCACAAACAGATGGACAAAGTGAAAGGACAATTCAGACAATGGAAGATATGCTTAGAGCTTGTGTAATTGACTTTGGAGGTAATTGGGACGATCACTTACCTTTAATAGAATTTTCTTATAATAACAGTTATCACACAAGTATCAATGCTGCACCATTTGAAGCACTTTATGGACGAAAGTGTCGAACCCCAGTCTGTTGGGCAGAAATTGGGGAAAAGCAATTATCTGGACCTGAGATAGTGCAGGAAACAACTGATAAGATTATTCAAGTCAAGGAACGATTGAAAGCAGCACGTGATCGACAAAAGAGTTATGCTGATAACCGATGCAAGTCGTTGGAATTTCAAATAGGAGATAGAGTATTGTTAAAAGTCTCTCCTTGGAAAGGAGTGGTAAGATTCATCAAACGGGGAAAGCTAAGTCCCAGGTATGTTGGACCTTTTAAGATTATTAGAAGAATAGGACATGTAGCCTATCAGCTACAATTGCCAGAGGAAATGGCAGGAATACATGATGTGTTTCATATATCAAATCTTAAAAAGTGTTTAGCTGATGAATCATTGATAGTGCCTCTTAAGGATATAGAGGTAAATGAACAACTCAAATTTGTAGAAAGACCTCTACAAATTGAAGACAGGAAAATCAAGAATCTCAAACATAAAAGACTAGTTCTAGTCAAAGTGAAGTGGGATTCCAAAAGAGGACCTGAGTATACATGGGAACTCGAATCAGAAATGAAAAGGAAATATCCACACTTATTTCAGTAGATCTCGAGGACGAGCTCTAAACAAGGTGGGGAGAATGTAACAACCCTCGGTAAAATCAATACCCTCATAATATTTCCGACTCTCTAATATACTATAAAATGTCTCCATATGTCTTTAATTACACCCCGTATGTGAAAACCGAGCTCAGATTATGTTATAGTTTATAAAAATAAAATAAAAATCTGAATTTAGAGCTGAGGCGGGCCGCGTAGGATCCCACCTCAAGCTCACGCGGGCCGTATTAAGACTAGATTGGACTCCGCTGACTTCTTTAGTTCATGCGGGCCGCTTCAACTTAAGCTTACATCAACGCGGGCCGCGAGAGACCTGTACACGCGATTGCACCAGAGGCCGACACGTGTCGACATTGTGGCGGACCTACTCAACGACTCAGCTAAGCTAGTCCGTTGACTCGCTTTGACGCGGGCCGCGTATGCCCTGCTTGTCTTTCACGCGGGCCGCGACAGAACCCAATTTCACATGTATAAATAGAAGGCATCAGTTTACGAATTCCGTCGCTCACATTTCATTCTCAATCTCGAAATCTCTGATATTGGAAGTAATATTTTGGGTACTATACCCCTAATTAGCGAGGTTCTGCTCCATTGTAAGTATTATAACCCCGGTTTCATAATAGTTACGCTGCCCGATTGATTTAGGGTTCCGTAACAACTGTCGTGGTTCTGCCCGACGTAGTTGTTGGAATGTCGTCTCGGGGAGGGTATTATTAATAATTTCAAAGGGTTATGGTACTAATCAATGTACATTTGTATAAATTATAGATTATAGCCAGGAAACCCTTACGAAAAGCCTAAGACAGCAATGTGAGTTATCCTCTTTTTGTTAATGTTTTTGGAATAATTTACAAAACCTTAAATGTTTTACAATGTGATTAAGCGGTGATTGAGTCTTTGTAGTCTTCAATTATTGCCGGTATGTTGGGGTTTTGTATACAAAATTTTGTACTACTTGCGAGTAGTAAGTCGGGATGACAATACGTTACCATTGGACAATGAGTTAGCCAATGGGTAATATGACCCACAAGTCAGGATTGATAGTACCAAATGGAGTAATTGTGTAGACATAAACAATGTGATCGCTCTCAATACTGTTCACTGTGACTTTAAACTTAATTAATTTGGGATTCACTCACCAGTATTTCCGACTGACAAATGTTTTTAAAACGCGTTTCAGGTAACCCAATGTGACAGCCAATTATTAAAAGCCAGCTGGAGAGCACTGAAGGCTTGGGGATAATGTGGCTATAAAAGTTACCAAATAAACGATGTTTTAAATTAAATAAAATAGGGTTTGTCCCTATAAATGTATTGTAATAAGAAACTTGGGTTTTGCCCTTGTTATTTATTAATATGAAATATGGTGGTTTTTACTCTGATAAACATTTCCTAACTACGGTCCTGATGTAAATTCCGCTGCGAGACTAATTAAAAATGATACCACCAAACTCTGAGATCACGTCCGCCCGTTCCCGGGGATCAGGGATCGGGGGTTGTGACAGATTGTGAAAACCAATTATACCAAATAACAACCGGGATTGGGTGTGTGAACCATCATCAAAATTAAAAACATCTGTTTTTATACTAAAAAAACTGAAAAACACTGGTATTAGGTGTCTGAACCAGCATCAAATTGTAAAAACTAAACATCTGTTTTTTTATACAAAAATATCTGTATTAGGAACAACAAATATCTATTTTTACTCAGAAACTAAAAAACTGAATTATGTTTCTGAACCTGTATCAAAATGTAAAAACTAATATACACAATTAACAAAAGTGTGAACCAGTATAAAATTGATCCCAAAACTCAACCACGTTACATACTTGATACCTATGCTAAGAAAGACCAAAAAAAAAAAAAACTAAAATAAGTGTTTGACAGGTATATATGTTACCATTGTCTGTTGCCTGAGATGTTGGCATCAATGGTGTCTGGAAAGCACCGGAAATTGATCCACGCTCAATAACCCCGATAGGGGCTTCGTCATGCCTATCGCACGGCATCCCGGTGAAACAAAACTGCCCTGGAAACAGAGTACCTCCGACGTCATCCCCAACCCCGGCGTTCCGTTGGGGTGTGCCAATCAGTTGATTATCGACATCGCCAACAATGCCACCGGTGATTTCTCCTTCGCCACCGGAAATTAGAGGATTATACATTTCTGGGGGTTTGATTGTGTGGGTTTTTCCAGTGAGGTGGATGATTGATGCAGGTTGTTTTTTAGGGGTGTGAGGAGAGAAATAAACAAGAAGGTGAGAAGTGGTTGTTTCAAGCAAGAGGATTTGTTTAAAAAAGAATGAGTCTGGGTTCTAATATTGGGATTATTGAAAGCTACAGTGTAAAGAAAATCATTTTCTGACAATCGAAAATTGGGATGCCGGCTTGAAAATTTGGTGATATTTGATTGAAAAGGTGAGAGGTAGGTAAAATTTCCAAACTAACCTTCACAAAAGACATGTGAAGAAATGACATGGCAACTTATTATTGGTCAATATTAGTTCTCATGGTTCTTACAACTGGAGGTGGTTTTCATTTTAGCGGTCCCCTATATATATATACACACACACACACGGTAAGAAACCTGAGAGAACTATAAATTATTTGAGAACTTGAAAGAATCATTATCAACCAAGTAATTTTTTAATTCTTTTTGTTTAACCTTTTTATTAAAAGGTATTATTGTAAAAATAAAAAATATATATGTAGATTGACGATATATATGCAATTTACGATGTACATGTATGTAACCCGTCGGTCTACATATATTTTTTCAAATTTTCGTTTAGTTCGGTAAAGATTAGTAACATATAAATATAAGTATGAATAAAATTAAAAAAAGAAATATTTGGTTGATAGTAGTTTTCTCGGTTTGCAAATCTTTATACAATTCTCATTTGATCCTAATCCTATATAGGCGAGATCCGATACAAATATTTTCTAACATGCAAAATGTACAAAGCACTAGTATAATTATTTCACTGCAATTTTAAAGTGCCTAATAATTGTAACCCTATTGATCAGATTGAATTGTAATAATTATACTTTGAATAGAAGTTTTTGTTTGTAATTTCATAATTATATCACTATAATTTTAAAGTATAATAATTACTACACTTTAGTACCTTTTAGTTATAGTGCATTAGATCATCTCTAATGCAAAATCAATTTTTTTTGTAAAAGGTTTTGTCACATCATTTCACTTTTTACTATATTTTCTCCTTTTTTTCTTCATTTAAGACCTTAACACTCACAAATCCTATTCTCTCTTTGTAAATGCATACTTTTCTATCCTTACTTTACTCTCTCTCTCCTCCAAATTATCATCAATATCATAAATGCACTTCAAATGCATTGCATTAGGTTTGATCTTAGACCATGTGTAGTCGTAAAGCTCCTTTGGGGCCGTTATGCGACAACTGACGAAATGCGTAAGAGAAGGCCTTTATGGGGCTTTATATCACAAGGGGTGTACTAGTAAGGGGGTTATATAACCCCTTCAATTATACATACATATGTATGTATATATGTGTGTGAGTGGGGGCAAACATTGTGCAACGTTATCATCTTCGGGCGGTTACAAAATCAACCACCCATAGCTTCGCCCGTAATGGTGTAACCGGGCGCTATAGGGAGCTATAGACCTATTTCACGCGGTATGCCGCTGTCACACCCCGATATTTCCACGTATTACCGGTGGGCCCGGTGGGGAGTATCGTGACGTAATTGATATCATCATAGTCAATTTATCACAGTTCAATGCACAGCGGAAGTCTAAAGTAAAATATATTACAAACTGAGTGAAAGTAACATATGTATTACAAACGGAATGTAAGAGGATCCACAGGCGGATCTTTAAATAGCAGTATAAACACTGTTCAACAGACTTTAAACGTTTAGAACTTGCAAGATTCCTGATTAACGCCCTGAGCTCCCAGCCAATTTACGCACAGTACCTGTCATTTAACCTTTTTGGAAAATACGTCAGTTTACACTGGTAAATACAATTAACTGACTCATTTTGAAAATGTTCAAGAAAATTGATTTAAATGCACAAGGCACAAATAATCTTTTATAACTTGTGATAATTATTTAAAAATAATCTTGTAAAAGAATTATATGTTTGTTATACGTTCAGTAGCCCGGGTTGAATACCGGGTTAAAGATTAATAGACACACCACATAATATAACCTATGGCGAGTTATTCTCGAACAAGCAGGTATATCATTTTACATACGCACCGGCAGGTGTATGCCTACACCCTGTGCTTAAGTCGTGGTCATTTCAATGAATGAGTCGTCGGTTATAAGTAATGGTTGGTTCTTCTTGAGTGGTAATGGGTTGTGTGGTGTTGGTTGGTGTAACATTATGAAGTAAAGTAGGTTCAGAAGTAGTGGTTGGAATGGTGGTATTTGGTGAAGGTTGAGTGGATGTTGGTGTAAAAGGTGGTACAGGTTCACCCGTCGTGGGTAGTAGTGGTGGTGGATCCATGTATCTCAGTGGTGTAATTGGTGTAGTTGGTGAACCGCTAATTATGTTTTCCCTTAACAAAATTCAGTTTGCTGGCAAAGTTCGTTCGATTTCCGGATCAAATGCTAATGGTGAAAGCTTGTGAGAGCTCCTAGTACGCATGCACCTGTCAATACCTGCACACTAACACACCCAGCGTAAACCAGAAAAAATAACAAACTTAAAAAGGATAAAAAATAACACACGTTGCGCACTACTCCCCGGCAACGGCGCCAAAATTTGACGTGATGTCGTGGTCACAATCAAATTTAATCCAATTACTACTAAATAGATAGTGGCAAGTGGGTATCGAACACAGGGAGTTTGTGGAATATGTGTTATTTGAAGGTTTATCTATGTTAACTAAACTAAGCTAATTGCAAGAAAATATAGTTCAAGAGTTGATTTGATTTGAAAAACTAAGACTACTAATGTAATTGCAAAATGTAAGTTTTGGTTGTAAACAAATTAGAGACAAATGATTATCTTTAGTTTCCGGTTTGCTTTGACATTTATGCTATCATTCCACTAGAAAGAACTACATAGACATAGTTCATGTGTGATCAATTGCAGTGATGAAAAGGAACTAAGTACTCAGATTCCTAGAACTTGAGGTTGTTACCCGATGATCAATCAACCCTTACCCAAGCCTAACTATACCCATGATATCTCGATTGCCAACGGCACCAAGAACGTATGGTTTCTAATTAGTTCAACATAAGAATTAACAATTTACTAACAAACAATCACACGCCATAACAAGCAATTCAACAAAGATAGAGATTGTTATTCTAGAAATAAGGAATTCAAGCATAAAGTCTTACATAACCTTCCACCAAAGATAATCACAAAGTGTTTAGCCACTCATGGCTTGAACAAACATCATCAACCAAGTTTTAATCTTCAAACAAGTTAAGAACATGAAAAACAATGATATAGATAGTCTTCAAGCTCCAAAAGTTAGCCAAAATTCGTCCCCAAGTGTTGTGTAACCGAAAAACATGATTAGACCCCATAAAAACCCCATCAAATGACCAATAAATGCACAAGTTACAAAATTGGATCAGTCGGCGCCGTAAGCTACGCCATAGGGCCGTAGCTTACGGCGAGCAGCCAAGTCATACGGTCCTTGTCTTCTGTCTTACGGCAGGCAATGTTGAAAACTTGTTTTCAGCATAACTTTTTCGTTTCAACTCCGTTTTCTTCACTGTTTTCGCCTACGTTCTCGTAATTTCGTCCTCTATCATGCAATCCTCTTAATTCTTCAATTCAAAAAATTGATTTTTATTGATGCTCCAAATTCTTTCCCTTTTATGCACCATTTGCACCTGCACGTCCAAACAACTAGTAGTTACCAAGTTCAAACAATTAAACGTGTAAAGCATGGGATTTTAATCTTTTTAAGGCACTTAAGGGTTGTCCTACGGACCACCCGTCACATCCCCACACTTACTCGTTGCTTGTCCCAAGCAACCTATTCAAAAACCATTTCAAAACCACAAGCGATCAACATGCAAATCAAGCTAAAATGTATCGTCCTTTTACTAACTTTTTATTACACCACAAGACACACCCCTCACAACAACTCTCGGTGACAAGAAATATTAGCACATTATGCTAAAACACTCAATGCACGTGTGTGATTGTGCGCCAATAAGCTTGTATACAAATCAAATCTCCTCCTATCAAATATTTAGCATGCTTATGAATCAAAAGGACATTCGGGTTGTAACGGGGCTATGTGTAAAGGTAGGAAATAGTGGGAATGTGAAAGTAGCTCATTGATTCGACCCGGTTTTTATTTCTACTACTAAACAAAGCAAACATCAACTATATACACAACTTCATCAACATTTTCAACTACTATTGCAACTAAATCCTTCTTTTTGTATTTTTCTCATATTTTTTTCTCTTTTTTTTTTCTTTCTTCTTTTTTTTTTTTTGTTTTTTTTAAGCATAGAACTCAAAAATATATACAAGAACATCAACAATCACAAACTAAATTCCTAAACCGGGTCATCTCAATAGGTAAAGTTTTTGTAAGACGTAGGTTTGGGTCACAACCGAATGGTATAAGGCTCAAACATGGCTTTCTAAAGACCAAACCCCCACCCCTCACAATACCAAGCTCATATATGTAACGTATGAGGTCCAACCCCCAATTCCCACACTCTCACACATCTAGACGAGGCTACCTAAAAGTCCCCTATCATTTTCACAAGCATGCTAATCCTAGGCTTCAACAAGAATTCGTACACAAGTTCTATTAACACAATACACACACCGCCACTCAAAATAAGGAAAGCATCTTTAATAATCATATGTGGCTCAAAAACTCACCATGAAATGACTAGAAAGGGGTGTCGGCGTGTCATGCGGAACAATGTCAAGTGTTCAAATTCCAACAACTTTTCGTTTGGTTTCACAAATTTTTCAAAAATTCTCAAAATTTTCCCCTCATCCCCACACTTGGGATACATTGTCCCAATGTATAGTTTTGAAGGGAATATCGCTTTAAAACAAAAACACCAACATTTGCTTATACTCTCAAACCCCAAATTTCTTTTTGTATTTTTTTTATTTTTTAAACAAAAGCAAACAAACTAACTACCAATATTTCAAAGCTAAAGAACAAATCAAGACTAAGGAAAGAGTACATGACCTGGTGAAGTTTGACAAAACAGATGTTGTAGATAATCCGAATTTCTATCACCACCTTCACACAAATATCCGTACATCCTCCTCACACTTGAATGTTGCCATGGCCCTGAAACATAGAAAAATAACGAAATAGCAAGATCAGTGTAAAACCCTGGGTTGCCTCCCGAGCAGCGCTAAGTTTTCAGGTCTTCAGCCAGACCAAGCCACCCCCATTTATGGTGGCTCAAAGAATCGGTTCCTGCCACTTCCATCACTACATCGTGCCATTGCGTAGAATGCATCCGTCCCGTTTCGACTCGATGGGTAATCAAGTACACTCCTGCTTGAACCCATATGTTTTTCTTCACGGTCCGGTGGGTGCTTTTTTCTCATTCTTTGAAACACATTTTTCATACAATCACTAGACTCACCACCCTTCCCCTCAATGGACTCATTACTAATCACTCTAGTTTGAACATCAAAGGACAACTTACGCTTCTTTTCGGTCATGGTAATAATCCCGTCTCTACAATTAATTTGAGCATTTGCTGTGTATAGAAACGGTCTACCTAAAATTACCCTTTGTTGTGCTGCCATTTTGGTAAAAGCATAGTCTAGAACTAGAAAATCCACCAGGTATTCAAACTCTCCCAACTGAATCTTAACATTCCTAACCATTCCCCGTGGACGCCTCTAACTTTCATCCGCCAAACTCACCATGGTGTCTACATCCTGAAGCGGACCAAAGTCGTACATATCGTATAGATAGCCTGGTAGCACACTCATACTCGCCCCATAATCCAATAATGCATGGGGAATTTTTAATTTTCCCACTCGGATCGGCACAAGTGGTGCTCCATGCTCTTTGTCCGTTTCAAACTTGGCATCCCTTCCTATACCTGCACTCACTTGACAAGAAGATGTTAAAAATGTTTCATTGAATTCACTATTAGGAACGGTGCTTACCACATTGATATTAACACTTTTAATGTTTTTGGGATTTATCACCGTGTCATTTGGTAGCTGGCCTTTTGCTTTCTTCAATATCGCCACTTCACTTGCAAGTTGACCCATTTGGGTGGTCAAAGTTTGAATTGCTTTATCACGGGCCTCGTCCTTTTGCATCCGAACCTCATCACGTTGATTCATTCGTTGCATTTCAACTTGCATCGCCTTCAACATCTCCATTACTTCGTTTCCACCCGAAGAGCTTTGACCCGTTTGATATTGCCTTTGAAATCCTTGGTTTCCTTGGAAATTCGGGTTAGCTTGATTTGAAGGGTTCCCATAACGAAAATTTGGGTGGTTTCTTAAACCGGAGTGGTAAGTATTAGACTTCATATTGTTGTAATTTCTACCACCCCCTCCTTGACCTTGTACCGCATGAACTTCTTCATATTGCCCTTCTACCACTCCTTGGCAATTTTCAGCCGCATGACCTATTTCATTGCAAATAACACAAACATCATAAATTTGATTAGAGGTTTGAACATTACCATCGTCAACCGCATGCACTTGTGTTCGGGTAACGGCTGGTCGTGCTCTCCTTGATGCTTGAGCTTTCCTCTTTGATGTAATTGCCATTTGCTCCAAAGACTCCCAATCGTCTTGCTCATAGTTCGTACCAAAAGTGCCACCGGTAATAGACATTAAGTCTCGAGCATCTTCGGCACTCAACCCCTCATGGAAAGCGTTCATCAATTCCCAAAGTTCAATCCCATGGTGAGGGCAATTTTTGATCATCATATTGAAACGCTCAAAAGCTTCATGAAACATTTCACCTTGTTGTTGCTGAAAACTCCTCAATCCCTTCCTAGCATCATTGGTCTTTGGAGCAGAAATATTTGTTGCATCTCCGCCCAAGTGTAAATAGATGCTGAAGCCAAAGTGTAGAACCACTTCTTTGCCTTGTCCTCCAAAGAAAATTGAAACAAGACTAACTTGACATCATCGGCCGAAAAACCTTGACTCCCAAGAGTATTGCAAATTGAGTCATAGGCCTCCAAATGAAAATAAGGCTCCTCCGTTGCTAGACCCTTATATTTTGGCAAACTTTGCAAAGAATTTGTTCTCACTTCAAAAGTTCTCCCTTGATCATTGTGAGGAATAACTACCGGTGAAGGGTTGTGAGTAATTACCGGCCTAAAATGCGCTTCAATTCCCCTCGCATGTTCCCTAAGATGCCTTCTTAGTACACCCAACTGACCCCTTGGACGAATAGGACCCATTGGTCTTGGTATATGCCCTTGTGGTGCGAATGGTTGTTGAAATTGTTGTTGTGGCATCGGTGGGTGTTGAATTGGCCTTTGGAATTGTGGTTGTACATTCTGTGGACGAACTTGTTGCAATGGTATAGGGTGTTGCACTGGCGGTCCTTGTGGCCTCGGCTTAATGTGTTGTGGTATGAGTTGTTGTTGTTGTGACACTCCACCAACACTTGGTACTCCTTGAGGTTGACCTTGCAAATAACCAAACTCTCCTTGATCTCCATCAACCCCCATAAGCATAACCGTCTTCATCATAACCCTCAAAATCTTCATATCCTTCCTCATATCCATCTCCCCCTATACCCGAAGATTGCCCAAATGGAAGAGTCGAGTATTGAAAACCCAACTGATTCGATGGTCTAAATGATGGTTGAGTTTGGTGCAATGGTATAGTTTGAAGATGATTGACCTGCGCCTGGAAAGAAATGGGAAAATGGTGGAATGGTAGTAGATGGGTTATAAGTAATGGTTGGTTCTTCTTGAGTGGTAATGGGTTGTGTGGTGTTGGTTGGTGTAACATTATGAAGTAAAGTAGGTTCAGAAGTAGTGGTTGGAATGGTGGTATTTGGTGAAGGTTGAGTGGATGTTGGTGTAAAAGGTGGTACAGGTTCACCCGTAGTGGGTAGTAGTGGTGGTGGATCCATGTATCTCAGTGGTGTAATTGGTGTAGTTGGTGAACCGCTAATTATGTTTTCCCTTAACAAAATTCAGTTTGCTCGTAAAGTTCGTTCGATTTCCGGATCAAATGCTAATGGTGAAAGCTTGTGAGAGCTCCTAGTACGCATGCACCTGTCAATACTTGCACACTAACACACCCAGCGTAAACCAGAAAAAATAACAAACTTAAAAAGGATCAAAAATAACACACGTTGCGCACTACTCCCCGGCAACGGCGCCAAAATTTGACGTGATGTCGTGGTCACAATCAAATTTAATCCAATTACTACTAAATAGATAGTGGCAAGTGGGTATCGAACACAGGGAGTTTGTGGAATATGTGTTATTTGAAGGTTTATCTATGTTAACTAAATTAAGCTAATTGCAAGAAAATATAGTTCAAGAGTTGATTTGATTTGAAAAACTAAGACTACTAATGTAATTGCAAAAATGTAAGTTTTGGTTGTAAACAAATTAGAGACAAATGATTATCTTTAGTTTCCGGTTTGCTTTGACATTTATGCTAACATTCCACTAGAAAGAACTACATAGACATAGTTCATGTGTGATCAATTGCGGTGATGAAAGGGAACTAAGTACTCAGATTCCTAGAACGTGAGGTTGTTACCCGATGATCAATCAACCCTTACCCAAGCCTAACTATACCCATGATATCTTGATTGCCAATGGCACCAAGAACGTATGGTTTCTAATTAGTTCAACATAAGAATTAACAATTTACTAACAAACAATCACACACCATAACAAGCAATTCAACAAAGATAGAGATTGTTATTCTAGAAATAAGGAATTCAAGCATAAAGTCTTACATAACCTTCCACCAAAGATAATCACAAAGTGTTTAGCCACTCATGGCTTGAACAAACATCATCAACCAAGTTTTAATCTTCAAACAAGTTAAGAACATGAAAAACAATGATAGAGATAGTCTTCAAGCTCCAAAAGTTAGCCAAAATTCGTCCCCAAGTGTTGTGTAACCGAAAAACATGATTAGACCCCATAAAAACCCCATCAAATGACCAATAAATGCACAAGTTACAAAATTGGATCAGTCGGCACCGTAAGCTACGCCATAGGGCCGTAGCTTACGGCGAGCAGCCAAGTCATACGGTCCTTGTCTTCTGTCTTACGGCAGGCAATGTTGAAAACTTGTTTTCAGCATAACTTTTTCGTTTCAACTCCGTTTTCTTCACCGTTTTCGCCTACGTTCTCGTAATTTCGTCCTCTATCATGCTATCCTCTTAATTCTTCAATTCCAAAAATTGATTTTTTATTGATGCTCCAAATTCTTTCCCTTTTATGCACCATTTGCACCTGCACGTCCAAACAACTAGTAGTTACCAAGTTCAAACAATTAAACGTGTAAAGCATGGGATTTTAATCTTTTTAAGGCACTTAAGGGTTGTCCTACGGACCACCCGTCAATGCCCTGTAGGGGTATTTTGGTCATTTTAATGTTTATAAAGGATGTTAAATAATAATCTGAGTTTCCAGTCTAAATAATCAGTAAAAATACTTATTTTATCAAGTTACATCAGTAAGATATCTCACATATGTGAAATTTATCATTTATGGCCAAACTATGCACCGTAGGGGCATTTTGGTCATTTCACATATGTTTTAAGGGTTAATTTGGAAATCTGAGTTCAAAACTTTTATTTACTGTTAAGGTATAAAAACTTATTCATAACATCAGTAGTTATCAAGCTTTAGGTGCCTAATATGGTTTTAAACCATACTATGCGCCTAAATCGCATAAAAGTCGGTATTTGACGATATTCGGTTTTAATAGGGAAATCTGAGATTTTGATCAGCCTTTACAGTTTAAAATAACTTATTTATTATATAGAATCAGTAGAAAAAGGTTTGACATGTAAAGGATGTATAAAACTTATTTTATTAGTAAAAAGGGCGTTATCATCAATTACCGAGCCTATGCAAGAACTCTATGTTATGATCATCTTAAAATTTAATAAAAATTTCCAAAAATACCAAAATATTATATTACATCAGTAGGTAAAAGGTTTGATGTCAAAATTTGAGTTTAATTAGGATTTATATCAAATATGCCGTTTAATTAATAAAAAGGCCTTCATTTACGATATTGAGCATAACTCTCATTTTAGACCATAAACTGATGTCAAACTTTTAGGACATACTTAAATATCAGTAATAAAGGTTTTTGTCCTCTCACATTTTCAAAAATATCTTTTTAATATCAAAAGGGCATTATGGTCAACATTTAAGCATTTAACGGAAACATGCAATGAATCAGATTTAATAGGAACCGTATAGTATAATCTCATACGGTTATACTAACATGAAAAATGGTCCTAATAGAACCCTAAGGCATATCTATACTAAGCTAAATCGGGTCAGAACTGAAAGTCAAAGCAAAAGTCAACTTTTGCGACTTTCGGTTGCGAACCGAGCCTAAACTTAGAATTCTCGGGTTGAACATGCATAGACATGTTCAATTAATATTTACCAAGTTATTAAAGTGACAAAACTGAGTTTATTGCCTTTACATCATTAGTTATGAATTTTATTTAAAAATCGACTCGTTTGACTTTCATTTTAATTACTTTGACCCGACAATTAACTAAGCATACATGGTAATTAGGAGGTGCCCTTTTGAGGGTTTAATACCTACCTAATTATGATCACGTAGCCATGTTCGATGCGAACAATGGCTCGACCGTTTAAAAGTCAAAGCGTTTATCGCGAACGCTTGACCTTTTGGCTTCAAGAGCCGAACAACTTAACTAAGCACGAAAGGAACACTTACAAGAGGTCAAAGCTAGGATGGAATTGATCTAGAATGCTCAGGTATGAAGCATAAAGCTTCAACTTAGAACAATTCAGATCAAGTGTGAAATGAGAACAAGAACAAGTGGGTATATATAGGATTTCAAGAACTGTTAGGATCGTTTCTCGTAACCTGTGCGTTGATCAAGACCCTACATGTGTTACCCACTATATTCTAATAATATGGGTGCCTAAAACAAGCCCATAGTAATGAAGAAACCAAGTGCTAAACCAGAAACCAGCAGCTGAGTTTTGAAAAAAATTGTTTTCAGCAGGTCTGGGGGCCCTCGCGCCCCGCGTAGGATGAGTCTCCAGCCTACGCGGCCCGCCTAAACAGGTAAGTTCAGCAGCAGCTTTCAGAAATTGCAACTTTGGTCCCTGCACTTGTTAAATGCCATTTCTGACACATTTAAGGCCCGTTAAGCCATTTTCAAGGCTCTACAATGATTCCTAAACATAGGGAACATAAAATATGCTCAAAAATATGACGGATGTCGGTTTGTTTGGTCGTACGGTCACGTTGTTCGGCCAAATACGAAGAAACACGAACGGACGCGAAAAACGATCCAAATTACACGACGAATGGAATTTTTTCAAGCCAAACACTAAAATAAAATATTTTAATGATTACATAAATTTTTGGATGTCCAGATATATTCAGAACGTAAGATATGCGCGAAAATGCAAACTTATGCACTTTTTGACGCTTTTAGTCCCTGTTGATCAAATAAATTTATTTTTGCGCACCAAACACCTCAAAGCCTATTTCTAAGCTATGTAAAGGATATTTAGGGCATGTTTAACTTATGATCATATTCTGGAAGGTTCGATACCATACAAATCAACAGACTTTTGCAGTTTGACGTAATTAGTCCCTCTAATGCGTAAACTTGCGCACATCATCGTTTAATAGCATCGAAGCCTTATCTAATCCATATTAGGCATTCTTGAGAGTATTATAAAACATCATAACGTTTCGGGTTTGCAGAAAGGTCATTCAGAGGTATAATTAAACATATTGACGTTTTTAACCCCTTAAACTTGCAAAGTTGCGCGTAACGTCACTTAAAGGCATAAAAGCCTTAGATGACCAATAATTGGCATTCCTGAGAGTATAATAAAATCTCATGAAGCTCCTGGTTTGTTAAAAGGTCACTCAGAGGTAAGAATTAACATGTTGACGCTTTTAACTCTTCATCGCGCAAACTTTCAATTAATTACGCAAATGGCTACTCTTGATCAACAAGCGGCTCATTTGTGAATATGAATACCGTAAGAGGTTATTCAGAAATTTATTTTAAGCATGTTAACACTTCCAGTCCTTCCATAATCAAAGTTTTCAATTTTTCGAAAAAATAGTCCCTAAAATTCAACGTTTGACTTTATTAGGGTTTATTACACGTGTCAATACATCATTAAATGTGATTTTACGAGGTGTTACAGCCGCCCCACTACGGATGGCCTTATATCACAATGTAACATATTTGAAGTGTAATAATTATTACATTACTCCAAAATCTAGTGTAATTATTATTAGGTTGTTAATTTTAAAGTAACCTGATAAGTGTTATATTTCAAAATTTGTTATAGTCTAAATATTTGCGTAAGTAGTGTAATTACTCTATTTACAAATTGTCATCGTGTGTTTTTTTACTGCGTACTCTTGTCTTGACGTTAAAAAGTAATTTGTATTTAATGTTAACAAATATACACATGAGAATACGATGACATAATTTTTTTTATAGAAAATCTAAAAGACAAAAAAAATACATAATTCCAAATAAACATTTGAGAGATGTAGAGACGAGTGAATTGTCATAGGAGAGAAAGAATTGAATGTGAGCTAAACTGAGTCAGTCCCCACAAAAATCGCCATTACCTAATACTTTACCTAACATTTTCTACAGTCGAGTAATAAGGCTATACGGTATGGGAGAGTATCATTCTTGGAGGATGACCCTACACGTCAGCGCCACATAGGATGGGTGTGAGGATGGGGCAAAGTGGATGAAACTAAGGAAATGAGGGATGAGTCTAATATATATATATATATATATATATATATAGGGTAATGCTTCACAAAAAACCCTTTAAATTTAGAAAACTTTGGAAACCCATCACAAGGCCTACAATTTGCCACGTGTCCCAGCCATCTCCATCTTATCTTTTGCTTTTGAGGGCACATTTGTAAATTCATACCCAATTCAAAAAGATCTTTGACCTTTTTTTCTACTATGATCTGACAACTTTTATTGGACACTTATAATCCCAATGTATCTTTCCTCTCTCAATTTCTCTATCCTTTTCATTTACAATAAAGTCCCCCATTAAAGACCTGCATCTCTTCCTTTACCATATACTCCTTCATTTCTTCCTTTCTCCATTAATGTCCATGGAGACAAATCCACCAACGAAGGAGTTAATGTCGTCGGGTCATCTGCTCCCCAACAGGTTCATTATCAGTGACTTCCCTACTGACGAGGAATTAAATACTCATTGTCTTGCCGTTGAGGCTCCGCCGGAGACTCACGGAAACGAAGGCGTCTTCGTCAAGTGTTGAAGAAATTGAAGCTAAGCTTCGTGATGCAGATCTTCGTCGACAGGTTGTTGTTGTTGTCATATATGATTAATTCGTTTGATTATCAGGATTTTGGTTATTGTTTTGTATGTGATTTGTTTGAAATAATTTGTTGAAATTGTAAGGTGTTAAGAGTTGTTAAATCTGTGAGGTTGTTTTTTTTTTTTTTTTTTGTTAATGTTGTGTATGATTAATTTTACTAAACATGTGATTAATTTTACTAATTTGCTGATTAGGTGTTGCTGAATTAATTGCTGAAATTGTAAGGTGTTATTGATTATATGTTAAAGAGTTTTTAGTTATGTGTACTTTGTTAGTTGTTGTTTCAGTTGTGTAAGATTAATTTTATTAAACAGGTGTTATTGATTAATTTTATTAAACATGTGATTAGTTTTACTGATTAATTTTACATCGTCATACCCTAAAACATGTTACACTTTATCCTATTAGACATAGCCATACAGTTAAAATTATTATAGTTATGACGTGTTTAACACATGCCCGATTTTTTTATTTTTAGACGTCTAATAATCGGCACATCTGTTTTTAGAAACGAAAAGCCAAGTTTGTCTTACAGCACAACCAACGTAACACGTGTTATAGTCTGACCTCCTGTTCCACAGCTAAGCTAAGTTTGTCTTACAGCACAACCAACGTAACACGTGTTATAGTCTGAACTCCTGTTTCACAGCTAAACCATAGTAACATGTTATAGAGACATGTATTAGGGTATGACGATGTATTAGAGACATGTATTAGGGTATGACGAATTAATTGCAGGTTTTTAGTTCTGTGTACTTTGTTAGTTGTTGTTTCAGTTGTGTAAGATTAATTTGCAGGTTTTTATTTTTGTGTTAAAAAGTTGTGCTTGGTTTGGTTGCTTGTTTGGGCTTTTGATCTGAATAGTAAATGTTTTTTGTTGGTTTGGTTGTTTTGTTTGGGGTCTTTGATCTGAATAGTAACTGTTTTTGTGATGTTATTTGAGGAAAAAGATTTTCTGGCTATGAATGTGTTAATATTTATGTCTGGTTAACGACTTAACGGTTATCTTATCTTTTCGTTTATTAGGACGGTGATGGATTCAAGGGAAATAAGATCCAATTCTCGGGTCAGTTGGTTTCGTCAAACGTGGATCAGATGCTCAAGGATCATGACCATGTTTATGTTGCAGCACAACACAACTAACACGTGTTATAGGTTGAACTACTCGGACATGCATGTGTTACATGTGACATGAAAGCCATGTAAAACGTAACACGTGTAACGTGTGACATGAAAACATATTTTTATAACTTCCCTGGCATACGCACACCCACATGTTTACAAGACCGACCCAAACAATAAAGCAAGGGTAGCTGCTGAAAAGCTAAGGCAGCAAAGGTAGCCGCTGAAAAGCTAAGGCAGACTTTCAAAGGAAGCTCCACCATTTTCTTAGTGCTATGTATTTTCGTTTACTAGTAATATGTAATGTGAGAATCTTATTTTGTTTTGTCTAGTACATGATGTTAAAACGGTATGGACTTAACACATTCTGGAAGTCTTAACACACGTTATAAAAGAGGCTTAACACACGTTATATCAGGTATACTATGTTATTAAGTTACTATTGGAGTTTATGCATCCAATCTGGAATTCTTAACACACGTTATAACAGAGGCTTAACACACGTTATACATGTCAGGTGCGTAACACATGTTACAGTATGTATATACAAATCATGGTGTTTTGGAAACCACTAGCTTATACATGACACCATGTTGGGTTAAACCAAGATTATAACAGAGGCTTAACACATGTTATCCCAGTTATACGGTGTTACAACATTAACTTGTATGTTCCATCTTAACTTGTACACGTGTTACGATCAGTATATGCACATCCTGGTGTTTTGCAAACCACTTTCATATACATGAATACAAGTCGGGTTATAATGGATGCTTTACATGTTATCATATCTGTACAAGTGGGGTTACAACAAGATTACAATATTAACTAAGCTCACCATTAAACTCATCGCCCCCATCGAATGTTTTCACCCTTTGTCATTAAGCAATTACATGTTAAGCAATTACATGTTCCGAACAGACAAATTGTAACACATGTTAGATCAGTATATACACATCATGGTGTTTTGTAAACCACTAGCTTATACATGAATACATGTCAGGTTACAAAAAGATTATAACAGTGGCTTAACACATGTTATACATTCCAAAATGTGAAAAACAAATGACTCGTTTCATATCATATATTCCAAAATTACCGGTACATGTGTTACCATAAATGGCTCGTTTCATATTACACGTTACATACTAACTTCTACATTTATTACTTGTACAAGTTTTACGCTCAGTATCCACATTATCGGATATTTTAAACATCAACAAAAATAAAATAGATATTACTTGTTTTTTTTAATTAACAAAAGGTTAACACACGTTATATATCATTCTAACAGGGGCTTAACACATGTTATACATGAACACATGTCAGGTTACATCATGGTGTTCTGTTACAGCATGAACCAGCCACACATGTTATAAATGAACGAAGACTTCTTTCCCAAAGGATGTGACTTATTCAATGTCCCCGCATTAACGTCGCCTTCATCCATCCAGCTTGTCAATTCAATATCTTTTATGGATCTGTTTCTGTAAATCAACACACGTTATATATCATTCTAACAGGTGCTTAACACATGTTATGGGTCTGTCTCTGTAAATCAAGCAACCCAACAAAAAAACAATTATTGTTAAGATCAAAAGCCCCAAACAAGCAACCAAACCAACAAAAAAACCTGTTCAAAATCTCATCCTAAAGTTTTGGATTTATTTAAAATACATGAACATTAACCATTACTAGAACATGCGTTAACTTCGCGTACATCCATCCAGCTTCTCAATTGAATATCTTTATGGGTTTGTTTCTGTAAATCAACCACGTTATATAACATTATAACAGGGGGCTTAACACATGTTATGGGCCTGAGTCTGTGAATCAAGCAACCAAACAAAAAAACACTTACTGTTCAGATCAAAAACCCAAACAAGCAACCCAAAACCAACAAAAAACAGCTACTGTTAAGATCAAAAGCCCCTAACAAGCAACCAAACCAACAAAAAAACTCGTTCAAAATCTCATCCTAAAGTTTTTGATTTATTTAAAATACATTAACATTAACCATGGATACCCCATTAACCATTACTAAAACACTTTCAGCACACAAAAACATATTAACAACCATTTCAACAAAAAATCAAGTGTGAAATGATATTTCAAGAACACTTACCGGATCTATACCCGTCCGATGAACACGAAGATCTTCAAACCTTCTTCTCACACACACACTCGTGCGTGTGTCTTTGTGATAAAGATTGTTGTTTCTCTATCTAAAACATCAACTTTCTCTCTCTAAAAACATTCATCTTGTCATCGCTCTTCTCACACACACACTCGTGCGTGTGTCTTTGTGATTTTTTCTGACCACACGATGCTGAAATTATCTTCAAATGAAGATCACCATTGAAGGATCACCATTGAAGACCATGAAGCTTTCTTCTTTTCACATGATGAAGAAAGAGGAGAGAGATAATAGTTTATTGAAAGATTTGACTAGAAGAAAGAGGAGATAGATGATGGCACAAGTGGGTTTTGTCATTTCCAATGCCAAAAAGTGGGTTTTGTTATACCGAAAATGTCCTCCCAGACTTTCAAATGTGTATTATACTATTTCTTTTAATTATAATTCTTACCAAAATAATGAGAGCCATTGATCAAGTTGGATGAAAGACAATCAATGGATGAGGTTGGGTTTCCAAGGTTTTTTAAAAAAGATGGGGTTTCCTATAGAGCCCAACCCTATATATATATATATATATATATATATATATATATATATGGAGCCGCTAAAATAAAAACCACCCTCAGTTGTAAGAACCGCGAGAACCACTCTCCACCAATTAGATAATGACAACTAAAAGGCTAATATACTCATTTAATCAAAACCATCAAATCATCTATCTCATCATTAAATTCTCTTTTAAAAGTCTTTTTAATTTCTCTCTCTTCAATTTATCTCTCTTCACATTTCTCTGTTATCTTTTTGTTACTTTATAAAAAAGTTTTTGTAAAAAAAATTGTAAAAAAGTTTTTGTTAGAAAAAAATTTAAAACCGTAAAAAAAATTCGTAAAAAATGTAAAAAGGTTTAAAAACGTGTGTGTAAAAAAAGTTTTTTGTAAAAAAGGTTAAAACCGTAAAAGGTCTTCGTATAAATTTTGGTCTTTTGTAAAAAATTTTTGGAAAAAGAGTTTTTGTAAAAAAAAAGTTTAAAACCGTAAAAAATGTTTTCATAAAAAAAAAGTTTTAAAAACGTGTGTGTAAAAAAAACGTAAAAAGTTTAACGTAAAACCTAAACTTTTTAACGTAAAACGTAAAAAGTTTAACGTAGAACGTAAACTTTTTAACATAAAACGTAAACTTTTATGTAAAAACTTTTTAACGTAAAACTTTTTCTACGTAAATTGTAAAACGTAAAAAACCGTGTGGTAAAACAGCGCCTAAACAAGGGGCGTGAATGAGGGGCATAAAAACGCCACGAAAAAAACAGGACGTAAAAAACGCCGCTTAAAACGGGACGTAAAAAACGGCGCGTTAAAAAACGACGCTTGAAAAAGCCAAGCGTAAAAAACGGCGTGCAAAAACGACGCGTTAAAAAACGATGCGTGAAAAAGCCGGGTGTAAAAACGGCGTGCAAAAACCGGCGTGCAAAAAATTTGTTTTCTTAAAAAAATTTGAATTTAAATATGCTTTTAATAAAAAAATTATGTTTAAAAAATAAAAGTAACAATAATAAAACAAAAAAGCAATAAAAAAAAGACAAAAAAAGTAATTTTTCTAAACTACCATTTTGGATTAAAATATTAAAGACATAATAAGACAAAATGTATTTAATATTAATTTTAGTTACTTTTAATCTCATCCATCTTGTTGATATAGTGGCTAGAAAGTGGTTCCCTCGGTTCTTACAACTGGAGGTGGTTTTCATTTTAGCGGTTACCTATATATATATATATATATAGGTAGAGGATCCTGTACAAAGTTCAACTTTTGTGAGAAGTGTGAGAAATAATTTGAGAATGACAAGTGTCCTTTATCTTAATTAATTCAAAAGGGTGTATTAGTAATTTTCCATTCTTATCTATTAATTGATTCCAAGATAACTGCCAAAAAAACTGGCGATGAGATATTTTAGTGTTTTATCAATTAATTTCATGTACGCATCATTCTTCATCAATTATAATTGTTTTAGTGTTTTATCATGAAAAGAGTTATATTTTTTTTTATATTTAGATGTATTGTGTCATATGGATGATCAATAGTGTTATATTATGTACAGACATCTTAATTTCCTTTCATAGTGTTTTACACATTAACAGTGTTATATGTATACTGTTTTATCCCCAATCAATAGTGTTATATACTGTACAGACATCTTAATTTCCTTTCATATTGTTTTATCCCCAATCAATAGTGTTATATTTTTTACAGACATCTTAATTTCCTTTCATAGTGTTTTATCCCCAATCAATAGTGTTTTATACATTGAATTGTTTAGGGTAAGTTTTTGTTTTAGTGTTTTATCATTAACAGTGTTATTTTTTTTATATTTATATGTATAGTGTTTTATCCCCAATCAATAGTGTTATATTATGTACAGATATCTTAATTTCCTTTCATAGTGTTTTATCCCCAAGCAATAGTGTTATATTCTGTACAGACATCTTAATTTTCTGGTTCATAGTGTTTTATGATTATTAACTGATTTAAATCAACAAATTATTGTTAATTAAACTGTATAGTGTCTTACAATAGTCAAGGAAATTGGATAATCAACTTTTAAAGGGAAGTAGCTAGTTTTTAGGAGAATAATGGGGGTTTTGGTTGTGTAGGATACGGTTACCATATTTGAAACATCCGAAAAGACACTATTGCCCTTCAATTTTACATAAGGTCCTTCTAATTAAAACACAATTTACATTTTTATACCCTATTGATCTCAACCATTAGATCAAATATCCAATGGTTTAAAACACTTCTTACCCTTCTCACATTTTAAACACTTTTTACCATATCCCTACCATATATATATATATAGGTAAAGAGTACTGTACAATATTGCTTATCGTACATTACGTACGCTACAATCTCAGCCGTCAGATCATCTTTCCGCATTTTAAAATCGCATGTTGTTTTTTTATAACAATTTAGCATGTGATAATTTTTGATGAATTCGCATGTTGTTTTTTTGTACCAATTTCGCATGTGGTAATTTTGATGAAATCGCATGTGTATAATCTGTGTGTGTTACTGTTCATCTTCTTCGATTGCTGGTCGATCATTGTCAGTCTTCTTCCGTTTGACCCTTATAACTCCCAAATTAGTAGTTCTTATTATCGATATCGCACCAAAAGGAACGAAGGGAGGTTGGGGAAGAAGAATTTCAGGTTTTTGAATTTGATTTAGGGTTTGATTTTGAACTATCATCAGTCAATTACAGAGATTTATGACCTCGCAATGACGTTTTTAACCTTCCTGGTATGATTTAGATATATTAAAATGATTAATTTAATCATTTAAATTAGTTTCGCCCGCGTTTGATCGATTGAAGATCGTACGGCTGAGGGCATCGCGTACATAATGTAGGATAAGAGGTATTGTACGTTAACCGACCTATATATATATATAGGGTAATGCTCTATAAAAAACCCTTGAATTTAAGAAAACTTTGCAAACCCAATGCATGGTCTAGATTTTGCCACGTGTCCATAGTAAATATCATATTCTTTTTGTCCTTGAGGGCATTATGGTATTTTCACCTCTATCTTAGATATCTTCCCCTATTTGATTTGACAATAATTAATACCCATCACATCCAAAACTACTTTCAAAACCCAAGATCCACCATTCAAAACCTCCATTTTTTCATTAACTTCATCTCTGTGTTTCAAGATCCACCCTTTCAAAACCTCCATTTTCCATTAACTTCATATCTGTTTCAAGTTCTACCCAAGATCCATTTCCATGAACTTCATTTCGGTTTCAAGATCCACCATTTCAAAACCTCCATTTCAAGATCCCCACTGACGGGAACGTCATTCACAACGAGTTCCCTACTGACGAGGACAAGAATGATCAAGGTTTTTCATCCTTTTTTTTATGGGTTCGAGTTTTTTTTTCTTTTTTACACCCCTAATTCAACTTTACATGTTAATTTCTTAAAAGAAATCGAAGAACCAAGATACTGTCGAAGAATCGAATAATCAAGATCCTGCCAATAATAAGTTGGTTTTGATTTTTAATTGTCATTTACTTTGATTTTCGTTCTTCACAATTGGTTTTATTTTTTCCAGAATTAAGAATGTTGCCAAAAGATTAATTATTTTTCAATACCATTGATTATTGTTTAAAAAAAAGAATGACGTTTATAGGTAATAAATTTCAATACTATTGATTTTAGTTTGGTTTTCATTCTTCTGGTGTTTATAAATTTTGATTTTGATTCATGGATTACTTGTTTTGGTTTCAAACTCATTTGATTTTGATCCATGGATTAGTTATTTTTGTGTTAAAAAAATGTGTTTGTTGGTTTGGGGATTTTGATCTGAACAGTAACTGTTTTTTTGTTGGTTTGGTTGCCTTGTTTGGTGCTTTTTGATCTAAATAGTAACTGTTTTTTGTTGGTTAGGTTGCTTTGTTTTGGGCTTTTGATCTGAATAGTAACTGTTTTTGTGCGTTATCGTACAGAAACAGACCCATAACATGTGTTAATCCCCTGTTAGAATGATATATAACGTGTGTTGATTTACAGAAACAGACCAATAAAGATATTCAATCGAAAAGCTGGATGGATGTAGGCGACGCTAATGCGGGGACATGTGTTAAAAAAAAGATATTCAATAGGTCACATTTTTTGGGAAGGAACTCTTCGTTCATTTATAACATGTGTTAGTGGTTCATGCTGTTACAGAACTCCATGATGTAACCTGACATGTGTCCATGTATAACATGTGTTAAGCCCCTGATAGAATGATATATAACGTGTGTTAACCTTTGTTAATTTAAAAGGTATGTACAAAGGACAAAAAGAACATGATTACTTCTTTGACCATGTGGATAAATGTAGACCATGTATTTTATTTCATTTGACTAGATTGACATTCGAAATCATTGTGAAATTCTATGAAGCCAAACATCAACCATTGATTATGTTTTATTAACTAGATCTATGGTTGTCATTTAATTGGTATATTTATAACATTTAAATAAACCAGTAGTTCAAAAGCAAACATCCTGAACCATGGCGCCAACATGGTACAAACACACAAAACTTTTATTTGTAGTTTTCCAAACAGAGATTCCTGCATTTATTTTTTATTTTGCTGAGTGTACAACAATGACGAAATTACGTAGGGGATGATTGAGTACGAGTGCAAAAGCAGCAACATTTGAGAATGGCACATGGTACACACAAACAAAAATATAACGTGTGTAACATACGTGTTTTCATTAACATGTGTTAAGTTCCCGATATACACGAAATATAACGTGTGTTAACATGTGCAGCCAGCAGGAGGATGGCATGTAAATGTGCAATATGATTAGCGGATCACGTATTGTAACACATTTATAGGTAGCTTGGGAATAAATAAAATGAAACGCCGTATTTATTCCTTCAATGGAAAAATGACTTTCCCCAGTAGTACCAGGGGATAGTTGGTGGCTCTTGTGTTAGTGGTTCATGTGTATAACGTGTGTTAACATGTACAGACAGCAGGAGGATGGCAGGTAACGTGAAATATGAATAGCGGACCATGTATGTTAACACATGTATAGGTAACTTGGGAATAAATAAAATGAAACGCAGTAAGTTTTCCTTCGATGGACAATGACTTCCAGGGGATATTTGGTGGTTCATGTGTTACTGGTACGTGTGAATAAAATCTTAGGTGGTTCATGTGTTACTGGTACGTGTTGTTGAATCCAAAAAATATCATTTTTGTTTCTCTAAGGCCGAATGGATCGCACGATGGAAAAATGACTGCCCCCAATAGTTGGTCAGATACTAACATGTGTTAGTGTACATGTAAGGTCACATTTGTTTTCATTAACATGTGTTACGTTTATGTCAGCGTTTGTTTTCACATTTGTTTTCATTAACATCCGGAACATATGATATATAACGTTTGTTAACATGTCAGCATGCGTCAAAAACAGGTGACTCCAACACAAAACATTTTTGTTGGTGAGTTTACAACAAAAATGGATGCATAGAGCCCAATAGTAACACAAATATCCTTTTTTGCTTGTTGGTGAGTCTCATGGCGAACTAAGAAGGGATGGAGCTTCCATTGACGGTCTGTCTTTGCTGTTTATCTGCTAAATTTGCTGACTCGTCCTTTGCATGAAATTGGTAAGTCAACAGGAGTACCGTTGACATTGTGATGACCCCATTTGAAGAGCACGGGACATTTATACGCAAATTCATGTCCTATACGGGGTGTGCTCGGGTTGTGAACGAATTGCTTGGTAGTGAATTACAACACGTGTGGCCACCGAAACATAAGAATATATAGGTTAGCATTAAATGTATAATTTGAAGCTGACCATTTATGTGCCGGTAATTTTGGAAAGTTACATTGCTTAGGAAAAGAAATCTTCGTTTAAATATAACATGTGTTAGAGAGTAATGTACTGGTAAATTTGTATGCAGAGATTTGGTTTTTCATGTTGTCAAAGAGCATTGTCTTAATTTCGTTGCCTAAACAACGTGAGATAACCAATTCAACGTGTGTTAATCCCTTATTAAGACGTGTGTTAAATACGCCATCCATGGATGCATAGAGGCCGAAAAGAAAAATTGTTCGTTTGCATATAACATGTGTTAAGGATTAATGTACTGGTAAATTTGTCAAAAGTTAGATTGCCTAGAAGCAAGTTACTATATTACGTGAGATAACAAACGTGTGTTAAGGACCTATTAACACCAATACTCATAGAATGGATGCATGTATGCCGAAAGAAAAAAGTTTCTTTTACACATAACATGTGTTAGAGATTAATGTACTGGTAAACTTGTAAAAAGCTACAGTGTCTACAAGCAAGTTACACACAAAATGGATGCATAGAGCCCAAAAGCAACCCAACTATGCTGAGGTCGACTTCAAGGCAGAAGTTTGGGAGGCCAGAACATTTTTAACAACACGTCCTAGATAAAATAATAAGAGTCTCACATTACATATTACTAGTAACCAAGGTTAACACACGTTATATATCATTCTAACAGTGGCTTAACACAAGTTATACATGAACAGATGTCAGGTTACATCATGGTGTTCTGTTACAGCATGAACCACTAACACATGTTATAAATGAACGAAGAGTTCCTTCCCAAAAAAATGTGACCTATTGAATATCTTTTTTTTAACACTTGTCCCCGCATTAACGTCGCCTACATCCATCCAGCTTGTCGATTGAATATCTTTATTGGTCTGTTTCTGTAAATCAACACACGTTATATATCATTCTAACAGGGGATTAACACATGTTATGGGTCTGTTTCTGTACTATAACGCACAAAAACAGTTACTATTCAGATCAAACGCCCAAAACAAAGCAACCTAACCAACAAAAAACAATTACTATTCAGATCAAAAAGCACCAAACAAGGCAACCAAACCAACAAAAAAATAGTTACTGTTCAGATCAAAATCCCCAAACCACCAAACAATTTTTTTAACACAAAAAATAACTAATCCATGGATCAAAATAAAACGAGTTTGAAACCAAAACAAGTAACCCATGAATCAAAATCAAAATTTATAAACACCAGAAGAATGAAAACCAAACTAAAATCAATAGTATTGAAATTTATTACCTATAAACGTCATTCTTTTTTTTTGAAACAATAATCAATGATATTGAAAAATAATTAATCTTTTGGCAACATTCTTAATTCTGGAAAAAATAAAACCAATTGTGAAGAACGAAAATCAAAGTAAATGACAATTAAAAATCAAAACCAACTTATTATTGACAGGATCTTGATTCTTCGATTCTTCGACAGTATCTTGGTCCAAGTTTTCTATTGAAAATGAATATAACTGAAAGCATATTGAACCAAATTGGAAAATAGTAAATTACCGAGAGGAATTAGACCGAGAGGAGAGAGAGGACCGGAGAAGAAGTCCGGTGAGTTTCGCTGGAGAAGGTGGTTGCTGGTGGTGGTTGTTTATTGAGGAGAGAGAGGGCCGGAGAAGAAGTCCGGTGAGTTTCGCCGGAGGAGGTTGTTGCTGGTGCTGGTTGTTTGTTTCTCCTGGAGAAGGTGGTTGCTGGTGGTGGTTGTTTCTCATGTTTGTTTGTCTTCAAGATTGGGGTAGAAGAAATGAGAAAGAGAAAGAGGTAAGAGAAATATGAGGAGTGTTATGGTGATTTGATTGCACTGATAGTACTTCCAATTCAAAAGGTGATTCTTCACTACCCAAAATGCCCTTATAATTGTACCAGCATGGAGTATTTTAATGTTTTAAATGCTAAAAGTTGTCTAAACAAATCATGACCCTTAATCTATTTAGATGAAACAAGATCAATGGACCACATAGAGTTTCCAAAGTTTTTTAAAAAAGATGGGGTTTCCTATAGAGCCCAACCCTATATATATATATATATATATATATATATATATATAAGTTGGATGTATATGTGTGAGTGAGAAGAAGGAGGTGGTGGTTTTGTCTTGTAGCGAGCGTCCCCAACTTCCACACCCCGACGATTGAGATGACGTCGGGCCGGGCAGGATGGTGTTTGGATCGGCGACGTGCCTCGACGGGTTGGGGACACTACAAGAATGGCCCACATTTAGCGGCGACACCTTTAGCGGCGACAGGCCAGCTGTCGCCGCTATTGGTCGATCCGCGTCAAACACATTCCCCAGCCGTTGATCAGTATTCTTGTCACACCCCGACCACGTAGAACATACAAAACATGGCGGAAACATCGGGGAGTGTTGTAACAGAATTAATTGTTTCAAATACATGGCAATTGAAGTTTCATTTTATTGATTAAAAGTGTTACAATGTCTTAACAAACAAAGAAATACAACATAATTAACTAGTCTTGCATCTTTTATTGTCACTAAGGCACAGGTCCGCCTAAGTATGTCTTGATCATCTTATGCAACAGCTCCTGTAAAACACATGTGAAAATAGGTACGTCAGCATAAAAATGCCTGTGAGATACATAGGTTTTGTGAAAACAGAATTCATGACTTATGTTTGAGAAAATGTTTAGTCATGAACCTTGTAATTTGCTTTGTTTTGTAAATCATTTGAAAAACGATTAGACCAGATGATATGTATAAATAAGAAAATAATGTATGGTTAAATGAATAACCATGTAAAATGAGTTTGTATAAGATAAGTTGTTTGTAAATCAATGTATTGTGAAAAGTATGTTATTTGTATAAAATGTTATATGTCTCAAACTGAAATGATTCAAATAACGCTACGATAAGTAATACCATACAAACACTTATATATAGGAAGTACCAGCGGCGTATCCACCATGCTTGTATCATATTACACACGCATCGTTACTTAATCACTTAATCAAACCAAACCACCAAAGTAATGTTTAACAATTGTAGAAATGTTTATGTATGATCAAATACGGTTCACACGGCTCACAGATACAAACGGTTCACAGATACAAACGGTTCACAGATACAAACGGTTCACAGATACAAACGGTTCACATATACAAACGGTTCACACGGTTCAATAGTTACAAACGGTTCATATAATCAAACGGTTACGACGGTTCACATAGTCAAAAGGTTACAACGGTTCAAAATGTAGTATAATGTGTTCACATGCTGGATGAGCATATGCAACAGAAATGCAATGTAGAACAATGTACTAAGTATGAAATAAATGGACATACATAGCATAAAATGTAATGTAAAACGATGTACTAAGTACGCACACAATGGGCATACATAGTATGAACACAATGAAATCATGTACTATAATGTACTAACGAACATAGCAGGTATATGATGTGAAAACATGGAAAGCATGAAAGTAACAAGTAGGCACATGTGTTTCACCCCAAAACAGTTTGGAAAACAGTAAAAGAGGGGTTCTATGTACTCACTTGAGAATGCTCAGTAGTCCTTGAGTGACAACCAAACAATGCTAGAGATCACGGATATCAAACGGCACCTAATATAGGTAACTATGTTAATAAACCGGACCTAAATCGGAGGATTTAGATAGAATGAGGGTTTGTAAACCAAACGAGGATGGAGACTCGTGTCATATGGTTTAACAAAGCCTACATACTAAATGAAACCTAACCTAATTGCTTACGACCCATTACGACCTGTTTAGGTAGCTTATGCTACTTTAACGCGTCGTTCGCGTGAAACGCGTTCGGACCGCCTAACTAGCCCTATGACAGGTGTTATATGCCTAAACATGTTACATAATCAGTTATGTGACAAAAGTTTAGGTTACATATGCTTAATTACCAATTATACATGAAAGGGGTATTCTGGTAATTTACCTAAGGCATATAAACTACCTATCATATAACTACTCAAACGATGTGACCATAGGGTATAACCTCGGTAGGTTATTCCCTACTTACTATGGTCACCTAATGTATTTGGTCGGATCCTAATGATCGACCAAATGGGTCGGGTTCGAAGGTATAAGCGATTTATTAGATCGCTTACCCTACGACCTTAGACAACGTGGTAATCAGTAGGCATAGTCCCAAGGGACTATAACCAACGTGATTACACTCACGTTGCGAAGTTCAAACGAACTTTGCATTGACCATAAACTGGTCAATGCATTTGTTTGACTTTCAGACTCGAAAAGCAATAAAAGAACGAAAGAATACTTATGAAGGGTCCCCGAATGCTAATCCCGATCCAAGTAGCTTAGGTATGAAACAAAGGTTTCAACTTAGAGCTCCTCAAATCAGAATTCTTGTGGGTTTTGCAATGGGGGTGGATGGGTATTTATAGTATTCGGGTAACCGTTAAGATCGTTTCATGGAAACCGTGCTCGAATCCCACCCGTACATGTGTTGGCAAGTTGTGGTGACTAAAAATGGGTTCTTATCAGCTGACTAAGCAAGTGTGAGTGTGTGGTTGTGGATTAAACAGCTGGAATCTGCTGTTAAATGCAGTTAATCTGGTCAGAAGGAGCCATGCGGCCCGGTTCAGGATTCACAAAGGCTCAGGCGGGCCGCCTGGCCTTGTCTGATCAGCAACATGTTTCAGAATTTACAGTTTCAGTCCCTGCACGTGTTTAAGACCATTTCCGACACTTCTAAGGCCCGTAAAGCCAACTTTAAGGCCCTAAAATGATGCCTAAACATTGTGGACATGAAACATGCTCAAAAATATGTCGGATGTCGGTTCGTTTGGCCGTACGATCGCGATGTTCGCTTAATTACGACGGAATGCGCATAAGCGCGAAAAACGATCCAAATTGCGCGACGAATGGATTTTTCTTATGCCAAACACTAAAATAAAATATTTTAGTGCTTACATAAATTTTTGGATGTCCGGATGTATTCAGAACGTAAGTTATGCGCGAAAGTGCAAACTTGTGCACTTTTTGACACTTTTAGTCCCTGAATGACCCAAAAGTTTATTTTAGCACACCGAAACCCTCAAAGCCTATTTCTAAGCTATATAAAGGATATTTATGGTATGTTTAACTTATGGTCATGTTCCGGAATGTCTGTTACAGTTCAAATTGGCATACTTTCGCAGTTTGTCAAATTTAGTCCCTGTAAGCGATTTAACTTGATTTTGCCATACCAAAGCCTTCAAAACTTATTTCTAAGTTATGTAAAGGTTATTTAAGGTATGTTAAATATATTTCACTATTCCGGAGTGTTCGTTGCATTAAACTGGTTATATCTACGCATCAGTGCGCATATAACCTTCCAGAAAGCGATTTAGAGCTTGAAATCGAACAAGAGTTGATATGTGCAAAAGATACACATATTTATACAAGTCCAAAGTATGAAATACAATATTTCATTGGTTTGGCATTTGTTTGATGGTTGAAGTGACACAGGTGTCACAGTCTCCCCTACTTTAGGAAATTTCGTCCCGAAATTTATTCGTAGGAGTCTATTTGGGACTTTGCGTTAAATAACCACCAGAGATATGTAAGGCATAATCCTGTCATTTCCTTAACGGACATTCTTCAGAACGAAAATGAACAGACGGAGTCATTTTCCTCAACGAGTATTCTTCAGAAGCGGAAATGAAGGAATAAACAAACGGGGATTCATTTCCTCAACGGGCAATCTTCAGAAACGTAAAATGAACTTACGGAGTCATTTTCAACGGGTGTGTCATCAGAAATGGAAATGAAAAGGAGAAACAAACGGATATTCATTTCCTCAACGGACAAATCTTCAGAAACGAAAATGAACAAACGGAGTCATTTTCAACGGGTGCTTCCTCAGAAATGGAAATGAAAATGAGAAACAAACGGATATTCATTTCCTCAACGGACAAATCTTCAGAAATGAAAATGAACAAACGGAGTCATTTTCAACGGGTGCTTCATCAGAAATGGAAATGAAAAGGAGAATCAAACGGATATTCATTTCCTCAATGGACAAATCTTCAGAAACGAAAATGAACAAACGGAGTCATTTTCAACGGGTGCTTCCTCAGAAATGGAAATGAAAAGAGTTAACTTCTAGGCACATGACAAAGCTCGCTGTGGTTTCTGTGCACTAAATTCCATAATTATGTATGCATCCATAATTACGTAATTCCTTGCACAGTCCGCACAGTTTGTCTTGTAATGTTCATAAGCACATAATTCACATAGTTGTTTAACTTGGTTATTAATTTGTTATCGATGGAGAACGGATATGGAAACCAGTCGATGGACTTCAATGTCCTCTGGGATCTATCTGAAGAGATAGGAAGATCTCCCAAAAATTCGATTTTGTTTTTCAAAGAAACGTAATATTCGAATTAAGGAACACAATAAATTTTAGGATTTACGGAAATACCCTTAGGTACCCTATTAAGGATTTATAGTGGTACTTTGGGTATTCGTCCAGTGTTGTAACTTGCGCCTTGTACTTCGTTTTCCTTAGAATAAACGGGTACTTAGGAATTTCGTGGAAACGCAAGAGATCATAGAATGGGAAAATTTTGGGGGTAGTTTGTTCTTCAAGGAATATGGTTCCTTGATTGTCGGTATTGTAAGAGATATGTTGTTTATACATGCAACCACATAAATACATTGCAATGTATATAAAAGATTTATTTATAAACAACGATAACAACTGTTTTCTTGGACCTTGACAACTAAAGAAAATAATACATAAGGATTGATTATTTCTAAACAGCGTTGTCTTCCATTCGGTCAGATGCTCATCCCTGTGCTGGATTTGCATTAGCAAGCTTTGGGCAATTTCTTCGGAAATGACCCATCTCGCCACAGTTGAAGCAAGAACCTGGTAGAAAACGACCTTGAGCGGTATTGTTGCCAGCTTGGTTTGGTGCAGCTGCAGCTGGGCAAACTCTTGCTGTATGGCCTATAAGTCCACAAGTTTGGCATTTGCGGCACTTTACATTGGCATGATGATGGAGGCTACATTGGTTGCACAAGGGTGCAGTTCCATTGTATGGCTTCCTAGCAGGGGGTTGAGCTGGTTGGTTGGGGACGGATTGATCATCGCGAGTAACCATGGCGAAGTTCTGAGAAGCCTTTCGCTTCTTTGTCTTCATAGGGGATCCAGTCTGTTCATCCATGGTCTTTGATTCCTCGATTGGGTTCGATTCCTCGACCGGTTTCTTGTCACCTTTTCGGAAAAGTTTACCTTTCCTGATCTTTGATTCAGTCAAGGTTGCAGATAGCTCAATGGCCTGTCTAACTGTAGTAGGGTTGCTGCCAGTCACAATGTCTTGTATTGAGTCAGGGAGGCCATCAATGTACTTTTCTATTGCCTTATCCAAAGGCGTGACCATGTTTGGGCATAACAGACTTAATTCCTCATATCGATCAGTGTATGCTCGATGTTCACCATTGTCTTGCTCAAGATTGTCGAATTCCCTTTCCAAGGCCCTGATCTCGTGACGAGGACAGAATTCCTTCATCATAAGGGCCCTAAGTTCAGCCCATGTCTGTGCTAGAGCAACTTCTGCACCACGATCTCTCATAACCCCGTTCCACCACGTAAGGGCTCTCTTCTGGAACACACTCGAAGCAAACTCAACCTTGCGATTGTCAGGACACTGCACGTGGCGGAAAGTATTCTCAATGCTCTCGAACCATTGAAGAAGCCCAGTCGCTCCCTCAGAACCACTAAACTTGAGTGGTTTCGCCGAGTTAAAACTCTTGAAATTGCATGGACCATTGTTGTTGTTGTTGGCTTGATTCCATTGAGCAAAGAGGTTTGGGAATTGAGCAGCCATTTGCTGCGCGATAATTTCTGCCAATTCGGCAGTCGCTATCTGGCTTTCGCGTCGAGGATGCATTCTAAAAGAGGAAACATGAAAGGAAACGAGTGAGAGGATTAGACGAAAAGAATGAGATGAAACAAATCTGATGAAAGCAAGGATAGTGGTCATTTGTTTGTTACTACAAAGCAACAAACGACCTCGGTGATTAATCAAAGTAAATAGGTCAAAAATAATGTATCGCGAAGACATGCTCGCCTATAAGTGAACACTCATCCCAAGAATTCCCAGGTAAGCACAACTGGTCTCGCGTCTGATGAGATGTATACGAAGTGCTTGCCTAGACAGAAAACCCAGAATACAGGCATTCACCCTTCCAGTTTGCACGTGTTCACATTATTTAAAACCCAAAACCTTGATGAGATTTTGAAAACTCAAAGGGGTTCAAAACCATATAACAGAGGGTTCAAAACCTTACAATAGAGGGTTCAAAACCTAGTAATCAATCATCCTAGAACAGATGATTAGTTTTCAAAGTGGTTTTGAAATTTATGTTCTTGTTGTGGTCGTCGCCTAAGGATAGGTGACGGTATTGTTTTATGACTAAACGCAAGTAAACTCGCGTTAGGGTCCTAGAAAGGTTATAGACTAGGTCAAAGCATCACTAATAACCTAATTCCCTATAACCATTGGCTCTGATACCATCTTTTCTGTCACACCCCGGCCACGTAGAACATACAAAACATGGCGGAAACATCGGGGAGTGTTGTAACAGAATTAATTGTTTCAAATCCATGGCAATTGAAGTTTCGTTTTATTGATTAAAAGTGTTACAATGTCTTAACAAACAAAGAAATACAACATAATTAACTAGTCTTGCATCTTTTATTGTCACTAAGGCACAGGTCCGCCTAAGTATGTCTTGATCATCTTATGCAACAGCTCCTGTAAAACACATGTGAAAATAGGTACGTCAGCATAAAAATGCCTGTGAGATACATAGGTTTTGTGAAAACAGAATTCATGACTTATGTTTGAGAAAATATTTAGTCATGAACCTTGTAATTTGCTTTGTTTTGTAAATCATTTGAAAAACGATAAGACCAGATGATATGTATAAATAAGAAAATAATGTATGGTTAAATGAATAACCATGTAAAATGAGTTTGTATAAGATAAGTTGTTTGTAAATCAATGTATTGTGAAAAGTATGTTATTTGTATAAAATGTTATATGTCTCAAACTGAAATGATTCAAATAACGCTACGATAAGTAATACCATACAAACACTTATATATAGGAAGTACCAGCGGCGTATCCACCATGCTTGTATCATATTACACACGCATCGTTACTTAATCACTTAATCAAACCAAACCACCAAAGTAATGTTTAACAATTGTAGAAATGTTTATGTATGATCAAATACGGTTCACACGGCTCACAGATACAAACGGTTCACAGATACAAACGGTTCACAGATACAAACGGTTCACACGGTTCAATAGTTACAAACGGTTCATATAATCAAACGGTTACGACGGTTCACATAGTCAAAAGGTTACAACGGTTCAAAATGTAGTATAATGTGTTCACATGCTGGATGAGCATATGCAACAGAAATGCAATGTAGAACAATGTACTAAGTATGAAATAAATGGACATACATAGCATAAAATGTAATGTAAAACGATGTACTAAGTACGCACACAATGGGCATACATAGTATGAACACAATGAAATCATGTACTATAATGTACTAACGAACATAGCAGGTATATGATGTGAAAACATGGAAAGCATGAAAGTAACAAGTAGGCACATGTGTTTCACCCCAAAACAGTTTGGAAAACAGTAAAAGAGGGGTTCTATGTACTCACTTGAGAATGCTCAGTAGTCCTTGAGTGACAACCAAACAATGCTAGAGATCACGGATATCAAACGGCACCTAATATAGGTAACTATGTTAATAAACCGGACCTAAATCGGAGGATTTAGATAGAATGAGGGTTTGTAAACCAAACGAGGATGGAGACTCGTGTCATATGGTTTAACAAAGCCTACATACTAAATGAAACCTAACCTAATTGCTTACGACCCATTACGACCTGTTTAGGTAGCTTATGCTACTTTAACGCGTCGTTCGCGTGAAACGCGTTCGGACCGCCTAACTAGCCCTATGACAAGTGTTATATGCCTAAACATGTTACATAATCAGTTATGTGACAAAAGTTTAGGTTACATATGCTTAATTACCAATTATACATGAAAGGGGTATTCTGGTAATTTACCTAAGGCATATAAACTACCTATCATACAACTTCTCAAACGATGTGACCATAGGGTATAACCTCGGAAGGTTATTCCCTACTTACTATGGTCACCTAATGTATTTGGTCGGATCCTAATGATTGACCAAATGGGTCGGGTTCGAAGGTATAAGCGATTTATTAGATCGCTTACCCTACGACCCTAGACAACGTGGTAATCAGTAGGCATAGTCCCAAGGGACTATAACCAACGTGATTATACTCACGTTGCGAAGTTCAAACGAACTTCGCATTGACCATAAACTGGTCAATGCAGAAAGTCAAACAAAGTTTGACTTTCAGACTCGAAAAGACTCGAAAAGCAATAAAAGAACGAAAGAATACTTATGAAGGGTCCCCGAATGCTAATCCCGATCCAAGTAGCTCAGGTATGAAACAAAGGTTTCAACTTAGAGCTCCTCAAATCAGAATTCTTGTGGATTTTGCAATGGGGGTGGATGGGTATTTATAGTATTCGGGTAACCGTTAAAATCGTTTCATGGAAACCGTGCTCGAATCCCACCCGTACATGTGTTGGCAAGTTGTGGTGACTAAAAATGGGTTCTTATCAGCTGACTAAGCAAGTATGAGTGTGTGGTTGTGGATTAAACAGCTGGAATCTGCTGTTAAATGCAGTTAATCTGGTCAGAAGGAGCCATGCGGCCCGCTTCAGGATTCACAAAGGCTCAGGCGGGCCGCTTGGCCTTGTCTGATCAGCAACATGTTTCAGAATTTACAATTTCAGTCCCTGCACGTGTTTAAGGCCATTTCCGACACTTCTAAGGCCCGTAAAGCCAACTTTAAGGCCCTAAAATGATGCCTAAACATTGTGGACATGAAACATGCTCAAAAATATGTCGGATGTCGGTTCGTTTGGCCGTACGATCGCGATGTTCGCTTAATTACGACGGAATGCGCATAAGCGCGAAAAACGATCCAAATTGCGCGATGAATGGATTTTTCTTATGCCAAACACTAAAATAAAATATTTTAGTGCTTACAGAAATTTTTGGATGTCCGGATGTATTCAGAACGTAAGTTATGCGCGAAAGTGCAAACTTGTGCACTTTTTGACACTTTTAGTCCCTGAATGACCCAAAAGTTTATTTTAGCACACCGAAACCCTCAAAGCCTATTTCCAAGCTATATAAAGGATATTTATGGTATGTTTAACTTATGGTCATGTTCTGGAATGTCTGTTACAGTTCAAATTGGCATACTTTCGCAGTTTGTCAAATTTAGTCCCTGTAAGCGATTTAACTTGATTTTGCCATACCAAAGCCTTCAAAACTTATTTCTAAGTTATGTAAAGGTTATTTAAGGTATGTTAAGTATATTTCACTATTCCGGAGTGTTCGTTGCATTAAACTGGTTATATCTACGCATCAGTGCGCATATAACCTTCCAGAAAGCGATTTAGAGCTTGAAATCGAACAAGAGTTGATATGTGCAAAAGATACACATATTTATACAAGTCCAAAGTATGAAATACAATATTTCATTGGTTTGGAATTTGTTTGATGGTTGAAGTGACACAGGTGTCACAATTCTGATCTAATGGTTGGGGATTCAAGAAGCAATACTGGCGACAGGAAACAATTAATAGCGGCGACACAGTGTCTCCGCTAAAGGTTTGTGTCAGACTTTAATCCCTAGCCACAAAAATCTTATCCTCTTTAACCCTAGTTAGCATAGTAGCGGCGACAAATAAGTCAATAGCAGCGACAGGTTGTCGCCGGTATTGATCTTTCCGTAAAAGCACACACAGCGCCATTTTCTTCCCTCCTGCTTCATTTCCCCCCCAAAACTCAGCGAACCACCGCCGTAGAACCGCGTTTTTTGCCAAAATCGGTGAGTTTAACTTTGTTTTTCTTAAATCTCTTCTCTATTTTGTTATTTACATGTTATAGGCTTTAATCTTTGCTCGTTTTTGTGTATATTTGTGTTTATGGAAGAATATTCGGATCACCACCATCTCTTCTCCGGTCACCACCGAAACTTCTCCGGCACCACCTCGTCTCAGCGGTCTTAGTCTACTTGAAACCTGAAAAAAACGGTTAGTTTTATATGTATTTTTTTTAAGTTTAGAAATTCTATAATTTTTGGTTTAGGATGTAAATATGTTGGTGAAAATGTGTATGTTAGTATGTATAATTTTGACGATTTATGTTAGTATGTATAATTCTAAAATGTGTATGTTAGTATGTATAATTTTTAGTTTAGGATGTAAATATGTTTAGAAATTGTATAATTTTTAGTTTAGGATGTAAATTGTATTATTTTTAGTTTAGAAATTGTATAATTTTTAGTTTAGGATGTAAATAAGTGTATGAATGAATGTATGTATGTAGGTGTATGTTAGTATGTTGGTGAAAAATGTGTATGTTAGTATGTATGTTTGTATAAAGTATGCAAATGTGTATGTAAGGATGAATGTTTGTATGTCAAATGTATAATGTAGGTGTATTTGAAAAAAAATGAGTATATGAAAGTCTATTTATTTGTGTATGTAGGTGTATGTAAGCATGTATGTGGGTATGTAAGTGTATGAATGAATGTATTTATGTAGGTGTATGTTAGTATGTTGGTGAAAAATGTGTATGTTAGTATGTATGTTTGTATAAAGTATGCAAATGTGTATGTAAGGATGAATGTTTGTATGTCAAATGTATAATGTATGTGTATTTGGAGAAAATGAGTATATGAAAGTCTATGTATTTGTGTATGTAGGTGTATGTAAGCATGTATGTGGGTATGTAAGTGTATGAATGAATGAATGTATGTATGTAGGTGTAGGTGTATAAATTTTATGGTTTTGATCAAAATGTGTGTTTGTTTATGTGTAGGTTTGAAAAAAATGTTAAACTTTGATAATTTGTATATTTGTGTTTAGGTTTTAAAACATTTATATTTAAATTTGACAAATATATATTAGTTAGGAAATGCCCTCTTTATATTAAAATCATCATTTAAAACATAACGAACATAGAAAATACCCGCCAAAATTGAAATCATCATTTCAAACATAACGAGCTAAGAAAACACCCAATCGAAATTGAAATCATGATTTAAAACATAACATTCCGCCCAAAATTTAAAACAATCATTAAGAACATAACTAGCTTAAAAAATTGTGCCCGTGTTTGAATTAATCATTTTAAACATAGCGAGCTTAGAAATACCCGCCCGAAATTGATTTAGAAATTAATTTCGGGTTGTCCCCGTTTATCTTGGGACTGCTTTTTGAATACTTTATCTCATTTAGGATGTGAATGTGTATTACATGATTGTTTGTTTAAGAAGGATTCGGTTATCATTTTCTCTTTGCTCCTCGGGTATATATATCATTACATATATACTTGGGAGCTAAGAGGAAATGCTGCCGAATTTTTCTTAAACAGACAATCATGTAATACACATTCACATATGAGATAAAGTGTTCAAAAAGTGGGTTTAGCAGCCTACCCTTGTCTTGTCAATCCTAAATTAGATTTTCTTTCAGTTGCATAATGCCTATCGATAAAAGTTGGATTGATTCCCCACGTCATTCACCTCACTACAAGCAAGGACTCGAGTAATTTATCGAGGTGTGTGAAAGAGTGATAAAAAACCACAATGAAGTTAGATGTCCGTGTACCAAATGTAAAAATTCCGGCTTAAAAACCATGGCAGAAATGAAATACCATTTGTGTATTAACAGTTTTTGGAAGGAATACACGAAGTGGACCTATCACAGGGCCACGACTCCAATTGCAGAAGTAAACGATGTTGCGCCACAAGACGGTATGGTAAACGACTCGAATGGAGATAGTAGCGGTGTTGTTGATGATTTTGAAGACCTGGTAAAGGAAGCTGAAACAGAATTATATCCTGGTTGTACCAAGTTTTCTTCTATCGACTTTTTAGCAAAGCTTTTGAATATAAAGGATACGTACCATTTTCAAAATGAAGGAGTAGATCAACTCCTCTCGTTGTTGCGAGAGTCAATGCCAGAAGGCAACAAGATTCCGCGTTCGTATTATGTAGCTAAGAAGACATTTAAGAAGATTGGTTTGGCATATGAGATGATAGATGTGTGCACAAATGATTGTGCTCTCCCTTGGAAAGAAAACGAGTCCTTGCAAAATTGTCCCGTTTGTAATGAGAGTCGATGGGTCGATAAAGACACAAAAGGCACGAAGGTGGCTCGTAAGGTGTTACGATACTTTCCTTTGACGCCTAGACTACGACGTTTGTATTGTTCAAGGCACACAGCGAAAGATATGATATGGCATAGTACCGGACGATCGGAAGATGGGACTATGCGTCATCCAGTTGATGGATCTGCATGGCAAGACTTTGATAAAAAGTACCCAAACTTCGCGATGGAGCCACGAAATGTTCGCTTAGGGCTTGCAGCTGACGGTTTTAATCCCTTTAACAACGGTAGTGGATCACCGACTCATAGCACGTGGCCGGTTATACTCACCACATATAATCTGCCTCCCTGGCTATGCATGCGAGAGTCCACATTCATGTTGACCTTGTTGATTCTTGGCCCTAAATCACCGGGGAAAGACATGGCCGGTTATACTCACCACATATAATCTGCCTCCCTGGCTATGCATGCGAGAGTCCACATTCATGTTGACCTTGTTGATTCTTGGCCCTAAATCACCGGGGAAAGACATGGACGTTTTCCTTAGACCGTTAGTGGATGAGCTTAAGCAATTGTGGCAGACAGGTGTACGTACTAAAGACGCAGCAACAAACACATACTTCACAATGAAGGCGGCGTTGTTATGGACCATAAATGACTTTCCAGCCCGTAGTAGTCTATCAGGTTGGAGCGGACAAGGCTACATGGCATGCCCAACTTGTAACCAAGACACTCCTTCAATACGTGTAACTGGTAAATGTGCTTATGTTGGTCATTGCCGGTTCTTAGATGCCAACCATCCTTGGAGAACAAGTCTCGACTTTAACGGGAGACCCGAGACACGAGACCCTCCGAGACAGTTTAGCCCAGCTGACATAGAAGCTCAACTCGGTCGTTTAATTAATCGTCTACCAGGCAAGCATCCAGATTTTGGAGGTGGGAGGATAACCCGGTTAGATTTCGAGTTGAACTGGTCCAAAAGAAGCATATTTTTTGACCTTGAGTATTGGTCTTCTCTGCAGCTGAAACATAACTTAGATGTGATGCATATAGAGAAAAATGTGTGCGACAGCTTGCTCGGTACTCTTCTAATGAACGATAAGAGCAAAGACACGCCAAATGCGCGGCCCGACTTGGAAAAACTAAACATTCGGCCGTCTCAATGGCTGAAACAATCGGGTGGCAAGTTCTTAAGTCCCCACCCAAAGTACTCATTCAAGTCCGATGATCGAAAACTTTTTTGTCAGTTTATAAAAAATGTTAAATTACCAGATGGGTTTGGATCTAATATCAGTAAGAGGGTGACAGATAACAATGCTAACATTACCGGGTTGAAATCTCATGACTGTCATATCCTCATGCAACGTTTGATACCGATTGGGGTTAGAGGGCTTTTGACTAAAGATACATCTACACCAATAGTAGAGCTTTGTATGTTCTTTAAGCAACTTTGCTCTAGAACACTATCGGTGGATGATATGAAGAAAGCAAAGGATGACATTGTTACCATCTTATGCAAGTTAGAGATGATCTATCCACCTGCGTTTTTTGACATTATGGTTCATTTACTTGTGCATTTACCTGATGAAGCGATTGCGGGAGGTCCAGTAGCTTTTAGATGGATGTATCCATTTGAAAGGTACATGAAAAAACTAAAGAACTATGTCAAAAACCCGGCAAGGCCTGAAGGTTGTATAGCTGAACGTTATGTGTTTGAAGAAGCTCTAACATTTTGTTCAATGTACCTTAAAGATGTTCAGACTAAGTTCAATCGCCCAGATAGAAACTATGATGTCGTTGTTGAAAAAAGAAAGTTATGGGTGTTTGAGTCCAAATGTCGTCCTGTTGGTGCAACAAAGGACAAATATCTATCATTCATCGAAAAAAGCAAGATGGAATGGTTTGTCCACGAAAACTGCGCAGAAGTTAGGGAGTACATGAAGTGAGTGCTTCTATCTTTAACTTTTCATAATCTGTTAATTGGTATTTTTCATTCCTTTCTTATATTTGTCATCAATGTAGTGAATTCAAACATACACATCCCCAAGATGATCTTAAAACCAAATTTCCGGGATGGTTTCTCCATAAGGTATAATACATATATAACACTCATTACTCTACACTTGCTAGGTAATACATATATAACAAACATTATTACTCTATATTTGTTAGGTCCATTCGATGAAAACACAAAATTCTCCAGAATTCCACCCGGAGTTGTATGCTCTTTCAATTTGTGCGAAAATGACTGCATTGTCTTACACTGCTTGCATAGTCAACGGTGTTAGGTTTAAGACACTTGAACGTGATGCAAAATGCGCAACGCAAAACTCTGGGGTGGAAGTGGTTGGAGAGAACGGTGTGAAATTTTATGGCCAATTAGAAGAAATTATTGAGTTACGTTATACAAATAATTATTCCACTGTCCTATTTCGGTGCAAGTGGTTTGATACTCAAAGGGGTGTAAACCATGACAATAATATCACCAGTATAAGCACTGAACGTGAATGGGACAAAGATGATCAACTCATATTTGCTTCGCAAGCCAAACAAGTGTTCTTCATCCAAGAAACGTCTCGAAACCAAAAAAATAAACATAGGTGGGTAGTCGAAAATGTTAATCATCGAAAAATTTGGGATCGGCCATTAAGTGATGATGACCGCGTCAATAAGGTTCAAAATGTTGACAAAGGCTTAGAAGATAATGACGTTGTCGACAACAACTATTCATCTGACTGTCCACTTGTCATTGACTTGACCCAATACTTTCAAATTGGATCTTCTCATGTTACTGCGGGTGAGCCTTCAATTGAAGTTGATCCCCCAACGGCTACCGTCGATGAAGTGTTTGAGGTCGAGACTGATTGTGATGAGGTCGAGGCTGATTGTGATGAGGATGATCCCGATTATGTGGAGTCTGACTAAAAGAAAAGTTACTGTAATTTATATTGATTTGTAATTGATAAACACTTGTTTAAAATATTTATTTGAATTTGAGTTACACTTGTTGTACTTTCCCTTAATTTCTATTAGATACACATGCTGTAACATTTGTAACTTTATAGGGATTATGTTTTCGATATTGTTGATATTTGCTTATCTGATGGCTGATGTGGCCCCCTGGGGACATGGGGGTGACGGCGCTGGTGATCCACCGATTCCTCCTGGTGGATTTCGTGGCACACACGAGACAGACGGTAAGTCTTTTACTAAATTATTTTATAGTCCTTATATTTTATATATTATAAATGTTGTTACTAATTATTTTTGTTTTAATTGCAGCGGTTCCCCCGAAGAGGGTTAGGGGGAAAGCTAAAAACGAGAAACTACGACGTCTAGTAAAAGCGGGGGGGCCTGTATCGCTTACGTTTGACAGACAGGTCACGTTTACCCCCGTTGGTAAATCAAGAGACATGTTTTCAAGGGAGGCCGGCATCTATATGTGGCGGACCATCCCGTTTGATAAAATTGGATGGGATAATGTTGAACAACATTACAAGGATGCCGTCATGAACCACTTACGGGTAAATAAGTTATCAAATATTTAAGCACATGCAAATCTAATTTATATATGATATTTTAACTTTTTTATTTAATTTGTAGGAAAATTTCAATTTTGATGAAGTGAAACGTGATATAGAGGCCAAAAACTTGAAGGGTGGTATTAGGAGTGTGCTTATGAAGCGGTACAATGACCGCAAGTATGATGCTAGACAATTATTTGATCGCGAGGGAGGTTACGATGATCTTGAGAGTGCAAGGGCATACCATCCCGTGGATATGCCCTATGAAAACTGGTTGAGAACCATCGAAGGTTTCCGGCAAGAACAATATATTAAAAAAAGCAAGGCCAACACACTAGTACGCGAGAAACAACAATTCCCATACCGTGGGGGGACATCGTCGTACGGTAGCACCGCCTATAAAAATGTAATGTTTTATGTATGTGTGCGTGTGTGTAAGCTTTTGTTTATTTAATGTCTAATCTAAGTTTAATGTTAAACAGGATATGGATTGGGTACCTACGTATGCTAAAACCCACACGGACAATCAAGGGAATTGGGTTGATCCGGTTGCTGAACAAAATTACGTAAGTATTTCTTTTAAGTATTATTTTCTATAACAAATATATATATATATATACACACATATATATTTAATCATCTTCGTAAAATACAGCGGAACATACAACAGGCCACAAGTGAATGGAGCGGTGAGGGTCCGCCAATTGCCCCGTATCAGGAAGCATTGGGTGAGCGGCGAGGATGGTACCGCGGGATGGGGCCTAAACCTTCTTCCAACACGTCCTCGCACTCGTCATCTAACATGTCGTCTTCGCAAGCTCGGACGCAAGAACCCTTTCCCGAGGTAAACTACGCAATTTATAAAATGACAAACGAACGCATGTTTCCTTGTTAAATATATGTTGGTAGCGTTAATTAATATGCTAATATACGTTTTGTTATCTATTATTGTAGGATTTTGTTAACAGCTTGTTCCAAACCCCGTCATTTTTTAACCAACTTAACAACTATCTTGCTTCACAAGGAAAAGGAAAAGGAAAGTCAAAAGACTACGATTCTGACAACTTATTCGATAATGAATCCGACGATGAAGCCAACGATAACGATGAGTGACTTGTTTTTAATGTATGATTTAGATTTAAACGTTGTAGGATTATAATGTACGACTTAAACGTAGTTTTTAATTATATTACCTTTAGTATATGTTCGTGGCGTATGTTTGTGTTGTTTGAAATAGCAGGTTTTGTTTGTTCGGCCGAAAAAAATGGCTGGGTGCTGTAAATACAGCAGCTGTATTAAAAAAAAAAAAGACTTTTAGCGGCGACATATGTCGCCGCTATTGATATACAACCTTTAGCGACCAAAGTTACTACCGGCGACCCTTTAGCGACGACAGTTGTCGTCGCTAAAGGTTCAAGATCAATACCGGCGACAGTTACCTTTACCGACGACATGGGGCCAATACCGGCCAATCAATACCGGCGACACAGTACCGGCGACATGTCGCCGCTAAAAGTCAATAGCGGCGACAAAATGGGCCAATACCGGCGACACCTGTCGTCGCTAAAGGCGGCCTGTTCTTGTAGTGGGACGAGCCCACACCGTCTAGCCTAATGGATTTAAGTATTGTCTGCCGTTCAAAAAAAAAGAGTATTGTCTTCTATAAATTTTTACTGCCTTATGCAAAATTCATCAACGAGCAGAAATACTCAAACTGGCCATGATGATCATCTCTCGACCAGTGAAGTATATGTTAGTGGCCAAAGTGATCGAATTTTACTTTTTGGTTTGAAGAGAAAAAAGAAGTGCATGTCTTTTTTATTCCCAACAGTTGTGATAGTAAGAAATATCGCACAAATTAACACAAACAACCAAACTCCAAACATAAAAAGTGCATAGCATTTGAGACTACGCATTTGAGCTAGATCACATATTTCGGTTATCCTAAGTGTTATCCTTTCTAGTGCTGTTGATGAATGATATGAAAAGGTAACAAGATAAATGATATCAAGTCCTAAGTGTTATCCTTTCTAGTGCTGTTGATATGGGGGGTGTGAGTGATGCGATCGTACAAGGCCCGTTTATTCGGATCAGACTATCATTCAAGGAGTACCAAGGAGCCAAGACGAGGGGCTCATCTTTTCTATTCGCACAAGGCACCCAAATTCTCAGAGACAACCCTGATCCTTGCTACCAATTAACTTGATCGCTTTTGTGGGCACTTGATTATGATGGATCATTTTATGTGAAGTCTGATAGACGTACCATTGATCATAGATTGCTTCCATTAAACGGAGACAAGTTTCTTGGTGCCATTTAAACACTGTCAAAGTCAATATTACATATTGGAGATTTCTGCTCAATAAGCTTCCTGTTCATGCTAACTCGTTGGACAAATGTATAAGTTACAACTCTTTAGGTTGTCAATTTTGTGATAATGATTTGGAAAATATTCCACACATTTTTTTTCGATTACTTTCACTTCTACAAATGGTATAACTCGAAAATCATCCTAGCTATATTCCATGGAGATTATTTAGATCCGAATATAAGAAAACTTACAGCACATCGTGCCCCACAGTCCATTTAGTAGTGCAAAATTGTACACTTTGTTAGGGTTGATGATGAGTGGATTTTGCATTTCATCCCTCTTTTAGTTTCCTTTTACATCAAAATTAAAGCAAAGAAGCTGGTTCCAATTAAATAATATGAACAAATTTTCATGGCAACATATCTAAGAAAGAATGTTAGGTTTGTGCCGGTACCAAAAAAAAAAAAAAAAAAAAAAAAAAAAAAATCCTTGCATAATGATATTTCATATTTGTAAGAAGTTTTATTTTTGATTGAATAATGTGCTATTAAGGTGGAATGCTACACCACTGCAATTCAAAATCATTAGTTGGCATACAGATCTTTTGGTTTTTATGTAATTATATAAAATCTTACATTGCTTTTAAAGTTTCAAATTCTCAACTTTAAAACAATTTTAATAATTTCTAATCAAATTATGATAATCGTACAAAACTCGAGAATTTAAATTACCGAAGGAAGACAAGTGACACCAAAAAGATTTTTTTTTTTTTTTTTTTTTTTTTTTTGTACAATCAAACTTCAACGGACATACTAGGCTTTTTTTTTTTACGTTGACACACACAAAAGAAATACATTTAAAGGTTTTAACTCAAAAAAAATAAACAACCAAAGCATTAAACCTGTCTAAATCAACTAATATAAATAAGCCTATTTCTTTAAGCCAAATCTACCCCTCGACCATTTAGTCCCCTCCACCTTAACTTAATCAATCGAAGATGAAAACATATAAAAAACAATGATAACGACATTGTATTATTAACAACATACTTTTATTACGTATTTTTAATGATTTTGATTTTATGTATATGTTTTTATTATGTAACCCAGTCTGACCCAAACGATTAAATTGGATTGATAAGAATCGATAATTAATTGATAGATTTTTTCACACCGAATATTAGTTGGGCCTTTGAAAAATAAGTTTTAATTTAGATCCGTCACTTAATATGGTATAATAATTAAGAAAATGTTTGGATTGCATAGCTCTCATTTTTCAAATATGCATTTTTATATTAATTTTTACCCAATTATTATTTTTACCCAATTATTATTATTGTTGACGAATGACCATGAATACTAATTTTATTTTTATAATAATATATAATTTTTTATTATTTTTTATTTAATATTATAATAGTTAATTATTATATTTACTTTAATAAGATGTTTTTAATTTTTTTCTTTTTTTAACATATATTTCCTTTACCATTTTTTTAATAATTCTTTTATTTTTATTTTTTAAAACATATATTAATTTATCAATTAATTTGATACTTCTTTAGTAAATTACGTTTATAACTTTTTTTTTCTAAAAACTTAGGTACGTAGTTGTGCTTAAATTTTTCCATCGACATTCTGTTATAACTTTTATTAAAAACGAAGTTGTACTCAAAAGAAATTATTTATTTGTTATCATAAAACAGTACGATTATAAACTAAACCGTTCTAATTGTTTTACTTTCTAAACAAAATGTTTTATATTCAATTCACGTTTGTTTTATATTATTATTTGCTCGATTTCGTCACAACGCGCGACGTAAAAAAAACTAGTATATATTGTCAATGAAGGATGATAAATAGTAATTTTATTTTTATAATAATATATAGCTATATATTATTCTTTCTATTTAATATATTATAGGAAAAATTACACCGTCGTTCCTTGTGGTTTCTGCCAAATTTCAATGTAGAGTACTAATAGTTTTTTGTTGCAAAATCAGGTATTAACTTTCTAATTTGACACAATATTGAGTACTAAGCCCAAAACTTGTTAACTTTTTTGTTAAGTCTTAAAAATGATTAAAATGCCCTTTAATAAATAGAGAGTCTATTTTTAATTAATTATATTTGACTGAAATAATTTAAAGTTTTATTTATATTTATATTTTTATATTTTTCTGTTTTATTTATATTTTTATAAAATTATATGGATTTGAAGTTTATTATTTATAAAGTTTGAGTTTATATATGATATTATTTAGATTAAGTTAAAGTTTATTAATATAATATTTTATTATTTATTCACTTTTAATAACATATTTTTAATTTTTTTCCTTTTTTAAAACCATATATTTCCTTTACCATTTTTTAATAATTATTTTTTCTTTTTCTAGAACATATACTAATTTAACAATTAATTTGATACTTCTTTAATAATTTACGTTTATAACTTTTTTTCTAAAAACTTAAGTACATAGTTGTGCTTGAATTTTTCCTTGACATTCCGTTATAAGTTTGTGAAAACAAAGTTGTACTCAAAATAAAGTATTTATTTGCTATCATAAAACGGTACAATGATAAACTAAACCGTTCTAATGGTTTGGATTTTTAATCAAAATGGTTTATTTTCAAATCACGTTTGTTTTACTTTATCATTTGCTCGGTTTCGTCGCAACGCGCGACACAATAAAAACTAGTTATTATTATTATTATACAGATATATATAAATTATTATTATTTATATTTATACAGACAAATATAATTTACCATTTATTAATGATTACTTGCTTGTATGGTTGACAAGAGATGAATTTTATTCGTAAGTTCATGTGTAGTCATAAAGGCTCATAAAGCCCTTTGGTGGGGGTTTTGTGACAAGTGGCGAAAGAGTGTAAGAGTGGGGCTTTATGGGGATTATATCACAAGAGGGTGTAGTGGTAAGGGGGGTATAAAACCCCTTCAATTATGCATACATATGTATGTAAATATATGTGTGTGAGTGGGGGAGGAAGGGGCATAGCGTGAAAATTTTTGCGAGAATTCAAAATTCATACCCAATAACGCCGATCGTATTGGTGTAGCCGGGCACAATGAGACGCTATACACCATACTGGTGCCATATAATGCCACATTACGGAAAGACTAAACGAGCATAATAGTTGAATAGTTATAGTAATAAGTAGGGGTGTACATAAACCGTCTGAATTAAACCAAAGAATTGTCCTATTTAAAAATTTGACAGTTAAATTTATTGTTTTTGGTTTTAAAACCCTATCGGTTTGTGATTATATATACACGTGTGTGGTGGGGTGGAGGTTGTATTCTTTTTCATATTCGATTTTCTAAAGTATTTTTTTATGTTTTATTTACATGTATAGAAAATAAAAGATATATTTTAATTATGATTAAATTAAATAAAGACATAATTAGACGTTGGTAATTTAAGGTAAAAGTTGTTCTATATCACCAGTCTGTATTTCGTCGCTAATATGACGGTCAATCTGTCATTGAACATCTCTTCAGTTATCCCTCGGTAAAATCAATTAGTAATCTATTACAAATCGGATTACCCGCACCTTGTTTCCAATTATTATCACCGACAAATTACCATCGATACCCACCTTCATAGACAGATCTGGCCATTGGTATAAATGTTTAAGTCATTCCCTTTGTAGCATTGGGAAAACATAAGTTATTAAGTTTATATTACCACACCTTTCACCAATGAACTTTAATGGTTATGGCTTTAATACGGATTAGTGGATAAGGTATGATATATGAATAGCTAGCACTTAGACCTTAAATTGCTTAGGTTACTATATCCTAATCTTCATTGAAAATGACCTATATATGTATGTGAATGATTTATGGTGTTAGGTGAAGCCATGCGTTGGTAAAACATAAGCTTATACCGAACCTCCCTCCAATGAACTTGATGCGTATGGCTTAGAAAATGAAATATATACATTACACCTTTGCTAAAGTACTTTCTCCTAAATTTTTATTATAATTATTTATTTATTTATTTATTTGCAAATGGCCTATTCTATATGTGAATGGCTTATGGTGTAAAGTGAAGCCAACTTTACTCCACTAAAACGAATCATACTAGATCTCTCACCAATGAACTTGTCATACGTACGTATCAAAGGATAAAATACGATATACGAGTAGCTAGCGCTTAGACCTTAATTTGCTAAGGTACTTTCTCCTAATGTTCATTGAAAATGGCATATTTTGAATGGTTTGTGGTGTGAAGCGAAGCCATTCGTTGTTAAAACATAAGGTTATACCAAACCTCTCACTAGTGAACTTAATGCGTATGACTTAGAAGATGAAATATGAATAGCTTTGGATTATCATATATTATAAGGGATTGTTGGCTTCTATACTTTTGAATTACGTACAAGGGACAAGCATGCTTATATAAGGTGTAAATAACTAGAACATTGTTCATGCTTATATAAGGTGTAAATAACTAGAACATTGTTCGAAGTTTCCTTTTTGAATGGTTAATGAAATAAAAGTCCGGCTACTCGGGGTAACCTATTGGCAAAAGGTCATCTCATACGGCTGTGATCGCAGACAGCGCTGGGTCCGTCGCCCAAAGGCTCACTACGGTAAAATTCGGTTGAGATCGGATTCGAACTTGAGACCTATGACATCAGGCCCAAATCTTTGTTTCCCCTCTGATGCCGGCCAATTGAACTATAGATCACTGTTGGGAGTTCGCTAGTTTCATGTAACGATAATCAAATAGCCTCGATATCTTTCTTATATCATGTATCATGATAAATTTACAAGTAGCATTTTGGACCTCTAGTTACCAGGTTAGTAGCTTATATAAAATCAACCATGGTATATCTAATAGAGGAAAGGAGACTTAATTTTTAAGTTAGGACCGTTTCCGACCAACAGCTAAGACTAAAGGGTATGGAGAGGATGGGCTTGGAGGGGGTGAGCCTCCACGTAGGCGCCACGTAGGCGGCTCGTGGGGGATGAGCCTCCATCATATTTGAGGGGGATGGAGGCTCGTGGGGGATGGGGCCCCACCTCATTATTTTATAATTTTCTAAGTTTTAATTTATTAACTTAATAAAAACTTTATAAAAATTAAAAAATACAACATAAAACAACATAAATAATTTCATTTCATAACATAAAAAAAAATTACATTTCCTAAAAAAAAAAAATTACCGAAAAATAAAAATAAAAAATTACATTTCCTAAAAAATAAAAAAACAACCTACGACGACCATTTTTTCATCACTTCTTCCTTCATCCTCCGATAAACCACTCGTTCCTCCTCCGGAACCGAGTCGATATCCAACCTCATAATCCTAAAATCCTCCGCTCGAGCTTGGTCGGCCGACACGGTTTTCTTGTGAGTGTATTTTTCGGCCGCGAACTGTTTGAACGAACGGAAAACGGAATTCGTTTATCAACTCGTCCATTTTTGCCGATGCCTTCGAGCCGCCCCCTCCACCTGAGCCGCCCCCTCCACTCGAGCCGGCCCCTTTGCGCTTTCCGGCCGCCTCTTTTTTTGCTTTGTCCCTCCCGGTGGGACGTTCCGCCTCGTGAATGGGCAACACGTCCTCGTCATCTTCCGGGTCGTCGTTTATGTTGATTTGACAACGACCGGTGGAGCCTCCCGCACTATAACTTCCGGACTCGGAAGTTTTAGTCCGTTTGGCGGTTGCTACCTCATTTGGAATCGGCGTCCATTTTTGTTCTTTCCTTACTACGTTCCATGCTCGGGAGTGCGGGAAAGGCTTTGTATTTTGAGAGTCCCACTTAGCGATAGCAAGGTTAAGAATGTCCGTCTCGTTACTCCCGCTAGGAGGACAAGTGTAAATTTGGTTATAAATTGCGTTAAAGTTATTGATGATCTTGCTCATTTTACGCCACTTGCCCGAGACGGCTTCTAGATCACGATCCGAGCTATGCTCCATAATCTCATGAAATTTAGCCGTTGCCTTTTTCCAAAAACTATCACCCGTTTGATTGTTTCCTAAATTTTAAAAAATAATACATTAGTAAAAATAAAAATTTAAAACTTTTAAAATTTAAATTAAAAATTTAAACTTTGGTTCATACCGACTATCGGGTTAGTAGAGCACTTAGTAACCGCCATTGCTAGCGCCTCCTCCTCTACTTTCGTCCAAGGTCTCCCCGGTTTTCTCGAACCGCTTTTTGGCGCGGTTTCGGTTACGTTTTCAACCTTCTTCCCCTTCCCCTTGTTTTTTTTTGGGTTGAGCCCTTGCGGTGGCGATTCGGGGACGACTTCATCATCATCATCGTCAAGGTGAACCGGTTGGGAAGTTGGCGGTTGCGATTGGAGTTGTTCAAACGAGTTGCGTTGCATCATTTGTTGTAGCGCTTGGTATTGTTGGAGTTGTTGAACTTGAGACATTTGTGAGAATGCGTTGGGTGTTTGTTGGAAACCCGAAAAAGGAAATTGCGGAGCCCCCCACGATTGATCCATACTCGGAGTGTAAGCGGGGGTCGAAAAAAAGTTAGGTTGGTTCGGGTTGGGGTTGTTTGGGTTGGGGTTGTTTGGGTTGAAAGGATGCATGATTTAGAGAAAAAGGTATAAAAAATATGGAGTGTTTTTTATAAAAAAGGAAGAGAATTGGAGAAGAATGGGAGTAGAAATGATAGAAATGTATAAAATGGATGAGATAGATGGTATTTAAATTGAAAAATGATTTTTTTTTTTTTTAAAAAGTGCCGTTTGCAAACGGCTATATTTGTGAAGTGGGGCCACATCTCATTCGGCTGGGGTGAACCGATTGGGCCGAGCCGACCCTAAGGGGGGCGGTGTGGGGGACCGGCGCCGGTCCTAGCCGGGCCTAGCCGGCCCCCATACCCTTTAGTCTAATAGTTGGTGTTATTAAAATCCGTTATTCCTTAATTATACCATTTTTCTTGAATCATGACACAATCCCATATTTATACTAAATAATTCTTTGACATTATCCTACATATACAAAAAGAAGTCGAGGAAATAGTGTCAGGCAGCTTGTCTGGCACTTTCCTATTGTACCACCCATTTTTAATTTAATTTTATTCACAGCCTAAAATTACGGTTTCGTCCTTTGTTTAAAATTACGTTTTCGCCCCTAATTCAAAATAAAATTATATTTTTGCCCTGGCTCAAAATTTACGCTTTTGCCCTCAGTTCAAAAACCCATATCTAATTCTACTCCCAGTTTAAATTTACGATTTCGCCCTCCGTCTAAAATTACGTTTTTGCCCCCCTTCAAAATAAAAATATATTTTTGCCCCTAGCTCGAAATTACGATTTTGCCCCCAACGCAAAATTACGTTTTTGCCCACAATTCAAAATAATATTATGTTTTCCCCCATAGCTCAAAATTATGATTTTGCACTCAGTTTAAAATTATGATTTCGTCCCCAGTTCAAAATATTTTTACGATTTTGCCCTCTGTTCAAAATTATGATTTTGCTCCCATTTCAAAATTTACGATTTCTCCCCCAGTTAAAAATTATGATCTTGTCATCGTTTTAAATTTTTTTTTTTTTGGCAAAACTGTAGTACTGTTTTATTTTGCTTGGTTGACTCAATGTAAACTTTATTATGTCAGACACTTGTCTAACACTCACTCATTAGTCCTGACAAATTAGTATTTTACCCCAGCTCAAAATTACAGACCTGTTATTGTTTTAATTTTTTAGCAAAATTATGGTAGTGTTTTCGTTTAATTAGTTGTCTCGATGTATTTTTTTTAGATCGTGTTAGAAGTAGTATGTACAAGTAACCTAAATACATGCATACATGTTATGAAACTAAGAAATATTTGATTTTACGCCCTACAACGCGGGCGGGCATAGGTGTAATTTTTATTCGTTCAGGCATGCCTGGTACATGCTCATTTGTCCTGAAAAATTTCAATTTTGCTCCCAATTTAAAATTATAGTCTTTCCATCGTTTTAGTTTTTTTTTTAATAAAAGTATGGTAGTGTTTTGTTTTAATTTATTGACTCGATGTATTTTTTTTTTTTTTGAGATCGTGTTATGAGTAGTATGTACAAGTAACCGAAACACATACATACATATTATGAGAGAGAAATATTCGGATTATTGCCCCGCAACGCCGGCGGGGCAAAAACTAGTTCCTTACATATACCCTAAATTTTCTAAATGTTGATACGCGAGGCTGAGGAGTCGGCCGCGTAGAATATGCATTTAAACATGTTTGTTGGAATAAAAAGGGATACCATGTTAAAGTTGATAAGCGACTTATTTTGTCACGTAACTTCTAGCTATAATAAGTGTGATTAACTAATTAATCACTTTCTTTTGTGTTAAACTAATATAAAAATAGGAGTAAATTATTATTTTGGCCCCTGTGATTTAGCCAGTTTAACCATTTCAGCCCAAAAAGAAATCTTTTAATAAACCAGACCCCGAGTTTGCATTTTATAACGGTTTTGACCCTTTGTAGGTCCCTCCCGGATCGTGAGGTTTAACCTATTCCTTGTTATGTCTAACACACTAGCGAGTGCGGAATCCAAGCTAGCATGCAAACCGAGAAAGAACAAGCACAAACACAAGACACACAAAGTTCACCGATTAACACCACTTGTATTAATACGAATGAAGGGTCCAGTTACAAGCTCAATGTTTACAGATGTACTCTATAAACTCTCTCAAACGTGTGTGTGTGTTTTCAGCAGAATGCTCTAAGTGTTCTCTCCTCACAAGTGCTCTTCTTTCTGGTGTCTCTGCTTCACACAACACACTACATGGGTATAAATACCCGACACAGCAGGTCTGGTCGAAGGATCAGACAGATGATCGAAAGATCATCTGTCGACCAGAAAGCCCATCGAAAGATCACATACACCACGAAGGATGATATCCTTCGTGGTCTATCCTTCGTGGTCTATCCTTCGAGCTCATCATCGAAGGATATAAAACAATCCTTCGATTACACATCCTTCGACACAACCAGCTTACAACCTTTTTTCTAACTGTTTGGTCAAGTCAAACCAGGAGGATGGTTGACTTGGTCAAACTTACATCAACCTTACATTAAAGACATCGTTTTGTATCATGACGAAATACAGACAAAGTACAGACACAAGTGCACCAACAAACTCCCCCTTGGCTGTAACTTTGTCTCGATCTTCGTGTCTTCAAGTCTTCAAGGCCGAGTCGAACCGAGCCGAGTCGCGTCCACACAAAGTGCATCAACAAACTCCCCCTTGGACGCTACTCGTGATGGTTCGTCTTCTATGTCTTTCATGTCGGAGGATCTTCAAAGTTTTCACGCGTCGTAAGCAGAAAGTGTATCAACAAACTCCCCGTTTCATGTAGAAAGTGTGTTGACAAACTCCCCCTTAGATTGAGCTCTCCATTGAGTCATGCTCGTGAATCTTTTGACTTGTCAATTCTTCAGATCCTTGTGGTGTTGATGAAGGGACAGCGGCAACTCGATCATTTTATCCTTTGAGTGCCTCCACTTCGTGTCTTCATTCCAAAGCTTTTCATCGAACATGTTCTCCTCGCCTTTAGCATCTGCACATGCAAGAAAGCTAAACGCATAATGAGAACAACCGCTTGGAATATAGTTAACATTTAAACTAACGACACATATGAGATCAAATCTCAATCAAACACCAACCGACAGCAGTTTGAAAGTTTAGAAAAATATTCATTTTAATCCTTTAATTTTCAAAACTCGTTAACTTCGACTGTTTATGAAGATGCAATTGTTTTCCAGCTTATAATCAGGATCTTGGGAAGGATAGACTCGAGTTCCAACATCAGTCAATCAAAAATAAACTAGAAGCAAAATCTTTTCGGATTTTATAAAGTTTATATTAAAACACACCTAAAATCTTTTTGAAATTTTCATTTTTCAAATGTAAAGATGGAAAGCAATAAATAAATATATACAAAGATGCATAAACAAAAAACAGTAAATAAATATCTACAGACATTCTTTTTGCGAGTTTCGAGGGTAAGAGAATCATATCAGTGTATGGTCAAGCCAAAACGCTCTTGTTGTTCTTTTAGTTAACATTTTAGATAAGCATCCTATAACAATTATCGGTATTGTTGTCCACTTAAGCTCAACTTATCATTTGTAATCATGGCGAGGGGATACGTTAAGGTATTATTTATACTTACCGACCGGTGTTCATCCACATCACGACACATTCCCGTATCAAGGTATGCACGAGGGTTCATCTTACCGGTGAGTATACCGATTATCATCTGTTTGACCGTATATGATGTGAGATTCTCACTTATTTTGATTTGAAAACAAGCCCTATGTGATAGAATCACTTATTGATGAGGAACTTGATTTTCATATGCATGAGGGCACAAGAGCAAGTCCGTGAACAGGTCAGTACTTTCGTACAGCAGAGAAACGAACTTGACTCCCGGAAAGAATTTGTGATATATTATCACTTATTTGTGGGACATGTGATTGTTGATCACTTATTGAGGTCGTATGCAATATGTACACGTATGTATGGTATCATGGAAGATCTAGACTTGCGTCCCCGTTATTTTTCGGTAAAAGATACAACCATGATACCCAGATGATAAGCAGCATAAAGACCGAATATCTCAGAACCTCGGCAATCTCTCAAACGAAATTTCGGTACTAAGACCATATGCCAATGAATGGTTCCCACCTGGTCTTCAGTCGATTAAGATTTATATCACCCTGCACACTTTAAAATGATTGTGAGCCTACCGATACATCTTATATAGAGCTGCTTATCGCTTTTTCATTTAAGGTTTAAAGAGGTTTGGACAGACCACTGATGTACTATCATTTTCTCTTTTTCTCGCCAGGAAACTCATTTTTGTTTTTCTATTGTTTTTGTGCTTTTGAAATTTTTCGATGTTTTTGGATTTTTCAAGTTTTGGATTTACTCCCCCTAAAATCAACAAACTAAGATAAAGTTTAAAACACAAAGGTATTTACAAAAATGACTTTCCGATGTTGGTTAACTCATGTTTTACCTCAATGCCGTTAATCTGAAAAGATTTATCGAATTCTGGAAAAAAATCAGTTGGCATGTCGGTTTGCGGTGCGGACCATGACAACATTGTCTGGTCAAAGAGTGCTGTACGAGATAATACTAATTCATAAAGCAGTTTAAATATCGACAAGTAAAAGAGAGATTAGAATTTTAAAACCGTATCCTGCAACTGCTTCGTGCATTGCAAGGAATCTGAGTGCTCTCCCAAACTGGATATCCACCCGGTGTGGATTTCAAAGTCGATTCTTTGTAGCTAATGAGAAGTCTCTTGACAGCAACAAGATCATAAACCTTTGGGTCCGGCTGGTCTTCCACATTGCACCAGCGAAGGTTTTTGTCTTTCTCTTTCAGAAGTAGTGTGCGGTTGTTTAATCCAAGCCAAGGCATCCGCACACCCGGTTGGTTTGTTCAACAAACACTTTTTCTTCAATCACACCGCGAAGAAATGTACACTGCACGTTTATCTTGTTGATTTTGAACCTCAAACGTGCTGCAGGTGCGTACATTTTGATTTGAATCTACCCTGGGGACCCGATCAAAGCTTGATTGTAAAAGGCTTAGCATTTTTGTCGAAGCTTTTCAAACTCTTTCAACAGACAATTCTGTTTCTCTTTTCCTTTTCTTTTCTTCTCTCCATCAAAGGCAACAATTTCTTCTGTCGCCTATTTTGTGCATGGACACTCCACTATCAACAATCTTACGACTATTGAAAGTTCCTCCTGGAATATCCTACACAGTCATTCAAAGATTAGACGGAGAGGGGGACCCAAGCCTTTGTGGACTTGGGTCGTCCTTCATCATCAAGAAAAGTGATTTCAATCACTTGATGATTAGGAAACAGAACCTCAGGTGCTCCCCCTGATTGAATTACCTGCTTTGGTTTCCAAGCTGTTTGTCCTTTACCAGTATTTGAATTTATTGTTTTAGCATTTACTGGTTTTACAGTTTTAGATTTTGCTTGAACAGGTTTTTCTTCTTTGACCTCTGATTTTAAGGCCTTTTCAATTACCTTTTGATTCTTTTGTTTCAACTTCTTTTCCCTTTCTTTCAAGACACGCGGGTCTTGTTTCGGGGGAAAAGATCGTTTTTGGTAATTGGTTTCTTGGGGAGCCTTCAACTTTTGTAGGTATGGGCAGTATCTTACAATATGCCCAATTGTGCCACACTCAAAACACATTCTCCGCTCTACAAACCTCGGAGAAACATGTTGATGACCAGTCGAAGAACCCGACAATGAACTTTGTGATCTAGATGTACTTGGACCTAAATCACATCCCTTTGTGTGTTGGGTGTAATTATTCTGATCATTTCGTTTCAAAATTCTAACTTGTTTTATAAAATCAATGTTAGATTTATCCTGAAATGTTTCAAGTTTATCTGTACCCGTTGATCCAACAAAGTTCACTTTCGGTTCTCTTTTCTTAACAGGAGCTCTTTTGTTTTGCACCTTTTGCTGTTGAACCTTAGGTGCTTAAACATTCTTGTTCTGAGCCTTCTTTCCCTGTGTCTTACCTTTCCCGGAGTTCACTTGTTGTTTTCGCTCAACTGGTTGTTTTTGGTTTCCGTATTGTTTTCTAATTTGTTCACACGGAATTGGATCACATTGAGTGACGGTAACTTTGCCACTTTTGTTCCCCAAAAACTTTTCAATACATCCTTCAAAAATTTGCTCAATTAAATCTTGATTTACATTTTTAATTGGAAAATCTTTGTTAGAGTAGATTTTGTCATCTCCTTTGAGCGTGTACAACAAGTTATTCCCTTCACAACTAGAGACAAGGGACTCCATTCCTTTTGACATTTCAGTCTTACTCGGTTCCACTGGTGGATCACACAAGATGTGATTCTCAATTGGAATTTCTGTTGTAACCAAGTTAGACTGTTGATTCACAATTTTTATAGATTCATCATCCGATGAGTCAGATTCATCATCCGAAGAGTCAGTATCCTCAACAGTGGGAGGACTCTGTTCCTTAACACACGATGAATCTGTCACATTCTCAGATTCAGATTCGGATTGACCAGAGGATGATGTACCAGTTGTGAACCCGAGGCCTGCTGCAAAATCATCTAGATTGAGTGGCACTGTAGGTTCAAAACGGGGCATATCCTCGTCATCAGGCAATTTGGAGTAATTGTGATTCATTGGGGGAGGACATGATTTGAATCCATTACACTTCCTATCCCCCTTTTTCTTCTGAACGTCAATAATGTGATCCAAAACATAGCGGGAATTGGAATAGCTTTCCAATTTCTGCTTAATTGTCTCACATTCACATCTAGCTGTTGCTAACTCTACCATTTGCTTTTCAATTGTGTCGATTAAATCATTGTTAACATGTTGTTTTCTTAAAACAGCCCTTTGTAATTCAGAAACATCATGTTTTAATGACGCAATTGTTGCTTTAAACTCCTTTTCATTTCTGGTTAAAAACAAGTTAGCTTCAGTTGCTTTAGAAAGATCAACAATCAATTCTTGATTGTGTTTGTGTGTGACTTCAAATTTACTTTCCTGTTCAGCATATTTAACCTTTAAACTATCACAATTTTCACAGCTAACTACAGTGGGTTCATCGACACTTACCTGACCTGATGAACTGTCGACATTAGCCGTAAAGGCTGAATGGAAAGAAAAAGATCCATCTTCAGAGAAGAACTTAGCAAGCTTCTCGGAAGTTCCAGCAGATTTCTGGCAGAGAATAGATCTCCTCTTGCATAATACTTCAGCTTCAGCCAAAAGTTCATCAACCTTCAAATCTAAAGCATCACTTGATAAATCACCAGCATCAAGTGATTCCCCATCCATGCTCCCACTATAACCCGAACTATCTTCATCTTCCGAAGATTCACCAGCAGACGCGGGTTCTACAACCTTCTCAGTTACCTTAGCATAACATGCTGTTCCACCATTTCCTCCTTCTCCAAGCTGAAGCGACCAATCACAACCTTCATCTATTTGAACCACGAGTCCCCGGTTGGCATTTGATGACCCTGGTTGGCTTTGGTTGTTGACAGGTACCAACGTACGAACATTGTTCCTGTTCTGGTTCTGCTGGTTGCCTTGATTTCTGAAGGGATTTTGGTTTCCATGCTGAGCTGGTCTTGTGCATTCCCTTTTGAAATGACCGCGTTCACCACAGTTAAAGCAGGTCACAGCTTGCTTGTCGAACCCATACTTGGTGTCTTTCTTGCTTTCCAAGTTGGTTCTCCCGGTCCTTTCCATAAACTCCTTTGCTCTTCGAATTGCACTAGCAAGAGCCCATTTAATATCCATCATTTCAAACTCATCTCTATCCACTTGCTGATAATCTTCATTAGTTAGATTGATATTTCCAATCTGACCTGCGATCAATCCACAATAAGCACTAACCAAGGTATTCAACATCTCCATATGCTCCTTGGCTATTTCGACACTGACTTTGGAAAAGTTGGAAGTGTCTAATCTGACTGTGTTTGGATTGGAAGTGGCTTGAAAGTTTGAAGAGCTTCCATAAAACCCTTGCTGTTGCGGTTGTTGCTGAGGAGCTGTCGGTTTTACAACTTGTCTTGGATACATCAAGTATGCTGAAGGATCAAACTGATCTGTTGTTGATGGTCCAGTGTTTGAGACGAAAGCTGTTTGAAGCTTCGCGTGTTGAGATGCTGGTTTTTCTCCACTGATGCCTCCTGCAATCCCAAAATACATCTCTGGACTTTGAGGAGTTAGTGTTCTTTTTGCCTTCAGTTTTTCTTCTACATCCTTGTTCTCCAATTTTTGAATTAAATCATAAACGGTGATTGTGTCTAAAACACCATTTTCTTTAAGGATTTCAAGATAACTGCTCCACTTTGCTGGTAAGCTATCAGCAAATCTCTTCGTCATTTCTTGTGGAGTGGCATTGACTTTAAAAGCAAACATCTCGCTCAACAAGTGATGAAACCTTGTAGATAAATCTGCCAAAGTCTCATTCTCCATACACGTAAATCCTTCAAATTCTTTCTTCAGCAAATCTTGCTTGATCTTTCTTGATTGAGCATTTCCTTCACATCTTAACGTGAGCATATCCCACAAGCTTTTAGTAGTAGTGCAATAAACAAACTGGTGGTAAATGTCTCTGTTAAGAGCTTGTGTGAGAATCATGAATGCTTTCTTTTCTAACTCAATCTTCTTCTTATCTACATCGGACAAAGTGCTGTAAGTTTCTGGATTTGATCCTGCAACTTCCAACTCGTTTTCAAATGGAGTGAAGAAACACATCCATAGATCTTGACCTTGCCCCTGAACATAAGTTCTCAACCTTTCTTTCCACCATCCCCAATCATTTATGTGATTCAGCTTTGGCGGTTTTGTGCTTGTACCAGTTTCAATGTCGTTCTGCATCATAGATTGAATGCTGCTGTGTTGATTTGTGACCAATGCCCATTGATTTGCAGTTATCATTGCAGCTTGAGTTGGGGCAATAGCTCGCATCCATGCAGATTTGTCGAATTCTGGCTCAGGTTGTGTAACTGATGATCGTGAAGATGTTAGAGTCCACGCGGTTGGATCCCACTGATCGTTTGTTCCCATTTTATAAAAATTAATATATTAAGTGAAAATTGATTTAAAATTAATTTTCACAAACTATATTAAAATTTCGAATGATAATCAAACAGCCGAAGGATCCTTGATCGAAAGTCCTGAAAAACACAAACTGTTAAGCTTAAACAGATTAGGATCGAAAGATGCACACAGGTTCGAAAAACAGACACTTGTTCGAAGGATCAACAGTGTTCGAAAGATCACTGTTGAGTCTCGAACAATGGTTTCGAAAGATTCACTAACTCGAAAGATTCACAGTTTGACAGATCCTTATCTTTCGAATATATATCCTTATCTTTCGAATAACTATCTTTCGAAAAGATTCCCTTGATCGAAGGATATGTCTCTGACTTCGAATGATGGGTCGAAAGATGATTATCTATCGAGCCTTCCTTGATCGTAAGATGATCTTTCGATGTCGAAAGATATCCTTCGATTGCAACTGACACAACTGACACAAAGTTGACAGGTTGGTGAGAAAGGTGACGGGTTGGTGCACAACTTTCGGCAGAAGGTATGTTCAGACCCTTCTTTTCTGCCAAAACAGATTTGGGTACCTTCCCAAAGCAAACAACTTTCGAAAATAGTCAAACAAGATCAAAATACATAAAAGTTTTGAAGAACACTTGAAAATTTGATGAAGATACCAAGAACAAACCCAGAAAATTTGAATTTTCCAGAAAACCGACACTGCCAAACACGAGTTTTGGCCGAAACTTCAATAAAAACCAACTTTTAACAATGTGAAAATGAAGAATAAACCGGTTTTTATAACAACTTTCAGCAACATGCAATGATTTTCGAAGTTTTAAAACAGAAAATTTCAGAAAATATAAACTTTAAAAACCCGAAACACTCTAAAACACTCGGTTTTAACAAGGAAAAGAGCCAAGGCTCTGATACCACTTGTAGGTCCCTCCCGGATCGTGAGGTTTAACCTATTCCTTGTTATGTCTAACACACTAGCGAGTGCGGAATCCAAGCTAGCATGCAAACCGAGAAAGAACAAGCACAAACACAAGACACACAAAGTTCACCGATTAACACCACTTGTATTAATACGAATGAAGGGTCCAGTTACAAGCTCAATGTTTACAGATGTACTCTATAAACTCTCTCAAACGTGTGTGTGTGTTTTCAGCAGAATGCTCTAAGTGTTCTTTCCTCACAAGTGCTCTTCTTTCTGGTGTCTCTGCTTCACACAACACACTACATGGGTATAAATACCCGACACAGCAGGTCTGGTCGAAGGATCAGACAGATGATCGAAAGATCATCTGTCGACCAGAAAGCCCATCGAAAGATCACATACACCACGAAGGATGATATCCTTCGTGGTCTATCCTTCGTGGTCTATCCTTCGAGCTCATCATCGAAGGATATAAAACAATCCTTCGATTACACATCCTTCGACACAACCAGCTTACAACCTTTTTCTAACTGTTTGGTCAAGTCAAACCAGGAGGATGGTTGACTTGGTCAAACTTACATCAACCTTACATTAAAGACATCGTTTTGTATCATGACGAAATACAGACAAAGTACAGACACAAGTGCACCAACAAACTCCCCCTTGGCTGTAACTTTGTCTCGATCTTCGTGTCTTCAAGTCTTCAAGGCCGAGTCGAACCGAGCTGAGTCGCGTCCACACAAAGTGCATCAACACCCTTGACACTAACTTTGTAACTTTTTATGCAACTTGTAACATCCTGACTATTAATTATCGGTTTTCGTACATATTTCGAAAATAAACATGTGATTATGATTACATTTAGAATGAAAATTCAGGTTAATTAAAACTTTACTAAATCTTAATTCGCTGCATCATATTTGATAGAAATTCGTCGTTGTAACAACCCTTGGTTAAACCGACATCCTCAGTGTATTTTACGACACCCTATTATATCTTAAATTATCCTTATGTGTCTTATATTATGCCCCGTATGTAAAACCGAGCCCGAAATACATTATAGTTTATAAAATAAAAATCTGAAATTAGAGCTGAGGCGGGCCGCATAGGATCCCACCTCAAGCTCACGCGGGCCGCGCGGACTCATAAAACGCGGATACACCAGATGCCGACACGTGTCGACATCATGGCAAGTCTACAAGCTGACCAGACCAAGCTATAGTGTTGACCAAGGTTGACGGGGGCCGCGTAACCTTGGCCTGTGTCTTACGCGGGCCGCCTGGAAGTCAGAATCCAGCAATATAAATAGAACTCATCAGTTTACGTTTTTCGTACCTCACATTTCAATCTCAAATCTCAATTTCTGAAGAAAGGTTATTATAGTCGGGTACTATACCCCTAATTAGCGAGGTTCTGCTCCGTTATAAGTATTATAACCCCAGTTTCATAATAGTTACGCTGCCCGATTGATTTAGGGTTCCGTAACAACTGTCGTGATTCTGCCCGACGTAGTTGTTGGAATGCCGTCTCGGGGAGGGTATTATTAATATTTTCAAAGGGTTATGATACTAACCAATGTACATTTGTATAAATTATAGATTATATCCAGGAAACCCTTACGAAAAGCCTAAGATAGCAATGTGAGTAATCTCCTTTTTATTAATAGTTTTTACAAAACCTTAATTGTTTTACAATATAATTAAGCAGTGATTAAGTCTTTGTAGTTCTTCAATTACTGCCGGTATGTTGGGGTTTTGTATACAAAATTTGTACTACTTGTGAGTAGTAAGTCGAGTATGACAGTACGTTACCATTGGACAATGAGTTAGCCAATGTGTAATATGACCCACAAGTCAGTGGATTGATAGTACCAAATGGAGTAATTGTGTAGACATAAACATTGTAATCGTCCTCGATACTGTTTTAATTAATAAAATGTTTCTTGATTAAACTGGGATTCACTCACCAGTATTTCCGACTGACAAATGTTTTTAAAACGCGTTTCAGGTAACCCAATATGACAGCCAATTAGTAAAAAGCCAGCTGGAGAGCACTGAAGGCTTGGGGATAATGTGGCTATAAAAGTTACCTAATAAACGATGTTTTAAATTCAGTAAAATAGGGTTTGTCCCTATAAGTATATTGTAATAAGAAACTTGGGTTTTACCCATGTGTTTATTAATATTAAATAAGGTGGTTTTACTCTGATAAACATTTCCTAACTACGGTCCTGATGTAAATTCCGCTGCGAGATTAAATAACACTGATACCACCAAAATCTGAGCTCGCGTCCGCCCGTTCCCGTGGATCAGGGATCGGGGGTTGTGACAGAAGGTGGTATCAGAGCCTAGCCACTGGTCTGAGCCAAAGAAGTGTTCTGCTGACACTTAAAATTCTAAATTTTGTGTTAGGAAATAAATTACGGAAATACGTGCATAATTGTATTTATTTGTTATGTGTTATTTGACTATTTGTTACTTTTCAGTATGAGTGATCAAGAACCATCAGACGTGAATCGTCAGTTATCTGATTCACCTAGGAGTGAAGGTACATCATCACAGCCTGCCCTTTCTGGGTATACTGCTGATCAGGAAGATTGGATATTTGCCTTTAGAGCTCAATCTGAAGAACCATTTCCTAATAAGAAACGAGGATGGTTCAGTAAAGAAGCTTTTGCTCGTAGGAAAAGAATGCGGAAATTGCAACAGCAAAGGGCTTTAGCAGCTATTAAGCGAGATACAGATGCCCATACTCAAGATATGCTAAATAGAAGCCTAGCTAATTTCCATATCTTAGCTACAACTGCTGCCAACCCAAGTCTGGAACAACTAGTAGCCCCACAACCACAAAACCCAGAACAACCCATGGAAATAGAAAATCCTGACAATCAAGTGGAGATGCACGATTTTAACCCAGAAGAAATCCCTAGGATACCTGCACCAAACCCCCTAGACCCGAATTATGACCCTTGGTGGGATAAAAATAGGGACTTTGTGCAACGTTATTCTATCCCGGAGGACACACCTATAGGAGCCTATTCAGGTATGGACCCTTTAGATCCCTATTACCATGATAACTACATCAGGGAAATCTTTGAAGATCCTTACCGATTACAAGCACTTTTACCCCCATATCAGGAACCAGCACCTCAGATTCCGAACCCAGTCCTAGAACCTGTACCCCCAATGAGTGCAGAAAACGTCCAAGAACTTAGGACTTTCGGGGAGGAAATTTTAGAAAGCAGTGAAAGAATGCGTCAGGTTGGAGAGCGTCTCGTATGGAAATACGATGAGCGCAACATGGATTTTTGGATAAATCCATACCCGTGAATGAGATGGTGAAACGATGGTAGTAGTAATAATAATAATAATAAAATAAAAATAAGATATGTGTGTACAGATGCATATTACTATTAGTGTGATTCTATTTCTGTTGGTATTGTAATTTTATTTCAGTACTAGTTTGTAACAGATGCATAATAGTATATGAATAGAGTAAGTAGCAATGTTCTACGTTTTTTGCTAGATTGCGTGTCATATGATCAACTATATTACTTATTATCTTGTGATATTAATTATTGGTAAATGTTTAAAATTCAGATGGCCGACGAAGGAAATCAAGATAATCTGAATAACGATAACCAGAGTAACATTAACGTGGTTAATGAGAATCCAAGTATCCATAACAATGAAAACCAAATGGAAAATAGTGCCGTTCAACATATTGTGGCACAAGGAATTATAGATGCAATGCCTTTTATTATTCAAACGATTCAAGAAGCGAATAATAAAAGTAAACATAGCAGTAAGCGACCAATTGAACCAGAAAACAGCGTGAACAATGGGCCTATACTTCAAATTCCTATTCCCAAAAGAAGAAGAACTGTGCCTAACGGTTGTTCTTATAAAGAATTCGGGTCTTGTAAACCAATGGAATTCTCGGGCAACGAAGGGGCCATTGCAACATTACGCTGGATAGAGAAAACTGAAGCAGTCTTAAGGATAAGTAAGTGTGCCGAAGAAGACAAGATACTATTTGCTTCTAATCTGTTTAAGAATGCAGCACTAGAATGGTGGAACACTATCCTCCAGACAAGAGGAAGCGATCAAACCTATAATATGGAATGGGAAGAATTTAAAAACAAAGTAGAAAGAAAATTCTGCCCACCCAATGAGAAGGAACATATAGCAAACAAATTTCTAAATCTTAGGATGACTGGTGTAGATAGTAAGGGGTACACTAAAATATTCTTTGAATATGCAAGAATAGTGCCAACTCTTGCTTCACCAGAACCAGTGTTAATCTCTCGTTATATTTGGGGATTAATTGGAGAGATTAGACACATAGTCAAGGCAGCTAGACCGCAAACCATAGAAGAAGCTGTAGAATTAACAAATACCTTGACTGATGAATTAGTCCGTACTAGAGAAGAAGACCAGAGAAGGAACCTAACCCAAAGGCTTACTCAAGAATTCCATTCGGGGAATTACAATCGTAGGAATACAGGTTCTACCTCTGCACCATACTGCAAGGTCTGTAAGAAAAAGCATTCGGGAAAATGCTCCACTCTCTGCAATTATTGCAAGATGCCAGGACACAAGGAAGAAAATTGCAAGAAGAAATCCAGTAATGGATATTGCTACAACTGTGGAGAAAAAGGTCATATCAGGCCAAACTGTCCGAAATTGGCCCCAGCTGCAAACAACAAGAATACTAAAAATGCTAGAGCATTTGTTCTAACTACAGATGAAGCCAAAATGATTCCAGATGTCATTGCTGGTACGTTTTTAGTTAATGATGTTTTTGCTAAAGTATTATTTGACTCTGGTGCAAACCAAAGTTTTATTAATACATCGTTTTGCAAATTTCTAAATCAGTCATTAACTAAACTACCACAAGAATGCGTAGTAGAGACAGCTAATGGAGAAACCGTTAGAATTTCTGAAATCTTGCAGGGAGCAAGCATAGAAATTTTAAATCAGAAATTTATAGCAAACCTATATCCCATGAATCTGATAGGATTTGATGTTGTTTTAGGAATGGATTGGTTAATAGCCAATAAAGCCAATATTTTATGTGATCAAAAGTCAATTCAAGTAAATTCACCAAAAGGTAAAACGATCACAATTAAAGGAGATAAGCCTTCTAAACCCACAAAATTTATATCTGTGATGAAAACTGCAAGTTGTATAAGAAAATGTTCTATAGTATATTTGATTTCTATAGTTACTAACACTAAAGGAAAAGAACTAAAAGACATTCCAGTAGTATCTCAGTTTTCAGATGTCTTTCCAGAAGAATTGCCAGGGCAACCTCCAGATAGAGAAGTTGAATTCAGAATTCACCTACTACCAGGAACATCACCGATTGCCAAAGCACCTTATCGTTTGGCACCCGCTGAAATGCAAGAATTAAAGAAACAATTGGACGAATTGTTGGAAAAAGAATTTATACAACCAAGTTCATCGCCATGGGGAGCGCCGATACTGTTTGTTAAAAAGAAGGATGGGTCAATGCGTATGTGCATTGATTACCGTGATTTAAACAAGGTTACGATTAAGAATCGGTATCCATTACCGAGAATCGATGATCTGTTTGATCAACTGCAAGGAGCTCGATTTTTCTCTAAAATCGATTTAAGGTCAGGATATCATCAATTAAAGGTACAGGAAGAGGACATTCCTAAAACCGCATTCGGAACGAGGTATGGTCATTATGAATTTACTGTCATGCCATTTGGTTTAACCAATGCCCCAGCTGCATTTATGGACATGATGAACCGAATATGTAAGCCATATTTGGATAAATTCATAATTGTTTTTATAGATGATATTCTAATTTACTCCAAGAGTAAAGAGGATCATGCAAGACATTTTCACGCACTTTTAAGTTTATTAAGAAAGGAAAAGCTTTATGCTAAGTTTTCAAAATGCGAGTTTTGGATAGAACAGGTACAATTCCTTGGACACCTAGTCAATCATGAAGGAATTCATGTAGATCCAACAAAGATTGAGGCAATTACCAAATGGAAAACCCCTGAATCACCAACCGAGGTTAGAAGTTTCTTAGGATTGGCTGGTTATTATAGAAGATTTATTCAAGATTTTTCTAGAATAGCCATTCCTTTAACTAAATTGACCTGTAAATCTGTTAAGTTTGAATGGGGACTAAAACAAGAAGAAGCCTTTAGAATTCTTAAGCAAAGATTAACCCATACACCTATACTAGCATTACCAGAAGGAACTGAAGACTTTGTAGTCTATTGTGATGCTTCTAAATTAGGTTATGGATGTGTGTTGATGCAACGTCAGAAGGTTATAGCTTACGCATCTAGACAACTTAAGAATCGTGAAAAGAATTATTCAACCCATGATTTAGAATTAGGAGCTATAATTTTTACTCTTAAGATTTGGAGACATTACCTTTATGGTAGTAAGTTTACCATATTCACTGATCATAAGAGTTTAAGGTATATCTTCAAGCAAAAAGAGTTGAATATGAGGCAAAGACGTTGGATGGAATTTCTTAGTGATTATGATTGTGATATCCAGTATCATGAAGGAAAATCAAATATAGTGGCAGATGCTTTAAGTCGAAAATATCATGAAAAGCCAAAAAGGGTACGTTTTCTTAAATTAAATCTGCAAGTAGATTTAAATGATCAAATAAGAGAAGCACAAGAATCAGTAATTAAGGATGATTCTGAAAAATTAAAAGGTATGCTAAAAGAATTAAAACAAGGAACAGATGGAATATGGAAATTCCATGAAAAGAGAATGTGGATACCTAAATTAGGAAACCTGCGTAATCGTATACTAGAAGAATCCCATAAGTCTAAATACACGATGTACCCAGGAAGTGATAAAATGTACCAGGATTTAAGGAAAAATTTCTGGTAGATAGGAATGAAGAAGGACATAGCAGCCTATGTTTCTAAATGTTTAACTTGTTCACAAGTTAAAGCTGAACATCAGAAACCCTCAGGTTTGTTACAGCAATTAGAAATGCCAGTATGGAAATGGGAATTTAGAAACATAGGCTGCTATGTCCTTGTGAAACATAGGTTTGTTACAGCAATTAGAAATGCCAGTATGTTTAACTTGTTCACAAGTTAAAGCTGAACATCAGAAACCCTCAGCCTATGTTTCTAAATGGAAATGGATTTTGTTACTAAATTACCCAAAACCAAGAAAGGAAATAATACAATCTGGGTGATTGTAGACAGACTAACCAAGTCAGCTCATTTTCTACCAATGAAAGAAACAATTAGTATGGAACAATTAGCTAAGTTATATGTAAATGAAATTGTTTCTTTACATGGCATTCCTTTATCAATTGTTTCTGATAGGGATAGTCGATTTACCTCTCATTTCTGGTCAAGTTTCCAAAAGGCAATGGGAACTAAGTTGAAATTAAGCACAGCTTATCATCCTCAAATGGACGGACAAAGCGAAAGAACAATTCAAACAATGGAAGACATGCTTAGAGCTTGTGTAATCGATTTTGGAGGTAATTGGGACGATCACTTACCTTTGATAGAATTTTCTTATAATAATAGTTATCACACAAGTATAAATGCTGCACCCTTCGAAGCACTGTATGGACGAAAGTGCCGCACCCCAGTCTATTGGGCAGAAATTGGGGAACAGCAACTATCCGGACCTGAGATTGTACAAGAAACAACCGAAAAGATTATTCAAGTCAAGGAACGACTAAAAGCAGCACATGATCGACAAAAGAGTTATGCTAATAACCGACGCAAACCATTGGAGTTTCAGGTAGGAGATAAAGTGTTGTTAAAAGTCTCTCCTTGGAAAGGAGTGGTAAGATTCATCAAATGGGGAAAGCTAAGTCCCAGGTATATTGGACCTTTTAAAATTATTAGAAGAATAGGACCTGTAGCCTATCAATTACAACTGCCAGAGGAAATGGCAGGAATACATGATGTGTTTCATGTATCTAATCTCAAAAAGTGTTTAGCTGATGAATCACTGATAGTACCTCTTAAAGATATAGAGGTAAATGAACAACTCAAATTTGTAGAAAGACCTCTACAGATTGAAGATAGGAAAGTCAAGAATCTCAAACACAAGAGACTAGTTCTAGTAAAAGTGAAGTGGGATTCCAAAAGAGGACCTGAGTACACATGGGAGCTCGAGTCAGAAATGCAAAGGAAATATCCGCATTTATTCCAGTAGATCTCAAGGACGAGCTCTAAAATAAGGTGGGGAGAATGTAACAACCCTTGGTAAAACCGACATCCTCAGTGTATTTTACGACACCCTATTATATCTTAAATTATCCTTATGTGTCTTATATTATGCCCCGTATGTAAAACCGAGTCCGAAATACATTATAGTTTATAAAATAAAAATAAAAATCTGAAATTAGAGCTGAGGCGGGCCGCGTAGGATCCCACCTCAAGCTCACGCGGGCCGCGCGGACTCATAAAACGCGGATACACCAGATGCCGACAGGTGTCGACATCGTGGCAAGTCTACAAGCTGACCAGACCAAGCTATAGTGTTGACCAAGGTTGACGTGGGCCGCGTAACCTTGGCCTGTGTCTTACGCGGGCCGCCTGGAAGTCAGAATCCAACAATATAAATAGAACTCATCAGTTTACGTTTTTCGTCGCTCACATTTCAATCTCAAATCTCAATTTCTGAAGAAAAGTTATTATAGTCGGGTACTATACCCCTAATTAGCGAGGTTCTGCTCCGTTGTAAGTATTATAACCCCAGTTTCATAATAGTTACGCTGCCCGATTGATTTAGGGTTCCGTAACAACTGTCGTGATTCTGCCCGACGTAGTTGTTGGAATGCCGTCTCGGGGAGGGTATTATTAATATTTTCAAAGGGTTATGATATACTAACCAATGTACATTTGTATAAATTATAGATTATATCCAGGAAACCCTTACGAAAAGCCTAAGATAGCAATGTGAGTAATCTCCTTTTTATTAATAGTTTTTACAAAACCTTAAATGTTTTACAATATAATTAAGCAGTGATTGAGTCTTTGTAGTTCTTCAATTACTGCCGGTATGTTGGGGTTTTGTATACAAAATTTGTACTACTTGTGAGTAGTAAGTCGAGTATGACAGTACGTTACCATTGGACAATGAGTTAGCCAATGTGTAATATGACCCACAAGTCAGTGGATTGATAGTACCAAATGGAGTAATTGTGTAGACATAAACATTGTAATCGTCATCGATACTGTTTTAATTAATAAAATGTTTCTTGATTAAACTGGGATTCACTCACCAGTATTTTCGACTGACAAATGTTTTTAAAACGCGTTTCAGGTAACCCAATGTGACAGCCAAATAGTAAAAAGCCAGCTGGAGAGCACTGAAGGCTTGGGGATAATGTGGCTATAAAAGTTACCTAATAAACGATGTTTTAAATTCAGTAAAATAGGGTTTGTCCCTATAAGTATATTGTAATAAGAAACTTGGGTTTTACCTATGTATTTATTAATATTAAATAAGGTGGTTTTACTCTGATAAACATTTCCTAACTACGGTCCTGATGTAAATTCCGCTGCGAGATTAAATAACACTGATACCACCAAAATCCGAGCTCGCGTCCGCCCGTTCCCGGGGATCAGGGATCGGGGGTTGTGACAGTCGTTTAAAAAACGTGCACCTGGTAATGCTTGCCCTAACGGGCTTTCCTTGCCGTTAACCTTGTTCGCGATTGTTACTCGATTTTTATCCTTGGCGAGCATGCTCTGCTTGTCATACTCGGACCATTATTCCGTCATATCCACAATTTATTAGATTCTCGTCATCTTCATATGCAAGTGTCCTTCAATTAAACATTTACAAATATTAGTAATGTCGACGTTGATAAACGCCCGTATTACAACACGAGGTTTTCTACTATACGTGCCAACACACGTAATTTCATTAACTATTTCTATCATTTAATTGGGGTAACGTGTATTACACGATAACCCTATGTGTTGTTCACAACACTTTAATCATGCAAAACTAGTAATATACATATAACTTACCGGATTTGCGATCAAGCCTCAAACCGAACACTTTATTCTTTTAACCTTGAGCTCTGATACCAACTTGTAACATCCTGACTATTAATTATCGGTTTTCGTACAAATTTCGAAAATAAACATGTGATTATGATTACATTTAGAATGAAGAGTAAATTACAAGTTTTGTCCTTTATGTTTGTACCAAATTGCAGGCGGTGTCCTTTACCTTTAAATTTGATGAGTTTTGTCCTTAACGTTTCAAAATCTTGCACGTTATGTCCTTTAGCCCTAACTTAGTTAGATTTTTTTGTTAAATATGATCATGTGCCTTGCACATGAGGGTATTCTTGTCAATTTACCTCTCCAGGGACTATTGAGTAAATAACTTATATCAAGGGACTAAATGTATAAAAGATTAAAGAATGATATATTAATAAAAACCCAAAAGTGTCTCTTCTCTCTCCTTCATCTCTACTCTCTCTTCTTCATCTTCCATACCACTATAACTTTTTCCAAAACCCTTGAAAAAACAGAGCCATCAAATCTTTCTCCAAATCATCTTCTTCAAATTTAACTCTCCAAACTTCAAAGCCAACTATCTAAAGCCACCACGAAGCATGTAGAACTCTAATTTCATTTCGTTTTCTCCCAAAACCTAGGGTTTCATCGGACGATGCACAACCTACAGTTTCTGTTAACGAAGATGAAGCATCAGAGCCGAGTTTTCTGGAGTTTATTACATCAGAGAGAGTTAAAGTTGTTGCGATGGTGGCGTTGGCGTTGGCGTTGGCGCTGTGTAATGCAGATCGTGTTGTGATGTCGGTTACGATTGTTCCGTTGTTGCAGTCTCGTGTCTGGAGTCAGGCTTTTGCTGGTGTTGTTCAGGTAGTTTTTTAAGCTTTGTGGTGTGTTATGTGAGTTTGATTTTGCTGGTGTTGTTCAGGTAGCAAAAAAATGGCATCTTCTTAGTCTGAACATAAGGGGAAAAAGATGAGAGATGAAGAAGAGAGATTGGGTTTTTAATTAATATATTATTCTTTAATCTTTTACACATTTAGTCCCTTGATATAAGTTATTTACTCAATAGTCCCTAGAGAGGTAAAATGACAAGAATACCCTCATGTGCAAGGCACATGACCATATTTAACAAAAAATCTGACTGAGTTAGGGCTAAAGGACATAACGTGCAGGATTTTGAAATGTTAAGGACAAAACTCGTCAAATTTAAAGGTAAAGGACACCGCCTGCAATCCGGTACAAACATAAAGGACAAAAATGAAAATTCAGGTTAATTAAAACTTTACTAAATTTTAATTCGCTAAATCATGTTTGATAGAAATTCGTCGTTTAAAAATAACAACGAAACTATGTGCGGAAGCTTGTCATTGCATCGTGTTCAGTTCTTTGTTGAGCTTGATCTTCATCCGGGAACTCTTGATACTTACCTGTGATCAAAACCAAATTAAAAGTTAGTTTTGATGCTTAAATAATAGTTAAACAAGTTCGAAACATCAAACAACAAATAAAAATCAATTTTTGCCAGCTCTATAGTCTGTCGCGGGCTACGACAAACTTATCCTTGGCTTTTGCGGGGTGCCACAGTCTGTGGCAAGGCGCGACGGACCCATTTAGACAGAAGGTTTGTTGTTCTGTGCTGCTGATTCCCAGCTCAATTTCTACTAACTTAACATACACCAAAATATGCATATCTGTCGATTTATAAATCCGTTTTACACGATTCTTTTTCCTACGCGATCATAATTTGATTCTCCATCCCATGGAGTTAAATTCCGACGGCTGAATTCACAAAATTTTAAATTTCAAGCTCTCAGCTTGAAATGCAATTATAACTTTTTTTTACCCGTTCATGATTTTATCAAACAAACTTATTTGTCAGCTTTAAAATATCAAGGACATCACGTTATATCCGTTTACTATTATTCAAGGTTCAAATTACGGGTTTCTTATGTATTCTTAACCCATTTTACATATCTACTCATTTTGACCGTTAAGAGTATTTAGACACTTTTAAGCTTAAATTACGTTTTTTCTTGGTTTACATCCTATCTCCACTTTTGATTATCGACTTGTCATCCACCATATTATATTTATGGTGGATTTAATGTGGCAAACCGTTTCTTCCGAGTTTTACCCCTCGGTTGACATTTTTGCGGAAAAATACCCATTTCAATTCATTGGAGATTAACGTTCCGTATCATCCATTTGTATACTTATCCTAAGGATTCAATTGATCAAAATGCTTATTTCTAAACCACTTTTAAAGGTGGTTTGCCCGATTTACCCAACAAGGGCGTTTTGGTCAACTTAGTCCCTCCTTTTACGAAAAGGGTCCTTTGCTAAGGTATTTGACCAACATTGCACTTTTATCTATAAATCTATATATATACGTACCTGGCTCGAGTCAAAATATAGACTCGTTTTATACTTCGCTTTAATTAACCGATATTCTATGGCGTCGCAATTATCCAAATTGCTATTCGCTCCTGTTAACATATGACTTGGCAACAATCATTAGTCGATATTGTAGGATCGTTTTGTGACCCAAACGAGTCTATCAGAAGAATTCTCGGTCTAATCAGAGGCGGAATTCATTGACTAGAATTTGTAAACAGCTTGATTCACTTCTAATTGTCTTGTTTTATTGATTTAACAAGGTTACAGATCAGCAGACACGTCGGAAGCACTTCAGTACCGAAAACATGAAATGTTACAAATGATTTCGCATCTAGGGTATATATAGGAGATCTAATTTTGCATGAACCTGTTCAAGCGAAATTAGATACAAACGAAATTTAATTTCGTGCGAAATTACTATGAAATTTCGTACGAAATTACCTATGAACCCTTTCAAGCGAAATACCCAGAAATCCTATTTTCTCGAACTACGTGCCCTGATCTAACAATTCTAACACAAGACTCGATACAAGACGAAGTCGACAGACGTAATGCACCAACAGACTCCCCCTCGGATGTTGACGAGTCTTCAGTGTCGAGTCTTCACAATCTTCAGTCTTTATCAGTCTTTGGGCTTTCTCCAAAGTATCTAATAGTGTAAGCATCATCAATTTTCTCTTCGCATTCTCTTGATCAGATCTCTTGATTCTTTAAGTTCATCAGCATCAGCAGCTAGTGTGAACATCGATTCAGGATCTGAAGCTGGCTCTATTCATTTACAGACTCCCTCTTAAAGAATGCTTGGGATCGTAATCTGGCTTTCACAGGTTCACAGGCTCAAGATCAATTCCTGGCTCTATTCTGTATCAATTCAGGATTCGAAACCTGACTAACCTGCACAATCTCTTGTAACACCCTTGTTATTATTTCAAAGGTTTTCGTATAAATAACGAAAATAAACATATAATTACGATTAAGTATCCTTAGAAATTACGAGTTTACTAAAACTTTTACAATTTTAAAAGTTTGAACAACTTAATGTAATTGAATTCGTCGTTTTAAAGATGCGACGAAACGCCGCGCGGAAGCGTGTATTTTATCGTGTTCGGTTCCTCATCGAGCTTGATCTTCATCCGGGCACTCTTGGCGATCACCTATAATCAAAACCAACTTAAAAGTTAGTTTTGATAGTCAAATATTAAGTTCAAACAAGTACAAGGGTTAAAAGGGCAAAATTTAAAAAAAATTCAGAGTTAGGGGCGTCGCGTGACGCCAAGGGCCTAGGCGTCACGCCTAGCCCTTGTTTTCACAGACTGTTGCTGTACATTCCCAGCTCAACCCGATTTCACGGAAATGGCCATAACTTCTTCGTTATTGATCCGTTTTACCAGATTCTTTTTCCTACGCGTCCGTAATTTAATTCTCCATCATATGGAGTTAAAATCCAACATCCAACATAAATAAATTTTGAGACTTTCAAGCCTTCGACTCGTTACCTTTTTATCAAATTTTACCCGTTTATGAATTTTATCAACCAAACATATTTGTTTGAGTCCTACATCACCTACACTTCTTCAAATAAACGTTATATACCATATTAGGTTCTAATCACAGGTTTATTACACAATTTAAACCCATTTTCGCTCGTATGCTTATTTTGACCCGTTAAGGTTATTTAAGCACTTTCGGGCCTAAAATAGCTTTCGATTGCTTCTAGCATTCCATTACCACATTTCTTATCCTATAATCTCCCACCACAACTGTATTTAAGGTAGGTTTAATGTGGTGATCAATATAAACCAAATTTTACCTCTCGTATCATTATTTTACGGTAAAAACTCAAATAGTGCCATTTGGCTAATATAATACCTCTTTCAGCTTCTATACTTATTCTAAGTATTTACCTAGTCATAAAACTCGTTTCCAAACAACCTTTAAGGGTCCTTTGTTCCATTTAGCCTACAAGGGCGTTTTGGTCGATTTTAGTCCTTTTATGACGAAGGACTCTCTCTCAAATTATTCGACCAAAATAACACTTTTAACTACAACATAATTATGCGTACCTGGCCCGGATCAACAAGTAGACCTGATTTATACCTCATTTTCATTATCACACCATCAATGGTGACGCAATTATCCGATTTGCTAATCGGTCATGTTAACATAAGACTTGACAACCACATTAGTCGATATTGTCAAATGTTGTTATCATCACCATTCGACCCGTTTGGACTATATGCCCAACATTATCTATTTAATCAAAAACATCGTTTTTGATTTCCAATTCATACATCCATCCCATCCCGGATTTTATAACCACACCAAGTTGTTATCATCACCATTCGACCCGTTTGCACTACCAAGTTTTTATACTTTATTTATCTCGTTTGACTTGTTCGTGTGAAATTTCATCACTTGTGAACATCAAACTCGGTTCTTTATTCGACCCGTTCAACTTTAAAATAGTTGAGCGTAGTTATTAACATTCCTGTTTACAAATTCTCATTGTCTTTTAGTCATGACTCATATTCCGAGTCTTTTGACTTTCTGTTTCGCGTTCTCGTCTCTTGGTTTACGCATTCTGTAACATCCCAAAAAACGGGTTTGGTAATCAAACCACGTTAATAGTAAAGACGGGTAAAATACCGTTAGTGGTAAAAATTAATCCGATAAAGTCACCCCGAAAATATAAAACTTTATATTAGAATTATAAAGTATAAATAAACAAGAATTTACTAACTAGGAATTTTAACCTAGTTAGCTAATTTCTAGAAGTAACTTATAATAGGGTTAAAAACAACCAAACTTTATGATAAACAAAAGTAGAGGGGCTTATCTTGTAAAATCTGAAACTTAATTAGATAAAAAAAAATAACAAGGACCAAACACACAAAAGTGTGTCTGGTCGTACATGGGACGCAGGGGGCGACCAGAGCTCCTCACCAAGCCCTAGTTCATCACATAATTCACAAAATTGAGGGCACAAATCAAGCTGAAATCGAAAATCGAGCATAGATTATTGATCCTCAACACAAGAGGATTACAAGGTATGTAAAATTTGATGAAAACTCCCAACTCGAAATTCTCATGAAATTGGGAAAATCTAAAATTCATGGTTGCATGTTTGTTTTATGACGATTTAGGAACAATACAGTGTCTAGGGACAAACCCTAGACAAATACAAGTTGAAATCATGTGAAATTTTAGTAAAATCCATGAACACCATTGTAGGTGATTAGTGGGTTATGTAGAACTTGATAAACACTAGGATTTCAAATGTTGTTCTAGTGTAATTTGATATTTATGAAGCGATTTCTGATTTATTGATGTTAACCTTTATATAAAATAGACCGATTGATGTTAAATTTGGCTATATGACAAGTTATGAACTTGATAATGAATCATGTAAATTTCTGCCCATAAGGTGTTTGTTAAAACGCCTAAGAGAAAGCTAAGATGTTAAGTTTTGAATAAAAACGCATATTCGAATGACATTGTGAAATATGCATTATACGTCATGAATGGAGTTCTAAACACATTGTTGATTGAACTCTATAGAAAAAGGAGTCGGGTTTTCAAGCGGACAAACCGGAGTGGACATGCGCTTGAAGGGAACGCCTTAAAGGTACGCGACTTGTCGTCTCATTATATTTATACAGACAAGCTTAGTTAAAATATGTTTAAAGTGATATAGCAAAAATGGTTGAGTTGGTATGTCAATGAGGTGATGGAATTCACTCGACAACCAAATGGGTCAAATTAATACTTAAAATAATAGTGATAACAAAAGAAAATAAAGACACCATTTGGTAAAAGTTATAACGGGTCGGACACATTAAGAAAATGTCTTTTATGTAGTAAAACTCACGGCGCGAACCGGAATTTGGTTCAAGGAGCATGATGAAATTTATATACCATCATACGTTGATAAATGGTCATATCGACTAAACAGGTCAAATGGTGTGTTAACACCATTTGACATTAATAATTGACGCCTACTTGTTGAGTTTTATGATTACAGGAAATAACATGTGTTGCGTTGCTTAAATTAGAAAATTTAGAGCAAGAGGTATGTAAACGGGTCAATGCTATGACCCGAGCCAAGTACGCATATGTGGACTTATAGTTAAAAGTGCAAAGAAGGTCAAATATCTAGCCGAAGTCCTTCATTTTTAAAAATGAAGGATTAAATGTGACCAAAAGAGCCCTTAATAGGTAAACAGTGTAAACGACCCTTAGAGGTTGTTTAGAAACTTATGTTATGAGTTTGTAACCCTTAGATGTGTATAAAAGTTCTTGGCAAAAACAATTGTGGGTTGAACGCCTAGAAATAGTCAATTGCGAAAAATGACCAACCGATGGGTAAAATTGGGAGAAAGGGGTTCATATGTTAAATCCACCACAAAATAGTCGTGGTGGAATATTTGTAGTTAACTAGACATGGAATTTTTGTAGCGCCAAAGAAAAGCACCAGTTCTAAACTAAAATGCGTAAATACCCTTAACGGGTCAAAATAAGCATCTAAGCGTAAAAGGGATTTTATTATGTAAGAAACCCGTGAATTGAGATTAAAATGATAGGAGATATTGAAATAATGAATTTCATGAGTTTAAAGGTCTAATAAACATGTTGGTGTGATAAAATCATGAACGGGTCAATAATTGGTAAAAAGGGTAGTAAGCCGAAAACTTAAAAGTCTGAAATTTTGTTAATCCGGATGTCGGATTTTAACTCCATAAGATGTAGAATTAAATTACAAACGCGTAGGAAAAAGAATCGGGTAAAACGGATTAAAAACGAGAGAGTTATGCTCGTTTCCGTAAAATCGGGTATTGATGGGAATGTACAACAACTGTTTAACAACATTCTGCTGAAAAGAGGGCTAGGCGTCACGCGACGGCCCTAGGCGTCACGTGACGCCCCCTAGTTCTGGAAAAATGTTATTTTTTGTTTGTTTGACCCATGGAACTTGTTTAAACTTATTATTTAACTATCAAAACTAACTTTTAAGTTGGTTTTGATCACAGGTGAATGCCATGAGTGCCCGGATGAAGATCAAGCAGCGCACAAGAACCGAACACACAAGAATAAAGCTTCCGCACGTTGTTTCATCGTCATTTTAAACGGCAATTCCATTGATACTAAATTGTATTATTTACAATTTGTAAAAGTTTTAAATCACCCGTATTATTCGACAGTATTTACTTATAATCTCATGTTTATTTTCATAATTTATACGAAAACCTTTAAAATAATAACAAGGGTGTTACAAGTTGGTAATCAGAGCTCAAGGTTGTTGACAAAATGTGTTCGGTTCGAGGCTTGATCGCAATCCGGTAAGTTCATGTATATCAACGGTTTAGTACGATTCAAGTGTTGAGAACAACACATATGGTTATCGTGTAATACATGTTACACCAATAAAAACGATATAGAATAGATATAGTCAACGAAATTACACGCGTTGATGCGTATAGTAGAAGAGCCTTGTATTATAATACGGGCATCCCTTAATGTTGAAATTATTAACTGTTGTATAATGAAGATAGCGAGAGTTTAACAAATCATGGATTTGACAGAGGAACGGTCCAAAGTATGACGAATAGAGCACGCTCACCAAGAACTTAAATCGCGCAACGATTGCGAATAAGTTAATGACAAGGGGAGCGTGTTAGAGCAAGCATTATCAGGTGCACGTTTTAAATTATTGCATAAATAGTAATATGCAACAAATACGTAGAGATTGAAAGTTGCATATGTAGATTGAAAACTTGGAAAAAAAATAACCTGAATAGAAAACTTATCCGGGATATTGTTTCCAAGAAAAACAAATAGAGGCATTACTTACATGGGGCGTAATGTGAAAATTATAAAAAGGACATGTATACCAGGTGTTGATTGCTTACTCTGGCCAAGTAAGTAGTGAACACGTGGTACCATGAACTTCTTATGATGGACACATTTATGTCCGATGTAGTAAGGACGGGGTGAATGGGACAAATTAAAAAGTACCCAAATGAAACAAATGAACAAAATAGTTGATAATAATGTAAACGCACAGCCGGGTGACGGAAGCGTATTACATTAGGATAATGAGCCCGAGAGAAGGGGCAAGGATTAATGTAAATGATTATATAAATGAATGATCAAAAGAAAATTCACGAAAATAAGTCATCTTGGACGAAAGGGCCATGGTGAACAATAGGGGCAAGTAAAACCAAAGTATAGATGATCCGCCCGGTCATGAAAACAAAGGTGTTGTCCACACGAAAAAGATAATCAAGGTTGTTAACTTTAGTCGTAGTACAGCAAGGATAACGATGATAATCGTCACTCATAATTAATAAGGCCGCCAATGGTGGTCACGTAAAGAATAAAAGACATGGTCGAATAAAAGCGAGGGATTTCGCTAAGATGACCAAGTAAATCAAAATGAAGTCTTAACGCATAGCGGAAGGGGTGCAATGATAACGATTTCGGTAAAACACCCAGTTGATGGGTAAGGAATTAAACCTATGCGTAGACTGAGAAACAGGAACGCGTATGGAAAGTCAAAAAGACTCGGGTTTTGGGTCATGACTAAAGGACGATAAGATACTGCAAATAGAAATTTTGATAAATTACGTTCACTATTTTAAAGCTGAACGGTTCGAACAAAGACTGAAGTTTGACATTCATAAGTGATGACTTTTCACACGAACAAGTCAAACAAATTTAATAAAGAATGACACTTGCTAAAGTAAGTAAGCGCGAATCGAATAAATAAAAGTGTGAAATATTAATAAACCTATGTAAGGAGTTATAGGTGTTAAAAACATTAAAATAAAAGAACCCGGGTAATGGGACGTAAAGAAGTATAGGTAAGAACCAGGTAACGGTAAGTGTAGGGCAAACTGACGTGTAATTGATGTTAGAAGTCCAGAAGTCGGAAAGATAATTCGAAAGAAAACAATGTAGCCTTAGACTACGGTCAAGGTCAAACAAAATCTAAAAAGTAAAGGTAAATAATTCTAAACATAAAAAGGGGTGCCTTAACGTCATATGCGTATATAAACGTATATACATTTGAATAAAGACTCGAATAAAAGATGATCTACGGGATCATCATAACCTACGGGATATTAATTAGTGTAACAGTCTACGGGGCCAAAATGACCCACGGGTCATGAATTGAAGCAAAAGGGATCATAAGGGCCTCGCCTTAAAGAGGTGAAAGCTTAAGGAAATAGCCTACGAGGTTAAGTGAAGGAACCTATGGGTCAATAGTGTAAGGTGAGGGAACTTGTTACGATTCCCCGCGTAAAACGAGAACGGAAAACAATAAATTATGGGTTGTCAATTTCCTTGATATGAGTAATTGACATAGTTAAAGAGAAAAAAAAAACGTTAAACTAAAATTCAGTTTTAGTAAGAAATAACGTTTTAAGAAATATGAATACCATAAGACGGATTCGGAAATAACAAATATCAAAGAGTATGGGTCTTAACATCGATAGGTGCGAGACAATACATTCGAAAAGAAGAAGTATGATAAAGAAACATTGATATAAATTAAACATGACGTGACACGATCACGGTCAAGAAATGCAATGTGAAGTGGAATCACATTATAACCAAGCGAGCGGTAAAGAGTAACTGGACTAATAAGTCTAGTTAGTGAGACTAGTTAAGTTCATTTAAATAAATTTGGTTGCTTGTAAGCGGTGGATTCGGTATAACTGAACCGAATAAATGAATTTGAAAACAAAAGAAATTGTTGCTAAAAGTGAAAGATTTCACTAAAGACCTTTAAACGGGTCAAGGTAACGGATTCACAAAGAGTTCGATAATATATAAAAGCGATGGATATCGCTAAGTTAACTAAACTAGTAGAAATAACGAAATTACGTTATTTCAAGTTGCATTATGTCGTATGAGGTACGTAGATGTTTTGTAACCAAAAAGATATTACAATAATTTTTCTGGTAATACTAAAAAATTGGTTAAAATATGAGCAATGCTCAATTGATTATCGAGAGCAAATGCATGGAATTAAACTCGATAAATTATGTAAGAAAAGGTTTCGAGGACGAAACCTCTTTAAGGGGGGTAGACTTGTAACATCCCAAAAACGGGCTTGGTAATCAAACCACGTTAATAGTAAAGATGGGTAAAATACCGTTAGTGGTAAAAATTAATCCGATAAAGTCACCCCGAAAATATAAAACTTTATATTAGAATTATAAAGTATAAATAAACAAGAATTTACTAACTAGGAATTTTAACCTAGTTAGCTAATTTCTAGAAGTAACTTATAATAGGGTTAAAAACAACCAAACTTTATGATAAACAAAAGTAGAGGGGCTTATCTTGTAAAATCTGAAACTTAATTAGATGAAAAAAAATAACAAGGACCAAACACACAAAAGTGTGTCTGGTCGTACATGGGACGCAGGGGGGCGACCAAAGCTCCTCACCAAGCCCTAGTTCATCACATAATTCACAAAATTGAGGGCACAAATCAAGCTGAAATCGAAAATCGAGCATAGATTATTGATCCTCATCACAAGAGGATTACAAGGTATGTAAAATTTGATGAAAACTCTCAACTCGAAATTCTCATGAAATTGGGAAAATCTGATATTCATGGTTGCATGTTTGTTTTATGACGATTTAGGAACAATATAGTGTCTACGGACAAACCCTAGACAAATACAAGTTGAAATCATGTGAAATTTTAGTAAAATCCATGAACACCATTGTAGGTGATTAGTGGGTTATGTAGAACTTGATAAACACTAGGATTTCAAATGTTGTTCTAGTGTAATTAGATATTTATGAAGCGATTTCTGATTTATTGATGTTAATCTTTATATAAAATAGACCGATTGATGTTAAATTTGGCTATATGACAAGTTATGAACTTGATAATGAATCATGTAAATTTCTGCCCATAAGGTGTTTGTTAAAACGCCTAAGAGAAAGCTAAGATGTTAAGTTTTGAATAAAAACGCATATTCGAATGACATTGTGAAATATGCGTTATACGTCATGAATGCAGTTCTAAACACATTGTTGATTGAACTCTATAGACAAAGGAGTCGAGTTTTTAAGCGGACAAACCGGAGTGGACATGCGCTTGAAGGGAACGCCTTAAAGGTACGCGACTTGTCGTCTCGTTATATTTATACAGACAAGCTTAGTTAAAATATGTTTAAAGTGATATAGCAAAAATGGTTGAGTTGGTATGTCAATGAGGTGATGGAATTCACTCGACAACCAAATGGGTCAAATTAATAGTTAAAATAATAGTGATAACAAAAGAAAATAAAGACACCATTTGGTAAAAGTTATAACGGGTCGGACACATTAAGAAAATGTCTTTTATGTAGTAAAACTCACGGCGCGAACCGGAATTTGGTTCAAGGAGCATGATGAAATTTATATACCATCATACGTTGATAAATGGTCATATCGACTAAACAGATCAAATGGTGTGTTAATACCATTTGATATTAATAATTGACGCCTACTTGTTGAGTTTTGTGATTACAGGAAATAACATGTGTTGCGTTGCTTAAATTAGAAAATTTAGAGCAAGAGGTATGTAAACGGGTCAATGCTATGACCCGAGCCAGGTACGCATATGTGGACTTATAGTTAAAAGTGCAAAGAAGGTCAAATATCTAGCCGAAGTCCTTCATTTTTAAAAATGAAGGATTAAATGTGACCAAAAGAGCCCTTAATAGGTAAACAGTGTAAACGACCCTTAGAGGTTGTTTAGAAACTTATGTTACGAGTTTGTAACCCTTAGATGTGTATAAAAGTTCTAGGCAAAAACAATTGTGGGTTGAACGCCTAGAAATAGTCAATTGCGAAAAATGACCAACCGATGGGTAAAATTGGGAGAAAGGGGTTCATATGTTAAATCCACCACAAAATAGTTGTGGTGGAATATTTGTAGTTAACTAGACATGGAATTTTTGTAGCGTCAAAGAAAAGCACCAGTTCTAAACTAAAATGCGTAAATACCCTTAACAGGTCAAAATAAGCATCTAAGCGTAAAAGGGATTTTATTTTGTAAGAAACCCGTGAATTGAGATTAAAATGATAGGAGATATTGAAATAATGAATTTCATGAGTTTAAAGGTCTAATAAACATGTTGGTGTGATAAAATCATGAACGGGTCAATAATTGGTAAAAAGGGTAGTAAGCCGAAAACTTAAAAGTCTGAAATTTTTTTAATCCGGATGTCGGATTTTAACTCCATAAGATGGAGAATTAAATTACGGACGCGTAGGAAAAAGAATCGGGTAAAACGGATTAAAAACGAGAGAGTTATGCTCGTTTCCGTAAAATCGGGTATTGCTGGGAATGTACAGCAACTGTTTAACAACATTCTGCTGAAAAGAGGGCTAGGCGTCACGCGACGCCCCCTAGTTCTGGAAAAATGTTATTTTTTGTTTGTTTGACCCATGGAACTTGTTTAAACTTATTATTTAACTATCAAAACTAACTTTTAAGTTGGTTTTGATCACAGGTGAATGCCATGAGTGCCCGGATGAATATCAAGCAGCGCACAAGAACCGAATACACAAGAATAAAGCTTCCGCACGTTGTTTCGTCATCATTTTAAACGGCAATTCCATTGATACTAAATTGTATTATTTACAATTTGTAAAAGTTTTAAATCACCCGTATTATTTGACAGTATTTACTTATAATCTCATGTTTATTTTCGTAATTTATACGAAATCCTTTAAAATAATAACAAGGGTGTTACACATTCTTTCCAAATCCTACCCATTCATCGGGTATCTTTACCGTAATCATTTTCAAGTAACAATTTTTATATGGTTTTAGACGTTATTTTAATTTATTTGGTCGTCTTAGCGAGATCCATCGCTTTTATTCAATCAAGTCCTTTATTCTTTATTCAATTCGTTTGACTTGTCCATGTGAATTTCATCACTTGTGACAGTCAAGCTTTTATCCCTATGCCTTAGCATTCCTATTGGTCGGTCTGTATTTTCTTTTTACTTAATCCTTGTCCCTTCTCTCGGGCTCGTTATTCTTACGTAATACGCTTCCGTTATCCGACTTACGTTTACGTTTACCATCAAACGTCTTACTTATTTGATTCATTTGGGTACCATTTAAGTTAGTCCCATTCACCCCACCCTTACTACATCGGACATAAATGTGTCCATCATAAGAAGTTCATGGTACCACGTGTTCACTACTTACTTGGCCAGAGTAAGCGATCAACACCTGGTATACATGACCTTTTTATAATTTTCACATTACACCCCATGTAAGTAATGCCTCTATTTGTTTCTCTTGGAAACAATATCCTGGATAGGTATTCTATTCAGGTTTGTCCAAGTTTTCAATCTAAATCTGCAACTATCAATTTCTACGTATTGGTTGCATGTTTATATTCATGCAATAATTTAAACGTGCACCTGGTAAATGCTTGCCCTAACGGGATTTTCTTGCCATTAGCCTTGTTCGCGACCATTACGCGACTTAGGTCCTTAATGAGCATGCTCTTCTTGTCATATCTCGGACCATTCCATCATCATAACCACAATTCGTTTGACTCTCGTCGTCTTCAAACGCGAGTGTCCTTCAATTAAAACATTCACAAAAGTTAGTAACATCTACTTCAATAATCGCCCGTATTATAATACAAGGCTTTTTCTACTATACGCGTCAATGCACGTATTTTCGTCAACTATATCAATCATTTCAATTGGGGTAATGTGTATCACACGGTAGCCCTATGTGTTGTTTACAACACTTTAGCATGCTAAACTATTAACATATATGTACTTACCGGATTTGCGATCAAGCCTCGAACCGAACACGCTTTACTCTTTAACCATGAGCTCTGATTACCAACTTGTAACACCCTTGTTATTATTTCAAAGGTTTTCGTATAAATAACGAAAATAAACATGTAATTACGATTAAGTATCCTTAGAAAATACGAGTTTACTAAAACTTTTACAGTTTTAAAAGTTTGAACAACTTAATGTAATTGAATTCGTCGTTTTAAAGATACGACGAAACGCCGCGCGGAAGCTTGTATTTTATCGTGTTCGGTTCCTCATCGAGCTTGATCTTCATCCGGGCACTTTTGGCGATCACCTATAATCAAAACCAACTTAAAAGTTAGTTTTGAAAGTCAAATATTAAGTTCAAACAAGTATAGGGGTTAAAAGGGCAAAATTTAAAAAATTTTCAGAGTTAGGGAGCGTCGCGTGACGCCAAGGGCCTAGGCGTCACGCCTAGCCCTTGTTTTCACAGACTGTTGCCTTCAGCTGTTGTTGTACATTCCCAGCTCAACCCGATTTCACGGAAATGGCCATAACTTCTTCGTTATTGATCCGTTTTACCCGATTCTTTTTCCTACGCGTCCGTAATTTAATTCTCCATCATATGGAGTTAAAATACAACATCCAACATAAATAAATTTTGAGACTTTCAAGCCTTCGACTCGTTACCTTTTTATCAAATTTTACCCGTTTATGCATTTTATCAACCAAACATATTTGTTTGAGTCCTACATCACCTACACTTCTTCAAATAAATGTTATATACCATATTAGGTTCTAATCACAGGTTTATTACACAATTTAAACCCATTTTCGCTCGTATGCTTATTTTGACCCGTTAAGGGTATTTAAGCACTTTCGCGCCTAAAATAGCTTTCGATTGCTTCTAGCATTCTATTACCATATTTCTTATCCTATAATCTCCCACCACAACTGTATTTAAGGTAGGTTTAATGTGGTGATCAATATAAACCAAATTTTACCTCTCGAATCATTATTTTACGGCAAAAACTCAAATAGTGTCATTTGGCTAATATAATACCTCTTTCAGCTTCTATACTTATTCTAAGTATTTACCTAGTCATAAAACTCGTTTCCAAACAACCTTTAAGGGTCGTTTGTTCCATTTAGCCTACAAGGGCGTTTTGGTCGATTTTAGTCCTTTTATGACGAAGGACTCTCTCTCAAATTATTCGACCAAAATAACACTTTTAACTACAACATAATTATGCGTACCTGGCCCGGATCAACAAGTAGACCTGATTTATACCTCATTTTCATTATCACACCATCAATGGTGAAGCAATTATCCGATTTGCTAATCGGTCCTATTAACATAAGACTTGACAACCACATTAGTCGATATTGTCAAATGGTGTTATCATCACCATTCGACCCGTTTGGACTATATACCCAACATTATCTATTTAATCAAAAACATCATTTTTGATTTCCAATTCATACATCCATCCCATCCCGGATTTTATAACCACACCCTTCTTCTTTTATACTATTTTCTTAAAAATTCAACCCATTTCGGCTTACGCCATGGGTATTATTTTAACCTTGATTTACATTAGTCGACACTTGACAAATTTCCATATTTCCAATATTATCGTTATCACGTTTACAATGTATCGAATAAACGGGTATTCTACATAAGTGTGTAAATTACACTTACCTCGCATCCACGCCACGCTTTTCTTTCCGTACTTGCTTCGTTTGACCCGCTCACTCATCAAGCTTCCCCTAGCTTGTTAGGCGCCAACTATCATTCATTATTCACAAGGTTGTTAGATTAGTCATTCCAAATCATGACTATCACACCTTATGATTCTTTGACTATTTTTCTCTTTAAACTCATGAAATTCATCATTTCATCTTATTATTCAAAAAACCCATTTCATGGTAAATATGATTTATGTACCCAAACACTTAAATTGTTCAAGTACTTTATCTTTACTAACTAATATGATGATTCTAATCACAAGTTTGACACTAACATCACCATATCATAAAAACCCATCTCAATCTTGTATGAACAAATACCCAATCATGTAATTTGTTCAAGTACCTTGTTTCTATTATCAATTATAATGGTTTTTAAACACAAGGTTATCATCATCTTCATTATTAAATCAAAACCCACTTAGCACATACAAGGGTCATCATCAAATCCTTTGTTTCTAGTGCTAATTCATCAAGTTTTTATCTAGGGTTCATTTCTAAACATGAAATTCATACCATATCACTCATAAACTCATCATTCATTTACGAATTCTGATTTTGAGTGTTCATCATGGAATCCAAAACATTACCAAATTATAAAATTTGACATACCTCACGATCCCCTTGACTTGGTGATCGTTTGTAAGTGATCATGCATTCGATTTGAGCTAGTTTTGACCTTCAATTTGGTGAATTAGCTTGAGTTAGGGTTTTGGCTTCTCCTTGTTTCCCCTGACCTCTTTCACGCACACACACACTCACACACTAGTTTGTGTGTAGTGTTTTTAATTAAAATAAATATTAAGTTTCAATCTTCCTATTTTGGCCCCTCAAGTTTGGTTAGTTAGTTAGGTAGGGTACAACCCACTTATTTCTAATAATGTTCCCCACTTATTAACTAGGTTAAGCATTCCTAATTAAATTAGTGGGTTCGGGGAATCTATGACTAAGTTTATCTTGAGTCCCGTTAACTCGGGCCTTTTTATCCATTTTAATTTCCTCAAAAGGATTTGTTCACTTTTTATTTAATATTAGGTTTATTTACTTAAATCCTAATATTTACTAGGTTACTTTTACCACTAACGGTACTTTACCTGTCTTTTAGTATTAACGTGGTTTGATTACCAAACCCGTTTTTTGGGGTGTTACATCTCTACCCAAAACATAAGTTTTATAAGATATAACAAATATAGAAACCCTGCTTATCACATGTAGAAACACTTATTCAAAATGATTTAACATTTAAAATTTCTGATGAACCACTTGTAAGAAAAACATCATTTTCTAACAAACTCTTCCCAAATCTATTCATCATGTTCAGCACTCGGAATTTTGAAAATCAGCTTTTCAACATCAGTTGTCTAAAATCTTTTTGCATTTTTCAAAACTTTATGCTAAAACACTCTAAAAATTTTTTTGGATTTTTGATAAAAATAAAATGCAGAAACGAAATATTTACAATACAATATTTTTGTGAGTTTGTGTAAGAAGATCATATCAGTTTATGAGACAAGTCACAAGTACCGTTGAGCTTAGTTACACAATAAGAATTAAACAGTTCACTTAGATTTTCGATATACTGATCCACTTAAATTCTCACACAAATTTCAACTGATTCAGGATACGAATTAGGTGTATTAAGAACTTAAACTCATTCATGTGTCCCACCTCTTGAATATACTCCCGTATCCAGATCCCAATATTCAGTCTTACAGATGAGTATACCACAGATGATATCTGTAAGGGGTTAAATGCAAGGGACATGAGAGCTCAGGCTATTGCTTCCGCAAAATCAGAGAGATGACGGCTTCGATTTTAAGTGGGTCCCCTTTAGAGGATCTTTTTTACAACAGCACATGATTAGCATTTTCCAATGTTTCATCATTTTTATGCTGAGGGGGGTGCTATATTTCAAGCAAGCGAAAAGTATTATACAGGGACTAGGCCATTGCTTCCGCAAAATCAGAAGTCCCGGGATAATACCCCAGATATCACTGAGCATAAAGACCTAGTATTTCAGAAAGAGGGGTCTTTCAAATGAGATTTCAGGGGTTACCTATATATCCAAGTAGTGTTCCCCACTAAACAAGCAAGTTTGAATTTAAGTTTATATCCCGAAAAAGTTTACTAAATGTGTAAAAACCTATCGGCATATCATCAGTGAGACCGTTTAATGCTATTTAAACAATACATTTCTTTAGCATACTGTAACTGTGTACTGATGTACTATCATTTCCTCTTCTTACAACAAAAACTCATTTTGATTTTATCATTTTTTACTTTTTCAAATTTTCTAATGTATTAGGATTTTCCGAAAAAAAATCATTTAAAGGAAATTAGAAAACAAACTGTACATATAAATTGACAACTGATTCGAATTACTTCAATTCGCCATCCACCCGGCATAAACAATCAGAACTCCCCCTGACAACAAACTATTTTCCCATTATGATTTCAAAACACTTAAGTTTGTTTTAATAAAAAATGGTTTTTCCGAAAAATAAGTTTGATTGATTTTACCACATGTAGGTTAGGGGTTCATCACATTGTTTTCTCAAACCTTTTGAATGAAAGTTAAATCAAGTTCAACTTAATGAACTTGATTAACCACTTGTAGATGAAAATCTACCAATCGTAAAGAAAAATATGACAATTTACGAAAAACTATCAATTGTAAACTGAAATACCACTTGCAGTAAAATGCTGATTCCTACTCCACACTTACCAACCTGGAAGTTCCGGCAAGTCCACAACCTGTAGAATTTTAATAATTTTTTAAATTTTTCACAAACAATTTTTTCAAGAAATATGCCGATTCATGCTCCACGATTACCCACTTGGGAGCTCCGGCAAGTCAGGATTTCAGTTTGAACAAGCTGTCACCCAAGCCTGACCAGCCTTGGGTGATTTTGATTCATCTCTATCCCAACCTCCTTTTGATCTTTAAAAATCTTTTGCACTTTTCACTTTCCCTACCATCTTCCCAAAAATATGTTTGACTTTCCCATTGAAAGCCTTTTCAGCATCAAATTCTCCTTTACGAGGGAAGAATTGATCTGAAATCTCAATTTTACCAACTTTGGATTTCAAATTATCTTTTGACAATGGCGGAAAGTTTTCATCATTCAACTCTGGAACGGAATTTTCATACTTTTTCTCAACAAATGACTCCTCTGATTTTATGAAATCAGATTCATTGTCACAACTACTCTCAGATTTTACAACCCATCTTTGTTTACTCAAATCAACTTTTCTTTTATAAAAATGTTTCGAACTTTCACCAATTTCAAAAGTCGAATTTTTGAATTTTTTAATACTTTCTGTTGGTTGTTTATTTTCATTAACACATTTTTCATTCATCTTTGAGTTAGAAGAAACTCCCTGTTTTGAATTGTTAGACTTTGGAGAATTCCAAGCAATGTGTCCAATTTCTTGGCATCTGTAACAGGTTCTTCTTTCAACTCTTTTTTCAGATTCTTTCACCATCTTCTTTTCTTCTCAGCAAGAAACTCTTTGTTTGTCTGTTTCCAGAATTGTTTCTTCTGCTCTTCTTCAGAACTTCCTCCTGCAACAAATTTAGTTTTTGGTTTATAATTTTTCTCATTTTTATAATTTTCCGAGGGAATGAAACCTAAACCTTTCTTTTTGAAATTACTGTTATGGTTTGGTTTCTTTCGATAACCTGAACCAGAACTGTAACCCTTTTTCTTGTTCAATCTCTGTTGAACTCTTGAAGTGTATTTTTAGGTTTTTCATGAAGATTTAAATCTTTTATTTCAGAAATATTAATTTCTGTTAATTTGAAAACCTGTTTGATCTGTTCAGTTTTGACACTTCTTATTGGAAATTCTTCATCAGAATATAATTTGTCTGAATCATTCAAAGTATAAGCCACTTTGATTGGTCTGTCATTCAAATTAGATTTTGATAACAGGAATTCTTTATAGTAAACCCGTTTAACCGGTGAACTCGGAATCTTTTCTGATGAACTCGAACTTTCAGACTTAGACTCCGACTTTGACTCTTCATCCATATCCAACACCTGATCGACCACTTTCTTTAACAACTCAGACTCATGATCAGTGTTAGACGCTGTGAATGATACATCAATATTATCTGGTAACTCATCAATGGTTTCAGACTTTAACTTGATGTTGAGAGCCTTATTTAAACGTTCCTCATTTGGCTTTCTGGGAGAATAACTATTCCAAATCGGGGGCGGACACTTGTTATATTTGACACTTTGTTTCTTACTAGTATCCTCTTCATTCTCTGTAACACCCCAATTACTAATTAACGGTTTTACATATAAATACCACAATTAGATGTGTAGTTAAGACTACACATACTATAAAAATACGGGTTTATTAAAATTTTTACAAATCATAAGTTAATCAACATAACGTAATCGAATTCGTCGTTTAAAATTTACGACGAGGCAAAGTGCGGAAGCATGTATCTTTATCGTGTCCGGTTCTTCATTAAGGTTGATTGTCTTCCGGCATCCAAAGGTACCTACGTTTCATAAACATGAAATGCTTTAGTCATATGGGGTTTAAAAGGTGTCTAAACGAGTCCGGGAAGCGAAACTGATTAAAATATATTTTATTTCAGGGTCTACCGTAAACTACAGTGACTACCGTAATTTACTGTAGCCCCTGAATGTTAAATCTTCCACCGTAACTCAGTAGGTAAGTACCGTAATGATATCAGCTCCACCGACACAGTAAGTTACGGTGGTCCCTGTATCAGCCCTTTCCATTTTTGCCGTTTTTGACACGAAAACTTTTGTATCTTTCTATCCGCTTGTCCGTTTGACCTACCGTTTCTTCCTACGTAATTGTAATATGATTCTCCACCTTATGGAGTTAAAATCCAACATTCGGTTTAACAAAATTTCAGACTTTTAAGTCTTCGGCTTATTACCCTTTTTACCAAATTTTGACCCGTTCGATTTTTATCAAACAAACAAGTTTGTTTGACCCCTATTTCTCATGAAACTATTAAATTCAATAATGTTTAATATATTAGGTTCCAATTACAGGTTCATATACCTTCTTAAACCCATTTTCACTCATATGCTTATTTTGACCCGTTAAGGGTATTTAAGCATATTTTAAGCACCAATCGCTTTCTAAATACATATGTCCACATTTTTTATCAAATGACCTCCCACCACAACTATATTTGTGGTGGATTCAATGTGGTGATTTATATATTCCAAATTTTACTCTTCAAATTATTATTTTACGGCAAAGACTCTTTATAGAGTCATTTGACCAATATTTTACATCTTTCGCTTTTCATACTTATTCAAAGTATTTATTTCATCCTATCACTTATTCCCAAACAACCTTTATGGTTCGTTTGCTTAATTTCGCTTACAAGGGCGTTTTAGTCAATTTTAGTCATTCTTTTACGACGAAGGACTTTTAGTACTTGTTTGAACCCAAAATCCGACCTTTTAACCATATTCTTGTTTAGAAACCAATATGTTTCTAAAACACCATAATCATAACTCAATTTATTCGCTTTACCTAAAAGATAACCGAATATCTTATTTTAACATTCCCTAACTGTTATAGAACTCGAAATTCTACATGATGAGTTGTATCATTATACATACCTGGCTCGGGTCAATATATTGACCCGTTTCAATACCTTGCTTTAGAGGCTGCTAAGTAATAGCGATGTAAACATCCATGTGTTATTTATTTCCTAAAATCATACAACTCGACAACCCATTAGTCGATATAGTCAAGGGTGATAATTTCACCTTTTGACCAGTTTGGTCTAAATGACCGATTATACTAGCGAGATGACATTTATTACCACCTCGTATATATGACTCGCTCCGGTTTACACCGTGCGGTCATTTTACTTATAAATTCATTTTTCCCTTTTTGGTTATTATGATTTACCTTAAATGGTAGCCATTAAAGGTACATGTTTCATTCGTCATAATATGATCGAATTACCGATTTAACTCATTTTTAGCTATCACTATATTTTCTTATCATATTTGATTATCTTGTTCCGTACGACTACACGCCGGAACACCATATCTCAATTAGGTATTTGTCTTTTTCGTAATTAATACGACGATGAATATTCTAAAATATATGACTAATGTAAGATATACTTACCTTGCATCCGAATTACGCTTTTCTTCCATTCTTGATTTGTTTGACCCGCTTCCTTTCCCAAGCCTCCACCTAGCTCGTTAGGCGTCAAACTATTTTCAATCATTTACAAGGCGGTTAAATTAGTCATAAAAATCACGACTATTCCACCTCACTTATTTTCTATGCCGAAGCTACTATTCGACTTCATGATTAGTTAACTTAGCTTATCTAAAGTTAACTACTTCTTGATCACATGGGTTACAACATTAAGTCTAAATCAACATAATATTTAGAACCCTTATCACTCCATATTACGCGTAATTGCCATATCATTCAAATACACATTTTCACTCTAATTTCAACACTTTAGTTCTCATTTAGTCATTTTAACAAACACCTAATGTGCATAAATTTTTACACATTTTACAACTAGTTCATAACTAGTTATTTTTACTAAACATAAACATAATTTCAATTCTATTATGTCTAGCATGCATACTATTCTCAGATTCATCTCATGGAAATCAGTTAACACCATTTTAATAGTCATAATTCTAGGGTTCGTCTTACTTCTACAAAACCCATTTAGCACATAAATGGATAATCATGAAATTCACAATTGTGAACCTCAATTCAACAAGTAAATGACTAGGGTTTACTCCTAGACATAAAATCATTCCTAATTTCATCCTTGGATCATAATCCATCAATTTATTTGCAAGTAACCTACTTGTCTCGAATTTCAACTTCAACCAATCTAGGTTTTGTGACATACCTTGTGATCCCCATGACTTGGTGATCGTTTCTACGCGTTCATGCATCGATTTGGGTCTTGGATTGACCTTCAATTTGGTAGTTTTAATGAAACTAGGGTTTTGCTCCATGGGAGCTCCCTGATGTCGATCCAGAACACACACTTCAAGTGTGTGTTTTGTTTTGATTTTCTTTTATTAAATAACTTTGTTAAGTTATCCCATTTTAACCCCTCATGTTTGGTTCGTTATTAAGTAGGCCACAACCTACTTATTTCTAACAATATTCCCCACTTATTAACTAGGTTAAACATTCCTAGTTAAATTAGTGGGCTCGGGGAATCTATGACTAAGTTTATTTCAAATCCCGTTACTCGGCCTCTTATAAATTTCATTTCATTAGAAGCTTTTATTCACGTTTTAGTTAATATTAGGATTATTTATTTAAGTCCTAATATTCACCGGGTTAAATTTACCACTAACGGTATTTCACCCGTCTTTCAGTATTAACGGAGTTTGATTACCAAACCCGTTTTCGGGGTTTTACATTCTCCTTATCTTGGAAAGCTTCAAGACCTGCAACAGTAGAATAAACTCGATCAATCAAATAATCACACGTTGTATAACTCAACAACAAACGTTTGATTCTTTCACTCTCAATCTTTTCGAGTTCCAAATCCTGTTTTAGCTTTGCACAGTCTTCAATATACTCATTGATGACCTTCTGCTTTGTCATTAAAGTTGAACTCATCATTGTCATAGCAGTATCAACTTCTAAATTTGTCTTTTTCAGACCATTAACTGTTCTGTTCAAAACATCATAAGACTCTTTCACATACTTCACATCAGATAACAAATTCTCTTTTATCTCTTCCAGTTCAAGAATCTTTTTGTCCTTCTCCTTCCAATCTTTGCAAGATTCCAGACATTTCATACAAGGTTTAATGACTTCAACTATCTTTTCAACCTCGACAATCTTTTCAACTTCAACAATTTTTTCTACCTCGACGACTTTCTCAACTTCGACGAGTTTCTCAACTTCAACTATTTTTTCAACCTCAACAATTTTTTCTACCACTTTCTCCACTTCAACAATTTTTTCTATCACCTTTTCAATCACTGATTCAACATTTTGTTCTTCAGCTTTCATCTTTGTCTTGCCATCAGCTATTCTTATTGCTTCCAACTCTTTCTTTAATTTGGCAATCTTCTTCTCATTCAGCATCTCAACTTTATCTGCAAAAAACAAATTAAAACTGTTAGGATCCAGACCTTTTCTAGCTTTATTAAGATATTCTTCTTCATAATCGGTATCAATATCACTTCCTAAATCTGGAAAATCTGTATTCTTTTCGGACTAGATTTGACTTCATCTTCATCCTGAATTCTAGCAACAAGACCTGAACTAGGTGGAATGTATTTATCCCAGCTAAATCCCTCTGCAACCTTTTCATCATCTTGGTCAATTATACCATAACAAGCTCTTTTCTCTTTTTCTTCAATAGCACGGGCATGTGCAGTTTGTGGTTGTTGAGCAATCTGATGAAAAATTGATTTTTGATAATAATTGTTCTTTCCAGACTGATCTTGTTTTCCATTTGCTTCTTTGTTTTTGCACTCACGCTTAAAATGACCTTTTTCTCAACAACGAAAACATGTAACCTTTGATTTGTCAAACCCTGTCGGAGATTTAGACAATTCATTAAAGTCATCTCTTCCAGTGATTTGTTGAAACTTTTCAGCCCTTCGAACAGCACTGGCTAAACACCACTTGACGTCCATCAACTCAAGTTCTTCAGCATCTATTTGGTCATAATCCTCTTTCGTAAGCATCGTATTTCCAATTTTGCCAGCAATCAAACTTTCATATGATTCTAACTTAGCAACGAGTGATGCCATATGTTGCTTAGCTATTTTCGGAGAAAATTTTTGACCATTTTGAATGTTCAAAGTAACATTGCACTGCAGATTTGTAGAATTCTGTCGTTGAGGACTTGGTGTTGTAAAATTTAGATCAAAGCTTGAATACGAAGACGAAGGTCCACCACTTTGAGTCACAGTACTTTCCTTTGTTCCAGAAGAACTATCAGCACTGAAACCAGTTTGAATCTTTGGGCTTGGAGTAACTTCAAATTTGTTTCCTCTGTAGTATAAACTGACATCTTGTTGAGCATTTGGATTCTTCATGATTGCCGTTTTCTGGATATCCAACTCATGCTCTTCAATCTTCTGAATAAACTGTGCCAGATTCATATTTTCATATTTTCTCATGTGTTTTAGGATCAACAAATAAGTTCCCCATTTCTGCTGTGGTAATGCATCAGCTAGTTTATCAACCCATTCATCATCGTCTTTCTTTATGTCCAATCTTCCCATTTCCAAGACTAAATGACAATATCTATCAATGGTCATTTTTTTTGTTTCATGGTCAAAAGCTATAAACATGTCAAATGATTTCTTCAATAATGCCTTTTTTGTTCTTGATCATATCTGCACTTCCTTTAAACTTTTGAATCAATGTCGTCCAAATTGATCTAGCAGTACCCTCATGTTAAAGCAAAACAAAATTATCTTCTTTAATCGCTCGTTGAAGAATACTGATCATCATTTTCTTACTTGTATATTTCAATTTATCATTCTCTGAAAAGTCACAAAAAGCTTTTTCAAGCCCACGCTCATTTTTCGGTTTCTCATAATCTTTCTCTAATGAACACCATGCGCCAAACTTATAAGCTTGCACCCAATTCTCAAATCGATTTTGCCATCCTTTAAAATCTTCAATGTACATGAGCTTTGGCGGTTTCTGGTAAGTTCCTGTCCCATTCTCATTGTACAATGTTTCGGCAGCTGTAACTGGAGCAACTGGTGTAGCAAACGCATTGTAGAATTCCTCTTCCATGATTCAGTAATCTGTATCACAAAGTCAACAAAGTTCAAATAACAATGAAAGTTCACACGAAATAAGAATTCAAACGAAATAACAAACTGATACGAAATCAGTTTGATGCGAAATATCCTTCAAACGAAATTAATTTTCACACGAAATATAGTTTGGTGCGAAATAAGGTAATTTCGTGTGAACTAAGGTAATTTCAAACAAAATCACACTTTGAAGCGAAATTAGGGCTAATTTCGTGCGAAATTATGTAATTTCGTGTGGAACTCACAAACGAAATTACACTTTAATGCGAAATTATCTTTTTCGAGCGAAATTAGGTAATTTCGTGTGAAATCAAGCAGGTAATTCCGTACGAAATAGTGCTGACGTCATCATATTCGATCTGTTATTCAAGCGAAATTAACAAATTTTACTAGTTTTAGATCGAATTAATGTCCAAATCTTTCAAGGATTAGTTAAAACTATGTTTCGCTTAGTATATGTGAAATTCAATCCATTTTGACCGTAAAATTTTGTTTAATTTTGAAAAGAAGGTGAAGAAATCAGATTTTTAAGCTGAATTTGTAAGAACTCTTCCTCCTGAGCTATGATACCACATGTAGGATCGTTTTGTGACCCAAATGAGTCTATCAGAAGAATTCTAGGTCTAATCAGAGGCGGAATTCATTGATTAGACTTTGTAAATAGCTTGATTCACTTCTAATTGTCTTGTTTTATTGATTTAACAAGGTTACAGATCAACAGACACGTCGGCAGCACTTCGGTACCGGAAACATGAAATGTTACAAATGATTTCGTATCTAGGGTATATATAGGAGATCTAATTTCGCATGAACCTGTTCAAGCGAAATTAGATGCAAACGAAATTTAATTTCGTGCGAAATTACTATGTAATTTCGTACGAAATTACCTATGAACCCTTTCAAGCGAAATACCCAGAAATCCTATTTTCTCGAACTACGTGCCCTGATCTAACAATTCTAACACAAGACTCGATACAAGACGAAGTCGACAGACGTAATGCACCAACAGATATTGTCAAATGGTGTTATCACCACCATTTGACCCGTTTGTACTATATGAACAAACATTTACATAGATTAAAAACATGGTTTTTTTTTCTAATTTCCAATTCACACATCCGACCCATTTCGGATTTTACCACAAGATCCCTTTTTCTCATAAATTATTTTCTTACACGCTCAACCCATTTCGGCTTACGCCATGGTTATCCTTTTAAGTTCAATTTACATTAGTCGACACTTGACTAAATTTCCATTTTTATTCTTTTTCTCATTATTAGTTACACTGTAAGGTAATCTTATCGAAAACACATAATTTCTTAGTGATTACATGACTAAATTACCGTTTCGCCTCTTTTTACCATAAACAATGGTTTTTATCATTTATAATTGTTCCGACCCGTATCATTACGCGTCGGAAACCATATTTCGAATATTATCTCTATCGTATTTATAACTTATAGAATATATACGTATTCTACAAAAGAAGTGAAAGTTTCACTTACCTCGCATCCCAGCCACGCTTTTCTTTTCGTACTTGATCCGTTTGATCCGCTTCCATCGCAAGATTCCACCTAGCTTGTCTAGCGTCAAACTATTATCATAATCCGTGAGACGATTAGATTAGTCATAATTTCTTATAACTATTTCATTTTACGTATTTCATGCCGATACTACTACTCGACTTCATCATTGGTTAATTTGACTTATAAAAGTCATCTACCCTTAATCATAAAAATACAAATTTGCGTTCAATGACTCAGTTAGGCAATCTCATCAATTATCAAAGACACTTTATTTATTAGACAACATCTACGGGTTTTCATCTATAAATGAAACCCTTTTTTATCATGTTATTAGGCATTCCTACGGATACCTAATCAAATCAAGTTCTACTTACAACCGAGTAAACGCGCGATTTCACTTAGGCATTTTAACACACACTTAGTGGACATAATTTTTACACGTTTATAAACTAGTTCATAACTAGTTATTTCTACCAAGTTTAACATCATTCTCAAATTCGTTATATCTAACATACATAACAACCCTAGATTCACTTCATGGAATTCAAACAACACCCATTTCATAATCAAAATTCTAGTGTTCTTCCTCATCCTACAAAACCCATTTAACACCTAAGTGGGTGATTAGGAAGTTCATAATTATGAACACAATTTCATAAATTTATTGACTAGGGTTCGTTCCTAAACATGGATTCATCCTAGTTTCACCCATACATCAATCATTCAAGCTTGAATTTCGATTTTCATAAATTCATCAAGAATCTTAACTTCATAAATATCAAAATTTTGATATACCTTATGATCCCCTAAGCTTGGTGATCGTTTTTATGTGTTCATGCATCGATTTAGGGCCTGAATTGAGCTTCAATTTGAAGATTCTTGAAGAACTAGGGCTGGCTCCCTTCCCTTCTTCTCTTGGTCGCTCACACGAACACATACACTGTGTGTGTGTTTCTTTTTTTGTTATTTATTTAGTTAACTTAAAAGTTAACCCTTTTGGCCCCTCATGTTTAGTTTTTTTTCGAAAGAAGCTATAATTCATTATTCATCACTTAATCACATATTACTAACTAGGTTAATTATTCCTAGTTAACTTAATGGGTTCGGAAAGTCATAACCCGTTTTATTTTAAGTCCCGTTAACTCGGGCCTTCTATATACTTTGTTTTCTCAACGTATTTATCCTCCTTTTGATTAACATCAAGTTTATTTATTTAAATCCTAATATTTACCGGGTTAATTTTTACCACTAATGATATTTTACCCGTCTTCACTATTAACGTGATTTGATTACCAAACCCGTTTTTAGGGTGCTACACAGTTAAGTGCAAGGGTAGTTAGGTAATTATATACCTTAGAGTTGTTTTCGATAATTACAAAGCTTATTTTAATATTAAAGAGATTATTAATGCAATTATTCAAGTTTTTTTTTTTATTATTTCGTTATTTTAACGATTATTATTTAACAAAATTTGTTTTACATATACAAATAAATATGTATTTTCATTTAGTGTTTGTTTTTTATAAACATTGTTTTAAAATCATTTGTCTTTTTAACTTTTTTTAAACCGTCTATCGTTCTTAAAATTATTCATTTTAAACCGCTTGTTAATTAAAATCTTTCTTTTTAAAGTTGTTTGTCTTTTAAAGTTTTTTTAAATGATTCATTTTATACCGTTCTTTTTAAAATCATTTTTTAAACTTTTTTAAACAATTTGTTTTTATAAGTCATTAATTTTTAACATCGTTTCTTTTTAAACCGCTCATTTTAGAACCGTTTTTTAAATCGTTCATTTTTAAACTTTGTACCCAGTTTACTTATAGCCGTTAGAGAAAACAACTTCAGAAAGTAAACAATTTCATAAATCGAAGGAATTTAAAAACGCTCGATTTTAAACGAACGAGTGGGTTTAAAAAACGAAGATTAAAAAAATAATGTTTATAAAAAAAGCAAAATCTTAAAAAAATAAGTTAACAAGTGAAGGAACTAAAAAACACACGAATTTAATAAACCAAAGGTTAAAAAATAACAAATTTGGAATAAAACAAACAGTCCAAAGAAATGGAAGATTTGAAAAGGATAACCGTTCTAAAAAAAAGTTTAAAAAATGAACGATCTTTTGCAAACTTTTTATTAGAATGTTTCTTTTTTTTTCAAATCTTACATGTCTTTTGTTTTTTTATACACGTCTTTTTATAAAATTTAAAAAATGAACGACTTAAAAAAGTAAGTAGTTTAGAAATGTTTAAAAAATATATAAATTTAAAAAGAATTGTATAAAAAAAAGTGTTTAAAAAACTTTAAAAGACAAAAGACTTTCAAAAGAACAATTTTAAAAAACAAATGGTTTAAAACGGAACAAATTTAAGAACGATAGAGGGTTTAAACAAAATGTAAAATAAAAACTTATTTTTTAAACATCTTTTATAAAAATAAACGGTTAATGAGAATACATATTTATTTATATATTTAAAACGTATTTAGTTAAATAATAATCGTGGAAATAACGAAATATTAAAAAACACTTGAGTAACTGTATTAATAGTCTCTTAAATATTTAAGAACTTTGTAATTAGTAAAAACAGTCCCTAAGGTATATAATGACCTAATTACTCTTACACTTAACTGCAAAAAAAAGTAATAAAGTTAGTGTCAGAAGCTAAAAACATTATAAAATGCAACCTTAAGATCTGATATGTTAAAAAATTACTTTTTGAACTGAAATGTTTAAACTGTTTAAACCAAAAGGGCTAAAAGAGTAATTTACTCTAAAAACAGAATACCTAAAACGAAAAGCATTACCAAATTGAGTACGGATGTGAATTGGTGAATATTTTACTTCTTCTCACAAGACACCCAACTTTCGAGTTGAAACATGTGAGGGCCATCAACGTACGTATACTTTCCTATATGACATTTTAAATTCCTTTTTCTATCAGTCAATATAACTAATTAATTTAAATTTATATTATATTTTTTATTTATATTTATATTAAACTAGTGTTTTTTAATAACACGCGTTGCGCGAAAGGCATTGGTGTTTTCGACCGACATCATTCTTCAAACGATTCGAGATAAACGATGCGTAACCAGCCATATCCGGCATCGTGGAGTGTATTAAAAAGGGAGCAATTGGACGATTGGATGCTGGGCTAGGTGTTTCTTGGAATGCCCACGGATTGTTCGGGTCAAAACCACGATTATGAGGATTCATTTTTCGTATTGTGGTTGGATGAGATTTTTTTTTTTTAAATAAGATAAAGGTGATTATAGAAGAGGTGGAGTAGTTGTGGTAAAAAAATGAATATAAGTGTGAGTATTTAGAGTGAATAACTTTTTTAAACACATAGTCGTTGGCCAACGGGCTAGCCCAAACGGCTACTTGTCTTGGCCAATGAGATCCTGCCATGTCATCTTCATAGCCCCGTCCAATGCCCGGGCTGAAACCCTCGCCCAAGGGGCCACGCCGAAACCCAAGCCCACCCGGGGTGGTGACTTGGGCGTTTGTACCCAACCCACGCCACAACCCCCGCCCCCTGGCTGAAACCCCCGCCCAAGGGGCCACGCCGAAACCCAAGCCCACCCGGGGTGGTGACTTGGGCGTTTATACCCAAGCCACGTCACAAACCCCGCCACATAGACTTGGGCGTTTGTACCCAAGCCACGTCACAAACCCCGCCACATAACCCATATTATAATATGAACTAAATTCACTGTTCATTCAGTTGAATTTTTATCATATATGAATACTTTATTATAATTAACTATACCTTAATTATCAAGTTTGGTTTGTGAGTAAGAATTACTATTCAGTTTTGTTACACTATTTAACAATACACTTTTCTTCTTTTACAATTTTTTCAAAACCCATTTTTCATTTTATAACTTAACAATTTTTTGCTTTCAACTTTGTTCCCTTATGCTTTTTAGCTAGCTTTCACAAATTTATCGTTTTAAGTTTCAGTCTAAATTTTGCGAGTTAACATGCTGCAACGCACGTGTGTGGTTCAACATTTCTATGTTTTTTTTTCTTTCAAGGTTTAAGGGCCAACTTAGTAATTTTTTTTTCTGTATTTTACGTTTCGGCCTAACTATTGCGAGTTAACATGCTACAATGCGCGCGGTGTGGTTTAGTGTTTTTACATCTACTTTTCGGTCTAATTTTCAGTTTAACTGTCCCGCCGCAAAACGCGGGTCTTCGATGCTAGTTTTATGTAAAATTAAACATTTTAGTAAAGATATCATTATAACTTTAACAAAAAAATTCAGGTTAATTATTATGACACTAGTCATCAAACAAAGCTTATCTATAAATATACTATGTATCATCTGTATGCGTATAGTATCAATATCAATGTACAATGAGGAGGCAATTACCAAAATGTAATTTCAGTACGTACATCTGCACAAAATCATACTAAATTAAAGAAGTTAAAATTGCGTTAGTTATGATTCTCCAGATCGCCATGTCGATTGCACGCAACACGAGTACTTTTGCAATTACGTACTTTTCGCAATTAGACATTTAAATTTAAGTTATAGCATGTAGTTGTTACATGTGTAACTTGATGAAAATAAATAAATCTGCATCATTTAGATCAAGTTTTGCTCGAAGTAAATAGTTGTTTACTTATAAAGAAAATAATTAGATGGTTTACATATAAATACAGCAACAAGACACATGAGCAAGGTGTATGCATGTAATAGCATATCAACTTTGCAACAATAAATTGAATGAATGTCTATTTGCCAACATTTTCTTCTTACGCGTAACTACACATCCCCAACTTGCAAGAGTTCCCCTTCTTGCATTTAATATTGCAACCTCCACAATTTCTTTTGTCTGTCATCAAGTTCACGCATTTCCCCTTGCAACAAATCTCTTGGTTCTTGCATTTTTTCCCACAAAGCCCACAGTTTTGTCTATCAGTTTTAACATTGACACATTTCTTATTGCAACAATCTGGACCTGGGCTGCCTTTCGCCCGGCATAGTCTTGGGTTTTTGTTGCATTTCACCAAGCCCCTCGATTGTTGAGCAAGGAACCGACTTGCCCCTCTTAGTGAACCAGACATAGGAACAAGATCTTCTTCATCGTCTTCGATTGGTGTTGCGGAAAGATTAATGGCTAATGCCATCAGAATGATCAGGGTTATCAAAATTTTCTTGATCATGGTGTTTGAGATGAAAAAATGGTGAGACGTGTTGTGAATAGATATTTGGATGGAGTTATGGATATGTTGAGATTAAATGGTAGTGCATGTATTTATAGGGGGGAATGTGACTAGTCAAGTTTGAAAATCAATTGCGGCTGGTCATGGGAGTCTAGGTATTAAAATAAGGTTAGGCTTTTGGATGGTATTTTTGTAGCAATGGCTCCACTAAAAAGAGTCAGTTTTGACTTTGAATGGTATCGTTTGTTTTTGAAACTAGTTGATGCTCGGTACGCGTTGCGGGGCGATGGCGGAATAATGAGCGAGTGTTAGGCAACTTATTGACACGAAAAACAATTAAATTGAGTCAACCAATTAAAACAAAACACTTTTATAGTTTTGATAAAAAAAACTAAAACAATGGCAATTTGGGGTAACTTTGTAGAATAGTAACCAAGTTTTAAAAGTGTTCCAATTAGGTCACTCAAATTCCAACAGTGTTCCAATCAGGTCACTCAACATTCATTTTTCATTAAAATTAAGGGTTAATTTTTCATCCATTTCATAAGTAACCATGGTGATGTGGATTTTTGTTTCTTTTTTCCCTTTTAGTTGATGCTAACTTTGAATGATGATGTGAATTGTAACTTGTTTTTTTAATTTTAATTTAATTAAAGTGTTTTATTTTTAATAAATATAATTTCATATATTAAAATAATCCGACCCCAACATCTTATTCTTCATTTTTTTCTTGACACATAGAAAAAAGAACACACTACTGGAAAAGAGGGTTTTTGTCATGAAACTTTTGGTCACAAAACGGTAGCAATTTCCTTGTTGTCACCATTTTGCCACCAAAAACTTGGTGACAAAAACACCCGTGTCAATTGCCCTAATGCCACCAAATAGCCACCATTTTTAAATTTTGCTACCAGATTTTTGCCACAACAAAATTGGTCAAAATTATTTGTCACCGCTTCTTGTTTGCTACGGTCTGTCTTGTTTGCTACCGAGTTGTGACGGATTTTTTGCCACTTTTTTGCCACCATTTAGCTACCAACCATTTGCCATCATTTTTCATTGAAAATAGGTGGGATTTAGCACAATTGTTAAATTATTTACTACCATTATTTGCTACCGTTTTGTGATTGCTTGATTTTTTTTTCATAAAAATTATATATCAATAAAATTACAAAATTATATAAAAAAAGTCTAATAAGTTCACGAAAACCCAAAATTATATAAAACATCTATGTTTGAAAAGCATATAAAACATTCGAATAGAAATGTCAACTAAAACATCAAATAACTAAAATTATCCTAATATGACAAACATCGAAACATTCAAAACCAAGTGTTTATAGCCTACCTTCGAATTGTACTTGTTAAGTGTTAACATAGCTTCAATTTGTGACATCCTATCGAGCATAGCATCTTTATCCACCTTATCTTTTTCTTTTTCAGCCAACAACCACACAATAATTCCATTTAAGCTTTCTTTTTCTTCATCCTTTTCCTTAACGAGCCCCGCGATAACTAAGTTCAACTTTTCAATATACAAAACAACCAATGAATTGAATCAAGAAGACAGAATTGACGAAAACTTATAACGGGTCAGGTTACAATTATTTGCTAAATGTATAACAAACTACATTAAATTATAGACTACATACACTTCCAAAATCTATATACAAAGCGAAACTAACGGAATACCTGACTCTTTAAAAGAATTCGTCATTAACGTCTTCAACAAAATATGAATTTCATCATCCTTAGACTCTCTCATGTCGTTCCACATCTAAAAATATGTAAATACAAAAAGTTATTACAAACATTATCAACGAAAACTAAATGGGAATTAAAAAAAATTCAGCATCATCTTCAATAAAGTTGTAAATTTTTTACTTGATGCAATTATCACGAGAATTTGGTGAACGAGTGAAAGGAGTTCATACCTGGTAGCCTACACACTAGAGCTCATTAGTATTTTGGGCTTCACGGCAAATGAACATTAATATTTGTGATTATACTTGTTGAGGTAATGGACACCACCTAAAAGAATTTAGTGTATCATAGTCACAGACAAACATAATCTTTAAAAATGCTACTATTACATGAACAAAATTACAGATTTTTCTAACTTAAAGTTTCTCCTACTTATTTCGCCTGGTTTGTACTAAACCAAAACATATAGACAAAGACTTGGCAAACGGGTTGGGTCATGGGTCGAAACAGCTTCGGGTCAAAACGGGTCAATTATAAAAGGGTTGTTTTGGTTCGGGTCGGAACGGGTCCGGGTCAGAACGGTTCCGGGTCGGGTGGGGTCAGGTTTTTTTTTATATGGGAGGTATCAACATTGGCATATAAGGTATAACCATATTCAACTGTTAAAGCATTAAAAAATCGCTGAACTCAGAAGCTCAAATTGTTACGTCTAAGCATTTAACTCGCCATTGACTTCCTTTCTTGCGTGCTGTTGATATATTTGATTGATTTCAAATGAAATGTGACATATGAGTAATGGGTCGAATTTGCGACCCCATAAAAAGGAATGAGAATTATTACTTACAAGTGCTACAAAGAAACGAGCAACAGCCTGTGAAGACCTGACAAGATCATCCTGCATCCATGACTTGCTATCATCGTCGCGTTTCCATTTCTCACATTTCACTTGACCGTCGACTACAAAACGCCACAAGATCAACAAATCAAAGCTCAAAATCTATTCATGATATCAAATTTCAAACTTTATCATATGTAGTTAAAAAGAATCAGGCAACTAAAATCTTGATAAACCAACTAATATTTGGAAAGTAATCAAACTCTATGAAACCATGGAAAACAACACTAATTACTGTCTTTTTCACAAACTTTAAACTCAACTGCAACCTGACTCAAAAAAACTGAAACTGAAATGAATTCGAGTTTGACTCACCATTCTCTTCATCAATTCTAGAGCTCCATCCTTGGCAGCGATGCGCAAGGCTAGATTCACCACCAAAACTGAAATCAAATACAACAACATCACGCATAATTAATTATTTCCCCTTTGCCCCAATCGCACCAGAAACTATAGAAAGCATATGGAAAGTCATTTTTACGGATGAAAAAATCTCACATCGAGCAGAAATACGAACTAATCAAAGTAAGATTAAACAAACCTGATGAAGTGTAATAGAGCAAAATGGGGATAAAATCGTCTCTCAATTCAAATGATTTTCCGAAGACTTTGTGTAGATCTTCAATTCTTATGTTTTCTATTTAAAAGAGAAAATATAAAATGTTAAACATGAATATACAATTTCACAAAATAAAAGAGGAAACTTAAACAAGTTATAATTAGCATACCAGATTTTTTTTATATCATTAGGAGATAAACCATAGATAACCTTTCATCTATGAAAACAGTTTGATCCCATATAGAATATCCCTTGAATTGCTGATAATCCATTCATAATATACTGATATAAACACGAAAAAGGTTAGAACTAGTTAATTCTAGTGATTATGTATGAATTAAGGGGGTGTTTGAATGAGTTTTGAATGAGATTATTTGATATTGAGATTGTTGGACCGGTTTTCGATTGTAGCTTAACCGCCTTCACTTCAGTAACCTGAGCAACGTAAGCTTCTGCGACCCAGCCTTCTTCGACTTCAACCTCTGCTGCATTCTTTGGTTTCAGGTCGTCACTCGGCTTTTCTTTCTGACCGTTTTTGTTCTTTTCAAAACGAGCTTTGCCTTTTCCCTCTTGAACGTATAAAGCCTGATCAGGTTCAGTTTTGAGTGACACTCCAGCCAATTGCTTGGCTAAAGCTTCCTGTCCAGCCAAAAGGTTCTCAAATTCGATGATGGTTGGCTAAGTGGGCCACCCCTGTACCGCCGTTACAAAGCTTCGGTACTCCGGCTTCTGACCATGCACAATGATTCTTTTCATTCGTGGTTCTCCTATGCGAGATTCCAGATCCAACTCTCAGATTGCCCGGCAAAGAGTTTTGACCTTATTAAAGTATTGTGGGATCGTTAGATCCCGCTTCTTAATTGACATGAGTTCACTCTTGAGAAGTTGAAGTCTCGTTTCGTTCTTCTTTGAGAATAACTTTGACAAGGCTTCCTGTGCAGGCTTCGGGTATTCAATCCATTGTAGATGGATTAGGATTTCTTCCTCGACCGTCATTTTCAGGATAAACAAGGCCTTACCTACCTTGATCCTCCGTTTATGTATGGCTCTGTTTGTGTCGCTCTTTAGTTGTGCAGTTTCCGCTACATTAACCACTTCCCACAAGTCTTGACCTTGAAGGTAAGACATGATACATGTAGCCCACGTGTTGTAGTTAGTGTTGTTGAGCTTCTTGACTCCCCCGACAACCTGAAAGTCTCCCATTCTTCAATCTAAGTACGTTTCTTTATTGCCACCTCTGATTGGTATCCTTGACTTCTTTCGGAACTGACACTGACACGAGCCTTGAACGAGACCTGATACCAGTTAGATAGGCTGGATCAATGTTCACCTTTCACATTAACCTGTTACTAATATTTCTATTTAGTTTAACAATTTACAACTGTGTTACATCGCATGCTAGCTCAAATACAAAATTTTCCTTACTAGTATTTGGGATATATTGAAGTAATACTGTCTGGTTTCTTGTTAAACACTAGACTCAGTTCCATCTTGATTAGTAACCAAGCTATATCAATAATAAACACGTAAAAAAGCAACTCATAAATACTTCATCAACAATGAAAATAGAATCTTAAAATTTGACCAAAATCAAAATACATACCTTCGATTAACAATAACAAGATGTTGGTCATAGTTCACAACAAACCGAACCCTAAGAAATCATTAGCTCATTGCTGAAGTCCAATGGTTGCCACTTTTGGGAGCAATTAGGGTTTTAGAGCGATTAGGGTTTTGGATCGGAGGATGATTCGATTATTGATGGTGGAGGGAGGTGATGATTCCATTAGTGATGGTGGAGCGGAGATGATGTTTCTAGAGATTTTGGGGAGCAAAGTTCAGAACCCTAGCTGTGATAAGATAATTGATATCCCGCTTTCCATTCAAAAAAATTGATGTCTCGCTTAAATTTTTGGGAAGCAGGTAAAAAACTTGATATTTCCGCTTAAATTTTTACTTTATATTGCGACCATGTGACGGTGGCAAACTGAATGGCCGTCGAAAAATGGTGGCAATTTTCATAAAACTTTTTATATTTGCATAGTTGACACCATTTTACTACTGTTTTCTTAATTTTTATTATTATTTAGGATTTTTTGGATGTATTTGCTACCAATACGATTTCGGTTGAAAAAAGGTAGCTAATTTTGTGACCAATTTTTTCGGTGGCAAATTATTGGTGGCAATTGCCCAATTTTCTAGTAGTGACAAGACTCGATTTGAATGTTAAATTATCTAATTGGGACAAAAACGATACGAGTGATCTAATTAGAATACTTTTGAAACTTGGTTACTATTCTGTGACATATAATTTTAACTGAGGGAAATTTGTATTTTTTGACTGGGGTAAAATCGTAATTTGCCAAAAGCTAAAGTGATGGCAGTACTGTAAATTTCAACCAGGGGAAAATTGTAAATTTTCACAGGGGCAAATTCGTAATTTTGAACTTGGGGTAACATCGTAATATAATTTTGAACTAAGGTCATAATCGTAATTTTAAGCTGGAGGCAAAACCACAATTTTATTTTGAACCGAGGCAAAATCGTAATTTTGAGTTGGGGGCAAAAGCATAATTTTATTTTGAATTGGGGAAAAAACGTAATTTTGAACTGAGGGCGAAATCATAATTTTTTAAACGGGAAAAAAATCACATTTTTGAACAGAGGGCAAAATCGTAATTTTTAGCTGGGGGCAAAAACATAATTTTATTTTGAACTGTGGGAGAAAAGGTAATTCTGAGTTGAGGGCAAAACCACAATTTTATTTTGAATGGAGGAAAAAATCGTAATTTTGAGTTGGGGACAAAAGCGTAATTTTATTTTGAGCTAGGGCAGCACCGTAATTTTAAAGAGGGGGCAAAAATGTAATTTTAGGATGGATATAAAATAATAAACTGGTTGATCCAATGGGGGAGTGCCAGTCAAAATCGTAATTTTGAGATTGGGACAAAAGCGTAATTTTATTTTGAGCTGAGTGCAAAACGATAATTTTAAACAGGAGAAAAACGAACAGTATAAAATAGCCATACTCAAGTGAAGCTGTTGAAAATGATATGAAATTAGCTCGTCGCACGTTGCGTCGGCGGGACAAAGCTTTCGCTAAGTTGGTTGTCTCTGCGTGTTGTGGCGTGAGATCTATTGCTTTATGTCTTTGAAATTTTGCAACCACCACTAATGAACATGATCCTCAACATACAAACACCACCTCGAAAACTGATCACATACCTAAATACACCAAACGAAACCAACTCGTATAAACATTCATAAACATGTAGGCAATCAAATCTGATTATAAAAATTAAAAGCTCACCCTTTTATTGCAGCATGAGAACAAATATTCACAATAGCCCCTTTGTCGGAGAGTCGCAGAACGAATGGAGAAGCCGCGTCCGTAGCCAGTTGCCACCACGTCTCCGTCACCGCCGTCGCAAGGACACGGTTACAACACACGCTATACATCCAATGACTCAGCTGTTGGTCCTATGAAATCAGAATGAGGCCCATGTAAAGAATCAAATAATTAAACAAAAAATCTGTGAGGTTTAGTAAAAGTAGAAGGGAAAAAAATATTACTACCTCTTCAAAGGCCTAGTCATCAACCTTCTTACTTGTTTCACCTCTTGGAAACCAAATAGGACCCTCAATCAATTTCATCCATTATGCATCACAAAAAAAAAAAAAATTGAATTACAAGCTATAACCACATTCATAAACCAAATGATTCATAATTAATTTACAACGTATTTAAAAGAACCTGATAAACACCTTTTGTAGAGATGTTCATGTTTCAATATCACCAATAAAATACGCTTAGTGCGACCACTTGTCGATGAAGATCGAGCTCGAGGAATCTCGATCACGGTGCCTACCTAATACTCAAATGTCAACCTCATCTGAGTGAGTTCGTTTTTGTAACACCCCAAAAAACTCGAATTATTCAGTTATTAGTATGTTACCACGTTTAAAAGAAAGAAATGAAATAACTAGGTTATTAAACCTAGTTAAATGTCTAACAAAACAACCAAAGGAAGGAATTTGCTACAATTATGATCAAGTAATAACTAGAGGGGCCAAGGTTGTCAAAAAGGGGAAAGGTTATGTTTAATTAAAAAATAAAATTAAAACCCAAAAACACACACTGAGTGTGTTTTGGGCGTTGATGTGCGACCACGAGAGGAGAAGAAAGGGGGTCAAACCCTAGATCACAAAATCCATCAAATTGAAAGGGAATTTAAGGGCTAAACGAATGCATGAACCAAGAAAGTCGATCACCTAAGTGTTTCTAACATCAAGTAAGTCGAAATTGGTGTTTTGATGATGTTTGATTAAGTGGGTTTTGTGTAATCCGAAAATATAGTGTAAGATTGAACATGAATGTTTGTTATAATGAATGTGTAGATGCTAAAATATGTTTAATTTTGACTATGATGATGATTTTGGAAAAACCCATTTGTAGTAGTAGTGAAGATAATGATAAAGATGATCATTCATGTTCAATAGATGTGAATTGTTGATGAATGATGATGTATTTTATGTTAATTTGATGATACTTGATGTTTATGATAATGGATGTTATAGGTTATTGATTTGAATCTAAATTAAAGTGAAAGTTTTGTGAAGAATTAGTAGGAATAATTCTTTAAAAGCTTGTAAATAATGTCTTGCAGATGTGAAACCCGCCAAGTGTTCGATGAAATGCCTAAGAGAGCAAATATGTGGAATTGTATGCAAGTTATAAGTTTATATTTGTATAGAAAGTGATTGTGATGAATTGTTAGCAAACTAACACGTGAAGTGTGTTTTAGATGGAGTTCATGTGGATTTCTAGTAAGAATCATGTCCCGTTCTAGGATAGTGATAAATTAGATAATCTTGAATGATGATGTTGTTAGCTATGAAATTATGAGAATCCTAGTATGAACGGAATGGAATGTGTATATAATCAAACGATCTTGTAAGTTTACATATTGTACAATATGAGTGTGAAATGCGAATAATGTTCATACTATTGTCTTCTACATTAAGACGAATTCGTATCCTTAATTTGAATGAAGTTATATAAGCTGAATATTCGACTATTGAAAGTCAACTATGTATTAATGCCATGAATGAGTTTGTGGACATAGTTGAATGGGTATATGTATGCTAATTATGTTGTGAATGTGACTGCTTGTACGGATAGGAGCCATGTTATCATGGATACAAGCACGGAAGGACAACGGGTCGAAAAGTAAACACGGAATCTATGCGTAAATTCGGACGCACGAGGTAAGTAATTTCCCGGACTCCCTCTTTATTGCTAAAGTGATTTAATGGTGTGATTAATCTTAGTAGATGTGGTGAAACAAAATTTAGATAATGATATTTAGTAATTGTACCACATGAGTGATTATCCGAAATCACTCCTCAATGTAGTAAAGTATGATTATGTTTTAGTTATTCAAGTATGTTTTGGAATTTAGAAAGATATGGGTACGTACAAGTAAAGATTTTTGTTAAGTCGATCAAACGGGTCAAAATGGGAGTTTACTCATTTTGGTATGATTTGCATAGGTGACAATGAAGGTGTTATAATTGCGTAAGGATAGAAATCCCTACTAGTTTGTTAACCGAGAAACGGGGACTTGGGTTAATGGTCGTAATATTTAGCCTCGCCCTTAGATAAAAGAATTGTTTAACAAAATACGAACGGGTCGAATAAATGCGCATAAATTTTGTAATTTTAATGAAACGCGAAAAGACTAAGGATCCGAGTAAGGACGTTTAGCCAATAATGTAAGGACAAGTCTTATGGACAATTAGAAATAAGTTTTAAGCAAATTGATTGAGGAATGTTCGAGATATGCAAGTTTTAGTAATAATATATGAATGGGTTTAATAGTTGAAACAAATATGTGGAGCCGAAGGCTTTAAGTTAAGATTGTTCTTTGTTCAGATGTTATATTACTAGCTCATATGATAGAAAATTGATTTACCAACGCATAGGAAAAATAATCGTGTTAATCGGATTCGTAGATCAAAAGTTATGCAAATTGTAAGTTGAACATACACTTGGAATGCATAGCTGGGAATTTGCAGCAGCAAAATGGAAGTTTCTGTCTTTTTGGGGCTGTCACGCTACGCGACAGCATGACTGCTTCAGCGTCGCGCTACGCGACCTCGGTCACGGCCCGCGAAAGATCGTGGGTTGGCTTTCGCGCCCCGCCAGGGACCGTTCAGCTGGCTTTTTGGTTTGATTTTGTTGGTTTCGTACATGGAAATTATTTGAACCTTTATTTAAATGATCAAAACTAAATTTTTTGTTGGTTTTGAATTTTTAGGAAAATAATTACCTTCCGATAGACGGGATCGCTAGGTAATTATGAATAGAAGAGGGAATGTACGTTGGTTCGTATGTATGCGATCTATTTAATTGGAAGCTTGTATTTAGGATGTCTTAGCAAACTCTTTAGGAATGTATTATATAGCATGTACGTTTGTATATGTTGTACATTAGTTTATGTGTACATAATCACGTACGTAAGTATGCGTTTTAGATTATGTGTATGATTGTGCCTGAGTGCGAAGCGAGATTTATTGCTTACGAATGAATGGAAGGTGTGTGTATGCTTGTATAACTTAAATAAGTTTGTGTGTTAAGTTATTAAATCAGGATCTTGAGTATGAAATGAGAATGCAGGTACACTATTAAGGACCTTGTGAAGGTTTAAGGAAATGGAATGCATGATCATACATGGAAGGCTTATTCGAAAAGACTGGCACGAGAAGAAGGAATATGGAGTGGCTAATGATTACGTATGTTTAGTTTAGGAATGACGTCACCAAATCTAATCGATACATATGTATGTGGTGAATACAGGTTGCGCGGACTTAGCATCGGTATGAAGAATAGAAGAATTTGAAGATTGAGTCAAGCGTAAGGATTGTATGGAAGAACAGTTTCGATTTGTAATGTCTTAAAAAGGAAGTAAATGTAAACATTTCCTTTTTGCAAATGTTTAACATCTTGAAATTTGGGTCTTAATGTATGTATTGTGTTGAATTATAAGAAATCTTAAACTCGTTTTTCCGCTGCGTCGTTTTTAAGAAATTGCATGTTAGGATGTTTCAGTTGTGCATATCAAAGATCTGTGCTCAAAATCTTCAATCGCCGACCGATTTGGTCATATAAACCTAATAACAACACCGCTCTGTCTCTATCGTCTCGATTTAGGGCAATCACGTCGGTGGTGAGCGGTGCATATAAAGAAGTATCGGTCGATTCAGGTGAGCAGCGACCGTCGAGACTTGCGGCTAACGCGGCTACCAGTTACCACCATCACCCTTGTCTTTCAGTTTTGGTATGCGCCACCGTTACCACGATCGACTGCCGCCTTGCAAGGCCGTACGTCGGCTAGCAGCGGCAGAGTTCTCCATGGTCTAATGTCTCTCTCTGTTGATTGCGTGTGTGTGGGATGGTGTATCTGATTGTAGAGAAGAAGAGAATGAGAGAGAGTATTAGCAGTGGTGGGTGAGGAGGTGTAAATGTAACGACCGCTTTTCCGACTTTATAAAATAACTTACAAAGGTAATTTAAAGACTTCAAAATGACAACTTTAAATCATAATTTTACAAAATTTGGGCATGACCCGTCCGTAAAACGAGTATACCCCTGTTTTAGTCCACAATCAAGACAATACCATTCTACAAGATACTACTTAAAACCAAAACATCAAATACTAAAAGGCGTGTTTACCAACAAATTGTACAAAAAGTATTTTGACCCAAAACATTAACATAAGCTAGCGGAAGCGCTTGGTAAGACACATTTTGATCACGTGCTCGCTCCAATTTGCCGAGTCGCCTAAATTGAGGATTTACCTACATTTAACAACAACTTTAAAAAAAGTTAGTCATAATACTTATTTCACTTATTACACCAACCTTTTATTTTTAAGTATTTGCATTCCTTTATATACATTCATTACTCTTACGCATTCGGTCACCCAATTAAATGGGTATGGCACATACTCTCGTAATGAGATTCAAGCATACCTCTTACGACCCGGTATCATCGGGTTAATAGCTTACAACATAAACATTTCGTTCCATCCGTATAACGGATCGAACTTCATACATCCCTTATTGCATTCATGACCACCCGTTCTAAACGGATGGTACCATATTCTTACTCGACCTAGTTCGACTCGAACCGGTCAACTTGCATAACTTAATGTAACCTTCATTAGCATAACCAAATCCGCAAGGGATTTGTTATCTTCTTACTAATCACTATAATCATTGTAACAAGGGTTGTTTTTCATAATATAAACAAATTTAAATACGGTTTTGTATGCAACGGAACATACAACTCAACACTGAAATTTAATTAGCAAACCATCATTCGTAAATCTACATGAAAGGATAATTAAGTTCATATGAACTTACCGCGATCTTGAGATGCTTGTGCCTTCGAGTGACTTGCACCTTCTTCCTTCTTCGCGCCTATAAGTCATAATCTCATACTTTAGCTTTCATAAACATTACTTACACAATCCTTTTAGCACGTTGTAGCGTCTACTAATCACATACATCATTATCATAAAGAAATTGCATCTTCCTAACAAGTATTCATGTAAAACCATAACTAAGCTCACTTAGGCATTTCATCGAACACATTGTGTGCGTATTACTAATTTAGCACAATGTACAAGCATTTTAAACACAATTTCCATAGTTTACTCATTGATTAACATAAACATCTCTAACTTGGAAATTTATCATCCTAAACATGAATACCTAGTTCTTAATCAATTATTCATAACAATTTCATCAATCAACAATCAAATTAACATGTAGAACTTCACAATTTTTAACCTTCACTTGACATGCAAGTGGGTTTTTGCCCTAATCATACTCACATTCGAAATTTAGCATCTATTGATGTCTAAACATTCATAGCAACCATAAATCATATTAGATTTTGTATTACATTCACGAATTACACTATACCCACATAACCAAACATCATCAAATAAGGAAATTTCACTTACTTGAGATCAGGAACACTTAGATGATCAGGATTCTTAGTTCATGCATTCGATTCTTCAACAATTTGGCCTTCAATTGATGGGATTTTCTGATTTAGGGTTTTTGAGAGGGAAGGAGTTCTCCCCCTGGACCTCACGATCGCACACACACACACCAGACTAATATGGTTTTTTTTTTATCATGTTTTAATATCATATTTACATATCTAGTCCTTCATCTTTTAATCCCCATTCATTCTTTCTCATTTCTAATTACTAACTTGGTAACTTAATGCATATATGGGGTTTTTGATTTGTTAAATGTTATAAATCTTAATAATGGTCAAATTTCATATTTACCCTTTCTTTTCGTCAAAGTTTTGCGATGAAGCATTAAAGCACGTCACATACGAAATTTGGGGTGTTACAAGTCTACCCCCCTTAAAGAAGGTTTCTTCCTTGAAACCTGAATCCATACATTCTGACGAGTTTATTTGTATCCCTTCGCGATTACATACCTCGAACTTCATTAACATGTTTTCATTCGATCATCCCTCGTGATGAATCGGTCGTTACTACTCTAAACTTGTCTAAAACATTTGGTAATTCAATCTTGTATGAGTCAAAGCGATCCTATTACATTATTTAATGATCATCATTCAATTGTTCAACCTGATTTCTTAAAACTTATTCGTCAGCGTATTCATTGCCGCATACCTCTAACATCTACATAGGGGAAATAATTATCATAATATTCATATTTGTTCATTCCTATTCATTCATATTAATTCACAAATCAAACATCATTCAATAGTTTCTAACTATTTAGTTTCTACATACTCCCTATCCTTTCGAGGCCAATATTTCTTTCACTGATGATCTCTCATAACTGCATGGTTAACCACAACTTAATGTATACGATTATACAAATCATGTACATACTATCTTGCTCTAATCTTTTACCATATATCCCTAGGTTACAAGGGCCAACATAAGTCTTTAATCATGCTGTCAATATGATCGTGTAATTAATACTTACATTTGAGCAACTCATATTACACTCGAGGTGTCGTACTCAGCTATACTTGTCATCACATTTCATAGCTGTCATACATACGTCATTCCTTCTAGCAATTGTAATACTAAGGTAATTACCTAACATTGTACCTCAAAGGGTTAATTCTTATCAACCTAGGTTCCGCTACATACGGGATTATAAGCTTATTATATATGCCCTTCCATTTACGCATGAGTTACATAAAACTTGACACAACCATTCATTCGATAATTGAGATTACACTCCACCACGTAGTGTTAGAACCCCACTCGTGGGCATCCATTCACTAGCTTCAATACTATCATTTCACTAAGAATTCCATCATATTTATCTATAAATAAATAGTTAGCACATAACCTTTCATAATTGTGTCCTACAGGGTGTTTGTTCGCCTATTGTCTCTTTCAAATTTTCTTACGTACATGCTAAACATATCATACATTCCATTTCTTTTTATTGATTATCTCGCCAATTTTCGCAGTTTGACCTTTCAGTGTCAGATTAACACCCCCTTATCTATTGTGGTCGCATCGAGGTACACGTTCGTACCTTATACTTGAATAATTGCAAGGACTTCATTTATTTCGTTTGACCTTTCGGAAGTCTAATTGTAAATACATTCTCACATATGGGTATCAGTTATACTATTCTGACACACCATTCTCTAGTCGAGCCCTATGCTCCTATTAAAAATATAATCTTTTTATACCTACCTGGCGCGGGTCAGAACCCTTGACTCGTCATTCATACTTTGCGACGGTTAATACTTTCCAAACTGTGACAATGCATGCCCATACATTATGCTCACATATAAGTAATAAACTTGACAAATCGAACATTAAATACCGGGTTCAAATGGCGATCGCCATTTGACCCGTATGACTCATTTGAGTCTCGTTTTTAGTTTCTATTCTTATTCGTTTAATTCGTCTTCATTTACGGATTCGAACTTTTAATTCATTACCTTTCATTCTTACTTGTTTGACCCGTGCTTGCTTACGGATTCAACCTTTCATTCCTTACATGGTCGAATCCATTTCTCAGATTCAAACATTTTCCTCCGTACCTTCCTTTCTTCTGCCGTATCATTTACCATGTCATTTCTTACGAAACGTTTTCATATTACTCTTCTACATTCAACTTCGAGTGTTGGGTCCTAACACTTAATTCCATGTCCTATTTCATGTAGCGCGTCTCGACGCGACTCTTTACATCCTATTTCTAGTGGTGTTCCCACCCTTATTTCTTAAGTTTGTCTTACATTCAATCGTAGGCTTATACTTTTCATTCTTATCCTTCTTTCTTTCTTATATTGATCCGTTCCTTTAAGAATCATTAGACCCCTTTTTGCTAGCTTGACCGGACATAAGTGAGGTGATTCTCATGTTTTTCTCGAGCTCCGGTCAATACATGACCATCCCTTAATATACCATTTCCATTTGTTTGTTCACCGTATTAGGTGTTAAATCACCTACGTTCTCTAACTTGTCTTTTACTAATGAGTATTCTACTTTACACGTTGTATTTCTTACGTAATACTTCCAGCATTTGTAAGTAATTATTATTCACTGACCTCTACAATATAACCTTTTAAGGTCAACTACCACCCAGTACTTTTGTATATAAGTATTGTAGTACGGGTTGTTCTTACTTTCAATTCGAACACACTTACAAAACGCCTTTAGCTAACATCTGAACTATTATCCTTTCCATACCTTTCATTAACATTACCAAGTTCTCAGTTGTTTATACGTTCCACTTAATTTCAATTATTCTAACACGCATACATCTTTATGTAAATACATTCGAAGTGATTGCAAATTCATCTTCCTTTAGCGTCCATGTTCATGCTTACTTATTACTTCCTCTTAACCCTTTTTGCCATCCATGCTCAAGTAAATTGACAGGATTCCCATCCTTACATATCAGTACTTTCGTAATATCATTAGTTTATGTGAGCATATATACGACTGTTCACTTTCTTTCTATTCATACGTTAATCGACTTTCGTTAGTAGAATTTCGTATAAGTGAGACGTTCATTAATAGTTATCTCATTTCAAATCCATACAACTAAACTATCATCCATCATAACACGTAATTCATCTTGTACGTAATGCATTAACTCTTTACTTAACAATTGTGTCTAATGGCCATCTCATGATATCCCTATACTGTTGACCTTCAGAAAGTCAACTGTCTCGTTTACATACTTCAAACCTTTGAACATGTATTCATCTAAATATGGTAGGTCATAATAATAATATCCTGCGTATCTCATACTCGTATTGTACGACATGTACAATTTACGTGATCCTCTAAACAATACACATATACATTCACATACACGTATTTTCACATGCTAATGCTCCATGATTCTACAATTAGCAAATTTCATTCGAAACAACTATATAACATAATTTCAACATATCCTTTACTAATTAGCTCGTATGATTCACATTTAGCACATAAGCATCACACCATTCATGTACAAGGTACAAGCCTCTAATGCATAACTCTATCAAAGCATACATTCATCCGAATTTTCATACGAATTCCAACTCCACTTTATACATTCGTCGTTCATTTCATGCCATTCCATACGTTACATTCGAATTTTATAAATTTTACTTTATCGCCGACGATCTACGTAACTTTACATAACTTATTATATCTTCTTATAACTTGACAGGAACATAAAACGGGCATTTCTGAGAAGTATGGGAACTTAAATCATAATTCACAAGCTTCAATACATCATAGTTCATTAGTCCATAATTACTTCGTTCGCGTTCTTATATTTTAAACTTTACTCGCTTTTTCAGCTTTCATCATTCTTTCGTGTCATTCGACACATTACCTTTGGGTTTTATAAATTTCTTTCTAACGTAACCACTAATCGTGGTTGCATATATCTTACTAGGCCTTATATAGACCCCACACGAACATTCATTAGGCTTTTGAACGACTTAAAAACTCATAATACGAAAACAAGACGAAACAAAAAAACTTTTCAGCGGATTCAGTTTGATGATTTCGCTGCAGATTTGTTTAGGCACTTTTAATCGTTTTTTGGGTCGGTTCCAGCTATACGGTCCCTGGAACTTCCCGTTTCACCTCCCCTTATTATTTACAATCATACCTATCTTCAATATTTACGTTATAAGCTCACTATACATACTTGCGTTTATCGAAACTTAAATTTTTACCTCATTGGCGATCTTGGAGTGAGCACACTTTCGAGCGAGCCATCGGTTTGAGTTCAAGCATTATTACTCTTGCTTGAATCCCTCAAACCTAGGCTCTGATACCAACTTGTAACGACCGCTTTTCCGACTTTATAAAATAACTTACAAAGGTAATTTAAAGACTTCAAAATGACAACTTTAAATCATAATTTTACAAAATTTGGGCATGAGCCGTCCGTAAAACGAGTATACCCCTGTTTTAGTCCACAATCAAGACAATACCATTCTACAAGATACTACTTAAAACCAAAACATCAAATACTAAAAGGTGTGTTTACCAACAAATTGTACAAAAAGTATTTTGACCCAAAACATTAACATAAGCTAGCGGAAGCGCTTGGTAAGACACATTTTGATCACGTGCTCGCTCCAATTCGCCGAGTCGCCTAAATTGAGGATTTACCTACATTTAACAACAACTTTAAAAAAAGTTAGTCATAATACTTATTTCACTTATTACACCAACCTTTTATTTTTAAGTATTTGCATTCCTTTATATACATTCATTACTCTTACGCATTCGGTCACCCAATTAAATGGGTATGGCACATACTCTCGTAATGAGATTCAAGCATACCTCTTACGACCCGGTATCATCGGGTTAATAGCTTACAACATAAACATTTCGTTCCATCCGTATTAGGGATCGAACTTCATACATCCCTTATTGCGTTCATGACCACCCGTTCTAAACGGATGGTACCATATTCTTACTCGACCTAGTTCGACTCGAACCGGTCAACTTGCATAACTTAATGTAACCTTCATTAGCATAACCAAATCCGCAAGGGATTTGTTATCTTCTTACTAATCACTATAATCATTGTAACAAGGGTTGTTTTTCATAATATAAACAAATTTAAATAAGGTTTTGTATGCAACGGAACATACAACTCAACACTGAAATTTAATTAGCAAACCATCATTCGTAAATCTACATGAAAGGAGAATTAAGTTCATATGAACTTACCGCGATCTTGAGATGCTTGTGCCTTCGAGTGACTTGCGCCTTCTTCCTTCTTCGCGCCTATAAGTCATAATCTCATACTTTAGCTTTCATAAACATTACTTACACAATCCTTTTAGCACGTTGTAGCGTCTACTAATCACATACATCATTATCATAAAGAAATTGCATCTTCCTAACAAGTATTCATGTAAAACCATAACTAAGCTCACTTAGGCATTTCATCGAACACATTGTATGCGTATTACTAATTTAGCACAATGTACAAGCATTTTAAACACAATTTCCATAGTTTACTCATTGATTAACATAAACATCTCTAACTTGGAAATTTATCATCCTAAAGATGAATACCTAGTTCTTAATCAATTATTCATAACAATTTCATCAATCAACAATCAAATTAACATGTAGAACTTCACAATTTTTAACCTTCACTTGACATGCAAGTGGGTTTTTGCCCTAATCATACTCACATTCGAAATTTAGCATCTATTGATGTCTAAACATTCATAGCAACCATAAATCATACTAGATTTTGTATTACATTCACGAATTACACTATACCCACATAACCAAACATCATCAAATAAGGAAATTTCACTTACTTGAGATCAGGAACACTTAGATGATCAGGATTCTTAGTTCATGCATTCGATTCTTCAACAATTTGGCTTTCAATTGATGGGATTTTGTGATTTAGGGTTTTTGAGAGGGAAGGAGTTCTCCCCCTGGACCTCACGGTCGCACACACACACACCAGACTAATCTGGTTTTATTTTTTTTATCATGTTTTAATTCCATATTTACATATCTAGTCCTTCATCTTTTAATCCCCATTCATTCTTTCTCATTTCTAATTACTAACTTGGTAACTTAATGCATATATGGGATTTTTGATTTGTTAAATGTTATAAATCTTAATAATGGTCAAATTTCATATTTACCCTTTCTTTTCGTCAAAGTTTTGCGATGAAGCATTAAAGCACGTCACATACGAAATTTGGGGTGTTACAGTAAAGGCAGTGAAACATGGTAAAAGATAAGAACAAAAGTGTTATACTACTTTTAAAGCAGAATATACAACCATCAATGCCTAAGAAAGTTATAAATTAGAAGTATATATAAGAGTTAATTACCCGGATAGTCCCTGTGGTTTTACATTTTTTCATGTTTAGTTCCCAACTTTTCAAAATAGCATGTATGCTCCCTGTGGTTTAATCGTTTGTTACTCGGATAGTCCCTACATTGGATGGGTGTTAACTTATTCAGTTAATTGTGTGTAAAATTACAAAAATACCCTTGTTGTGGTAAATGCCCTCATCTTCCTCTTGTCACCCAAACCTTTTACCACCCAAACCTAAAGCTTTTAAGCTTTTATGATAGAACTTCAATTCGTCGCTTATACTTTCCTTCACAAACTACCGTCGCTTATAAACTCTCATAATACCTCATCCATCTATATCTCTTCCTCTTCGTCTGTTCTTTACACTAAAGCCAAAACAATTAAAATCACTCTTCCTCTTCGTTTATCTACAAGTCAAAAACCTGCAATTGTTTTACAACAAACTGCAGCCTCAAACTCAGATCTGAAATAAACTGTCTTCTTCTTCAATAGAATATCAGATCTGAACTCAAATCAACAAACAACCTGCAATCGATACTCCATTTTTTCGTTCTATTATATATGCTTTTCGAACAAGAAACGAATCAGCGAATTCGAATAACTCACCTGACAAACAACTTCTATCTCGTCATTCAGCTTCAAGCTAAAAATCATAAACGTTTTTCTGTTTAAAGATTCCGATCTGAATCAATGATATGAAAACTGCAACTTTAGATTCAGATTTCGCTTCAACAATAGCAAATCACTGAATTAGATCTGATAAAAACAGATTGTGTATGAACTATGATGCGTATGAACAAATCAGTGATACATTTGAAGACTGCGATCTGTGCGTATGATGAATAATGATACTTTTAACCTTCTGTTTTCATCTTTTTCTTAATTTTTTTAGATTTTGAAAGTTTTGAGAATGGAGGCGGTGATGGCTGGTGATGGTAGGGTGGAGGCTGTAGTGGCTGGCGGTGGTAGGGTGGTGGTCTGGTGGTGATGAAGGTGAGATGGTGGAGAAGATATAAAGAGGAAAGGGAGGGATTAAAGTTTATTATTAAATTAAATGGTGGGGCTCACTTGTTTTTAATGACCAACCATATTTTTTTGGTTTATTTATTTATATTAAGAGTGAGGGTATTTCGGTCATTTCAAACGTATTTAACTTAACAAACTAACCTCCATCCACTGTAGGGACTATACGAGTAACAAACGATTAAACCATAGGGAGCATACATGCTATTTTGAAAAGTTGGGGACTAAACGTGAAAAAACATGAAACCACAGGGACTATCCGGGCAATTAACTCTATATATAATATCCAAACGTATTCCCCCCGGGAATAACAGTTTAAAAGTATCATTCCCCAGGATAGTAGTTCATCCGTGTCCCCCCGGTAGGGGTGAGCAAAGGTCGGTTCGGTTCGGTTTTGAGCCGAAACCGAAACCGTAACCGCTATAATCGGTTTTTACATTTCTATAACCGATCGGTTTCGGTTATTTCGGTTCGGTTTTTTTCGGTTATTTTTCGGTTTCGGTTCGGTTTCGGTTATTTCGGTTAAATAACCGTTTTTTTTTTTCTTTCATTACTAGATGTGCAGTGTGCTATCATATGATTGTGTACTAATTAATAAATACTTGATTTAGAATTTAACTAGTTTTTACCAACTACACAAGACATCAGTAGATTATGTATATTATATAATCAACTAAAAACTAACATGCAAGTAACAACTAATAATGTTAAGAAATATGAAAATAATGCATGATTAGGCCTTGTGTGTTTTTATTAATGTTATGTATTGGGCTGGGCCTACTAGGATGGGTTAAAGACTATAACATATTAACAACTAGTGTGGGTTAAACTGTTAAAGGATTAAGGCTAACAAGTTAACAACTTAAACATAAAACATATGTATCGGGCCTTGTAACCTATCGGTTCGGTTCGGTTTTTTTCAGTTATTGGAAATGGATATCCAAAAACCGAACCGAAATTTTCGGTTATTAAAAATTCGAAAACCGAACCGTCGGTTTTTACTTCGGTTCGGTTTTTTCGGTTCGGTTTTGTCGGTTTTTTCGGTTACGGTTCGGTTATTTCGGTTTTCTGCTCACCCCTACCCCCCGGGACGCATACTTTTAGTGTGTGTGAACTCACCTTTGTTTTGCTCCGCAGACAAAGCATTCGTCCTAAGTTGGTCAACCACATCCTATTATGGTTACCACTTGTTAGGACGGTATACAAGTAATCACGTATAAGCTACACGTATCTAACACGTATTTCATCTAGTAGTTTACAGGTATCCATTATCGTATCTGAAATTACGATGTCACACTGATTGTTTTTTTTAAGTTATTATCTTTTGAAAGTATACAATGTTTTGACTCTTGAATATCAATATCAATATCAAAAAAAAAAAAAAAAAAAAAACCTAGAGTGACAATGCCACTTAACATAGGTAGTTACTCACCAGATTTATCACGGATTCAATGTTTTTTAAATTAAGAGTAGTTAAATGTCATTTGAGTCTCTGCAGTTTGGGTCATTTGCCAGTTTAGTATAAATGTTTCATTTTTCATTAGTTGTGGGTCTAAAAAGGTTTCACATTTTCCATTTTAATGCACTGTGTTAACTTCATCCATTTTTTCTGTTAATGAGAAAAGCAATTCGGTCATTTTATATGGCCGAATTACCCTTCTACTTAACAGAATTACATATAAAATGACCGAATTACCCTTCTCGTTAACATAAAATATGGATGAAGTTAACCAAGTGGACTAAAATGGCAATCATGAAATCTTTTTGGACCAATATGCGAAAAATAAAACCTTTGAACTAAACTGTTAAAATGGTCCAAACCACGGGTAGTAAAATGACATTGTTTTAGACTTTAGAAACTTCATATAAAAAACTTTAAATTCTTGGCAGATGAAATTAAAAAATAGTCTTGATTACCTATAAACTTATGAATTTACATCGAAATAGTTTGGTAAATGGGCAACAAGCTGCGCCGCTAACCCTATTTAAATAGCAAAACTAAGTCTTTTAAAAACTACGTCCATAGATCTTGGGGTTATAACATTACTATGCCTGACCCTTTGAACTCGACTGAGTAGGTCTACGGCCTCTGGCGCCAGAAAACTAAAAGTATCAAAAGCAAACGGGATAAACACGTGCTGGTTGTCAAGGCATGCTTTCTCGTGTTTGGTCACTTTACCCGAAGCAACATTTAGAGCAACCTGACCCACCATGAAAGCACTACCCCCTAAGCCCACAAGCGGGGAAACCCCTGTTAGATCCACATAGACATGTTTTCCTCCTACCCATCCATATACTTGGGAATAACAATATACTTGGGAATAACAAGTAGAAAGGTCATAGGTTCAATTTTGTCATGCAAGTTTAGCCATTCAAAAAAATATATATTTAATTAGTTTTCAGACTCGCCTCCGAAAATCAAATTATATTCAAACTAAATCTTTATTTTCTCAATGAAAAACACGGTTTCCATAGGAACAAAGAATAATAAACAGCAAGATTTGTATACGAAAATATAGTTGCAGGAGCACTTAGTTTCGATTATTTTGACTTCTATTTGGAAGGAGTGACTTTCTTAAACAGACGTTTTGGCAATAGGATTTAGTCGTGCAAGTAAAACTGCATCCGATTTTAGTTAAATTATTGTGATCATTTCAGAAAGTTGAGTTGATCATTTCAGAAAGTTGAGTTTTCAACTAACCCCATACTAATCCCTCCACTTGTGGCCTAGTGGTAGTGGTAGTGGTAGGAGTCTTGGGTTTTTCAATGGATACTTAAGTTCAATTCCTACTTGTGTGATACTGAGGTGGATATAGGCAATGAAGGATTTGGACTACGCCTTGTGTGAGGTTGTCAGTTCGATTCCCGAGCCCAACCGGGTTTTCATCCCACCGTGTGTTACTCCGGAGAGTTCTGCTCTTGTGGTGGCACAACGACTATCAAGTAGGAGCCGGCAGTATGGTTTCCTGGGGGAACGCCCAAAAAAGCCAAACTTTGAAGCCAGCGTGAGCCCGATTAGAACAATATAGTCTTGTTAAAGTGGGGCAATATCCGACTCTCCGATTTGGAGAATGTGGTAACTTTAGACATAAATTTCACCATTAAAAAAAACTATCCTCTAACTGATAACAAATTATTGACTTTTCAGAAAATAAATTAATTTTAGTTAATTAAATTAAGTATCAATGAACTGAACACGACGGCTAAAGCCAAACTTTTACCTTGTTGAATCATGTAATAAATGTTATCACTTATTTATTGATAAGGTATATTATTAAATATTCAACTCTTGTGAAAAAAAATTAGTGGATTGAATACAAAATTTGAAACCTTTTACTCTTTTGTTATCTTTCTAACTGCCCTTTACTCTACAGTGAGTGGTTATTACCCTCATGACCACTATGACCCTCTATATCAGTGTCATGTCACCTACCTCTAATTCACAATCCAAAACCACTACCTTAAGGGTGTGGTCATGATCCAAACCACTATCCCCTTATTTATTTTAATATATCTTTGTCTAAAGAAAAAGTAAATGATTACTTGAAAAATGAAAAGGAGGACCATGATTGTCATGGTTTAATCCATGCAAACCATGGTGGATTGGGGAAGGGGTGGTATAGCCTTCCATTAATGTTCCTACATGGTGAATCTTGCCACAACCATGACCCCCACACCCTTTAGCCTTATAGGTGGTTACTCTTACTAAAATAAATTCATGATATAACTAAAAAGATATCAACACGTGTTTTAAATTGATTAACCCATATAAAGGAATAAAGTCGTGATATGCTCAGAAGAATACCGACCCATGTTTTACATTGATCGAAAACCCTAAAAACAAATATTGGTACTAGTTCTTATAATAGTTGATATGGTACCGATATGCGTATTGGTTCTGTTTGCCAGGGTACGCGGAATCGTTACGGCTATCGATACCAAAAAGATGGTCAACTTTGAATAAAAGTGTGTTTTCAACAAACTTTTAGCGAACGTTGAGATAAAATATAACACACTAACCACGTATTCAAATTTATTTTTTAAAGGCTTGCGAATGCAACTTTCTAGAGAAAAATCAAATTAAATAAAAACTATATTGGTTATGATTATATATTAAAGTACAAGAGTTAAACTTAAACTTTAAAAAAATTAATATTATTACTCATTCTTAATCAAAATTAAGACTATATAATAATAGTGTTCCCATTTCTCCTTTTAAGCTTGTATTATACACTGGTATTTTTGTTATATTATAAAAAATATAGATACATATCAAGTGTAACTCATTCCTCCTTTTGAGACTTTAGAATTTTCAGTTCGACTTTGTTTTCTAAAAGCCTCGTTTTCCAACAAGGCCTAAAGTTTGGTTTGCCTCCAATTTAACCCCTCTAATTTTGTGACACAAGAATCAAATACGACGGCCAAGTTTCTTGTGTTTTTATGTTTGTTCAAACTAAAGACGACCATTACAATCTTTTTAACAATGTCTAAATATTGGTATTAAAAAAGAAACCGTATGAACACGATATTAATTAAGGTTTTGTTAACGTAGCCTATTGACCAACCACTTTGAACTAGTTTCCTAGAAGAATTTGAATATGAAAGAGTATGCGGACATCAAGGAAGAAATATGTGAGAAAATTGGGTTATGATAGAAAAAAAAGAGGTTATATGAGTTGGTTTATTGAAAATTTTATAGATAAATACTTGAAAAGTTATGTAAAATATGGTTGTTAACAATAGTGTATAACGTCATTGGTAGCATATCCTTGTAAAATATCATTTAGAGCATAATGCAGATAAACCGCTCTACTTTTGGGTATATAAAATCTAGCTAATGTATAAGCATGGTTGCAAAAGTCGTCAGGCGCTCCCTAGTCGGTCGACCGGGGAGTTGAGAGTACTCATCGTAGGCGGAGAATACTAGGAGAGTACTCGGATATGTTAAATTATAAAGAAATTAGTTTTTGGAAATTAAATATATGTCAAATAACATAAATTTACTAATATCTACAACAAAATACGTGAAAATGATATCCATTCTTTAATATGATAGACATAGAAATTATGTTTATTATTTTTTAAGTCAAACTCGGTCCGAGTTGACCTACTAGATACGATTTTGTCCGAGGTTAACCGCGTTTAACCGATTCCAAGTAATTAGGCGGAGTCAAAGAAAGTCGCATCGGCAGCCTGCCTTGTAGCGACTACTCGGGGAGTACTCGGCCTTGGAAACCTTGTTTTACAACCATGAGTATAAGCATATAAAAAGCAATCAACATCTATTACTTATTGTTTACAGTCAACTATTCTTTATGCTTAAAGAAATTTTGCCCTATTGTACATAAGGTTTTCACCACCATCCAACTCAGCATTTGCTACTGAATTGTGGTCCCTTAAACCTCCTTGGGTAAATCAAATTTGTGACTGTTTTACGACCGTGGAGATTTTGTGACCGCTTTTACCAACTGAAGCTTTAGTTTCAAATAAGCAACAAGCTCTTTTGCAACTGGCTAGCGACCACTTGTCAATTGCCCTGCTTTGCGACCGCTTGTTACGCTCTTTTTGCGGCTATTTTTGGGTTACAAATTTGCTACATCATTAAAAAATGTTTCTTTTAAATCTATTAAAATTTACATATAAATATGATAATACACATGAAAACAAATGTATCCAAACCCGATAAATAAATATGTTTTTTTTAATGGCCATTAAATATAATTTATTGAATATAATTCAAACCAAACCATTCTACAAAGTACAAACAAACGTATATCACACTCATCCAATACATCCTTTTTTGGAAAAATTACTTAAAAGTTGGTTGTTTACAATAACTAGAAGAACAGCCAAGCCGCGATGCGACTTTTTTATTTTTACTATACAACTCAATTTAACGACAAAGTACCAAAAGTTAAACAAAATTATACAAAATTTACATCCAATGTTTTAAAGTAGCAATATATTTAAACATACTAATTTTTATCTACAATATTAGGTTGAACGTGACACGCGTAAAGCGCGTCGATCGCAACTTGTAGTTCCGCATGTTTTTAACGAATATTGCTAACTCGTTCGGTTATTTCGTTGAGCTTAGCGCTTATCCTACGGTCTGACTCCACCACATCCTCAAGAACATGTTTTAGCTGTTCAAAAACATTCATTTTTGCTGGAAGATGTCATTATATACCTAGATATTCACATACAAATTAGCGACCGTTCATTTTTGCTGGAAGATGTCATTATATACCTAGATATTCACATACAAATTAGCGACTATTGTTAACCAAATAACAATAACAAGAATGAAAAAAAAGTGTATCTCTAGCCGATAGGAAAAGGCCTGTTAACATCCATGCGGTCGTACGTTTTTTTGATGCAGATTTAGTCATAAAAATTCATAATAACTGATTCGTCATCGCCAACCTAAATATAAAAAATAAACGAAAAAAAAAGCAATGCATATAAACCAAAAACGGTCCAAACTGTTTCAACAAAAAATCAATGAGTCTAACGTGTTCGTAAATTCGATATTGTAGGTGCATATATGTGTGTTTAATCGGTTGCTTATGTAAACCTTCTCAGTTTAGAAAACCCAAATTTTAAACATAATAGCCAATATAGAATATTTCTTGTCAGTCAACAACAAATCGATTAGGCTTTGTGTACAACGACAAAACGCCCAAACAACTATCAACGCTTAGAGGCACGACACGGCTGCATCAAACATTGCCAAGCCAAGCCAAACGCAGAGCACCAACACAACCGTTATATCCATACATCACAATGAATCTCAAATTAACTTAAAACTGATAATATACAACTTTAAGCCATAGGCACAACTGATCATATGTACACAACAAACCTACAAAGCTTTAGGTACACCATATGAAAGCAATCCATTATTACCAATTGATAATATATATAAATTGAGATACAGTTTTTGAATTCGAAATCCAATGAGTATTCACAATCGAATAGGCAGCTACACATGCAAAACAACCCAAAGCAACCAAATGTTGCTAACCCATATCACTGCATGCCTCACACAGGTCTTCCTGTGATTGCCTCTCATAGGTTAATCAGTCTCCTTGCTCCGGCCTACATAGGTACCGTTTTCCACCGCATCTATCTCGCCTCGCCTGACTCTCTTGATCTTAGTCGGTTCACATATATTCGTACCTCCTTAGTTCACACTGAACTTTGGCTCACACCTAACCTCTCTCCGACTCACATAGCTGGTCCTCTGCTTTTCTTGCCTTCACAAAAATGGCTTCTTAATCGTTACTCACCTTAACTCAAATGGCTTTTTGCTCATGTTCTTCTCCTTGATCCACTAAGAATCTCTAGTTATTCGAGTTTCAAACTTAGATGTGACTTGTCTTCCTTTGATCTCTTGCTCAGATACCAACTATTGGCCTAATGTTTATCGATACCACAATAAACGAATATAGAACACATCGGATTTGAAGTCAACCGACTACTGGCTTTTTTCAATAATATTAAGAATTAAAACCACACATTACATTGAAACTAAAGCCTCTATTTTTTTTCAAATATGAACCAAATCAACCGTCAACTTCTTGGTTTACCCATATAGCCCCTTACAATCAAGATTAACACTACATGCCATGATGATACTTCTACGTACGACATTAGTATTAATCTTCCCATGTAAATCAAGATACATTGCACGTGAAATTAGTGAACCTAAATATGCATGTAATTTATACACTATATCCACACAAACCATTGCTTTATCTTTCGTAATCTTTAATATTATTATAATTTTGGACCAAAGATTAATTTCATCCTCCGATCCTCATTGGCACGTACAAATGTTAGAGATGATAAGTTTTGGAGCTCACAATATGCAATTTTTATAAACTTGAACTAGATTTATAACATATAGTTGTTACATGATTAAAAGAAATTAATCTGATCATGAAACTCATGTCGGATATAGTTTACTCGATATAAATATCTTGACTTATGAAGTAAAAATTAATCGTGTATATTTAGATATACAAGACATGCAAGCAAGGTATACGTAATTTTTAATTACACATCAACTTTGAACCAATAAATGGAATGAATTTCTATTTGCCAGCTTTTTCTTCTTACGCGTAACTACACGTCCCCAACTTGCAAGAGTTCCCTTTCTTGCATTTAATATTGCAACCTCCACAATTTCTTTTGTCTGTCATCATGTTCACGCATTTCCCCTTGCAACAAATCTCTTGGTGCTTGCATTTTTTCCCACAAAGACCACAGTTTTGTTTATCAGTTTTAACATTGACACATTTCTTATTGCAACAGTCTGGACCTGGGCTGCCTTTCGCCCGACATAGTCTTGGGTTCTTGTTGCACTTCAGCAAGCCCCTCGAGTGTTGAGCAAGGAACCGACTTGCCCCTCTTAGCGAACCAGATGTAGGAACAAGATCTTCGTCATCGTTTAATTCGATTGGTGTTGCAGAAAGATTAATGGCTAATGCCATCAGGATGATCAAGGTTATCAAGATTTTCTTTATCATGGTGTTTTAGAGAGGAATGTGTAAATATATGAGATGTATAGATGTTTGGATGAAGTTATGGATATTGAGATTGATTGGTAGTGCATGTATTTAAAGGGGGAAATGTGACTGCTTATGTTTGAAAGTTTCTTGTGGTTGGTCATGGGAGTCTAGGTATTAAAAAAAGTTAGGCTTTCGGATGGTATTTTGTATAAAGGCTCCACTAAAAAGTGTCAATTTTGACTTTGAATGGTATTTTCTTGTTCGTATATATGTTTTCCACATGGGAATAAAATAAACACATTTATTTTATATATCTTTCACATCTTGTTATTGGAAAGTTATTTGTGCATCGTCTTACACTACTGTTTTTAGTCGGTGTGGAGTCGTTAATTTACGCATTAGATTATGCAGTAGGTACATGCTTTGGTGTATGCAGTAACATTTAGCTAGTTTTAGTATATATATTTTTCTTTTTAACATTAGCATGCAATGTATTTAGCAAAGTATAATTTGAATTTCTACAACAAAGTTCTACATTAATGTTCTAGGTAGTTACAGGAGCACTGAGCTTCTATATGAAAAACACGGTTTCCATAACTCCAAAGAATCGTACCTTACGTAAAAGAAAAAAAGATGTTCGTAACGTAAATATAGTTACAAGAGCACTTAGCTTCCATTATTTTGACTTCTATTTTTGGAAGGCGCGACTTTCTTAAATGGACGTATATTATATTAGCCAGTCGGACATGTGGAACTGCGCGCATCTGATTAAACATATCCCTTATATATTAAAATAAAATAAAAATTGACTGTACATTAATTATTTTTTAAGGGATTGGTTATTCACACACCCACTTGGTTATTTGCACATCCTTTGAACTCTATAGGAAGCGTATAGGGTAATACGGTTCCTCTGAGTCCAAGCGTATTGAGCAATACACTTCCTATATGTGTACTTGAAGTACAAACTTTTCAGAAGATGGTCAGCTAATGATTAGGGGACCAGAGGAAGCGTATAGGGCAATACGGTTCCTCTAGGTCCAAACGTATTAAGCAATACACTTCCTATATGTGTACCAAACTTTTCAAAAGATGGTCAGCTAAAAGGAAGTGTATAGGGTCATACGCTCCCTTAATCATTTTTTTTTCAAAAGACAAGAGGAATCATATAGGGCCATACGTTTCCTGGAGGAATTTTTTTTGCAAGAACAGCATATTGTTATTAGTATCTTTTTAAACTTTATTTTTTTAAACATTAATTAAGTTGTTTTTTTGTTATAAAATGATGTTAGTTTTTTTTGTTATAAATTTTATAAAAGACATAGTGAAATTAAGCAATCCAAACAAATTAAACATATCCAAATTAAACAAATATTAAAAATACTTAAAATTAAATTCAATTGTTCGTACAGTACTACATAATATGATAATAAAAACCACTATCATCATCAATACTCGTCAGACTCCTCGTCAGACTCAGCGAGCTCCTCCTCTGTAAAGTTCGGGCCACGCCTAGTAGAGGGTGACGGGCTGTGCCGTGTATAGGACGTGCCTGGAACACACACAAGTGTGTGAGAGAGAAGCAGATCAGAAATCATTTGGTTCATGGGTTTTTAGAGAGAGAAAGTTGTTAGAACACCAAGAACACACACACACACAAGTGTGTGTGTGAAAGAAGAAGGTCGGAAATCGTTTGGTTACATGGGTTTTTAGAGAGAGAAGGTTGTTAGAACACCAAGAACACACACACGTATGACATGGACTGGTTCCATGTCTTAATGTTATTTGTTTGGTAAAAGTTGAATGATTTTGTGTGTGTATTGGTAAAATAGATTTGATAGTTTGTTGGGTTTTTTTTGTTTTAAAGGGATTAATTTTTTTTAGAATTGTGATAATGAATGTTATTGTTGATATATATTCGTTACCTTTGAAAAGTTCATAATCTAATCGTTGATGATCTCGTTTATTTTACAAATAAAAAGTTGTGATTGGTTTGGTTGCTTGTTTGAGGCTTTTGATCTGAACAGTAATTGTTTTTTGTTGGTTTGGTTGTTTGTTTGGGGCTTTTGATCTGAATAGTAACTGTTTTTATGTGTTATACTAGGGGGTAACACATGTATAGCCATGTTAACATGTCACATATAGTTGTTACATGTGTTACAAAAAAAAGTTTACACATGTATAACACGTAACACATGTTATACATGTGTTACCACTATAGTGTAACACAAGTTACAAATATGTGCTACATATGTGTAAGCCCCTATATGTTGCTTGTTTAGGGTTTTTTTATCGTATATGTTATAACATGTGTTACCTTTAGAAACTTCATAATTTATTCGGAATATGTGTAACATTCAGCGTATCCATGTGTTTATTTTGCTACATCATATTACGCATGTTACACGTGTTACTTATGTTAAAATCAGCCATTTCTTGGACACAAAAGGGGCTACACATATGTAACACATGCTTGTAATGTGTGTTACACTGGAGGTTTTACTTAGTAACCTTTTTTTGTTAAGGCTGTTGTTAATATGTTTTTTTGTGCACAAAGTGGTCTAGTAATGGGTAAATGTTTATGTAGTTTACATGTTTTTATTTTTGTATTAAAATCATTTATATTTTTTTGATATTATCAGTTGTTATTAGCTTACAAATCTATATCTTTTTAAATGTTGAAATGTAATTTTAAATGGGTTGAAATGTTATTTTAAATGGGTTGTTAGTTGAAATGTCTTGCTAGCATAATTAGCTACATATGTTGTAATAATGTTACACGTGTTACTTACGACAGAATGGGAAATGTGTAGCAGCGTTCAATACTGTTCTTTCACTCTATAGTGTGTAACATGTGTGACATGGCGTTTGTCAGCAAAACATATAACTTGTAAGGTGATACGGTTGTATCTTTAAAATACTGGACTGTAACTTGTGTTATTACGACTTGACCATAGCAGTTGCAACCAAACGAGAAGGGATCTTGGCAGGAAGAAAGATAACCACAATATCGGATACGACAAAAGGTGGCCATAAAGCGAAAGAAGGTAGATGGAGAAACCGATGAAGAAGGGGAACAAGAAGTCGATGAAGGGCAGGTGGTAGGTACCTTTGACGTTGTACAGAAGTTACCCTCTAGTGTAACACATGTTATAAACATGTGTTACATATGTTCAACCCCTTTGTTACCAAAAATCGGGGCTGCACATATGTAAGACATGTTTGTAACTTATGTTACACTAGAGGGTAACACATGTATGATCATTTTTGGATCATTTGTATATATTTAAGTCTGTATAAACCTAGAACATCGATACCCCCAAAAAGGTTACACATGTTACGACAGAATGGGAAATGTGTAGCAACGTTCAATACTGTTGTTTCACTCTATAGTGTGTAACATGTGTGACATGGCGTTTGTCAGTAAAACATATAACTTGTAAGGTGATACGACTGTATCTTTAAAACATGTTTACCTATAAGTACTTACATGTTACAGGTTGTATCTTTAAAACATGTTTAAACTGGAAACAGGAAACACTTACAAAGTATAAAGCAGAGTTACAGAAGATGTAACATGTGTAAAACTGGAACCACTTGTGTAACATTTCGGTTTAACACATGTTACAGGTTGTATCTTTAAAACATGTTTACCTATAAGTACTTACAAAATATAAAGCAGAGTAGGAACACAAATTTTAAGGATGTTACCTACGTTAGAGAAGATGTTACACGTGCACACACAATTAACATGTGTAACATGACGACAAGTGTCATGTGTGATCTTTTTTTGTTACCCTAGGGTGCTAAACGTATTACAACGTTCATAACACACGTAAACTTATACTAACATCCGTCCCTATGTCCACAGATGATCTAGAACATACTCCACGTTACCATATTTACTAGTATTCTAATGGCACTAAATTGTGGACACCGAATGTCAACGAGCAATATCATCCTATTATTGTTAAACCATACGTCACACTGGAAGAACTTCTTGCCATGTGTAAGACTTATAACCAATAAGCTGGGTTCAATGTAAAAAATATACGTTAATGTAGTTTTTTTTATCTACTAATAACATTGTTAATAACAAGTCTAGGTACTTATGTAACATGAAGTGTATCGTTTGTCCCTTTAATTTGTTACACTAGTCTCATATACTTCTAGTTACATATATTACTTGTTTGTTCATTGAAGTGTATCGCTGGACAAACAATTTAGAAATTTAACTTTAATCTTCATAAAAAAAAATCAATACACTTTGAAGAGAGAAATACAACATACAAAAATTTCTTCTAGATCTTGATTTAAAAAATAAAATAAACAAACTAGCTCTGATTTTAAATCTACCAAACGTTATACAAAGTATAAATCTAAACAAATTACATAAATTAACAAAAGTAAGATCTTTAAACCTGTTTCTCTCTCACACACTTGTGCGTGTGTTCTTGGTGTCTAGGTGAACAACATGAAAATTGTTGTCTCTCCTTCCAAAACATTAGCTTTCTCTCTCTAAAAAATAGAAACAAAGATCTTCAATGGTGGCTTCGATCTTCAGATTTGATGGTGATTAAAATGACACTGAGATTCCTTTTCTTTGAGAGCTTTGATGGTGGCTTCGATCTTCAATGGTGGCTTCGATCTTCAGATTTGAAGGTTGGAAGGGATGAGTTAGAAGGTTGGAAGGGATGAATTAGAAGATATGAATTTTTACTTGAAATCTTGAAGAAAGTGGAGGATAGTGGGTGGGGGGGGGGACGAGGACATAGGGAAGGGGGAATTGGTGAAAAGTGATGGGGGTGAAAGGTGATGTGATGTGTTAGGTGTCACGGCCCCCGACCCGGTTTGACCCGTTTCAGGAGCCGCGGGACAGAAATCCCGTGGTATTTAATTAATTGAGTGTAACAGCGGAAGGTTATTATCAGGATCCTTTTTAAATGCAAAATATTTCCCGATTATTTTATTTCACAATTCGGGATAAAACCCCGGTAATTTACAATCGTTTGATTTCACGAAGAAATCTTTTATTTTACAAAACATGTTTCTTTATTTTATACTGAGCCACTTCTTTGAGCTTGTAGTGCTTCACGGCACTTTTCCTGGATCATAACAGATCACCTGAAACATGTTTGAAAAAGGTTTTGTCAGCGGGAAATACTGAGTGAATCATTCTATTTTGCATAATGATGCATAGTTATTAATTACAGTATAAGAGCGATTACAATGGCTTCTATCTTATTTTTATCTGGCGCTCTGTCACAATGGTGACAAGTCATAATGATGACGATGGTCATACCACTATTAGATCAATGAACCTAAATAGTGATGATTATCCCTAGTAGGTCAATGAACCTAACTGGGAGAAAATTAGTAATGTGCACAATACCCCACTAGCCAGTAATTTAAGATATCCACGACTTAGTCCCTGTAATTATAACCTTGAAAATAATTTGAGGTATTGTAAAATAGTTTATAAAAAGAGAATGACTCACTTTGCAGATTTAATTTGAGCAGAGTTTAGCCTACTGATTAACCTTTTAACCTAAATTTAATAACAGGCACACAATTCCGGGTTAGTAATCAATACAGCATTTACGATAACTCACGAGATCAACCCTCACAACGAATGACAAAGTGTTATGCTTAAACATCCATCGAATTAACGACTAATGACAAAGCATCACCCTAATGTGGGCAGCACTTAAACATCCATTGAGTACATTGATCGATCGGAAAATGAATCGTAATAGCGATCGAGTTAATACCCGGTATCGGAGTAGCACTACACTAATATTGAAGTAATTCGACCTTAGAGCACTGAGAATTCGAAACTGAAAGATTTTATTGACACCAGTGGATTATGCAGGTGAAGGGTTATTTATAGGTAAAATTGAGGTCTTACGCGGCCCGCGTAAGCCTTAAGCTTAACCTTACGCGGCCCGCGTGGCCGCCCAGTCTACGAGTAGGGTTGACTAGTCATACGTAGGTTACCAGATGGTCGACATGTGGCACGGTTATGCTTATCCGGTCAACCCAATGTTGATGCGGCCCGCGTAAGATGTGCCTTATCCCTTACGCGGCCCGCCTGAGACCCTATATTTTGTTTTTCTTGGTTTTTCTTGTATGGTAGGGTTTCAGGGGCTCGGGTTTGAACTTAAGGGCATTTTTAGGATAATTTTGAGAGTCCTTACATTCTCCCCACCTTAATTAAAATCTCGTCCTCGAGATTTATTGGAATAAGTGAGGATATTTTCGCTTCATCTCTGATTCTAACTCCCAAGTGTATTCGGGTTCTCTCCTTGAATCCCACTTGACTTTGACCAGTACTAGTCGTTTGTGTTTGAGAAACTTGATCTTTTTGGTTTTCTATTTGAAGAGGTTTCTCAAAAATTTTCAATTTTTCATTTACCTCTATATCTTGAAGAGGTACTATCAAAGATTCATCTGATAAGCATTTCTTGAGATTGGATACATGAAATATATCATGCATTCCAGCTAACTTTCCTGGTAGTTGTAAACGATAAGCAAATGGTTCTATACGTTGAGTTACTGGAAATGGTCCTACATATCTGGGACTTAGCTTTCCTTTCTTACCGAATCTAACAACTCCTTTCCAAGGAGATACTTTCAATAGCATTTTGTCTCCAACTCGAACTCCAACGACTTTCATCTATTATCTGTATAACTCTTCTGGCGATCTCTAGCCGTCTTCAGCCTTTCCTTCGTGATAATGAATATCACAGTCGTAGTCACTTAGGATTTTCATCCATCTCCTTTGCCTATATATCTTAAATTCTTATGATCTGTATAAACAGTAAACTTACTTCCATACAGATAATATCTCCAAATCTTAAGGGCAAAATTACGGCTCCTAATTTTAAATCATGAGTCGTATAATTTCTTCGTGCTTTTTCAATTGCCTTGATGCATACGTAATTACCTTTTTGTGTTGCATTAATACACATTCAAATCCTAGCTTTGAAGCATTACCGTATACTTCAAAATCTTCAGTTCATAAGATTGGAGCATTTGGTTAATTTCTGCTTTAAGATCCTAAAGGCTTCTTCTTGTTTAGATCTCTAATCAAACTTAATTGTTTTACAGGTTAGCTTAGTTAATGGTATAGCTACCTTGGAAAATTTCTTAATAAACCGTCTATAATATCCGACTAAACTTACAAAACTTCTAATTTCCTTTGCGGATTGCGGAACCTTTCATTTGGTAATATCTTATCAGGATTTACGTGAATACCTTCATGATTCACCATATAACCTAGAATTGCACTTCTGGCAGTCAAAATTCACACTTCGAGAATTTGACGTAAAACTTCTCTTTTCTTAACAAAATTAAGAGTGCATGCAAATGCTGACAATGTTCTTCCTGACTTTTTGAATAAATAAGTATATCGTCGATGAAGACAATTACAAATTTATCCAAATATGGTTTACAGATCCTATTCATCATTTCCATGAATGCGACAGGTGCATTCGTTAATTCGAAGGGCATGACTGTAAACTCGTAATGACCATACCTAATCCTGAAAGCAGTTTTAGGTACGTCTTCCTCTTGTACTTTCAATTGATAATATCCGGAACATAAGTCGATCTTAGAAAAATATCTATCTTCCTGGAATTGATCGAATAGATCATCAATTCTAGGTAATGGGTATCGATTCTTAATTGTAACTTTATTCAATTCTCTATAACCAATACACATTCTCATTGAACCATCCTTTTTCTTAATAACCAATACTGTGCTAACCGATAAGGTACCTTGGCTATCGATATAGTTACTGGAATTAGATGAATCCTAAATTCTACCTTCCTATCTGATGGTAATCCTGGTAACTCTTTTGGGAATACATCTGGGTATTCTGAAACTACAGAAATTTTCTTAACTTCTTTATCTTTAGTATTAATGATTACTGAAATCATATATACTATTCCTTGCTTTCGTTCATAATTAGCAACTTTCATTACTGATATGAATTTTATGGGTTTACATGGCTTATCTCCTGTAATCATTATTACTTCTCCAGTGGGTGCACAAATTTTCTATGAAATTCTTATTACAGAAAATTCGAGCATGGTTGTTTACTAACCAATCCTAACATCAAATTTAACTAATTTCATAAATAATGGGGTTGCAGAAAATTTATGACTTAAAAGTTCTATTTCTATATTTTGCAGAACCTTACTTATTTTAACTGAATTTCCATCTGCCGTTTCTACTGTAGAAATTTATCTAATGCTGGTTAACGGTAAGTTAAGAGTTTGGCAGAATAAAGTATTTATAAAACTTTGGTTTGCACCAGAGTCAAATAATACTTTTGTGTAAACGTTGTAAACTAAGAACGTACCGGCTATCACATCTGGAATCATCTCGGCTTCTTGAGTAGTCAGCTGGAAGGCTCTTACATTCCTTTTTGCTCCTTCTGCAGGTTTGGTTTTATTGTCAGATGGTTTGTTCAGTTTTGGACAATCTGGCCTAAGATGTCCAGCTTCTCCACAGTTGTAGCAGACTGAAAATTTCTTCCTCCTGCAATCTTCTTCTTGATGCCCCGAAATTTTGCAAAAATTGCAATATCCTTTGCATCTTCCAAAATACTTCCTTTTGCAAAAATTGCTAAATGGGCTAGTAGAAGATTGTCCATTCCCTCCTCTCTTGAAATTGTTATGGTTACCCGGACGGAATTCTTGGGTAATCTTTTGGGCTACTTCCTTCCTTCTATTTTCTTCTCTTGTCCGTACTAGTTCGTCAGTCAGAGTATTGGCTAATTCCACCGCATCATCAATCGTACGAGGTTTCGCAGCCTTGACGATATTACGGATTTCGGAAATCAATCCCCAAATATAACGAGAAATAAGTACCGGCTCTGGCGAAGCCAGCGTTGGTACCACTCTAGCATATTCAAAGAATGTAGAAGTATTCCCTCGACAATCTACATCCACCATCCGGTGGGTTAGAAACTTATTTCCCATTTGATCTTTTTCATATTCGGGACATAATTTTCTTTCTACAAGACTCTTAAATTCTTCCCATTTCATGGCATAAGCCCTATTTCTTCCTTTAGCCTGTAACACCGTGTTCCACCATTCTAGCGCCCCTTCTTTGAAAAGGTTTGACGCATACATGACCTGATCATCCTGAGCACATTTACTTATGGCAATTACTGCCTCGGTTTTCTCTAACCAACGCAGTGCCGCAGTCGCTCCTTCATTGCCTGCAAACTCAGTGGGTTTACAAGCAAGAAATTCTTTGTAAGTGCAACCAGGCGTTGCAACTTTCATTCTCTTAGGGAGCGGAGCTTGCCGTGGTTCATTGTTGTGATTAATATGATCATTGCCTCCGTTTACGCTATTACTGAAGTTATCTTCAGAAATACGTTTGCTAGGAACGATTTGTTGCGGTTCGATTGGATTTTTAATAGCAGCAACAATTGCTGGAATAGCGTTGGCTATCCCTTGAGTAACTATTGCTGGAATAGCGTTGGCTATCCCTTGAGCAACGATATTTTCTATATCTTGCCTAGTCACATATTGGTCCCCCGGTTGTTGCTCAGATTGATTAACCTCATTAACTGGTTCATTATTAGCGTTCTCCATCTGATAACTAATTTATAGATAAATAATTAGTATAAAAGAAATAATCCAATGTCACAATACATAATCACATAAACGAATATACAAACAAAATTTATAAATTTTCTAAAAATTTTATTTGTTGTATAGATTATAGCATGCTTCTATATACAACCGTTTTATTATTTATTTTACAAATACTGATTTTACTATTACTATTATACCACCACAGTTCCATAAATTCCCTATCCTTTGTCAGATGATATTCTAGTAACGGCGTTCTCTCTCATCGTATTTTCAGGAGATCTATCCCCCAATCTCTTGGATCCTATTCCCAGCATCCATTAGTTCTTCGCCAAAGTGGTGAAGTTCAACCATATTCTCGTTACTCATTGGTGGATTTGGTAAAGGTTCTGGATTGTACTGAGGAAAAAGTTTATAGGGATTGTTTTGTAACTGTATTTCATTAGTCAACCATTCGTCTATTTGCGAGTGGATTGAAGGGTCTGGAATAGCTGGTTCTAAGTTTATTGGTAGTTGTGTTTCAAAAGAATGAATAAAAACACAATTATTAAGTTAAAAATCATAACAATTCCATTATAAAATCTAGCTCTTCCTGAGATGGTAACTCCTCAATTTGTCTAGAACTTTCCCCAATTTCCATTTTCTTAGACTTGAGTTTCTCGAGAGGTAAAACGTTGAATTCTATAGGTTCTTCTATGTCTGGAATATACCTATTGAAATCTCTGGAAACCTCTATTCTTACCGGATAGAGATTTAAATTCTGGAGGGCGTCAGACAAGTCACTCATGCTGTTTAGCAAAATACACACAATTATTAAGTTAAAAATCATAACAAAATTTTGTAGAAAACTTTTAAATATTATTTTATATTGGCTAACTACGAAACAACCAAATATGAAAACATACTAGGTTTTATTTGTAAATTTATTTATTTACTGAATCGGGTTTCTAGACTGTAGCTAATAAATATGCTAAATCTTAGGTCAAATTATTTAAGGATTTGCATAAATTGCTATATTGGCTAGCATATAAAGATCTGCCCATACTATACACAATTAGTCAGATAATAAAACACATAATCACAAAATAGCAATTAATAAAAAAAATTAAGTATTTTCTAAATACTTAATTGGCTTAAATCAGTGGCTCTGATACCACCTTTTTCTGTCACGGCCCCCGACCCGGTTTGACCCGTTTCAGGAGCCGCGGGACAGAAATCCCGTGGTATTTAATTACTTGAGTGTAACAGCGGAAGGTTATTATCAGGATCCTTTTTAAATGCAAAATATTTCCCGATTATTTTATTTCACAATTCGGGATAAAACCCCGGTAATTTACAATCATTTGATTTCACGAAGAAATCTTTTATTTTAAAAAACATGTTTCTTTATTTTATACTGAGCCACTTCTTTGAGCTTGTAGTGCTTCACGGCACTTTTCCTGGATCATAACAGATCACCTGAAACATGTTTGAAAAAGGTTTTGTCAGCGGGAAATACTGAGTGAATCATTTTATTTTGCATAATGATGCATAGTTATTAATTACAGTATAAGAGCGATTACAATGGCTTCTATCTTATTTTTATCTGGCGCTCTGTCACAATGGTGACAAGTCATAATGATGACGATGGTCATACCACTATTAGATCAATGAACCTAAATAGTGATGATTATCCCTAGTAGGTCAATGAACCTAACTGGGAGAAAATTAGTAATGTGCACAATACCCCACTAGCCAGTAATTTAAGATATCCACGACTTAGTCCCTGTAATTATAACCTTGAAAATAATTTGAGGTATTGTAAAATAGTTTATAAAAAGAGAATGACTCACTTTGCGGATTTAATTTGAGCAGAGTTTAGCCTACTGATTAGCCTTTTAACCCAAATTTAATAACAGGCACACAATTCCGGGTTAGTAATCAATACAGCATTTACGATAACTCACGAGATCAACCCTCACAACGAATGACAAAGTGCTATGCTTAAACATCCATCGAATTAACGACTAATGACAAAGCATCACCCTAATGTGGGCAGCACTTAAACATCCATTGAGTACATTGATCGATCGGAAAATGAATCGTAATAGCGATCGAGTTAATACCCGGTATCGGAGCAGCACTACACTAATATTGAAGTAATTCGACCTCAGAGCACTGAGAATTCGAAATTGAAAGATTTTATCGACACCAGTGGATTATGCAGGTGAAGGGCTATTTATAGGTAAAATTGAGGTCTTACGCGGTCCGCGTAAGCCTTAAGCTTAACCTTACGCGGCCTGCGTGGCCGCCCAGTCTACGAGTAGGGTTGACTAGTCATACGTAGGTTACCAGATGGTCGACATGTGGCACGGTTATGCTTATCCGGTCAACCCAATGTTGATGCGGCCCGCGTAAGATGTGCCTTATCCCTTACGCGGCCCGCCTGAGACCCTATATTTTGTTTTTCTTGGTTTTTCTTGTATGGTAGGGTTTCAGGGGCTCGGGTTTGAACTTATGGGTATTTTTAGGATAATTTTGAGAGTCCTTACATTAGGAGTGTGTAAAAATGACAAATATACCCTTTTAACATGTGCAAATATTATATTATATGGATTAATCTAGACCACACATTCTTGGTTTCCCAAGTTTTCTCAATAAAATTGGTTTTCTCCATATACTTACACTATATATATATATTGTTTTGTTTAATAAGTAAATTCACTATTCCTCAGTTATGTTTGAAATTAATATAGGTATACAATTGGTATTGCGTGTATTTATAGGGGAGATGTGACTATTAAGTTTGAAAATTAATTATGAGTGTCATGGGAGTCTAGGTATTAAAAAAAAGTTAGGCTTTTCGATGGTATTTTTGTAGCAAAGGCTCCACTAAAAAGAGTCAGTTCTGACTTTGAATGGTATTTTCTTCTTCCTAAGTCTTTCAAATGGGAATAAAACATATGCGTTGACATCTTGTTTATTGGAAAGTTGTTTGTCCTCCTTTTTTTTTTTGAACGGCAGACACACTTTATATATATATATATATATATAAAGAGCCAGCAAGAAGCTGAAAAACAACAAAAACCGGAAACAAAAACAGACTACATCGACTCGATTACATCAAAAAACTTCCATTTACCCCAAACCGGCTGCTTCAAGGATGACCGAGAAGACACCCAACCGAAGCTCTCTTCTTTAATCTGGTCCACCACCGAGGAAACCAGGATGAAAATGCCTTCGAACACTTTTTTGTTTCTAGTTTTCCAAATGCACCACACCGTAGCGGAAGCAACCAAAATAACGCATCTTTTCCAAATTCTACCCCCGGGGTTGGACTTGATATAGGAGAAGAGATCCTTGAGATTGTTAACCTCCATAGGAAACTTAATTCTGCACCAAGCCATTATGTTCCACCAAATGCTACGCGACCAAAGACAGTTGACAAAGATATGGTCCGTATCCTCCTCCGCTATACCGCAACGAGGACACACCGTATCCGAAAGAGTTATACCACGGTGGACCAGCCCCACTTTTGATGCGATTTTTCCGAGTAACGCCCTCCACAAAAGGTAGTTGGCCTTCGGGGTGGCCCAATTGCACCATTTGAAAACAATATCAGCCTCACCATTCCCTATCGTAGCTGATTCTAAATCCGCTCGGACTTGTTTGACCGAAAAAGATCCAAGCGGATCGCTCCTCCCTTTCCACACACCGTCCACCTTTATATATATATATATATATATATATATATTATTTTGTTTAATAAGTGTTTTTATAAAAACATTATAAGATAACAATAATAAGTTAAAAATTTGATGCAACTTATAATTTTTAAGTAAAACTAATATGAAGTGTATTGCCCTCTACGCTTCCTATTAAACTTATGGGAATCGTATTGGGCAATACGCTTCCTATTGTGTCACTTTTCAGACCTTTATAGTTTTGAATTGCGTGCGCGTCAGAGAATATTGTACCAATAGGAACCGTATTGCCCAATACGCTTCCTATTGGTGTCGCATTTAATGTTGCAAACCCTATGAGAAGCGTATTGGCCTATATGGTTTCTATTGAGGGATGTACAAAAATTTTAGGGGATGTGTAGATACCATCACCCTTTTTTAATACTAGCTCTTTATATAAATCATTAATTTTTAGTATTTTTCTTTAATAAACTAACTACAATAAATTTGTAACTTATTTTCAAAAAAAAGAATTAAAATAAGAGTTAATCGCATAGTTAGTCCCTGTGGTTTGCCTAAAGTAACATACCTAGGTACTAATAGCTTAAAATCACATTCTAGTGTATTAACTTTTCATTTTATAACGTTTGGATGTATTAACGTTATTTGTAGGTTTAAAATCACATTCTATTAGTACCTAAGTATGTTATTTTCATATTTTGTGCAAACCACAAGGACTAACTATGTTAATACCCTAGAAGTTAATACCTCCAAACGTTACAAAATGAAAACTTAATACCATAGAGAGTGATTTTAAACTATTAATACCTAAGTATGTTATTTTGTGCAAACCACAGGGACTAAATATGTAATTAACTCTTAAAATAATAATAATAATAATAATTTGGAGTGTATGATAAATTACGAGATGTGTAAGAAAAATTACAAGTTGTGTAGTATAATTTTGTTGATACATATTGTGTGGATACGGCTCGGGTCGGTTCGACTCGGCTACGAAGTGAAGGCCGTAGTCAAGACAACCTCCTGTCTTGACTCGGTATGCAATTGACTTTGTAACGTTCGATGTAAATGCAACTGCGTGTGTGCAGTTTGCAGATTAGATTATGGTTTATGTCTGTTCATTATTTGTTTGTTGTTTGGATCATTGAAGCAGCCCAACAACATGCCAAAGTAGTCCAACATGATGAAGCTCAAAGTCAAGCCCAAGCCCAACATGGATGAAAACCTCAGGTCCATATGCATGACGAAAACACCTTGTGGGGCGAAATCCATAAGTGGTGAAAACACTTTTTGGTGAAAACCAAATGGGACAAAATCAGGTGATTTCGTCCATATCCTTGATTTCGTCCTATGTGTTTTCGTGGGCTTCTGATTTCGTCGACATGTGTAGTATATAAACACAGACACAGAACAGAACATACTGACGAAGTCTGAATAGATTTCTTTGAGAGAACACACACACACAACTGAGAGTTTATAGGTTTATCTTGTAAACATTGCTTTGTAACGGTTTCATACGCGTTAATACAATGGAGTGTTAATCGTTGAATCTTTGTGTTTGTGTTCGTAACTTGGTTTAACTTACCCGTTTGGATTCCGCACTTTCGGGTTTGTCGGAAAACAGGGAATAGAGGTTACTCGATCCTCCGGGTGGACCTACAAATTTTTATATATGTAGTATAAATTTCAAAATTTATAGGATAGCTTTTGATGTGTTTATGCAAAATATATTATTGTGAAAGATGATAGTCTTTATTACTAATTAATTTGTCAAAAACAATAATAAATAATTGAGATGAGAGAAAAACTATTTAATGTTTTATAATTGTATCATTTGTTCTTTTTCTTCTCAATTAAATTTTCTTCTCAATTGTGAACACTAGTGTATTTGTTAACTGGGTGAACTAATCCTGGCTATACACGTGTGTAAATCAATGGCTAGTATTTTATGATAAAATAAACTAGTGTATTTTACGATTTGATAATAAAATCCTAGCCATACACGCGTGTAAATCAATGGCAAGGATTTGTTCACTCAGTTCGCAAATACACTAGTGTTCACTTTGGAACCTCACCCAATATATATATATATGATAAAGATCATTTTAGAACACTAATTATTGCGAGAACAAAAAGAACAACTCTAAATCACTGAACTTTGGGATTTAAGATTCATATTTTTAAAATTTTAAGTTTTTTTGCATTCATATGTGTATTATTTATACATAAAAACCATATATTTATACTTACACATAGCCTATATACATGTAGGTAATTTAACCTCCACATAACCTACATATGTGTAGGTTATATAAAAAATAAAAAAATTTCATATTTTGTTTTAAATTCTAGTGTGAAAAACAATAAATCTTACATTTTGTAACATTTTCATTTACTTTTTAAGGTTTTTAGGACGGAAAAAATGGGTGATTCACTTTGTCCTGCGTGTTCTCGGAATATTTAGTGTTTGCATAGAACCTTCCCATGTGTGTGTGTGTATATATATATAGGGTTCGGTTCATTTGTAAACAACCCTTTGATAGTGAACACTAGTTAATTAATCATAGCCCTTGATTATCAATATACAAGTGTAAATCAATGGCCAGGATTTGATGATGAAAATACACTAGTGTATTTTACGATTTGATGAAGTAAATCAATAGCCATGATTTGTTCATTCAGTTCACAAATACACTAGTGTTTACTCTAAAACCTCACCATGTATATATAGGAGAAGGATCTTGTTGGTACACTTTATGTGGACGCGACTCGACCCGGTTCGATTCGGTTCTGGTCGACTCGGTTAGGTCCGGCTCAAGCCCGACGTCATGACATTCCTCTGTCATGCGCCTCAGAGTTCGACACGCGAAGCACGGAGCGCTGCAAGCCATTCCCGTTTACACATCACCATGACATCATCATTGTGATGTCATGGTGATGTCACTACCTTTGAAATTGTGCAAAGATTATAACAGAAAGTTGTCTGGGCCGTAAACCTTTGCACATTGGGCCAATTATCTTGTGATGGGCTTTGACTTTTATATGGGCCTCTACAACTCGACGAAACAAGATGTTGAATTAATATGTATGTCGACGAAACAGAATGTGTTTCGTCGACTTTAGTGTTTCGTCGTGCCTTTATGCGTTTCGTCGCAGTCTGTGTCTGTGTCCAGTATAAATACCCCTCATAGTTTCTGTGTGAAACTGATGAGAGTTGTGAGACTTTGAGAGAGTCTGTTAAAACATTGTTTGTATATGTTTGTATCCGTTCTCATCCCTAATCAATAGATATTGAATCTTTGGTTACGTGTCTGTGTTTTACACTGTGTTTGGTTTGCACCGTCACGGGGATTCCGCACCCGTTACCGTGTTCGTGATAAACAAGGATAGGTTTTCGTTATCGATCCACCGGACCGTGTTCGTGATAAACAAGGATAGGTTTTCGTTATCGATCCACCGGAAAAACGGGACCTACAGATCTGTTAACCATCCTTTATTGCGAGAACTGCGAGAACCAATGTGAACACAACCAAAAATACCTAAAAATAGCTAAAAAACACACAGTTTTTTTTTAATATTTTTTACTTTAAATTCGCTGTATTTCGTTTAAAAAAAAATTTTTCTACTAAAAGTAGCGATTTTTAAGTAAAAAATATTAAAAAATAATTGCCTGTTTTTTAGATTTTTTAAGGTTTTTTTGGGGGTTTAGTTTTAAGAATTTAGCTTGGGTGGGGAGAGGGGGGTTTTAGTTTTTTTTTTTTTTTTTTGGGAGGGGGGGGGGGTGTGGGGGGTTAGGGTTTTTTTTTGGGGAGGAGGGGGGGGGGGGGGGGTTGGGGCGGTTTAAGTTTTTGGGGTGGGGTTTGGTTTTTTTAGGTTATTTTGTTGTGTTCACATTGATTCTCGTGTTCTCACAATAAAGGTGGTTTTCAAATGAACCTTACACTATATATATATATATATATATATATATAGGGTAGGGTTCCAGCGTGAACGACCTCCCAAGAGTGAACTGCGTGAACAGATATGGACCCTTGATTTCCTTTTTAGTTGTTAAGGGTAGGATTGTAATTATATAAAAAATTAGATTTAAATCATTATTTTAATAATTGAATTAAGTTACATCTTTCCTAATTTAAATTCATTATCCACATTATGTTTATTTATTAATAAGATAATTATCAAAACAAACAACAAATCACCAGATTTCAATTGTAATTTTTATTTCAGATTTCATCACCTGAATTCAAATTTTGATTTTTAAGATCCACCTAACCTTCATATTTCAACGGTATACACATGTGTACTTGTATATAAATAGAACAGTACACATGTGTACTCAGCATCGTACATATGTGTACAGTAATTCACAGGTGTACATCAACATTCAATACAAAAAAAATTCCGAGATATCACAAAAACAGACGATATACACATGTGTACATCGCATTAAAAAGAGGGCAAAATCAGAATACACATGTGTACATTGCATTTAAACAAATAATTATTTTAATAATTGAATTAAGTTACATCTTTCCTAATCCTTGATTTGATTTGTGAGAGATTTATGCAATCAATTTAAGAGAATAATTGATTACTTGATTTGTGAGAGATTTATGCAATCAATTTAAGACTGAAATTACACATATACCCTTTTTGTATTTAATTAAATGAAAAAAATTAACCAAATAATTATCATCATGCCACTCACTTTAATCTCAAGATCATAAAAATCAAGGGTCCAGATCAGTTCACGCAGTTCACTCTTGTGATTTTGTTCACGTTTGAACCTAATCCTATATGTATATATATATATATATATAGAGAGAGAGAGAGAGATATGCCGGTTAATGTACAAAATGCCTTAACGTACATTGCGTACGCGACTCAGCATCAACATGCGAATATATACGTACATGCGATTTCATATATATGCACAAGCGATCTCATTAGTATGTAGAAAAAGTAAATACACACATATATAGCATTCGATTTCATTAAACCATACATTCACTTTCATATATATCATGCGACTTCATATATATACACACATGCGATTTCCAATTTTTTTATATTATAATGTGCAATTTTGTCATCGCGTACGTAATGTACGATAAGGCCAATTATACGATATATAATTGTTGGTGCACTTGTGTCTGTACTTTGTCTGTATTTTGTCATGATTCAAAACGATGTCTTTGTTAGTCCTGTAAGTTTGACCAAGTCAACCATCCTCCGGTTTGTCTTGGCCAAACAGTTAGACAATGGTTGTAATATGTCTGTGTCGAAGGATGTGTCATCGAAGGATTGTTTAGATCCTTCGATGAGCTCGAAAGATAAGCATTCGATAGATGGACCTCGAAGGATATCATCCTTCGAGGTACATGTGGATCCTTCGAGCTGTTTCAGGTCGATAGATGATCCTTCGATCAGTCTATCTGATCCTTCGACCAGACGTGCTGTGATGGATATAAATATCCATGTAGTGTGTTCACTTCAAGAGAACAGACACTAAGAGAGAACACACACGAGAGAGAGAGTTTACAGAATACATTTGTAAACCTTGTGCTGTAACCGAACCTTTCATTCGTATTAATACAAGTGGTGTTAATCGGTGAAGTTTGTGTGTTGTGTTTGTGCTTATTCTATCTCGGTTCTCGTATGAACTCCCGGTTTGCATGCTAGCTTGGATTCCGCACTCGCTAGTGTGTTAGATATAACAAGGATAAGGTTTGACCTCATCCTCCGAGGGACCTACAAGTGGTATCAGAGCCGTGGCTCTTTTCCTTGTTAAAAACCGGGTTTATACAAGATTTTGGAGTGTTTTGGACAAAAACTCACTTGGTTTAGTAACCGTTTTCTGTGATTTTCTCGCATTTCTTGACGTTAAAACGTGTTCTAAACTAACGGGGTGTGTTAAAGGAAGGTTTGGGTAACTTAAAAATCTGTTTTTAAGATGTTTGGTAATTTCCGGCCATACTCCGGCTTACTCCGGTGACCGGTTTCTGGGTTAAACCTTCGTTTTTTTTTATCATATTTTATTGTTCAAAATCTTGGTTTTGGTAAAAAATCATGGTCTGACCATACTTTCTGCCGAAAGATTTCACCAACCCATCACCTTTTTCACCAACCTGTCATTTTTGTCAACTGTGTCAGATCAGATCGAAGGATATCCTTCGAAGTCGAAAGATCATCTTTCGATCAAAGGAGGATCGATAGATAATCATCCTTCGAGCATCCTTCGAAGTCAGTGACTTATCCTTCGATCCAAGGAATCTTTTCGAAGCATACATCTTTCGGTCTACAGTTCTTTTTCGAAAGATAAGGATCCTTCGTTTGGAGAATCTTTCGAAATCATTGTTCGAATCTCAACAGTGATCTTTCGAACACTGTTGATCCTTCGAACAAGTCTTGATCTTTCGATCCTTAGTCTGTTTATGTTTAACAAGTTTGTGATTCTCAGGTATTATTTTTCTTGATCAAAAATGAATCCAAGATGGGGTAGACCGGTAAATACAGAAATGTATTTTGGTACTCCGACTCCGGATTCTTCTTCGCAAGCTAATGCTATATCTACCGGTCAATGGGCATTCGTATCAAATCAAACTCCAAGTGTTCAAAGCATTCTCTTAAGCGAGAGCGAAACCGGAAGTTTGAATAGGCCTCCAAAGTTGATGCACTTATATGAATATCCAGGATGGATTGACAGATTTCATACATACGTCCTTGGACAAAATACAGAATTGTGGTTGCGGTTCATCACAGATTTCGATCAAACAATAGAAGTTGCCGCATCATCTGCTGCTACGTTTGCAGATCTTACGGAAGATCAGATGAAGGTCTATGATTTGGAAAAGAAGGCATATGCCATTCTTACTCAGGCGTTAAGTAAAGATATTTATCATCAATTTGTCAGTTACAAGACAACGAAAAGGTTGTGGGATGCATTGAAGACAAGGGGCGTAGGAAATGAAGCGACACGTCAATTGAGAAAAGACCTGCTAAAGAAAGAGTTTGATGGTTTTACATGTATGGAGAATGAATCTTTAGGAGATTTGACAAGTCGATTTAATCATCTGCTGACTGAATTGTCAAATTTTGAGGTTGTTACAACTCCAGCAGAGATTGTGAAAAAGTTTGCAGGTGCGTTGCCACCTCAATGGAATACTTTCTTGGAAATCATGAAGTACAATGGCACTTTAGCTACAACAAGCTTCAATGACTTTGTTCAACTCCTGGAAAACAAGAATCAGGAAGAAACTCTCAAGGCAAAAAGAGTTCCAGTGCCACAAAATCCTGAAATGTATTATGGAACTTCTAGCACTTCTACAAAACCTTCTTCACATGCTCCAATTCAAACAGCGTTTGTGTCTAGCACTGACATGTATGGCAATACTATCCAAGTTCCGGTCCCTCCAAAAACAGACATGTATGGAAATCCGCTTGAACCAGTTCCTCAATCAGTACCACAACAGCAAAGCCAACGACCTATCAGAGCAACTGATATGTTCGGAAATCCATTACCTGTTCGATCTCCCGGAACAACAGACATGTATGGGAATCCACTTCCTCCTCAATCTACCGTACCAACAGACATGTATGGAAATCCACTTCCTCCTCAACAGCAAGCGTGTTATGGAAGCACATCATCTGCTGGTCAACAATCAAAGCCAAATACAGTAAGGCTCGACACCTCAAGCTTTTCTAAAGTCAATGTGGAAGTAGCAAAGGAACACATGGAGCTGCTAAACACTTTGGTGAGCGCATACTGTGGATTAGTGGAAGGTCAGATTGGTAACATTAATCTGACACAAGAAGACTATCAGCAGATCGATAAAGAGGAGATGGAGATGATGGACATCAAGTGGGCCTTTGCCAGTGCTGTTAGGCGAGCAAAGGATTTCATGGAAAGAACTGGCAGAACCAGCTTGGAAAGCAAGAAAGACACCAAGTATGGATTTGATAAGCAGGCTGTTAAGTGTTTCAATTGTGGTGAACGTGGTCATTTCAAACGTGAATGTACGAGGCCATCTCAACATGGAAACCAAAATCCTTTCAGAGGTCAAGGCAACAGGACAAATCAGAACCAAGTAAGGAACAATGAGCGCACATTGGTGCCTGTCAACAACCAGAGTCAAGCAGGACCATCTAATGCCAACCAGGCACTTGTGGTTCAAGTAGATGAAGGTTGTGATTGGTCAATCCAGTTGGGAAATGATGCTCCAGATGGAACAGCATGTTTTGCTGAAGTGGTTAAGGATTTAAATCACGCCAGTGGTGGAGAATCTTCCGCCAATGGTGGTGAATCTTCTGAGGATGAAGACTCTTCTGGTTATAGTAGAAGTTCGGATGAAGAATCCTCGAGTTCAGGCGATGATCATTTGGATGACACATCAAGTGCGTCAGTTAATGCAGATACTGATGAGCTATTGGAAGAAGCTGGAGCAGGAATTCAAAGAACATCTATTTTGGTGGATCAAGCTGCTTATTCTTCGTCTTCTCTCCATTCAGCCTTTATGGCTAATGTCGACAGTTCATCAAGTCAGGTATGTGTCGATGAACCCACTTCTGCTATTTGTGATAATTGTGATAGATTGCATGTTAGATGTGCTGATTTAGAGGCAAACATGTCTGAGTTGCAAGGCAAACATGATGCTTTACAAGCTAGTTTGTTTGACTTGCAAGACAAACATGTTTCATTAAATGATAAGTGGTGTGAATTGCAAAGCAAACACGAGGCTTTGCAAGAGAAATATGATGTGACATTCATTCACAATCAGAAATTGACCGTTGATCTTTCGAAGTGCACTGAAGCCAACATGTTTTATGAAAACCATGAAAAGGAGTTTAAATTGGTAATTGAGAAATTAAAGAAAGATAAAACCGAGTTAACTAAAATGGTTTCCAGAAAACAAACTGACATTAATTTGTATATAACTCGCCTTGAGGTAATGCAAAAGGAAATGGCTTGTGTGAAAACTGAAAGTGAGGCGATCCAACTTAAGCTAGACAGTTATTTGAGCTCTAGCTATGTGTTGGATCACATCATTAACGTACAGAAAGAGAAACGGGATGTCACATGCATAGGTTACAAGAAATGTCCACCACCTGTGAGACACAATTATGATGCCATGCCTGACGAGGAAGATAGAGTTTTCTTTGAACCATCTGTTCCTTTAGATGTTGAAGAATTTGCAACAGGACTCGGATACAAGAAGGAAGTATCATCAGATTCAGATGCGTCAGCAGATACTTTTGTAACTGCTGAACAAAATCAGGATCCTCCAGTTGTGATTGAGGATGCTGATTCTTCTGATGATGAATCTGATGATACTGATTCTGCAAAGTCTGATGCGGTAATCAAAGAAGAGGACATACCTCTTGAGAATCATATTCTATGTGATCCTCCTGCAAAACATGCTAAGACTGTTGCAATTGAGTCCTTGTCTGCACAAGAGTCGGAGAGTGTGGATTTGCTGTACACTCTTGTTGGTGATAATAAAATTTATTCAGACAAAGATTTTCCTATTAAGAATGTTAATCAATCCTTAATCAGTAAAGTCTTTGAAAATTCAACAAGTAAGTTTTTGGGAAAGACAGGATCACATGTTACAGTGACACAGTGTCCTCCTATCCCAAAGGCTGAAGTTAGAAAACAATATGGAAATCAGAAATTACCAACAGTGCAGAAACAGCAAAATCATACCAAACCAAAAGGAAAAGCATCGACTCAAAGTCAAAAGAAGCCGAATCAGAAGAAAAACAAAAATGTGAACTTTGTGAAATCCAAGGGAACGGACAAAATTGCAACATTTGAAAATCAATCTAACTTAGATTTTGTCAAGAAAGCAACAGTGATGAAAAGGAATGAACCAAATAGTTCAAAACCTAGTACCTCGGGATCACAAAGTTCATCATCGGCAAGACGATCACATGAGACTTCGGGGTTTGTTGAACGAAGATCATGTTTTGAATGTGGTACAATTGGACATATTATTCGAAATTGTCCGTATCTTCATAAATTAAAAGCCAAAGAAGATGATCCCCGTGAACGCAATGACCGCAAGCGATCTGTTTCATCAAAACAAGATCCCCGACTTGTAAGAGAAAGGGAAAAGAAACAGAAACGCCAACAGGTCAAGGTAATTGAAAAGGCACTTAAAACTGATGTGGTTCAAAAACAAACTGTTCCAGTTAAACCAGAAAATTCAAAGTTTTCAAAAACTTCAAACAATCATGAAGTTAAATTTTCAAACAATCAAACTGGTAAAACTCAACAGACCTGGAAACCAAAATCTGTTATTGAATCAGGGGGACCATCACAATTTTCAAATCATCAAAGAATAGAAGTTATTGTTGTTGATGAAAATGGAAGACCCAAGACCACAATGGCTTGGGTCCCCATCTCCAACTAATCAATTGAGTTCATGTGCAGGGTGTTCCAGGAGGAACTATCAGTAGTCATTGGATTGTTGATAGTGGGGCATCCAGGCACATGACAGGCGACATGAAGCTTCTCTACGACGTCAAATCTATTAGAGGAGGTTATGTTGCTTTTGCTGGAGATAAATGCGGATATATTACGGGTGAAGGAATGATTTCCAACGGGGTTGTGAGCTTTGACAAGATCAACTTCGTACAACAACTTGATCACAATCTTCTTAGTGTTTCTCAAATTTGTGATAAGCAGTTCTCAGTACACTTTGATGCAAATGGATGCTATGTGCTGAAACCCGGCTTCAAAATTCCAAAAGAATGGATTCTCTTATCGGCTCCAAGGATAAATGATTTGTATGTCCTTGATATGAGCCAAGCTATCACAACGTCTGCTCAAGCAACTTGTTTCGTTTCCAAAGCCACAGAAAAAGACACAATCTCTTGGCACAGACGAATGGGTCACATTCACTTACGCAAAATGAATCATTTGGTGTCAAATGAATTGGTGAATGGTGTTCCTCTTAAAAACTTCCATCTTCAAGACGTCTGTGTCTCGTGCCAGAAAGGAAAACAAACAAAGAAGCGACACCCTACAAAGAAAATCAACACGGTGGCTGTTCCTCTTGAACGTTTGCACATGGATTTGTTCGGTCCTGTCAAGCACAAAAGTATTAGGAATGATCAATATTGCCTCGTGATTACTGATGATTATTCAAGATTTTCTTGGGTGGCGTTCATGGCACACAAGAGCGAAACCTTCGGTATTATCAAAAACTTGATCATTCAGATTGAGAATCTATATAAGTTGAAGGTTAGGCGGATACGTAGCGACAATGGTACTGAATTCAAAAATCATGCCATGGCGGAGTTTTGCACTTCAAAAGGTATTCTTCACGAATTTAGTGCAGCTTATACTCCTCAACAGAATGGCGTCGCTGAACGTAAGAACCGCACATTGATCGAGACTGCTAGGACAATGTTGGTAGAGTCACAGTTACCGATTCCCTTCTGGACTGAAGCTGTGTCCTCTGCATGTTACACGTTGAACCGAGTCCTCACAGTCAAAAGGCACAACAAGACCTGCTTTGAGCTTATTAACAAACGGAAACCAGATTTGTCATATCTTGAACCGTTTGGAGCTCCGTGCACAATAATCGATCCTAATGGAAAGTTTGGGGCAAGAGCAATTGATGGATACTTTCTTGGGTATTCCACCCCTAACTTAAGAGTCTGGAATCTAGAGACTAAAAGGGTCGAGGAATGGTCTGAAGTCAGAGTACAAAGGCACACTTTGCCAGTTAGAAATCCTGGACAGCCTTGGATATTTGAGTACGATGACTTTTTCAATTCGATCGATGTTGAAGCAGTTGAAGAAAATGCTGCGGCAAGGATGTTTTTCGAGAGTGACAACGCAACAGATTCACCGTTGGTTCGTCCAATTATTGTCAATCAAGAACCATCTTCAGTGAATAATAATGCTCTCGACAATGAGGATTTTCACGATGCTACCGAATTGAACGAATCTTCAGAGGATGATGAATTTCTAGATGCAGATCAAGAAGCTCCAACAACAGCAGTTCATGGTACTTCAGAGGGTACTCCTCCAGTGGACGCCCCTAGAACAGCTGAAGCTACTGCATCATCCTCTTCGTCAATTCCGGGCATTGAATTGGTTGTTGATCTCAATCTCAACAATCTGGGTATAATCATTCCAGTTCAAGATAATCCAGAAACAAGGATTCACAATACCCATCCTCAACAAAACATCATCGGAAATGTACAAAGTGGCGTTCAAACAAGAAACATGTTGCGAAACAACAACAATGCAGGCTTATATGCAACTATCCGAGAATCTGGTCAACAAAATGATTGGTCTTTCGCGTGTTATGTCTCACAGGAAGAGCCAAGAACTTGGAAAGAAGCTTTGAAAGATAACTCTTGGGTTGAAGCGATGCAGGAAGAACTGCAACAATTCCAGAAGCTTGGTGTCTGGAAACTCGTAGAGAAACCTGCTGGTTACAAGAAGATTGGTACCCGTTGGGTGTTTAAATGCAAAAAGGATGACCGTGGAGTCGTTATTCGAAACAAAGCAAGGCTAGTCGTTCAAGGTTTTCGTCAGATAGAAGGGATCGACTACAACGAAGTGTATGCACCTGTTGCACGTCTAGAAGCTATTCGGATCTTTCTGGCTTATGCCTCATTCAAAGGTTTCAAGGTATACCAGATGGACGTGAAAAGTGCATTTTTACATGGTGTGGTGGAAGAAGAGGTGTACGTCGAACAGCCTCCAGGTTTTGAAGATCCTATCCATCCCGATCGGGTTTGGTTGCTCAACAAAGCTCTATATGGTCTACATCAAGCACCGCGAGCTTGGTACGCAACCTTATCTAATTATCTGCTGGAGAATGGATTTCGCAGAGGTCTTATCGATTGTACTATTTTCATCAAAGAACAAGATGGAGATCTTCTACTGGTACAGGTATATGTTGATGATATTATATTTGGTTCTACTAATGATGTTTTGTGTAGGAATTTCGAGCGCATTGGGCAGGATAAATTCGAGATGAGTGCTATGGGGGAAATGACTTTCTTTTTGGGCCTACAAGTACAACAAACCGAGTCTGGGATATTCATCCATCAGACTAAATATGTTGGTGACATCTTGAGCCGGTTCCAGATGTCTGATGCAACGCCCATCGGTACCCCATTGCCACAAAATCACGGAATTACTCCAGACTTGAAGGGTGAAGCTGTTAGCCCCTCATACTACCGCGCGATGATCGGATCTCTTATGTACCTCACAGCATCAAGACCAGATATAATGTACCCAACGTGCCTGCTAGCCAGATATCAAGTCAACCCGAAGGCCTCACATCTTGCAGCTGTAAAAAGGATTTTTCGTTATTTGAAGGGTTACCCTGACACCGGTCTATGGTACCCTAGGGATAATAACTTTGACTTGATCGCATTCAGTGATTCTGATTTTGGCGGATGCAAAATCGACGGCAAATCCACAACGGCTGGATGTCAGTTTTTGGGAAATCGCCTAGTCACATGGCAGTGCAAGAAGCAGACGTGCGTCGCTACATCAACATGCGAAGCTGAATACATTGCTGCCTCAAGTTGTTGCTCCCAAGTCCTATGGATCTAACAACAAATGCGCGACTACGGTTTTGAATTCCTAACTACTCCTATTTACGTTGATAATTCTGCTGCCTTACAGATCACTAGAAATCCTGTGCAGCATTCAAAGACTAAGCACATCGAAATTAAGTATCACTTCATACGTGATTGCTTTGAGAAAAGGCTAATCGATGTTACTTACGTCCACACCGATGACCAACGTGCCGACCTTTTTACCAAAGCATTTGACAAATCAAGATTTGACTATTTATTATTGGTAAACGGCATTAAGGTCAAACAAGAGTAAAACCAACATCGGAAAATCATTTTTGTAAATACCTTTGTGTTTTAAATTTGTCTTAGTTTATTGATTTTAGGGGGAGTAAATCCAAAATTTGAAAATCCAAAAACATCGAAAAATTTCAAAAACACAAAAACAATAGAAAAACAAAAATGAGTTTCCTGGCGAGCAAAAGAGAAAGTGATAGTACATCAGTGGTCTATCCAAACCTCTTTAAACCTAATCTGAAAAACGATAAGCAGCTCTATATAAGATGTATCGGTAGGCTCACAATCATTTTAAAGTGTGCAGGGTGATATAAACTTAAATCGACTGAAGACCAGGTGGGAACCATTCATTGGCATATGGTCTTAGTACCGAAATTTCGTTTGAGAGATTGCCGAGGTTCAGAGATATTCGGTCTTTATGCTGCTTATCATCTGGGTATCATGGTTGTATCTTTTACCGAAAAATAACGGGGACGCAAGTCTAGATCTTCCATGATACCATACATACGTGTACATATTGCATTCGACCTCAATAAGTGATCAACAATCACATGTCCCCAAATAAGTGATAATATATCACATCTATCCGGGAGTCAAGTTCGTCTCTCTGCTGTACGAAAGTACTGACCTGTTCACGGACTTGCTCCTGTGCCCTCATGCATCGAAAATCAAGTTCCTCATCAATAAGTGATTCTATCACATAGGGCTTGTTTTCAAATCAAAATAAGTGAGTTTCTCACATCATATACGGTCAAACAGATGATAATCGGTATACTCACCGGTAAGATGAACCCTCGTGCATACCTTGATACGGGAATGTGTCGTGATGTGGATGAACACCGGTCGGTAAGTATAAATCCTACCTTAATGTATCCCCGCGCCATGATTACATCTGATAAGTTGAGCTTATGTGGACAACAATACCGATAATTGTTATAGGATGCTTATATTAATGTTAACTAATTGAACAACAAGAGTGTTTTGGCATGACCGTACACTGATATGATTCTCTTACCCTCGAAACTCGCAAACAGAATGTCTGTAAATATTTATTTAATGCTTTCAGTTTCTGCATCTTTGTATATATTTATTTACTGCTTTCAGTCTTTACATTTGAAATATTCAAAAATACCAAAAAGATTTTAGGTGTGTTTTAATATAAACTTTCTAAAAAGCCAAAAAGATTTTATTTCCTCCTTATTTTTGATCGTACGATGTTGGAACTCGAGTCTTCGTTACCTGAAACCTGATTGAAAACCGAGAACGACTAAATCTTCATAAACGGTCGAAATTTGCAAGTTTTGAAAGTTAAAGACTAAAATTGACAAATTTTCTAAACTTTCAAACTGTCGGACGGTGTTTGATTGAACAATGGTCACATGTGTGTCGTTTGTTTATGATATTCCAGGCAGTTGTTCTCATTACGCGTTTAGATTTCTTGCATGTGCAGATTCTAAAGGCAAGGAGAACATGGTCGATGACAAGCTTTGGAATGAAGATATTACGTGAAGGCACTCAAGTGATGAAGATGATCGAGCTGCCGCTGACCATCATCAACACCACAAGGATCTCAATTCATAAAGAACAAGTATTTCACGAGCATAACTCAAGGGGGAGCTTATGTTAAGGGGGAGTTTGTCAACACACTTCCTACATGAAACGGGGAGTTTGTTGATACATTTTCTGCTTTCAAGACGTGAAGACTTTAAAGATCCTCCGACATTGAAGACTTGAAAAGACGTCAAAGACTTGAAGTCTCGAAGATCGAGACAAAAATCGAGACAAAGCTACAGCCAAGGGGGAGTTTGTTGGTGCACTTGTGTCTGTACTTTGTCTGTATTTTGTCATGATTCAAAACGATGTCTTTGTTAGTCCTGTAAGTTTGACCAAGTCAACCATCCTCCGGTTTGTCTTGGCCAAACAGTTAGACAATGGTTGTAATATGTCTGTGTCGAAGGATGTGTCATCGAAGGATTGTTTAGATCCTTCGATGAGCTCGAAAGATAAGCATTCGATAGATGGACCTCGAAGGATATCATCCTTCGAGGTACATGTGGATCCTTCGAGCTGTTTCAGGTCGATAGATGATCCTTCGATCAGTCTATCTGATCCTTCGACCAGACGTGCTGTGATGGATATAAATATCCATGTAGTGTGTTCACTTCAAGAGAACAGACACTAAGAGAGAACACACACGAGAGAGAGAGTTTACAGAATACATTTGTAAACCTTGTGCTGTAACCGAACCTTTCATTCGTATTAATACAAGTGGTGTTAATCGGTGAAGTTTGTGTGTTGTGTTTGTGCTTATTCTATCTCGGTTCTCGTATGAACTCCCGGTTTGCATGCTAGCTTGGATTCCGCACTCGCTAGTGTGTTAGATATAACAAGGATAAGGTTTGACCTCATCCTCCGAGGGACCTACAATAATGATACTCATTTTGTTTTTAAGCTATAAAATGTTTGTTATATGAACTAATCCCCTAGGATATATGTCAATTATCTTGCTTCAGAGATTAACTCATTTCATGCATTTGGTCTAGTTGTAATATGTTAGGAAACGCCAATGCCTTTGGTGGCGATTTTATCGGTCTCAAGCTCAGATAAGAAAAAGGGTATATAACAATATAAGAAGGCCTTGAAATTTCATTTCGTTACTCGTTGAGAATGGAGAGAATCAAAAGTAATAGAAGTTAACATTATGGTTGAGTAGTCAGTCCTCTTCAAACTGAAAATTCAATTGGTACAAAGATATTTAATCTTGTATTATTGTATATATTTAGATTTATATTACATGGGTTAAGTTATTCTACAAAAGCTCCTAAAAATAAGAAGCGTACAAAGACACCATAGATAGCACAAGATGACACAATGTCCAGCAAAATATAACACAATGTCGAAAAATATAACACAATGTCTAGGAAAAAAGACACAATGTGGTACAAAAAAGATACAATAACGTAAATATAGAAAACACAATAATAAATTATAGACACAATAATAATAAACAAAAAATCTAAAATCTACAACCTATAAATCCAAAAGTAAAAACCTAAAATCTCACATCGTAAAGTTCGATAAAATGTTTCCAATGCCGCTTGAATGAGCATGACTTCTTATTTTACGAGCATTTGTATTTGATCCTCAACCCATATTACATTTCATTGCATGACTAATACTTCATTAGTAATCTTACCATCTAAAACATGATATATTGCACCTGCATCTAAATTATTAATTATAATATCACATATATAACATGAAGTTAGCTTGTAGCCGCAAACTTATATATCCTGGATAACCTTAAAATTGTTTTCATAATTTGTAATATGCAATATTTTTAATATATTAGACCAAATATATATTAGTTACATCCTCATTGGCACGTACTATTAATGTTGGATATAACTAGGTTTAGAGTTCAAAATAAATACTTCTAACAAAATTGAACTTGACTTATAGCATATAGTTGTTACATTATGAAAATAAACAAATCTGGTCATTAAACTCGTTTTGGATAAAGTTCGATACAAATAAGTTTACTTATAAAGAAGAAATTAAATGGCATGTAGTTAGATACACCCACAAGGCATGCGAGCAAGGTATACGTAATTAGTAATTACATATCAACTTTGCAACAATAAATAGAATGAATTTCTATTTGCTAACTTTTTTCTTCTTACGCATAACTGCACATCCCCGACATGCAAGAATTCCCTCTCTTGCATCGATTGTTGCAGCCTCCACAGATTCTCTTGTCTGTCATCAGGTTTACGCATTTCCCCTTGCAGCAAATCTCTTGGTGCTTGCATTTATTCCCACAAAGCCCACAGTTTTGTTTATCAGTCTTAACATTGACACATTTCTTCTTGCAACAGTCTGGACCTGGGCTACCTTTCGCTCGACATAGTCTTGGGTTTTTGTTGCATTTCACCAAGCCCCTCGAGTGTTGAGCAAGGAATCGACTTGCCCCTCTTAGTGAACCAGATGTAGGAACAAGATCTTCTTCATCGTCTAATTCATTAGGTTCAAAGCCATCAGAATGATCAAGGTTATCAAGATTTTCTTTATCATTGTGTTTTAGAAAGAGGAATATGAGATGTATAGATGTTTGGATGAAGTTATGGATATTAAGATTAACTAGTAGGATTCCCCTGCGCTACGCGGCGGGATTTCGATCGATATCGATTTGGGTTGTTACGGTAGTCGCTATAGCAAACAAAAGATAAGACCTAAAAATAAAGTCATTGCGGCAGAGTTCGTTAAATGTATTACAATGTTCAAACTGATCACTTCTTGCACAACTAATAACCATATAAGAACTTGTATTTTTTTACCCGATATGCGACCGAGCAATTTGCCTAGAGCAGTCTATCAACTTGTCTTTTTTTGACAAGTTACGCAACCGATCCATTTGCCTCGCCATAGCCAACAACCAACAACAAATGTAAACGGGTCAAACATGTCTAGTCAGCAAAACGGGTCTAGTTAATAAAAAGATATGGAAATACTTTTATTGGATTTAAACATAATCTTAGACCAACCTGTCCATTTAGCACAATATAACATATATTAAAATTTATAGCAACATAAACAGATGAATTCAATTTGATATGTACCACACCACATAAAAAGCATACACTGCATTGCTTTTGAACCTAAACACCTATTACTTTCTTCAAGCTATAATATGTCTACCAGTGACTTTATACTTGCAAATGTGATTCCAGGTAGAAATAGGTCTTCATGGTTCCATTTGATTGGTTGGTCGTCGTGTGTTCACTTCTACCTCAATCGCAGATTCACATTTTGTAAGAATCAATAACCTGCTATAAACATCATCAACCTAGATAAAAAATCAAAATCAAACAAATCCCCGAAAATAAATATCGCTAAAAGCATAATTAGTAAAGCAAATGAGCACAACTACATCAGATTAGGTAGGGATTCAACTTCGATTTAAACAAACCTCAGTATTCTATAATCTATATTACTAAAAGTGCCAACTGTCAACAGGTCTATTAGTGGTGTGGCTAACATAATTCATAACAATGAGCTGCTAATGCCTGCTAGGTACACTGGTGGTGAGGCTAACATAATTCATAACAATGAGCTGCTATGTAAACTAATCTACAACTGACCTCTTAGTGACGTGTTAACATAAATCATAACAATGAAATGCTATGTACAGATTGGTGTTCTTACTTTATGCAAAAGGGACCGTGCCGTTGGCTCTTTTCTAGAGCTGAAAAAACACACACCATCGTCGGAGTCATTAACCATTCCATTGCCAGAACCGGATAACATCACTATAGGTTCCCACAACCTCTAGAATAGCGAGAACCGGTTAACAGGTTGGAATATGTTAACTCTTACAAATGGTTGCCAGGAATCTGATCGGAATCTTTGTCGGATCCAATTTCTCTCCCCACCGCCACCGAATCTGTCAACTCCACTCATCACCACCGGTATCTCGAAATAGAAACCCTACTTCTGTCGCTTAAATCGGGCAATCCAGCCAGCAGATCTGGTCGTAATCATGTCGGCCGTCTTGCCTTCGTCGGAGCTCAAGGCTACAACCGTCACCGTGACTCCTCCCACCACCGGAACGGTGGCTGTTTACTGCTACAAACACCACCACCACCCTCTGTTTTCGTCGTTTGGGTTACCGGAGTACACCGCCATCGCCGCTGTCACAACGTAGCAACCGGAGAGAGGCCACAAACAGCAACTGACACGGCTACCATCACCATCATCAGCGTTGAAGTGCGTCACCGGCGTCACGGGGTGAACAGGTCGGCTCTTCATCCATCATTCTCTCTTTTGCGTCTCTCTCTACTCCGCATCTCTTTGTCGCACTGGTTTCAACATATTAACGCTGTCACAGTAAATTCACTATTCCTCAGTTATGTTTGAAATTAATATAGGTATACAATTGGTATTGCGTGTATTTATAGGGGAGATGTGACTATTAAGTTTGAAAATTAATTATGAGTGTCATGGGAGTCTAGGTATTAAAAAAAAGTTAGGCTTTTCGATGGTATTTTTGTAGCAAAGGCTCCACTAAAAAGAGTCAGTTCTGACTTTGAATGGTATTTTCTTCTTCCTAAGTCTTTCAAATGGGAATAAAACATATGCGTTGACATCTTGTTTATTGGAAAGTTGTTTGTCCTCCTTTTTTTTTTGAACGGCAGACACACTTTATATATATATATATAAAGAGCCAGCAAGAAGCTGAAAAACAACAAAAACCGGAAACAAAAACAGACCAAACAAGAAAAACAGACTACATCGACTCGATTACATCAAAAAACTTCCATTTACCCCAAACCGGCTGCTTCAAGGATGACCGAGAAGACACCCAACCGAAGCTCTCTTCTTTAATCTGGTCCACCACCGAGGAAACCGGGATGAAAATGCCTTCGAACACTTTTTTGTTTTTAGTTTTCCAAATGCACCACACCGTAGCGGTAGTAACCAAAATAACGCATCTTTTCCAAATTCTACCCCCGAGGTTGGACTTGATATAGGAGAAGAGATCCTTGGAATTGTTAACCTCCATAGGAAACTTAATTCTGCACCAAGCCATTATGTTCCACCAAATGCTACGCGACCAAAGACAGTTGACAAAGATATGGTCCGTATCCTCCTCTGCTATACCGCAACGAGGACACACCGTGTCCGAAAGAGTTATACGGTGGACCAGCCCCACTTTTGATGCGATTTTTCCGAGTAACGCCCTCCACAAAAGGTAGTTGGCCTTCGGGGTGGCCCAATTGCACCATTTGAAAACAATATCAACCTCACCATTCCCTATCGTAGCTGATTCTAAATCCTCTCGGACTTGTTTGACCGAAAAAGATCCAAGCGGATCGCTCCTCCATTTCCACACACCGTCCACCTTTATATATATATATATATATATATATATTATTTCGTTTAATAAGTGTTTTTATAAAAACATTATAAGATAACAATAATAAGTTAAAAATTTGATGCAACTTATAATTTTTAAGTAAAACTAATATGAAGTGTATTGCCCTATACGCTTCCTATTAAACTTATGGGAATCGTATTGGGCAATACGCTTCCTATTGGGTCACTTTTCAGACCTATATAGTTTTGAACTGCGTGCGCGTCAGAGAATATTGTACCAATAGGAACCGTGTTGCCCATTACGCTTCCTATTGGTGTCGCATTTAATGTTTCAAACCCTATGAGAAGTGTATTGGCCTATATGGTTTCTATTGAGGGATGTACAAAAATTTTAGGGGATGTGTAGATACCATCACCCTTTTTTAATACTAGCTCTTTATATAAATCATTAATTTTTAGTATTTTTCTTTAATAAACTAACTACAATAAATTTGTAACTTATTTTCAAAAAAAAGAATTAAAATAAGAGTTAATTGCATAGTTAGTCCCTGTGGTTTGCCTAAAGTAACATACCTAGGTACTAATAGCTTAAAATCACATTCTAGTGTATTAACTTTTCATTTTATAACGTTTGGATGTATTAACGTTATTTGTAGGTTTAAAATCACATTCTATTAGTACCTAAGTATGTTATTTTCATATTTTGTGCAAACCACAAGGACTAACTATGTTAATACCCTAGAAGTTAATACCTCCAAACGTTACAAAATGAAAACTTAATACCATAGAGAATGATTTTAAACTATTAATACCTAAGTATGTTATTTTGTGCAAACCACAGGGACTAACTATGTAATTAACTCTTAAAATAATAATAATAATAATAATAATTTGGAGTGTATGATAAATTACGAGATGTGTAAGAAAAATTACAAGTTGTGTAGTATAATTTTGTTGATACATATTGTGTGGATACGGCTCGGGTCGGTTCGACTCGGCTACGAAGTGAAGGCCGTAGTCAAGACAACCTCCTGTCTTGACTCGGTATGCAATTGACTTTGTAACGTTCGATGTAAATGCAACTGCGTGTGTGCAGTTTGCATATTAGATTATGGTTTATGTCTGTTCATTATTTGTTTGTTGTTTGGATCATTGAAGCAGCCCAACAACATGCCAAAGTAGTCCAACATGATGAAGCTCAAAGTCAAGCCCAAGCCCAACATGGATGAAAACCTCAGGCCCATATGCATGACGAAAACACCTTGTGGGGCGAAATCCATAAGTGGTGAAAACACTTTTTGGTGAAAACCAAATGGGACGAAATCAGGTGATTTCGTCCATATCCTTGATTTCGTCCTATGTGTTTTCGTGGGCTTCTGATTTCGTCGACATGTGTAGTATATAAACACAGACACAGAACAGAACATACTGACGAAGTCTGAATAGATTTCTTTGAGAGAACACACACACACACAACTGAGAGTTTATAGGTTTATCTTGTAAACATTGCTTTGTAACGGTTTCATACGCGTTAATACAATGGAGTGTTAATCGTTGAATCTTTGTGTTTGTGTTCGTAACTTGGTTTAACTTACCCGTTTGCATTCCGCACTTTCGGGTTTGTCGGAAAACAGGGAATAGAGGTTACTCGATCCTCCGGGTGGACCTACAAATTTTTATATATGTAGTATAAATTTCAAAATTTATTGGATAGCTTTTGATGTGTTTATGCAAAATATATTATTGTGAAAGATGATAGTCTTTATTACTAATTAATTTGTCAAAAACAATAATAAATAATTGAGATGAGAGAAAAACTATTTAATGTTTTATAATTGTATCATTTGTTCTTTTTCTTCTCAATTAAATTTTCTTCTCAATAGTGAACACTAGTGTATTTGTTAACTGGGTGAACTAATCCTGGCTATACACGTGTGTAAATCAATGGCTAGTATTTGATGATAAAATAAACTAGTGTATTTTACGATTTGATAATAAAATCCTAGCCATACACGCGTGTAAATCAATGGCAAGGATTTGTTCACTCAGTTCGCAAATACACTAGTGTTCACTTTGGAACCTCACCCAATATATATATATATATATATATATGATAAAGATCATTTTAGAACACTAATTATTGCGAGAACAAAAAGAGCAACTCTAAATCACTGAACTTTGGGATTTAAGATTCATATTTTTAAAATTTTAAGTTTTTTTGCATTCATATGTGTATTATTTATACATAAAAACCATATATTTATACTTACACATAGCCTATATACATGTAGGTAATTTAACCTACACATAACCCACATATGTGTAGGTTATATAAAAAATAAAAAAATTTCATATTTTGTTTTAAATTCTAGTGTGAAAAACAATAAATCTTACATTTTGTAACATTTTCATTTACTTTTTAAGGTTTTTAGGACGGAAAAAATGGGTGATTCACTTTGTCCTGCGTGTTCTCGAAATTTTTAGTGTTTGCATAGAACCTTCCCCTATGTGTGTGTGTGTGTGTGTATATATATATATATATATAGGGTTCGGTTCATTTGTAAACAACCCTTTGATAGTGAACACTAGTTAATTAATCATAGCCCTTGATTATCAATATACAAGTGTAAATCAATGGCCAGGATTTGATGATGAAAATACACTAGTGTATTTTACGATTTGATGAAGTAAATCAATAGCCAGGATTTGTTCATTCAGTTCACAAATACACTAGTGTTCACTCTAAAACCTCACCATGTATATATAGGAGAAGGATCTGTTAACCATCCTTTATTGCGAGAACTGCGAGAACCAATGTGAACACAACCAAATATACCTAAAAATAGCTAAAAAAACACACAAATTTTTTTTAATATTTTTTACTTTAAATTCACTGTATTTCGTTTTTAAAAAAAAAAAATTTGCTACTAAAAGTAGCGATTTTTAAGTAAAAAATATTAAAAAGAAAATTGTATGTTTTTTAGATTTTTTAAGGTTTTTTTGGGGGTTTAGTTTTAAGAATTTAGCTTGGGTGGGGGGAGGGGGGTTTTAGTTTTTTTTTTTTTTTTTTGGGAGGGGGGGGGGGGGGGGTGGGGGTTAGGGTTTTTTTTTGGGGAGGAGGGGGGGTGGTTGGGGCGGTTTAGGTTTTTGGGGTGGGGTTTGGTTTTTTTAGGTTATTTTGTTGTGTTCACATTGGTTCTCGTGTTCTCACAATAAAGGTGTTCTTCAAATGAACCTTACACTATATATATATATATATATATATATATATATATATAGGATTGAGTTAAAATAAGAACCACTCCCACTTGTAAGAACCACGAGAACCACTTTCAACCAATCAGGTTTTGCCAACAGAAAGGGTAATTTGGTCATTTACCCCAATTGTCATTTCCTTCCTCTCTCCACATTAATTACCAACAGCTTTTTTAATATGTCATTTTGTATTTATACCCATCTTTTGTCTTTCTCTCTCTTCATTCTCTTTTGAAGCTTCAAACCCCTGATGAAGTTTTGGAAGATTTTCATCTTCATCATCTACAAAAGCAAACATCCTCCCTCTCTCTCTCGATGACATCCAGCCCCAACCTCACACCCACCACCACATCGCAACCACAGCCCCCGTTACAACCACCGTCTGGTGGTGGTGCTATGACGGAATAGATCAGAGAGACGGGCGGATGGCGGTGGTGGGGGCGGCGGAAGGCGGTGGTGGGGGCGGTGGTTTGGTGGGGTTTGTGCAGAGGCAGAGGCGGTGGTGGTTTAGTTGGTTCAAGGCTGGTGGTGGCGGTTCGATGGCTGGGTGGTGGGCCGGCGGCAGCGCCGCAGTGAGCGGCGGAGGTCCCGGTCTCCTCCTGTGTTGTTGATTCTTGATGATTTGCCCAAAGGTTTGATTTGTTTCTGTTTTGATTGGGGTTCTTTGATTCAAAAAGTTTGGGGTTTTTTTTCTGCTTGAAATTTGGTGGGTTTTGATTATTTTGGTGGGTTTGTAAAAAACAGTGGTCTGTTCATTTTGGTGGGTTTGATTCTGTTGAATGATGTTCATTATTGTTACTGGGGTTTCATTTGATTTGATTTTTGGGTATGTACAACATGTATGGTTGTTATTGTTGCTGGGTTTTCTTTGATTCTGTTGAATATGGTGCTTTATGAATCTGTTGAATCTGGTTGAATCTGTTGAATGTGTTTTGAATGATGTTCATCAGGTGCTTTTGAATGTTTGAATATGTGGGTTTTGATCCGTTTTGGTTTTGGGGCGATGATGATGCAAAAAAAAAAAACTCGCATATTTTGATGACAAGGGCGCGGCAAGGATGGTGGAGGGTAGGTTTTTGAACCCGCAACCCCACTTTGCAGCCTCTGATGTTCGGAAAATCTGAGCCAAAACTTCTTTTTTTTTTTTGCAGAATCCACGCGTTCTTTTTTATTTTTGTTTGTTGGGTTTTTTATATTTTTTTTTTTGAGGCGTCGATGATGATAGCATACTATCTGAGACACCTACCGAGTAACGATTTTCTGGGTGCGTTTGTTTTTGTGTAAAAAAGTTTTTGTAAAAGAAAAAAAACTTAAACCGTAAACTTTTTAAAGTTTACCGTAAACTTTTTTACGTAAAACGTAAAAGGTTTTACGTAAAACTTAAAACGTAAAAAGTTTTACGTCAAACGTAAAACTTTTTAACGTAAACCTTAAAACTTTTTAACGTAAAATTAAAAAAAAAAATTAAACCGTAAACTTTTTTAACGTAAACCGTAAACTTTTTTAACGTAAAAACGTGAAGCGTAAAAAGTTCTACGTAAAACGTTTTACGTAAAACGTAAATCGTAAAAAGTTTTACGTAAAACGTAAAACGTAAAAAGTTTTAACGTAAAACGTAAAAATTTTTACCCCAAAACGTAAAACGTAAAAAGTAAAAAGTTCTACGTAAAACGTAAAAAGTAAAAAGTTCTACGTAAAACGTAAAAAGTAAAAAGTTTTACCGCAAAACGTAAAAAGTTTTACGTAAAACGTAAATTTTTTTAGTAAAACGTAAAAAGTTTTACGTAAAAAACGACGTGTAAAAACGTAAAAAAACGTAAAAAAACGTTAACGTAAATCGTAAAAACGTAAAAAAAACGTTAACGTAAAAAACCGACGCGTAAATCGTAAAAACGTAAAAAACGTTAACGTAAAAAACCGCCGCGTAAAACGTAGAAAAAAACATTAACGTAAAAAACCGGCGCGTAAAACGTAAAAAACGTTAACGTAAAAAACCGGCGCGTAAAGCGTAAAAAAACGGCGTTAAAAAATAGGCGCGTAAAAAACGGCGCGTTAAAAAAACAGCACGTAAAAAACGATGCGTAAAAAACGGCGTTAAAAAACGGCGCGTAAAAAACGGCGCGTTAAAAAAACGGTGTGTTAAAAAAACGTCGCTTGAAAAAACCCGGCGTAAAAACAGCGCGTAAAAAATACGTAAAACGTAAAAAGTTTAACGTAAAACTGAAATTGTAAAAAGTATAAAAAATCTTTAAAAAAAATCTGAATTTAAAAATGTTTTTAATAAAAAAATTATGTTTAAAAAATAAAAAGTAATATAATAATACAATAAAGTAATAAAAAAACAATAAAGTGAAAAAGACAAAATAGAGTGGTTTTACCTAAATACCATTTAGAATTATAATATCTATTTATACTATAAAAGGAGCTTAGAGCATGACCTCACTTTGCTTATGTGTCATCTTCTTAGATATGCCACATTAGATGCCACATTGGATTCGCTTATGTCATAAAGCTTATGTCATAAATCACTTTCAAATGTTAATTAATATATCTATATCTATTAATATATTAAATTCTGATTTATTTATATCTAAATAAATATGGCTCCACTTTCAAATTTTGGCTCCACTTTCAAATTTCAAAAGATGGCTCCAGTTTCAAAACTTTAAAATCAAATTAATCTTATTCTCTCTCAATCAAAGCTTAATCAAATATACTCTCCAACTCATTTTCAAAATTCAAAACCTTCACACCTCTCTCTCTCTCTTCAACTCAGAGAACATCTTTGATCCGGTTGTTCAGAAATACGATGCTGCTTGAACAACATTCATTCACCATCACTGCTGCTTGATAAACAAAAGCCCCCCACAGCCGTTGATTCTTATCAGCTGCTTAATAAACAAAAGCCCCCCCACAGGTTTGAACAACCTTCATCTTCTTCCTGAACCAACAACAACCACAATGGATGCTGAAGTAAAGAAGAAGATTTCAGTAGCATCAGCTAGGTCTCACACCAGACATTTCAAACCCAAATCTTCTTCTACTTTCTCTTCAGGTTTGCATCAATAGCCCCATCAATTTCATTCCATTCGTTGTTGACTTCATTCTGATTTTGCTTCTAGGGTTTGTGTTCTTGATCATAACATATGTTTGTAGAAATTTAGGAATTTGGAGTTTCTGTGATATGGGTTTTGGTTGAATTTGAGTTAAGATTGTGGGGTATTCAGTCAAACCTAAAAAAGATTTGATCTTGGCTGTTTCGTTGATTAGGTCAATATTTTGTTCATGATTATTAGTTAGGATGATCAGATCTGAGATGATTAGTAAGATCACGATATATTTGTGATCGATTAGAGAAATTAGGTTGTGTGTGTGTGATTAGGTTCAATTTTGTTATTTTGATGGTGTATGATATTATTTGAAGATGAACGAATTGTTTATAGTATCAATTTAAGGTTACGAGAGTTACTGCAGTATATTAGTTGATATGATTTTGTTTTATAATTTGAAGATTCAGTTTCTTAATGTAAAATTTAGGAATCTCGATTGATTGATGCTGAATTTTGGTGTTTTAACCGGATACTTGATTGTGTGAGGTGTGAATTATACAGTTTAGTAGTCCGATTCGGTTTTGTTTCATGAGGTTATGGGAAGTATGTTGTTTTTCGGATTTTGTTTCTTAGAAATTGAGCTAGATCTTTGTAATCATTGATTTGTATGTTATCATACTGTATGTTGTAGCTTTGAAACAAGTGAATTGTTTTCTTAATGTTGAAAGCTACTACAATTATGCTGTGATGAGATTTGTTGTATTCTAGGCGTCTAACTGGTTAATTTTTCAGTAGTAGAAATGTGTTCCAAATGTTCACCAAGAGAGAGATAGCTCCAAGAATAAAAAAGCATGTGCCGGGAAGGCATAGGGGTAGAAATTTTGATCTCAACCATAGAAGATATGTTAAGCCGAACAGTGAAAGTGCAAGGGATTCAAGGCGTGAACTTCTTTCATGGTACTTACGTAGATCCCAAAGTTTTATTTATGTTGCTCATACTGTCATATATCTGTCTTAAAGGTGGCAAATTTGACCTGTTTGCTTATGAATGAGTCCATTTGGGTTGGATTTTATCTTTATAGGTGAATGAGTCCCGACCCGCTTATTTTGTCACCTCTAAGTTGTTTATTTGATGTAAATTAAAATATGTAAAAGCAATTGTATGATGTTTCAATTTGATTGCTTGTATAGGGTGGAAACCGAGTCTTCGGGGTGGTTATCAGCCAAATATTGTTCATTAATGCCTTCACCGAGGTCGACTTTTGCAGCATCATTTAGTCCGGATGGGAAAATTCTTGCTTCTACTCAGTATGTTCTTGGTTGTCTTTGTTATCTTATAAGATGTTATCTCTATATTTTTAAATAATTGAACTCACTCATTTTTTTGGATTTGACAGTGGTGATCATACTGTTAAAATAATTTACTGCCAAACTGGAAAGTGTTTAAAGGTTTTGAGTGGGCATAGACGAACACCTTGGGTGGTATGTTTTGCTGCTAGCTTCTTCTTTGAACATATTTATTTATTATTTAAGTAATAATCTAACTTTTTCTAATAAAAAAGGATTTAGGAGGTTTTAAAAAAGAGCATTTACAAGTCTTCTAAATGTAAATACTACTGTTATGATTTTATTTATGCGTACAGGTATGGAAGCCTAATCAATGTGATTTTAATTTTTAGGTCCTCCACATAAGAGGATGGCTCACATTACACGTACAGGGAATCCTACAAAAATTAAAGTTATATTTAATTTTTGTGTTTTATTAATATTGCTTTGAGTACATATTTTCTTTTATAAAAATCGTATAATTTTCTAATTTGTAACTATACAATCAAGGGGCTGTTTATAAAATTATTTCCTCCAACGATTGAAATACGGAGCAATGTTTCGGGTGGTTTCTGGACCTTATCGAGCTGTTAAAAGCTACGGTGTTATCGAGTGGTCAGCGGCTATGATTCGTGTTCAATAGATAGGCGTTTAGGGGTTTTGTGAATGGTTAAACACTCCCGAAAGGACAACAGTTTCAACTGTTTTTACCAAAAGCATGGGTGATCGAGTTTATGTTTATCTTTAGTGGATCAAGTGGGTAAACATTTAAATATTGTATAAAGATGGAACAAATCAAATGGGTCAAAAGGGATGAGATTCGCAATATGGGTCATATAATATTTTTTTTGATTTTTTGAATTTTTGAATTTTTGAATTTTTTTGATTTTTTAATTTTTATTTATTTATTTATGTTTTTAGCCTATCATGCCCAAAACCACAGTGACTAAAATGAACCTGTTTTTCGAAGAAGCTTTCCATTCCTCATGTGAAGGAATGATGGTAAAATCTCTTAGACGTTGAAGCTGGTTATCTCCCATCAAAGCGTTCGGATTCTTCGTTAAAGGTTTGTTTGTTTCATGAGTCAGTGTTAAATTATTTTTAATGCTCAATTGGTATAATATCATTTGCAGGTGAAGCGAGATTATGTAGAAGGTTTAAATGATTCCTTGGACTTGGTTCCTATTGGTGCTTGGTCCTATTGCTAATGGGCAAAAGTAATCATCTAGCCGACCAAGGTCGGATATTTATATCAACCTTCCAGCATTAAAGAAGCTCGACGCGCTCCTGTTGGTAAGACCAAAACACCCTTTTCCTCTCATCAAGATATGATTCTTTTTAAATTTCGGATTGTTAACAAAATTGCCTTTTTTTTGTTTATTATAGGAAATATTGGATAGCTTCAAAGAGACAGAATTTTGGCATGTGGAGCAAGGAAGCATGTCGGGAAATTCAAGATCGGGGTCATTTCATAGGTTCGTATCAACATGAACTTGACATTTATATATAAATAAGCTCTATATACAATTTACTAAATAAACAACCATATGTAGAGCTTGCTAATGCACAAAATATACCATGAACAATTGTTCGGGCTTGTGCCTAAGTGAGGCAACCTTTTTATAACTAAGAAAGTTGTATTTACCTAATTGACTTTGTTTTTTGTTGTAAAAAAAGTTGTATTTACCTAATTGAGTGAACATGGGTAATTTGTATGGCCTGTTAATCACATCAGTTAATTTATTGTTCTAGGTTAGCTCGAGCTAAATCGAGCCGAGCCGTCTCGAATTTAATTCGAGTCAAGCTCGACCTTCAAACCTTAGCTCACTTTTATCAGTTAATTTATTGTTCTAGGTTAGCTCGCGCTCAATCGAGCCGAGCCGTCTAGAATTTAATTCGAGTCAAGCTCGAGCCTCAAACCTTAGCTCACTTTTAAATTAAAGCTCGAGACGACCCAGCTTGGTTTGAGTTTGAGCCAAGCTCGAGCTAGGCTTGGCTCGACTCGACTCAGCTCGCTAACGGTTGATTTTGGTATGTTTAGGTTGCATTTTTTTATCTATGTTTATATTTTTGATTGAATTAACATTTTTGCAAATCTTTTTTGATGATTGTTTGTTTTCATCGAGATATTGGGGGGTGGGGTATTAGTTCACGAAGATGTCAACAAGCGAGAAAATGTTGTGATCAATTCAATGGTTGACAAAAAGTCATCCTACTTAAAATTCATGGCAGCAGTGTTGAGGTATGTAGACTGATTATTTTATGTAAATTTGTTACTTTATCAGGTGGCATTGAAGACATTGATAGTTATCCATAGGGCGTTGCGGGAGGGTGATCCTGCTTTCAAGGAAGAGCTGCGTGTTTTGCAGTTAGCTACTTTTAAAGACGATTCAAGCCCGATTGGTTACTTATGTGAATGTATCTTACAGTTGTAAACAGATCCATGTCCAACAACAAACACATTTATTTAATTTTATTTTAACTAAATAATAATAGGTTTAAAATTAATTCCTTATGTTATTCAAACATGTTTACTTATAATATGCAGGACTATAGCGGAACACGCGATTTGGATAGTGAAAAACTATTGGAGCAGTTGCCTTCTTTACAGCAGCTCTTATACCGTCTTATGGCATGCAAGGTTCGTTTCAATCAATATTCTGTTCATTTTTTAAAACTTATACAATTAGTATAGCGTGTGTATTGTGATCACATAAGCACTATTACTATAATCATAATCTAACTCTTTGGGATGAAAAACAAGTTTGGTAGGTTGTATGCATTAAAAATAGTCACCAGGCAGCTTTAACCCCTTTTTAACAAGTTTTTTTTCCTTTTTCTTATGCAGCCTGAAGGAGCAGCTATCGGTAATTATGTTGTACAATACGCGCTAGCTTTGGTACTCAAAGAGAGCTTTTAAATTTAATGTGCAATTAACGATGGAATTATAAATCTTATGATAAGGTGATTTTACTTGCATTAAAAAGCATCATCCCTTCTTGTAACTTTCATTTATATTTTTCAAAAAATAACCAAGATTCGATCTTTCGCGATGTCAGTTTTTTGAGATGCCAAGACATGAAGCCATAAAAGCTTTGGATATATATAAACGAGCCGTTAATCACGTGACATCTTGAATCATTAATTTTAATTTACAAACCTTTCACTTTGTAATATGGTTATTAGATATGGCAAATCATGTTCACCCGAAAAACTTTTTGTACAAATTTTTATAGGTGGTTTGTATATTAAATTTAAATATACATCATGGGCGAGTTTTAACCCATGTTATATTTTAAGCTACTCTTTATTTTATTTATGATTTTGACCTGTTAGGGGTAACTTATAACCCGAATCGACCTATTCATATAATCAAATTTTCTACTGGCCGAAAGTCTTTCTGACTTCTATGAAGTCTGTAAACAACTCGAGCTCGCTAGAAACTTTCAATTTCCTGTTTTTAGGGAGGTAAGTTTACTATATTACCCATCATCGTTTACTATATGTTCATTTGTTGATTTGGAATAAAACTTTGAATGCAAAGAAGCTTAGGGGCTTTTATTGACTGTGTATCACTACATTAATATATAGCTTATTATGCCAATTTGCTTCCTAACTGATTGTTACAATTGTAATAGGTTTTGTCTATTATTGTGTAGAATTTAAATATGTATATTATAATATATTATAATATGTATTTTAGTATTTGATTCCAATCGTTATTAGAACAAACCCGTGTATTTACACGGGTGTACACCTAGTTAGAGACATAATAAGACAAAAAATACTTAATATTATTTTTAAATACTTTCAATCTCATCCATCCATCTCCTTGATCTAAAGGCCAGAAAGTGGTTCTCGCGGTTCTTACAACTGGAGGTGGTTCTCATTTTAACCTTCCCCTATATATATATATATATATATATATATGAACAAAATGTACAAAATGTCGGTTAATGTACAAAATGCCTTAACGTACATTGTGTACGCGACTCAGCATCAACATGCGAATATATACGTACATGCGATTTCATATATATGCACAAGCGATCTCATTAGTATGTAGAAAAAGTAAATACACACATATATAGCATTCGATTTCATTAAACCATACATTCACTTTCATATATATCATGCGACTTCATATATATACACACATGCGATTTCCAATTTTTTTTATAATATAACGTGCAATTTTGTCATCGCGTACGTAATGTACGATAAGGCCAATTATACGATATATAATGATACTCATTTTGTTTTTAAGCTATAAAATGTTTGTTATATGAACTAATCCCCTAGGATATATGTCAATTATCTTGCTTCAGAGATTAACTCATTTCATGCATTTGGTCTAGTTGTAATATGTTAGGAAACGCCAATGCCTTTGGTGGCGATTTTATCGGTCTCAAGCTCAGATAAGAAAAAGGGTATATAACAATATAAGAAGGCCTTGAAATTTCATTTCGTCTCGTTGAGAATGGAGAGAATCAAAAGTAATAGAAGTTAACATTATGGTTGAGTAGTCAGTCCTCTTCAAACTGAAAATTCAATTGGTACAAAGATATTTAATCTTGTATTATTGTATATATTTAGATTTATATTACATGGGTTAAGTTATTCTACAAAAGCTCCTAAAAATAAGAAGCGTACAAAGACACCATAGATAGCACAAGATGACACAATGTCCAGCAAAATATAACACAATGTCGAAAAATATAACACAATGTCTAGGAAAAAAGACACAATGTGGTACAAAAAAGATACAATAACGTAAATATAGAAAAACACAATAATAAATTATAGACACAATAATAATAAACAAAAAATCTAAAATCTACAACCTATAAATCCAAAAGTAAAAACCTAAAATCTCACATCGTAAAGTTCGATAAAATGTTTCCAATGCCGCTTGAATGAGCATGACTTCTTATTTTACGAGCATTTGTATTTGATCCTCAACCCATATTACATTTCATTGCATGACTAATACTTCATTAGTAATCTTACCATCTAAAACATGATATATTGCACCTGCATCTAAATTATTAATTATAATATCACATATATAACATGAAGTTAGCTTGTAGCCGCAAACTTATATATCCTGGATAACCATAAAATTGTTTTCATAATTTGTAATATGCAATATTTTTAATATATTAGACCAAATATATATTAGTTACATCCTCATTGGCACGTACTATTAATGTTGGATATAACTAGGTTTAGAGTTCAAAATAAATACTTCTAACAAAATTGAACTTGACTTATAGCATATAGTTGTTACATTATGAAAATAAACAAATCTGGTCATTAAACTTGTTTTGGATAAAGTTCGATACAAATAAGTTTACTTATAAAGAAGAAATTAAATGGCATGTAGTTAGATACACCCACAAGGCATGCGAGCAAGGTATACGTAATTAGTAATTACATATCAACTTTGCAACAATAAATAGAATGAATTTCTATTTGCTAACTTTTTTCTTCTTACGCATAACTGCACATCCCCGACATGCAAGAATTCCCTCTCTTGCATCGATTGTTGCAGCCTCCACAGTTTCTCTTGTCTGTCATCAGGTTTACGCATTTCCCCTTGCAGCAAATCTCTTGGTGCTTGCATTTCTTCCCACAAAGCCCACAGTTTTGTTTATCAGTCTTAACATTGACACATTTCTTCTTGCAACAGTCTGGACCTGGGCTACCTTTCGCTCGACATAGTCTTGGGTTTTTGTTGCATTTCACCAAGCCCCTCGAGTGTTGAGCAAGGAATCGACTTGCCCCTCTTAGTGAACCAGATGTAGGAACAAGATCTTCTTCATCGTCTAATTCATTAGGTTCAAAGCCATCAGAATGATCAAGGTTATCAAGATTTTCTTTATCATTGTGTTTTAGAAAGAGGAATATGAGATGTATAGATGTTTGGATGAAGTTATGGATATTAAGATTAACTAGTAGGATTCCCCTGCGCTACGCGGCGGGATTTAGATCGATATCGATTTGGGTTGTTACGGTAGTCGCTATAGCAAACAAAAGATAAGACCTAAAAATAAAGTCATTGCGGCAGAGTTCGTTAAATGTATTACAATGTTCAAACTGATCACTTCTTGCACAACTAATAACCATATAAGAACTTGTATTTTTTTACCCGATATGCGACCGAGCAATTTGCCTAGAGCAGTCTATCAAATTGTCTTTTTTTGACAAGTTACGCAACCGAGCCATTTGCCTCGCCATAGCCAACAACCAACAACAAATGTAAACGGGTCAAACATGTCTAGTCAGCAAAACGGGTCTAGTTAATAAAAAGATATGGAAATACTTTTATTGGATTTAAACATAATCTTAGACCAACCTGTCCATTTAGCACAATATAACATATATTAAAATTTATAGCAACATAAACATATGAATTCAATTTGATATGTACCACACCACATAAAAAGCATACACTGCATTGCTTTTGAACCTAAACACCTATTACTTTCTTCAAGCTATAATATGTCTACCAGTGACTTTATACTTGCAAATGTGATTCCAGATAGAAATAGGTCTTCATGGTTCCATTTGATTGGTTGGTCGCCGTGTGTTCACTTCTACCTCAATCACTGATTCACATTTTGTAAGAATCAATAACCTGCTATAAACATCATCAACCTAGATAAAAAATCAAAATTAAACAAATCCCCGAAAATAAATATCGCTAAAAGTATAATTAGTAAAGCAAATGAGCCCAACTACATCAGATTAGGTAGGGATTCAACTTCGATTTAAACAAACCTCAGTATTTTATAATCTATATTACTAAAGTTCCAACTGTCAACAGGTCTATTAGTGGTGTGGCTAACATAATTCATAACAATGAGCTGCTATTAGGGATGGCAAAAAAGCCCAAGCCTGACGGGTATACCCGAAACATACGGGCCGGGTATACCCGAAGCCCGACGGGTATGGTGAGGCTAACATAATTCATAACAATGAGCTGCTATGTAAACTGATCTACAACTGACCTCTTAGTGACGTGTTAACATAAATCATAACAATGAAATGCTATGTACAGATTGGTGTTCTTACTTTATGCAGAAGGGACCCGTGCCGTTGGCTCTTTTCTGGAGCTGAAAAAACACACACCATCGTCGGAGTCATTAACCATTCCATTGCCAGAACCGGATAACATCACTATAGGTTCCCACAACCTCTGGAATAGCGAGAACCGGTTAACAGGTTGGAATATGTTAAATCTTACAAATGGTTGCCAGGAATCTGATCGGAATCTTTGTCGGATCCAATTTCTCTCCCCACCGCCACCGAATCTGTCAACTCCACTCATCACCACCGGTATGTCGAAATAGAAACCCTACTTCTGTCGCTTAAATCGGGCAATCCAGCCAGCAGATCTGGTCGTAATCCTGTCGGTCGCCTTGCCTTCGTCGGAGCTCAAGGCTACAACCGTCACCGTGACTCCTCCCACCACCGGAATGGTGGCTGTCTACTGCTACAAACACCACCACCACCCTCTGTTTTCGTCGTTTGGGTTACCGGAGTACACCGCCACCGCCGCTGTCACAACGTAGCAGCCGGCGAGAGGCCACAAACAGCAACTGACACGGCTACCATCATCATCATCAGCGTTGAAGTACGTCACCGGCGTCACGGGGTGAAGAGGTCGGCTCTTCTTCCATCACTCTCTCTTTTGCGTCTCCCTCTACTCCGCATCTCTTTGTCGCACTGGTTTCAACATATTAACGCCGTCACAGTAAATTCACTATTCCTCAGTTATGTTTGAAATTAATATAGGTATACAATTGGTATTGCGTGTATTTATAGGGGAGATGTGACTATTAAGTTTGAAAATTAATTATGTGTCATGGGAGTCTAGGTATTAAACAAAGTTAGGCTTTTCGATGGTATTTTTGTAGCAAAGGCTCCACAAGGGTGTAAGGGGCAATCACCTATTAGGTGAGTCCCCTCTCTTACGCACACCCAATCCTCGTGTGCCACGTCAACTCCCCTCTTAAACTCCCCTAACACCCCAATTTGATGGCGCCACTCCCCTCTTAGGGGAATTGCTTTTTTTATTAAAAAAAAAAAAAAAAAAAAGAAAACATTTCATTGGCTGAAATTGCGGCTGGCCCCACCATCTCTACTCTCCCTCTTCGGTGACTTCACCCCGACTTGGCTCCCCGATTAGGGTCCCCGCCTGGATGGCGGGGGTGTTCCCGCTCGGTAAAACTGGTCCCCGCACGGGGTCACCGCGAACGCCCCGGACACCCTAAAAAGAGTCAGTTCTGACTTTGAATGGTATTTTCTTCTTCCTAAGTCTTTCAAACGGGCATAAAACATATGCGTTGACATCTTGTTTATTGGAAAGTTGTTTGTCCTCCTTTTTTTTTTGAACGGCAAACACACTTTATATATATATATAAAGAGCCAGCAAGAAGCTGAAAAAACAACAAAAACCGGAAACAAAAACAGACCAAACAAGAAAAACAGACTACATCGACTTGATTACATCAAAAAAACTTCCATTTACCCAAAACCGGCTGCTTCAAGGATGACCGAGAAGACACCCAACCGAAGCTCTCTTCTTTAATCTGGTCCACCACCGAGGAAACCGGGATAAAAATGCCTTCGAACACTTTTTTGTTTCTAGTTTTCCAAATGCACCACACCGTAGCGGTAGCAACCAAAATAACGCATCTTTTCCAAATTCTACCCCCGGGGTTGGACTTGATATAGGAGAAGAGATCCTTGAGATTGTTAACCTCCATAGGAAACTTAATTCTGCACCAAGCCATTATGTTCCACCAAATGCTACGCGACCAAAGACAGTTGATAAAGATATGGTCCGTATCCTCCTCCGCTATACCGCAATGAGGACACACCGTGTCCGAAAGAGTTATACCACGGTGGACCAGCCCCACTTTTGATGCGATTTTTCCGAGTAACGCCCTCCACAAAAGGTAGTTGGCCTTCGGGGTGGCCCAATTGCACCATTTGAAAACCATATCAGCCTCACCATTCCCTATCGTAGCTGATTCTAAATCCGCTCGGACTTGTTTGACCGAAAAAAGATCCAAGCGGATCGCTCCTCCATTTCCACACACCGTCCACCTTTATTAAGAAATCCGAAATATTTATCCCCATTTTACCTAGAGCCACCTCCACCGACCCCACATCTTTCCAAACTCCGGGAATCGACCTTTTACACGGAAGAAGAGGAGTAGAAACGGGGGCACCATTACTGCCATGGATCGCCGCTACTACTTGAGCCCATAGATGGTTCGGTTCAGACTTGAACCGCCACCACCATTTGACGAGCATGGCTTGATTGAAATTTTCAATACTCCCAACTCCCATCCCCCCGGTTTTTCTGGATTTCAACAACAATTGCCACCGAACCCACCGGAGCTTATGGCCCCTCTCCGATTTACCCCATAAAAAATCTCTCCTAATCTTTTCCAACTTATTTAACACACATTTAGGCGCAGCAAAAATAGACAGGAAGTACGAAGGAAGACTTCCGAGGACCGACTTGACTAACGTCATTCGCCCGGCAAAAGAAAGATACCTGGCTTTCCATTTGGAAAGCTTGGACGAGAAACGATCAAGAACCGGCTGCCAAAACTTTGCTCTTTTCATATTCACACCAATGGGGATGCCCAGATAAGAGAAAGGAAAGGAGCCCACTTCACATCTAGCCATAGTAGCGAAGTTAGCTACCTCCGAAGCTTCTGCCCCAATACCAAAAAGGAGGCATTTCCTCCGATTAACTTTTAATCCAGTAACAAGACTAATCAACCGAAGAAGAGGATTCAAAGCAACAACATTTTCAGCCGACCATTCGCCTATGAAGAGGACATCATCCGCGTAACAGAGGTGAGAAATAGTCGGACCGCCATTTGGGAGGCTACACCCTTTGAAAAGACCGAGATCAATAGCCTTTTTCAAGAACAAGTTAATAACTTCCATAACTAATATAAAGAGGAAGGGTGAGAGAGGATCACCTTGCCTAAGGCCCCGCTTAAAAACGAATTCTTTCGACGGCGAACCATTAACTAGGACCGAACCCTTTCCCGACACAAGGCATCCCTTAATCCAAAGAATCCACTTCTCCGGAAAATTCATTCTCTCCATCATACGAAAAAGGAATTTCCAATTTATCGTATCGTAAGCTTTTTCGAAATCCACTTTTGAAATAAGTAACTTAGACTTTCCTTTTTTAGCCCATGCCACCAATTCACTAACTATTAGCGGGCCATCTAGAATATTCCGCCCACCCACGAAAGCCGATTGATTAGGCGAAATGACATCATTAATAACGGCCTTTAGGCGATTAGCTAAAACCTTGGCAATGATTTTGTAGATTGAACCAACAAGCGAGATCGGACGAAACTTACCAAGGTCTTGCGGGTCTTTAACTTTCGGAATAAGGGCCACAAACGACGAATTGCAACCGGGGCTTATGACACCCAAATCATGAAAATCATTCATCATCCCCACGACCAAAGGTTTGACTTCCTCCCAAAAAACTTTGAAAAACTTCAAAGAGAATCTGTCAGGGCCCGGAGCTTTTCCACCATCACAACTCTTGATAGCCGAGTGAATCTCTTCTTCTGAAAAACGCTCACACAAAAGGCTAGCATTCGAAACGGATAAAGCAGGTAGCCCATGGTTCGCGAAATCAGGCCTACGCCTAATCGGTTCCGAAAACTGTTTTTTGAACCACTTCCTGACTTCCTCTTTAAGCTCAACCGGATCCGAAATAAATTTATCAAGAAAATAAAGCCCGTTAATTCTATTATTAGCCAGATTTACCGCTAACGATTTATGGAAAAAGGCGCTGTTCTCGTCCCCAAATTTAAGCCATTTGATTCGGGCCTTCTGTTGAATATCTTTACATTTGTTCAGTTCCAGCCTTTTAAGCTTAGTACAATATATTATAGGCTGGGATGTAGGGTTGTTTCCTAGTTAGATTTACTTTTCGCGGTAGTTCTTTACTTCTTTGTGTCAACTTTTTTTAACCGCAAATTTCTTTGTGTCAACCTACAATAACTAGTAGTATACCCGTCCGGTGGACGGGTCTTTTAGCGTCGTAAATGACAAAAGTTTTTATTTACATTTACATCTATATATGAACTCATCAAATGAGTTCAAATAAGGTGCCACCCGTTTGAGAAAACAAACATTACTTAAGTCGACACATTTTTATTTGCCATGTTTGAAAATATTAATATGGCCCAAGTCGACCCATTTATAAGTACCCAAATCAACCCACTAAAAACACTTTGAGTGATTTTGATCCTACTTGACCCATTTTAGAAAAGAGCCAAATCGTGTCATGAGACGAAAGAGTAATTTTATCATGACACGAAAAAGTAATTTTATTAAGGTTCAAAGATTGCCATAGGGGTTTCATAATTACTTCATCAGACAACAAATTATGTTTAACATTATCAAGCCTTGAAGGATAAGATTCATCATTTATAGATAAACAATATGCTTGGAGCTTCAAAGATATTCAATATATGAGACACAAATTAATCAAACATAAATGATCCTTGTTTGAAAAGTTATACATAACCACAAATCCTCTTCTAACAAATCAGTGAAAACAAAACATCATATAAAATCTCACCAATATATGAGAATGCAATATCTCAATGGGATACATCTGCATCACTTAGTTGAGTCGTTTTTTACCAACAAAACGGAACTTTATTGCCAAACAAAATGCTGAACCTTAGCAAGGAGCAGCACATACAAGTAAAAACTAAAATCAACACAAAAAACGAAGTGTTTCCAATTATCCCAGGTCAGAAGCTTTCTCTTGGCTCTAGTCCTCATTAACCAAAAAGTATTATCTTTGGTATCCTCCACCAAGTTGACAACCGAAACGTTCCTGTTCTGAAAGACCTTTCTCGTTTTTGTTTACCCAAAGTCTCCAGCACACCGTAAGGAAGAGGCCATAGAAATCACTTAGTTTAATCATCTACAAAATTAAACTCATTAACTTACATGTTATGAAAGATATCAATGAAAAAACATCTTATATCATTGCAATTGAAAAAAAAAAAGAAATAAAAATTTGGATCAAGTTACGTGCCTTCTCGTGACATTGTTAACGTATTTAGAAAATTAAGCAACACAACCATCCTCTTCATCTTCTGAGTTGCAAGTCTTTTCGTTCATGATCTATTTAGATTCTCTCTCGGTTACTTCTTCTTCTTGTAGTGATCCACAAACAAATCATCCCAGTTTTTCTTCCTACAAAATCACAAAAAAAAAAACTTTAGTATGTTAAAATTTCAACGTTATTGAGTGTTACTCTTCTTGACCCCGTCTACCTATGAACCACCTTTGCCGTTGCTATCACCCACCATGAAACCGTAATGCAACTCTGCTTCACTTTCATCAAGCGAAGATGTAAAGAGAGGTCAAAGTTAGGGTTTCGCAATCGCAAATAATAGCATGTACTTCAGATCTGTATGAGTTTCAAAGCAAAAAAAAATCACTTTCACTTCATCCGCCGGAGATCAATCACAAACCTTAGTAGCATTCGGAGTTCAATCACCGGAAAGCTTGCTCAAAACCAATTAAGCGGAGACACATCCTTTCTCTTCTCTTTCTTCTTTCCTTCCACGAAGATGTATCTGTATATTGCTTTAGAAACCTGAATTCAAGTGTGATGCAAGAAAAGACATGTGGTAGAAAGGAAAAAGAAGCAGCTTCTAAAACAACGTACACAGTTGACTGGACGACGATGAGAAAGGATAGATAGACGTACCTGAGAACGACAGATATAGCAGTGGTAGACCTTGGTCCCGGTGACTACGGTGGTTATCACCGTCAAGAAGCGATGATGACTCCGACTTCAAATTTTGCATCGATTTGACCAATAATATAATTTCTTCAGCCTCTTTCTTATGATATACTCGTAGAAAGTATTGTAAGCTTATAACTCTTATTGTGATGTTGGAAAAAAAATATTAGTATTGATATAACATATATACATTAGGAATTTTAGAATGTCTCTTAATTTTTATTAACTTATTTCTTTTCATTAACAATGTAAATTGATCATTAGAAATTATGAATATGAAAAATAGTTGTTTGAAATTAACAATTTATTCTTTGGTTTTTTCATAAGTTTAATAGCAACATCCACACCATTGTAAGTACCTTTATGAAGCTTCACAAATATTTACAAAGAAGTAAGAACCTACATGATGTATTGAACAAATATTAAAAAATAGTGTTACATATCAACCCACCCATTTTGTAAAAAGTAAAAGAAAGAAAAAGAAAAGATAACTGGTCTGACCTGGTGCAAAGCCTATCATTATTTGACCTCTACTTTATAAGCAATATTAGCCATTTGCTCAAAGCAGTAATACGCATACATCCATTAAAAAGTTTTAAAATTGAGAGCCTTCTCAATGTGAGATACAAAACCTGTGATTTAAACCTATCATAATACCATTAATATTCAGCATATATCACCAAAAACTACCATTTAAAAAAAATGTAACATGATATGTGATCAGATATATACCTTAAAGAAAAAGGAGGTCATTAGAAGGAATGAATACCCTGTTCTGCTACTATCGTCATGATTCATCACCTTCAAAAAAACATAATATGTGAGATAATAGCAACTAATTGACTAAATAAACCACATTCAAATGTGCATTTAAAATTGAAGAGCAAGAGATTACATAATCAGTAGGGCTTCCAATCCATTAAACTTCATATATCAAACAGGTTGTGTGCAATCTCTGCTAACTTTATATCCCACAAAACAAAAAGGGTTACCTCAATTTATTTACAGTATGGTTGCCCGAAGTGTCGTGCCGCTTTTGGTCTCGTCTTGGTTACCGAAACCACAAAAAGCTCATTCATTCTTGATATTCTTGAGGTGAAAATCCCCATTCGGATGAGCTTTAATCGTAGATGGGTTGATTGAAAATGAAATTACAGTATGTAGATTGTAGAATCATCGATTATGGAGAACTGGATGGCAATGATTGAGGGCGGAGACGGAGCTAACGGTGATGGCGACGGCTAGGAAGGCACTACAATAGGAAACCTTCTTTGGCGTCCAATTCAAAACACTCAACTTTTGCATCTGAAATAAACGGCTAAGGTTTAACCTCAGAGATGAGTTTAGTTGTATGTAAATAGACACACACATGCTAAGAATTCCCTTACCTTGAACTCACCGGAGATACCCTAAATCTCTTCATCCACCACTGATGGGAGGGTCGATTAGGGTTACTTTACATCAATGTTGCGTTCCAAAGGGGATTGCAGAGTGGGTTTTAAGGAAGGCATAGAAGCAGTTGCAGATTTGTAGATAGTGGGTGGTTTTTACCATGATTTTAGGAGATTAATTAGCTAACCACATTGAACCGCCTCATTTTTGGAGAGAGAGTGTTTAACCTCCCTCAACTGCCAAAAAAGCAGTTATTTTTCTTAGTTTAAACGGACATGATTAAAAGTAGATGAGTTTATACGGCTAAGGTTGTCTTAAAAGATGGTTGCATTATTCGTTGTCTATAATATATATAATTTTTAGACCTAAAACATCAACTTATAAAATCTTAGAAATTTTCTTCTACTTGTGTCACTATATTTCGAATTTCATATGTTCAACTATAAACTCTTAGAATTTTTCTTCTACTTTTGTCACTAAATTTTGAATTCCGTATGTTAAGAAATATTTGTACCAAGTTGGATCCGGTGATCGAAACAAACGAGACCGGTTTAGAGACATCAAGAAAAGTTACCTTAACGAATTCATAAAGCTTTTTGGGGTCATTGCGTACAACTGAATTCTATTTCCGTGCTACAACAAGCGGTACCTTAATTAGCCATCCCCATATACGTACAGGCTCCCAGATTGTGGCTAAAGTAGATGCTAAACATAGTATATCTATTATTAGGCAATCCCACAAATGTTGCCCTCACATTAAACATAGGATAAATTATAGCAATTGTAATTAAGTGTATCCTCTAAATATGTAAATAGGAGAAATTGTCTCCTCTAGTCTTTGTAACTTCTTGTGTATTTATAGGGTTTGTATATGTAATGAAAAATGATTGAAGTTTTCCATTATCTCATGGTATCAGCCAAGTGATCCTAATCTCCCTCTTTTTTTTTCTTTTTTCTCCTTGGTTCAGCTCCCCTGTTTCTTTCTTTTTTTCTTCTTCTACCTACTCTGTTTTTTCTCCTCCTTCTTTCTTCTTCTATAGTACCAATTTTCTTCCTCTCCATCATCATGTCCAACCCCACAGACACTTCTTCCATCCCACTCCATTCCCTAACCCATTTAATTAACATCAAACTCAATTCAACAAACTACCTTACTTGGGAAAAACAAGTCACCCCTGTCCTCACATACCTCAAACTTCGCGGACATGTTAATGGTTCGATTCCGATTCCACCCGAAAAAATCACCTCTGAAGGAAAACTCACTGTCAATCCCGATTACATTTCCTGGCAAGCGAATGACCAGAAGGTTCTCCTGCTCATTAACTCCACCCTAACAGAGGAATCAATGGCTGAAACTATCGGTTATAACAACGCCATTTCGATCTGGAAAGCATTGGCTAACGCCTATAGTCACGGCTCCATCGAGCGTGTTCATAATCTGACCGACACTCTTCGGAACCTTCAAAAAGGAAACTCCACAGTTTCCGAATATGGTCAAAAGTTCAAAGGTCTTTTTGATCAACATCCTGCAGTCAGACATCCGATTAGCGATGAGGATAAGCGCCACTGGTTTCTTTGTGGTTTAGGCGCCGCTTTTGAAAAATTTTCAACCTCCCAACGCACTATCCACCCAGCCCCTTCATTTCGTGACCTTCTTGCAAATGCCGAAAGCCAAGAACGTTTTATTCAAAAACTTCATGGTCCTCAAACACCCGAAGCGGCCTTCTATGTGAACCAAACCAAAAACAATCGTCCCTCCTCTCGAGGCCGTGGTCGATTTAATTCTTTTAAAGGTCGTAGCCGTGGCCGCACTCCTCACTGTCAATTGTGTAGAAAGGACGGACACTATGCTCCTTCTTGCCCAAGTCTCGCTTCTTATGCCAACAAATCAACTTCCGCATATGTCGATATTGCACAAGCATTTCATGCTCAATGCAACATCAATCCGAAAACCCCGGATTGGACAACCGATTCAGGTGCTACAACACATATGCTTAAAAATAAAAATGGCCTTAAAAATCTTAAATCTCACACCGGTAACATAAGGGTCACTTTTGGTAATGGGCAATCCTTACCCGTTACCAATATAGGGACAACACAACTAAATGATTCTATTTCATTACAAAATGTTCTTGTCGTTCCGAACCTCACTAAAAATCTACTATCAATAAGTAGACTTACGAACGATTCACAGGTTGATGTTTTTTTCAAACAATTATTTTCACATCCAGGACCGAAAGACGGCGGAAGTTCTTGCTAGAGGCATTTGAGAAAATGGCTTCTATGTTCTTTGTAACACCCTGTGTTACGAAAGTCAAAGTCAAGGTCAAAGTCAAAGGAAGAAAAGATTGCTAATTGCGATCTGTCACTCCTTGCTTAACTGTTGACTTTACTTCATTCACTTGTAATCGAATCTTTTTATTTATTTGCTTTAGTTGTATTATGTGGAGTATCTATTAATAATCGAGGTTTCGTCGATATTTATCGCATGTTTTATCGCTTTATCGCTTAATCGCTAATCGCATCGCAATCGCGTTCGCAACTTAATTGATAGGTTCTGTATATTGTTTTACGTGTGTGTGCTATTTCTGTGCTACTTGTGCATGTTTACTTTATGTTTGGTGGTGATTAATCGAAACGCAATCGCAACTCTATCGCAACGCAATCAAATCGCAAACTCTTAACGCAAGTTAAATTATGATGATTGTATGTCAGATATAGTATTTGTGTGACTATTATTAACCTATCGCTTCGCTTAATCGAAACTCGCTTAAACGTATCGCAACGCTCAACACGCGAAACAAAACGTCGAAACGCAGCTCATCGGAGCCACTAGAACGAATGACCGTTCGATCGAATTGCCATCCGATCGAAGTGTCATCTGATTGGTGAGCTATCCGACACTTGCTCCCCCTTTCCCTTTTTGGCAACCTATAAATACCCCCTGTCACATCACAAGTGATGTGACAGCTCTCTCACTCGACCAGCAGTACTCAAGCCCTCTTTTCTCTCGATTTCTCACGATTCTTGTAAGTTTTCAACTCAAATCTTGTACTTCTATGATCTACACACACTTCTTCATCATTTTCACCTTTGAATATTAACTTTTAACCGTGAAATCAGCAGATTTGAGGTGTTCTAGGGTGATGTCATCATGGAGTTCTTTATGAACTTCAACTTTTGGCCTCATTCCACTAAGAACAACTCAGATCTGAAGGATTTCCACATGATTTAACAATGATTTCGCATAGATCTAAACATTTTCAAAGGTAAAAGGATTGAAAGATTCCTTTCCAAGTTTCTTTCAACTCTTTTACACTCAACGCACTCCAAACCGATAGGATCAGAGCTCATTCATGCCTTCTACTCTTCTCTAGGGATGTGTCGGTCTGAGATCTGATTTCTATCAACGAGACAGCCGATTTTGGGTTGAACATGAACACCGTCACGAACAGTTAACTGATCGGATTGGGGTGATTCCCGTTCGATCGGATAACCTGGGTCTGATGGAGGTTCCGTTGTTTAATACGTTGTCATACCGTCTTGAGCAAACCGCAAAACTTTCAAAACTTAACAAATTCCAAGATTTCAAAAGATCAGATCGCGGGACGGATCGTCGTCCGATCGGATTGCCATCCGATCGAACCGCAATCCGATCGGATTGCATTTGTCTCCAACACTTAATCAATTTCAAGTTTTCAAACAAGCTAAATGTCGAACGGATTAACGTCCGATCGGATTGCCATCCGATTGAACGACAATCCGATCGGTTGACATTTGGAACTTCAACACTTAATCGTTTTCATAATTTTCAAGGATCATCAGTTCTAACGGATTGCCATTCGATCGGAAGACCATCCGATCGAGTGACTATCCTGCTGTGAACTTGTTCTCAACTGAAATGTCTTGCCCATCGGATTGTAATCCTGAAGGGTAGAGATACTTCTCTGTTTTCAAAATGCTACAACGAAAACTTCAATCCATCATACATAAGCACATCCTCCCCAAACGAATGTCAATCCGACCAAATGGCCATCCGATCAGATGACCATCCGAACGGATTGACATCCGATGGAATGACAATCCGATCGGATTACCATTCGACACTTAGTCACTTTGCACCGTTTAACGCGTCGTTCTTCGCTTATGCTATCGTTAACTGTTTAGGCTAATCTCTTAGTGCTCCCTTCAATCCAAGAGAGTGTTTACTTGTTAAACGCTGTCTGTGAGTATACTTGATCCCTCTTTGCTTTACGCACTTTTGGGTGTTACATACATTACCTATATTCAAATCACATCAATCACACAACGCAAACACTATTTATACGCTGACCGTTATTGCATGTTACATGTTATTCGATGAATGCCTGTATGTTATGTTTACACAGTGATTGTTGCCTGACACCTTAGCAACGATAATACTATAGTTTGGACTCAGCACCTGTCGCGGACAGGGGTTGTTAAGGGCTCTACTTCACGTGTCCCAGTGGGGATATGTGTTGCGCATTCTACAACTCGCAGTCACGACTGTGCATATTTCATTGTCGATAACCTACTAGCCTTCACTTTACTACATGTTACATGTTGGTTATGCGTAAACGCTTTCGAAATCTACTATACTATTAAACTTGTATGCTCACCTTTACACTATGTGTATTAACCTCTATTTTAACATATGTGACAGGTGTTTGAATGCTTAGGATGCTTACTTGATTTCATGGAATCGAGCTTAGGAGAGTCTATAAACCAACGAACAATTTATTTATTTAAATCTGAGTTTTCGGAACAGCTTTATTTGTCTTTGAGATATCTATGTCTGTAATAATTGATTGCTTGATGAGTTATGGTATGGGACATAATATTAACTATCCGGTAATTTTTTTCTTATGGAATTTCTCTTGGACAATCTGTTTCGCTCAGTGCCGCGCCCCGATGTTTCCGTCATCGGTTGGGGTGTGACATTGTTACCCAAGGTCACAAGTCTCTTGTTGCTGCGCTCTCTGCTTCCCATCTTCGTGCTTCTTTTAATAAATGGCATAGTCGCCTAGGACATGTTTCTTTTGATACCATCACAACTTTAAACAAACTTAGTCATGTATTTGTCACACCTTTATTTCCCAAACCGGGTTTGTGCAATTCTTGTGAGCTATCAAAGGCGAAACATTTGCCCTTTGTTGAAAATAATAAACTGTTGGTGCATCCGTCTGTCGACTTCGTCTTGTATCGAGTCTTGTATTGTACTATATAGATCAGGGCACTAAAAACGAGAAAATGTGTTTTCTGGTAATTTCGCTTGAAATGACACAGTGTCATTTCAAACGAAATCAAGTGGTTAATTCCGCTTGAAATTACTTGTTAGTTTCGTTTGAGGCAATTCCGTGCGGAATTAGATTCCGTTTGAGTCAGTTTCAAGCGGAATTAGCATGCCTATATATACCTATCATGTCTAGTCATTTGTAACGATTCTGATTCCGGTAGCGAAGCTCTATGGAAGTGTCTACTGCATTGTAATCGATCTGATATCAATCAAAAGACAGTTTAACGTGATTTCTCATGCATATAAGCTGAAATAGCACCGATACACTTGTTTCCGCCTCTTGTATTGGTGACCCAAACGAGTCGTTCAGAAGAGGTCTTCACCAATACAAGAGGCGGAAACAAGCATTTCATGCTCAATGCAACATCAATCCGAAAACCCCGGATTGGACAGCCGATTCAGGAGCTACAACACATATGCTTAAAAATAAAAATGGCCTTAAAAATCTTAAATCTCACACCGGTAACATACGTGTCACTTTTGGTAATGGGCAATCCTTACCCGTGACAACACAACTAAATGATTCTATTTCATTACAAAATGTTCTTGTCGTTCCTAACCTCACTAAAAATCTACTATCAATAAGTAGACTTACGAACGATTCACAGGTTGATGTTTTATTTTCAAACAATTATTTTCACATCCAGGACCGAAAGACGGCGGAAGTTCTTGCTAGAGGCATTTGAGAAAATGGCTTCTATGTTCTTTGTAACACCCCGTGTTACGAAAGTCAAAGTCAAGGTCAAAGTCAAAGGAAGAAAAGATTGCTAATTGCGATCTGTCTCTCCTTGCTTAACTGTTGACTTTACTTCATTGACTTGTAATCGAATCTTTTTATTTATTTGCTTTAGTTGTATTATGTGGAGTATCTATTAATAATCGAGGTTTCGTCGATATTTATCGCATGTTTTATTGCTTTATCCCTTAATCGCTAATCGCATCGCAATCGCGTTCGCAACTTGATTGATAGGTTATGTAGGTTGTTTTACGTGTGTGTGCTATTTCTGTGCTACTTGTGCATGTTTACTTTATGTTTGGTGGTGATTAATCGAAATGCAATCGCAACGCAATCAAATCGCAAACTCTTAACGCAAGTTAAATTATGATGATTGTATGTTAGATATAGTATTTGTGTGACTATTATTAACCTATCGCTTCGCTTAATCGAAACTCGCTTAAACGTATCGCAACACTCAACACGCGAAATAAAACGTCGAAACGCAACTCATCGGAGCCACTAGAACGAATGACCGTTCGATGGAATTGCCATCCAATCGGATTGCCATCCGATCGAAGTGTCATCCGATCGGTGAGCTATCCGACACTTGCTCCCCCTTTCCCTTTTTGGCAACCTATAAATACCCCCCTGTCACATCACAAGTGATGTGACAGCTCTCTCACTCGACCAGCAGTACTCAAGCCTTCTTTTCTCTCGATTTCTCGCGATTCTTGTAAGTTTTCAACTCAAATCTTGTACTTCTATGATCTACACACACTTCTTCATCATTTTCACCTTTGAATCTTAAGTTTTAACCGTGAAATCAGCAGATTTGAGGTGTTCTAGGGTGATGTCATCATGGAGTTCTTTATGAACTTCAAGTTTTGGCCTCATTCCACTAAGAACAACTCAGATCTGAAGGATTTCCACATGATTTAACAATGATTTCACATAGATCTAAACATTTTCAAAGGTAAAAGGATTGAAAGATACTTTTCCAAGTTTCTTTCAACTCTTTTACACTCAACGCACTCCAAACCGATAGGATTGGAGCTCATTTATGCCTTCTACTCTTCTCTAGTGATGTGTCGGTCTGAGATCTGATTTCTATCAACGAGACAGCCGATTTTGGGTTGAACATGAACACCGTCACGAACAGTTAACTGATCGGATTGGGGTGATTCCCGTTCGATCGGATAACCTGGGTCTGATGGAGGTTCCGTTGTTTAATACGTTGTCATACCGTCTTGAGCAAACCGCAAAACTTTCAAAACTTAACAAATTCCAAGATTTCAAAAGATCAGATCGCGGGACGGGTCGCCGTCCGATCGGATTGCCATCCGATCGAACCGCAATCCAATCGGATTGCATTTGTCTCCAACACTTAATCAATTTTCAAGTTTTCAAACAAGCTGAATGTCGAACGGATTACCGCCCGATCGGATTGCCATCCGATCGAACGACAATCCAATCGGTTGACATTTGGAACTTCAACACTTAATCGTTTTCATAATTTTCAAGTATCATCAGTTCTAACGGATTGCCATTCGATCGGAAGACCATCCGATCGACTGACTATCCTGCTGTGAACTTGTTCTCAACTGAAATGTCTCTCCCATCGGATTGTAATCCGATCGAACGACCGTTCGATCGATCGACCTGAAGGGTAGAGATACTTCTCTGTTTTCAAAATGCTACAACGAAAACTTCAAAGCCATCATACACAAACACATCCTCCCTAAACGAATGTCAATCCGACCAAATGGCCATCCGATCAGATGACCATACGAACGGATTGACATCCGATGGAATGACAATCCGATCGGATTACCATTCGATACTTAGTCACTTTGCACCGTTTAACGCGCCGTTCTTCGCTTATGCTATCGTTAACTGTTCAAGCTAACCTCTCAGTGCTCCCTTCAATCCAAGAGAGTGTTTACTTGTTAAACGACGTCTATAAGTATACTTGATCCCATTTTTCTTTACGCACTTTTGGGTGTTACATACGTTACCTATATTCAAATCACATCGATCACACAATGCAAACACTATTTATACGCTGACCGTTATTGCATGTTACATGTTATTTGATGAATGCCTGTATGTTATGTTTACACAGTGATTGTTGCCTGACACCTTAGCAACGATAGTACTATAGTTTGGACTCAGCACCTGTCGCGGACAGGGGTTGTTAAGGGCTCTACTTCACGTGTCCCAGTGGGGATATGTGTTGCGCATTCTACAACTCGCAGTCACGACTGTGCATATTTCATTGTCGATAACCTACTAGCCTTCACTTTGCTACATGTTACATGTTGGTTATGCGTAAACGCTTTCGAAATCTACTATACTATTAAACTTGTATGCTCACCTTTACACGATGTGTATTGACCTCTATTTTAACATATGTGACAGGTGTTTGAATGCTTAGGATGCTTACTTGCTTTCATGTAATCGAGCTTAGGAGAGTCTAGAAACCAACGAATAATTTATTTATTTAAATCTGAGTTGTCGGAACAGCTTTATTTGTCTTTGAGATATCTATGTCTGTAATTATTGATTGCTTGATGAGTTATGGTATGGGACATAATATTAACTATCCGGTAATTTAGTTGTTATGGAATTTCTCTTGGACAATCTGTTTCGCTCAGTGCCGCGCCCCGATGTTTCCGTCATCGGTTGGGGTGTGACATTCTTACCCAAGGTCACAAGTCTCTTGTTGCTGCGCTCTCTGCTTCCCATCTTCGTGCTTCTTTTAATAAATGGCATAGTCGCATAGCACATGTTTCTTTTGATACCATCACAACTTTAAACAAACTTGGTCATGTATTTGTCACATCTTTATTACCCAAACCGGGTTTGTGCAATTCTTGTGAGCTATCAAAGGCGAAACATTTGCCCTTTGTTGAAAATAATAAACTGTTGGTGCATCCGTCTGTCGACTTCGTCTTGTATCGAGTCTTGTATTGTACTAGATTGATCAGGGCACTAAAAACGAGAAAATGTGTTTTCAGGTAATTTCGCTTGAAATGACACAGTGTCATTTCAAACGAAATCAAGTGGTTAATTCCGCTTGAAATTACTTGTTAATTTCGTTTGAGGCAATTCCGTGCGGAATTAGATTCCGTTTGAGTCAGTTTCAAGCGGAATTAGCATGCCTATATATACCTATCATGTCTAGTCATTTGTAACGATTCTGATTCCGGTAGCGAAGCTCTGCCGAAGTGTCTACTGCATTGTAATCGATCTAATATCAATCAAAAGACAGTTTAAAGTGATTTCTCATGCATATAAGCTGAAATAACACCGATACACTTGTTTCTGCCTCTTTTATTGGTGACCCAAACGAGTTGTTCAGAAGAGGTCTTCACCAATACAAGAGGAGGAAACAAGTGTATCGGTGTTATTTCAGCTTATATGCATGAGAAATCACTTTAAACTGTCTTTTGATTGATATCAGATCGATTACAATGCAGTAGACACTTCGGCAGAGCTTTGCTACCGTAATCAGAATCGTTACAAATGACTAGACATGATAGGTATATATAGGCATGCTAATTCCGCTTGAAACTGACTCAAACGGAATCTAATTCCGCACGAAATTGCCACAAACGAAATTAACAAGTAATTTCAAGCGGAATTAACCACTTGATTTCGTTTGAAATGACACTGTGTCATTTCAAACGAAATTACTTGAAAACACATTTTCTCGTTTTTCGTGCCCTAATCTATCTAGTACACTACAAGACTCGATACAAGACGAAGTCGATAGACGGATGCACCAACAGACTCCCCCTCGGATGTTGACGAAGTCTTCGGTGATGAGTCTTCGGTTGTCAAACCTTCAGCCTTTATCAGTCTTCTTGCTCTATCCAAAGATTCTCCATTGTAAGTATCCTCAATCAATCTTTTTCTTCTTTCTTCCAGAATCTCAACCTTGCTCTATACTCCTCTTGATCAGGTCTCTTGATTCTTTAAGATCATCAGCATCACCAGATTACGTCTTCAATTCCAGGATCAGAACTTGGCTCTCAGAATCATAACTCTGGCTCTTATCCTGTTTCAGCATCAGCGTCTTCAGACTCCCCCTTTCGATAAGCTGGGGTCGCAGTCTGGAATTCACTAGTTCTAAGATCGTAACCTGGTTTACATCCTACTCCGGATCGAAACCTGGCTAACCTGCATAACCTCTACCACAAACATAAGTTTCACAAATTTAAGATTTTGATAAAATTATATCATTTGCAGGAATGTTTCAGAAAGATTTATCATATAAAAGCTTCTGATGAACACTTGTAAACAAACTTTCTTCATTTTAAAAACACTTCTCCCAAACCTGTTGTTCATCATGCTTAGCACTCGGAATTTTGAAAATCAGTTCTTCAACATCAGTTGTCGAAAATCTTTTTAAATTTTCAAAAATATTTGCTAAAACACACTAAAAATCTTTTTGGATTTTTAACATGAAATGAAATGAAATCAAGAAATATATACAAACAATATTTTTGTGAGTTTGCGTAAGAGGATCATATCAGATTATGAGACAAATCTTTTTAAATTTTCAAAAATTCAATATTCAGTTTTAAACGATTCACTTAGATTGTCAGTATACTGATCCACTTAAATTTTCACACAAAGTTCAACTGTTTCGAGATACGAGATTAATGTTTTAGATACTTAAACTTATTCGAGTGTCCCACCTCAGAATATACTCCCGTATCCAGATCCCAATATTCAGTCTTACAGGTGAGTATACCACAGATGATATCTATAAAGGGTTAAATGCGAGGGCCGTGAGAGCTCAGGCTATTGCTTCCGCAAAATCAGAGAGATGACGGCTTCGACTTTTGGTGTGTTCCCTTTAGAGAATCTTTTCTTCAACAGCACATGATTAGCATTTTTCAATGTTTCATCATTTTTTGTACTGAGGGTGGTGCTATATTTCAAGCAAGCAGAAAGTATTATACGGGGACTAGGCCATTGCTTCCGCAAAATCAGAAGTCCCGGGATAATACCCCATATATCACTGAGTATAAAGACCTAGTATCTCAGAAAGAGGGACCTTTCAAACGAGATTTCGGGGGTTACCCATATATCCGAGAGGTGTTCCCCACGATCTAAGTAAGTTAGAAATTTAGGTTTATATCTCGTCACAATCTACTAAATGTGCAAAAACCTACTGGCACATCATCAGTGAGACCGTTTATCACTTTATAAATTTCCAATTCTTTAGCATGCTGTGATAGTCTACTGATTTACTATCATTTCCTCTTTTTACAACAAAACTCATTTTTCCTTTTATCATGTTTTTGATTTTTTTAAATTTTCTAATGTTTTTGAATTTTCTGAAATTCTTACTCCCCCTAAAATTCAAAATCATTTAAAGAAAATTTGAAAACAAACTGTACAAGTAAAGTAACAACTGATATCGAATCACTTCAATTCCCCATCCACTTGACATAAACAATCAGAACTCCCCCTTACAACAAACTATTTTCCCATAAAGACTTCAAAACACTTAAGTTTGTTTTAATCAGAATGGTTTTTCCGGAAAATAAGTTTTGTTTATTTCATAAAACCACTTGTGGGTTAGGGGATTCATTCATCACTTTGTTTTTCAATAATATAACTTTGTAGGAAATCAAGTAATTTAATGTCCCTGATTCACCACTTGAAGATAGAACCTCTCTTTCAACCACTTGTCGATTTGCTTACCAACAATCACCAACCTGTAGGTTGAAATCTCAAAATGCCGATTCCTACTCCACACTTACCAACCTGGGAGTTCCGGCAAGTCATACTTCTACAAAAATAATTTTCATAAACAAAGAATGATGCCTTTCTTCTTCATATCTCTTCTTTTGTCTCATAATCTGATATGATCCTCTTACGCAAACTCATAAAAATATTGTTTGTATATATTTCTTGATTTCATTTCATTTCATGTTAAAAATCCAAAAAGATTTTTAGTGTGTTTTAGCATAAATTTTTGAAAATTTAAAAAGATTTTCGACAACTGATGTTGAAGAACTGATTTTCAAAATTCCGAGTGCTAAGCATGATGAACAACAGGTTTGGGAGAAGTGTTTTTAAAATGAAGAAAGTTTGTTTACAAGTGTTCATCAGAAGCTTTTATATGATAAATCTTTTTGAAACATTCCTGCAAATGATATAATTTTATCAAAATCTTAAATTTGTGAAACTTATGTTTGTGGTAGAGGTTATGCAGGTTAGCCAGGTTTCGATCCGGAGTAGGATGTAAACCAGGTTACGATCTTAGAACTAGTGAATTCCAGACTGCGACCCCAGCTTATCGAAAGGGGGAGTCTGAAGACGCTGATGCTGAAACAGGATAAGAGCCAGAGTTATGATTCTGAGAGCCAAGTTCTGATCCTGGAATTGAAGACGTAAGCTGGTGATGCTGATGATCTTAAAGAATCAAGAGACCTGATCAAGAGGAGTATGGAGCAAGGTTGAGATTCTGGAAGAAAGAACAAAGAGATTGGCTGAAGGTTTGACAACCGAAGACTCGTCACCGAAGACTTCGTCAACATCCGAGGGGAAATCTGTTGGTGCATCCGTCTGTCGACTTCATCTTGTATCGAGTCTTGTAGTGTACTAGATAGATCAGGGCACGAAAAACGAGAAAATGTGTTTTCAGGTAATTTCGCTTGAAATGACACAGTGTCATTTCAAACGAAATCAAGTGGTTAATTCCGCTTGAAATTACTTGTTAATTTCGTTTGTGGCAATTCCGTGCGGAATTAGATTCCGTTTGAGTCAGTTTCAAGCGGAATTAGCATGCCTATATATACCTATCATGTCTAGTCATTTGTAACGATTCTGATTCCGGTAGCGAAGCTCTGCCGAAGTGTCTACTGCATTGTAATCGATCTGATATCAATCAAAAGATAGTTTAAAGTGATTTCTCATGCATATAAGCTGAAATAACACCGATACACTTGTTTCCGCCTCTTGTATTGGTGAAGACCTCTTCTGAATGACTCGTTTGGGTCACAAATCGATCCTACATAAATGTGCACAACAAGTTTTAGATATTATTCACTGTGACCTTTGGGGACCCGCTCCCACAACATCCATTGATGGCTATTTGTACTATGTTATCTTTGTTGATGATTACTCCCGGTTCACTTGGCTTTATCCTTTAAAAGCTAAATCCGTTTTTTTCAATGTTTTAATCGCCTTCTTTAATCTTGTCCAAAATCAATTTTCCACAACCGTTAAAATTTTTCAAAGTGATGGCGGAACCGAATTCACACATAATCGGGTACAAAATTATTTTTTGCAACTTGGCGTGCAACACCACCTCTCTTGTCCCTATACACCCCAACAAAATGGAAGAGCGGAGCGAAAACATCGTCACATAACCGAAACCAGTCTCGCTATGATGTTTAACGCCCACGCACCATCCCCTTTTTGTGTTGATGCCTTCACTTCCGCCACTTACATCATAAACTGTTTACCAACCAAAATTCTTGAAAATAAATCTCCTTTTGAAGTCCTTTTCAAACATCCTCCTAACTACTCAAATTTACGAGTTTTTGGATGTCTTGTGTACCCATATCTTCGTGACTATACCAAAAATAAACTTTTTCCAAGAAGCGCCCCTTGCGTGTTCATTGGTTATAGTCCAAGATACAAAGGTTTTCGATGCCTAGACACCACAACCGGCCGAATATATACCACTAGGCATGCTAAATTTGATGAAGACATTTTCCCATTTCACTCATCCGCCACACCTTCCGACATATCTCTCATTCCCTTCACAAATTTTGAAGACACCCTTCCACCACCAACACAAAATACAAAAACACCACATCCATCACCAACCATACCCAACACCTCACCTCCACCTTGCACCTCCTGCCCCACAGAATCTACCTCTTTTGGCCCAACTCCAAACGCTTCCTCATCTCAACCGACCCATACTTTTTCCAACCAAACAACTCCCTTTGGCCCATCTCAAACCAACTCCACCAACCCAATATCACATATTAACAACCCACCCGAAAACCACCTAAACCCAGACACAACCGACACCCAATCTGCATCTTCCACCACTCCACCATCTCCTCCTCACCAATCTTCATCGGACCTACAATCTACATCATCCCAACCACCATCGCCCACCATTCAAACCAACAATAACCATCCTATGACCACCCGATCTAAAGCTGGCATTTTTAAACCAAAACACTTCGCCAATGTCACGACCCCCGACCACACCCTAGACGGAGCCGCGAGCAGTCAAGTGGTACCGGTAGTTATTTTGAAAATATTGCAGCGGAAAATTTCATCAGGACCGTGAGTTAGGAAAATACCAGCGTTTAGAAACACCAGATTTTTTATTAACAGATGAGAATAAACCCATGTTTTACAAAGGTAGCTTTAATATGGGATAAACCCGAATATAGGAAACAATGTTTTCTTAATTTAAGTTAATTGATAAAATAAGCCACTTCTTTAAGCCTTTCAGTGCCATATCATCACTCTTATTCCAATCTACTATAATCACCTGAAACGTGTTTTAAAAACATTTGGTCAGCAGGACATACTGGTGAGTTCATTCATTTTTGTACAAAAACATATTTGTTATAATTTATAGTATTAAGAGTTTTTACATTTGCTCCTTCTAGATTGGCAAAGACTGAATCACTGCAATTACAACTTTGTTATAATTCACAGCATTAAGAGTTTTTACATTTCCCCTAATCTTATAATTATCTGGTTCAGTTGTCACTCGACCGGATCTATGACTGTGGTCATACCACTATTGGGTCCTGTCACCCAATAGCGACGTATATCACTAATTAGGCTCGCCCACCTAAAGTGATAAAAACAGTAGTAATGTGCACAATACCCCACTTACTGCCAGTAACTTAAGATTAGCAAAGACTTAATCACTGCAAAGTATAACTGGAAAACATTTAGGGTTTTGTAAAGCAATTTGATAAAAACAGAATGACTCACCTTGTTAACATATAGTCTTGATTAAACAAGCATCTTGATTCTAAGTCTTCTGATGATTATACATCTTGTTTGATAGTAGGTTTATGGACAGGAGTTTAGTTTAACATAGTGGAATACGTATTAGTGTAAAACCACATCAAACCTAACGATGGTCACGAGATCAGAACCTTAGCGAAATTCACAAAGTATAGTCTTATTTAGACAGCACTTTGGCATTCGTTAGTTGGTTCTGAATCGATCGGACAGAATATCGCATTGGTGATTATTGGTTAGAACACCAACGTATAGAGAGAAGAAGAAAAGAAATGAGCAAGGAAGAATGAAATCCTAGGCCCCTATTTATAGGTAAGGCAGATTCCTTTCTTAGCTATGAAGTTTTCTTACTTATTAAGTTTTCTTTATTTATTAGGTTTTTCTTACTGATTAAGTTTTCTTACCTATTAAGTTTACTTATCTATTAAGTTTACTTAATTGTTTTAGCTGTCAAGTTTACTTAGCTTTTTAACTTGTTATCTTACGTAGCTGTTTATCTGATTAATCTACCTTAACTGTTTAGTTAAGTAATTTACTTAGCCGATTAATTAATTAACTTGATTAATTAACTTACTCAACTTGCTTAACTGCTAAGTTTCCTTCGCTATTAAGTTTTCTTAGTTATTAAGTTTTCCTTAACCACTAAGTTTTCTTAACTGCTAAGTTTTCTTAAGTGCTAAGTTTTACATAACCATTAAGGTTACTTAACCATTAAGTTTTCTTAATTACTAAGTCTACTTAGCCATTAAGTTTTCTTAGCCACTAAGTTTATTTAACTACTAAGTTTACTTAATCGCTAAGTATTCTAGTTTAACGGCTTCCTGGTTATGAGTTCTAATTTCTAGATACAATGGAACTCGTATTAGGATAGTAACTCAATTCAACATTAACGATAATCACAAGATCAAAACTCACAACGAATGACAAAGTATAGCCGTATACAAGCATCACTTAAACATCCGTTGGATCAGTTTCAATCAATCGGATATAGTACTGTGTCCGTGATTAGAGTTATTACCCTGATAACGAGCAGAGTTTCAGGGTTTAGGGACATCGTTGAAAGAAACAGAGATGCGAGAAGTAGGACGTCGTTTTATACGAGCGAACTGAGCAACCTGATCAAGTGCCAAACCCCTGGCTTTATAGCCAGTTTTGACCTCTCCCGCGTGTCGCGCACGGCTCAGCTGTCCCTGGCGCGTGTCGCGGGGATGGCCGACCTGGCTTTGGTCGCCACGTGTTCCACGTAGGTCTGACACGTGTCGTAGTGTCGTGATACGTGTCCTTGGCCGCCCTTCTTGTCCAATCACGCGTTTTTCCTCGATTCTCGTGCTGATACTTATCTCGTATGCTCGGGTCTTGATTCCATTTGGTTTGGTATTTAATTTCGAATTTAATAAAGGTACTTTTGTGCAGTTTACTACATTAACCGTCAAGTTTTCAAGTTTCATTGCGCACACTTCGCATTTTGTTTATGGATCTTTCCGAGGGTTGTTACAGCCAACTTGGCTCAATTTTACAACCATCCTCTCCATCACTCTCTATTATCCACTCATGTTCCCAAAGGAATCAAAACCGCATCCAAAGATCCCAAACGGGTCCATGCTATGTATGAGGAACTTGATGCTTTACATCAAAATCATACTTGGCACCTTGTTCCACGTCCTTCTTCCTCAAACATCATTGGATCCAAATGGATTTATCACATTAAACACAAATCCAATGGTTCCATGATTGCTACAAAGCACGTCTTGTGGCGCAAGGTTTTAATCAAGTACCGGGACTATATTTTTCTCATACCTTTAGTCCCGTTGTCAAGTCTTCCACCATTCGTGTCGTTCTTAGTCTTGCTACTATCAATAAATGGAAACTTCAACAACTTGACGTAAACAATGCTTTTCTAAATGGGAATCTTACCGAAACTGTTTTTATGGAACAACCACCGGGATTTGAGGACCCGAAACACCCCACTCATGTGTGCAAACTCAATCGTTCCATTTATGGATTAAAACAAGCCCCACGTGCTTGGTTCCAACGATTAAGTTCCTTTCTTCAAATCGTTGGTTTCACATGTAGTCGAGCCGTCCCCTCTTTGTTTATCTTTAGTCGTGATGGCATCTTAATATATCTTCTCGTTTACGTGGATGTCATAATCATTACGGGAATTAATGAAAAATTTATCTCCACATTCACATCACGCCTTAACAAAGAATTCAAAATCAAGGACCTTGGACTTCTAAGTTTTTTCCTTGGCTTAGAGGTCACTCACACAAAAACAGGTTTATTCTTAAATCAATCCAAGTATGCCCATGATATTCTATCACGGGCCGGTCTCCTTGATTCCAATCCTGTCGCCACTCCCCTCACTCCCAAGGACATATTCAACTCCACCGGACAACCTTTCCATGATCCCACTCTTTATCGCTCTCTCGTCGGTGCTCTCCAATACCTTACCATTACCTGTCCCGATTTCTCCTTTGCCGTGAATCAAGCGAGTCAATACCTACAAAAACTAACCACCACCCACTTTCAACTTGTCAAACGAATTCTTCGTTATGTCAAGGGAACTTTATCATATGGTCTAACGTTTGATAGACCTCCTAACACTGTTTTTATTAGGTTTTTCTGATGCAGATTGGGCACGTTGCATTCACACACGAAGATCCACCTATGGCTATTCCATTTATTTAGGTGGAAACTTGGTATCTTGGAGTGCAAAGAAACAACCGACGGTCTCCCGTTCAAGTTGTGAATCGGAATATCGAGCAATGGCAAACAAGGCTTCAGAAATTATTTGGGTCACTCATCTACTTCGAGAGCTTCATGCCTTACCACTGGGATCTCCAACGCTATTTTGTGACAATAAAAGTGATCTATTTTTAAGCCAAAATCCAATCTCTCACAAAAGAGCCAAACACATAGATCTTGACTATCACTTTGTTCGAGAATTAGCCGCTGCAGGTCGCCTTCATACTCGTTTCATCTCAACGGACCAACAAGTCGCCGACATCTTTACGAAGAGTCTTCCAAAGCCATTTTTTGAGAAGTTTCGAGCAATGCTTCGTCTAGATCCTCCGCCTCGCATTGACGGTGGGTATTAGGCAATCCCACAAATGTTGCCCTCACATTAAACATAGGATATAATTATAGCAATTGTAATTAAGTGTATCCTCTAAATATGTAAATAGGAGTAATTGTCTCCTCAAGTCTTTGTAACTTCTTGTGTATTTATAGGGGTTGTATGTGTAATGAAAAATCATTGAAGTTTTCCATTATCTCATCTATGAACCCTAATTTAGACTTGTTTTCGGGTGAACTGTAATATGTTAGACTTGTTGATCAATCATACTAATTTATGTTTGTTTCTGTTTATTCAAATACATTCACTTAATTTTTTTGTTTATGTTCGTTTGTGTTCGTTAATGTTCGTGAACTGTTCGTTTAGGCTTTAAACGAACAAACATAAACGAACACAAACATGCTCGATTTCTTAATGAACGAACACAAACAAAAAAATGTGTTCGATTATATGTTCGTGTTCGTGTTCATGTTCGGTTAAAGTTAAATGAACAAACGCGAACATTCCTGTGTTCGTGTTCGTTCGGTTCGTTTACAGGCCTAGATTGGCGTTATTATTTATTTGGTAGAAAGATCGATTATTTATTAATTTTTTAATACTCATTACTTATTACAAATCATAGTATTTTGTTAATCTTAGAACCAAATGTTGAATATGGAAATTATATATTTAAATATCTCTAATTTATAACAATTCTAGGCATCATAGCTTCTTTTTCGATGAAATTCTTTTTTCTTTAGTGACTCTATTAATTTTTCACTCTTCTTCTTCGTTTCTTATTCTTCCAGCCACAATTTTCTCTGTTGTCCATTAATCCGAAAATATCAACTGTAAGTAGTGTGCAATTGAATCAACCTCCAAATCTTTTAAATCTTACCGATAAAATTAGAAGTGAATGACGGAGCAATGGTGATCGGTTGGTTGGAATTCAGGTTGTTAACGACGCAATGGTGAATGATTGTTTATCTTTGCAACTAAATCAGAAATCCGCCATTGATTCTTAGATATTAAGGTTTCATGGTAGTTATCTTGTTGGTTTTGGACGAAAGTTTTGGGTATTGAATAGGGAAGATGTGTATGGTGGTGTGACACCCTAATTTAAATTTTTTTTTTGAAAACAGATTTGATACTCATAATCTAAGCGGAAAAGTGTGGTCCCATTTATTTTATTTTTAAGTCTATAAGGCTTCCAACAATGTTATTAAGGCTTTATAACATATACAAATGACCCATCAATACTTGATCACAAACGGCCTTCAGTTTCCATCTCCTTGCCTGAAACATAAGAAACACCCATTATTAGCAACGCTAAGTGAATGTACACAATAAAACCAAGTTAAATCGAACCAGCAATCAAACCACTTGCGCTAAAAGTTTCACACGGCATATGATACGCCGGCCTCTTTCAAAATCAGCGTATGCCACCAGCTTATACAGTAGATAGTGGCGTATACCCCATGAAGGTTAGCGTATAAGACGCCAGTCAAGGTGTTATACTGCCCCTACAGGTCTATCTTGCCATTTTTCATCTTTTTAACTCAGCCGTGTCCGGGTTCCAATTTTCTACCATACATACAAACCTGTCAAAACATCAAAATTTGTTCTACCACATCTAATATATGAGCTAACATCAATAGTCTAACGACCAGCCCCTCATGTGATTACTTCAATTTTAAGTCAAGAATAACAAAATCATACAACTTCTTAAGTACTTCCATCAGATCACAATCCTATGACCACAATAAATACATGAGTTAAATAACAATCATATGATTATATTCACTTCTTACCGTTATGTCACCAACTATGTATCTACTTCATGTTTTATTCAACTCACATGCTTTATATGCATTTCAAGGCTTAAATAGAAAGTAATCATACCTGGTAACTTTGCTTGTGATATCATTAATCATATATAAAGAAAGCCATACTTGTATACTTGCTATTTTATTCACATATCACTTTACAAGATTATATAAGCTAGAGTTAAGATTCATACAACCTTTAAATCATAATCGATTATTTTACAAATCAAACATATATATACGTATATATATATCTATATATATATATATATATATAATAAAGTATTTGAGTGTAGCTCACTCACCTTTGACCATGGGATGGTTTGGACCTTGGATCCCCTTAACTGATCATTGACCTGCTAAGTCAAAGTATCCCATATAAATAATCATAAATTCAAGACATGGCACACCCTTTGATCAACATGTGAGCTATTTTGATCCATCACATTTTGTATGCATTAACAACCGGCTCGTCTATGAAGGTAACTTCATATACAACTCATTTATCATTATTTTTAAAACTCTCCCTCATTTCATTTATTCATATACTCTTGACCCGTTAAGTATTATTTCACCATGATATATCCTTTATGGTTACAACATTCAGTTCCCAATATTAATTACATACATAATTTAGAATCAACACCAACCCTTAAAAGCCATCATCAATACTATAGTTAATATACGTATAAACCCAGGTGCCTAGTTTAGAAAAAAAATCCTTAAATCCACTAAAAGGATAAATGAAGACTCAATTTTTTTACTACAATAGTAAATTCAACTATCAAATCTTATTGACAAATCATCAAAGGAAATATTTGTGATTCAAAAACCTTATTCTTTAACCACTTACAACAATAATCAATACTATTATGGTTATCAAAAAAAAAAAACATAACATATGACACTTTGGTTACAATATTTTACCTGCCAATGTTATTAGTTTGAGTTTGGGTTTCAAATCCACCCTCGCCGCCGCTTACCACTATTGAGGACCGCCACCACCAACCTTATTCTATCAAAACCGCCAGTTGTCTCAGCCGATTATGTTGTCGGAAGCGTCCGCGGTCCCGACAATACCCTATCACAACCATCAGCCTAGCCACCATAGGTAACCGATCAATTCGCAGCTTCAAATCACTTCTATCCGACAACAAACAACACCAATAATCACCATAGTTGTGATTCACTCCATCGTCGAACAATCTCGTATGAACTCTGTAGTTCGCTACCAAAATTTGCCACAACCGACACTTAAAACCATGAGATTTGGCTGGAGACAGAACATGCAGATACCGATCCACCCTTGGAACCCATACCCGAAGCCTAATCTTGATCGTCGCTCGCGGGTGCCAAAGAAAACGACTACACCGCTTCTGCCGCCCTATCTCCCCTACTTAAAACCATGAGATTTGGCCGGAGACATAACATGCAGGTAACGGTGCACCCTCGACCAAAGTTTATCGCCAGACTCCCCCTTTTCCCTCTCTTCTGAAATTTTCTCTCTCTCTAGAATTATAGTTTGGGTGTGTGTTTTTCTTCTGTCCAAATCGTCCTACATCTTTCAGGTGTTTAAAAAGATGTATTGATGACCACTAGCCCCCATTTATCTTCTCATAATTTCAACATTAGCCTCCTCATATTTTGTTTCTACCAAACCTTATGTATCAATCATTTAATCATACTAGATTAAAAATAAACTTTCAACATACAACTCTTTATTATTTATAAAGTAATTTCTAGTTTATTTTACGAAATGGGATGTTACAGGTGGCTCAGCAGCGATGAAAGAAGAGGGTGTTCTTCGTTCAAAAAATGGTGATGACGATGTTCATGTATCAAATCAGGGGAATATATGATATTTCAACTACTTTGTAAGGATATGTATGATATTCATAAATTTGCATGGGTATATATAATATTTTGCAAGTTTGTAGGGGTATATATTAAATTGCCCGTTAAATTAAAACATTTAAATGCTTAAAACATTTATTTAATTTGTACTTTTTTTACTTTCTTTTATTTATTTAGTTTTCATGTCTACTTTTATGTTATAAAAATAGTTATTTTTAATTTATTTTATTTTGTTTCTATTTTTTAAAAATAAAGTGATGGTGTGATGGGTGTTGCAAATTATTGAGTGATGGTGTCATAGAATTATGCGGAATAAGGTGACAGCGTGTGATTTCATTTCGTTTCAGGACAAGAATGATTATTCCATACTCTGCTCTTCTAATTAAACTGAGGATTCAATCGGTATAAACAACTCTCACTTGCGGTATGCTCATATAATGTATATATGTGTGGGGCTCGGGGGGCAAAAGTAAAAGTGCACTAATTTTAACGTTATTTTAATAATTTCGTGAAAATAACGTTAAAAAAGTGGGATTGTTAATCATGCATCATGTGGTGATGTTGATAGCTGAAAAACAAGGGGTACATGCACTAACCGGTGTTTATCTCAATTGCTATGTGTTATGTGCCTTATGTCCAAGGCTTGATGCAAAAATACAATCGAGCCGGGAGTCTCGCTGGAAGCAACCTCTCTATTCCTACGGGGTAGAGGTAAGGTTGTGTACATCTTACGCTCCTCGGACCCTACCTTAGCTTTATTATTGGTAGGATACACTGAGTATGATGATGATGATTCAATCGGTATAAACAAAGATATTTGATCTTGTATATGTTTAGCTTCAAATAACATTTCATGCCATGACTAATAATACCTCTACAGCTCAACTTCATTAGCAATATCTAAGTCAAGATACATTGCGCCTGCATCTGAATTATCAAATATCATACCACAAATATATAATAATTACATCCTCATTGGCATGTACTAATGTCAATATTACTAGTTTTGAAGCTCACAAACGTTTGAACTTGATTTATAGCATATAGTTGTTACATTATGAATATTTTAGGTATAAAGAAGAAATTAAATGGCATGTATTTAGATACACCCACAAGGCATGCGAGCAAGGTATACATAATTAGTAATTACATATCAACTTTGCAACAATAAATAGAATGAATTTCTATTTGCTAACTTTTTTCTTCTTACGCATAACTGCACATCCCCGACATGCAAGAATTCCCTCTCTTGCATCGATTGTTGCAGCCTCCACAGTTTCTCTTGTCTGTCATCAGGTTTACGCATTTCCCCTTGCAGCAAATCTCTTGGTGCTTGCATTTCTTCCCACAAAGCCCACAGTTTTGTTTATCAGTCTTAACATTGACACATTTCTTCTTGCAACAGTCTGGACCTGGGCTACCTTTCGCTCGACATAGTCTTGGGTTTTTGTTGCATTTCACCAAGCCCCTCGATTGTTGAGCAAGGAATCGACTTGCCCCTCTTAGTGAACCAGATGTAGGAACAAGATCTTCTTCATCGTCTAATTCAATAGGTGTTGCAGAAAGATTAATGGTTAAAGCCATCAGGATGATCAAGTTTATCAAGATTTTCTTTATCATTGTGTTTTAGAAAGAGGAATATGAGATGTATAGATGTTTGGATGAAGTTATGGATATTAAGATTAATTGGTAGTGCGTGTATTTATAGGGGGAAATGTGACTACTAAGTTTGAAAATTAATTATGGGTGTCATGGGAGTCTAGGTGTTAAAAAAAAGTTAGGCTTTTCGATGGTATTTTTGTAGCAAAGGCTCCACTAAAGAGAGTCAGTTTTGACTTTGAATGGTATTTTCTTCTTCCTAAGTTTTTCAAATGGGAATAAAACATATGCGTTGACATCTTGTTTATTGGAAAGTTGTTTGTCCTTCTTTTAAATATACAATATATTATAGGCTGGGATGTAGGGTTGTTTCCTAGTTAGATTTACTTTTTGGGGTAGTTCTTTACTTCTTTGTGTCAACTTTTTTTTAACGCAAATTTCTTTGTGTCAACCTACAATAATTTTTAGACCTAAAACATCAACTTATAAAATCTTAGAAATTTTCTTCTATTTGTGTCACTATATTTCGAATTTCATATGTTCAACTATAAACTCTTAGAAATTTTCTTCTACTTTTGTCACTACATTTTGAATTCCGTATGTTAAGAAATATTTGTACCAAGTTGGATCCGGTGATCGAAACAAACGAGACCCGTTTAGAGACATCAAGAAATGTTACCTTAACGAATTCATAAAGCTTTTTGGGGTCATTGCGTACAACTGATTTCTATTTTCGTGCTACAACAAGTGGTACCTTAATTAGCCATCCCCATAAACGTACAGGCTCCCAAATTGTGGCTTATGGTAGTACATCCATCTTCCAATATAAGCACCACCGTCGAAACCACCAAACCGGTCCGTTGCCGGCATCCCATATATCCAATACCCCAAGCTAAACATAGATTTTTAAATGGATACTAAAGTAGATGCTAAACATAGGAAAACACTAAACCCGTAGCCTGGATCCCGTATCCAATACACCAAGCTAAACCACTACTAGAAAATAAGGCATTTGCTACCACATTTTCGGTCGCAAAACGGTAGCAATTGCTCTTTTGCCACCATTTTGCCACCAAAAACTCGGTGGCAAAAGCACACGTAGCAAATGCCCTATTTTTTTTTTTGGTGGCAAATAATGGTGGCAGTTGCCTTATTTTGTAGTAGTGAACATAGATGCTAAAATGGTTACTAAAAGAGATGCTAGACAAGTTGATCTTGAAAAAATAATTAACGGAATACGCATGCATAGTCGTTAATAAAATAGATAAGCCCAAAGAGAACCAAAGGGATTCACATAACCGCTAAGACGTGCATAGCAACTAAGACGACTACCGCTTGACTCTCATATACTAATATCACACCTATAAAAAGCATTACCAATATTACAAGAGACAATGTACTCAATTTATAAATCCGTACAGATTAAATATATAATTTTTTTATGTATCATTTTCATACAAAAGCATAGGGGTGTTCATCGAATCGAAATCGAATATCGAATTTTTAAATCATTCGAATCGAATTATTCGAATAATTTTTATTTTCCCTTGAATTCGTATTCGATTCGAATTCGATTAAAATCTACCAAATTCGATTCGAATTCGTATTCGAATAAAAACCCAATTCGTATTCGATTAAAAATTCGAATTCGAATTCGAATCGAATTTGAATAAATTCGATATGATTTAGATTCTTTAAAAACATGTAAAAAACTATCAAAATGAAACATAAATTTTAAAGCAACCATAAATCACAATATCATATTAAAACAGTTCCAAATAAAGTATCATAAATCTTAAATTCAAAACGAGAAGTCAGTAATAATCATTCCACATTACAAGTTAATATTTTTAGGGTTAAAAACAATGTTTTAAAAACCGGTTTTTAAATCAAACCGGATTAGGCAAAAAAAATGGTTCAACCGGTTGAACCAGGCTGTACCGAGCGATTCAATCGGGTTGACTAGCTAACTCTAAAATTTCAAAAATTAAAACATCAACTCAAAAGTTAATCAAAAAATGGATGATTACATATTAAAAGAGATCCAAAAGTAAATCCATAATAAAAAATAGCCCAAAAGATAATCGAAAATCATTCAGTTTTCCAACAAGCTCTTTTAAATGAAATCGTACGATATGTTTAAGCCATTTAAGTGTTGAATACATCAACTATTTTTGTTTCATACAATATTAAATAAGAACTTTTAGTTACGAATAATTATAATATATAAAAATTACGTAAGATAAGTAACATATATAATAAAAATAGGTAACAACCTAAACTAAAATAACCCTAGGCCGGTACTGGTATTACGTTTCAAACCAGTATACCGGATTTTACCGCCATTACAAACCTTATACCGTTCCACTTATTTAACGGGGTGTTTCGTATCAGATTTACATCTGGAAACGGTAATGCCGGTATAACCGGCCAGTATTTACCGGTTTTTAAAACATTGGTTAGAAATCTATTATAGATTTGTTACTTAGGTTTTAGTTATGGGTCATGTAGTTGGTTTGGTAATTGTTAATTTTAATACTTGGAATAAATTTTGAAAATAATTTGTAGTATAGCCTAATAAAAGTTATATATGTATTATATATAAAAATAATAAATAAAAATGTATAATCTTTATTCGAATTTCGAATCGAATTTGAAATTGTAAATTCGTATTCGATTTACTTGACTCGAATTGAATCGAATTCAAATTCAAATTCAAATTCAAATTCAAATTCTTATAATCGAAACGAATTCTTGATAATCGAATCGAATTTAAACGAATTTCGAATTTTTCGAATTCGAAACGAATTCTGAACACCCCTAAAAAACATTATATTCTGGGAGGATGAATTCCTTTTCATAAATTTTTTTATGTTTGACCCACTTTTAAATAAATGATATTATAGTGACCTCAAAAATTCAAATCATATACATTACATTTTCCTAATGAAAAACACGGTTTCCATACGACCGAGAATTCTATCATAAATTAACTGAAATAATTTTAATATATATTGTCGAGAAATATAGTTGCATGAGCACTTGATTTCCATTATTTTGACTTCTATTTTTTAAAAGGGCGACTTTCTCAAATAGACGTACACATATTCTAATAATTAGGCAGTAGGATTTAGTGTGAAACTGCATCCAAAAGTTAAAGCATTCTGAAAGTCGAGTTTTCACATAATCTATATAATATTAATGATCTGAAAAATGATTTTAGTTAAATAATTTAAAATGCAACACAAATTTGTTCTCAAATAGACCTACACATATTCTAATAATTAGGCAGTAGGATTTAGTGTGAAACTGCATCCAAAAGTTAAAGCATTCTGAAAGTCGAGTTTTCACATAATCTATATAATATTAATGATCTGAAAAATGATTTTAGTTAAATAATTTAAGTTCTCAAATAGACCTACACATATTCTAATAATTAGGCAGTAGGATTTAGTGTGAAACTGCATCCAAAAGTTAAAGCATTCTGAAAGTCGAGTTTTCACATAATCTATATAATATTTAATGATCTGAAAAATGATTTTAGTTAAATAATTTAAAATGCAACACAAATTTGAGAAAATGGTTTATTAGTATACCAGTTTAATACAGAGCCAACTTTTCATCAGTAGAGAACTATTGATTATTGAAAATGCATATAGAAAAGTAAGATGCTCTATTTTCTATTAGACTATTTTTAGTAAACGTTCATAACTTTTTTTTATTTTTTTACAAATTATCTGAGAAAAATATATAACAAACATGTTTATACTCTTGTGATAAACATGAGCACTAATGACCCGATATCTTCAAAGAGCATGTTTCGTAGTGCCGTCACAAGTTTAAAGATTATGGTTTGATATTTGATTGGGGTTATTATTTATTTGGTAGAAAGATCGATTATTTATTAATTTTTTAATACTCATTACTTATTACAAATCATAGTATTTTGTTAATCTTATAACCAAGTTTGGAATATGGAAATTATATATTTAAATATCTCTAATTTACAACAATTTTAGGCATCATAGCTTCTTTTTCGATGAAATTCTTTTTTCTTTAGTGACTCTATTAATTTTTCACTCTTCTTCTTCATTTCTTATTCTTCCGGCCACAATTTTCTCTGTTGGCCATTAATCCGAAAATATCAACTGTAAGTAGTGTGCATTTGAATCAGCCTCCAAATCTGTTAAATCTTTCCGATAAAATTAGAAGTGAACGACGGAGCAATGGTGATCGATTGGTTGGAATTCGGGTTGTTAACGACGGAATGGTGAATGATTGTTTATCTTTGCAACTAAATCAGAAATCCGCCATTGATTCTCGGATATTAAGGTTTCGTGGTAGTTATTTTGTTGGTTTTGGACCGAAGTTTTGGGTATTGAATGGGGAAGATGTGTACGGTGGCTCAGCAGCGATGAAAGAAGAGGGTGTTCTTCGTTCCAAAAATGGCGATGACGATGTTCATGTATCAAATCAGGGGAATATATGATATTTCAACTAATTTGTAAGGATATATATGATATTTATAAATTTGCATGGGTATACATATGATATTTTGCAAGTTTGTAGGGGTATATATGAAATTGTCCCTTAAATTAAAACATTTATATGTTTATAACATTTATTTAATTTGTACTTTTTTTTACTTTCATTTATTTATTTAGTTTTTATGTCTACTTTTATGTAATAAAAAAGGTTATTTTTAATTTATTTTATTTTGTATCTATTTTTTAAAAATAAAGTGATGGTGTGATGGGTGCTACAAATTATTTAGTGATGGTGTCAAAGAATTATGCGGAATAAGGTGACAACGTGTGATTCATTTCGTTTCAGGACAAGAATGATTATTCCGTACTCTGCTCTGTAGGTCCAACTAGCGGAGGATCTAGTCGCCTAATCCTTGTGATATGAACAAACCTGGTTGTGCGGAAACCAACCGGGAAAGCAAACCGAGCAGAGAATACAAAACACAATACACGGAACGATTCAAAGTTAACGCTCAAATTGTATTCAACCAGAAGTGTTTGATACAGAAGATAAACAAAATTAACAGCTCTCAACTCTCAAACTATATCTGGTGTGTATTCTCTCGTGTCTCTGTTCTTCAGTGTGTACTCGACATATATATAAGCTGCAGGTCGATGAAAGACCTGCAGCGACGAAAGACTTCGACGAAATACATGCAGCCGACGAAATACTTCGGCGAAAGACCTAAGACGACGAATGATCTTGGTTTTTCGTCATGTATGAGGTGGGGAGGTTTTTTGTCATATGTGGGGTCAGGAGGTTTTTCGTCATGCAGGATGTGCAGGTTTTTCGTCAATACATGCAGGTCTTTCGTCAACTGAGAAGGCTTCGTCAACATGAAGGTTCGTTGGAGTCTTCATTCTGCGTTAGTCTTCGTTGGAAAGATGGTTCGTTGATTACAGACCCATCAAAACTCATGAAATAGGCCCAATAAATATTAGTTCAACGTATTCATGCATGGCAGATTTCATAGAATTCATTTGGTCAAAGTATATGACATCATCATGGTGATGTCAACTCGCAACTCTTCGTGCTTCGTGTGTCGATATCTGGGACGCGCGACGGAGGAATGTCGCGACATCGGTCTTGAGCCGAAACGAACCGAGTCGAACCGAACCGAGTCGCATCCACAAAGTGTATCAACAAACTCCCCCTTGGATGCTGCTCGTGAGGGTTCATCTTCCATGTCTATCATGTCGGAGGATCTTCAAAGTCTTCACGCGTCGTAAGTAGAAAGTGTATCAACAAACTCCCCCTTTCATTTAGGAAGTGTGTTAACAAACTCCCCCTTAAAATAAATTCTCCCTTGAGTTATGCTCGTGAATCTGTTGATCTCAATTCTTCAGATCCTTGTGGTGTTGATGATAGGTCAGCGGCAACTCGATCATCTTTATCTTTTGAGTGCCTCCACGTCGTGTCTTCATTCCAAAGCTTGTTATCGAACACGTTCTCTTCGCCTTTAGCTGGTTTGATGTTGCATCTGCACATACAGGAAAGCTAAACACGTAATGAGAACAACCGCTTGGAATATAGTTAACTTTTAAACAAATGACACACATGTGACCATTTTTTTTCAATCAACTACCGTCCAACAGTTTGAAAGTTTAACAAATTGTTCAATTTTGGTGTTTAACTTTCAAAAACTTGCAAATTTCGACTGTGTTTATGAAGATGCAGTTGTTTTGGTTTTCAATCAGATTTCAGGTGTCGAAGACTCGAGTTCCAACATCGGTTAATAAAAAATAAGATAGAAATAAAATCTTTTTTATTTTTATTTTTATAATATTTATATTAAAACACACCTAAATTTTTGTTTGGTATTTTTGCATTTTTGAAATGTAAAGGCAGAAAGCAGTAAATAAATATATACAAAGATGCAGAAACTGAAAGCATTAAATAAATATTTACAGACAATCTTTTTGCAAGTTTCGAGGGTAAGAGAATCATATCAGTGTACGGTCACGCCAAAACGCTCTTGTTGTTCAATTAGTTAACATTTAGATAAGCATCCTATAACGATTATCGGTATTGTTGTCCACTTAAGCTCAACTTATCAGATGTAATCATGGCGATGGGATACGTTAAGGTATGATTTATACTTACCGACCGGTGTTCATCCAAACACGACACATTCCCGTATCAAGGTATGCACGAGGGTTCATCTTACAGGTGAGTATACCATTTATCATCTGTTTTGACGTATAGGAAAATGTGAGATACTCACTTATATTGGTTGAAAACAAGACCTATGTGATAGAATCACTTATTGATGAGGAACTTGATTTTCAGATGCATGAGGGCACAGGAGCAAGTCCGTGAACAGGTCAGTACTAACGTACAGCAAAGAGATGAACTTGACTCCCGGATAAATGTGATATATTATCACTTATTTTGTTTGGACATGTGATTGTTGATCACTTATTGAGGTCATATGCAGTATGTACACGTATGTGTGGTATCATGGAAGATCTAGACTTCGTCTCCGTTATATTTCGGTAAAAGAAACAACCATGATACCCAGATGATAAACAGCATAAATACCACATATCTCAAAACCTCGGCAATCTATCATACGAAATTTCGGTACAAAGACCATATGCCAATGAGCGGTTCCCACCTGGTCTTCAGTCGATTTAGGTTTATATCACCCTGCACACTTTAAAATGATTGTGAGCCTACCGATACATCTTATATAGAGCTGCTTATCGTTTTTCATTTTAAGGTTAAAGAGGTTTGGACAGACCACTGATGTACTATCATTTTCTCTTTTGCTCGCCAGGAAACTCATTTTTGTTTTTCTATTGTTTTTGTGTTTTTGAAATTTTTCGATGTTTTTGGATTTTTAAAATTTGGATTTACTCCCCCTAAAATGTAAAAACTATGATAAATTAAAAACACAAAGATATTTACAAAAATGATTTTCCGATGTTGGTTTTACTCTTGCTTGACCTTAATGCCGTTTACCAGTAATAAAAAGTCAAATCTTGATTTGTCAAATGCTTTGGTAAAAAGGTCGGCACGTTGGTCATCGGTGTGGACCTTAACAACATCGATAAGCCTTTTATCAAAGCAATCACGTATGAAGTGATACTTAATTTCGATGTGTTTGGTCTTTGAGTGCTGCACAAGATTTCTAGTGATATGTAAGGCAGCAGAATTATCAACGAAAATAGGAGTAGTTAGGAATTCATAACCGTAGTCGCGCATTTGTTGTTGGATCCACAGGACTTGGGAGCAACAACTTGAGGCAGCAATGTATTCAGCTTCGCATGTTGATGTAGCGACACAAGTCTGCTTCTTGCACTGCCATGTGACTAGGCGATTTCCTAAAAACTGACATCCAGCCGTTTATGGATTTGCCGTCGATTTTGCATCCGCCAAAATTAGAACAACTGAAAGCGATCAAGTCAAAGCTATCATCCCTAGGGTACCATAGATCGGTGTCCGGGCATCCCTTCAAATAGCGGAATATCCTTTTTACAGCTGCAAGATGTGATGCCTTCGGGTTGACTTGATATCGGGCAACCAGGCACGTTGGATACATTATGTCTGGTCTTGAAGCTGTGAGGTACATAAGTGTCACACCCCGATATTTTCACGTATTACCGGTGGGCCCGGTGGGGTATACCGTGACGTAGTTGATATCATCATAGTCAAACAACACAAATTTAAATGCACAGCGGAAGCAAAAGATGAAATATGTATTACAATCCGATATAAGTAATATCAAAGTACTACAAACGAAATGTAAAAGATCCACAGGCGGATCAAAAAGAAACTTTGTTCAACAGACTTTAAGGCATCCAAGCTTGCGAGACTCTTATTGATGCTAAGGAGAGGCCAGCCTATTAGGAATAGTACCTGCACTTAGCCTTTTTGGGGAAATACGTCAGTTTACACTGGTAAATACAATTAACTGACTCATTTTAAAAAAGTTTAGAAAAATTGATTTGAATGCACGTGGCACAGAACATTTTATAACTTGGGATAATTATTTGAATATAATACTTGTAAAAGAATTACATGTTTCTTATGCGTTCAGTAGCCCGATCCGTAGACCAGGTTAAAGATCAATAGACACACCACATTATTTATTTAGGCACTGACGGGTGCACGCCTACACCCCGTGCTGAGGTCGTGGCCATTTCGTAAAATGATGCCAAGGATATCCGGGACATGGTCATTAACCCCCCAAAGGCTTTAAGCAAACAAAACATTTCAAAACGGAGCATATCAATGGTTTAACCTCTATTCGATTAAAGATTCAATGCCCGACCAAGCGGTATTTTATATACCGTACCCCAAGCCCGTATAAGGGAAAATAAGTTAAAAGTATTTACCTGAGCTAAATATAAATTCAATCCCAGCTGTATATCAAATCAGCAAGCACAAGTACTTCTACTGGGGCTCCTAATCTGGAACGAAGGTTTTTAATAACCTATTAGATTCCTAACGGGTCTTAATTAAGCCTGTGCTTAGACCGGTTAATTTTAAGGAAATGTTTACGGTTCAAAACGCAAGATTAAGCGTAGACCGGATTAGAATGTGATTTAGACCCGACAAGTTTGGAAACTTGTATAATATGGGTAAACTAAACACATTCTGGATTTTGAGGTGAAAATGATAAGGTTTGACCCGTTTCGGTTACTTTATGCAAACTAGATACATAAACCGATCCAAACGCGAAACGTGCGTAACGGGTACCCATAAGAGTCATATACAGGTTTCCTAAGTTAATATGCATTAAATATGATGTGATATCAGTAAGATACCTTCCGTTATGCCCAAAATGAATTAAAAACCAATTTATGCCCCGAAGGGGTATTTTAGTCATTTAAAAGGTTATAAAAGAGATCAAATATAAATCCGAGGTTCAGGTCTGATTTGATTAGTAAAAATACTTAATTTACTAAGTTATATCAGTAGGGTATTACATATATGTGAAATTTATCATTTATAACCATACTATGCACCGTAGGGGCATTTTGGTAATTTCACATAGGCTTAAAAGGTCCAAACTGGAAACCTGAGTTTAAAACTTTTCCTTACTGTTAAAATGTAAAAATTTACTGAATATACCAGTAGGCATCAACCCTTATATGTTTAAAATAGTTTTGATACATACTATGCGTTAAAAACGCTTAAAAAGGCGATTTAGAGCCATTTCCGGGTTTTCAAATAAATGCTGATATTTTTATTATTCTAGAAGGCTCAAAATATTTTATTTATCATATTAGATTAGTAGAAAAAGGTTTGGGTTCAAAAGGATTTGTAAAACTCATTTTATAGCCCAAAAGGGCAAAACCGGCAATTACCGAATCAAGCTTAAAACCCTATGTTATGCTCAGCCTAAAAATATTCAAAAATCCCAAAATATTATTTTATATCAGTGGGTATAAAGTTTGGTATCAAAAATTGGGTTTAACTGGGTTATACGCTAATTACGCCGTTTAATTAATAAAAAGCTTTTTAATTACGCTATTGAGCATAACTCCTAATCTAGACCTCCAACTGATGTCAAATTTTAGGGACACGTTTATATATCAGTAATAAAGGTTTCTATTCTTTCACATTTTCAAAAATATCATTTCATGGTCAAAAGGGCATAACGGTCAATAGTTAGGCATATAACGGAAACTTGCAATGAATAGGATACTAAGGATCCAGGTTGTATAACCTCAGAGGGTTATACTAACCCATAATATGGTCCTAATGGAATCCTAAGGCATATCTAAACTAAGCTTAATCGGGTCAGAACTGGAAGTCAAAGCAAAAGTCAACTTTTGCGACTTTCGGTCCCGAACCGAGCTTATACTTAGAATTGTCGGGTTGAATCATGCTTAGGCATGTTCAACTAATATTTACCAAGTTATTAAAGTGAGAAAACTGATTTTATGACTTTTATATAATAGCCATGTATTTTATTTAAAACTAACCCGTTTGACTTTTATTTGACCCGACAATTAAACTAAGTAAACGTGGTAATTAGGAGGTGCCATTTTAAGGGTTAAACACCTACCTAATTACGGTCACGTAGCCATGTTTGATGCGACCAATGGCTCAACCGTTTAAAAGTCAAAGCGTTTATCGAAAACGCTTGACTTTCGGTTATAACCGCTAAAATTTAAACTAAGCATGAAAGGACACTTACAAAAGGTCCAAGCAAGGAGGGAATTGATCTTGGATGTTCAGGTATGAAGCACAAAGGCCCCAACTTAGAACAATGAGATCAAGGTGTGAATGAGAGCAAAAATCAAGTGGATATTTATAGGTTTTTGAGAACCGTTAGGATCGTTTCTCGTAAACCGTGCTTCAATCTTGGCCCTCCATGTGTGCCCAAGGTTTCTAAATACAATGGGTGTTGAAAACCAGCTCATGGTATTGAGAATTTTACCTAAAAGCCCTTGAAAAATGACAAAAATGCTGAAAATATGAATCTGCCCAGACCTGGGCGTAGGCTACGCTGCAGGGGGCGTAGCCTACGGCCTGCACAGCTCAAACAAACTTTCAAAAGTGCAGTTTTGGTCCCTGCTTGCATAATAATGTGTTTCTGACACATCTAAGGCCTGTTAACCACATTTCAAGGCTCTAACATGATGCCTAAATATAGGGGACATGAAACATGCTCAAAAACATGTCGGATGTCGGTTCGTTTGGCCGTACGGTTACGTTGTGCGTCTAATTACGACGAAACACGGACGGACGCTAAAAACGGTCCAAATTACGCGCCGAGTGGAATTTTATCATGCCACACACTAAAATAAAATATTTTAGTTCTTACATAAATTTTGGGTGTCCGAGGATATTCAGAATGCGAGATATGCGCAAAAGTGCAAACTTGTGCACTTTTTGACACTTTTAGTCCCTACATGACATAAAAATTTATTTTTGCGCACCAAACACCTCTAAGCCTATATCTAAGTTATAGAAAGGATAAATAGGGTATGTTTAACTTATGGACATATTCCGGAAGGTCCGTTACCATACGATTCGACCTACTTTTGCAGTTTGACGCAATTAGTCCTTTAATTGCGCATTGTAGCGCGAAATGTCATTTAATGATATCCAAGCCTCCTATGGCCCATAATGGGCATTCCCAAGCATATACTTAAATATTACTACGCTCTCGTTCGCCTAGATGGTCACCGAAAGGCGTAGATTCAAAAGTTGACGCTTTAGGTCCCTCTATTGCGCAAACTTGCGCATTTCATCATTTAATAGCATTGAAGCCTCATCTAATCCATATTAGACATTCTTGAAAGTATTATTAAACATCACGATGCTTCGGATTCGCTAAAAGGTCATTCAGAGGTATAATTAAACATATTGACACTTTTAGCCCCTCTAACTTGCAAAGTTGCGCGTAACTGTACTTATAGGCATAAAAACCTTAGACGGCCATTATTTGGCATTCCCGAGAGTATAATTAAATATCATGAAGCTCTCGGTTTGTTAAAAGGTCACTCAGAGGTTAGAATTGACATGTTGACGCTTTTAACCCTTTATTACGCAAACCTTCAATTAATTACGCAAACGGCTACACTTAACCATCAAGTGGCACATTTGTGAATATAAACATCGTAAGAGGTTATTTAGAAACTTATTTTAGGTATGCTAACACTTCCAGTCCTTTCATAATCAAAGTTTTCGATTTTTCGAAAAATTAGTCCCTAAATTTCAATGTTTGACTTCATTAGGGTTCATTACACGTGTCAAGACTTCATTGGACGTGATTTTACGAGGTGTTACAATAAGAGATCTGATCATAGCGTGGTAGTATGAGGGGCTAAGAACTTCACCCTTCAAGTCAGGATGAATTCCATGATTTTGCTGCAGTGGGGTACCAATGGGCGATGTGTCAGACATCTGAAATCGGTTCAAGATGTCATTGACATACTTAGTCTGATGGATGAATATCCCAGACTTCGTTTGTTGCACTTGTAAGCCCAAAAAGAAAGTCATCTCCCCCAAAGCGCTCATTTCAAATTTCTCCTGCATAACACGCTGGAAAATTCCTACACAAAACATCGTTAGTAGAACCAGATATAATATCATCTACGTATACCTGTACCAATAGAAGATCTCCATCCTGTTCTTTGATGAAAAGAGTGCAATCGATAAGACCTCTGCGAAATCCATTCTCCAGCAGATAATTAGATAAGGTTGCATACCAAGCTCGTGGTGCTTGATGTAGACCATAGAGAGCTTTGTTCAGCAACCAAACCCGATCAGAGTGAATAGGATCTTCAAAACCTGGAGGCCGTTCGACGTACACCTCTTCTTCAACCACACCATGTAAGAATGCACTTTTCACGTCCATCTGGTAAACCTTGAATCCCTTGAAGGAAGCATAGGCTAGAAAAATCCGAATAGCTTCCAGACGTGCAACCGGTGCATAAACTTCATTGTAGTCGATCCCTTCAATCTGACGAAAACCTTGAACGGCTAATCTTGCTTTGTTTCGAATAACTACTCCACGGTCATCCTTTTTGCACTTATACACCAAACGGGTACCAATCTTCTTGTAATCTTCAGGTTTATCAACGAGCTTCTGGAATTGCTGCAGTTCCTCCTGCATAGCTTCAACCCAAGAATTATCTTTCAAAGCTTATTTCCAAGATTTTGGTTCTTCTTGTGAAACATAACACACGAAGGACCAATCATTTTGTTGACCAGATTCTCGAATCGCCGCATACAAGCCTGCATTGTTGTTGTTTCGCAACATGTTCCTTGTTTGAACGCCACTTTGTACATTACCGATGATGTTTTGTTGAGGATGGGTATTATGAATCCTTGTTTCTGGATTATCTGGAACTTGAATGTTTGTACACAGATTGTTGAGATTAAGATCAACAACCAAGTCAATACCCTGAACTGGCAAAGAGGATAATGCAGTAGCTTCAGCTGTTTTAGGGGCGTCCACTGGAGGTGTAGCCTCTGAAGTACCATGAACAGCTTCTTGGTCTCCATCGAGAAATTCATCATCCTCTGAAGATTCGTTCAGTTCGGTAGCATCATGAAAATCCTCATTGTCGAGAGCATTATTGTTCACTGAAGCTGGTTCTTGATTGTTGACAATAATTGGACAAACCAACGGTGAATCTGTTGCGTTGTCACTCTCGAAAAACATCCATGCCGCAGTACTTTCTTCGACTTCTTGAATATTGATCGAATTGAAAAAGTCATCGTACTCAAACATCCATGGTTGACCTGGACATTTGACTGGCAATGTGTGTCGTTGTACCCTGACCTCAGACCATTCCTCGACCCTTTTAGTCTGTAGGTTCTAGACTCTTAAGTTCGGGGTGGCATAACCAAGAAAGTAACCTTCAATAGCTTTTGCCCCAAACTTTCCATTAGGATCGATCATTATGCAAGGAGCTCCAAACGGTTCAAGATATGACAAATCTGGTTTCCGTTTGTGAAGAAGCTCGAAGCAGGTCTTATTGTGTCTTTTGACTGTAAGGACTCGGTTCAATGTATAACAAGCAGAGGAAACAGCTTCAGTCCAGAAGGGAATCGGAAATTGTGACTCTACCAACATCGTCCTAGCAGTCTCGATCAATGTATGGTTTTTACGTTCAGCGACGCCGTTCTGTTGAGGAGTGTAAGCCGCACTAAATTCGTGAAGAGTACCATTTGATCTACAGAACTCCTCCATGGCATGATTCTTAAACTCAGTTCCATTGTCGCTGCGAATCCGTTTAACCTTCAAAGTATACAAATTCTCAATCTGAATGATCAAGTTTATGATAATACCAAAAGTTTCACTCTTGTGAGCCATTTCCTCATCCTCTATCACGAGCTTGCATTTTCTACACACTTCGTGCAACAAATAATTCTTGCTATCGGCTATCTCTACCTCTAATGGTATTTGCATTCTTTCAATCATAAATGAGGGGTGATTAATTACATCACTCGAAACAAAAGACATAGTATCCCCGGTATCGAACAACACGTACATCGGCAAGGAATTTAGCAAGAAAATACCTGACACAACATTCGGATGAGCTTTAGCCTCTTCAGACGTAATTTGAAACATTCTTGCTTTTGCCTTAGGGTTCTCCTCCTTCTTGCCTTCCTTTTTCATTCCCGGTTGGAGCTTGGGACACTCCACCTTGATATGACCCTTCTGGAAACAATTAAAACATGTCTTCGTATTCTTAGGGCACCTGTAATGCGGATGTCCCTCTTCCCCACAGTTATAGCATCCCTTCTTGCCCAACAGACACTCCCCAGTGTGAAGCTTTCCACAGTTCTTGCAACGGGGAATTCCACTCTTTGGTTTCTCTTTATTTCCATGATCTTGAAACTTGCCTTTCTTGAAAGGAATTGGGTTAGACATCTTCTCCGGCGGTCTCTTTTCACCTCGCTCCACCTGTCTCTTGAGTTCAATCTCCCTGTCTCGCGCCCAGTTTATGAGTTCGTCAAGAGTTTCACACTTCGAGGGCATAATAAACTCCCTAAACTCCGCTTTCAACATATCATGGTATCGGTTGATTTTCATTCTTTCTGAATTTACGAACTCCTTTCAAAACTTCAGCTTATCCAAGAAAATATTTGTTATCTCATTGATTGTTTCGTCCTGCTGTCGGAGGCGCAAGAATTCCTCTTGAATCCTGTCGATGGCGGATTGGGGGCAATGGTATTTTAGGAAAGGCTCTTTAAATTCCTGCCACGTCATCACTTGAAGTTTGTCTTCACCTATCTCATTACAATGAGCGTCCCACCAATCTTTAGCTTGCGATTGCAGTTGACCCGTAGCAAACATTACTTGATCCTCCTTATCACACCGACTTCGTATGAACACAGCTTCTATATTAGAAATCCACCTTTGGCATACAATCGGGTCTATCTTTCCATCATACAGAGAAGGACTACATGCCATAAAATCCTTATACGTGCATCTTTGTATCTTACTCTTGGCTTTGCACTCTCCTATCATCTCCTTTATTTCATCCATTTTGCTTGTCATTATTGCATCAATCGTTTCCAACACGCGACTCTCCACCTCTTGAACTATTTGCGGAAGTTTGGATTCAAAAGTATTACCCATCATTTGCACCATCTTTTCATTCAATGCATCTTCCCGTGCCACATCGTCATCATTCGAATCTGCGTGATCCGCCATCTACACAATAAAATTTTCGATGGTTTTTAACAAATTTAACATCACCTACTCTTGCGGTTCTTTATAGGTTATTCCCTGATGTCGTAATAACCTTCATGACTCTATTTACATGATTTATAACCTTCATAAACAAGTTCCTTGGTCAAAACATAAAAAAAAAACAATCTGCTCATTTTAAGGGGGGTCGCGTGACGCGGCGCCTCCCTGTAATACCCTTCGCGTGACGCTAAGGTCTGTAGTGCGACACGAGGCATTGTTTTTTACAGGGAGTCCGGTGCTGGGTGCTGCATTTTCTCAAAATTCCCATTTTTCGCCTAAACGATCATAACTTACTCAATTTTCATCCGATTTTCGATCCGTTTCTTCCTACGCGATTGTAATTCCATCCTTCATCACATAGAGTTAAAATCCGGCACCCGGATTAACTATTTTCGAAATTTTTAAACTTTCGGCCATTTCCTCACTTATAAACTTTCGGCCATAGTTATTTTTCAATTACACAAGATTCGATTCATGGGTTTCTATACACTCGTAAACCATTTCGACGAATATTATTATTTTGACCCGTTATAGAATTTAAATCATCTTAAACCTTTACCTTGTTTGCGACCTTGGAGCGAACACACCCTTTGCGCGAGCTATCAGTTTGAGCCCAAGCACCTCAACTCGTGCTTGATTCTCTCAAACCTTTGCTCTGATACCAACTTGTAACACCCTTATTATCAAAAGGACCAAAACACATGGAAATTTCAAGGTTTGAAACTTGAAATATAATATTTACACTTTTACCAAAATGCCCTCGTGGCTAGTTCGAGATCAACACCTCCCCTAGTCTAGTTACAGGTGTTAATCTGAACTACCCTGTCAAGACGCAAGTTTAAAGTTACTAAGTACAAACGACTAAGTTTCTAAAACCATAATTTACATAACTAAAGGCGTTTTTCGAGAAATACAAGTTTAACAAAATATTGTTTCAAAAGGGCGACTACTTCGGAAGCGCATAGTCAAGTGTACATATTGGTGTTCGCCCCCAAGCTCGCTACGCCACCTATATAGCAGATTTACCTACATCGCAACCAAATTTAACTAGTCAGTTCTTGCAACTATAATTTAAAATAAAAACTAACATCCATTCGCGTCATCACATAACCATATCACCATCTCACTTTCATTTACCCATTTAACGGGTCCTTATTTACTATCTCCAAACGAGATAATGCATAACATTCGATAATCCGTTGGTTTCGGATTAGACATAATGCAACATAAATGTCATCCTAAATCCGTTCGTGGCGGATTTAGCTATTTCACTTCATTCCTTCATAACTTTCCAATATACGGTTAGTTCAAGACCAACCGACCATAACTTAACTTCTTTCATAAATCATCATCTCTTACGACCCGTTTATGACGGGTTAAGTTATCAACTACTCATCACCTACGAACTATCATAATTACGGTTATAATATAACAATGACAATTAGAAAGTAAAGCTTGTATGCATAAAACAACATACCTTGATCTTGTGAGCTATCCGATCTTCTAGCGCTCGAACCTTCTTCTTTTATGCCTACATCAACATATTCATTTGTTTAGCCCGACTAAATATCATTCCATCTTCTACATACTTTTTATCATACATCAATTTGATCATAATTTACCAAATTTCACACATTTGTTCTATTAAGCATTTTATCGAACACTTGGCGGGTTTCGTATTTGTAGGACATTAAGTTACAAGTATCTTTACATACTAATCTACAAGTTCATCACAAAATCAAACAAGTTCATATGATTCTTTCATCCTACATCCATACACCTAATGTCCATCTAACATAACAAGCTAAATCACTGAAAACCGAACATTAATCGGATCCTAGTTCATAATCTTAACTCGCTAGCTACACATATCACAACATTACTCATGATTTAGTAAACACCCACTTCCTAAAGTTCATAATTTCAAGAAATTCGACTTACCACTTGATTAGTCACACCTTGGTGATCGAGAATTTGAGTTCTTACAATCGTTCGAGCTTGAAATCACCTTCCAATTTGATGGAATTAGTGAACTAGGGTTTTTAGTTCTTGTCTCCTTCTCCTGGACGTCTCACGCACACACTAGAAGTGTCTAGTGTGTGTGTTTTACTTAATTAATAGAACTCTCATTCAAAGTTTCAACTTTAGTCCCTCGAGTTTTAATCTTTTAATTTTTCTAGTTCAACTTTCCTTCTTATGACTATCTTAAAAGAAATAATAATTAGATTACCTATTTTTTGGGATGTTACAAGTCTACCCCTCTTATAAAAAGTTTCGTCCCCGAAACTTGAACACATATTAAAATCAACATTACATACCAAATAAAGAAGGGTAATGCTTCCGCATTTCATCTTCCGATTCCCATGTAAGTTCCGACCCCTTCCGGTGTTGCCATTGTACTAGAACTTGTCTAATGGCCTTATTGCGAAGATTCTTTACCTTAACATCTTTAATGGCTATCGGTCTTTCAACATAGTTTAAGCTCTCATCCACTTCAATGTCGTCAAGAGGTACGATCGCCGATTCATCCGCAAGGCAGTTTCGTAATTGTGAAACATGGAAAGTGTTATGGATCCCATCTAATGAAGACGACAATTCTATACGATACGCCACTTTCCCCACTCGAGCCAAGATCTTAAATGGCCCAATATAACGAGGCCCCAATTTACCCCGTTTACGAAAACGGATTATACCTTTCCATGGGGATACTTTTAATAGAACATAGTCTCCTACTTGAAATTCGATAGGACGATTTCTCTTATCCGCATATGCCTTTTGCCTATCCTAAGCCGCCTTTAATCGAGCTCTAATTAGATCAATCTTTTCGTTGGTCATTGCTATCAATTTGTTAGGCGCGAGCTCCCTTTGCCCAACTTCCCCCCAACATACGGGAGTCCTACACTTTCTTCCATATAACAATTCATAAGGTGCCATTTTGAGACCACTATGATAACTATTATTGTAAGAAAATTCCACCAGTGGTAAATGGTCATCCCAATTTCCTCCAAAATCTAACGCGCATGCCCTTAACATATCAATAAGCGTCTAAATCGTTCTTTCCGATTGACCGTCAGTCTGCGGGTGGTAGGCGGTGCTTATGTGCAGTTTCGTGCCCATACTTTCATGAAACTTCAGCCAATAACGAGAGGTAAATCTCGTATCCCGGTCTGAAACTATTGACACAGGCACCCCGTGTCGAGATATTATTTCATTCACATACACTTCCGCCATCTTTTCTGAGGAGTAGGCCTCTCGAATTGGTAAAAAGTGTGCACTCTTCGTGAGCCGGTCCACGATTACCCATATTGTATCATGCCCCTTTTTCGTTCTAGGTAGCTTAGTCACCAAATTCATTGTTATCTCCTCCCACTTCCATACTGGAATTTCCAAGGGTTGTAACTCTCCATAAGGTTTCTGATGTTCCGCTTTCACTTGAGAACACGTCAGACATTTCGCGACATAGTTAGCAATATCGCGTTTCATACCAGGCCACCAATAGTTTGTTTTCAAGTCACAGTACATTTTTGTAGCCCCGGGGTGAATGGAATACCGTGACTTATGAGCTTCTTCCAGTAGCACTGTTTTGACCTCGCAAAACCTTGGTATCCAGATCCGACCAAATCTCGTTTTAAGCCCGTTCGAGTTTTCTTCAAACTTTTCTACTATTCCTTTCGTTCTTTCTTTCTTTGGATCCCCTGCCTCTAGTGCTTTTATTTGAGTATCTCTTATCGTTTCAAGGAGGTGAGGCGTAACTGTCATCTTCATAGATTTCACATGAATCGGGTGTGGATAATCTTTTCGACTCAACGCATCTGCTACGACATTTGCTTTCCCCGGGTGATATAAAATATCACAATCATAATCTTTAATCAGTTCCAACCACCTTCGTTGCCTCATATTCAAATCTTTCTGTTTGAAGAAATATTTGAGGCTCTTATGATCCGAGTAGATCGTGCATTTTACCCCATACAGGTAATGCCTCCAAATTTTTAAGGCAAAAACCACCGCTGCCAATTCTAGGTCATGGGTCGGGTAGTTTACTTCATGTGGTCTGAGTTGTCTTGAAGCATACGCGATAACCTTTCCCCTTTGCATTAAAACACACCCCAAGCCTTGATGTGACGCGTCTGAATAGACGACCAAATCTTCCGTTCCATCTGGTAACGTTAACACCGGGGAACTCGATAATTTCTCTTTTAACACTTGAAAAGCTTCTTCTTGTTCTTTATCCCACATGAACTTTCCTTCCTTCTTTCCTTCCTTCCTCGTCAGTTTAGTCATTGGTAATGCAATCTTTGAGAAATCTTGAATAAACCGTCTATAATAGCCGGCAAGGCCTAGAAAACTCCTTACTTCGGTTGGGTTTTTCGGAGGAACCCACTTTAATACGGCCTCAATCTTTGCTGGATCTACTAAGACACATTCTAAATTTATTACGTGACCTAGAAACTGCACCTCCCTGAGCCAAAAGGCACACTTTGAGAACTTTGCATAAAGTTTTTCTCTACGGAGGGTTTCAAGTACCTCCCGTAGGTGTCTCGCATGATCGGCCTCATTCCGGGAGTAAACTAAAATGTAATCTATGAACACAATTACAGATTTATCTAGCATCGGTCGACATACTCGGTTCATAAGGTCCATAAACGCGGCTGTCGCGTTCGTCAACCCAAAGGACATGACCAAGAATTCATAATGTCCATACCGAGTTCTAAATGCAGTTTTTGCAACGTCCTCCTCTCGCACCCTTACTTGATGATAGCACGAACGTAAATCTATCTTTGAAAACCAACTCGTACCTTGTAACTGATCAAAAAGATCATCAATTCTGGGTAAGGGATAACGGTTCTTCACGGTCAACTTATTCAGCTCCCGGTAGTCGATGCACATACGCATCGACCCATCTTTCTTCTTTACGAAAAGAACGGGTGCTACCCAAGGTGATACGCTAGGACGTATAAAGCCCTTATCAAGTAAGTCTTGCAATTGTGTCATTAGTTCCCTCATTTCGGTGGGAGCCAGTCTATATGGGGATTTAGCCACCGGTTGCGCACCCGGATTTAATTCAATACGAAATTCTATTTCGCGTTCGGGTGGAAGCCCCGGCAACTCCTCCGGAAACACATCTGGATATTCATTCACTACCACAACATCTTCGAACTTGGGAAGGCTTTGATGAACATCTACTACATAGGCTAAGAATGCCCTGCTTCCATTACGCACGTACTTGACGGCTTGGACAATATTGCATAATTTCGCTTTTACATTTCTCTCTCCTTGAATACTTAACCATCTCCCACTCGGAGATTGCACGCGTATTGTCTTACTTTCGCATTTAATCTCCGCATGGTGTCGGGCCATCCAATCCATACCTACTACTACTTTGAATTCTCCTAAGACCATAGGTACGAGATCAATATCAAACTCCTCATCCTCTATCACGAGCTTGCATTTTCTACACACTTCGTGCAACAAATAATTCTTGCTATCGGCTATCTCTACTTCTAATGGTATTTGCATTCTTTCAATCTTAAATGAGGGGTGATTAATTACATCACTCGAAACAAAAGACATAGTAGCCCCGGTATAGAACAACACGTACATCGGCAAGGAATTTAGCAAGAAAATACCTGACACAACATTCGGATGAGCTTTAGCCTCTTCAGACGTAATTTGAAACATTGTTGCTTTTGCCTTAGGGTTCTCCTCCTTCTAGCCTTCCTTTTTCATTCCCGGTTGGAGCTTGGGACACTCCGCCTTGATATGACCCTTCTGGAAACAATTAAAACATGTCTTCGTATTCTTAGGGCACCTGTAATGCGGATGTCCCTCTTCCCCACAGTTATAGCATCCCTTCTTGCCCAACAGACACTCCCTAGTGTGAAGCTTTCCACAGTTCTTGTAACGGGGAATTCCACTCTTTGGTTTCTCTTTATTTCCTTGATCTTGAAACTTGCCTTTCTTGAAAGGAATTGGGTTAGACATCTTCTCCGGCGGTCTCTTTTCACCTCGCTCCACCTGCCTCTTGAGTTCAATCTCCTTGTCTCGCGCCCAGTTTATGAGTTCGTCAAGAGTTTCACACTTCGAGGGCGTAATAAACTCCCTAAACTCCGCTTTCAACATATCATGGTATCGGTTGATTTTCATTCTTTCTGAATTTACGAACTCCTTGCAAAACTTCAGCTTATCCAAGAAAATATTTGTTATCTCATTGATTGTTTCGTCCTGCTGTCGGAGGCGCAAGAATTCCTCTTGAATCCTGTCGATGGCGGATTGGGGGCAATGGTATTTTAGGAAATGCTCTTTAAATTCCTTCCATGTCATCACTTGAAGTTTGTCTTCACCTATCTCTTTACAATGAGCGTCCCTCCAATCTTTAGCTTGCGATTGCAGTTGACCCGTAACAAACATTACTTGATCCTCCTTATCACACCGACTTCGTATGAACACAGCTTCTATATTAGAAATCCACCTTTGGCATACAATCGGGTCTATCTTTCCATCATACGGAGAAGGACTACATGCCATAAAATCCTTATACGTGCATCTTCGTATCTTACTCTTGGCTTTGGACTCTCCTATCATCTCCTTTATTTCATCCATTTTTCTTGTCATTATTGCATCAATCGTTTCCAACACGCGACTCTCCACCTCTTGAACTATTTGCGGAAGTTTGGCTTCAAAAGTATTATCCATCATTTGCACCATCTTTTCATTCAATGCATCTTCCCGTGCCACATCGTCATCATTCGAATCTACGTGATCCGCCATCTACACAATAAAATTTTCGATGGTTTTTAACAAATTTAGCATCACCTACTCTTGCGGTTCTTTATAGGTTATTCCCTGATGTCGTAATAACCTTCATGACTCTATTTACATGATTTTTGACCTTCATAAACAAGTTCCTTGGTCAAAACATAAAAAAAAAAACAATCTGCTCATTTTAAGGGGGGTCGCGTGACGCGGCGCCTCCCTGTAATACCCTTCGCGTGACGCGAGGGGGCTCGCGTGATGCTAAGGTCTGTAGCGCGACACGAGGCATCGTTTTTGACATGGAGTCCGGTGCTGGGTGCTGCATTTTCTCAAAAGTCCCATTTTTCGCCTAAACGATCATAACTTACTCAATTTTCATCCGATTTTCGATCCGTTTCTTCCTACGCGATCGTAATTCCATCCTTCATCACATAGAGTTAAAATCCGGCACCCGGATTAACTATTTTCGAAATTTTTAAACTTTCGGCCATTTCCTCACTTATAAACTTTCAACCCATTCATGGTTTATCAACCAAACTTATCCGTTTGCATACCAATTCTCGCCAATGCCATGCCATAGTTATTTTTCAATTACACAAGATTCGATTCATGGGTTTCTATACACTCGTAAACCATTTCGACGCATATTATTATTTTGACCCGTTATAGAATTTAAATCATCTTAAACCTTTACCTTGTTTACGACCTTGGAGCGAACACACCCTTTGCGCGAGCTATCAGTTTGAGCCCAAGCACCTCAACTCGTGCTTGATTCTCTCAAACCTTTGCTCTGATACCAACTTGTGACGCCCTTATTATCAAAACGACCAAAACACATGGAAACTTCAAGGTTTGAAACTTGAAATATAATATTTACATTTTTACCAAAATGCCCTTGTGGCTAGTTCGAGATCAACACCTCCCCTAGTCTAGTTACAGGTGTTAATCTGAACTACCCTGTCAAGACGCAAGATTAAAGTTACTAAGTACAAACGACTAAGTTTCTAAAACCATAAGTTACATAACTAAAGGCGTTTTTCGAGAAATACAAGTTTAACAAAATATTGTTTCAAAAGGGCGACTACTTCGGAAGCGCATAGTCAAGTGTACATATTGGTGTTTGCCCCCAAGCTCGCTACGCCACCTATATAGCAGATTTACCTACATCGCAACCAAATTTAACTAGTCAGTTCTTGCAACTATAATTTAAAATAAAAACTAACATCCATTCGCGTCATCACATAACCATATCACCATCTCACTTTCATTTACCCATTTAACGGGTCCTTATTTACTATCTCCAAACGAGATAATGCATAACATTCGATAATCCGTTGGTTTCGGATTAGACATAATGCAACATAAATGTCATCCTAAATCCGTTCGTGGCGGATTTAGCTATTTCACTTCATTCCTTCATAACTTTCCAATATACGGTTAGTTCAAGACCAACCGACCATAACTTAACTTCTTTCATAAATCATCATCTCTTACGACCCGTTTATGACGGGTTAAGTTATCAACTACTCATCACCTACGAACTATCATAATTACGGTTATAATATAACAATGACAATTAGAAAGTAAAGCTTGTATGCATAAAACAACATACCTCGATCTTGTGAGCTATCCGATCTTCTAGCGCTCAAACCTTCTTCTTTTATGCCTACATCAACATATTCATTCGTTTAGCCCGACTAAATATCATTCCATCTTCTACATACTTTTTATCATACATCAATTTGATCATAATTTACCAAATTTCACACATTTGTTCTATTAAGCATTTTATCGAACACTTGGCGGGTTTCGTATTTGTAGGACATTAAGTTACAAGTATCTTTACATACTAATCTACAAGTTCATCACAAAATCAAACAAGTTCATATGATTCTTTCATCCTACATCCATACACCTAATGTCCATCTAACATAACAAGCTAAATTACTGAAAACCGAACATTAATCGGATCCTAGTTCATAATCTTAACTCCTAGCTACACATATCACAACATTACTCATGATTTAGTAAAAACCCACTTCCTAAAGTTCATAATTTCAAGAAATTCAACTTACCACTTGATTAGTCACACCTTGGTGATCGAGAATTTGAGTTCCTACAATCGTTCGAGCTTGAAATCACCTTCCAATTTGATGGAATTAGTGAACTAGGGTTTTTAGTTCTTGTCTCCTTCTCCTGGATGTCTCACGCACACACTAGAAGTTCCTAGTGTGTGTGTTTTACTTAATTAATAGAACTCTCATTCAAAGTTTCAACTTTAGTCCCTCGAGTTTTAATCTTTTAATTTTTCTAGTTCAACTTTCCTTCTTATGACTATCTTAAAAGAAATAATAATTAGATTACCTATTTTTGGGATGTTACACTTGTGCAGACGTTGTAATTGCTTGGCTCATATCAAGGACATATAAATCATTTAACCTTGGAGCATATAAGAGAATTCATTCTTTCGGAATCTTGAAACCGGGTTTCAGCACATAACAGCCATTTGCATCAAAGTGTACTGAAAACTTCTTATCACAAATTTGTGAAACGCTGAGAAGATTGTGATCAAGTTGTTGCACAAAGTTGATCTTATCAAAGCTTACAACTCCGTTGGATACCATTCCTTCACCAGTAATATATCCGCCTTTATCTCCAACAAAAGCAACATAACCTCCTCTAATAGATTTAACGTCGTAGAGAAGCTTCATGTCGCCTGTCATGTGCCTGGATGCCCCACTATCAACAATCCAATGACTGCTGAAAGTTCCTCCTGGAACATCCTGCACATGAACTCACATGATTAGTTGGAGATGGGGACCCAAGCCTTTGTGGTCTTGGGTCTTCCGCTTTCATCGACAAAAGTTGTTTCAATTTCTCGATGGTCTGGAAATTGGTCTGTTGTGTTTTACCAGTTTGAATCTTTGAAATCTTAACTTCGTGATTATTAGAAGTTTTAGAAATTTCTGGTTTAACTGAAACAGGTTGTTTGTGAACCATGTCGGTTTTAATTGCCTTCTTAATTACCTTGACTTGTTGGTGTTTCTGTTTCTTTTCCCTTTTCTCTTACAAGGCGGGGATCTTGTTTTGAAGAAACAGATCGCTTTCGGTAATTTTGTTCACGGGGATCATCAACTTTGGCTTTTAGTTTATGAAGATACGGACAATTTCGAATGATATGTCCAATTTCAACACCTTCAAAACATGATATTCGTTCAACAAACCCCGAAGTATCATGTGACTGTCTTGTTGATGAACTTTGTGATCCTAAGGTACTTGGTTTTGAACTGTTTTGTTCATTTCTTTTCAACATTTTAACTTGATTAACATGATCTAACTTAGATTTATTGGCAAATGTTTCAAGTTTATATGTTCCCTTCGACTTCACAAAGTTCAGCTTCTTGTTCTTTTTTGGGTTCGGTTCCTTTCGACCTTGAGTCCTTGATTTACCTTTTCGTTTGGTATGATTTTGCTGCTTTTTCACGGTTGGTAATTTCTGATTGCCATATTGTTTTCGAACTTCAACTTTTGGAATCGAAGGGCACTGTGTTACCACAACGTGTGAACCTGACTTTCCCAAAAACCTACTTGTCGAATCTTCAAAAACTTTACTGATTAAAGATTGATTTACATTCTTAATCGAAAAATCTTTGTCAGAATAGATTTTATCATCACCAACAAGAGTGTATAGCAGATTCACACTCTCAGATTCTTGCGAGGAAGTGGACTCGACCAGAATAGTCTTCGCAGGTTTTGCGGGAGGATCACATAGAATATGATTCTCGAAAGGTATGTCCTCTTCTTTGATTACCGCATCAGACTGTGCTGAGTCAGTATCATCGGATTCATCATCTGAAGAATCAGCATCCTCAACAATGACTGGAGGATCCTGATTTTGTTCAGCAGTTGACACACTTGTAACTGTTGAAACATCCGAATCTGATGATACTTCATTTTTGTATCCAAGTCCGGTTGCAAATTCCTCAATGTCTAAAGGAACAGATTGCTCAAAATAAGTTCTATTCTCCTCATCAGGCATTGCATCATAATTTTGTCTAACAGGTGGTGGACATTTCTTGTATCCAATGCATGTGCATCCTTTTTCTCTTTTTGTATGTCAATGATGTGATCCAGCACATACCTAGAGTTTGAATAACTGTCTAGCTTAAGCCGGATCGCCTCACTTTCACACTTTACATAGGCTAACTCTTTTTGCATGACCTCGAGATGATTGATATAGCAATTTATGTCAGTTTGTTTTCTTGAAACCATTTTTGTTAGCTCGGTTTTATCTCCTCTTAAATTTTCAATCACCGTTTTAAACGCTTTGCAAATCATCATATTTGTTTTGCAAGTCCGACAATTTATCACCTAAGTTAACACATTTATTAGAAGTTGGATCATCGACACATACCTAGTTTGATGAACCGCCCACATTAGCCATAAAGGCTGAATGATTAGAAGAAGAAGAATAAGCAGCTTCATCCACCAAGATTGATCTTCTATGATTCCCTGCTTCAGCTTCTCCCAACAATTCATCAATATCTTCATCGACTGCCACGCTTGACGTTTCATCCAAATGATCATCGCCTGAAGTTGAGGATTCTTCATCTGAGCTTCTACTGTAACCAGAACTGTCTTCATCTTCAGATGATTCTCCACCACCGGCAGAAGATTCTCCACCACTGGTGTGTTTCAGATCCTTGACAACCTCAGCAAAACAAGCAGTTCCATCCTGAACATCGCTTCCCAACTGAATCGACCAGTCGCAACCTTCATCGACTTGTACCACAAGAGCCTGGTTGGCATTTGATGCTCCTGCTTGATTTAGATTGTTCACAGGCATTAACGTACACTTGGTATTCCTGTTTTGATCCTGATTCTGATTCTGCTGGTTGCCTTGATTCCTGAACGGATTCTGGTTCCCATGTTGAGCTGGTTTGGTACATTCTCTTTTGAAGTGACCTCGTTCGCCACAATTGAAGCACTTGACTGATTGTTTATCGAACCCATACTTGGTATCTCTCTTGCTTTCCAAGCTGGTTCTACCAGTCCTTTCCATGAAGTCTTTAGCTCGCCTAACCGCACTAGCAAAAGCCCATTTGATGTCCATCATATACATTTCCTCCTTATCAATTTGCTGATAATCTTCTTGTGTCAGATTGATGTTTCCAATCTGACCTGCTATTAACCAACAATACGCGCTCACCAATGTGTTTAATAGCTCCATATGATCCTTGGCTACTTCAACACTTACTTTAGAGAAATTTGAAGTGTCAAGCCGAACTGTATTTGGATTAGATGGCTGACCGGCAGATGAAGTGCTTCCATAACAAGCTTGCTATGGAACTGGTAATGGATTTCCATACATATCTCTTGCTCCGGTAGATTGATAGCTTTGCTTTGAGACTTCTGGTTGTGGATTTCCGTACATGTCAGTGCTTGAGACAAAAGCCGTTTGAGTTGAGGGAACTGGTAGCGGATATCCGTACATATCTCTTGATACAAAGGCCGTTTGAAGCTGAGCATGTTGAGCAGGTCTCGCAGTAGTGCTAGAACTTCCACAGTTTCCATAATACATATCAGGATTCTGTTGCACTGGAATCCTTTTGGCCTTCCTGATTTCTTCTTGATCTTTGTTCTCCAAGAGTTGAATGAAATCATTGATGTTTGTTGTAGCCAAAGTGCCATTGTATTTCAAGATTTCCAAGAAACCATTCCATTGAGCTGGTAATGCGTCGGCAAACTTGATGACAACTTCTTCTGGAGTCACTACTACCCCAAAGTTACTTAACTCAGTCAACAAGTGATAGAACGGACTTGTCAAATGTCACACCCCGATTTTCCACGTGTCACCGGTGGGCCCGGTGGGGGAGTATCGTGACGTGGTTGGCAACATAATAGTCAAACAACACAATATAATAATGCACAGCGGAAGCAAAAGATAAATATATTACATTCCGAATATAAGTAATGTCAAAGTATTACAACGGAAGGTAAGGGATCCACAGGCGGATCTATAAAAGAAAACTGTTCAACAGACTTTAGGCATCTAGAACTTGCAAGATTCCCTAGTGACGCCCTGAGTTCCCAGCCAATTACGCATAGTACCTGTCACTTAACCTTTTGGAAAATACGTCAGTTTACACTGGTAAATACAATTAACTGACTCATTTTGGAAAAAGAGTTTGAAAAGTGATTCGAGTGCAAATGGCACAAAATATCTTGACACATTGATTAAAATGCACAGAGGCAAAATTAATCTTTTATACTTGGGACAATTTTATTAATAAAAATCTTGTATCCGATTTACATGGTTGTCCAACATTTAGGGCCGGTGATTATACAATACAAGCCGGACAAGATTAATCGACACACCACAAATATAATCTCACAAGAAGTTACCCTTACAAGTGAGTATACGTTATACATATGCAACAGGAGGTGTTTTGCCTACACCTTGTGCTTACGTCGTGGCCATTCACTTTTTAAAATGAGCCAAGGATATCCAGGACATGGTCATTAACCCCCAATGTTATTTGTTATCAATCAATACAGATTAAAACGGGATTATGCAATTTAATCATCTCCGATTAAAAGGTTTCTACACCCGACCAAGCGGTATTTTTATAATACCGTATCCCAAGCCCGTATAAGGGAAAATAAGTTAAAAGTATTTACCTGAGCTAGCAATGCAATTTACACTCAGCCGTATATCTTAATCAGCAAGCACAAGTACTTCTACTGGGGCTCTTAATCTGGAACGAAGGTTTTATTAACCTATTAAATTCCTAACGGGTCTTATTTAAGTCGTAACTTAGACCGGTTAGTTTTAAGGAAAGGTTTACGGTTCAAAACGCATGATTAAGCGAAGACCGGAATAGGATGTGATTTAGACCCGACAAGTCTGGAGACTTGTATAATATGGGTAAACTAAACACATTCTGGATTTTGAGATAAAACCGATAAGGTTTGACCCGTTTCGGCTAATTTATGTAAACTTGTTACATAAACCGAACCGAACGCATAATAAGCATAACGGGTATCCGTAAGAGCCATATACAGGTTTCCTAAGTTAATATGCTTCAAATATGTTGGGACATCAGTAGGATGTCTTTCATTATGCCCCGAACTAAATTAAACACAAACTATGCCCCGTAGGGGTAGTTTGGTCATTTTAATGTTTGTAAAAGCGTTTAGATGTTTAACTGAGTTACAGGTCTGATGTAAACAATAAACATACTCAATTTGATGAGTTATAACACTAGGCTAAAGCATATATGTGAAATTTATCATTTTTAACCAAACTATGCACCGAAGGGGCATTTTGGTAATTTCACATAAGCCGAAAAGCTCAAAACTGAAGTCTGAGTTTATCAACCTTTGCTTACTGTTAAAATATCATAATTTGCCTTATATATCAGTAGGTATCAACCCGGGTATGTTCAATATGATTTTAAAACATACTATGCGTTAAAAACGCTAAATAAGGCGATTAAAGGCCATTTCCGGGTTCGATACTTAAATCTGATATTTTTATATTTCTAGAAGACTTAAAATAATTTATTTAACATATGTGATCAGTAGCAAAAGGTTTGGAGTCGTTTAGATATGTAAAACTCATTTTATGGCCCGTAAGGGCAAAACCGACAATTACCGGATTAAGCCTACGACTATGAGTTATGCTCAGCCTAAAATTAATTAAAAATCTTTAAAAATCCCAAAATAATATATTACATCAGTGGGTAAAATATTTGATATTAAAAAGTATGTTTAAGTAGGCTATACGCTAATCGCGCCATTTTAATAACATAAAGCATTAATTTTGCGATAATGAGCATAACTCCTAACCTACAAGTCAAACTGATGTCAAACTTTGCATACAAGTTTATATATCAGTAACTAAGGTTTCTACACTTTTATATTTTCATAAATCACGTTTTAAGGTAATAAGGGCATAACGGTCAACATATGAGCAATTAACGGAAATATGCATATTAATTGGATATCTAGTGAACCAAGGTGTGTAATCACAGAGGGTTGTTCTAACAAGTAACCTAATCCAATTTAAGCTCTGAGGCATTTCTAAAACATACCCGAACGGGTCAGAACTGAAAGTCAAAGTCAAAGTGAAAGTCAAACTATGTGACTTTCGGTTCCGAACCGGGTCTAAACAGGAAATAGTCGGGTTGAACATGTTTAGACATGTTCTTACACTAATTACTAAGTTATAACAATGATCAAACAGGTTATATATGTTCTAGATAGCTAATTATGCATAAATGACATTTTAAGCATCCTGTTGACTTTTTAATTAAAAGTTTGACCCGACTTTTGACCTGGTTAGAGTGGTGATCAGGGGAAACCCTTTTGAGGTTTTATTACCCACATAAATACCAACTCATAACTACTTTTAATTCGATATATGACTGAGCCATTAATGACTAATCTCGAAGTCAAACCGTAATTACGACGGTTTGACTTTTAGCTAATTAAACAAGCTAAACTCAATTAAAGAAGGACTAGTAGACTTACCAAGGTCCTATGCACGAGATATGATCACTTGGAAGCAGGTTTGAGCTCCAAATTCGACCAGAAGTGCAGATGAAGTGTGAAGAACAATTGTGAACTTAAAGGGCCTTTTATAGTGATTTCACTCACCACAATTGCTTGACACATAGTCCTATGATCGACCACAACCATTCAACATGTGTCTCTAGTGTCTTAGGGTAGTGTAGGGGTCGTCCAAAGTGCAGAAAAACCGGCCAAGTGGGTCAGATTCGTGTAAAACAGGCTGCTGCCTGTTTTTCTGCTTCTGATGCTTCCACGCGGGCCGCCTCATGTTTTAAGATTTCTCACGCGGGCCGCCTGGCCCTCTGAAATCAGAATTTCCAATTTTTCATTTTTGCAACTTGTCTCTTGGCTTCACGAAAGGGCAACTAAGCCTAATTCTTGCATTTTGACCCTTTATTATTTACCCACAAGGGCTTTAGGACTTGTACCCACTTTGCCAAGTCCCTGGACACTTCCGGTTAACCCGAAAAGTCTTAACTTTCAATGTTTACGCTTTAACCCCTCGCACACGAATTTGATCACAACTTTCTCATACGATAACGAAACTTTATGAAATTTATATCGCGCATTCTAGTGAGCATAATTAACAGTTACAAATCTTCGGGTTTGTCAAAAGGTCACTCAGAGGTATATCTTTAAACATGTTGACACATTTAACCCCTGTAGTTTGTAATCTCTCACTTTTAGCTTCATATGATCCATGATTTATTTGTTTTATGTTATAAACATCATGTAGGGTTATTATGAAGTATATTTATTCACTGTTGACACTTAGAACCCGTATAAACACATACTTTCCATGTTTGTCAACTTTAGTCCTTTTATAACATTCTTTCACACGTTCAAACTTTATGACACGTGTCAACACATTATAGGACGTGAATTTTCGAGGTGTTACATCAAATCTCCCAAAGATTCCCTTTCCATACATGTGAAGCCATCAAACTCCTTCTTGAGTAGATCATGTCGCAATTTGCGTGACGCTTCATTTCCTAGACCTCTCGTCTTCAATGCATCCCATAACCGCTTTGACGTCTTGAAGCTGACAAACGAATGATATATATCCTTGCTCAACGCTTGAGTTAGAATTGAATATGCTTTCTTTTCTAAATCATATGCCTTTTTTCGTCTGCCGTAAGATCTGCAAACGTCGCGACAGTTGAAGCAGCAACATCAAGTGCTTGATCGAAATTTGTAGTAAAACATAACCACAATTCCGTGTTTTGCCCAAGGACATACGTATGGAATCTTTCTTCCCATCCAGGATATTCATTCGTGTGCATTAGCTTCGGTGGACGTTTAATGCTTCTGGTTTCACTTTCGCTTAAAAGTATACTTTGAATACTTTGAGTTTGATTTGAAATGACGCCCATTGACCTGTCGAAATTTGATTCGCTTGCAATGGAATAGACGAAAATGCGGGTGCGGGAGATTCGGCCCATGATGGCGACAAACCCGTGCTTCTATACTTGCTCTCCGTATTGGATGGAATACCCCACCAATCTGAACTCATTTTTGATATATAATGATGAATACCTGCTTAAATCACTTAAAACAATCCGTTAAGACAGTTTTTGAATCCTTCTGTTAAAAATTGACAAGAGTGACCCACGAAAAACTTGATTCTTGGCGAAAGACCTTAACCGAAGAAATTGGGTTTTTCGTAAAAGACTAAGTGACGAAAAATAAGGTTTTTCGTCAAAGACCAATTATGACGAAAAATGGGGTTTTTCGTAAGAGACCAATTGTGACGAAAGACTTATGTTTTTCGTCAAAAATAAAAAACAATAAAGGATGGTTTTTCGTTGACTAACAGATAATATATGTTCCAAATCCCACCAAACCTTATCCTTTACCCTCTAACAGTTGTTGGACACAACATGCAAACACCCATGCTTTTGTTACCAACTTTTGGTTTTGGTTACCAACTATTACAGTAACAATTATAACAATTTGCCAACAATAATTCAGCCAAACACAAACTCAAAAACCCAGAAATTTTGAAGATCTTGAAGAACAAATGAAGAACACCAAGAACTTTATGAGTTTTCCGGTCACCAGAGAAATTTCCGAAACACGATTTTGCACAAAAGTTTTATAAAAACCAATTTTTAACATGCATACATGTGTTTAACAAGATTTTTGATCAAACTAAAAAGCAAAATACATGATTTTCAAGACTTTAACAACTGTTTTTCCAGAAAATGTGACTTTCAAAACACAAGAAAAACACTCGGTTTTAACAAGGAAGAGAGCCAAGGCTCTGATACCACTTTTAGGTCCAACTAGCGGGGGATCTAGTCGCCTAATCCTTGTGATACGAACAAACCCGGTTGTGCGGAATCCAACCAGGAAAGCAAACCAAGCAGAGAATACAAAACACAATACACGGAACGATTCAAAGTTAACGCTCAAATTGTATTCAACCAGAAGTGTTTGATACAGAAGATAAAAAAAATAACAGCTCTCAACTCTCAAACTATATCTGGTGTGTATTCTCTCGTGTCTCTGTTATTCAGTGTGTACTCGACATATATATAAGCTGCAGTTCGATGAAAGACCTGCAGCGACGAAAGACTTCGACAAAATACATGCAGCCGACGAAATACTTCGGCGAAAGACCTGAGACGACGAATGATCTTGGTTTTTCGTCATGTATGAGGTGAGGAGGTTTTTCGTCATATGTGGGGTCAGGAGGTTTTTCGTCATGTAGGATGTGCACGTTTTTCGTCAATACATGCAGGTCTTTCGTCAACTAAGAAGGCTTCGTCAACATGAAGGTTCGTTGGAGTCTTCATTCTGCGTTAGTCTTCGTTGGAAAGATGGTTCGTTGATTACAAGCCCATCAAAACTCATGAAATAGGCCCAATAAATAATAGTTCAACGTATTCATGCATGGCAGATTTCATAGAATTCATTTGGTCAAAGTATATGACATCATCGGGGTGATGTCATGGTGATGTCAACTCGCAACTCTTCGTGCTTCGTGTGTCGATATCTAGGACGCGCGATGGAGGAATGTCGCGACGTCGGTCTTGAGCCAAAATGAACCGAGTCGAACCGAACCGAGTCGCATCCACAAAGTGTATCAACATGCTCTTCTAACTAAACTGAAGATTCAATTGGTATAAACAACTCCCACTTGCGATATGCTCATATAATGTATATATGTGTGGGGGCTCGGGGGGCAAAAGTGAAAGTGCACTAATTTTAACGTTATTTTACTAATTTCGTGAAAATAATGTTAAAAGAGTGGGATAGTTAATCATGCATATCATGTGGTGATGTTGATAGCTGAAAAACAAGGGGGTACATGCACTAATCGGCGTTTGTCTCAATTGCTGAGTGTTATGTGCCATATGTCCAAGGCTTGATGCAAAAATACAATCGAGTCGACAGTCTCACTGCAAAAATACAATCGAGCCGGTAGTCTCACATGAAGTATGTAACCGTAAAACTTAGGGGGGTAGGGGTGGTGATCACTCGTCACTCATTCATCACTCACAACATCCAATCAAGTTTCGCCATGTCATCAACCATTATTCTATCACTCACAACTCTTTTTAGTGGAAATACCCATCACTCACCACCACACCCAACAATTCCCCACAACCAACAATTTCCCTCATCACCCAATACCCATCACGCGTAAAAAATAGCACGCATTATAAAAATGGGAGCGTGAAAAATCGAGGTGGCGGTGGTGTTTTGTTATTTTCCACGAGTAAAAAATTTCCATCACGGGGGAAACATGCTCCACCCCGGGTCCCCTTATATCCTGTAAAACCTTTAATTTGTTTTCCTCATTTGTAATATGAAATATTATTAATATTTTAGACCAAATATATAATAATTGTTGACAGTGACATCATATAAAGGAAAGAACAAAAGTGATTCATTGAAAGCTGCAAAAGGCATAAATAGCCATACACAAGACCTGACCCACTACCTGACCAACTGACCCATGACTCTACTAACTAAACACGAAAAAGACTCCATGATCCCTACTACTCGGTCAAACATAACAACCTAATATCCAACGTGCAAAACAAAACATAAAGCAACAGACATTAAATAACCAAACATAAAATACTTGAACTAACTTTGAATTAATTCCAACACCCCCTCTTAATTCAGAGTGTAGTTAAACCAAGCTTCCCACGAAGATAGTAGAACTGGTCTACTCCTAGAGGCTTCGTAAGAATGTCAGCAGCCTGCTCTTCCGTGTAAAACGACACCAGCTCAATCTGTCTTGCATCGACCAAATTCCGAATGAAGTGAAACTTAATGTCGATATGCTTGCTTCTACCATGATGGGCTTGATTTTTGGACAAAAACACAGCTGAATTATTATCACAGAAGATGGCAGTAGCACCTTTTTGCTCTTGACCTAGTTCAATCAATATCTTCCTTAACCACGTTGCTTGACATGCAGCTGCAGTGGCAGCAATATATTCTGCTTCGGTAGTGGACAAGGCAACAACTTCTTGCTTCTTCGAGCTCCAAGAGACAAAACCGGTTCTAAGAGAAAATGTGTTTGCTGATATGCTCTTCCGATCGTCAATACACTTGCCCCAGTCGCTGACTGTGAATCCAGACAGCACAACTTCTTTTGCTTTTCCGTACCACAGTCCCACATCAACGGATCCAGCTATGTATCTCAACACCCGCTTCGCTGCCCCAAGATGATTCACTGTCGGCTTATGCATGTATCGTGATATAACACCAACTGCGTGTGCTATATCCAGCCTTGAATGAGTGAGATATATAAGCCCTCCAACCAAACTTCTAAATGTATAACCATCAGCAGCAGCACTTCCATCATTCATTTGTAGATTCTCATTAGCATTCATGGGTGTAGATACACTTTTACAGTTAGCCATTCCAAACCGATACAGCAAATCTCTAGCATACTTCTGTTGGGAAATAAACGTACCATCATCTCTTTGTGTCACTTCCAGTCCCAAGAAGTAGTTTAGCTTCCCGATATCGGTCATTTCGAACTCCTCAATCATCTTTTGCTTGAATTCAGCTACCAACTTTGCAGAAGAACTTGTATATACGATGTCATCCACGTAAAGACACACCACAATGATATCACTTGTACCACTTTTTTTTTACATATAGAGTTGGTTCACTTTGACTTCGTTTGTACCCATGTTGCACCAAATACCCATCAATACGACTATACCAGGCCCGCAGAGCTTGTTTAACCCGTATAGCGCCTTGAGAAGTTTAAACACCTTATCTTCTTTTCCTTTAATTTCGAAGCATGGAGGTTGCGCTACGTAAACTTCTTCTTTTAAAATACCATTAAGGAATGCAGATTTGACGTCAAATTGATATGCGATCCATCCTTTTTGGGCTGCCAAAGCCAGAACAACCCGGATGGTTTCGAATCGTGCAACCGGGGGAAACGTCTCATCGTAATCAATCCCATCCTTCTGTGAATACCCTTTGGCAACTATACGTGATTTATAACGTTGAATCTGCCCATCTGCTTGAAGTTTCAATTTAAACACCCATTTTAAGCCAATAACATTTTTACCTTTTGGTAGGTCAGTCAGGGTCCATGTATTGTGTCTTTGCAAAGAAGACAACTCTTCTTCCATAGCTTGCTTCCATTCCTCACTTGCCATAGCTATTTCGGGAGAGGTGGGTTCCACAGATGAGAGAGCAAACTGACATGTGGCATACGGAGATTGTAACGGAACCGTGTTTTCATACACTTCAACTAAGTCACGAATTCTATGGGCAGAGTCGTTATAGTCACTTGAACCTCCTGAACGTTGGACTTGACTGCCTTCTGAGGACCCTACACCACTATTAAGAAATGGGCCACTGGATGAACTTGACCCTTGTGGGGTCACAGGTGGGCTCTCATTATCTTCAGTTCCCAATTGCTCATTAAAGGTGTTTTCAATTTCATTATGCACCATCCCTCTCACAAATGAAGTATCCTTTTCTTCATCATTAAAATTAACATCAATCCATTCTGCATTTTCATTAAATACAATATCCCTGCTTATGATAATATCTTTCTTAATTGGGTCATACAACCGAAATGCTTTAGAGTTTTGTGAGTAACCAACAAAAATACATTTTTTTGATTTCGGATCAAGTTTCTTTCTCAACTGAGCTCGTGTTAACGCATAAGCAATGCAACCAAAGGTTCGTAGGTGACTTACAGACGGTTTACGACCATACCACATTTTAAAAGGTGTGCTTCCTGCTATTGCTGTTGTGGGCAACAAAGTAATGAGATATACTGCTGTTGCGACCGCCTCAGCCCAGAAATGATTTGACAGCCCTTTAGCCTGAAGCATACAACGAGCCATTTCAGTGACGGTTCTGTTTTTTCTCTCTGCAGTACCGTTTTGCTGTGGCGTGTAGGGTGCTGTAAGATCCCTATCAATCCCATGTTCATCACATAAACTAATGAACTCTTTGCTCAAAAACTCGCCACCACGATCAGTACGTAATGTTTTGATTTGATACCCGCTTTCCTTCTCCACTTTTGCTTTGAATGTCTTAAAAAAACCAAAGCTTTCTGACTTCTTCTTCAAAAAATACACCCAACTAAAGCGAGTATAGTCATCTGTTAGAAGGAAATAAAACGTGTTACTTCCTAATGATGTAGTTGGCATTGCACCCACCAAGTCTGCATGCACAAGTTGAAGGGGGTATGTGGACCGCCAAGCATGATGAGGAAAAGAATGTCTTGTCTGTTTCCCAAAAACACATCCTTCACAGTCTGAAATTGCCCCTATTTCTGGTAACCCAGATACCATATCATTTTTACTTAACTGTTGGAGACCCTGCTCATGTAAATGCCCATATCGGTTGTGCCACAACATTGAGTCTTCTTGACTAGCAGCTAGTACAGTTCCTTGTGAAGCATTAAAAGGAAAGGTGTTATTACTTGAGATGGGAATCGAACATACCACTTTCTTTGATGCCTTGTGAGTGATGGTAGACATTTCATCGTCGAACAACACTGCATAACCAGACCTCATTAGTTGACCCACACTTAACAAATTGTAGTCAAGTGTCGGGGCGTATTCAACATCGTGTAGGACTTTTGACTGCCCATTGACAAGCATCAGTTTGATCACTCCTTTACCTTCGACTTGAATTCCTTTCTCGTTTCCCATCTCTACTTGCACTTTTTTTATATTTCGTCCAGTTCTTTGAACAGTCTCCTCTGTCCCGTCATATGATTCGAACACCCGTTGTCGACGAACCAAACGCTAGCTGCCGAGTCCGTATCAGTCATGGCCATAAACAACTTGCACTCTTCTTCCTCCTCTACTTGTTCTACTGCTGCGTTTGTCAGCTGTGGTTCGTACCAACATTCTGATCGGACATGACCCAGACGATGACAGTTGAAGCACTCTATAGTGATTCTGCCTCAACCACCCATCCGACCACGTCCTCGTCCGCGACCTCGAGCAGCCAACCGTCCTCTACCTCTCATCATAGGTTGGTTTTCCACTTCTTGGGCTTGAAACACACTCTCTTCTACTCTTTCAACACTCTGATTTACTCTTGCTTCATGGGATTGCAACAATCCCATGAGTTGATCGAAGGTGAGTGTGGTGAGGTCCTTAGCTTCTTCAATGGTTGTAACCACGTGGTCCCATCTGGTAGGCAAACTCCTCAAAACCTTCTCAATCACTGTTTGATCGGTGACCTCTTCACCATATGCTCGCTTCTGATTCACGATCCCCATAACTTTCGAGAGAAAATCAGCCACACTCTCATCATCTTTCATCTGTAAGGTTTCGAACACTCTTCGAAGACCTTGCAACTTAACCTCCATGACTTTTGAATCTCCTTGGTACTCCGTTTGCAACACATTCCATGCCATCTTAGCCGTTGTAGACGCTGGAATTCGCGAGAATACGCTGTCGTGTACGGCCTGCTGTATAAGAGCGAGTGCACGAGCATCCTTTTTGCGGTTTTCCCTTAGCTTGGCTGCATCTCGATCTGCATCATCAAAACCTCCACTCACAATTTCCCACAGTTCTTGAGACCGCAACACTGTCTTCACTCTGATGCTCCAGAATTCATAACCCTCTCCTTTAAAGACTGGAAGGAGAGGTTGATTTGTTGTTGTTGAACCCATGTTCGTACACACACACTCGTGAATTTGGAAAGAAGGCAAACCTGACGCTCTGATACCACTATGTTGACAGTGATATCATATAAAGGAAAGAACAAAAGTGATTCATTGAAAGCTGCAAAAGGCATAAATAGCCATACACAAGACCTGACCCACTACCTGACCAACTGACCCATGACTCTACCAACTAAACACGAAAAAGACTCCATGATCCCTACTACTCGGTCAAACATAACAACCTAATATCCAACGTGCAAAACAAAACATAAAGCAACAGACATTAAATAACCAAACATAAAATACTTGAACTAACTTTGAATTAATTCCAACAATAATTACATCCTCATTGGCATGCACTAATGTCAATATTACTAGTTTTGGAGCTCACAAACGTTTGAACTTGATTTATAGCATATAGTTGTTACATTATGAAAATAAACAAATCTGGTCATAAAACTCATTTTGGATAAAGTTCGATACAAATATTTTAGGTATAAAGAAGAAATTAAATGGCATGTATTTAGATACACCCACAAGGCATGCGAGCAAGGTATACGTAATTAGTAATTACATATCAACTTTGCAACAATAAATAGAACGAATTTCTATTTGCTAACTTAAATTTTTCTTCTTACGCGTAGCTGCACATCCCCAACACGCAAGAATTCCCTCTCTTGCATCGATTGTTGCAGCCTCCACAGTTTCTCTTGTCTGTCATCAGATTTACGCATTTCCCCTTGCAGCAAATCTCTTGGTGCTTGCATTTTTTCCCACAAAGCCCACAATTTTGTTTATCAGTCTTAACATTGACACATTTCTTCTTGCAACAGTCTGGACCTGGGCTACCTTTCGCTCGACATAGTCTTGGGTTTTTGTTGCATTTCACCAAGCCCCTCGAGTGTTGAGCAAGGAATCGACTTGCCCCTCTTAGTGAACCAGATGTAGGAACAAGATCTTCTTCATCGTCTAATTCAATAGGTGTTGCAGAAAGATTAATGGTTAAAGCCATCAGGATGATCAAGGTTATCAAGATTTTCTTTATCATTGTGTTTTAGAAAGAGGAATATGAGATGTATAGATGTTTGGATGAAGTTATGGATATTAATATTAATTGGTAGTGCGTGTATTTATAGGGGGAAATGTGACTATTAAGTTTGAAAATTGATTATGGGTGTCATGGGAGTCTAGGTATTAGAAAAAGTTAGGCTTTTCGATGGTATTTTTGTAGCAAATGCTCCACTAAAAAGAGTCAGTTTTGACTTTGAATGGTATTTTTTTGTTCGTAAGTTTTTTAAATGGGAATAAAACATACGGGTTGACATCTGTTTGCTGGAAAGTTGTTTGTGCTTCTTCTAAAAATACTATTTTAGGTTGGTATATAGAGGTGTTTCCTAGTTAGATAAATTTTTAGGGGTAGTTTTTTGTGTCAATAATTGTTTAGACCTAAAACATCAACTTATAAACTCTTAGAATTTTTTTTCTAGTTGTGTCACCATATTTCGAATTTCATATGCTCAAGAAATATTCTTACCAAGTTGGATCGGGTGATCACCAAAACAATCAAGATCCGTCTAGAGACATCAAGAAAAGTTACCTTAATGAATTCATAAAGCTTTTTGGGGTCATCACGTACAACCGAATTATAGTTTTGTGTTACGAGTGGTACCTTAATTACCCATCCTCGTAAACAGGCTCCCATATTGTGGCTTATAGTGGTACATATGTCCATCTTCCGATATAAGCACCACTATCGCAACCACTAAACCCACAGTCGGGATCCCTTGTCCAATACCCCAAGCCATGTCATTAAGTATGCATACCAAAAAGTTGTTTAAAAATGGTTAAAAAATAGATGCTAAACATGAAAAATCACTACAATTTGATAGCCGTTAAAAAAAATAGACAATTCCAAAAAGAGTCAATCAAAACATGCCAAACAGGATCCGCTGGCTAAGAAGTCTACAGCTAGCCTACACCAAACTCATGGTAACAGTCAATCAGATTGAAACACGTGTAAAACATGCGCTAGATTAGCCAGCGCCCTCCCTTTTTAACCGCTAGCTGATTTAGGCGGGGCTATTTTTATCCACAGTCTAAATTTAGCATGCGCCTTACACGAGTCATTTGTTATTGCTTTTTTGGTGGACCCCATGAATTTTTCAATGTTTTTTTATGCCAGCTAAATTTTTGTCGTCTTAGCCCACGGAGCTTGTTTGCATCGTCTAGTTGGCTCTTTTTGTCTTTGTATATTTTATTAATTGTGTATATATGCATGTCTATTATGTTAACTTTCAAGGTCAACTTGTCTATTCTAGTGATTTTCGGATAAAGCACGTGTGAAGGTGAATTTATGTGCCCGTTCTTTTGGCTCACCTCCATTAGGGGAGTGGGGGTGGTTACAAGTGATGGAATTCCATCACTCACAAACATCTAATCATGTTCCATCATGTCAGCAACCACTATTATATCACTCACAAGCATTTTTTAGTGGCGGTGGTCATCACTAGTGATGGAATTCCAACGTACAAGTATTAATACACAACGTACAAGTCATACACATACAATCAATTTTTACAACGCGTGAAGATTTCCACGCGTTATAAGTTTCACGCGTGGAAGTAATAGGTGGCGGCGGTGTTCTAAGGTTCATCACTCGGGATATATGGTCCATCACGGACCACCCCGCCTCCCCTTATTGAGATGATTGCTTATAGGTTTCTCGTACAAATGTAATGTCCTTTTCCTTTGTTTACAAAATTATGGTGTCTTAATAAGTTTATATGTACTACCATCTGAAAATATACGGTGTCACTTGAATGCAAAATACCAGTATCACACCTATAAAAGAAACAATCTTTATTACATGACACAATACTCGGATACGTGTCGATTAAATGTATAAATATTTTATGTACAATTCTAAGTGCATGAATTCCTTTTCATAAACTTTATATGTTTTGACCCACTTTTACATAAATAATTTTAAAGAGTGACCTCTAAAAATCAAATCATATACAATTTTAATCATACATTTCTTAATGAAAAACACGGTTTCCATACGACTCAAGAATTCCAATATAAATAAACTGAAATAATTTAGTATTATCGAGAAATATAGTTGCAGGAGCACTTGATTTCAATTATTTTGACTTCTATTTTTGAAAGTGGCGACTTTCTCAAATTGGCGTACACATATTCTAATAATTAGGCAGTACGATTTAGTGTGAATCTGCATCCAAAAGTTGATGCATTCCGAAAATTGAGTTTTCACATAATCTCTATCATATTAATGATCTGAAAAATGATTTTAGTTAAATAATTTAAAATGCAACACAAATTTGAGAAAATGGTTATTAATATACAGAAGAATGTTTAACATAGAGCCACTTTTCAGTAGAGAACTATCGAAAATGCATATAAAAAAGTTTTGACATTCCATTTTGTATAAGATTTTTTATACAAATTCTCTGAGAAAAATACATTACAAACATGAAGTTTGGAGATTATGGTTTGATAATTGATTGGGGTGATTATTTGTTTGGTAAAGATGGATTGTTTATCAATTTTTTTAATACTCGATACAAGGCAGGACCGTAGGGGTGCGGGGTAGGCGACGGCACAATGCCCAAATCTTTTTAATTTTGTATAGAATTTACGTTATATAAGATAGAATATATATGCATTGAATCGACAGATAACAAAAATATGTCTTTCTACTAGCAATTACTGTCTTGCCTAAACAACAAGGAGACCCGGGTTCTAATCTCAGCATCTCCAAATTCTTTATTTTAGCTTAATTTTTGGTTGTTTTTTTTTTTGTTATTGGCATTTAATGTTTAATTTTGTCAACTGTATTTTTCCTTTTAATTAATAAATTGTTTTCTAAACTTAGCTATCCACATAAATTTAAGTGATTGATGAGTTTAAATTAATTGGAGATTTTCAAATAGGGCTTTCTCGCACAGAGCCAAAAAAATTTATGAGTTTCGAAGACGACCCTAACTCGATACGTATTACAAACTAAAATAATTTGATAACCATTGAACAAAGTTGTGAAGTAAGAATTTACATATTTACACTATGGGTGAGGTTCTAAGTGAACCTATAGGTATTTATGAACCAAATTAACTATTATAAGCCATTGATTTTAGTTTTAGACGACAAGATTGAAAATACATACAATCTAATTTGGAAAGATTTTTTAAACTAAGGGCATGAAGATAATTGTTACTTCTTTCTCTCTATAATTAAGTATTTAGTTATATTCTTTCTTATCTTTTCTCTCACCAATTAATTAATTAATTTGTTGATTAAAAAAACAATCTTTATTAAATATTGTTGTATTAATAACACTTATAATTAAAAATTGCTACATTATTGAATCTACATATATGTATTGTACGGTAGAGGATCCTGTAAAAAGTGCTCAAAGTGTGAGAAGTGTGAGAAGTGTATTATAACACTATATATAATACTATATAACACCATATATACACCGTATAACAATATGTAACACCATATAATACCATATAACACTTTGTAACACTATATATCATTATATAACAAATATAACACTATAGGTTGTCTGATAGCATGTCTATGATAGATGTATAGTGTTATATTTGTTATATAATGATATATAGTGTTACATAGTGTTATATGGTATTATATGGTGTTACATATTGTTATATGGTGTTTATATGGTGTTATATAGTATTATATATAGTGTTATAATACACTTCTCACACTTTAGGCCATTTTTACACTATCCTTACCCTGTATTGTACGTATTACTAATTTTAAAAGCATATATATAGGCTGTTGTTGTACGTATATGTGATCAATGTTGTACGTATGTGTATTGCACTATTGTACACAAGTGTACAGGCTATTATATGTATATGTTATCGGTGCTGTACATCTATGTATTCCACGGTTGTACAAGAGTGTTAAGGTTGTTGTATGTATATGTAATCACTTTTATACGTCTGTGTATTGCACTATTGTACACGAGTATGAATAATGAGGTAGAATCTTCAATGTACATATACCATCTTCTTTGATTTCAAAACCCTAGCCTCATGCTTTGTTTTGATGAGATCATTCATAACTTAATTGGATGATTCATAACTTAATCGAAAAAATGGAACCAAATGTTCGTGTTCAATCAAAAGAATGCAATATAATTTAATAGCAAATTAGAAATTAAATTAATGAAGTGTTCAATAAAAGCTGAAACTTCAATTTAGTTGGAACACATGAATTGCTGTGAAACTAGGACTTCAACTTAAATATGTGAAATGGGCCGCTTTTGGTTATGAATCGGATCTGATGTGCTTACGTTTTGAGGGCTTCAAAGGAGCCAACTGGGAGAAAAAGATGAAACTTTTTTTATCGATCTTCTTGATTTGATTGATACTTTTTTTTTATTGATCATTTTATCTGATTGTATAACAGCCAAGGTTTAATCGTTTTTTTTTTAATCTAGATCATTGTGTTTAAGAATTGTGAGAGAATTAAAATAATAACGAAATAATTAAATATGAGAGAGTTGAGAAAGGAGAAAATCAAGGAACTTAAATTAAAAATACTTGGGTTAATAACAATCCTACCTTTTTATCTAAAAAATATCAAGGGAGATTCAAAAATATACCTAACCTTTTACACTATTTAGTAAAACATCTCCATATTCCCTTCAAAAGAATTGTAAAAAGCATATGTAATTAGAGAAAATATTATTTGATTAGGTTTTCTTTGTAATTGTATGTTTATATATAGTTGTGATTAATGTTTAATAATACGCATTATCTTACGGTATTTTCTTTATTCTACATAGTATCACAACCTTAGAGTTCCCATAATTCTTCTTCTCTCGTTTCTCATTATGCCCCGAGGACGATTGTACACACATATATAGACTGATTTTATGTACATCTTTTCTCGCCTCCAGCCTACTTAGAAAGGAATTGCAATCCATTCGGTCACCTTAGGCCGGCATTGCCTCTGATCACGATCGAAGAAGTTGGTCGAAAATCATGCCATCGACATCACCACGCGAGCCATGTGCTACTGCCAATATACTATAAAGCCGCCATTGTTTTCAGTATTTTTATGCCACCATCCCATCCAATGATGCACACAGCTGACATGCCATATGGATCTATGTATTTTATTGTTTCATTTATTAAAAAAGTTAATATATCACAACCACGGAGGGTTTTTAATCTTTTTCACGCTTTCCTTTGCTAATGAGTCACGTTGCACCGTCGGGCCTCCACAAAGCTTTCTTACTTTTTGTATGTTTTCCTTTTACAACGAGCCATGTTGTACTGTTGTGCCTCTATAGAGTTTTCTTATCTTATGTTTGACCTCGCAGCTACTATAGTTTTAGATCCAATCTGAGTGTCTGATTTCCTCCTCCTTCGACTGTAGGGAATATTAAAGAATATATTATTAAGTTTACTAGTATATTATTACCATTAATATATAGTAGATATTAATATATTATGTTTCCTTTATATTTGTATGCTTATGAGTATATAGTTGGTTAATTATACGTAATACGCATAGGGTTTTCATTATTGTACATCTTTTATCATATCCATTATTGTACACCATTAACAAACTATAAATTAGCAACATAATTATGCATATAGGTGTTTTACTCAAATGCTTTGAGAGTTTTAAAAAAAAAATGATATTACATTTTTAACCCAAATCTATTTGAATTTTTACTTTTAACCCAAAAGTTTTCATCTTTTGCAATTTAACCTCACAACTTTTTACTTTCAACTTTGATCCCCCATACTTTTCATATCTCGCAAATTTTTCGTTTTACGTTTCATTTAAAATTTTGCGAGTTAACACGACATAACATGCGTGTGTGGTTCAACGTTTTTACGTTTCCTTATATGTTTTGTACTTGATTTTGCAAGTTAATATTTTTTTCCCGTTTGATAGGTTCGTTACAACATGTGGGTCCTAAGTCGACTTAATTATTATTTTCTATGTTTTACGTGCAGTAAAATTTCTTCACATTAACACGTCGTAGCTTCAGTATTGTTTGTCGTTGGTGGTGGTGTGGCATTGGTACTACTCAGCAGGATTTTATGCCCCGCCGTATTGCGGCGGATGGTAAATCTAGTTATGATTATGCTACATATACTAGTATACTAAAATTCTTGTATTGGATAGAGATATTAATACAATACTTAATTTAATTTTCATTTTGTGTGGTTGTTAAAGCATTCACAATGGATCCTTCATATTATTGTGAGTGTAACCTTTATATTTTTAGAGTGGTTGTAAATGATTGTAAGTGGAAGTGATTGTGAGTGGAAGTGAGAGAAAAAAGATAAAAAAATATTGTTTATCAGTAAATTTGGAGGAGATACTATTCACCTATATAATTTTTAATATTTTTTGAAAGTGGTTGTGAATAGAGGATAGAGAAAATGTAATAACAAAAGTATAAAAAAATACTATTTAATTGAAATGAAAAGAGAAAAGATAGTGTTTTTTAGTGTAATTATAAAGACGCAGAAGAATACTCAATTGTGAATACTCTTATAACATGTTTATTTATCTGGATAACATGTTTTTATAAATGGTTTTAGATTTTGTTTTGCTTCTACATCATTTTCTCAAGGACCCCCATCCACCCAGTATATAGAAAGTATTTTTATTGAACAGCCAACAAAAACATAATTGTATTATACATCTCAGACCAAGAACAAGTTAGCCCAAACCAAATACATCACCGAAACAATAACAAGAACAAAGGCTTAAACACCCATACATAACAAATCAAAATTGCACCATTGTTCCAAAGTAATCGTATAACAACCCTCCTAAATTATTTCCGACACTCCTAAAATATTTAGAACACCTCGATACGCCCTAAAATACACCCCGTATACGAGAACCGGTCCTAAATACCTTTAATTTTACAAAAAATAAAATAAAAACAAAAATTAAGGGCTGCTCGCGGGGCGCGAAGCCCTTAGGCACCTCAGTCGCGGGGCGCGACAGCTGGTTACCAGGGCGCAGCCCGGTGCTGCCACGTGTCCGAATCGTGTCATGCCTAGTGGTTGAGTCAGCTAGGCTAGGGCCTACCCTAGTCTGCCTCGTGGGCCGCGAAAGAACAAGCACAAGTGGTCGCGGGCCGCGACCCACTGTCGATCAGGCACTATAAATTGAGAGTTTCGGCTCTCATTTTGAATCGTTCAAACACACAAATTCTCTCTCAATTTCTGTAGTGTAGAAGTTATACCCGGGCATTATACCCACTAAAATAACGAAGTTCTGCCTCGCTGTAAGTATCATAACCCCCGGTTACGTATTAGATACGCGGCCTGATTGATCTAGTGCTCCGTAACGGCTGTCGAGGCTCTGCCCGACGTAGTCGTTGGAGTTCTGTCTCGGGGAGAGTATAACTAATTTAAGTATTGGGTTATTATACTAACGCGTGTGTATTGTTTAATTAATAGATTATAACTAGGAAAATCACAGGAAAAACCCTAAAATTGTAATGTGAGTAATCTCCTTTTTGTAAACCTTTTTGCAAACTGTTTTTACAAAACCTCAAAGATTTTACATTATATTAAACAGTGATTGAGTATTTGTATTCTACAATTATCGTCGGTATGTTGGGGTTTTGTATACAAAATTTGTTACCACACTGTGAGTAGTAACATGACCACAAGTCGGGTTGACAGTACTGTGGGTGGTAATTAAAGTAGAAAAGTAAACAAATGTAATTGCGAGATCGCCCTCAATAACTGTAAACTGATAAAACCTGTCTTGATTAAATTGGGATTCACTCACAAGTATTTCCCACTGACAAAATGTTTTTAAACACGTTTCAGGTAATAAAATGTAAAAGCCAAATAGAAGCCAACTGGACAGCACCGAAGGCTTGGAAAAGTGGCCATAAAAGTTACCTAAATAAAGAAGATGTTTTATTCCAATAAAATAGGGTTTATCCCTATAAATCTATTTGTAACCAACTTAGGTTTTACCCCAATATATTTATTAATATAAAATGTGGTGTTTTACTCTCATAAAATATTTCCTAACTACGGTCCTGATGTAAATTTCGTTGCCAATTACTGATAAACACCGATACTACCATCTCTGAGTAGGCCGCGGCCGCCCGCCTCCCGAGGCAGGGGTCAGGGGTTGTGACAGAAGGTGGTATCAGAGCTACAGCCACTAATTCAACCACAGAAGTGTTCTGCTGACACCAAAATTTTATTCATTTTGTTAGGAAATAATCTACGTGATTACGTGCATATCTGTATACTCTTTTGTTATTTGACAATTTGTTAGTTTACAGTATGAGTGATCAAGGACCCTCAGACGCTTATCGTCAATTGTCCAGCTCACCTAGGGACGAAGGAACCTCTTCCCAGCCTACCCCCTTGGGGTATTCTGCTGACACCGAAGAAGGGATTTTCGTATACAAAGCACAATCTGAAGAGCCATTCCCTCCCAAGAAGAGAGGATGGTTCAGCAGAGGAGCTCATGAGCGTAGAAAAAGGATGAAAAAACTACAGCAGCAGCGAGCTTTAGCAGCCGTGAATAGAGAAATGAACGCTCAAACACAGGACATGATCAATAGACGACTAGCAAACTTCCACATACTAGCAACCACAACCGTCGACCCGAATCTAGAACAACTCATAGCACCCCAGCCACTACCATTATTCCCAACACAACCTATGGACATTGAAACCAACCCAGTAGCCAAATTCCAATGCCTGCTTTTGACCCAGCTGGGATCCCTAGAGTACCAGCACCCCATCCCCCATACTATGACCCATGGTTTGACGACCATAGGAGCTACCCAGAACTCCATCCACAAGACGAGGCCATGCAAAACCTAGCAGCTTACCCAGACCTTGACCCTCTAGATCCCTACTGGGATAATGACCAATACATCAGGGAGATTCTAGAGAACCCGTACCCTTACGAAGAACCAATGCCACAATACCCTGACCCTGTACCAGCACCTGCACCACCCATGAACACTGAGAATGTGCAAGAACTTCGCACCTTTGGTGAGGAGATATTAGAAGGAAGTGAGAGAATGAGATAGATAGGGGAGAGACTCGTCTGAAAATACGACGAGCGCGACATGCAATATTGGATGAACCCATATCAATAGTAATAATAATATATATATATATATATATAGGGAGGAGCTCATGCGAGAACCACCCTTATTGCGAGAACCAATGTGAACACAACCTAAAATAGCTAAAAAAACCTAAAAAAAAACCTAACCCCCACCCCCCCCCCACCCCCCCCCCCCCCAAAAAAAAAAAAACCTAGCCCCCCCCCCCCCCCCAAAAAAAAAAAAAACCTAAACCCCCCCTCCCCCACCAAGCTAAAATGCTAAAAACTAAACCCCCAAAAAACCTAAAAAAATCAAAAAAAAAATCTAAAAATTTTTATTTTTTTTAATATTTTTTATGCTCAAATCGCTACTTTTAGTGGCAAAAATTTTTTTTTTTTTAAAAACAAAAAATTTAATTTTTTTTTATTCGAAAAGTAGCGATTTTTATATAAAAAATATTAAAAAAATTTTGTGTGATTTTTAGCTATTTTTAGGCATTTTAGGTTGTGTTCACATTGGTTCTCGCAATAAGAGGTGGTTCTCGCATGATCTTCTCCCTATATATATATATATATATATATATACGCGTGTAAGTTTGAAAAAAAATTATTAATAATAATAATAATAATAATATAATCAACTAAAATAGATAATCCTATAGTTATTGATACATATTAGTATTGTATTTTCAATTCCAGTTGTATTTGTAATAGACATAGGTGCATATATATAAAATAGAGTAAAGGTCGCAATGACGACGATTTTGGATCAATGTGTTGTTGTGTGATTATTCGCATTCAATATTGTTTCGCGATATTAATACTTGGTAAATGTTTATAATCCAGATGGACAACGAAGTGAATCAAGAAAACTAGAATAACGATAATAATGGAAACCAAGTAGATAACAGTGTCATCCAACATATAGTGGCACAAGGGATTATAGACGCTATGCCATATATTATTAAAACGATTAAGGAAGCAGAAAATAATAAAAGTAATAATGGAAGTAAACGACCACCTACTTAGCCTGAACACAGCGTAAACAATGGACCCATACTTCAAGTGCCCATTCCGAAAAGAAGAAGAACCATGTCCTATGGTTGTTCTTACAAAGAATTCTGGTCTTGTAAACTAATAGAATTCTCAGGCAATGAATGAGCCATTGCAGCTCTACGCTGGATAGAAAAGACTGAGACAGTCTTAAAAATAAGCAAGTGCGTAGAAGAGGATAAGATAATGTTTGCCTCCAATATGTTTAAGAACTCAGCTTTAGAATGGTGGAACACTATCCTCCAGTCTAGGGGAAGTGACAGAACCTATAATATGGAATGGAAAGAATTTAAGAATATGGTGGAAAGGAAATTTTGTCCTTCCAATGAAAAGGAACAAATAGCAAATAAGTTCTTAAACCTTAGGATGACTGGAGTAGATAGTAAGGGTTTGTAACACCTCGAAAATTTACGTCCAATAATGTATTGACACGTGTCATAGGCTTTGAATATGTGAAAAAGCACTTTAGAGGGACTAAAGTTGACAAACAGTGAAACTATGTGAATTTAAGGGTCCAAAGTGTCAACAATGGATAAATAGGCCCTACAATAACCCTACATGGTGTTTATAATCTTAAATGATTAAATCATGGATCATACGAAGCGGAAAATAAAAGAAAGTGAGGAATTACAAACTACAGGGGCTAAATGTGTCAACATGTTGAAAGTATACCTCTGAGTGATCTTTTGGCAAACCCGAAGCTTTGTAATGATAAAATATACTCACTAGAATATGTGGTAAAATTTTCATAAAGTTTCGTTATCGTATGAGAAAGTTATGATCAAAACCGTGCACGAAGGGTTAAATGCGTTAACGTTGAAATTCGTGACTTTTCGGGTAAGCACAAAGTTAATCAAGGACCTACCCAAGTTTGTAAATGTCCCAAGGCCCTTAAAAGTCAGGTTTAAGGGTCAAGAGTGCAAAATAAATAGCCAAAACCACGTTACAAAGGACAAGGACTGAATTGTAAATGTTGAAAACTTGTTAGGCTGGTCACCAGCTTGTACGCGGCCCGCGTAAGGGGCCTCGCGGCCCGCCTACAAGTCGCCAGCGACAAACAGCGACCAGGTGCCAGTTGCAGGTCTGTTTTTGTTGCTTAACAGCTGTGAATCGATACAAGGGGCTCTCCAATGGGTTTACATGCATCTAGGGGCACTTGGACTCATCTTATATCATCAGTAGACTCATGTGGCAGCATCAAATGAGATCAAAATTGGCATAAAAGGGTCTTGAAGTTGCAAACATTCAACACTTGCAATTACAAAAATTCACAAGATCAATTCTGGAGCTCTCTGGTCATCAACAAGGGTTCATTAGGCTTCCTACTCGTAATTAGGACTCTTGTAAGTGTTCATAACCCTTTCTAATTCGTTCTAGCTTAGTTAATTAAGCATAAGTCAAACCATCGTAATTTAAGTTTGACTTTGAGATTAAACGAAATTTGCCCAGTCATTTCTCGAATTGAAAGTACCTACAAGTAGGTATTTATGTGGGTAACAAACCCTTAAAAGGGTATTTTCAGATTCCCACTCTAACTATGCTAATTGTCGAGTCAAAGCATACTTTTAAAAGTCAACAGAATGATTATTTGCAAGTTTAAGCATAATTAGCAATGTAGGGTACATGCAACCTGTTTGATCATTAAAATAACATGGTAATTAATGTAAGAACATGTCTCAACATGTTCAACTCGACAATTTTCAGTTTAAACCCGGATTGGAACCGAAAGTCGCATAAATTGACTTTTTCTTTGACTTTAAGTTCTGACCCGTTCTTGCATGTTTGAGATCTGCCTTAGAGCTTATTTTGGACCAGGTTTCATATATGTATAACTCTCTGAGATTGTACAACTTGGTTCAATACCTATCCGATTCATATGCATGTTTCCGATTTATGCTTAAATGTGACTATTATGCCCTTTTGACTATAAAACGTGATTTTTGAAAAAGTGAAAGAGTAGAAACATTTGTTACTGATTTATAAACTTGCACCTAAAATTTGATATCAGTTTGAGGTCTAGAATAAGAGTTATGCTCATTAGCGTAATTTGAAAGCTTTATGATAATTAATTGGCGTAATTAGCGTATAACCTATCTAAACCCACTTTTTAATATCAAACTTTTTACCCACTGTTATAATATAATATTTTGGGATTTTTAAAGATTTTTATTTAATTTTTGGCTGAGCATAACATAGGTCTCTAAGTTTAATTCGGTTAATACCGATTTTGCCCTTTTAAGCCATAAAACGAGTTTTATAAATCCTTTTGACCCCAAACCTTTTTCTACTGATTTTATTTGATAAATAAAATATTTTGAGCATTCTGGAATTATAAAAATATCAGCTTTCTTTTACAAACCCGGAAACGGCTCCAAATCGCCTTTTTAAGCGTTTTTAACGCATAGTATGTACTATAACCATATTAAACATATAAGGTTGATACCTACTGATGTTTTTAGTATATTTTTATAAAATAACAGTAAGTACAAGTTTTTGAACTCAGGTTTCCAATTTTGACCTTTTAAGCCCTTGTGAAATTACCAAAATACCCCTAAGGTGCATAGTTTGGTTTTAAATGATAAGTTTCACATATGGGCCATACCCTACTGTTATAACATGTTAAATTAAATATATTTACTGTATAAACCAGACCTGTAACTCAGATTACAAATTAAACTCTTTTATAATCTTTTAAATGACCAAAATGCCCTTATAAGGCATAAATTGTGTTTAAACCCGTTTTGGGCATAATAGAAGATATCTTACTGATATTATAACATATTTAAGGCATATTAACTCAGGGAACTTGCATATGACTCTTTTGGTTACCCGTGACGCCCTTTTCGCGTTCGGTTCGGTTTATGTAACTAGTTTGCATAAATTGACCGAAACGGGTCAAACATTATCATTTTTGTCTCAAAATCCAGAATGTATTTAGTATACCCATATTATACAAGTATTCAAACTTGTCGGGTCTAAATCACATTCTATCCGGTCTTCGCTTAATCGTGCGTTTGAACCGTATCGTCCTTAAAAACTAGCCGGTCTAAGCTTAAGCTTAAATAAAGACCCGTTAGAAATTTAATAGGTTATTATAAACCTTTGTTCCAGAATAAGAAGAACCAGTAAAAGCTACCTTCACTTGCTAGTTGTGATTTATACTTTACTCAGGTAAATACTTTTAACTTATTTTCCCTATATGGGCTTGGGTTACGGTATATAGAATACCGCTTGATCGAGCATCAAATCTTACATCGTTGGGTGGTTAATTGAATAATTTGATCGGCTCGTTTAAACAGTCTTGTTCACTTAAAGCCTTTGGGGGGTTAATGACCATGTCCCGGATACCCCTGGCATCATTTTACGAAATGGCCACGACCTGAGCACGGGGTGTAGGCGTACACATGTCAGTGTATAACTCATTATTGTGGTGTGTCTATTGATCTTTAACCCGGACAAGATCCGGGCTACTGAACGCACAAGTAACATGTAATTCGTTCACAAGATTATATTACATAATTATCCCAAGTTATAAAAAGGTTTTGTGCCACGTGCATTCAAATCAATTTTCAACCTTTTCAAAATGAGTCAGTTAAATTGTATTTACCAGTGTAAACTGACGTATTTTTCCCAAAAGGTTAAGTGCAGGTACTACACGTACTAGGCTGGATGTCTTCTAGAGCGTCCACAATAAGTGTGGCAAGCTTGGATGACAATAAAGCTATTGAACAATATCTTATTTTATTTTGATCCGCCTGTGGATCCATTTCAACTACTCGTGATATTTAATATTACATTTTATTTAAAGTTGAAATGAATCTATCTTTGCTTCCGCTGTGCATTTATATATTGTGTTGTTTGTCTATGATGATACCAACTACGTCACGATACTCCCCACCGGGCCCACCGGTGACACGTGGAAAATAGGGTTGTGACAGGTTGGTATCAGAGCCAACTCTGAGTGAATTAAACACTAGCCTTTTGTGTTTAATCTCAGTTACACAATTGCACATTCCTCGATTCTCGAGTCTAGACAAAGAACTTAGGAATATCCCAAATTGGTTTTATTTCTAATTTTGTTTTATTTCTAACTTTGTCTTATATATATTTCTTGTTGTATCACTTGTTTGTTTTTTGACAGGTTGTCAACATGCCGCCACGTATGAGAGGAAGAGGAAGGGGAAATGGAGCACATGTAGCCCCAAACGACCACGAGGCCGGACCGTCACACCAGCGAACACCTTCGGACCCCCATAACTCAGATGCTCAAGATCTTTGGAGGTCTTTTATTGAGCCTGCTAGGCGCTCAGTATCACTGAGTACCTCCCCATCAATCCCACACTCTTTTGGGCCTTATTCCCAAAATGAACCCCAAAACTCTCACCAGTCCTTCATACCTCTCCAAGGACACCAATCACCCTTTGACCAACCGTCACCTGTTTTCCAGGGCTTGTTCAACCCTGCTGACTACCTTGATGTGCCTATGGGTTTTAACCCACTTGGACCCGAAGACCACTTTTCTGGTGGCAACCCGATGGACATCGATGAAGATACCGATCCTTCAATGCCACCATCCGGAACTCCGAATCACCCCATCGAAATTTCTGATGGGTCACCGTTTGTGGGATCACCTTACAATGGTCCCGATAACTTTGAGGAGAAATTCAAGCAGTATGACTGGGCGTTCACTCCCAGCTACCACAACTCTCCCCTGCACCAGCCACACCACTCTCCCCTGCACCAGCCACAGCAGCAGCAGAATCCTTCCGAGGATTCCCGACTAGTCGCGGTCACTCCGCCGGCAGCACCACCTCAGCTTCAGCCTCCCTTGCCCCCGAGGCGAAGGAGAATGACCTTGCGAATATCCGCACGAGGGGGAATACGCATCAGCACCCCTCCACATTCAAGTGGCAGCCGGTACTCGCCTGTCCACGAAGAACCAGAGATGGGAGAATCTTCACACCCCGTCTCAGAGGTAGTCTCTGCGCCAGTCGCGCCACAGCCACCATTGGGTTTTGGAGACCCAATTCCCACTTACACGGGTGCAGCAGCATACAATCCCTTCGAGCAGCTGAACCACACAGGCTACAACTTTGTAGAGGATCCCTACTAGATAGCAGCAAACTCCAACACTCTCCATCAGGAAGGTCCCTTCGGAGGTCCCTGGGCTACAGGACACTCGACCTATGGATACCCACCATATGGGTATCAACAACCACCTCCTCAACCTCCGCAATATCAGCAGCCCCCTCAAGCGCCGGCAATGTCACCGCCACAATTTCAAGAAATCCTTCATGAGATACATGAGGTGCGACAAGAGGTGCGGCATGAGATGCGGCAAGAACGAAGGCATAACCGGGGGATGTTCAAGAAGATGGTGGATTTGATCAAGGGTAAAAGCAAGAAGGATCGTTGAATCCTTTGTTTGTTACTTATTTTAGTTGTAATCATGTCCCTGCGAGGACATTTATTTCTGTACTCTGCCCCTGCGTGGGCATACTATCCTTTCTGTTCTGCCCCTGCGTGGGCATGTTTTTTCTATTTTGACCCCTGCGTGGGTTTGTTTTGTTAGTTGGCCCATGCGTGGGCATGTTGTTTATGTAAAAGTCCCATTTAGGGCAAACTCGTACTAGTTTAATTTTTGTTTGGAATGGTTAATTTAAGTTTTTCATTTATAAATTATGCATGAATATAATATGTGAATAAATGAAAAATAACATATTTTGATTTACCATTTTTTATAATAATAAGAATCTTAAAAAGGTAAAACCTAGCTTGAATGTCATATAAAAGACCTGGCCAATATGGTAGAACCTGTTTAAAAGATTCAAATCTCTGTTAACATCTGCAAATATGTTAACATTCTTGGCTAGTGTGATCCGCAAAATCACACATGTCACCCTTTTTATTAATTACCCAAATTTATATTTTTATATATATTTGATTGTGACAAAATACCTACGGGTTATAATTAATGTCATATAAAACAAAGGCAGCCGTAGTTTATAGACTCCCTGCCAAGAAAAAAGGATTGATTTGTCTTATTTATTCAAACTTTAATCCTTTAAGATCTAAATTTTTAATTTAGAAATTTGTCTACGTGACTAGGCCTGTTGCGCCAATATTTTAATTCATTCTAGGATAAAGTTACTAATAAAAAGTCCTGAATGAAACTACTTAATAAATTAACTAATATGGCTCTTATTTACCATGGTTAATAAATCGTCAAGAACGATAATACTGTTTAGGCTTCTAAATAGACCTTGTCCTTATTTTATGTAGCAATTAAGACTACATGGCTAAGTCTGAAGAATTAAACAGTCGTCCAGCAGAAAACCCTGAAAATGCTAAGATACTTGTAACCGGTGCGGAGTTACAAGCAATAGTGGAAAATGCTGTTAACAAAGCCATCGAGAGGCAATATAGTGAATCGAGTGGTACTCGAAGCAGGACCAGATCAGCTCCTCACTCTAAGCCAAAAGTTCACTCTGAGGCTCATAGCAAACCGCCCTCTAAGAAAGATGAACTTAAGAAAGATGAGCTCAAGAAGGATGATGATCGACACTCATCAAATCAGAACAGTGTTCCCTCAAAAAGGATGGTGCATGATGCCGAACCACACACCAAGTCCTGTACTTACAAGTACTTTGTTTCTTGTAAACCCCGGGACTTCACCGGGAAGAAAGGAGCAATAGATTGTATGACTTGGTTGGACGAAATGGATACGGTTGTAGACATCAGCGGTTGTGCTGAAAGGGACGTAGTAAAATACGTATCCCAATCGTTCAAAGGAGAAGCACTGGCGTGGTGGAAGTCTCTCATACAAGCTGCTGGAAAGATCCCGCTCTACAATCTATCATGGGATCAGTTCGTTGCCCTTATTAAGGATAATTATTGCCCGCAGCACGAAGTTGAGAGAATTTAGTCAGACTTCCTATCTTTAGTGATGAAGAATTTAGACTACCAGGCATACCTCACCACTTTCAACACCCTATCTAGGTTGGTTCCATACTTGGTAACCCCAGAACCTAAGAGGATTGCTCGCTTCATCGAGGGTTTAGCCCCAGAGATTAAAGCTAGTGTTAAAGCATCAAGGCCTGCTACCTTCAGATCAGCAGCTGATCTATCTCTCTCTCTTACCTTGGACGTAGTCAGGTTGAGAGCACTCAGGAATTCAGAAGAGAACAAAAGGAAGCGTGAGGACGATACCTCACGAAGATCAGGTAAGAAACACCGAGGAAATGACGACCACAAGAAAGGGTCGGGATCTAAGAGAGATGGGCAACAATCGGGAGATAAGCCCAAATGTAAAACTTGCAAGAAGAACCATTTTGGGAGGTGTCGATTTGAGTCGAAATCCCAGTCTCACACGAGATCCTGTGGGATTTGCAAATCTACGGATCATAAGACTTTGGAGTGTAAGAAGCTGAAGGATGCAACATGTTACGGTTGCAACGAAAAAGGGCAAATTAAGTCTAATTGCCCAAAGAACACCAAGAAAACCGAAGATGGGAAAAAGACCAATGCGAGGGTCTTCAAGATGGACGCTAAGGAGGCTGTTCAGGATGACAACGTAATTACAGGTACTTTTCTCGTAAATGATGTTTTTTCTAGAGTATTGTTTGATTCTGGAGCAGATAAGTCCTTTGTAGATAATAAGTTTTGTGAGTTGTTGAAATTACCTGTAAAACCCTTAAGTGTGAAATATGAGGTGGAATTAGCTGATGGAACCATAGAAACCGCCTCAACCGTTTTAGATGGATGTGTTATATCCATTAGGAATCACTCTTTTCCTTTGTCCTTACTTCCCTTTAAGCTAGCCGGCTTTGACATAGTGATAGGCATGGATTGGTTATCGCATAACCAAGCCCAGATTGTGTGCAACAGAAAACAAGTGGTAGTCAAAACTCCGTCTGGTGAGTCACTTACCATTCAGGGGGATACCCAGCATGGATTGCCTGAGCAAGTGTCCATGCTCAAGGCATCCAGATGTCTGCAGAAGGGTTGTGTCATTTATATGGCACAAGTTACTATAGACGAGCCAAAGCCCAAGATTGAAGACATCCCTGTCATTTCAGAATATCCTGAAGTTTTTCCCGAAGAACTACCTGGGTTACCACCAGATAGGCAAGTGGAATTCCGAATTGACATCATTCTGGGTGCAGCACCAGTAGCGAGAGCACCTTATAGGTTAGCACCAACGGAGATGAAGGAGTTAAGGACGCAATTAGATGATCTGCTAGCCAAAGGTTTTATTAGACCTAGTTCGTCTCCTTGGGGAGCGCCGATCTTGTTTGTCAAGAAGAAGGATGGATCGATGCGCCTGTGCATCGATTACCGTGAGCTTAATAAAGTCACTATCAAGAATAGGTATCCTTTGCCCAGGATCGACGATCTGTTCGATCAGTTACTAGGGGCAAGCTACTTCTCTAAGATCGACTTGAGGTCAGGCTACCATCAGTTGAAGGTCAAGGATGAGGATGTGCATAAGACTGCATTTAGGACTCGTTATGGTCATTACGAGTTCCCAGTGATGCCTTTTGGGCTCACTAATGCACCGGCCGCATTCATGGATCTCATGAATCGCGTCTGCAAGCCTTACTTGGACAAATTCGTCATCGTATTTATTGACGACATCCTTATTTACTCGAAGAACCAAGCTGACCACGAGAAACACCTTCGTTGTATTCTCAAACTTCTACATCATGAGAAACTCTACGCCAAATTTTCGAAGTGTGAATTTTGGCTTCGGGAAGTCCAATTCCTTGGACATGTGGTAAGTGAGCGTGGTATCCAAGTGGATCCCGCTAAGGTAGAAGCAGTTATGAATTGGCAAGAGCCGAAGACACCTACTGAGATTCGTAGCTTCCTGGGTTTAGCAGGATATTATAGGCGTTTTATCGAAAACTTCTCAAGGATTGCTGCGCCCCTAACTTCATTGACACGTAAGAAGGTTAAGTTTGATTGGGGCCCTAAGCAGCAGGAATCCTTTGACATTTTGAAGAAAAAGTTGAGCAATGCACCAGTGTTAACATTGCCCGATGGTATAGAAGAATTTGTGGTGTATTGTGATGCATCCCACACTGGTATGGGCTGTGTACTCATGCAGAAAGGCAAGGTTATTGCCTACGCTTCACGACAGTTAAAGGTACACGAGAAGAACTACACCACCCACGACTTGGAGCTGGGTGCCGTTGTATTTGCATTAAAACTATGGAGGCATTACTTATATGGAACCAAGTGTGTGATCTATTCAGATCACAAGAGCCTTCAACATTTGTTCAATCAGAAGGATTTGAACATGCGACAAAGACGATGGATGGAAACTCTAAATGATTATGATTGTGAGATAAAATACCATTCAGGCAAAGCAAATGTAGTTGCTGACGCCTTAAGCAGAAAAGAAAGAGTAAAGCCGATAAGAATCAATGCCAAGCGCATTGAAATAAGGAATAGTTTGAACGAAAGGGTGCTAGCAGCACAGAAGGAAGCTGTGCTGGAAGCTAACTATCCTGAAGAAAAACTGGGAGTAACTGAGGAGCAGTTATCCCATGACAAGGACGGAATGCTAAGATTGAATGGACGAATATGGGTTCCAGTTTATGGAGGACTTCGAGATGTTATCCTCCAGGAAGCCCACAGTTCCAAATATTCTGTTCATCCTGGAGCTGACAAGATGTACCAGGATCTAAAGGCAAACTACTGGTGGATTGGTTTGAAAAAGTCTGTAGCTGCTTATGTAGCTAAATGTTTGACTTGTGCGCAAGTCAAAGCGGAACACCAGAAGCCGTCAGGTTTGTTACAACAACCTAAAATTCCCACATGGAAGTGGGAGATGCTGACGATGGATTTCATCACCAAGTTGCCAAAGACGAGGAAGGGAAACGATACTATATGTGTCATAGTAGATAGACTGACCAAGTCAGCACATTTCCTACCCATTAAGGAAACTTACAGCTCAGACATGTTAGCTCAATTGTACGTAGATAAAATTGTAGCGTTGCATGGCGTGCCATTGTCAATTATCTCGGATAGAGATACGAGATACACCTCTCATTTTTGGAAAATTTTCCAACAGTCGTTGGGCACGCACTTGAATTTTAGTACGGCTTACCACCCACAGACAGATGGACAGAGTGAGCGTACCATCCAAACATTGGAAGACATGCTTCGTGCATGTGTGATTGATTTAGGAGGCAGTTGGGATAAGCATCTTCCATTGGTCGATTCTCCTATAACAATAGCTACCATACAAGTATTAAGGCTGCGCCCTTTGAGGCATTATATGGTAGAAAATGCAGAACACCTATTTGTTGGGCGGAAGTAGGAGACGTTCAATTGTCAGGACCAGATTTGGTTTTTGAAACGACGGACAAGATTGTCCAGATTCGCGATCGTTTGAAAGCTGCCAGGGATAGGCAGAAAAGCTATGCGGATCCAAAACGTAAGTCTTTTCACTTCGAAGTAGGTGACAAGGTATTGCTTAAAGTATCACCCTGGAAGGGGGTGATGCGATTTGGTAAGAAAGGCAAGCTAAGCCTGAGATACATAGGGCCTTTCGAGGTTATCGAACGTGTCGGGTCAGTTCCTTATAAGTTAAAGTTGCCTGAAGAGCTCAGTGCTATACATAATGTTTTTCACATCTGTAATCTGAAGAAGTGTTTCGCTGATGAATCACTGGTCATACCGCATACGGATGTACATATTGATGAAAGTTTGAAATTTGTGGAGAAACCATTGTCGATTGAGGATCGACAGGTAAAGAAGCTTCGAAGGAAGCATGTGCCTATTGTTAAGGTCAAATGGGATGCCCGTAGAGGTCCCGAATACACATGGGAGGTAGAATCCACGATGAAAGAAAAATACCCTCATCTGATTCAGTAAATCTCGAGGTCGAGATTTCTTTTAAGGGGGTGAGGATGTAACACCTCGAAAATTTACGTCCATTAATGTATTGACACGTGTCATAGGCTTTGAATATGTGAAAAAGCACTTTAGAGGGACTAAAGTTGAGAAACAGTGAAACTATGTGAATTTAAGGGTCCAAAGTGTCAACAATGGATAAATAGGCCCTACAATAACCCTACATGGTGTTTATAATCTTAAATGATTAAATCATGGATCATACGAAGCGGAAAATGAAAGAAAGTGAGGAATTACAAACTACAGGGGCTAAATGTGTCAACATGTTGAAAGTATACCTCTGAGTGATCTTTTGGCAAACCCGAAGCTTTTTAATGATAAAATATACTCACTAGAATATGTGGTAAAAATTTCATAAAGTTTCGTTATCGTATGAGAAAGTTATGATCAAAACCGTGCACGAAGGGTTAAATGCGTTAACGTTGAAATTCGTGACTTTTCGAGTAAGCACAAAGTTAATCAAGGACCTACCCAAGTTTGTAAATGTCCCAAGGCCCTTAAAAGTCAGGTTTAAGGGTCAAGAGTGCAAAATAAATAGCCAAAACCACGTTACAAAGGACAAGGACTGAATTGTAAATGTTGAAAACTTGTTAGGCTGGTCACCAGCTTGTACGCGGCCCGCGTAAGAGGCCTCGCGGCCCGCCTACAAGTCGCCAGCGACAAACAGCGACCAGGTGCCAGTTGCAGGTCTGTTTTTGTTGCTTAACAGCTGTGAATCGATACAAGGGGCTCTCCAATGGGTTTACATGCATCTAGGGGCACTTGGACTCATCTTATATCATCAGTAGACTCATGTGGCAGCATCAAATGAGATCAAAATTGGCATAAAAGGGTCTTGAAGTTGCAAACATTCAACACTTGCAATTACAAAAATTCACAAGATCAATTCTGGAGCTCTCTGGTCATCAACAAGGGTTCATTAGGCTTCCTACTCGTAATTAGGACTCTTGTAAGTGTTCATAACCCTTTCTAATTCGTTCTAGCTTAGTTAATTAAGCAAAAGTCAAACCATCGTAATTTAAGTTTGACTTTGAGATTAAACGAAATTTGCCCAGTCATTTCTCGAATTGAAAGTACCTACAAGTAGGTATTTATGTGGGTAACAAACCCTTAAAAGGGTATTTTCAGATTCCCACTCTAACTATGCTAATTGTCGAGTCAAAGCATACTTTAAAAAGTCAACATAATGATTATTTGCAAGTTTAAGCATAATTAGCAATGTAGGGTACATGCAACCTGTTTGATCATTAAAATAACATGGTAATTAATGTAAGAACATGTCTCAACATGTTCAACTCGACAATTTTCAGTTTAAACCCGGATCGGAACCGAAAGTCGCATAAATTGACTTTTTCTTTGACTTTAAGTTCTGACCCGTTCTTGCATGTTTGAGATCTGCCTTAGAGCTTATTTTGGACCAGGTTTCATATATGTATAACTCTCTGAGATTGTACAACTTGGTTCAATACCTATCCGATTCATATGCATGTTTCCGATTTATGCTTAAATGTGACTATTATGCCCTTTTGACTATAAAACGTGATTTTTGAAAAAGTGAAAGAGTAGAAACATTTGTTACTGATTTATAAACTTGCACCTAAAATTTGATAACAGTTTGAGGTCTAGAATAAGAGTTATGCTCATTAGCGTAATTTGAAAGCTTTATGATAATTAATTGGCGTAATTAGCGTATAACCTATCTAAACCCACTTTTTAATATCAAACTTTTTACCCACTGTTATAATAATATATTTTGGTATTTTTAAAGATTTTTATTTAATTTTTGGCTGAGCATAACTTAGGTCTCTAAGTTTAATTCGGTTAATACCGATTTTGCCCTTTTAAGCCATAAAACGAGTTTTATAAATCCTTTTGACCCCAAACCTTTTTCTAATGATTTTATTTGATAAATAAAATATTTTGAGCATTCTGGAATTATAAAAATATCAGCTTTCTTTTACAAACCCGGAAACGGCTCCAAATCGCCTTTTTAAGCGTTTTTAACGCATAGTATGTACTATAACCATATTAAACATATAAGGTTGATACCTACTGATGTTTTTAGTATATTTTTATAAAATAACAGTAAGTACAAGTTTTTGAACTCAGGTTTCCAATTTTGACCTTTTAAGCCCTTGTGAAATTACCAAAATACCCCTAAGGTGCATAGTTTGGTTTTAAATGATAAGTTTCACATATGGGTCATACCCTACTGTTATAACATGTTAAATTAAATATATTTATTGTATAAACCAGACCTGTAACTCAGATTACAAATTAAACTCTTTTATAATCTTTTAAATGACCAAAATGCCCTTATAAGGCATAAATTGTGTTTAAACCCGTTTTGGGCATAATAGAAGATATCTTACTGATATTATAACATATTTAAGGCATATTAACTCAGGGAACTTGCATATGACTCTTTTGGTTACCCGTGCCGCCCTTTTCGCGTTCGGTTCTGTTTATGTAACTAGTTTGCATAAATTGACCGAAACGGGTCAAACATTATCATTTTTGTCTCAAAATCCAGAATGTATTTAGTATACCCATATTATACAAGTATTCAAACTTGTCGGGTCTAAATCACATTCTATCCGGTCTTCGCTTAATCGTGCGTTTGAACCGTATCGTCCTTAAAAACTAGCCGGTCTAAGCTTAAGCTTAAATAAAGACCCGTTAGAAATCTAATAGGTTATTATAAACCTTTGTTCCAGAATAAGAAGAACCAGTAAAAGCTACCTTCACTTGCTAGTTGTGATTTATACTTTACTCAGGTAAATACTTTTAACTTATTTTTCCTATATGGGCTTGGGTTACGGTATATAGAATACCGCTTGATCAAGCATCAAATCTTACATCGTTGGGTGGTTAATTGAATAATTTGATCGGCTCGTTTAAACAGTCTTGTTCACTTAAAGCCTTTGGGGGGTTAATGACCATGTCCCGGATACCCCTGGCATCATTTTACGAAATGGCCACGACCTGAGCACGGGGTGTAGGCGTACACCTGTCAGTGTATAACTCATTATTGTGGGGTGTCTATTGATCTTTAACCCGGAAAAGATCCGGGCTACTGAACGCACAAGTAACATGTAATTCGTTCACAAGATTATATTACATAATTATCCCAAGTTATAAAAAGGTTTTGTGCCACGTGCATTCAAATCAATTTTCAACCTTTTCAAAATGAGTCAGTTAAATTGTATTTACCAGTGTAAACTGACGTATTTTTCCCAAAAGGTTAAGTGCAGGTACTACACGTACTAGGCTGGCTGTCTTCTAGAGCGTCCATAATAAGTCTCGCAAGCTTGGATGACAATAAAGCTGTTGAACAATATCTTATTTTATTTTGATCCGCCTGTGGATCCATTTCAACTACTCGTGATATTTAATATTACATTTTATTTAAAGTTGAAATGAATCTATCTTTGCTTCCGTTGTGCATTTATATATTGTGTTGTTTGTCTATGATGATACCAACTACGTCACGATACTCCCCACCGGGCCCACCGGTGACACGTGGAAAATAGGGGTGTGACAGGGTTACACTACGTTATTCTTCGAATATGCTAGAATAGTGTCGACCCTTGCATCACCAGAACCAGTACTAATCTCTCGTTACATCTAGGGATTAATCAGTGAGATTAGACATTTAGTCAAGGCAGCTAGACCACAAACTATAGAAGAAGCTGTAGAACTAGTAAACACCTTGACTGACGAATTAGTACGTACGCAAGAAGAAAATCAGAGGAGGAACCTAGCTCAGAAGCTTACCCAAGAATTTCGCTATGGAAATTCCAACTGTGGTAAAAATGTAGGTTCTACCTCCGCACCTTACTGTAAGGCCTGCAAGAAAAAGCATTTAGGAAGATCCTCCACCTACTGCAACTTCTGCAAGATACCAGGACACAAAGAAGAAGATTGTAGGAAGAAACCCAGTAATGGAGTGTGCTTTAACTGCGGAGAAAAAGGGCATATTAAGCCGAACTGTCCGAAACTAGCTCCAGCCATGAACAACAAGACTACTAAAAATGCTAGGGCATTTGTTCTGACTGTATAAGAAGCCAAAATGATTCCGGACGTAATTGCAGGTACGTTTTTAGTTAATGATGTTTTTGCTAAAGTATTATTTGACTCTTGTTTGAACCAAAGTTTTATTAATACTACATTTTGCAAACTTCTCAATCAACCATTAACTAAACTTCCACAAGAATGTCTAGTAGAAACAGCAAATGGAGAATCCATTAAGATTACTGAAATCTTGCAGGGAGCAAGAATAGAATTTTTAAATCAAAAGTTTATTGCCAATCTTTATCCAATGAATCTGGCAAGATTTGATATTGTATTAGGAATCGATTGGTTAGTAGCCAATAAAGCCAGTATTCTATGTGATCAAAAGTCAATCCAAGTAAATTCACCAAAAGGTGAAAAGATCACAATTAAAGGAGATAAGCCGTCTAGATCAACAAAATTCATTTCTGTGATGAAAACGGCCAGTTATGCAAGAAAGGGATCATTAGTGTATTTGATTTCCATAATTATTAACACTAAAGGAAAAGAATTGAAAGATATTCCGGTAGTATCTCAGTTTTCAGATGTGTTTCCAGAAGAACTACCAGGACTATCGCCAGACAGAGAAGTCGAATTCAGAATCCACCTGCTACCAGGAACAGCCCCAATTGCCAAGGCACCCTACCGTTTGGCACCAGCAGAAACGCAAGAGTTAAAGAAACAGTTAGATGAATTGTTGGAAAAATGATTCATACAGCCAAGTTCATCGCCAAGAGGAGCACCGATCTTATTCGTCAAAAAGAAAGATGGGTCAATGCGTATGTGCATTGATTACCGAGAATTGAACAAGGTAAGGATTAAAAATCGGTACCCATTACCGAGAATTGATGATCTGTTCGATCAACTGCAAGGAGCTCGATTTTTCTCTAAAATCGATTTACGCTCAGGATATCATCAATTAAAGGTACAGGAAGAGGATATTCCTAAAACCGCTTTCAGAACAAGGTATGGCCATTATGAATTTACTGTCATGCCATTTGGTTTAACCAATGCCCCAGCCGCATTTATGGACATGATGAACCGAATATATAGGCCATATTTGGATAAATTCATAATTGTCTTTATAGATGATATTCGTATTTACTCTAAGAGTAAAGAGGAACATGCAGCGCACCTGCATGCACTTCTAAATTTGCTGAGAAAAGAAAAGCTTTATGCTAAATTTTCAAAATGTGAATTTTGGTTAGAAGAATAACAGTTTCTTGGACACCTAGTCAACCATGAAGGAATTCATGTGGATCCCACAAAGATTGAGGCAATTACTAAATCGAAAACCCCTGAGTCGTCAACCGAGGTTAGAAGTTTTCTAGGATTGGCTGGTTATTATAGTTATTCGAGATTTTTCTAGAATAGTCATTCCCCTAACTAAATTAACCTGTAAGTCTGTTAAGTTTGAATGGGGACCAAAACAAGAAGAATCCTTTAGAATTCTTAAGCAAAGATTAACCAACGCACCCATACTAGCGTTACCAGAAGGAACTGAAGACTTTGTAGTCATTGTGACGCTTCTAAGTTAGGTTATGGATGTGTGCTGATGCAACATCAAAAGGTTATAGCTTATGCGTCTAGATAACTTAAGAATCATGAAGATAATTATTCAACCCATGTTTTAGAATTAGGAGCTATAATTTTTGCCCTTAAGATTTGGAGACATTACCTTTACGGTAGTAAGTTTACCATTTTCACCGTTCATAAGAGTTTAAGGTATGTTTTCGGGCAAAAGGAGTTGAATATGAGATAAAGACGCTGGATGGAAATACTGGGTAATTATGATTGTAATATCCAGTATCATGCAGGAAAAGCTAATGTAGTAGCCGATGCTTTAAGTCGAAAATATCACGAAAAGCCAAAAAGAGTACGTTCTCTTAAATTAAATCTACAAGTAGATTTAAACGAGCAAATTAGAGAAGCACAAGAATCAGTAATCAAGGATGATATTGATAAATTGAAAGCAATGATTAAGGAATTAGAGCAAGGAACAGATGGAATATGGAGATTCCATAAGGAAAGAATATGGATACCCAAACTAGGAAACCTACGCCACAGAATACCAGAAGATGCCCATAAGTCTAAGTATACGATGCATCCTGGAAGTGATAAGATGTATCAAGACTTAAGAAAGAATTTCTGGTGGATAGGAATGAAAAAGGATATAGCAGCTTATGTTGCCAAGTGTCTAACCTGTTCACAGGTCAAAGCTGAACATCAGAAACCCTCAGGGTTGTTACAGCAGTTAGAAATGCCAGTGTGGAAGTGGGAATTGATAACAATGGATTTTGTTACCAAATTACCCACGACACGAAAAGGTAATGATACAATCTGGGTGATTCTAGATAGATTAACCAAATCTGCTCATTTCCTACCCATGAAGGAAACTTTCTGTATGGAACAGTTAGCCAAGTTATATGTAAATGAAATAGTTTCATTACATGGAATTCCTTTATAAATTGTTTCTGATAGAGATAGCCGTTTAACTTCTCATTTTTGGACAAGTTTCCAAAAAGCAATGGGAACCAAGCTAAATCTAAGCACCGCTTATCATCCTCAAACAGACGGACAACGCGAAAGGATAATTCAGACAATGGAAGATATGCTTAGAGCTTGTGTAATTGATTTCGGAGGAAATTGGGACGATCATTTACCATTAATAGAGTTTTCTTACAATAATAGCTATCATACCAGCATCAATGTTGCACCATTCGAAGCACTTTATGGACGAAAGTGCCGAACTCCAGTCTGTTGGGCAGAGATTGGAGAAAAGCAACTGTCTGGACCAGAAATAGTACAAGAAACCACGGACAAGATCATTCAAGTCAAAGAAAGACTAAAAGCAGCACGTGATCGAAAAAAGAGTTATGCTGATAGCAGGCGAAAGCCGTTAGAATTTCAGGTAGGAGATAAGGTATTGTTAAAAGTCTCTCCTAGGAAAGGAGTAGTCAGATTCATCAAGAGGGGAAAGCTAAGCCCCAGGTATGTTGGACCATTTGAGATTATTAGAAGAATAGGACCTGTAGCCTATTAGCTACAACTGCCAGAGGAAATGGCAGGAATACATGATGTATTTCATGTATGTAATCTCAAAAAGTGCTTAGCCGATGAATCACTAGTAGTGCCTCTTAAGAATACAGAGATAAATGAGAAGTTAAAGTTTGTAGAGAAGCCTCTACAAATTGAAGACAGAAAAGTCAAGAATCTCAAACACAAGAGATTCGTTCTAGTCAAAGTAAAATGTGATTCCAAGAGAGGACCAGAATATACTTGGGAACTTGAATCCGAGATGCAGAGGAAATATCCACACTTGTTCCAGTAGACCTCGAGGACCAGTTCTAAAACAAGGTGGGGAGGATATAACAACCCTCCTAAATTATTTCCGACACTCCTAAAATATTTAGAACACCTCGATACGCCTTAAAATACACCCCGTATACGAGAACCGGTCCTAAATACCTTTAATTTTACAAAAATAAAATAAAAACAAGAATTAAGGGCCGCTCACGGGGCGCGAAGCCCTTAGGCACCTCAGTTGCAGGGCGCGACATCTGGTCTCCAGGGCGCAGCCCGATGCTGCCACGTGTCCAAATCGTGTCATGCCTAGTGGTTGAGTCAGCTGGGCTAGGGCCTACCCTAGTCTGCCTCGCGGGCCGTGAAAGAACAAGCACAAGTGGTCGCGTGACGCGACCCGCTGTCGATCAGGCACTATAAATTGAGAGTTTCGGCTCTCATTTTGAATCGTTCAAACATACAAATTCTCTCTCAATTTCTGTAGTGTAGAAGTTATACCCGGGCATTATACCCACTAAAATAACAAAGTTCTGCCTCGCTGTAAGTATCATAACCCCCGGTTACGTATTAGATACGCTACCCGATTGATCTAGTGCTCTGTAACGGCTGTCGAGGCTCTGCCCAACGTAGTCGTTGGAGTTCTGTCTCGGGGAGAGTATAACTAGTGTAAGTATTGGGTTATTATACTAACGCGTGTGCATTGTTTAATTAATAGATTATAACCAGGAAAATCACAGGAAAAACCTTAAAATTGCAATGTGAGTAATCTCCTTTTTGTAAACCTTTTTGCAAACTGTTTTTACAAAACCTCAAATATTTTACATTATATTAAACAGTGATTGAGTATTTGTATTCTACAATTATCGTCGGTATGTTGGGGTTTTGTATACAAAATTTGTTACCACACTGTGAGTAGTAACATGACCACAAGTCGGGTTGACAGTACCGTGGGTGGTAATTAAAGTAGAAAAGTAAACAAATGTAATTGCGAGATCGCCCTTAGTAACTGTAAACTGATAAAACCTGTCTTGATTAAATTGGGATTCACTCACCAGTATTTCCCTCTGACAAAATGTTTTTAAACGCGTTTCAGGTAACAAAATGTGAAAGCCAAATAGAAGCCAGCAGGACGGCACTGAAGTCTTGGAAAAGTGGCTATAAAAGTTACCTAAATAAAGAAGATGTTTTATTCCAATAAAATATGGTTTATCCCTATAAATCTGTTTGTAACCAACTTGGGTTTTACCCCAATATATTTATTAATATAAGATGTGGTGTTTTATTCTGATAAAATATTTTCTAACTACGCTCCTGATGTAAATTCCGCTGCCAATTAATGATAAACACCGATACCACCATCTCTGAGTAGGCCGCGACCGCCTGCCTCCCGAGGCAAGGGTCGGGGGTTGCGACAAATCGCTTGAGATTTGGACTAGCTTTTAACCTATAATCACCCAAAAGTTTTTATCTCATCCACAATCGCGACCAATCTCACTTGTTTCCGGTTGAAGAACATGCCATTTCTACTTTTCCAAATACATCAAAATAGTCGTTTGAATAAGCGTATAGATAGTTTTATCCATTTTCAAGATCCCGGAACATGTGTATGCATATTCTTCAAGTCTTTCACATCAAAAGCAAAGAATACAATCAATCCATACAACCGAGCCACTAGATCCCAAACTTGTTGAGATAGACACGCTACAACGCTACAAACAAATGGTCTGAAGACTCATTAGGAATGTCTCAAAATATGCATCAAGTAGACACTATAGGTACATTTGTTCTAACCAAGGCCATTGTTGTTGGGACCAAATCCAAGACTACATGCCAAGATAGGAAGTTTATCTTAATGGGAGCCCAGGAATTCCACTGATGACCAATACCTAGATCCACTGATCTTGTAACCTGTATTTGGGACCTGAAACTTTGAACTGAGAAAATCCTGGACAGTTTCAACTTCCAGACCCACCGATCATTTCCCATCCCTAGCATAACCGATGATGTAGATGAAAACTCTTCGACCTCCTTCATCTCCTCCCTATAAGAGGGTCGCATATTCCGTTGGAAAATCAATCTCATTGTCTCACTGGACACATTGACCCGATCCGCGACAACCACTGTCTTTTCTACGTTCCAAACTTTAGAAGCGAATTAGGCATTGATTGTTGAAGAATGATTCAAACTTATCCGTTGGAATGCACGTGCATGATATGCTGGTTCTACGTAACAGTTTCCTAATCCTTTGCGAAAATTTCAAATCAGTTTGAATAAGGTTCCTAACCATATGTCCTAGTTTTCTGTTTTTAGCCGTTGTTTCTTTTTACTATAAACTGTAGGTTTCTTTCATTGTTATGTACGTACTTATCAATTCAGTGAATAAAAGAACCAAGCATTTGAGTCTTTCATATTGTTCTTGTTATTCGTTTGTGAGAGTTGCTCTAAAATACCAACAAAGTGGTATCAGCCTGGTGAGTGCTCTATAAAAAAGGAGAGATTCTAAGAGAGAAAAGTTGTTCCAATTCAATCATGGTAGAACAAGTGAATGCTCTTCCAATGGCTCCAACTCCAATCCCTGTATTCAAAGGAGAGGAGTACGAGTATTGGAGTATTCGATTGAAAAGAATACTGAGATCTCATGATCTCTGGGAGATGGTTGAAAGTGGAGTAAATGAAGATGATGCAGATCAGGCTTGCCTAAAAACTAATCGAAAGAAAGATGCTCATGCTATGGCAGTCATTCAACAGGCAGTGCATGATAAGTTGTTTTCCAGAATCTCTGCTGCCTCTACGGCCAAGGAAATATGGGAGATACTGAAGATGTATAACAACCCTCGGAAAGATCCATAAACAAAATCCGAAGTATGCATGATAAAACTTGAAAACCTGATGGTTGATGAACCAACCAGCACAAAAGTACCTTAATTAGACTCGTAATTATAAACCGAACCATTTAGGATCAAGACCAAAAATACGCGATAAGCACCGGCACAAAAATTGAGAAAAAAACCCATGATTGGGCGAAAAAGGCGGCCAAAGACACGTGTCACGATGAGGCGCCACGTGTCAGGCCTGTACTGGACACGTGGCAGGTCTAGGCTAAATGGACCTCCCCCGCGCCACGCGCCAGGATAAGGGTGGGCTGGCGCGACACGCTAGAGGCAACAATTTTGGCTATAAAGCCACTAGTTTGGCACTTGATCAGATTGCTCAGTTCGACAGTCTAAAACGCCGTCCTACTCCTTGTATCTCCGTTTCTTTCAATCAACGCCCTAAATTACCAAAACTCTGCTCCAATATCAGGGTAATAACTCGATCACTGACACAGTACTATATCCGATCGATTGAAACTGATCCAATGGATGTTTAAGTACTGCCGGTACCCGGCTATACTTTGTCATTCATTGTGGGTTTGATCTCGTGATTATCGTTAATGTTGAATTGAGTTAATACACTAATACGAGTTCCATTGTATCTAGAAATGAGAACTCACAACCAGGGGGCTGCTAAACTAGAATACTTAGCGATTAAGTAAACTTAACAGTTAAGTAAGCTAAGTAAGTTAATTAATTAATCGGCTAAGTAAATTACTTAATTAAACAATTAAGGAAGATTAATCAGTTAAACAGCTAAGTGAGATAATCCGTCAAAAATCCAAGTAAACTTAACAACTAAGTAAGTTAATCAGTTAAACAGTTAAGTCAGTTAATTGATTAATCAGCTAAGAAAGTTACTTAATTAAACGATTGAAATAAATTAATTAGTTAAACAACAAGGTATATATGGGGTAGAAAAAATCTAAGGAAGGTGTAAGGAAAGTGTATATGGATAGGAATTATCTAAGGAAGGTGCAACCCAGGTGTAAGAAGAATATATATAGGTAGGAAGTAATTAGGAAAGATGTATATGAAACTTCCTAAACAAGTATATATGAAGCTTCCTAGAAAAAGTATAGGTAACTTCCTAGAAAAGTATAGCCCGTAGGCACTTCATCACTAACGGATGTTTATAATATGATTATCTTATAGGATGATATAAGTCATGATTCCTAAATCACTAGGCTAGATTAGAGAATTAGAAGAATCCAATATAAGGATGACTGTTGTGATTTTCCCGAATCACATTTGTCAAGAGTGCTAACACGTTCTTAGGTGTTAACAAGGATCTGAATCCCTTGAGTAGGTTTCACCATCTTGGCCGCGTAGGCTAGGTTTCACCTTTAAGATTCTTTTTAAAATGCATACTGACAGGGAAGGAAGGATATTTATTTATTTTTTTCAGGATTTTTTTTATCATAAATCCTAATTTATAAGTTAATAATAGCACAAATGGCCTAGTCGCGTAGACAAGTTAAATTTATAAGCCATGATTTCAGAGAATCGCGGCATTAAGGTTTGAATCAAAGTTCATTACCTTTTCCTGACAGGGAGCTGTAGGCTACCACTGTCTTTAGTCTCAGAGGACATTAACTATAGCCCGTAGGCACTTCCCTTATAAGGAATGTTTATTACGGGATTGTCCCTTAGGGAAATTCATTAACCATGGTAAACAGAGACCATATTTGGTTAATTTATTAATCATATTTATTTAGGATTTCTATTATAATTTATCCTAATTATAAACAATAACAATATATGTTAGCACATAAGGCCTAGTCACAAGGACAATTTTTAAATCATAAGCCAGGATTTCAGAGAATCGAGGCATGAAGGTTTGAACATAGTCCATTACCTTCTTCTGACAGGGAGTCATAGCTACCACTGTCTTTTGGCTCATGTAGAAATGAGCAGGGCCCGTAGGCGTTATATTACCACGTATGGTCAAAATATGATCATCTTAATTGATGATTTAACCCATGATTTAGAGATCATTTAGTTGGGTTAGGAATCTTTTGGATAGGTTTTACCGTCTTGGCCATGTCTGCAATGACATTTAGGCTAGGTTTTACCATCTTGGCCATGTCAGCATTGACATTTAGGCTAGGTTTTACCATCTTGGCCATGTCAGCATTGACATTTAGGCTAGGTTTTACCTTTAAGATTCTTTTTAATAATTAACGCATAACAATTTCTAAATTGAAATGTTAATAAGGATCTGAATCTAAACTGAGGAACTGCCATCTTGGCCGGGTCTTAATATGACACGTGGCTAGGTCTTGTCCTTTTAGATTTTTCCATTTTATTATAATGGTAGATCTTACGAAAGGAATGTTAATAAGGATCTGAATCTAAATTGAGGAACTGTCATCTTGGCCGGGTCTTAATATGACACGAGGCTAGGTCTTGTCCTTTTTAGATTTTGCCATTTTATTATAATGGTAGATCTTATAAAAGGAATGTTATTTTCCATTTATTTCATATTTCATATTTAGAATGAAAACTTAAATTTAATCAATCCTCTATATAAAAATAAAAGTACAGAGTTGCCCTAAGCGGGACTTGAAAGGAATAATGTGTCCTCGGAGGGACTGAAAGATAAATATGTCCTTATAAGGACTAATAAGGAAACGATCTTCAGTAAAAGGAGTTTCTTCTTCATTTATTTCTGAATGCTTTCTCCTTGGATGCTCGTTTCATTCTAGCCGCGGTACGAATCTCAGTATTTCAGGGCTCCGGGTGTGGAGAACTCCTATTACGGCTTCTTCGCTTGGCGACGTATCCAATAAAAATTTGGAAGTAAAAATTCTAGATTAGGATTGAGAGTATTCCTAAGTTAAGTCTAGACTCAGAAGGTCAAGGAATGTGCTACTGTGTCATTGAGATTAAACACTAAGGGATAGTGTTTAATTCACTCAATGTTGGCTCTGATACCAACCTGTCACACCCCGACTATCCACGTGTCACCGGTGGGCCCGGTAAGGGAGTATCGTGACGTGGTTGGCAACATAATAGTCAAATAACACAATATTTAATTATGCACAGCGGAAGCAATTTAAAAGATATAATATAACCGAATTTAATATTGTAATATCAAATGTCACAATATTCGGAAGTTTATCCACAGACGGATCGAAAATAAAATAGAGACAATAGTTCAACAGACTTTTAGGCATCTTAAGCTTGCGAGACTTCTATTGATGCTAAGGAGAAATATCCAGCCAATTTCGTATAGTACCTGCATTTAGCCTTTTTGGAAAATACGTCAGTTTACACTGGTAAATACAAGTAACTGACTCATTTTGAAAATGGTTTAACAAAATTGATTTGGATGCACGTGGCACAAAATATCTTTTATAATTTGATTAAAATGCACAGAGGCAAAATTAACCTTTTATAACTTGGGAGAATTATTTAAATATATAATCTTGTGAACGAATTACATGTTCCTTATGCGTTCAGTAGCCTGGATCTTGTCCGGGTTAAAGATCAATAGACACACCACAATATACTTTTGTGCACTGACGGGTGTACGCCTACACCCCGCGCTTAAGTCGTGGCCATTTCGTAAAATGATGCCAAGGATATCCGGGACATGGTCATTAACCCCCCAAAGGCTTTAAGTAACAAGACTGTTTAAATGAGCCGATCAAATTATTCAATTAACCACTCAACGATGGAAGATTTGATGCCCGATCAAGCGGTATGCTATATACCGTAACCCAAGCCCGTATAGGGAAAATAAGTTAAAAGTATTTACCTGAGCAATGTATAAATCACAATAAGCAAATTGCAAGTAGCTTTTACTGGTCCTCCTAATCTGGAACGAAGGTTTATAATAACCAATTAGAATCCTAATGGGTCTTTAGTTAAGCTTAAGCTTAGACCGCTTAGTTTCAAAGATACGGTTCGTACGCACGATTAAGCGAAGACCGGATAGAATGTGATTTAGACCCGACAAGTTCAGAGACTTGTTTAATATGGGTCCTTCATGCACATTCTGGATTTTGAGATAAAACCGATAAGGTTTGACCCGTTTCGGCTAATTTATGTAAACTTGTTACATAAACCAAACCGAACGCGTAATAAGCGTAACGGGTAATAATGAGAGCCATTTACAGGTTTCCTAAGTTAATATGCTCCAAATATGTTGTGACATCAGTAAGATGTATTTCATTATGCCCGAAATGAATTTAATCACAAACTATGCCCCGTAGGGGTAGTTTGGTCATTTTAAAGGTTGTAAAAGAGTTTAAGAGTCAACCTGAGTTACAGGCCTGATGTAATCAGCAAATATACTCAATTTGCTAAATTATATCAGTAGGTTAATGTATATAAGTGAAATTTATCAATTATAACCAAACTATGCCCCGTAGGGGTATTTTGGTAATTTCACATAAGCCGAAAAGCTCAAAACTGACGTCTGAGTTTATCAACCTTTGCTTACTGTTAAAATATTATAATTTGCCTCAAACATCAGTAGGTATCACCCTTGGTATGTTTAAAATAATCTTAGTACATACAATGCGTTAAAAACGCTTAAAAGGGCGATTAAAGGCCATTTCCGGGTTCGATACTTAAATCTGATATTTTTATATTTCCAGAAGGCTTAAAATAATTTATTTGTCATTTAAGGTCAGTAGCGAAAGGTTTGGAGTCGTTTGGATATGTAAAACTCATTTTATGGCCCGTAAGGGCAAAACCGACAATTACCGGATTAAGCCTACGACTATAGGTTATGCTCAGCCTAAAATTTATTAAAAATCTTTAAAAATCCCGAAATAATATATTACATCAGTGGGTAAAAGATTTGATATCAAAAAGTAGGCTTAACTAGGCTATACGCTAATTACGCCGTTTTATTAACATAAAGCTTTAATTTTACGCTAACGAGCATAATTCTTATTCTACACCTCAAACTGATGTCAAACTTTGCATACAATTCTATATATCAGTAATTAAGGTTTCTACTCTTTTACATTTTCAAAAATCACGTTTTAAGGTAAAAAGGGCATAATGGTCAACATATGAGCAATTAACGGAATCATGCGTATTAATCGGTTAACTAATGAACCATAGTGTATAATCACAGAGGGTTATACTAGAATGTAACCTAGTCCAAATAAAGCTCTAAGGTATTTCTAAAACATACCTTAACGGGTCAGAACTGAAAGTCAAAGTATAAGTCAAACTATGCGACTTTCGGTTCCGAACCGGGTCTAAACAGGAAATTGTCGGGTTGAACATGTTTAGACATGTCCTTACACTAATTACCAAGTTATATTAATGATCAAACAGGTTGTATATGTTCTACATTGCTAATCAAGCATAAATTAGACTTTAAACATTCTGTTGACTTTTTAAGTACGAGTTTGACCCGACATTAGACCTAGTTAGAGTGGGAATCAGGGGGAACCCTTTTAAGGGTTTATTACCCACATAATTACCAACTCATAACTACTTTCACTTCGACTAATCACTGAGCTAATAATGATTAATCGTTAAGTCAACCGTTAATTACGACGGTTTGACTTTTAAGCTAAAACTAAGCTAAATCTTAAGTAAGGAAGGTTAAGCAAACTTACAAGAGTCTAATGGTCGACTAGGAAGGCTTAGAAAAGGCTCTTGAGTTCCAGAAGTCTTCAAGAAATGCAGATGAGAATGAATGATCATGTTTGCAACATAGGAGCCTTTATATAGTGGTTTTAATCACCACAATTTGTTGACACACAAGTCTACAACCCACCACAACTCATCAACAAGTGTCCTAGATGTTTAGGGGTTGTTTAGGGGCCAAGCTTGAAGAGGCAATTCGAAATAATGGCTGATACAAGGCAATGGCAGACAAGTGATCAAAGAAGATCAAAATTCTGTCCAGACAAGGCAGTCGCGTAGCGCGACTGCATGGGGGGTAAGGCTCGCGCTACGCGAGCGTGTAAGGTCAGCCAACATATTTTTTATTAATTGCAGTTTTGGTCCTTGGCTCTTCAAACTTTGGTTAGACCTTATTTTCTTGCATTTTGAGCCCTCGTAATTGACGTATAAGGGTTTCAAGACATATACCCATTTTGTTAAGTCCCCGGTTAACTTTATTGTTACCCGAAAAGGCCTAACTTTCAACGTTGACGCTTTAACCCCTCGCACACGAATTTGATCATAACTTTCTCATACGTTGACGAAACTTTATGAAATTTTTATCGTGCATTCTAGTGAGCAAAATTAATCGTTACAAAGCTTCGGGTTTGTCAAAAGGTCACTCAGAGGTATAATTTAAACATGTTGACACATTTAACCCCTGTAGTTTGTAATCTCTCACTTTTAGCTTCGTATGATCCATGATTTATTCGTTTGAAGGTATGAGCATCATGTAGGGTTAATATATGATATATTTATTCACTGTTGACATTTAGAACTCGTATATTCACATACTTTCCATGATTGTCAACTTAAATCCTTTTATAACATTCTTTCACACGTTCAAACATATGACACGTGTCTACACATTATAGGACGTGAATTTTCGAGGTGTTACAAAATGCATACTCCTTACCTATAAATAGGAGCCTAGGATTTCATTATTCTTTGCTCATTCCTTCTATTCTTCTCTCTATACGTTGGTGTTCTAACCAATAATCACCAATACGATATTCTGTCTGATCGATTCGGAAACCAACTAACGAATGCCAAAGTGCTGTCTAAATAAGACTATACTTTGTGTATTTCATTAAGGTTTTGATCTCGTGACCATCGTTAGGTTTAATTTGGTTTAACACTAATACGTATTCCACTCTATTAAACTAAATGTTTAACTATCAGAAAACTCCAAAGTATACACTTACAATCAAACAAGATGTTTAATCATCAGAAGATTCAGAACTCTAAAGTAGATGCTTAATTATCAGAAGATTTAGAATCAGGAGGTCTGTTAAATCAAGACTATAAGACCTACAAGGTGAGTCATTCTATTTTTATCAAATTGTTTTGCAAAACCCTAAATGTTTTTCGTTATATTTATAATGATTAAGTCTTTGGTATCTTAAATTACTGACAGTACGTGGGGTTTTGTATACATTACTTATCTAGCGTCACTTTTAGGTGAACAGACCTAAATAGTGATACACGTCACTTTTGGGTGAACGGACCCAATAGTGATATACAGTCACAGATCCGGTCGAGTGACAACTGGGTCAACTAATTATAAGATAGAAGCAATTGTAATCGCTCTTAATACTGTAAAGTATAACAAATGTGTTTTTGTAAAACAAAATGAACTCACCAGTATTTCCTGCTGACCAAATGTTTTAAAACGCGTTTCAGGTGATTACAGTAGATTGGAATAAGAGTTGTGATATGGCACCGAAAGGCTTAAAGAAGTGGCTTATTTTATCAAATAAATTAAATTAAATTAAACGTTGTTTTATGTATTCAGGATTATCCCATACTAAAGCTACCTTTGCAAAACATGGGTTTATCTCCATATGTTTAATAAATAAAATCCGGTGTTTCTAAACTCTGGTATTTTCCTAACTCACGGTACTGATGAATTTTCCGCTGCAATATCTTTAAAATAACTACCGGTACCACTTGACTGCTCACGGCTTCCGTCCAGGGTGTGGCCGGGGGTCGTGACAAGATGGAGTTTCAAGGAGATTCACAGGTCAAATCTGTTATACTTCAAGGTCTTAGAAGGGACTTTGAGAACCTCAGCATGAAATAAAGTGAAACAATTGGTGACTATTTTTCAAGAGTAATGGGCATCGTAAGTCAACAAAGGTCCTATGGTGAAAAGATTGCTGATCATATAATTTTTGAAAAGATTATGAGGAGTTTAACTCCTAAATTTGACTATGTGGTGTCATCCATAGAAGTCTCTAATGATTTGGCTACTCTTACACATGTTAAACTCATGGGGTCACTGCAATCACAGGAAGAGAGAATCAATAGCAGAGGGCTAGATAAAATTGAAAGAGCCGATGAACAAGCTCTTCAAGTATTCTAGGACCCTAGTAGAAGCCCACAAGGTGGTTCAAGAGGAAGAGGCCGTGGATTTGGTGGAGGTAGGGGGAGAGGAAGAACTCCAGAAAGAAATAGAAGGCCACAATGTTATTTGTGTAACAAATTTGGTCATGTCAAGATAGACTGCTGGTATAATGATGAAAAGGTCATGCCAATATTGCTGAAAATGAAACCCAGGAAGATGACAATGCAGCTGAAGAACCGCATCTCTTCATGATGTTTATTCCCACAAATCAGTTTGCACTCATGGCTGATGCAGGTAACAATACAAGATCGAATTGTCTATGGTTCCTGGACTCTGGTTGCTCTAATCATATGACAGGAAAGAAGGATATTTTTATCCAATTGGATGAGTCTTTTAAGTTAACTGTTAGATTGGGGGATAAAAAGGGATTATCTGTTGAAGGAAAAGGGAAAGTTAAAATAGAACTTGACAATGGTGGTTATAGACTGCTAGATGATGTCTATTATGCACCAAGTCTAGAGTACAATCTGCTTAGTGTTGGGCAACTAATGAGAAAAGGATACTCTCTATTCTTTGATGATGGAAAATGTGTTATCAAGAACAGAAGTACAGGAGACACTTTGATGATAGTCAATGTTGCAAGCAACAATATGTTTCTGCTGGATGTTTCACATTCTGATCCAGTGACTCCACCGAAATCATCTCATGTTGTTGATGAAGTGTCCAAACTGTGGCACTTGAGGTATGGACACTATAACTCACATGCATTAAAAGTTTTACATAACAAAAGAATGGTTATTGGCATGCCCCGTATAAAGTCCCTTGGTGAATGCAATGGGTGCACATTTGGGAAACAAGCCGTGTCTCCCTTTAATTCAAAACTTTGGAGAGCCAAAAAGAAATTAGAGTTAGTATATGCTGATGTATGTGGGCCGATGCAAGTGCCAAGTTTAGGTGGAAGTCTTTATTATCTATTGCTTGTTGATGATTATAGTAGGATGTGTTGGGTCTATTTTACAAAAAACAAATTAGAAGTGCTCGGAAAATTCAAGTTGTTTAAGGCACTGGTTGAAAAAGAAGCAGACTGTTCCATTAAAATACTAAAGACTGATAGGGGTGGTGAGTTTTGTTCCAATGAGTTCAATCACTTCTGTGACACTAATGGTATCAAACATGAACTCACACCTCCCTACACACCTCAACATAATGGTGTAGTAAAGAGGAAGAACCGGACTGTTATGGGATTGACTAGAAGTATGATTAACAGAAGCAACTTCCAAACTACTTCTGGGCAGAGACAGTTGCAACAGCAGTGTATCTAATCAATATTGCAGTGACTAAGGCAGTAAAGAATCAAACACCTCATCAGGCATGGTTCAATTAGAAGCCAAGAGTATATCATCTCAGGGTCTTTGGAAGCTTGGCTTATGCTGTCACTCCATCACAGGGTAGAAGGAAACTGGATGATAGGTCTGAACCATCGATATTCATTAGTTACATTAATGAGACTGGTGGGTATAGACTCTACAATCCAGCAAGCAAAAGATTTTTTACTAGAAGGGATGTTGATGTTCGTGAGCAATCAAAGTGGGAGTGGGAAGAAAAAGCTAATAAACAAATGAATGAAAGCAACTATGTTGATCCTTTTCCAGCGAGTGATGATCATGAAGTTAATGATGAAGAGAATAGTGAATGAGCTCACACTCAGTCTTCCCTTGATGAAGCAAGTCAGTCAACTACAAGAACTAGTGGCAGCTCAAATCAGCAAACTCCCATGAATTCATAAGCTTCCTCTACTCATTCATTGTCATCACCCTTACCAACTCTTAAACCTTCAAGTGATGTTTACTGATGTGCTAAAAGTGGTCTAATTAAATTAACTAAATTAAACCCTAAACTAGACTCTCTAAGTTTTAAATTTATAACTAAGACTCTCTAAACCTAGACCACACAACCGGCAAGTGTACCGGTCAATGTAGTATAGCCTAAGTAAGTCCGAGTGTCGAACCCACGAGACTCTCTGATTACGCTAATTAGACTCTATCTAAACCTAGACTGACACGGACTCTAACTGTTGATTGGGGGTTTCTAAAAATCCTAAAAAATGAAATTAAATTAAACTAATTTAACTAAATTAGCTAGACGCGAATTTGGACGAAGACTTAACTCAGTGATGATGAAGGCTACCTAGGCTAGACTCATGTTCAACTAGGAATGGATTTCTATTCGAAATTAACATGGTATGGAACCGGGATATTTTAATACTAAACCCTAAGAAATCCCTACTAAGACCTCCGGACCCTTCTCAGGAAGAAACTTGTGAGACTCTACAAGGCTGTTACGACTACCGGTTGTTAGATTTCCTTACAGTCCTCTAACTTCTTGAAAAGTGCCCTAATATGACAATCTACCTTACAGCGCGAAAGCCTAAGGCAACTATGGATTTTAACTTGGTTTAATAGACACAAGTCTGATTAGGGAACTAAGACCGATTTCTTACAAAACCTAATCCTAGCTATATACCAAACCGAGACCTATTAATAACCTCGAGCCTTACAGCGACAAGATTAGTAGAATATCAAGTTTCAATAATCTCTTAATTACCGTTTCTAAGTCTATTGGCCAATTCACCCAAAAATTACCCAAACCCGTGAAGATTAGATAATTAACACGAACCTATTCTATGAAAAACATTCATCAAGGTTCATGTGAAACGAGCAGTTAATTGAAAATCAACACAAGATACGCATATACACCAAATCAAAGGTTCCAAAGTTCTTTACTTTCCAAGAAGACTCATAAACCAACGTTAATAACAAATAAAAATTCAAACTTTATCGAACAATCGTCATAGCCTAGGTAGTTTAAGAAAACTAGCCAAGAATCATAGTCTTAAAAATAAATAAACAAAGTTTCAAACGAGAATTCATCGATACTAAACAAGAAAAAATAGAGAACTAAAGAAATCAAGTAACAAAACCCGGTAATCCCTTGCTCTCCAAGCTTCCCGCTCGATCCCGACGATTCCCGCAAAACCGGCTTTTTCTTTCGTCCCCCACTGCCTTCTCGTGCGTCCCCAGGAATATTTGTCGTCTGATGTTGTATATCATTTGTGCGCCCACCTCCACAACAGAATTATGATTTATCTGGTGTCATCCTTTTAATTATTCACAGCCACCCCTTTTAATATGTAGGTATATTATGGTTTTAATATTATCAAAACCTACTATCTCAAATTCCTAAATCACATGGGCTGAAGATCTTTCCACGTAAGACCATGCGTAGTGGTTTGATAAATAATGCTCCCACCCTGGGGCGTTTTCTGCCATGTGGCAGTCCAGTCAGCATGGGGCATTATTGGGCGTTTTTGCAAAAGTGGCGTTGTGGAATAATGCCCAATAACGCCCCCATCCAATCATTACACAATTATTTATTTATTTTTAAATTAAAAACTTAAAATACTTCATTAAATTAAAAAAAAATTACAATACTAAAAAATTACATTGCAAAATTTTAAGTTTTATAAAAGATCCAAATGAGACATTTAATAAACAAAACTTTAGGGACTGATATAGTATTTTTGAAACTTAAAATATTAAAGATATTGAAGTTTAAAACCACATGGACCTAATGTGTCAACTGAGCAAAGTTTTAAAACAAACCACCCACCTCCATCCCTTCTTCTTCTTCGTGACCTGCAAACTCCGGCTGAAATTCCGGCTACCCAAAAAATCCGGCTGAAATTCCATCTCTCTCTCTCTCTCTCTCTCTCTCTAAACCCACATGCTCTCATCTGATTGGTCAAAGATTTTCCATTTCGGCGTGTTTCAAAAAACGCCAAATCGAATTTTGCCCAAAATAACGCCCAAACACGCCGAGGTGTAGTGGCGTGTGGGCGTTTTCCGGCGTTTTCTTTGAAATTTTTTTACAAATCACGCCCCATTACGGGTGGTCTAAATATGCCCATGAATTTTATGTAATTCCTTGGACCAATAATGCTTTGGCGGCCCAATTACAATCTTCGAACAACACAGCAGCTCTTTGATTCTTTTATAATTGGTTCTGACCTTGCCTCCAATAAATATAATAATAATAATAATAGTAATATGGCAACTTCTTTCGCCTAATATGTATCATAGCAGCTCAAACTTTATGCGGTCCAATATCAATGAACTCAAATTATAAACTTATATTTTGATGTGAGCCTAGCCCTTTCTCTCAATGCAATTGTATAACTATAATTTGTGGCAGCCCTCTAACTTATAAAATAGAGATAATGGCCTCGGTCCAATCACAGAAAATAGCGGCGAATTTTCTTTGGTCTCTGGCACCCCACTCGGCCCAACTCGCTGGTTATTTCCATATTACTTATTTTTGCTCCATTTTCAACAGGACCTGACCCAACACAAGATAATATAATGTCACGGCCCCCGACCCGGTTTGACCCGTTTCAGGAGCCGCGGGACAGAAATCCCGTGGTATTTATTTAATTGAGTTTAACAACGGAAGTTTATCATCAGGATCTTTTTAAAACTGAAATATTTCCCGATTATTTTATTTCACAACTCGGGATAAAACCCGGTAATTTACAATCTTGAGATTTCACGGAGAAATCTTTTAATTTACAAAACATGTTTCTTTATTTTATCCTGAGCCACTTTCTCAAGCTTGTAGTGCTTCACGGCACTTTTCCTGGATCATAATAGATCACCTGAAACATGTTTGAAAAAAGGTTTTGTCAGCGGGAAATAATGAGTGAATCATTCTATTTACATAAAATGATGCTTAGTTATCAATTACAGCATAAGAGCGATTACAATGGCTTCTATCTTATTTTTATCTGGCGTCCTGTCACAATGGTGACATGTCACAATGGTGACGATGGTCATACCACTATTAGATCAATGAACCTAAATAGTGATGATTATCCCTGTAGGTCAATGAACCTAACAGTGATTATCCCGAGTAGGTCAATGAACCTAACTGGGAGAAATTAGTAATGTGCACAATACCCCACTAGCCAGTGATTCAAGATATCCACGACTTAGTCCCTGTAATTATAACTTTTGAAAATAATTTGAGGTATTGTAAAATAGTTGATAAAAAGAGAAGGACTCACATTGCAGATTTAATTTGAGCAGAGTTTAGCCTACTGATTAGCCTTTTAACCTAAATTAATAATAGGCACACAATTCTAGGTAAGTAATCAATACAGCATTTACGATAACTCACGAGATCAACCCTCACAACGAATGACAAAGTGCTATGCTTAAACATCCATCGAATTAACGACTAATGACAAAGCATCACCCTAATGTGGGCAGCACTTAAACATCCATTGAGTACATTGATCGATCGGAAAATGAATCGTAATAGCGATCGAGTTAATACCCTGATTGCGGCGTCGATTAGTGATCCGTGTGTGTTAATTGTGGTAAACAGAGCATAACTCGGTGTATATTTGGAATTTCTTCGTCGAACGAACAACAGAATGCAAGTGCCAGGCCCTTCTATTTATACCCAAAATTTGCACCTCCCACTAGTCGCTGAAGAATCCGTGTCACGTGCCGCGTGTCGCCTGTGGTGACATTTTTAGGGTAGGGTAGGTACGTGTCCAACTAGCTCAGGTGAGTCGACAATTCGTTAAAATTCAATTTCCACGTAAATCTGTAAAGATAATATCAACTAGGGTTTACCCCCCCCCCCCCCCCCCCGAGTTTTAGGGGCCCTGATTCTAATTCCGATTGTTCTGAAAATTTTAGGGTTTATACATAATCACTTGGGTTTCTTAATTAGGGTTTCCTATTGAATAAAATAATATAATAAATAAGACTTTTGATACGAGTTGTTACATTCTCCCCACCTTAATAAAAATCTCGTCCTCGAGATTTACTAGAATAATTGAGGATACTTTCGCTTCTTTTCTGATTCCAGTTCCCAAGTGTATTAGGGTCCTATCTTTGAATCCCACTTTACTTGAACTAACACTAATCGTTTGTGTTTTGAGAAATTCGATCTTTCTATCTTTTATCTGAAGAGGTTTCGCCACAAATTTTAACTTTTCGTTTACCTCTATATCTTGGAGAGGTACTACCAAAGATTCGTCAGATAGACATTTCTTGAGATTGGATACATAAATTACATCATGTACTCCAACTAACTCTCCTGGTAATTGTAAACGATAAGCAACTGGTCCTATACGTTGAATCACTAAAAATGGTCCTACGTATCTGGGACTTAGCTTTCCTTTCTTACCGAATCTAACAACTCCTTTCCAAGGAAATACTTTTAATAGCATTTTGTCTCCAACTTAAAACTCCAACGGCTTTCATTTATTATCTGTATAACTCTTCTGGCGATCTCTAGCCGTCTTCAGCCTTTCCTTCGTGATACTGAATATCACAGTCGTGATCACTTAGGATTTTCATCCATCTCCTTTGCCTCATGTTTAATTCTTTTTGCCCAAATATATATCTTAAATTCTTATGATCCGTATAGACTGTAAACTTACTTCTATACAGATAATGTCTCCAATCTTAAGGGCAAAAATTATGGTTCCTAATTCTAAGTCATGAGTGGTATAGTTTTCTTCGTGCTTTTTCAATTGCCTTGATGCATACGCAATTACTTTTTTTTTGCGTTGCATAAGCACACATCCATATCCTAGTTTTGAAGCATCACAATATACTTCAAAATCTTCAGTTCCTTCTGGTAAGGCTAAGATTGGTGCATTTGTTAATTTCTGCTTTAATATTCTAAAGGCTTCTTCTTGCTTTGATCCCCATTCAAACTTAACTGCTTTACAGGTTAACTTAGTTAATGGTACGGCTATCTTGGAAAAATCCTTAATAAACCGTCTATAGTACCCAGCTAAACCTATAAAACTTCTAATTTCCATTGCTGTTTGTGGAACCTTCCAATTGGTAATTGCCTCTATCTTAGCAGGATCTATGTGAATACCTTCGTGATTCACCATGTGTCCTAAGAATTGCACTTCCTTTAACCAAAATTCACACTTCGAGAATTTGGCATAAAGCTTTTCTTTTCTTAACAAAGTTAAGAGTGCATGAAGGTATTCACAATGCTATGTCTGACTTTTGGAATAAATAAGTATATCGTCTATAAAAACAATTACAAATTTATCCAAATATGGTTTACAGATCCTATTCATCATGTCCATGAATGCAGCAGGTGCATTTGTTAATCCGAAGGGCATGATTGTAAACTCGTAATGACCATACCTAATCCTGAAAGCAGTTTTAGGTATGTCTTCCTCTTGTACTTTCAATTGATGATATCCGGAACGTAAGTCGATCTTAGAAGAATATCTATCTCCCTGGAATTGATCGAATAGATCATCAATTCTAGGTAATGGGTATTGATTCTTAATTGTAACTTTATTCAATTCTCTATAATCAATACACATTCTCATCGAACCATCCTTTTTCTTAACAAACAACACTGGTGCCCCATACGGGGATAAACTAAGCTGTATGAAACCTTCACTTAATAATTCATCTAATTTCTTTCTTAGTTTTAAGATTTCTGTGAGTGCTAACCGATAAGGTGCCTTGGCTATCGGTATAGTTCCTGGAATTAGATGAATCTTAAATTCTACCTCCCTATCTGGTGGTAACCCTGGTAACTCTTATGGGAATGCATCTGGGTATTCTGAAACTACAGAAATTTCCTTAAGTTCTTTATCTTTAGAATTAATGATTACTGAAATCATATATACTATTCCTTGCTTTCATTCATAATTAGCAACTTTCATTACTGATATGAACTTTATGGCTTATCTCCTGTAATCATTATTACTTCCCCAGTGGGTGCACAAATTTCACAGATAATTCGAGCATGGTTGTTTACTAACCAATCCATTCCTAATTTCATAGATAATAGGTTTGCAGAAAATTTATGACTTAAAAGTTCCTTATTTATTTTAACTAAATTCCCATCTGCCGTTTCTACTGTAGAAATTTGCCTAATGCTGATTAAAGGTAAGTTAAGAGTTTGACAGAATGAAGTATTTATAAAACTTTGGTTTGCACCAGAGTCAAATAATACTTTTGTGTAAACGTTGTGAACTAAGAACGTACCGGCTATCACATCTGGAATGAGTTCTGCTTCCTTAGCAGTCAATTGGAAGGCTCTTACATTCCTTTTTGCTCCTTCTGCAGGTTTAGCTTTATTGTCAAATGGTTTGTTCAGTTTTGGACAATCTGGCCTAAGATGTCCAGCTTCTCCACAGTTGTAGCATACTGAAAATTTCTTCCTCCTGCAGTCTTCTTCTTGATGCCCCGGAATTTTGCAAAATTTGCAATATCCTTTGCATCTTCCAAAATGCTTCCTTTTGCAAGAATTGCAAAATGGACTAGTGGAAGATTGCCCATTCCCTCATTTCTTGAAATTGTTATGGTTACCCGGACGGAATCCTTGGGTAATCTTTTGGGCTACTTCCTTCCTTCTATTTTCTTCTCTTGTCCGTACTAGTTCGTCAGTCAGAGTATTGGCTAAATCTACCGCATCATCAATCGTGCGAGGTTTCGCAGCTTTGACGATATTACGGATTTCGGAAATTAATCCCCAAATATAACGAGAAATAAGTACCGGCTCTGGCGAAGCCAGGGTTGGTACCACTCGAGCATACTCGAAGAATGTCGAAGTATACCCTCGACAATCTACATCCACCATCCGGTGGGTTAGAAACTTATTTGTCATTTGTTCCTTTTCATATTCGGGACAGAATTTTCTTTCTACAAAGCTCTTAAATTCTTCCCAGTTCATAGCATACGCCATCCTTCTTCCTTTTGCTTGTAACACCGTATTCCACCATTCTAGCGCCCCTTCTTTGAAAAGGTTTGACGCATACATGACCTGATCATCCTGAGCACATTTACTTATGGCAATTACTGTCTCGGTTTTCTCTAACCAACGCAGTGCCGCAGTTGCTCCTTCATTGCCTGCAAACTCAGTGGGTTTACAAGTAAGAAATTCTTTGTAAGTGCAACCAGGCGTTGCAGCTTTCATTTTCTTAGGAGGAGGAGCTTGCCGTGGTTCATTCTCATGATTAGTATGATTATTGCCTCCGTTTACGCTATTACTGAAGTTATCTTCAGAAATACGTTTGCTAGGAACGATTTGTTGTGGTTCGATTGGATTTTTAATAGCAGCAACGATTGCTGGAATAGCGTTGGCTATCCCTTGAGCAACTATTGCTGGAATAGCGTTGGCTATCCCTTGAGCAACGATATTTTCTATATCCTGCCTAGTCATAAATTGATCCCCCGGTTGTTGCTCAGATTGATTAACCTCATTAACTGGTTCATTATTAGTTTTTTCCATCTGATAATTAATATATATAATTTATTAGTATCAAATAAATAATTACACAAAACAATTATACAGAGTTTATAACACCAATATAGCCAAAACTATCGATTTCTCGATTTCCATTTATATTAATAGTATGCCTCAATACACACTATTATCTTACAAAGTTTTATTTGTAGTTATTTTACAGACTGATTTTTACTATTACTATTACACACCCACAGTTCCATAAATCCCCTATCCTTTGTCAGATGATATTCTAGTAACGGCATTCCCTCTCATCGTATTTCTAGGAGATCTGTCCCCTAATCTCTTGGATCCTATTCTCAGCATCCATTAGTTCTTAGCCAAAGTGGCGGAGTTCAGCCATATTTTCGTTACTCATTGGTGGATTTGGTAAAGGTTCTGGATTGAACTTTGGAAAAAGTTTATAGGGATTGTTTTGTAACTGTATTTCATTAGTCAACCATTCGTCTATTTGCGAGTGGATTGAAGGGTTTGGAATAGCTGGTTCTAAGTTCCTTGGTAGTTGTGTTTCAAGAGAATGAATAAAAACATTTTCATTAATAGGCTTAATAGTATTATAGCTTGCCATTATAAAATCTAATTCTTCCTGAGATGGTAACCCCTCAATTTGTCTAGAGCTTTCCTCAATTTCCATTTTCTTAGACTTGGGTTTCTCGAGAGGTAAAGCGTTGAATTCTATAGGTTCTTCTATGTCTGGTATATACCTATTGAAATCTCTGGAAACCTCTATTCTTACCGGATAGAGATTTAAATTCTGAAGGGCTTCCGACAAGTCACTCATGCTGTTATGCAAAATACCCACAAATACTAAGTTAAAAATTATATCAAATTTCATAGAAAACCTTTAAATATTATTTCATACTGGGTAAGTTTCTAGACTGTAGATAATAAAGGTGCTAAAATTTTGAGTTAAATTATTTAAGGATTTGTATTTATTGCTACAGTGGCTAATATATAGAGACCTGCCCATACTGTACACAATTAGTCAGATAATAAAACACATAATCACAAAATAGTAATTAATTAAGTATTTTCTAAATACTTAATAGGCTTAAATCAGTGGCTCGATAAGTGGCTCTGATACCACCTTTTTCTGTCACGGCCCCCGACCCGGTTTGACCCGTTTCAGGAGCCGCGGGACAGAAATCCCGTGGTATTTATTTAATTGAGTTTAACAACGGAAGTTTATCATCAGGATCTTTTTAAAACTGAAATATTTCCCGATTATTTTATTTCACAACTCGGGATAAAACCCGGTAATTTACAATCTTGAGATTTCACGGAGAAATCTTTTAATTTACAAAACATGTTTCTTTATTTTATCCTGAGCCACTTTCTCAAGCTTGTAGTGCTTCACGGCACTTTTCCTGGATCATAATAGATCACCTGAAACATGTTTGAAAAAGGTTTTGTCAGCGGGAAATACTGAGTGAATCATTCTATTTACATAAAATGATGCTTAGTTATCAATTACAGCATAAGAGCGATTACAATGTCTTCTATCTTATTTTTATCTGGCGCCCTGTCACAATGGTGACATGTCACAATGGTGACATGTCACAATGGTGACGGTGGTCATACCACTATTAGATCAATGAACCTAAATAGTGATGATTATCCCTGTAGGTCAATGAACCTAACAGTGATTATCCCGAGTAGGTCAATGAACCTAACTGGGAGAAATTAGTAATGTGCACAATACCCCACTAGCCAGTGATTCAAGATATCCACGACTTAGTCCCTGTAATTATAACTTTTGAAAATAATTTGAGGTATTGTAAAATAGTTGATAAAAAAGAGAATGACTCACATTGCAGATTTAATTTGAGCAGAGTTTAGCCTACTGATTAGCCTTTTAACCTAAATTAATAATAGGCACACAATTCTAGGTAAGTAATCAATACAGCATTTACGATAACTCACGAGATCAACCCTCACAACGAATGACAAAGTGCTATGCTTAAACATCCATCGAATTAACGACTAATGACAAAGCATCACCCTAATATGGGCAGCACTTAAACATCCATTAAGTACATTGATCGATCGGAAAATGAATCGTAATAGCGATCGAGTTAATACCCTGATTGCGGCGTCGATTAGTGATCCGTGTGTGTTAATTGTGGTAAACAGAGCATAACTCGGTGTATATTTGGAATTTCTTCGTCGAACGAACAACAGAATGCAAGTGCCAGGCGCTTCTATTTATACCCAAAATTTGCACCTCCCGCTAGTCGCGGAAGAATCCGTGTCACGTGCCGCGTGTGGCCTGTGGTGACATTTTTAGGGTAGGGTAGGTACGTGTCCAACTAGCTCAGGTGAGTCGACAATTCGTTAAAATTCAATTTCCACGTAAATCTGTAAAGATAATATTAACTAGGGTTTACCCCCCCCCCCCCTCTGAGTTTTAGGGGCCCTGATTCTAATTCCGATTGTTCTAAAAATTTTAGGGTTTATACATAATCACTTGGGTTTGTTAATTAGGGTTTCCTATTGAATAAAATAATATAATAAATAAGACTTTTGATACGAGTTGTTACATATAATATTATACTAAAAACTAAATAAAACAAATAAAATCTATACAAAAATTATACAATTTACACGAGACAAATATGTGTATTTTACCCCACATCATTTACTTAAAGGCAAAGAAAGTTAAAGCAAATTATGAGACTCACACTATACATGATGATCCTACTATCTGTCAATTTGCATTGAATGTTGCAGATCCTATCACTTACAATGAAGCACTGACTAAGAAAGAATGGAAAGATGCAATGAAAGAAGAGATACATGCAATTGAAAAGAATAACAAGAATGGAATGATGCAATGAAAGAAGAGATACATGCAATTGAAAAGAATAACACATGGAATTTGGTCAAGCTTCCTGCAGGTAAAAACTTAGATGGTTTGAAGTGGCTATTCAAGACAAAGATTGGTCCAAATCGAGAAATTCTAAGGCATAAAGCAAGATTGGTTGCCAAGGGGTACTTTCAGCAGCAAGGATTGGATTATCAGGATACTTTTGCTCCGGTTACCAGGTTTGAAACGATCAGAATCATCATTGCAGTTGCAGCTCAGCTTGGATGGCAGCTTCATCAGTTAGATGTGAAGTCTGCCTTCCTTAATGGTGATCTAGAGGAGGACATATATGTGCAGCAACCCCAAGGATTTGAGGTTATGGGTAGTGAAGACAAAGTGTACAAGTTGAGAAAGGCTCTCTATGGTCTTAAACAGGCTCTCAGAGCCTGGTATTCAAGAATTGATGGGCACTTTCTCAAGCATGGGTACAAAAGAAGCAACAATGAGCCTACCTTATATGTTAAGCAGTTTGAAGACAATCATATGATATATGTATGCTTATATGTCGATGACATAGTGTGTACAAGCTCTTGTCCCAAGTTGATTGAAGAATTTAAGCAAGTTATAAAGGATGAGTTCGAAATGTCAGACATGGGTCTGCTCAAGTTCTTTCTAGGACTAGAGATTAAACAGACCAAAGGAGGTATCTTTATGTCATAAGAGAAGTATGCAAGAAATTTGTTGTCAAAGTTTGGCATGGGCAGTTGCAATCCAGATAAGACTCCAATGAATGTTAATGAGAAGTTTCAAGCAGAAGACCAGACTGATAAGGCTAATGAAAGTGCTTATCGAAGTCTTGTTGGAGGCCTGATTTATCTTACACACTCAAGACCTGATCTTGCATGCTCAGTTGGTATAGTTTCAAGATTTATGCAAGTGCCATCTAAAATACATTGGGGTGCTGCAAGAAGAATTCTGAGATATGTTGCAGGTACTATTGAGTTTGGTATATGGTATAATAAAGGCAAAGGGGTGGAACTGATTGGTTATACAGACAGTGACTGGGCAAGCTGTGTAGATGATCGCAAAAGTATTTCAGCCAACATGTCCTGGGTAGTGGGCCAGTCACTTGGAGTTCAAAGAAGCAGCATACAATGGCTTTATCCAGCACAGAAGCCGAATATGTTGTTGCCACTGCTGCTAGTTGTTAGGCAATATGGATTAGAAGAGTGCTTGAAGAGCTTGGTTTGCAACAAAATGATCCTACTGTTATTTATTGTGATAACAGGTCAGCAATCAACCTTAGTAGGAACCCTGTAATGCATAGCATGTCGAAACATATAGAGTTCAAGTATCACTTTGTGAGAGAAATGGTTGGTCAAGAACAAGTTGCTTTGGAATTTTGTAATACTCATGATCAGTTGGCAGACATTCTGACCAAGGCTTTAAGTCGAGAAAAATTTGCAAGTCTAAGACATCAGTTAGGTGTTATGGAGTTTGAATCAAGGGGAGGTGTTGAATAATGATTCAAACTTATCTGTTGGAATGCACGTGCATGATATGCTGGTTCTACGTAACAGTTTCCTAATCCTTTGCGAAAATTTCAAATCAGTTTGAATAAGGCTCCCAACCATATGTCCTAGTTTTTTGTTTTTAGCCGTTGTTTCTTTTTACTACAAATTGTAGGTTTCTTTCATTGTTATGTACGCACTTATCAATTCAATGAATAAAAGAACCAAGCATTTGAGTCTTTCATATTGGTCTTGTTATTCGTTTGTGAGAGTTGCTCTAAAATACCAACATTGATTACTATGAGAAATATATTGCAAGCTAGTTGGATACTTATCATGTACATCTACTTGTCTTGTGGTGCTCTTTAAACAAACAATTTTCATTATTCAACCCATATATACAAATAATTTCTCATATTTTTTTATTGTAAAATCATTTGGAAATTATTATCACTGCTTTTTGCAAGTTATTTTAAAATTGAATGTTTCAGTATATTTTAATAGTATTTCTCAGATATTTTATATTATTAAATCGATCATTTGGTAATTATGATCGTTCTTTTTGCAAGTCATTTTTAGGTTACCCTTTAAAAAGTTTAGTGGAGTGGAGGGAAAATATGACACAACTAGAATTACAACCGGTCTTAATGCGGCGGGGTTTGATTCAAACAATGACAATTTTAAAACTAAAGGAAAAATATCAATAAAATAACACATTTAAAGTGTAATTTGTATTTGTATGATATCGTAGATGACCTCTTTTTTTTTTTTTTTTGAACGACACGGACTACTGTCTACTGCCACCCGATCATATCCATCTCCACTAGGCATATTGCCTACACACCAATTCAGGAGGAAACCCAATAAATATGGGAAAACCCCTTTTTGTGGGAATCGAACCCAAGACCTATTGGTCACAAAGTCTTATCCCACCTCTTAATACATGTATTTGTATTTGTATGAAATCGTAAAGAATACAGAAATATATGAAGTGTAGCACTCATTCCTTCTTTTGACACTTGATCAATGTTCTTTTCGAGTTTGTTTTTAAATATTTTTTCCCCAAAAGTTTGGTTTGCTTCCAATTTCACCCCTTCAATTTTGCGGGCCAAGAATCAAATGTGACGGCCAAGCTTCTTGAGTTTTTCCATTCATTCAAACCAAGATGACTGAGAAAATATACGGCAATCACGGAAAGTCACATTACAAACTAAAGACGACCATCAATACAATCTTTTAACAATTCATAAAAAGGTCCGAATAATAATACGGAAAATAAGAATCAGGTAATAATTCATAAAAAGGTCCGAATAATAATTCATGAAGTCGTATTCGATCAGGTGCCCCCTAGTATAACGAGGGTTGTAGAAGAATCGAAATCTATGGCTTACAACTGGATTAAAAATCGATCGGGTTCGTCTCATTGGTCTTGGAATGAATGGCAAAGTTTTAGTGTAATAATGTAACTGGTTTGGATTATGTTAGTTGGTGGTTCTTTTTCTCCCCCTGTATTGTAAATTTGGAGTTTAGCATCTTGCTATTTGAATAAAATATTTTGTTGGCCGTTCAAAAAAAAAAAAATATGGAAAATAAGGAAATATCCTATTTTTTTATCGAGGAAATTAACAAAGTATTTTTGGCTTGCTAAATGCACTCCCTCTTTTTTTAATTTTACTGGTTGCACTCCCCCCTTGAAGTTTGTATATAAATACAATCAACCCTTATATTTTTTATTTTTTAAAAAATGGATTAGGGAACATCCTTATTTTTATCAGGGTTTATCTACTTGCCATAGTTTAAATATCGAGATATACGTGTTATTCATATATATATGAACGATTTTATCAACAAAAAAAAAATTTGCAGTAACTGAAAGAACGAGATTAAAAGACATCGAAGAAACAATTTAATGCAACTTTGATTTTCATCATAGTTCTAATTAGTTGAGCGTTCTTAGTATGTATTCAACTTTTTTCATAACATAGTTCTTTAAAAAAAAAAGAAATAGATTGAGAGTTTTAATAGTAGAATTATATAACTCGATTAGCAGTGGGTTGTAAGCATAAAAAAGATATGAGGCTCAAACTCAAAATTTGTTTATTATTTTATAATGTAGATTTAGGTGTTCATTTATAAAATTAATGTATATTGTTTTTTTGTCTTACATTGGTCAATCGATTAAAAATGTATATTATTTTATATATGATGCTCAAACTCGTGATGGTATTTAATCAAAAAAGTTCACAAATAAATGTGGCATAAAAGATAAAAAGATAAAAAGATAAAAGAAACCACATAATATCGAAAGTAGCAGTGGATCGCTATTTTTCAGAATCCAAAACTGAAATTAAAATATTACAGATGAATTGTTAGTGTAAAAGATGTAAGGAATTGATATTTAAAAGGTGGAATTTGAAAAGTTTTAAAATGATATTTTTAGAAAGAAGGTGTGAAAAGTAAAAAGTGGAGGTGCAGTTAGCCACACCCTTTTGGCTATTTAAAATTATCGATCAAATGCAACACAGCAAGTGTTTATTAGCGCAAAAGATTAGCCCCACTAATTAAAAAACAACGAATGTTTTTATTTAAAATCAAAGAGGCGCTGGAGATTCAAAAGTGGCGTAGCAGATTTCACTTTGGCAGAATAGATTATAACCAATGGTCTAATTCGTTAATGACTGGTGGCACACGTATCCTCTTGTATTGTTATTGAATTAAAAAAGTTAAATAGCTATTTTCATTTTTCATAATCTCAAAATTAAAGTTTATTTTGTTAATTTTCTAGGTCAAAGTGGATATTTTGATGATTTTACATGCTAAGAATATTAAAGAAGTATTTTGGACCCGTGCGTTCTGCGGGACCGTTGAACCGAACAAAGCAGATATAAAACCATTAAACCACGCACACGCGTTATGAAATGTTAATTCGTAAAAATTATATTGAAACGTAAAACATGGAAATAGATAACTACCTCACGTGTTGTGACGGAGTTTCTAAACCGGAAAAATAAAGTTAAAAATGTTGAACCATGCACACGCGTTATCGCTATAAACTCCTAAAATTTCTAGCAAACGTAAAGCATTCTTGTAAATTTAAATGAAATAAGAATTATATGGTTCTTATTATTAATTAGTTTACTTACATTAATTATTACTAAGAGGTTTTTGTCATACCAATATCAAAGTGTTCTTTTATTAACTAATGTAAAATTTTAAAATGTTTATATTTATTTCCTCAAAATGAGTAAGGAGTAAATGACCTTCTATCTGAAACAAATGGTTCACAAAGGATGTTTAAAGGACCAACAATAGAGATTGAGGAATGAGAAGGGCTCTATAACCAAGATTTCAACTATTAGGGCAGGCAGGGTGGAGCTGTGATGGGCTTCCATCACGTGTGATGGCCTCCAAAACACCGCCGCCACCATTACTTTTCACGTGTGAAAAGTTGTTTCCGTGGAAAAGTTCACGCGTTGAATTTTGTTGAGTTTGTGACCGGTGGCATTATTTGACCGTTTTTGAACGGTAATGATTAATAAAAATAAAAATAAAACCTTTAAACCATTTATATATACTTCACAATTTTTAACCATTTCACCCACACCAAAACACAAACACATATCACACATTCTACATATTTCTCAAATGGATTTTCCTACGGATTCGACGTTTTCGATGGACAGCGATAGCGATACCCAGTCGTCTTCTGACAATGAGACACTTAAATATTTTCTGTCGGTGTATAACGAGCTTGAATAAAGTTCGTCCCGCCCAAAGAAGAAGATGGTGGATCGTGATCGTATACATGCCAACAAAGTGTTAATGAACGATTATTTTGTGGAGAATCCGGTCTACAATGCCGAAACGTTTTGAGATCGGTTTCGTTTACCAAAAGAATTATTAGGAGACATCGAAGCAACTGAAGAATGGTTTCAAGAAGGTTACGATGCGAGGGGCAAACCAAGTTTCACGCCGATACAAAAATGCACGTCCGTTATTCGCCAACTAGCGACAGGTAACCCTCCCGATCAATTTGATGAATACCTAGCTATGTCGACCAATTTTTTTTGCAATGCGGTCATTAAATTGTATGGTAAAGAGTTTTTACGTAAACCGACGAGACACGACATCTCACGTATTTACGCAGCACATGAGGCTAGATGACATTTTCCAAGGATGCTCGGTAGCATCGATTTGTACACATATCGAGTGGAAAAATTGTCCAAGAGAGTTGCGAGGGGCGTATGTTAGGGGTGTAACACCCCAAAACCCGAATGTTTATATTGACGTATGTTCCTATGGGACATATCATGAAATAAGTAACTAGGCTATTTAACCTAGTTAAGTGTATGATAAGAACTATTATAGGAGGAAAGTTGTGCCATATATGTTTTTAGAGACAAACACGAGGGACTAGAGTGGTATAGAATGAAAGTTGAGTTATTAAAAGAAAAAGAACAACACACACAAACACACATTCGTGTGTGTTCTAGAACGAGCAGGGCTCTCAAGAGCCCAAAACCCTAACTCAAACAAATCACCAAATTTAAGGGTGAATCGAAGCTCAAATTCAGGAAGGAATACGAATTAATGATCACCTACTCAAGGGGATCATAAGGTATGTCTAAAAACCTAGATTGGTGATCTTGCATGAAGTGGGTTATGTTGTAATTCGTGAATTTGTATGAAATTGAGTATGGGTATGTGTTAGAATCATCATATAGAACATGGGTTATGCATGATTTAGGTTAATTTGATGCTTAGAGGTGAAACCCATTAGTTACGGTGAGAATGATGACTTAAATCATGATCCATGTCTAATTCTTGTTGAATGATGATGTATTATGTGAGTAATATGGATTCGTGTTAGAGGAATTGAAAGAAATATGATGATAGTATGTTTGATGTTTATATATGAATGATTCATGTTGATTAGAAGGAGGAATTTGATGAATTATGTATGAGGTTAGAAGAATATGCAAGAATTAGTTGTACATTATGCTTAGAAGGTAGTATACACATCAAATGTATGATGAAATTATGAGGTGATTGAGATTAGATCAATTGTAAGTGATTAGCAAAGTAATGATGAAGTGGGTTTTGTATAACATGATGAAAATGATGAGTTGCTTATGTTAATAATGTTTGAAATTATATATGTGTGTGAATGTTTGAAGAAATTGGATAAGATTTGATAGATTACCATGTTATGAGGTCGAGTGATGATTTTAATATAAGATCCGTGTGATGAAAGGGTCGTGATGAATGATGAATGAGCTAACTATCTTGAGAATGATACATGATAGTTTGATGCTTGATAAGCGGTGTGGAAGCTTGGGAAAGAAAGCGGGTTAAATGGAACTTATTTGCACGGGAAGCGTACTCGGATGCAAGGTATGTAAAGCTTACACCCTTTTTTGTAGGATATTTATTCATTGTATAAATTAAGAGTATAATAAGTTAAATATATGAAGAATGATGTTTCGGCAAGTTTCGATACGGGTCGGAACATGTGTTTATGATAAGAAACTAAGTTGTGGGTGAAAGGGGGTACAAAGGGTATTATGGTAATTTTGATTACGAGCTAACGATAGAATACGGTACATGGATGGGATAATGAATAATTACCATCCCATAAGGATGAAACGGTCTTTTAGACCAAACCGGTCAAACGTTGAAGATATCACCATTTGACGATGTCGACTAATGATTTTATTGTCAAGTATTATGAATTCACAGGGTGAATAGCGAAAGGATTTGCGTTGATATCAACTAGCAACTTAGTGGATGAAGTATTAAAACGGGTCATAGCTTTGACTCGAGCAAGGTATGTGTGATTAGAGTTATAGTTAAGTAGTAGGATTGGTTAAATATGCAATGAGGTCTTTTGTTGTAAAGGATGGAGCAAAGTTGACAAAAACGCCCTTGATAGGTATATCGGGCAAACGACCTTAAAAGTCATTTGGAAACAAGCTAATCGATTAGAGTAATGATTTGGTCATGTGTAAAAGCGAAGAGTATGATTTTGCATATCATAGACCATTTAATTCATAAATACCCATAACGGGTCAAAATAGGCTTTTTAGCGGAAATGGGTTAAGAGGATGCAAGACATCCAAGAATTTAATCTTTTATGATAAACAACGTTGAAATTATAAGGCTCATGAGAAATTGAGGTCAAATAAACAGATTATTTTGATAAATGCATGAACGGGTCAAAACTTAGTAAAAAGGTGATAAGTCGATAGCTTAAAAGTCTAGAATTTTGTTAATCCGGATGTCGGATGTTAACTCCATGTGATGGAGAATTAAATTACGATCACGTAGGAAAAGAATCGGGTAAAACAGATCAAAAAATAGAAAGTTATGCTCGTTTCCGTAAAACTGAGTTATGCTGGGAATATGCAGCAACAGCTGCAAACATTCTGATCATAATGGGTGGTGGCGCGACGCGACGGCAAAGGCATTAGGACGTCGCGCGACGCCACGGGCTCCAGATTTTAGAAAAAATTATATTTTAATTGTATATACAATGCGAACCCGTTTAGACCGTTTTTAAACGCTTATATACTAAGTATGATTGATTTATTTCATGTTTTAGGAAAGGTAGGTATGTATGTGTGTATGTATTTACGCAAATAGGAACATATGGGCGTATGCACGTACGTAGACATGTATGAACGTATGTACGTATGTAGGTACGTTTGTATGTATGTATTTATGCAAGTAGGTATATATGAGCGTATGCAGGTATGTAGTCGTGTATGAAGGTATGTACATATGTAAATATGTGAGTGTGCACGTATGTAATCAGGTATGCATGGATTTTTGCAAGTTTGCAATACTATACAGTATTGACGTTATTAATAAGTGTGCCTTGCGAACAAGTGTAACGCATGTACATTAAGTAAGTCTCACCAGGGATCATATACTCAGATGGAATGCTTAATTGTAAAGAGATTAAAGGAATGAAACGTATAACGAGGTTGAGTCTTGATCATGTTTATAATGTATGCTAATGTTGCGAATGTATGTGGTGAGTGCAGGTAGTGCGAATCACGGAGGATCATCACGAGGAGTAGAGATCGAAGATCGAGTCATAGGATAGGTTGTACGGAACGTTGGTGTATGTAATATAGTAAACATAAGTTATGTTTTATTTAGTAAATGAGTTGTAACACCTCGAAAATTTACGTCCAATAATGTCTTGACACGTGTCATAACCTTTAAACGTGTGAAAGAATACTTTCGAGAGACTAAGGTTGACAAACAATGAAACTATGTAAATGTAAGGGTTCAAAGTGTCAACAATGAATAAATATACTTTACAATAACCCTACATGATGTTTATAACCTTAAACGAATGGATCATGGATCATACGAAGCGAATTGTGAAAGAAAGTGAGAGATTACAAACTACAGGGGTTAAATGTGTCAACATGTTTAAGATATACCTCTGAGTGACCTTTTTAGAAAACCCGAAGCTTTGTAACGGTTAATTATGCTCATGAGAATATGTGATAGAAATTTCACAAAGTTTCGTTAACGTATGAGAAAGTTGTGATAAAATTCGTGTGTGAGGGTTAGAATCGTCAACATTGAAAATCAGGGCTTTTCGGGTGATCACAAAGTTACCCGAGGACTTGACAAAGATGGTATAAGTCTTAAAGCCCCTATATGTCAATATTAAAGCCTCTTAATGCAAGAAACCATGTGAAAATGACCTTTCGGGGGACCAAGGGCCAAAAGTGCAATTAAACAAAACTTCAAAACCTGGACAAGAGGTCCAGGCGGGCCGCGTAAGACTTAACAATATCTTACGCGGGCCGCGTGACAGGTACCAGCGACAGAAACAATGACAGGTGCCTGTTTCAGCCACTTAACTGTAACACCCCGAAAATTTACGTCCTATAAAGTGTTGACACGTGTCATAAGCTTGAATGTGTGAAAGAATACCCTAGAGGGACTAAAGTTGACAAACTTGAAAAGTATATGAAAATACGAGTTCTAAATGTCAACAGTGAATAAATATGTTGTACATTAACCCTACATGATGCTCATACCTTCAAAAGAATGAATCATGGATCATACGAAGCTAAAAGTGAGAGATTACAAACTACAGGGGTTAAATGTGTCAACATGTTAAAGATATACCTCTGAGTGACCTTTTGACAAACCCGAAGCTTTGTAAATGTAAATTATGCTCACTAGAATGCACGATTAAAATTTCATAAAGTTTCGTTATCGTATGAGAAAGTTATGATCAAATTCGTGTGCGAGGGGTTAAAAGCGTCAACGTTGAAATTTATGACTTTTCGGGTAACCATAAAGTTACCCAAGGACTTAACAAAGTATGTTTATGTCTTAAGGCCCATAAAATTCAAGTTAGAGGGCTCGAAGTGCAAGAAAGCATGTTAAGATCAAGTGTAGAAGGATCAGGGACTAAAAGCGTCAAAAAGTGCATAAGTTTGCATTTTCGCGCATAACCTACATTCTGAATACATCTGGTCATCCAAAAATTTATGTAAGCACTAAAATATTTTATTTTAGTGTTCGCCATAAGAAAAATCCATTCGTCGCGTCATTTGGATCGTTTTTGGCACTTATGCGCATTCCGTCGTAATTAAGCGAACATCGCGTTCGTACGACCAAACGAACCATCACCCGGCACATTTTTGAGCATGTTTCATGTCCACAATGTTTAGGTAACATTTTAGGGCCTTAAAGTTGGCTTTACGGGCCTTAGAAGTGTCGAAAAAGGCCTTAAACACGTGCAGGGACTGAAACTGTCATTTTTCAAACTTGTTGTCTGATCAGGACCCTCATGCGGCCCGCATGAGTTTAAGGGCATCCTGAAGCGGGCCGCATGGCCCCTTCTGACCAGATTAAATGTATAAAACAGCTGGTTGCAGCTGTTTGGCACTCCCAATCTCAATGCCACATGTTGATTTCCTATGGTTAGTGGCAATTTAGGCACCATAACCTTCCGACAAGTGTACGGCCTTGATCGTGCCCTCTTCTCCAAGAAACGATCCTAACGGTGGTGCATATCCTATAAATACCCAACCCCTCACAACTCAAAAACCCACAAATCTGATCCTAGAGCTCTAAGTTGAAGCCATTGCTTCATACCTGAGCTATTCGATCAAGATTTACTAGCGGGGACCCTTCGTAAGTATTCTTTCGTTCTTTTATCGCTTTTCGGGTCCGAAAGTCAAACTTTGTTTGACTTTCTGCATTGACCAGTTTATGGTCGATGCGAAGTTCGTTTGAACTTCATAACGTGAGCGTGATCACGATGGTTATAGTCCCTAGTGACTATACCTACTGATTACCACGTTATCTAGGCTCAGTGACGAGCCGTAGTTTCGGCCAGAATACGTATTCTTGCGTATTTTGTAACCAAACTACTTATGGGTATCAAAACCGTTTGTTTTGATACCAAACTTGTTTTCTAACTTAGTCAAGCATGTTTCAACATGCTTAGCTCGTCACTTTTAGTTTAGTGCTTATATAGGGTCGTAAAGGTAAGCGATCTAAACAATCGCTTATACTTTCGAACCCGACCCGTTTGGTCGATCATTAGGATCCGACCAAACACATTAAGTGACCTTATGGTCACATCGTTCGAGTAGTTGTATGACAGGTAGTATATATATGCCTTAGGTAAATGACCAAAATACCCCTACGGGGCTTAAATTGAGATTAAACTCGTTTTGGGCATAATGGAAGGTATCCTACTGATACCACAACATATTTAAGGCATATTAACTAAGGAAACCTGTAAATGACTCTATGAATACCCGTTACGCGTTATTCGCGTTCGGATCGGTTTATATAACTAGTTTATATAAGTTAGCCGAAACGGGTCAAACCTTACCGGTTTTGTCTCAAAATTCAAAGTGTGTATTAAATACCCAAATTAAGCAAGTCTCCGAACTTGTCGGGTCTAAATCACATTCTATTTCGGTCTTCGCGTAATCGTGCGTACGAACCGTATCTTCCTGTAAGACTAACCGGTCTAAGCTTAGGCTTAATTAAAGACCCGTTAGCATTCTAATTAATTATTTATACCATCATTCCAGACTAGAGCATTTCGGTAAATGGTACATACGCTTACTTAAGTGAATACGGCTGAGTTATTAGATTCTTGCTAATTAAGACAGGAGCTAGCTCAGGTAAATACTCTTAACTTATTTTCCCTATACGGGCTTGGGATACGGTACTATAAAAGTACCGCTTGGTCGGGTGTATGTAGTCATTTAAATCGGATTGTGATTGATGTACTTACATAACCTGTTTAATATGTATTATTTTATTATTTGGTGTATGGCCTTTGGGGGTTAATGACCATGTCCCGGATATCCTTGGCATCATTCGAAGTAATGGCCACGACCTAAGCACGGGGTGTAGGCATACACCTGACAGTTGCATTAGGTAAAAACTGGTAATCCACTCCGAGGTATCATCCTTGTGGGCATTATACCGGAACTGGTAATCCACTTAGAGGATGATAGCCCGTGGGCATTATACCTGTGGCGTGTCAGTTAATCTAGTCCGGCCCTACAAACCGGCCCTAACGGACGACAAATAAGTAAAACTGTATACAAGATTATATACAAATAATTTTCCCAAGTTATAAAAGATTAATTGTGCCTCTGTGCATTTTAATCAAAGTGTCAAAAGGTTTTGTGCCTGGTGCATCTAAATCAATTTTCTTAAACTCTTTTCAAATGAGTCGGTTGAGTGTATTTACCAGTGAAAACTGACGTATTTTCCAAAAAGGTTAAGTGACAGGTACTGAACGAAATTGGCTGGAAGCTCAGGGCGCTAATAAGAAATCTTGCAAGTTCTAGGCGCCTAAAGTCTGTTGAACAAATGATATGTTTTAAGATCCGCCTGTGGATCCTTTACTTCCGTTGTAATACTGAATATTACTTCATATTCGGAATGTAATAATAAATATCTTTTGCTTCCGCTGTGCATTCATATATATTGTGTTGTTTGACTATTATGTTGCCAACCACGTCACGATACTCCCCCACCGGGCCCACCGGTGACACGTGGAAAGTCGGGGTGTGACATTAACCGACTTTGATCACTTGTATTGCATACCATGGGCGTCCTAAAGTGGTTTATAGGCTGTAGATGGCACTTGTAAGCATCCTTGATCAATTATAGAGTTGCATGTCATCAATCTAAGTGAGTTTGACTCACTATATAAGTCACACAAAGTTGAAACTTATGATCATTCCTTTCAACATCATTTCTGATCATCTCTGGAACTCCATAGCAGATCCAAGACCTTCCTAATCATCCATTAGACACGTGTAAGTACCCTTGACCCTTCTTAATTAAGTTTTGATTAGTTTATAGCTTAAAAGTCAAACCGTCGTAATTACGGTTTGACTTAACGATTAATCGCTAACGGTCCAGCGATTAGGCAAACTTAAGGTAGTTATAAGTTGGTATTTAGGTGGGCTTTAAACCCTTAAAAGGGCATCCACTGATACCCGTTCTAATTAGGTCGTTTGTCGAGTCAAAGATGTTTAGAAAAAGTCAACAGAAATGAAATCTTCGATTTAACGCATGATTAAAGATGTAAAAGGCGTATCACCTATTTTATCATTCATATAACCTCATAATAAGCATAAGAACTTGTCTAAGCTTTTTTGATTCGACAACTTTCTGTTTTGAACCGATTCGGAACCGAAAGACGCAAAAGTTTGACTTTTGCTTTGACCTCAGTTCTGACCCGGTTTAGATAGGTTTAGACATGACTTAAAGTTCCATTAGGACCTAGTTACATGATTGTATAAGCCTCTGCGTTTATACCACTTAAATCCTTAATTGTCCGACGTTTCCGTTAAGTGCTTAAATATTGACCATAATGCCCTTATGACCATACAACGAGAACTTTGGAAATATGAAAGTACAATAATCTTTGTTACTGATTATTAAACATGTCCCTAAATTTTCACATCAGTTGGAGGTCTAGATTAGGAGTTATGCTTAATGACGTATTTAGAACGCTTCTTAGTAATTAAACGGCGTCATTAGCGTAAAGCCTATCTAAACCCAATTTTTGACACCAAACCTTTTACCCACTGATGTAATATAATATTTTGGGATTTTTGAAGATTTTTAATTATTTTTAAACTGATCATAAGCTAGGATTAGTGCCTTGATTCGGTAAATACCGAATATACCCTTTTAGGCCATAAAATGAGTTTTTTCAAGTCCTTTTGCTACCAATCCAATTGCTACTGATTTTAAATAATAAATGAAGTGTTTTGAACCTTATAAACTGACCTGGAAACTCAGAATACTATTTTAACCCGTAAATCGCTTAAAACGACGTTATACGCGTATTAAGCGTATAGTAAGGGTTTAAAACCATTTTGCCACATAGGACTTAACACCAACTGATACACCAAGTTAAAATAAACTATTTTACTGATTTATTCAGACCCGGATCACAGAAGCTTAATTGATCCCTTTTAAAATCTTTAAAATGACCAAAATACCCCTACGGGGCTTATTTATAGGTTAAACTCGTTTTGGGCATAATGGAAGGTATCCTACTGATATCACAACATATTTAAGGCATGTTAACTTAGGAAACCTGTTTAGGACTCTTATGGTTACCCGTTACGCTTATTACGCGTTCGGTTCGGTTTATGTAACTAGTTTACATAAATTAGCCGAAACGGGTCAAACCTTAACGGTTTTATCTCAAAATCCAGAATGTGTTTAGATTACCCATATTATACAAGTCTTCAAACTTGTCGGGTCTAAATCACATTCTATTCCGGTCTTCGCTTTATCATGCGTTTGAACCGTATCTTCCTCTTGAAAACTAATCGGTCTAAGTCAAGGCTTAATTAAAGACCTGCTAGGATTCTAATAGGTTATTATTAAACCTTCGTTCCAGATTTAGGAGCCCAGTAAAAGCTATCTGTACTTGCTGATTTGATACGGCTGGGATTGAATTTATATTTAGCTCAGGTAAATACTTTTAACTTATTTACCCTATACGGGCTTGGGGTACGGTATATAAAATACCGCTTGGTCGGGCATTGAATCTTTAATTGTATGATGGTTAAAGTATTGAGATGTTTCGTTTAAATTGTTTTGTTTGCTTAAAGCCTTTGGGGGTTAATGACCGTGTCCCGGATATCCCTGGCATCATTTTACGAAATGGCCACGACCTCAGCACCGGGTGTAGGCGTACGCCCGTCGGTGTCTCATTTAAATAATGTGGTGTGTCTATTGATCTTTAACCCGGCTCGATCCGGGCTACTGAACGCATAAGGAACATGTAAATCCTTTACAAGTTTATATATTCAAATAAGTATCCCAAGTTATAAAATATTATTTGTGCCATGTGCATTCAAATCAATCATTTTTAAACCCTTTTCAAAATGAGTCGGTTGATTGTATTTACCAGTGTAAACTGACGTATTTTCCCAAAAAGGCTAAGTGCAGGTACTAATCGGAATTGGCTGGCTACTCCTAGCATCAATAAAGAGTCTCGCAAGCTTAGATGCCTAAAGTCTGTTGAACAGTGTTATTTTATTTTCGATCCGCCTGTGGATCCTTCACTTCCATTGTAATACTTTGATGTTACATTATTTCGGTTTGTAATATATTTATCCTTTTGCTTCCGTTGTACATTTATATATTGTGTTGTTTGACTACTATGTTACCAACCACGTCACGATACTCCCCTACCGGGCCCAACGGTAAATACGTGGAAATTTGGGGTGTGACATGAGTCGATTGATCAACTTATGTAAAAGAATTATTTTCGAAAATGAACTTTCTAGTAAGTCAAAACGTTTATAACGAAAGAAATTTTATAGTACAAATTTCCGCTGCGACTTTTGGTCAAATACGAATTAGGGTCTTACAAGGGGTGACAACAAAAGACCAACCATCATACTTGAAGCGATGACGTCGAATGATTTATGGTTTTGGCATTCATATTTCGGTGTTCCAGGTTCAAACAATGACATCAATGTTTTGCAAACGTCGCCATTGTTCCAAACCGTAACGGATGGTACCGCACCCTTCTGTCCATTCTATGTTAACGGACGATATTACAGAAGAGCCTTTCTTCTTGTGGATGGTATCTATCCATCATGGTATGTTTTTTCATTTCATCAATACAAATTATATATTTATTTATGTACTATTGTAATATAGAGAAACAAAGTACGTGTTGTTCATCTCTCATTGGTTTCTTTTTACTTAAATACACCATTGAGCCCTCCATCATCTTCTTCCCTACCCACCACCTATCTCATCTTCTTTCCTACCCTCTACCTTCATTCTCGGAACCCTAGCCCATCGTCGCCGGAACTCAAAACCTAACCATCGCCGAAACTGAAACACCAACCATTACCCTATCTTCGGTCACAAAACAAGAAATAAATTGCAAATTCTTAATTACTTGAAGTCTAGATCATCTTTGGATCATCACCGGAACAGAAACCCCATCAAACTAGACCTTTCGTGACTAACCCTTTACCAAAATCAACCAGCTTACATTTTACATCAACCTCTGCTAATAGCCGCTGCCTTGTTGAGCGACTGCCTCTTCCCCGAAGTTGATTTCCTTGACGGGAATCATTTTTTACGACTGATGATGAGGCACGTTCTTCAAGCGAGTCCCCGTTTGATGTCTGGTTAACATAAGAATCAGCACCAGAACCAGTTGTCTCGTTATCTGCTTCAACTTCCTCAACGCCTTCCTTACCCGAACCATTTTGGGCAGCAGCCTTTTTGGTCTTCTTTTTTAATTTCTGATTCTTGGTAAGTTCGCCATTCGAAGTCTTGACTTCCTTAGAAGAACCAGATTCAGTCAAATTGTTATCTTTGCTTGAGAGAATAACATATGCACCTGTTTTTATTCTCTCTTTCTTGATCAATCATGGACAGAAGTAAAATATTTTCCTGCTTAAGATCCGTGTGAATGATAGAAAGCTGACGATGCAAGTAATCCAAACCACCTAAAACGTGCAAGCAGATCTCCTTGACCTTGTGAAAAAACTGATCAAGATTGAAAGAGTTGAGTGTGATGCTTGGTTATTAATTTAAAAAGAATTATTAATTAGAAAGACTGGTGAAAAGACATTAATACCCTCACATGTAAAGCATGTGAGTTAAGTTAACCAAGAAATCTAATGGTGTTAATGGTAAAGGTTGAACCTGTAGCAAAACATGAACATAAAGGTTGGTTTTGCCGATTTCATAGTAAAATGTATGAAGTGCAGTTTGGGTATAACATAAAGGTTGATTTCTGTAATTTTGTCAAATATATAACTAGGTATCAGGTCCATTTTCAAAGAATTAAAAATATCTTTAACTAGATATTTAGGAATTAAGTATAAATATCGTGTGATTTTTAATATCATATTAGGAATTAATAAATGCATAATAATAATTATGAGGGTATAGAAGTTTTTATTTTAAATCAAAGTAGGTTTTATAAAAAAAAATAGTTTTTTTAATGAATTAGATTTATCCAATAAGGTTAGAAGTGAGAAAAAATAAATCAAAAACACCGTTTTAGTAAATAGTTTTCTAACAACACTATTTTGGTAAATATTTTTTTCCACCAACACCATTATACAAAAAAACTCAATCGAAGTGTGTATATATTCCATCAAAGTTACCGGTCCAAGCACATCCACACATAGGGCTGCAAAGTGAGTCATTCTCTTTTATCAAAAGTATTTTACAATACTCCATTTATTTTCAAAGGTTATAATTACAGGGATTAAGTCATGGTTATCTTAATCACTGGCTAGTGGGGTATTGTGCACATTACTAATTTCTCACGGTTAGGCTAATAAATCCTAACAGTGATAATCATCACTACTTGGGGAAAGACCCAATAGTGGTATGACCATCGTCACCAGGTGACACGGCGCCAGATAAAAATAAGATAAAAGTCATTGTAATCGCTCTTATGCTGTAATTGATAACTAATGTGTCGTTTTATATACTTGAATGACTCGCCAGTATTTCCCCGCTGATAAAATATTTTTAAAACATGTTTCAGGCGACATGCTGTAAATCAAAGAAAACGTGCTACGGAGCACTAACAAGCTTGAAGAGGTGGCTCAGTTAAAATAAATAAACATGTTTTATAAATCATGGAATTTCCTAGTGAAATTCCTCTATTGTAATTTACGGAATTATTCCCAATTATGAAATAAAATAATCGGGCATTTCCAAGTTTTAAAAGATCCTGCTAAATCTTCCGCTGTCGCATCAATTAATAAATACCACGGGTTCCTGTCCCGCGGCTGGGGCCGTGACAGGAAAAGGTGGTATCAGAGCCACTGATTTAAGCCTATTAAGTATTTCAAATACTTAATTTTCCTGATTATAGTCTTGTGATTATGTGTTTTAACTAACTATTTGTTAGTTACAGTATGGGTAAGTAAAGAATTTCGGATATCTATCTTAAATTAGATAGTTTACCGAAAGATAAGGAAACTTAATCCCAATCAAATTCCTCAAGATATTCAGCAGATAATGAGGAGGGAATATTTGTTCGTAAAGCACAGTTTGAGAAATCACTTACCCCTAATAAAAGAAGTTTGATTATTAGAAAAAGTCAAGAGAAAATGAGGAAATCACAAACAAAAGAAGTAATAATTAAAGAGACTCAGGGAACAAATAATAATCCACCATGGGAAGATGAGTTAGATGAACAATGGGCAAATCTCTACATATTAGCCACTGTAGCAGTAAATGTTAACTTTTAAACTGCCAACACCCCGACCCAGTACCAGCACCTATGTCACCTACAAGCCAGAAACTTTAAATATAATAAATAATCACTAGTATATTTCGAATTTTAGTTGTACTAAATATAAATATTTTGTTTCAATAAAATGGTTTATTAAATGTTTGTAATTAAATAGTAAATCTTTGATTGCCATTCTGTGATTACGTAAAAATTCAAATTACAAACTTTAACCTAGATTTTGTGTTTCTTCATAACTGCTAAAGAGCATGAATGAATTGTCTGAAGCTCTTGAGAATCTCAATCTCTATCATGTTAATGTGGAAGTTTCCAGAGACTTTAACGGATATTGTGTTGACATAGAAGAACCTATGGAATTTCAAACTCAACCTCCGGAGAAACCTAAGCCAAAGAAAAGAAGAAGAATTATAGGTTGGAAGCGTGTGCGCCGGAGGAAACCAACAACACGGAAAGTTACTAAGACGGAGGATCTCAAAGGGAAAGGCAAGGAAATGGAGATTGGAGAAAATTCTAGGCAAGATCAGGAGATGTCACCCTGGGAGGAGTTAGATCATAAACTGGCACTTAATGACCTCATAGGACGTGTCGGTGAAAATCTTTTTAATTACCCAGCGGAAGCACAACTTCCAGTTGACCTAGAACCTGAAATCCCAGACCCTATTATCCACACTCAACCTCTACCTGCAGAGTTAGAAGAATGGTGGACCACTGACTGGCAGTTCCAGAATCTCCTAAATAACCCTGATACCTTTTTCCCTCAGTTTGACCCAGAGCCTCCACTACACCCACCTATGAGGATGGAAAATCTGCCTGAACTCCACCATTTTGGTGAGGAGCTAGTGGATGCAGGGAACAGAATCCGAGAGGTAGGAGAGAGGATATCCTGGAAGTACGACGAGAGGGAACGTCGTTTCTGAAATGCCAGCTGACTAAAGTTGTGGGGTTGTAGAAGAATGTGTGTAATAATAACAATATAATCATAAAAATATAATTATGTGAAATAACTTAAAAACAAAACTTTGTAAGATAACCAGTTTGTACGGATGCCTAAAATATATAAAATATCAAAAGTCGAAAGATCGACAATTTTGGCTATACGTGTTAACATGATTATGTGCAATTATTTTGTTATGTTTGGTTATTAATTATTTTATACTAATCACTTATATAAATTAATTACCAGATGGCAAACGCTGGTAATGAACAAGTTAACGAGGGTAACCAATCTGAACAAAATCATGAAGATTAATTTCTGAATAGGCAAGATATCGAGAATATCGTTGCTCAGGGAATAGCCAATGCTATTCCAGCAATACTTGCTGCTGCTCGAAATCCAATTGAACCTCAACAAATTATTCCTAGCAAACGTACACACGGTGACAATTTCAGTAATAGTGTAAACGGAGGCGGCAACCATACTAATAACAACAATGATGAACTGCAAGCCCCAACACTCAAAAGAATGAAAGCTGCAACACCTGGTTGCACTTATAAGGAATTTCTTGCCTGTAAACCAGCTGAATTTGCAGGCAATGAAGGGGCGACTGCAGCACTGCGTTGGTTGGAGAAAACCGAAGCAGTAATTATGATAAGTAAATGTGTCGAGGAAGACAAGGTCATGTACGCATCGCATCTGTTTAAAGAAGGGGCGCTAGAATGGTGGAATACAGTACTTCAAGCCAAAGGAAGAAATATGGCCTATGCCATGAGTTGGGAAGAATTTAAGCAGCTGGTGGAAAGAAAATTATGTCCCGAATATGAAAAAGAACAAATGACAAATAAGTTCCTGAACCACCGGATGGTGGATGTAGACTGTCGAGGGTATACTTCGACATTCTTCGAGTATGCGAGAGTGATACCAACCGTGGCTTCGCCAGAGCCGGTACTTATTTCCCGCTAGATTTGGGGATTGATTGGCGAAATCCGTGATATCGTTAAAGCTGCGAGACCCCGCACTACTGACGATGCAGTGGAATTAGCTAATACCCTAACGGACGAACTGGTACGCACAAGAGAAGAAAACCAGAAAAAGGAAGTAGCCCAAAAGATTACCCTAGGATTCCGTATGGGTAATCGAAGTAATTTCAAGAGAAAGGGAACTGGGCAATCTTCCACTGTTCCATTTTGCAATACATGCAAAAGGAAGCATTTTGGAAGATGCAAAGTATATTGCAATTTCTGCAAAATCCCGGGGCACCAAGAAGAAGACTGCAGGAAGAAGAAAGCAACAGTCTGCTACAACTGTGGAGAAGCTGGACACTTTAGGCCATACTGCCCAAAACTGGTCAAACCAGCCGATAACAAAGTCAAACCTGCAGAAGGAACTACCAAGAAGAATGCTAGAGCCTTCCAGTTGACTACTCAGGAAGCAGAACTAATTCCTGACGTAATAGCTGGTACTTTCCTAGTTCACGACGTTTATGCAAAAGTATTATTTGACTCCGGTGCAAACCAAAGTTTTATAAATACTTCATTCTGCCAAGCTCTTAATTTACCCTTAACCAACCTTAGGTAGATTTTTACAGTCGAAACGGCAGATAGGAATTCTGTTAAAATAAATAAGGTTGTGCAAGAAGGAAAGATAGAACTTTTAGGTCATAAATTTTCAGCAAACCTGTTACCTATGAATTTAGCCGGATTTGATGTTGTGTTAGGAATGGATTGGCTAGTAGCCAATCATGCTCGAATTCTTTGTGATAAGAATTCCATAGAAATTCATACACCTTCAGGAGAATTAGTGATGATTACAGGAGATAAGCCACGAAAGCCAATGAAATTCATTTCAGTAATGAAATTGGCCAAATATTCAAGAAAACAAGAAATGGTGTATATGATTTCGGTAATCATTAACATTAAGAGTAAGGAACTTAAGGAAATTCCAGTAGTATCAGAATACCCAGAGGTATTCCCAGAAGAACTACCTGGATTACCACCTGATAGGAAAGTAGAATTTAGAGTTCATCTAATTCCTGGAACTACACCGATAGCCAAGGCACCTTATCGGTTAGCACCCACAGAAATGCTAGAATTGAAAAAGCAATTAGATGAATTACTGAGCAAAGGATTCATACAACCTAGTTCATCCCCGTGGGGAGCGCCAGTATTGTTTGTGAAAAAGAAAGATGGTTCGATGCGAATGTGTATCGATTATAGAGAATTGAATAAAGTTACAATTAAGAATCGATACCCATTACCTAGGATTGATGATCTTTTTGATCAATTGCAAGGAGCTAGATACTTTTCTAAGATAGATTTACGCTCCGGATATCATCAATTAAAGATACAAGAAGAAGACATACCTAAAACTGCTTTCAGAACTAGGTATGGTCATTACGAGTTTACAGTCATGCCCTTTGGATTAACAAATGCTCCAGCAGCATTTATGGACATGATGAATAGGATCTGTAAACCGTACTTGGATAAATTCGTAATTATCTTTATAGACGATATACTTATTTATTCTAAAAGCCAGGAAGAGCATTGTGAGCACCTGCATGCACTCTTAACTTTGTTAAGAAAGGAAAAGCTTTACGCCAAATTCTCGAAGTGTAAATTTTGGTTACAAGAGGTACAATTTTTAGGACACATGGTGAATCATGAAGGTATTCATGTAGATCCCTCTAAAATAGAAGCAATCACCAAATGGAAGGTCCCACAGTCAGCTATGGAAATTAGAAGTTTTATAGGGTTAGTCGGATATTATAGACGGTTTATTAAGGATTTTTCCAAAATAGCTGTACCATTAACTAAGCTAACCTGTAAAGCAGTTAAGTTTGAATGGGGACCTAGGCAAGAAGAAGCTTTTAGGATTTTAAAACAGAAATTAACAAACGCTCCAATTCTAGTCTTACCAGAAGGAACAGAAGATTTTGAAGTATATTGTGATGCTTCAAAGCTAGGATTAGGATGTATGCTTATGCAACGCAAGAAGGTAATTGCATATGCATCAAGGCAATTAAAAAAGCACGAGGAAAACTATACGACTCATGACTTAGAATTAGGAGCCATAACTTTTGCCCTTAAGATTTGGAGACACTATCTGTATGGAAGTAAGTTTACTGTCTATACAGATCATAAAAGCTTAAGATACATATTTGGGAAAAAAGAATTGAACATGAGGCAAAGGAGATGGATGGAAATCCTAAGTGACTACGACTGTGATATTCAATATCACGAAGGAAAAGCAAATGTAGTTGCTGATGCCTTAAGTCGTAAGTATCATGAGAAACAACGACGAGTTCGTGCTCTTAGATTAAGTTTACAATTAGATTTAATGGAACAACTGAAAAGCATTCAAGAAACAGCAATCAAGGATGATGCTGAAGGAATGAAATGACGAATAAAAGAATTAAAGCAAGGAAATGATGGAATTTGGAGATTCCATAAGAAACGAATTTGGGTACCTAAACAGGGAGAATTAAGAAATAAGATTTTAGAGGAAGCCCATAAATCTAGGTATACCATGCATCCTGGTAACAATAAAATGTACCAAGATTTAAGAAATAATTTCTGGTGGATAGGAATGAAAAAGGATATAGCTAGATATGTTTCTAAATGTCTTACTTGTTCACAAGTTAAGGCAGAACACCAGAAACCTTCAGGTCTACTACAACAATTAGAAATACCGGTATGGAAATGGGAACTCATAACAATGGACTTTGTTACTAAGTTACCCAATACCAGAAGAGGTAATGACGCGATATGGGTAATTGTGGATCGATTAACCAAATCAGCTCATTTTCTACCGATAAAAGAAACCTTTAGCATGGAAAGGTTAGCCAAGTTGTATGTAGATGAAGTAGTATCCTTACATGGAGTTCCACTCTCCATTGTATCGGATAGGGATAGTCGTTTCACTTCCCATTTCTGGACAAGTTTCCAGGAAGCAATGGGAACCCAACTAAATCTAAGCACTGCATATCATCCTCAGACAGACGGACAAAGTGAAAAGACGATCCAAACCCTGGAATACATGCTTAGGGCATGTGTGATAGATTTTGGTGGAAATTGGGATGACCACCTACCTTTGATTGAATTCTCCTATAACAATAGTTATCATTCAAGCATCGAAGCTGCCCCGTTCGAAGCACTATACGGACGTAAATGCAGAACTCCAGTTTGCTGGGCAGAAATAGGAGAAAGTCAATTATCAGGTTCTGAAATAGTACAAGAAACTACCGACAATATCACTCAAATCAAGGAAAGACTAAAGACGGCTCGAGATCGCCAGAAAAGTTATGCCGATAATCGACGCAAGCCGTTAGAATTTCAAGTAGGAGACAAGGTACTCTTAAAGGTATCTCCTTGGAAAGGAATAGCTCGATTTGGTAAGAAAGGGAAACTAAGCCCAAGATACGTAGGACCATTTCTGGTAATCCAACGTATAGGACCAGTTGCTTATCGCTTACAACTACCAGAGGAGCTAGCTGGAGTACATGACGTATTTCATATATCCAATCTCAAGAAATGTCTATCGGACGAATCATTAGTAGTACCTCTTCAGGATGTAGAAGTAAACGAAAAGTTAAAATTTGTTGAGAAACCACTTCAGATAGAAGATAAAAAGATCAAGTTTCTCAAGCACAAAAGACTGGTTCTGGTCAAAGTTAAATGGGATTCAAGGAGAGGACCCGAGTACACTTGGGAGCTGAAATCAGAGATGAAACGAAAATATCCTCACTTATTTCAGTAAATCTCGAGGACGAGATTTTAAATAAGGTGGGGAGGATGTAAGGACCTTCAAAAATGTCCTAAATTGACCCGTAGGTGCGAACCCTGACCCCCTGAAACCCTACTGTGCATGAAAAACCAAGAAATCAAGATTCTTGGTCTTCAGGCGGGCCGCGTAAAGGTTAAGCATATCTCTACGCGGGCCGCGTCAATGTGGAGTTTGACCGGATAAGCGTCCAGATCCACGTGTCACCCACGTGGCATGCCTACCAATGACACGGATGCCCTAATCTACGATTAGACCTCCACGCGGGTCGCGTAAGGGTCGAGCAAGGGTTCACGCGGGCCGCGTGAGACCCAAATTTTTGCTATAAATAGGGCAGGCTACGAGCAGTTCACTAGTGTCGAAACCAAATCTCAAAAACGAAAGTATACTGCTCAAAAGTCGAATTTCATTTCCCAAAATAGCGAGGCGTTGCTACGATACAGGGTATTAACTCAATCGCTGCTACGATTCAATGTCCGATCGATTGAAACTATCCGATGGATGTTTAAGTGCTGCCCACATTAGGGCCATACTTTGTCATTAGTCGTGAATTCGACGGATGTTTAAGTATAGCACTTTGTCATTCGTTGAGAGGGTTTTAATCTCGTGATTTATCGTAAATGCTGTATTAGTTACTGACCTAGTTCGTGTGCATTGTTATTTAAATTAGGTTACAAGGCTAATCAGTAGGCTAAATTCTGCTCGTATAAATCTGCAAAGTGAGTCATTCTCTTTTATCAAAAGTATTTTACAATACTCCATTTATTTTCAAAGGTTATAATTACAGGGATTAAGTCATGGTTATCTTAATCACTGGCTAGTGGGGTATTGTGCACATTACTAATTTCTCACGGTTAGGCGAATAAATCCTAACAGTGATAATCATCACTACTTGGGGAAAGACCCAATAGTGGTATGACCATCGTCACCAAGTGACACGGCGCCAGATAAAAATAAGATAAAAGCCATTGCAGTCGCTCTTATGCTGTAATCGATAACTAATGTGTCATTTTATATACTTGAATGAATCGCCAGTATTTCCCCGCTGATAAAATATTTTTAAAACATGTTTCAGGCGACCTGCTGTAAATCAAAGAAAACGTGCTACGAAGCACTAACAAGCTTGAAGAGGTGGTTCAGTTAAAATAAATAAACATGTTTTATAAATCATGGAATTTCCTAGTTTTATAAATCATGGAATTTCCTAGTGAAATTCCTCTATTGTAATTTACGGGGTTTATCCCGAATTATGAAATAAAATAATCGGGCATTTCCAAGTTTTAAAAGATCATGTTAAATCTTCCGTTGTCGCATCAATTAATAAATACCACGGGTTCCTGTCCCGCGGCTCCTGACCGGGTCAAACCGGGGCTGGGGCCGTGACACTCCTTCATTTCCTGTCGAGACTAAATAAATCGTGTTCAAAAAGTTGCAAGAATCGGCAAGAAAAGATGTTGAGAGGGCTTTTGGTGTTTTAAAGGGTAGATGAGGCATACTAAGCCGACCGGTTCGTGCGATGAACAAGAAATCAATACATAGCATATTAGATGCATGTATCATATTACACAATATGCTAATCAAAGAAGACGGACGTGCAATATCTCCGAATTGGGTACCGGATCCTCCTACACAAGTTCATGTTCCAGAAAATATCCAACAAGACTTGCGTGATGAAGAAACTCACTTTCGGTTGAGATACGATTTAATTGAACTAGTAGGTTCTTTAGGTTTGGAGTTTACTGATTCGGTCGAGGAGTAGAGTTTCTTTATTATACTTTTTAATTGTAGTCTAAAATATTTCTAGCATGTTTAATTGAACTAGTATGTTTTAATTTTAATGAAATTTATAATTTTAGTGTTTTATTGTTAATTTATAATTTAAAAAAAATAAAAAAAAAATTGTGAGTGATGGAATTCCATCACAAATGATGACCACCCCCACTAAAAAAAAGTTGTGAGTGATGGAATAACGGTTGATGACATGACGAAACTTGATTGGATGTTGTGAGTGATGAGTGATGACCACCCCCACCCCCCTTAAGGGGAGGCGGGGTGGTTGGTTTTTTTCCACCGTGATGAAAAGTTCCACGCGTGGTGGGTTGCCTTTTTCCACCGCCACCAAATGGTTCATCACGTTATAATATGGTTTCCGTGAAGTTTTTCACGCGTGACAAAGGTTTGAGTGATGGAACATGTGAAGGGGTGTAGGGTTTATTGTTGGGTGTTGTGCTTGATGACCATTGCCACTAAAAAAAGTTGTGAATAATAGAAAAATGGTTGATGACATGGCAGAACTTGATTGGGTGTTGTGAGTGATGAGTGATGACCACCCCCACCCCCTTAATACTTAACTAAAATGTACTAAAGCTTTGTGGGGTAGTAAAAAATTGAACATTAAAAGATAGGAGAAAATAAACTTAGAAATTAATAGTGGGTTAAAAGGTTGTATTGAAATATATAGAACCTTTTTCCAACCACTCTGAACTAGTTTTCCTAAAAGAATTTAATATTGAAAAAGGGTTAGCAAACATACAGGAAGAAAACTGTGAGAAAAATGGTCGGCAATGGGAAAATGGGATTACAAGAACGAGTATATCGAAAATGTTTGAACACTTTTTATATATAAATCTTATTATTACGTTTAAGACTTTGCCATGTTTTATTGTTTTTAATACAAAATCAAAGTACAAGAAATAGGAATTAAATAAAGTTAACATGTGATTTGCATGGTATCATCATGTGGAAATTGAACAAGCCAATATTCATGCATAATTGCACATCCCATAGGCACAAGACTCTCCCTTTTTGCACTTGTTTTGACACGCCCCACAATTTCTCTTATCAGAATATGTATTCTTGCACTTCCCTTTGCAACAACTCTCATTGTACCTACACTTCATCCCACAAAGTCCGCAATTCAACCGACTTGTTGACACATCGACGCACCTCCCTTTGCAACAAGCCTCACCGGACTTGCACTTCTTCCCACAAGACCCACAGTTCAACGAATCTGTAATCACATTCACACACTTCTTCTTGCAACAATGGGGGGCGACACCGCCCTTTGCTAGACACACCCTCGGGTATATGTCACATCGGTAGAATGGGTTTAGAGCAATAAGTTGAGTTGTAGAGTTCATATGAGGGTTAATGTGGGATAAATTCGAGTTAAAATAAGTTTTGTCATCAGGTAAAGATGCAAAAAGTGGGGCCATAATAATAAGTGAAAAAATAAAGAGGACTAGTAATGAGGCCATCGGTAAAGAACTAAAGATTGAGGGTTGTTTTGATTTGCATGGTTTGGTTTGGAAATAGGGTTTTCTAATTTATAGAGGCATTTAATGCTTAAAAAAGAAAGCTTAAATTGCAAGTCATGCATGCTTCCTAGTTTCTAGGACTCATGCATGCAATCTGAATCTTTGCAATACATAAAGAATAGAAGTTGACATTTATGTGCGTGGTGCTTATTATCTCCACCATATTAAGAAAGCTTGCCACTTTAAGTTCCAATCAAGAACTCAGATTTTGGATATGATACCCTCGTATCACAAGTTAAGCAAGTGTACCATAGAATATATTATAAGAAAATCAGTCCTTCAATGATACGTTCATATGCTTAAATTTAACGTTATAAGGAAAATATGTTATGTTAATTTGTTTTATTTATTTAGTAATGATGATTGTTGTTTACTTATTGTGTAATATTTTTCATGACTTCATACGTTTTTATACGTGTCCCTTTCTTAAATAATTATTAAAACAAGGAAAATCACATAATTATAATTTTTTTTTACAATGCAGACCATTAGGTCTTTACATCAAATTAATACTATTTACTATATATTACCATTATCAGTTTCCGGTTTAAATTATTCAATTCGTGGATGTTGAAAGATGGTTTTGCATATATTGTTACGTATTTCAAATTTTGTACATGAGGGCTGCTGGATTCTGTTTTATCGGTGAATCTTAAACATATAAAACATGTCATTAAAAATTGGATAAATTTGGAAAGAGGGATGGAATCATAACTAACGTCCTAAAATCAAGGGTTAAGTTATTCTAATTGTAAAAAGTATAAGAAGGATTTATAGAGTGGCACGTGTCCAATATCCTAAAACCTAAACCTACTACATCATCACCCAAAACATAAACACCCACCCCACCACCACCCAAAAACCTAAACCCCTCACCCCCGGAAAATATATATATATATATATATATATAGTAGGTTCATTTGAGAAGAAAATTTTATTGAGAAGAAAAAAAATAAAAGGGTACAATTGTAAAACATTAAATAGTTTTTTTCTCATCTCATTTATTATTATGTTTGACTAATTAATTAGTCATTAAGACTATAATCCTCCACACTAAATATTTTTGCCTACACACATCAAAAGTTATACTACACATTTCGAAATTTATCCTACACATATTGAAATTTATCCTACACAACTCGTAATTTATCCTACACGCCTCGCATTTATCCTACACTTTAAATGAATTTTTATTTTTATTTTTTGTGAAAAATATATATATCTTAAAAATAAGTTACAAATTTAATATAGTTAGTTATTAAAGATGAAACTACTAATTAATGATGTATGTAAGTTTACTAATATACCCTTATAGTTACATTAAGTACAAATATTAAATGAAGTCTAATGAAGCATTCCTATTGGTTGAAATTTCTTCTTTTTTATTCTTACAAAGAATTTCTTCTCATTTGAACCCTCCACTATATATATATATATATATATATATATATATATATACCTCACCAAAAATCCCCCCAAAAAACCTAACCCCCCCCCCCCCCCCACCCTTGCTTGCCAACGGAAGTAACGAGATGCGCAGGTTCCTTTGAGAAGCGATTAGGGGGTTGGGTTTTGGGGTATGACTCGTATGAGGATTTGGCTCAAAATTGTTAGAAATCATGTTATTGAAGAAGAGGAAAGAACGACTTCATAGAAAAGAAAATCCAATAAACAAAACTTAAAACTGAAAGTTAAATAAATCGATAAAAGACCAAATTCCCTTACATGATTAAAGTTAACATAAAATTTTAACTTGGTTAGTGTAAAAGGACGAAATGTGTAATGGGTTTTACAAATAAAGGATTGTGACTGTAATTATTAAAGTTAAAAGCTATCTATTGCAATCCGGTACAAACATAAAGGACGAAAAATGTAATTTACCTTTTTTTAAAAGCCTTCTTACAATTAGAATCCTTTGTATTTGATTCTAATCCATAAAATCAAATATAGACATGTTGGAAGTTGGAACAACTGGTTGAATTAAGGATGATGATAGATAGGGATAAGTAGAAGTGGTTGGATCTCAAAAAATGTTTTAAGGATAATGAAAGTTACATAAATATGAACCTAAACAAAAGGGTAGAGTGAATGGATTGTGGAGGGGGAGAAAATCAAGATTATTTCATGATGTCGTCTAGAGTATACTTTGCTAGAGGTTGTTTAAATGGATTAGTAATTAACGGTGTTGGGTGTAATGATCAAGAGAAGATAAAAGCTCAAAACTTTAAAATTTTGGAATTGTGAAAAACCAAAAAGAAAATAGAGATAAAGTGAATTAATTATTCTTTATTCTATTCAATATTACAATATATAGATAAACATAACTATATACCCTAAAGCCCATAAGTAATGGGTTGGGTCTAAAATGTCTGGTTTATAACACTCCCCCTCAGACATTTAGAGTTATACACGGTTTAACAACATACTTCAGGATGATGTTAAATAGGTACTTCAGGACCTGAATAAATAAACTGACACTACTGGATCAGTTGTACGTACTGCCTCATTAAAAACCTTACTAAGAAAACCCATTGGGACAAAACTTAGTTAAGGGAAAAAGAGTACAGTGTGTATAATTCTCCCCTGAAATCAACAAACATCTTTCAATCTGTGGAGACCGATCTTGTGTGATAGTTGCTCGAAACTGCTTCTTGGTAAAGATTTTGTGAACAGATCAGCTAAATTTTCACTTGACTTGATCTGGCGAACATCAATTTCCCCTTCTTTCTGCAAGTCATATGTTGAGAAGAACTTTGGTGAGATGTGCTTTGTTCGATCACCTTTGATGTAACCTTCTGTGATCTAAGATATGCAAGCAGCATTATCTTCATAAATAATTATCGGCTTCTTCTTGATCTGTTCTAATCCGCATGCTTCTTGTATGTGATTAATCATTGATCTCAACCACACACATTCTTGGTCAGCATCATATAGTGCTATCAATTCGGCATGGTTTGATGATGTTGCTGTAAGTGTTTGCTTAGTTGACTTCCAAGAAATTGTTGTGCCGCCGTATGTGAATACATAACCTGTCTGAGATTTTGCTTTGTGAGGATCTGATAGATATCCGGCATCAGCATACCCAACAAACTGGGACTTTTGATCTTTCTGATAGAAAAGACCTAAGTCTTGTGTCCCGCAAATATACCGGAATATATGCTTTACGCCATTCCAGTGTCTACTGTTGGATTCGAACTGTATCTCGCTAGTACATGTACTGCAAATGCAATGTCAGGTCTTGTGTTATTTGCGAGATACATAAGGGCACCGATCGTGCTTAGGTATGGTACTTCTGGACCAGGTACTTCTTCGCCTTCTTCTTGAGGGCGATAAGGATCCTTGTGTAGATCTAGCGGTCGGAAAACCATAGGTACGCTAAACGGATGTGTTTTATCCATATTGAAACGTACTAACATCTTCTGGATGTAGTTTGATTGATGGAAAAATGTGCCATTGCATAGATACTCAAATTGTAGTCTGATGCATACTTTTGTCATACCAAGATCTTTCATCTCAAATTCCTTCTTTAACAACTTAGCAGCTTTCTTTATCTCTTCAGGAGATCCGATGATGTTGATATCATCAACATAGACTGCTATTATAGTGAAATTTGAGAGTGTTCTTTTTATAAAAACACATGGACTGATTACATCAGACTTGTATCCTTCTTTTTCGAGATATTCAGTAAGTCGATTGTACCACATACGACCAGATTGTCTGAGACCATATAAAGATCTCTGGAGCTTTATAGAACACATATCTCGAGGTGTTGATTTTAATGCTTCAGGCAATTTTAATCCTTTAGGGATTTTCATGTAGATGTCATTTCCAAGTGTCTCGTATAAGTATGCGGTGACGACATCCATTAGTCTCATATGAAGTCCTTCAGAGATTGTGAGGCTTATTAGGAACCTAAGGGTTATCGCATCCACAACAGGGGAATACGTTTCCTCATAATCAACTTCTGTGATTTGGGAAAAACCCTTGTGCTACAAGTCGAGCCTTATATCGTACAATCTCATTCTTTTCATTTCTCTTTATTGCAAACACCCATTTATAACCTACTGGTTTGACGTCTATGGGCATTTGGACTACAGGTCCGAAAACATGTCGCTTTTCGAGAGAATTCAATTCGGCGTTTATGGCTTCTTGCCATCTTGGCCAATCATTTCTGTGCATGCACTCTTCTTAAGTTTTTTTTTTTTGGTACGTAATCATTTTTATTGATTACATCCGTTGCTATAGCATATGCGAATATATCATCAACACGTGTTTTATTCCGGTTCCACATTGTACTATCTTGTACATAATTAATAGAGATCTCATTTTCGTTCGGTACCGGTGTTTCTTCTGAAACTTCATTTTCCTCTGGATTCATAGTTGTCTCTTTTGGGATATTTATCTCTACTGGGGTTTCATTTATAATCTTTTGTGAGTTTTCACCAACTGCGTTAATTTGCTCTTTTCGTTTCCGTGGGTTTTTGTCTTTGGAACCAGTTGGTCTCCCACGCTTTCGTTGTATAGTAATCGCTTCTGGGATTACTTCAATTCGAGCAGGTGCATTTGATGCTGGTACATGTGACTTTGTCACTCTATTCGTGTCTGTGAATCCATCTGGTAATTCATTCGCTATTCTTTGCAAATGTATGATCTTTCGGACTTCATATTCACATTGACCACTTCGGGGGTCGAGATTTGATAGCGATGATGCATTCCATGTTATTTCTTGTGTTACCAGTCTTTCTTTGTCCTTATCTCCCCCTAAGACTGGGAACAACGTTTCATCAAAATGACAGTCAGCATACCGTGCTGTAAACATGTCTCCCGTCATTGGTTCTAAATATTTAATAATGGAAGGGGAGTTAAAACCAATATAGATACCTAGTCTTCTTTGAGGTCCTATTGTAGTACGTTGTGGTGGCGGTATTGATACATATACCGCACAACCAAAAATTCTAAGGTGGGATAAACTTGGTTCTCGTCCGGAGACCAGTTGCAATGGGGAGTATTCGTGATCAGCAGTTGGTCTCAATCTAATCAGTGCAGCGGCATGCAAAATAGCATGACCCCATGCAGAAGATGGTAATTTACATCTCATTAAAAGTGGTCTAGCGATTATTTGTAATCGTTTAATCAGAGATTAGCTAAACCGTTTTGTTTGTGAACATGAGGTACTGAATGTTCAACATTGATCCCGATTGACATACAATAGTCATTAAACGCTTGAGATGTGAACTCTCCTGCATTATCCATTCGGATGTTTTAAGTTTGATTATCGGGGAAATTGGCTTTCAATTGTATGATTTGAGCTAAAAGTCGGGCAAATGCTACATTTCAAGTAGCTAAAAGGCTCACATGTGACCACCTTAAGCATGCGTCTATTAAGACCAAGAAATAGCGGAATGGTCTACATGGAGGATAAATAGGCCCACAAATATCCACTTGGATTCTTTCTAAAAATGATGGGGTTTCACGTATCAATTTAGTTTGTCAGGGCCGAGTTATAAGTTTGCCCAGAGAGCATGCTGCACATGATAAGTCTTGTGGTAGCAAAACTTTTAAGTTTTTGAGAGGGTGCCTGGTTGCACTTTTGATTATTCGTGTCACGGCCCCCATCCCGATGTGACCCGGTCCAGGAGCCGCGGGACAGAAACCCGTGGTATTTATTATTGGAGTTGACAGCGGAAGTTTAACAGGATCGTTTGAAACTTGAAATTTCCAAATTATTTTATTTCATAATTTGGGATAAACCCCGTAATTTACAATAGAGGAATTTTACTAGAAAACTCCCTGGTTTACAAAACATGTTTATTTATTTATCTGAGCCACTACTTCAAGCTTGTTAGTGCTCCGTAGCACTCTTCCTTGATTCACAGTAGGTCGCCTAAAACATGTTTAAAAATATTTTATCAGCGGGGAAATACTGGCGAGTCATTCAGGTTAAATAAAACGACACATTAGTTATAAATTACAGCATAAGAGCGATTACAATGGCTACTATCTTATTTTTATCTGGCGCCGTGTCACCTCCTGGTGACGATGGTCATACCACTATTGGGTCCTTTCACCCAAGTAGTGATGATTATCACTGTTAGGTTGATGAACCTAACCGTGAGAAATTAGTAATGTGCACAATACCCCACTTGCCAGTGATTCAAGATACCCAAGACTTAATCCCTGTAATTATAACTAGAAAACATTTGGGTATTGTAAAACACTTTTGATAAAAAGAGAATGACTCACATTGCAAGTTTAAACGGGCAGAGTTCAGCCTACTGATAAGCCATGTAACCTAAATTAAATGACAATGCATACAAACTAGGTCAGTAACTTAATACAACATTTACGATAACTCACGAGATCAAAACCCTCACGACGAATGACAAAGTGCAATACTTAAACATCCATCGAATTCACGATGAATGACAAAGTATAACCCGAGTTTGAGCAGCACTTAAACATCCATCGGATTGGTTTCAATCGATCGGACATTGAATCGTAGCAGCGATCGAGTTAATACCCTGTATCGTAGCAGCGTTTCTCTACGTGAAAGTGTGATCTTGAGCAGTAGAACTTCGTTTTTTATCAAAGTTTTCGACACAGATGAACAGGCCATGATCGGATCAATTTATAGCTGAAAAATGGGTTTTACGCGGCCCGCGTAAACCCCTTCTTAACATTTACGCGGCCCGCGAGGGCCACCTAGTCTACGACTAGGGCATCCGTGTCACAGGTAGGTCCGCCACGTGGCCTGTATCGCTTATCTGGTCAACATTGAGTTGACGCGGCCCGCGTAAGCTTAAGCTTACGTTTTACGCGGCCCGCGAGGAATCAGAAATGTGTTTTTTTTTATTTTTGATATGGATTGGGGTTTCAGGGGTCCGGGTTTTCACTTACGGGTCATTTTGGGATATTTTTGAAGGTCCTTACAATTCGTCTCATCATTATGCTACCAGGGTGACCTAGACGGTCATGCCATATATTGAATGTGTCTTTATCTAACAGATTTTGGTTACTCACCATGTATGATTCGATAGGATTGATATTAGTACAATATAATCCAGAGGATAAGGCTTCTAATTGTTCAATAATTGTTTCTTTGCCATTTTTGTTTGAAGTAATTTGAAGATATTCAATATTATTTTCAGATATTGTTTTTAGGTGGTAACCGTTTTTTTTTTCGAATATCTTTAAAGCTAAGTAAATTTCTTCTGGATTTACTAGAAAATAATGCATTATCAATAGTTAATTTGGTACCCGAAGATAATATTATGTGTGCTCTGCCGGAGCCTTCGATAAGGTTACTGACACCAGATAAAGTACCAATCGGTGTCTCTGTCGGAGATAACTCGGGGAAAAATTTATATCTTTGAGAATAGTGTTAGTACTACCGCTATCTACCAGATATTCATCACCAATAATAGCTCTACTGGAGCTAGTATACATTTTTATTCAGGAAATAAAAATAAATAAAAGTTAATTCAAATAAGTAAAATGAAACATTGCAAGAGTTTATAACAAATGCGTTGATATGCCTCAATGAGTTGTTTAGGGGTGCGACATATGCGGGACCAATGATTTGACATCCCACATTTATAACAAATATTGCTTTGGTTCCCGCTACTTTTCCCTTTTGAAGGTCGCCCCGTATTATGTCGACTCGATTCACCACCGCCAGTTTTAGTGTTCTGGGACTCTCGATGCCATGTATATCCCCGTCCTCAACCACGACGACGGCCTCCGCTGGGGCCGCGGCCTCTACCTCGTCTGCTTTGAGAATTGGCCACATTCGCTTCAGGGAATGGGCTTGCACCGGCGGATCGCAATTGATGGTTTTGTAGTAGGATCTTGTTGTTTTGCTCCGCGACTAGAAGACATGATATCAGTTCGGAATATTTAGTAAATTGGCGTTCCCTATATTGCTGCGACAGGAGCATATTTGAGGCATGGAACGTTGAGAAAAAAAATTCAAGTATGTCTTCTTCGGTTATTTTTTTTTTCACCACATAATTTTAACTTAGAGGTAATGCGGAATAAGGCAGAATTATACTCACTGACAGTCTTAAAATCCTGTAGTCATAAATGAAGCCATTCATAGCGGGCTTTGGGGAGTAAGACCAACTTCTGGTGGTCAAAACGTTCTTTGATGTTTGTCCATAATTCAAGAGGGTCCTCAACAGCAAGATATTCCCGCTTTAGATCTTCGTGAAGATGATGGCGGAAAAATATCATAACTTTCGCTTTATCTTGAGGTGAAGTTTGATTATAATCAATAATTGTCGCCCCCAAATTATTTGCTGTCAAATGAATTTTAGAATCAAGAGTCCATGGGAGGTAGTTGTTACCCGAGATGTCAAGTGCGGTGAATTCAAGCTTTGATAAATTCGACGTTTTATCCACAAATGAAAAAAATCAAGGATTTAAAATTGAACCGCAATATAAATTATAAGAGAACGTCAGGTTCTCTGTAGGTAGAACTACAGGTTCTATACTTTACATCGTTTTAATAATAGAGTAGGAATTTAGAAACTCTTGTATAATTTCGTATTGTAAATATAAATTGTGTGATATTTAAAAATATCTTTATATATATTGCTTCACTTGGAGAAAAGACTACCTAGGTATCGAATCCCTAGAACCGTGCAATGTTGTTTCGACTATGACGATGGCTAAATATCTTAATCTACCTGAATAACCTCCCGCTAGAGATGATCAATCGAAAGATGTTGGACAAAATTGAAAGTGGGCTGCCAAAGAATTATGAGCCCATCGATTTAAAAAAAAAATAAACGTGGACTCCTTGGATGCACACAAATATTATTGGATGACACACAAAGAATTATGAGCCCATCGATTTAAAAAAAAATAAACGTGGACTCCTTGGATACATGAAATACGTCATGTACCCCGGCTAACTCTTCCGGTAATTGTAAGCGATAAGCAACTGGTCCTATGCATTGGATTACGGGGAATGGTCCTACGTATCTTGGACTTAGCTTTCCTTTCTTACCAAACCGAACCACTCCTTTCCAAGGGGAAACTTTCCTTAGTACCTTGTCTCCAACCTGGAATTCTAACGGCTTACGTCGATTATCTGCATAACTTTTATGGCGATCTCTAGCCGTTTTTAGTCTTTCCTTGATTTGAGTGATCTTGTCGGTAGTTTCTTGCACAATTTCAGGACCTGATAATTGGCTTTCTCCTATTTCTGCCCAACAGACTGGAGTTCTACACTTACGTCCGTACAGTGCTTCGAATGGGGCAGCTTCGATGCTTGAATGATAACTATTGTTATAGGAGAATTCTATTAAAGGTAAATGGTTGTCCCAGTTGCCTCCAAAATCTATTACACATGCCCTGAGCATGTCTTCCAGGGTTTGGATCGTCCTTTCACTTTGTCCGTCTGTTTGGGGATGGTATGCAGTACTTAAGTTTAGTCGGGTCCCCATTGCTTCTTGGAAACTTGTCCAGAAATGTGAAGTGAAGCGACTATCCCTATCCGATACAATGGAGAGTGTGACTCCATGTAAGGATACTATCTCGTCTACGTATAACTTTGCTAACCTTTCCATGCTAAAGGTTTCCTTCATGGGTAGAAAATGAGTTGATTTGGTTAATCGATCCACAATTACCCAAATCGCGTCATTACCTTTTCTGGTTTTGGGTAACTTAGTAACAAAATCCATTGTTATGAGTTCCCATTTCCATACAGACATTTCTAATTGTTGGAGTAATCCTCAAGGTTTCTAGTGTTCTGCCTTAACTTGTGAACAAGTTAGACACTTAGAAACATATCTAGCTATGTCCTTTTTCATTCCTATCCACCAGAAGTTATTCCTTAAATCTTGGTACATTTTATTGTTACCAGGATGCATGGTATATCTAGATTTATGGGCTTCCTCTAAAATCTTATTTCTTAACTCTCCTTGCTTAGGTACCCAAATCCTTTTCTTGTGGAATCTCCAAATTCCATCAGCCCCTTGCTCTAGTTCCTTTATTCGTCCTTTCATTCCCTCAGCATCATCCTTGATTGTTGTCTCCTGACTATTCTTCAATTGTTCCATTAAGTCTAATTGTAAACTTAATCTAAGAGCACGAACTCGTCGTTGTTTCTCATGATACTTACGACTTAAGGCATCAGCAACTACGTTTGCTTTTCCTTCGTGATATTGAATATCACAGTCGTAATCGCTTAAAATTTCCATCCATCTTCTTTGCCTCATGTTTAATTCTTTTTGCCCAAATATGTATCTTAAACTCTTATGATCTGTATAGACAGTAAACTTACTTCCATACAGATAGTGTCTCCAAATCTTAAGGGCAAAAATTATGGCTCCTAACTCTAAGTCATGCGTCGTATAATTTTCTTTGTGCTTCTTTAATTGTGTTGATACATACGCAATTACCTTTTTGTGTTGCATTAGTACACATCCTAATCCTAGCTTAGAAGCATCACAGTAAACCTCAAAATCTTCTGTCCCTTCTGGTCAGGCAAGAATTGGGGCGTTTGTTAACTTTTGCTTTAAAACCTTAATAACTTCCTCTTGTCTAGGTCCCCATTCAAACTTAACTGCCTTACAGGTCAGCTTAGTTAATGGTACAGCTATTTTAGAAAAATCTATAATGAATCTTCTATAGTATCCAGCTAACCCTAGAAAACTTCTAACTTCCATAGCTGATTGCGGGACCTTCCATTTGGTGATTGCTTCTATTTTGGAGGGATCTACGTGAATACCTTCGTGATTCACCATGTGTCCTAAAATTGTACCTCTTGTAGCCAAAATTCACATTTCGAGAATTTGGCGTAAAGTTTTTCTTTTCTTAACAAACTTAAGAGTGCATGCAAGTGTTTACAATGCTCGTCCTGACTTTTGGAATAAATGAGTATATCGTCGATGAAGACAATTACAAATTTATCTAAATACGGTTTACAGATTCTATTCATCATGTCCATAAATGCTGCAGGAGCATTTGTTAATCCAAATGGCATGACTGTAAACTCGTAGTGACCATACCTAGTTCTGAAAGCAGTTTTAGGTATGTCCTCTTCTTGTACTTTCAACTGATGGTATCCGGAGCGTAAATCTATCTTAGAAAAATATCTAGCTCCCTGAAGTTGATTGAAAAGATCATCAATCCTAGGTAATGGGTATCGATTCTTGATTGTAACCTTATTCAATTCCCTATAATCGATACACATTCGCATCGAACCATCTTTCTTCTTTACGAACAATACTGGAGCTCCCCACGGGGATGAACTAGGTTGTATAAATCCTTTGCTTAATAATTCATCTAACTGCTTTTTCAATTCTAACATTTCGGTGGGTGCTAACCGATAAGGTGCCTTGGCTATCGGTGTAGTTCCAGGAATTAGATGAATTCTAAATTCTACTTCCCTATCGGGTGGTAATCCAGGTAGTTCTTCTGTGAATACATCCGGGTATTCTGATACTACTGGAATTTTCTTAAGTTCCGTTCCTTTTGTGTTAATGATTACTGAAATCATATACACTATTCCTTGTTTTCGTTCATAACTAGCAACTTTCATTTCAGAAATGAACTTCATCAATTTTCGTGGCTTATCTCCTGTAACCACGATTATTTCTCCTGATGGTGCATGAATTTCTACGGAATTCTTATCACATAGGATTCGAGCATGGTTGGCTACTAACCAATCCATTCCTAACACCACATCGAATCCAGCTAAATTTATAGGTTTCAGGTTTGCAGAAAATTTATGGCCTAAGAGTTCTATCTTTCCTTCTTGCAAAACTTTATCTATGTGAACAGAATTACCATCTGCGGTTTCCACCGTAAAAATTTGCCTAAGTTTGGTTAAAGGTAGGTTAAGAGTTTGGCAGAATGAAGTATTTATAAAACTTTGGTTTGCACCAGAGTCAAATAATACTTTTGCATAGACGTCGTGAACTAGGAACGTACCGGCTATTACATCAGGGATTAGCTCTGCTTCCTGGGTAGTTAACTGGAAGGCTCTTGCGTTTTTCTTGGTAGTTCCTTCTGCAGGTTTGGCTTAGTTGTCAGCTGGTTTAACCAATTTAGGGCAGTCTGGACTAAAATGTTCAGCTTCTCCACAGTTGTAACAGATTGTTGACTTCTTCCTCCGGCAATCTTCTTCTTGATGCCCTGGAATTTTGCAGAAATTGCAATACCCTTTGCATCTTCCAAAATGCTTTCTTTTACAAGTACTGCAAAATGGAGCAGTGGAAGATTGCCCAGATCCCTTTTTTCTTGAAATTACTACTGTTACCCACACGGAATCCCTGGGTAATCTTTTGGGCCACTTCCTTCTTTCTATTTTCTTCCCGCGTACGTACCGGTTCGTCCGTCAAAGTGTTGGCTAATTCTACTGCATCGTCAATAGTGCGGGGTCTCGCAGCTTTGACGATATCACGAATCTCGCCAATTAAACCCCAAATATAGCGAGAAATAAGCACCGGTTCTGGCGAGGCCAGTGTTGGTACTACTCTAGCATACTCGAAGAATGTCGAAGTATACCCTCGACAGCCTACATCCACCATCCGGTGGTTTAAGAATTTATTTGCCATTTGTTCCAAATCATATTCGGGACAGAATTTTCTTTCCACTAACCGCTTAAATTCTTCCCAACTCATGGCATAGGCCATGTCACTTCCCTTGGCTTGTAACACCGTATTCCACCATTCTAGTGCCCCTTCTTTAAAAAGATGTGACGCGTACATGACCTTGTCTTCCTCGCCACATTTACTTATTTTAATTACTGCCTCGGTTTTCTCCAACCAACGCAGTGCGGTAGTCGCCCCTCGTTGCCTGCAAATTCAACCGGTTTACAGGCAAGAAATTCCTTGTAAGTGCAACCAGGCGTTGCAGCTTTCATTCTTTTAAGAAATGGGGCTTGCACCACATCATCATTATTATTATTGTTGCCGCCTCCATTTACACTATTACTGAAATTGTCATCACGAGTACGTTCGCTGGGAATAGGTGGTGGAGGTTCAACTGGATTTCGGGCAGCAGCAAGGATTGCTGGAATAGCATTGGCTATTCCTTGGGCAATGATATTTTCTATATCTTGTCTATTCAGAAATTGATCTTCATGGTTTTGCTCGGATTGGTTAACTTCGTTAACTGGTTCATTACCAGCGTGTTCCATCTAGTAATTAATATATATAACTTATTAGCACAAAATGAATACAACCAAACATAATAAAACAATCGCACATAATCAAGTTAACACGTATAGCCAAAATTGTTGATTTTTTTACTTCCATATTTTATATATTTTAATATGCGTCCGTACACACCTGTTATCTTACAGAAGTTTTATTTTTAGTTATTTTAAAGGATTATATTTTTATTATTATATTATTATTAACACACATTCCCACAACCACATAAGATCCCGTCAGCTGGTACTTCAGAAACGACGTTCCCTCTCGTCGTATTTCCAGGATATCCTCTCCCCTACTTCCCGGATTCTATTTCCTGCGTCCACTAGTTCCTCGCCATAGTGGCGGAGTTCAACCAAGTTTTCGGAGCTCATAGGTGGGTGTAGTGGAGGCTCAGGATCAAATTGGGGGGGAAAGGTATTAGGGTTATTTAGGAGATTCTGAAACTGCCAGTCAGTGGTCCACTATTCTTCCAGCTCTCCTAGAGGTCGGGGGTTAACAAGGGGATCTTGAATAGCAGGTTCCAGATTGACTGGAAGTTGTGCTTTCGCTAGGTAATTGAAGAGATTCCCATCGGCAGGTCTGATGAGGTCGCTATTCGCCAGTTGGCGTCCAATTCCTCCCAGGGTGGCATCTCTTGGGCTTGATCTGAACTTTCTCCGATCTCTATTCCTTTGCCTTTATCTTTGGGATCCTCAATCTTTATAACTTTCTGTGTTGTCGGTCTCTTCCTACGCACACGCCTCCAGCCTAAAAGTCTCCTTCTCTTCTTCGGTTTAGGTTTTTCCTGAGGTTGGGCTTGGAATACCATTGGTTCCTCAGTGTCGGCCCAATAACAGGAAAAGCCCTCGAAAACTTCCATGTCAGCAGAATGGATAGTGATATTCTGAAGAGCTTCAGATAACTCATTCATGCTGTTAGCATATATGAAGAAACATACAAAATTCTAAGTTAAAATTTTGTAAATTAAAATTTTAATAGAATCACAGAATAGCAATTAGAAAATTGAGTATTTCTAAATACTTAATTGGCTTAAATCAGTGACTCTGATACCACCTTTTTCTGTCACGGCCCCCATCTCGGTGTGACCCGGTCCAGGAGCCGCGGGACAGAAACCCGTGGTATTTATTATTGGAGTTGACAGCGGAAGTTTAACAGGATCGTTTGAAACTTGAAATTTCCCAATTATTTTATTTCATAATTTGGGATAAACCCCGTAATTTACAATAGAGGAATTTTACTAGAAAACTCCCTGGTTTACAAAACATGTTAATTTATTTATCTGAGCCACTACTTCAAGCTTGTTAGTGCTCCGTAACACTCTTCCTTGATTCACAGTAGGTCGCCTGAAACATGTTTAAAAATATTTTATCAGCGGGGAAATACTGGCGAGTCATTCAGGTTAAATAAAACGACACATTAGTTATAAATTACAGCATAAGAGCGATTACAATGGCTACTATCTTATTTTTATATGGCGTCGTGTCACCTCCTGGTGACGATGGTCATACCACTATTGGGTCCTTTCACCCAAGTAGTGATGATTATCATTATTAGGTTGATGAACCTAACCGTGAGAAATTAGTAATGTGCACAATACCCCACTTGCCAGTGATTCAAGATAACCAAGACTTAATCCCTGTAATTATAACTGGAAAACATTTGGGTATTGTAAAACACTTTTGATAAAAAGAGAATGACTCACATTGCAAGTTTAAACGGGCAGAGTTCAGCCTACTGATAAGCCTTGTAACCTAAATTAAATGACAATGCATACGAACTAGGTCAGTAAGTTAATACAACATTTACGATAACTCACGAGATCAAAACCCTCACGACGAATGACAAAGTGCAATACTTAAACATCCATCGAATTCACGATGAATGACAAAGTATAACCCGAGTATGAGCAGCACTTAAACATCCATCGGATTGGTTTCAATCGATCGGACATTGAATCGTAGCAGCGATCGAGTTAATACCATGTATCGTAGCAGTGTTTCTCTACGTGAAAGTGTGATTTTGAGCAGTAGAACTTCGTTTTTTATCAAAGGTTTCGACACAGATGAACAGGCCATGATCGGATCAATTTATAGCTGAAAAATGGGTTTTACGCGGCCCGCGTAAACCCCTTCTTAACATTTACGCGGCCCGCGAGGGCCACCTAGTCTACGACTAGGGCATCCGTGTCACAGGTAGGTCCGCCACGTGGCTGCCACGTGGCCTGTATCGCTTATCTGGTCAACATTGAGTTGACGCGGCCCGCGTAAGCTTAAGCTTACGTTTTACGCGGACCGCGAGGAACCAGAAATGTGATTTTTCTTATTTTTGATATGGATTAGGGTTTCAGGGGTCCGAGTTTTCACTTACGGGTCATTTTGGGACATTTTTGCAGGTCCTTACAATTCGTCTCATCATTATGCTACCAGGGTGACCTAGACGGTCATGCCATATATTGAATGTGTCTTTATCTAACAGCTTTTGGTTACTCACCATGTATGATTCGATAGGATTGATATTAGTACAATATAATCCAGAGGGTAAGGCTTCTAATTGTTCAATAATTGTTTCTTTGCCATTTTTGTTTGAAGTAATTTGAAGATATTCAATATTATTTTCAGATATTGTTTTTAGGTGGTAACCGTTTTTTTTTTTCGAATATCTTTAAAGCTAAGTAAATTTCTTCTGGATTTACTAGAAAATAATGCATTATCAATAGTTAATTTGGTACCCGAAGATAGCGTTATGTGTGCTCTGCCGGAGCCTTCGATAAGGTTACTGACACCAGATAAAATACCAATCGGTGTCTCTGTCGGAGATAACTCGGGGAAAAAATTTATATCTTTGAGAATAGTGTTAGTACTACCGCTATCTACCAGACATTCATCACCAATAATAGCTCTACTGGAGCTAGTATACATTTTTCTTCAGGAAATAAAAATAAATAAAAGTTAATTCAAAGAAGTAAAATGAAACATTGCAAGAGTTTATAACAAATGCGTTGATATGCCTCAATGAGTTGTTTAGGGGTGCGACATGTGCGGGACCAATGATTTGACATCCCACATTTATAAAAAATATTGCTTTGGTTCCCGCTACTTTTCCCTTTTGAAGGTCGCCCCGTATTATGTCGACTCGATTCACCACCGCCAGTTTTAGTGTTCTGGGACTCTCGATGCCATGTATATCCCCGTCCTCGACCACGACCTCCGCTGGGGCCGCGGCCTCTACCTCGTCCGCTTTGAGAATTGGCCACATTCGCTTCAGGGAATGGGCTTGCACCGGCGGATCGCGATTGATGGTTTTGTAGTAGGAGCTTGTTGTTTTGCTCCGCGACTAGAAGACATGATATCAGTACGGGATATTTAGTAAATTGGCGTTCCCTATATTGCTGCGACAGGAGCATATTTGAGGCATGGAACGTTGAGAAAAAAAAATTTCAAGTATGTCTTCATCGGTTTTTTTTTTTTCACCACATAATTTTAACTCAGAGGTAATACGGAATAAGGCAGAATTATACTCACTGACAGTCTTAAAATCCTGTAGTCGTAAATGAAGCCATTCATAGCGGGCTTTGGGGAGTAAGACCAACTTCTGGTGCTCAAAACGTTCTTTGATGTTTGTCCATAATTCAAGAGGGTCCTCAACAGCTAGATATTCCCGCTTTAGATCTTCGTGAAGATGATGGCGGAAAAATATCATAATTTTCGCTTTATCTTGAGGTGAAGTTTGATTATAATCAATAATTGTCGCCCCCAAATTATTTGCTGTCAAATGAATTTTAGCATCAAGAGTCCATGGGAGGTAGTTGTTACCCGAGATGTCAAGTGCGGTGAATTCAAGCTTTGATAAATTCGACGTTTTATCCACAAATGAAAAAAATCAAGGATTTAAAATTCAACCGCAATATAAATTATAGGAGAACTTCAGGTTCTCTGTAGGTAGAACTGCAGGTTCTATACTTTACGTCGTTTTAATAATAGAGTAGGAATTTAGAAACTCTTGTATAATTCCGTATTGTAAATATAAATTGTGTGATATTTAAAAATATCTTTATATATATTGCTTCACTTGGAGAAAAGACTACCAAGGTATCGAATCCCTAGAACCATGCAATGTTGTTTCGACTATGACGATGGCTAAATATCTTAATCTACCCGAATAACCTCCCGCTAGAGATGATCAATCGAAAGATGTTGGACAAAATTGAAAGTGGGCTGCCAAAGAATTATGAGCCCATCGATTTAAAAAAAATTAATAAACGTGGACTCCTTGGATGCACACAAATATTATTGGATGACACAATATTTTTGGGGCCAAGCCCATTATATTGGCAGAGATGGTGGACGAATTCAAGGCAGAGATCCATATATATTATTAGGAGGTCCCGATTGTGTTGAGGAAGAACAACATTGGCGGCAGAAGGCAGCAAAAGAAAAGAAAAAAAAAAGAGATCCCCCATTATTTTCGAAAAACATCAAAGGCAGTGGAGGAGGATTGCTATTATAATTCTTTTCGAACACATCAGGGGGAATATCATATTGGACGAAAGTTGGGGATTCCTATTAATTGTTTAGCCAACATCACAGGGGGTTCGCACAAGAGGAAAAAAATGTTCTTTGATTTTCCATTCGATACTTTAAATTTGGTTTTGATTCTAATATGTGATTCCGTAAGTACAAATTAAAGGGAAATCCTATGTTGTTCTAAAGTCCAAACAAGAAAACCTATGTCTTGTGATCCAAAGAATCAAATTAAAAATCCAGTTTGAAAATACTTGAACAAAAAAAATGTATAGTATGGAGATTTTGTTGGCGTACCCGGATTGTGATGAATTCATGATGAAGATCGATGGATGTTCCTGGTGAAGAGCGTCGTGCTGATAACGTGTGAAAAACCAAAGAGAAAATAGAGATAAACTGAATTAATTATTCTTCATTCTATTCAACATTACAATATATAGATAAACATAACTATAAACCCTAAAGCCCATAAGTAATGGGTTGGGCCTAAAATGTCTGGTTTATAATAGGAATAAGAGATTTTAATAATCCTAACTATTAACAATTGGTAGACAACAGTCCAAACTACATAAATATATCTACCGATAGTCCTACATTTTAACCTATTTTCTCCCTTTAAGCCTTTTTCTAACTGAGGTCTAACCCAGTTAGTTTTTTGGTGACGTGAATAGTGACGTAGCACAAACCTTTTAACATATTTTCTCTCAACAAGCCATTTTTTTAGTTGGGACTGTTGTAGGCTAGTTGCTAATAGTTAGATTATTAAAGTCCATTATTCCTAAAATATTTAAATCTAAATTTTCAGAGTCATGTCTCTTTCACAATAAACTGGTGATTTCTAGATTTAATAAACTTTGTAACATGCAGATGTTGGATTTAATAGCTCCCTTCTCTATGGGCGATATTAAGGAAGGCATTCGGTGTTGCAGATGTTGAGAACTCCCTTATTCAATCTTGGGTCAAATGTGGTTTACGGCTTTGTGGGGGAAATGAATCTTTAGTTGTTTCTCATCGGCCAAGACGTTAGTTTCGATAAACAGCTCTCCCATGATGGAATGACTCATTCGACTTGTGCTTGTTGAATTTTTCATGGTAGTAAATTACCAAATAATGGACCTCTTTTGTCCCATTTACTGTATGTTGATGATGCCATATTCTTAGGTAAGTAGTCTACTCATACTTTACCTCGGATCTTAGGGTGTCCGGAGTGGTGCGGCAAAGGGGAGTGGCAAAGGCCTTTGCCGCGCGGCAACACTGCCGCCGACCTCTTTGCCGCTGCGGTTTCCTTAATCACACGGCGTCCAAATGCCGATGCGGGGAAATGAATTCAAACGGCTATAATGTCGTTGGCATTAATAAAAAAAATTCATTTTTTACCTTTATTAAATTACACAAATTCATTTCCATTTTCACCAAACAAACTCAACATCCATTTTCACTACATTTCACACTCATTCTTTCAAATCTTTTCAAAAAAAAAAATGGAAGGCTCAAACAAAGGTGAAGGCAAGAAAAAAATGGTAGGGTCCGGTTCGAAGGCAAGGGCTCAAGATAAACGCGGTGCTTTGGGTGGTTCTAGTGTGCCGTTTCATCCCCACCTTGGGTTTGCGAATCAAACCCAACCTCCATTTTATTTTAACCAACCCATGCATCAACATTTCGGTTATGATACCCAACCCCTCCAAAATTGGATGCAACACGGTCCGACGATGGTTCGACCCGGTTATTATGATTACTCCCTAGACGTCTAAAATGCTTTTGACCCGTTTGCTTTTCAAACCCAAGCTCACAATCACCGAGACCTTTTCAAACCCCAAGCTCACAATCACCGAGAGACATACAAGATGACTCCGATGAAGACTTCGTGCCGGATACCCAAGAACAACATTATGATGAGGATGAAGATGTTGCGGTTCAAGAAAATCCCGTGAACGAAAATGAAGCCACACCGGAAAGAAAAGGAAAGGCGAAACGGGAAAGTTGGACGCCTAAACAAGAAGAGGCGTTGGCAAAGGCTTTTGTTCATTGCACTTTGAATAAAAAGAAAGGCAATTAACAAAAGGCGGATGAGTTTTGGAAGCAAGTTCTAAACCACTTCAATCAAACGGTCGGAGGAAGTAACCGAACCCACCACCAAGTTCGATCAAAATGGATCACGATGCAAACAAAATTGAACACATTCAACGGTCTATATCATCAAGCGGTATACTTTAGTATTTATATACGGTTTATTTTTTAATGAAGTATTTGGATTAAGTTGTTGATAATTTATTATTTTAGGATCGTTCACGTCCTAGCGGGAGTGGCGATGCTTTTGTAATGAAGCAAGCGCTAAAGGATTACAAAGGCAAAGAAAAAATTGATTTTGCTCATATTGCGGCTTGGGAGATTGTTAGAACAAATCAAAAGTGGTCGCCGGTACCCTTGTTGGGTGAAGAAAGCTCCGGCTCGAGTCAAAAAAGAAAGACTTCGGATTCGGGAAATTATAGAGCGGATACACCGAATGTCGAAGTCTCGAGCGGATTCGGTATTCCCGACATAAACGAGGATCCCTCGCCAAGACGACAAACGAGAAAGGAGATAAATGACAAAGGGTCGTCTTCAAGAAACGAAGATCCAAGAGATATAACACACAAATTCGAAGAGTACAAGGCTATGAAAAAAGAGATAATGGAAATTAAACGTATACGAGAAGAAAAATACTTGACCTTGGCGGATGAGCAACGAGAGGCGTTGCGACAAACAATGTACGACAAGGACTTGGAGACGTTTAATCGGCCTACCGACAATGTTCACCCTGCGATGTTGGAAATCACACTCGCTAGAAAACGGGAGATCGCAAAAAAATATGGATGGCCTTGTGATTTTTAGTTTTTTTAAACTTAGATTTTATTTAAAATGTAATGCTTTATTTTTATTTATAAAAGTTTGATGTTTTTTCCATTTTATCTTAAATTAAAAAAAAAACAGAAAATAAAAAAAAAGTTTACCACTTCAGCAAGTGTCTAAACCATTGACAACACTTTTGAGCAAAGTTTAAACACTTTTCACTGATTGACATGGCGCACTCTGATTGGTTGATTTTTTAGTTTGCCACTCTAAGGTGTTTAACCACTCCTTACACCCTTATGTTGTTTTAGTTTGGCTTCGGGTCTCAAGATTAATTTTTATAAAATTGAGCTATTTGGGGTTAGGTGTTGATTCGAGGTCCATTCAATTACTCGCCAGAATATTTCATTGTCAAATGGGTTCACCCCCATTCAGTTATCTTGGCTTACCGACTGGACTTAACATGAATAATGTCACAAAAAGGGAAACCGGTTTATTGACAAATTGGAAAGCAGAAGAATTATTGTACTTAAATCGGTTCTAGACAGCTTATAGTTATTTTCATGGCACTAGTGATTCTCGGGAAGGAATTCGAAAGAGTTTTCTATGGTAAAATACCAATGATAAATCAAAGATATGTCGGGTTTTCTAGTGCAGGCTTTTGGTTCTAAAAACCAATACGGGTTAGGCATCGGGAGCCTTGGGTTGGCAAACTTGCCCCTTATATTGAAATGAAATTAAAGATTCAAATCGGATCTGACTTCCTTATGGGCCACTATTATCAAAAGCATTCATGCTAGTAAAAAAATGGAGAGGTAATTATTATAAAACTTCTATTACAGGACCTTGACAGGTTATTGCTAAGAATATATGTAGTGGTTTGTGTTAAAGTTCTTGTTAAAGTGCCACCTCAACGTCACATAGACATGAAGCCTTTAATTATACCACACTTTCCCATGTGTGTAATGGTTTTAACTAAGCTTCAATCCTTAATTCATTTTTTTATATTTAAAAGAAAAAAGTAATATTTGTGTGATTGGTTGGGAAAAGCTTGGGCCCCACTCACGCCCATTAGTGGGTTAACAAGCCTTGCTTTGGCAACCCCCCCCCCCCCCCCCCCTTTTCATTGAAGTGTAATGGTATTTTGGGCGTTAAAGGGGTAAGTAGCTTCCCCTTCTCGCCCCACTACACATAATCTAAAATGGGTCTTGGTCTTTCGTATTGGGGTTGGATTTAAGCCCACTACTAATATTTAAAGATGTCAATAGTAACAGTATGTAATTTTTCTTTGAACTAGTCCGGTTATGGAGTATTAGTAGCCATGTTTCAGCTTGAAAAAGCTAACCATGTCTTGTGCCTAATCGTAGATCGCATATTGATTCCAACATTTTATTAATTGGAATTGGAAGTCAATTCCTGCTTTGGTTGATGAAGTGTCTCAACTGCATAGATATGAGTTACTCTTGGGTCAATCTCATCTTTCTACTAAACGGACAAATGGATCTTGAAGATTGATTTGTCTCAATTGTTCTCGACAAAGGCAACATGGTATTTAATTGAATCAAAAATATATTCCTTCCATCATTAGTTAAGGAATTATTTTCTTTTTTGGACACATGTCATACCCGTCTGATCACCGTTGGGTGATTTGGAAGGCAACAAATAAGAGTGTACGATTGCGTACCGTATAATTCATTCGATTAGCGTTTTTAATGTGCGGAATCCGTCAAACACGATGTGGTAAATCAACAATCAAACACGAACACAAGATGTAAATATCAATTTAAGCTTGTATTGAACAATGCAAACCCTAGAAAACTAACAGACAGTCAGATGATTCTCTTATGTGGCAGATGTGGAAGTTACGGAATGAAAAGGAATTCAATAGCAGGAACGTCTCGGTTATGGAAATAGTGGATGAGATCAAAGCCAACTCTTTTTTATGGAAAAAACGTAGATCAAAGTTCTCTCGAGTTTAAATTGGTAGAGGTGGTGTGATTTTATTGTAAGTGGTGTAATTATATGATTGTACTCTGTATGTGGGTTTTAGTTACTTGTTGGCCCAATTTCTATATTAATATATAAATGTTAGACCGTTAAAAAAATATTCTTTTATACTAACTTTTAGGAGTAGCATCAAATACAAACCACTTTTTGCATAAAAACTGTAAGAACCATTTAAAAAATGTCACGTGACATCTAACCAATTATAGAGAAATGATAAAATAATTTCCTAAATAATATCAATTATCTTGAATTCCCTATAAAATATGCTAACAAGCAATTAATTCTTTATTTGGATCTTCCTTTTGTTTTCAATGTGCTGGTTGAGAAAAGTGTTGATATCATTCAAATATTTGCTAAGATCAATTATCTTGATTAATTTTCATGTGCTAATATAATTCAAATGTGCTACTCTTATGTATGTATTATTTTGGTATGTAATTTAACTTTTTTTAAGTGCTATGATCTGTTCTTACGGTTTGTAGGATAAATATGGTTTGTACTGGAACCAACCCCTAACTATTATAATCAAAACAAAATCAGATTAGCTACAACAATGCTTGGCTGAAGTATTTTAATTTAAATTCTGAATCTTTTAATATAAACTTAAATTATAACATTTTAAAAAAAGGTGTGAAACGATCGTAAAGTTCAATGATTTCATTGTTATCTTTTAGAGTAAATTGTCATTTTAGTCTCTCAGTTTTTGTCTAAATTGTCATTTTAGTCCAAATAGTTTTTTTTTCTTCTCTGGGTCCCTGACTTTTCCTTTTTCTTATCATTTTTATCACATTGTCAAACTTAGTCTAAAAACCAGGTTATAATCAGGCGTATTTTTTGCATTAAATTATTATGAGGTTTATAAATTATGTTGAAAACTACCCCTGGTTATCACTGCACAATAGTTATGCCAAAAATACCCCTGGTTATAACCAGATTTTTAGACTGGGTTAGGCAATGTGATCAAAATAGCAAGAAAATGGAAAAGTCAGGGACCCAGAGGAGTAAAAAAACTATTTGGACTAAAATGGCAATTTGAACCAAACCTCAGGGACTAAAATGGCAATTTACTCTATATTTTAATATAAACTTAAATTATAACATTTTAAAAAGGTGTGAAACGATTGTAAAATTCAAGGATTTAATTATAAAAAGTGGTAACAAAATTGTACTTTTTTCAACCTTTCTCTAAGCCCAAAGGATTTAATTATAAAAAGTGGTAAAAAAATTGTACTTTTTTCAACTTTCTCCAAGACCAAATAGTCCATTACTAGAGATTGGCCCAAAAGTTTGCTTAGAAATAGGCCCATGATGGCTTAAGAAAGGAAATATAACCATTATTTTTTATACGAAGTTTAAAAGACTCGTGTATTAGTCAGTTGGATAAAATATCCAAAGATAAATTGATTAGAGTATGGTTCAATTTAACACTCGTATACAGTTTTTAAATATTGTCATTTAGAAATAGGCCCATGATGGCTTAAGAAAGGAAATATAACCATTATTTTTTATACGAAGTTTAAAAGACTCGTGTATTAGTCAGTTGGATAAAATATCCAAAGATAAATTGATTAGAGTATGGTTCAATTTAACACTCGTATACAGTTTTTAAATATTGTCATATAAGATTAAACAGAAGTTTATATTTGGTGCTCGATTTTCACTTCCAAGACCAAGATGTTTTTCTCTCATTTTTCTTGTTCTTTATTTTTTCTAATCATAAAATGGGTATGTCCTGAATTTTTATTATTACATATCTTTTAGATTGCTTAATTTGACTTTTATTTAGCCAATTTAAAATGTAAAAATGTTTCGTTTCCTTGTCAAATTTGAATCAGATTAAACTATAAAAAAAAAACATCAATATTAAGAAGAACTACTGGGTTGGCTCGTGTGATACGACAGGATTTTGTATGTATACATTGACCAACAAAAGGTTTTCCTCACGTGACGCATTGAGGAATATGTATACCAACTTACGTATTTACATCTAAACATAAATAAATTGTAAAAGAGCTCATTAAAATACTATATTACTAAACATAAACGTAATGTATAAAAAAATAAAATATCTACTTTTCATCGTCGTCGGATAGTCGAAATGGCTAATCATTTCATCGAAGTTACCGATTCAAACACGTGCAAAAGTTGTTTACGATGCAAAAAATAAATGTTTCATTTGACTAAACATAAACGTAAAATTAAAAGAACATAAATATCTACTCTTCAATCATTATCAATCAATCGAAGTGGAGTTTTTTTTTCCATAATGGTTTTTGTGAAAAAAAATATATTTATTAAGTGGTTGGGCTTTCCGTATTAGTGCACATGTGCAGTACAAATTTATTTATTTACTTTTTTTTTTTTGAAAATTTGTTTTCATATATAAAAAATAGCGATTTTTTAATAAAAAATTGTAAAAAAATTGGTATGTTTTTTAGGCCTTTTTAGTTAATTTTTTGATTTCACATTTAAACTAGTTTTCTCATGACTCATCCCTACACGTATATTATGTTTATATGTTATTCAATAAAAAAGTACTTTACTTATATCCTTATATTATGTTTATGTTATTCAATAAAAAAGTGAAAATACACTCAAATCAGTCGTTGATATATTTTCTTTGACTTATATTTTCTTTTATAAATAAAACAGTATAGTATATTTTCTAAAAATAACTACATCAGTTAAAAATATTTATAACTTTTTGACAATAATGGACCTTATAATTATTCGATGTATTGTTATCTTGATTTAAAACATAATATATTAAATAAACATGTCAAAAGATTTAAGTTTAACCGGTAAATAAAAAGGCTTTTCTTTATTATTATTTTTACAAAATAAAGTTTGTGGATTTAACTAAAACAGACAAAAATTTAAAAGTCTAAATCGCGTTCAAGTAAAATATTGTGTAAGAAAAACCCACATAAAATTATGTATTTCATGTTCGAACACACGAAAGAGTCAGTAGGTTCGAACCTACCAACTCTATAATATTATACTCAAAACGCGGTTTTGACTTTTAAGTTTTATTTAAATCTCGAAAATTTGTTTTTATTATATTATGTTTTAAGTTAATATATAGACAAAATTGCAAAAATCAACCTTTATGTTATACCCAAACTGCACTTCGTACCTTTTACTATAAAATCGGTAAAAACCAACTTTTATGTTCATGTTTTGCTACAGGTTTAACATTTACCACTAACACCGTTAGATTTCTTGGTTAAGTTACCTCACACATCTTTTTTTCATTTCATCAATACAAATTATATATTTATTTATGTACTATTGTAATATAGAGAAACAAAGTACGTGTTGTTCATCTCTCATTGGTTTCTTTTTACTTAAATACACCATTGGGCCCTCCATCATCTTCTTCCCTACCCACCACCTATCTCATCTTCTTTCCTACCCTCTACCTTCATTCTCGGAACCCTAGCCCATCGTCGCCGGAACTCAAAACCTAACCATCGCCGAAACTGAAACACCAACCATTACCCTATCTTCGGTCACAAAACAAGAAATAAATTGCAAATTCTTAATTACTTGAAGTCTAGATCATCTTTGGATCATCACCGGAACAGAAACCCCATCAAACTAGACCTTTCGTGACTAACCCTTTACCAAAATCAACCAGCTTACATTTTACATCAACCTCTGCTAATAGCCGCTGCCTTGTTGAGCGACTGCCTCTTCCCCGAAGTTGATTTCCTTGACGGGAATCATTTTTTACGACTGATGATGAGGCACGTTCTTCAAGCGAGTCCCCGTTTGATGTCTGGTTAACATAAGAATCAGCACCAGAACCAGTTGTCTCGTTATCTGCTTCAACTTCCTCAACGCCTTCCTTACCCGAACCATTTTGGGCAGCAGCCTTTTTGGTCTTCTTTTTTAATTTCTGATTCTTGGTAAGTTCGCCATTCGAAGTCTTGACTTCTTTAGAAGAACCAGATTCAGTCAAATTGTTATCTTTGCTTGAGAGAATAACATATGCACCTGTTTTTATTCTTTCTCTTTCTTGATCAATCATGGACAGAAGTAAAATATTTTCCTGCTTAAGATCCGTGTGAATGATAGAAAGCTGACGATGCAAGTAATCCAAACCACCTAAAACGTGCAAACAGATCTCCTTGACCTTGTGAAAAAACTGATCAAGATTGAAAGAGTTGAGTGTGATGCTTGGTTATTAATTTAAAAAGAATTATTAATTAGAAAGACTGGTGAAAAGACATTAATACCCTCACATGTAAAGCATGTGAGTTAAGTTAACCAAGAAATCTAATGGTGTTAATGGTAAAGGTTGAACCTGTAGCAAAACATGAACATAAAGGTTGGTTTTGCCGATTTCATAGTAAAATGTATGAAGTGCAGTTTGGGTATAACATAAAGGTTGATTTCTGTAATTTTGTCAAATATATAACTAGGTATCAGGTCCATTTTCAAAGAATTAAAAATATCTTTAACTAGATATTTAGGAATTAAGTATAAATATCGTGTGATTTTTAATATCATATTAGGAATTAATAAATGCATAATAATAATTATGAGGGTATAGAAGTTTTTATTTTAAATCAAAGTAGGTTTTATAAAAAAAAATAGTTTTTTTAATGAATTAGATTTATCCAATAAGGTTAGAAGTGAGAAAAAATAAATCAAAAACACCGTTTTAGTAAATAGTTTTCTAACAACACTATTTTGGTAAATATTTTTTCCACCAACACCATTATACAAAAAAACTCAATCGAAGTGTGTATATATTCCATCAAAGTTACCGGTCCAAGCACATCCACACATAGGGCTACAAACGAACCAAACGTTCGGCGAACAGTTCGTGAACTGTTCGGCGGGAAGTTCGTTTGTGTTCGTTTGTTTATTAAACAAACAAACACAAACAAGAAATTTCGTTCGTTTAGTTAAATGAACAAACATGAACAGAGGGCGCGTTCGTTTATTTATGTTCGTGAACGTTCGGTAACGTGTCCGTTTGTGTTCGATAGTTCATTAGTTTTTAGCTTTTATATTTTATTTAAATACTTCAAAATTCCTACAAATAAAATATTTAAAAAGTGTCAATGTATTATATATTTTGTTCATGAACGTTTGTTTGTGTTCGTTTGTTAGTATTTATGTTCATGAACATTAGTTTGTGCTCATTTGTGTTCATTATCGTTTGTTTTCATTCGATGCTTAAATTAACAAACGAACATGAACAAGTTCATTTCCTTAACAAACAAAGACGAACATAAAATCTTGTTCGGTAAGCGTTCATGAACAGTTCGTGAACACATATATTTCTTAACAAACACGAACAAGGAATTGTTCGTGTTTGTTTGGTTCGTTTGCAGCCCCACACGTCATCACGACGGAGTTACAGATCCAGAAACGTGTGAGTAAACATAAACATGTAATACAAAAAAAGTTCTACTCTTCAGTGTTGTCGGGTAGCCGAAGCTCATAAATTCTATTCCATTGAAGTTACCAATCTAAGCACGTGTAAAAGATAATTATTATATCAAAAACACTTAGTTTTAAATATAACTCAACTAGGTTTTTACCCGGGATTGCTTCCCGGGCTCGAGAAAGTTATTTAGATTAATTACTATTTGTTATTAATACGACCACATTACATCAACCATCTCATTCGATTCAACAACAATGTCTTCAATTCACCGAATTATATCATGAACCCATATTAGAGGTTGTTAGGATCTGGATTTCTTTTTTATTGTGTTTTTGTTTAAGAATTAAGAAGATGAACAAGTAATGCAGCAGAATTAAAATGGAAATAAACTTTGCACACAATCAAACAGAAGAAATGCTTTCAACACACATTTTAACATCTAGGAAAACATTGGAATAGGTACAAGTGGCAGTGATTGTGTGGTTGTTTGTGGTGGTGAAGTGTAACACCCCGTGTTTTCGTAAGTGAAAGTCAAGGTCAAAGTCAACGACCGATTCGCGCAACTTGACTGGTAGAAATGTTTTTATTTTATTTATATTATGTGGAGTAAGTGTTGTAAATTACAATAATCGATGAGTATTAATCGTATTTCAATCGACCTACGACTGTGAACTATAGGAAGTAACAATGCGATAAAGTTAATCAACTATTAATCAAGCTATGCTAATCGAATCGACATCGAATCGTAACTCGAACTACGTGATTTTACTTATTGTTACTACGTGTGTGTGCCTTACGTGTTACCTGTGCATGTTTATTTATGTTATGTTGTGGTAATCAAGCGAACTCAATCGAACTCGAAATCTAACTCTAATGCAATCGAACTCGAACTCAAATCACAACCGAACTATGATAGATGGTGGAAAATAGATTCCGCGAGACACGAAGTAGTTGGGACTGAAAGTAATTTGACTAGGAAACCCTATCTTATCGAACCGCTCGCAATCGAAATCGAAATATCGAGAATCGTCACGCGAAACACTTAAAAGGTGCAACCGATCGATCAGGCTCCCAGCCGATCGAACAGCCAGCCGAACGGGCTGCTGTCCGATCGGACAGGCTGTCCGATCGAGTTGCCAGCCGATCGGCCAGCCCTTTCCTCATTTGTCATCCTATAAATACCCCTGTCATTGTCATTCTTTCCACTTTTGGAAACCTCTGTTCGACCAGCACGCACAACTCGCCTTTTTCTCAGATTTCTCTCGATTCCGGTAAGTTTTCATCCTAAATCTTGTACTTTCTTGATCTATACACACTCCTACACCTTTCTATCTTTCAAATCTAAACTTTTAACCGTGAAATCATCAAGAATCAAGTGTTCTAGGATGATGTCATCATGGGTTCTTGAAGAACTTCATGTTTTGGCCTCAATCCACCAAGAATGACTTGGATCTAGTCGATTTCCACATAAACAAACAAGGATCTTTCATAGATCTGAATATATACATGGTGAAAAGGATTGAAGGATGGATTTTCCCAACTTTCTCCAACTCTTTTCACTCGAACCAGTGGAAACGGAACCTGAGCCGGTTTACAAATCACTTCAGTGGTTATACGGCTCAAGATCTGGGTTCTATCCACGAGGATAACCGACTTCGGGTAAAATGCTAAACTTCGTTCCGAACAGACCACCGGCCGGATTTGGGTGATTCCTGTCCAACCCGAGAAACCAAGTAAGAACGAGGCATCTATGGTTTTACTCACTGTCGAAAATACCTCGGTAAAACGACACACGAACAGAACGACCAAGTGTTAGACGAAAGGGACTGATCAGGTCAGGATGCTAACCGATCGGACTGCTGTCCGAACAGACAGCCAGCCGATCGGATAGTCAGCCGATCGACCAGCCAGCCGATCGGCTAGCACTTGGCCCCACATAATCGACTCGTTTTGAAGAATGGTATTGAACGAACTGTTGTTCGATCGAACTACTGTTCGATCGGACTACTCTCCGAATCATGAGATACTATGCTTCAATACTCAATCAATTTTCAACATGCTCAATGCACCAGAAGTGCCACCCGATCGAACAGCCGTCCGATCAGGTGACACCCTGTTGTCCGATCGAACAGCAGTTGTGCTATTCGATCGATCAACCATCCGATCCATTGTATCACACTTTACATTCATTAAAGCCTTTGACTTGTTGACTTGCCAACCGATCGAACACCTGTCCGATCCAAAGGCTAAACTTTGAAATTCTGTTGAATGCCTAACCGATCGGGCTGCCGGCCGATCGAACCACCGTCCGATCGACCGACCTGAAAGGCAAAGGTACTTCAATGTTTTCAAAATGCTACAACGAAAACTTCAAAGGTCAAGCCATCATACACAAACACATCCTTCTCAAAGGAAGGAACAATCCACTCAAAGGTCAACGAAAACACATCCTACCGACCAATCGAACAGCAGACCGTACGGACTGTCAGCCGAACGGTCAGCCGTCCGATCGAACTGCCGTCCGATCGACCAGCTGTCCGACCCCTCAATACTTGTTTCTTGTTTTACGTTTCACTTATCGTTATGCTACCGAATCTATTCAGGCTAACCGTAATCGCTAAGCGCTCCCTTCAATCCATAAATCGCTGTGAGTATACTCGATCCCTTTTTACTTTAAGCACTTTTGGGTGTTACATACGTTACGAATATTCAAACTACAACTATCACACTACTCAAACTATTTGAACGCTAACCGTTAATGCATGTTATACGTGGCTTATGAATGCTTGTTTGTTATGTTTACACATGGAATGTTGTCTACCTGCCTTAGCAACGATAGTACTATAGTTTGGACTCAGCACCCGTTTACACGGGGGTTGTTAAGGATCTTTTACTTGCATGGATTACGGTGGTAATCATGTATTGCGAACTGCCTCAGGCAGTCAACCCGCAGTCATTGGCATCGATGGATCTATGTCGATAACTAACGTGCTTCATTTCACTATGTGTACGTGCTGGTTATGCGTAAACGAATTCGAACTCTATATGCTATTCAGTGGCGAAGCTTGAGATTTCCGACCGGGGGGTCGAAAACGTACACACCCAAAAATTTCTATAAAACGGTGGGTCGAAAACGTATATACCCAAAAATTTTTATACGAAAACTACATACTCTCCACTACTGAGCGAAAAGTTCGGGGGGTCGGCCGCCCCCTCCCGCCCCCACTATCCTACGCCCTTGATGCTATTATCAAACTTGTATGCTCACCTTTACATTATATGTATTGACTTTTATTTTAATGTATGTGACAGGTGCTTAGGATGCATGTGTGGTAGGAAATTGAAGCTAGAATAAAGCTTTAGAGCCCAACAAATAGTTGTCTGTGGATAACGAACTAGGGGTCTCTAGAAGCAGATAAACAATTGCTACTTATTTAAATCTGAGTTGTCGAAACAGAATATTTGTCTTGATGCTTGTCTGTAACAATTATTTGACTGTTTGAGATACGGTATGGGACGTATTATTTAAATTGAATAGTTTTGATAATTGTTGTGGAAACTTCTGGACAATCTGTTTCGCTCAGTGCCATGCCCTGATGAATTCCGCCATCGGTTGGGGTGTGACATGAAGTGTCATCATCTAGGACAACATTGGTTACCCTTCTCCTTTTGGGTTTAGGAGAGGTTGGTGGTGTTTTGATGGATTGAGTGGTAGTGATTTGAGTGGAAGGTTACTGACTAACAGTTGTTGGAACAACTGGTGTTTCAACCACTGAAGCGGTAAGACCCGTGTGCAAACACGGGTCGATTCTTAGAAAATTATGCATAACATATATTGACAGAATATATAGATATGTGTATAGATATTGTACCAAAACGTGTTATTTATTATAGCTAAAAGACAACTATAAGTAAATATAAAAGATATTTAACATGCATAACATATATTGACAGAATATATAGATATATGTATAGCTTTGATGATTTAAACATACCTTTGCCAATATTACAGTGTTGAAAATGAAAATAGTAACTGACTATAACTATCAGTGGATTAAAACACTGAGCTTTAACAACAATCATTATATAAACAGTAATTCAAGAATCTTCCTTCTCCAAAAAAAAAACAATATTTTAACCCATCAGTCATTTCAATCCCCTTCAACCTCCACAAAACACTATTTTAACCCAACAGTGGTTTTAAACCACCATTTTAACCAAACAGCGGTTTCAACCACAGTTTTCTCAACAGTAGTGTCACGGCCCCCGACCCGGTTTTACCCATTTCAGAAGCCGCGGGACAGAAAACCCGTGGTAACTAATATGATGGCAGCGGAATTTTAACAGGATCTTTTAAAGCTTGAAAATGCCCAATTTATTTATTTCACAATTTGGGAATAACACCCATAATTTACAATAAAGGTGATTTCTCAAGGAAATCCCCTATTTTACAAAAACATGTTTATTTATTTAATTGGGCCACTTCTTCAAGCTTGGAGTGCTACACGACACTTTTCCTGGATCACGGCAGATCACCTGAAACATGTTTTAAAAAGATTTTATCAGCAGGGAAATACTGGCGAGTCACTCAAGTTACATAAAACGACATATTGTTATAATATACAGTATTAAGGGTGATTATATTGTTTCTATCAACCAATTACCCCAAATCGGTATTTGTCACTCGACTGTATCTGTGACTATGGTCAGATCACCCATTGGCTAACCCGTTGTCCAATGGTGACGGGTATCAAGTAATGTATACAAAACCCCATATACCGGCAGTAATTGAAGATTACAAAGTCTTAATCCCTATAATTATAACTGGAAAACATTTAGGGTTTTGTAAAGAATTTTAAATAAAAAGAGAATGACTCACATTGCAGATTTAGACGGGCAGTGTTTAGCCTATTGATTTTAGCCTGGTTAACCTAATTCAAATAATAATGCACACGAAAACTAGGTCAGTAACTTAATACAACTTTTACGACAACTCACGAGATTCAAAACCTTCACGACGAATGACAAAGTATAGCCCAAATACGGGCAGCACTTAAACATCAATCGGATTGGTTTTTATCGATCGGACAATAAATCGTAGCAGTGATCGAGTTATTACCCTGTTATCGCGGCAGAATTTCGTGCTGTGTGTGTGTTTTGAAGTAAACAGACGATATCTCAATGTACGAAACGAGTTTTTACGTCGAACCAACGCCAAAATTCAAGTGCCAATGCCCTACATTTATACTGAAAAATTGGCTCCCTCGCATGGCGTGAGAGCCTCTCGCGTGGCGCGAGGGCACCCCCTCTAGCATAGGGTTGCCTCGTGTCTAACTAGCTTGGGTGAGTCGACGGTTTGTTAAATTTCGAATTCGACAACGAACTGTTTAGATAATATCGATTAGGGAATACCCCCCCCCCCCCTGAGTTTTAGGGGCCCTGATCCTAGTTTCGATTGTTCTGAAAATTTTAGGGGCCATGCAATATTACTTGGGAGTCTCAATTAGGGTTTCCTATTGGACAAAATAAAATAAGAAATAGTAATTTTAATGAGAGTTGTTACATCCTCCCCACCTTATTTAAAATCTCGTCCTCGAGATTTACTGGAATAAGTAGGGATACTTTCGCTTCATCTCTGATTCCAGTTCCCAAGTGTACTCCGGTCCTCTCTTTGAATCCCACTTAACTTTGACCAGCACTAGTCGTTTGTGCTTGAGAAACTTGACCTTTCTATCTTCTATCTGCAGTGGTTTCTCCACAAATTTTAATTTTTCATTTGCCTCTACATCTTGAAGAGGTACTACCAGGGATTCGTCAGATAGACATTTCTTGAGGTTGGATACATGAAATACGTCATGTACCCCAGCTAGTTCTTCTGGTAGTTGTAAGCGATAAGCAACTGGTCCTATTCGCTGGACTACTGGGAATGGTCCTACGTACCTTGGACTTAGCTTCCACTTCTTTCCGAACCGCACTACTCCTTTCCAAGGAGAAACTTTCAAAAGTACCTTATCTCCAACTTGAAATTCCAATGGCTTGCGTCGGTTGTCTGCATAACTCTTTTGGCGATCTCGAGCCGTTTTTAGTCTTTCCTTGATTTGGGTTATCTTGTCGGTGGTTTCCTGTACGCTTTCAGGACCTGATAATTGGCTTTCTCCTATTTCTGCCCAACAAACTGGAGTTCTGCACTTTCGTCCATACAGTGCTTCGAACGGGGCAGCTGCAATGCTTGCATGATAACTATTGTTATAGGAGAATTCAATTAAGGGTAGGTGGTCATCCCAATTTCCACCAAAATCTATTACACATGCTCGGAGCATGTCTTCCAGGGTTTGGATCGTCCTTTCACTTTGTCCATCTGTTTGGGGATGATAAGTTGTACTTAAATTTAATCGCGTCCCCATTGCTTCTTGAAAACTTGTCCAAAAATGTGAAGTGAAACGACTATCTATATCCGACACAATAGAGAGTGGGACTCCATGTAAGGATACTACTTCATCTACATACAGTTTTGCCAACCTTTCCATGCTAAAGGTTTCCTTCATGGGTAGAAAATGAGCTGATTTGGTTAATCGATCCACAATTACCCAAATCGCATCATTACCTTTTCTGGTTTTGGGCAACTTAGTAACAAAATCCATAGTTATTAGTTCCCATTTCCAAACAGGCATTTCCAATTGTTGGAGTAACCTAGAAGGTTTCTGGTGCTCTGCCTTAACTTGTGAACAAGTCAAGCACTTAGACACATATCTAGCTATGTCCTTTTTCATTCCTATCCACCAGAAATTATTCCTTAAATCTTGGTACATCTTATTATTACCAGGATGCATGGTATACCTAGATTTATGGGCTTCCTCTAAAATCTTATTTCTTAATTCTCCTTGCTTAGGTACCCAAATCCTTCTTTTGTGGAATCTCCAAATCCCATCAACTCCTTGCTCTAATTCCTTTATTCTTCCTTTCATTCCTTCAGCATCATCCTTAATTGTTGTGGCTTGAACACTCTTCAGTTGTTCCATTAAGTCTAATTGTAAACTTAATCTAAGAGCACGAACTCGTCGTTGTTTCTCATGATACTTACGACTTAAGGCATCTGCAACTACATTAGCTTTTCCTTCGTGCTATTGAATATCACAGTCGTAATCACTCAAAATTTCCATCCATCTTCTTTGCCTCATGTTTAATTCTTTTTGCTCAAATATGTATCTTAAACTCTTATGATCTGTATAGACTGTAAACTTACTGCCATACAAATAGTGTCTCCAAATCTTAAGGGAAAAAATTATTGCTCCTAATTCTAAGTCGTGAGTCGTAGAAATCTCTTTGTGCTTTTTCAATTGCCTTGAGGCATACGCAATTACCTTTTTGCGTTGCATTAGCACACATCCTAATCCTAGCTTTGAAGCAACATAGTAAACTTCAAAATCTTCTGTCCCTTCGGGTAAGGCAAGAATTGGGGTATTTGTTAACTTTTGCTTTAAAGTTCTAAAAGCCTCTTCCTGTCTAGGTCCCCATTCAAACTTAATTGTTTTACAGGTTAGCTTAGTTAATGGCACAACTATCTTAGAAAAATCCTTAATAAAGCGCCTATAATACCCAGCTAATCCTAGAAAACTTCTAACTTCCGTAGCTGATTGCGGGACCTTCCATTTGGTGATTGCTTCTATCTTAGCAGGATCTACGTGAATACCTTCATGATTCACCATGTGACCTAAAAATTGTACCTCCTATAGCCAAAATTCACACTTCGAGAATTTAGCGTAAAGCTTTTCCTTTCTTAACAAAGTTAAGAGTGCATGCAGGTGCTTACAATGCTCTTCCTGGCTTTTGAAATAAATAAGTATATCGCCGATGAAGACAATTACAAATTTCTCCAAGTACGGTTTACAGATTCTATTCATCATATCCATAAATGCTGCTAGAGCATTTGTTAGTCCGAAAGGCATAACTGTAAACTCGTAGTGACCATACCTAGTTCTGAAAGCGGTTTTAGGTATGTCTTCTTCTTGTACCTTCAATTGATGATATCCGGAGAATAAATCTATCTTAGAAAAATATCTAGCCCCCTGAAGTTGATCAAAAAGATCATCAATCCTAGGCAATGGGTATCGATTCTTAATTGTAACCTTATTCAGTTCCCTATAATCGATACACATTCGCATCGAACCATCCTTCTTCTTTACGAACAACACCGGTGCTCCCCACGGGGATGAACTGGTTGTATGAATCCTTTATTGAGCAATTCATCTAATTGCTTTTTCAATTCTAACATTTCAGAGGGTGCTAATCGGTAGGGTGCTTTAGCTACGGGTGTAGTTCCAGGAATCAAATGAATTCTAAATTCTACCTCCCTATCTGGTGGTAATCCTGGTAACTCCTCTGGGAATACATCCGAGTATTCTGATACTACAGGAATTTCCTTAAGTTCCTTACGCTTAGTGCTAATGATTACCGAAATCATATACACTATTCTTTGCTTTCGTTCATAATTAGCAACTTTCATTACTGAAATGAACTTCGTTGGTTTATGCGGCTTATCCCCTGTAATCATAATTACTTCTCCTATAGGTGCATGAATTTCTATAGAATTCTTATCACAGAGGATTCGAGCATGGTTGGCTACTAACCAATCCATTCCTAATACGACATCGAATCCAGCTAAATCCATGGGTAATAGGTTTGCAGAAAATTTATGACCTGAAAGTTCTATAGTTTCTTTTTGCAAAACCGTATCTATGTTAACAGAGTTCCCGTCTGCCGTTTCTACGGTAAAAACTTGCCTAAGTTTTATTAAAGGTAACTTAAGAGCTTGGCAGAATGAATTATTTATAAAACTTTGGTTTGCACCAGAGTCGAATAATACTTTCGCATAAACATTGTGAACTAAGAACGTACCAGCTATTACATCAGGAATTTGTTCGGCTTCCTGTGTGGTCAATTGGAAGGCTCTTGCGTTTTTATTGTTAGTCCCTTCAGTAGGTTTGGCCTTGTTATCTGCTGGTTTGACCAATTTAGGGCATTCTGGTCTGAAATGCCCAGCTTCTCCACAGTTGTAGCAAATCTTTGTTTTCTTTCTGCAATCTTCTTCACGATGTCCTATAGCTTTGCAGAAGTTGCAGGTTTCATTACATTTTCCAAAATGTTTCTTTTTACAGTTCCTGCAGAACAGCGGAGTGGAAGATGATCCAGTTCCCTTTCTCTCGAAGTTGCTATTATTACCCATACGAAATCCTTGGGTAATTTTCTGGGCCAGTTCCTTCTTTTTGTTTTCTTCTCGTGTACGCACCAGTCCGTCAGTCAAAGTGTTAGCTAATTCCACCGCATCATCGATCGTGCGGGGTCTCGCAGCTTTGACAATATCACGGATCTCGCTAATTAAATCCCCAATGTAGCGAGAAATAAGTACCGGTTCTGGCGAAGCCAGAGTAGGCACAATTCGAGCATATTCGAAGAACTTCGAAGTATACCCTCGACAATCAACATCCACCATTCGGTGGCTCAGGAATTTGTTCGCCATTTGTTCTTTTTCATATTCTGGGCAGAACTTTCTTTCCACCAAACGCTTAAATTCTTCCCAACTCATGGCATAAGCCAGGTCGCTTCCCTTGGCTTGCAACACCGTATTCCACCATTCTAATGCTTCTTCCTTGAAAAGGTGAGAGGTATACATGACTCTATCCTCCTCGGCACATTTACTTATTTTAATTACTGCCTCGGTTTTCTCCAACCAACGCAGTGCAGCAGTTGCCCCTTCATTGCCTGCGAACTCGACAGGTTTACAAGCAAGAAATTCCTTGTAAGTGCAACCAGGCGTTGCAGCTTTCATTCTCTTAAGTATCGGGGCTTGAATCAAGTTGTCGTTATCGCCGCCTCCATTAACACTATTACTGAAATCATCATCGTGCGTGCGTTTACTAGGGTGAGCTTGTGAAGGCTCAACAGGACTTTTAACCGCAGGGACGATTACTGGAATAGCATAGGCTATTCCTTTAGCGACGATGTTTTCTATGTCTTGTCTATTAAGAAAATGATCTTCATTGTTTTGCTCAGATTGATTAACCTCGTTAACTGGGTCATTATCAGCGTGTTCCATCTGGTAATTAATATATATAAGTTATTAACACAAAATGAAAAACAATCACATAATAAAATAATCGCACATAATCATCTCAACACGTATAGCCAAAATTGTCGATTTTTTTACTTCCATATTTTATATATTACTATGCGTCTGTACACACCAGTTATCTTACAAAAGTTTTATTTTTAAGTTATTTTACAGGATTATATATTTTTTTTATTATGATTATTATTATTTTGTTATTATACAACCACAATCACACAGTCACCCCACCACCGTCAGCTAGCATCTCAGAAGCGACGTTCCCTCTCGTTGTACTTCCATGATATCATTTCCCCTACTTCTCGAATTCTATTCCCTGCGTCCACCAACTCCTCGCCATAGTGGCGGAGTTCAGCCAGGTTCTCGGTGCTCATTGGTGGATGTAGTGGAGGCTCAGGGTCAAATTGGGGGAAAAAGGTATTAGGGTTATTCAAAAGGTTCTGAAATTGCCAGTCAGTTGTCCACCATTCTTCCAGCTCTTCTGGTAGAGGTCGGGGGTGGATAATAGGATCTGGGATAGCAGGCTCTAGATTAACGGGAAGTTGTGCTTCCACTGGGTAATTGAAAAGGTTTTCTGTAACACCACGTAAAAACGTGTCCAATTATGTATAGACACGTGTCCTAAACCCAAGAAGTGTGAAAGATTTAGTTTAAAGGACTAAAGTTGACAAACAGTGAAACTATGAAACCACAGGGACTAAAGGTGTCAACATGCCAAATTTATGCCTCTGAATGACCATACATGAAGAAAATATTCTTAAATGGGTGATTAATTGGATATAAGAAGCCGTTTGTAAAAATAATCGGAAGATTATAAAACTACAAGGGTTAAACGTGTCAACATGTTAATTCTGACCTCTGAGTGAATTTTTAACGAAACCGAGGCTTTGAAAGATTCAATTATACTCCCAAGAATAAGTGATAAAAATTTCACGTGGTTTCGAGATCGTTAAGCATGTTTTCAAGACTTTGGGCTATAAGTGTCAACTTGACGAAACTTGCTTTTATAGTGATATTTAACGAACCCGAGCCTAACGAAGTTTGTTTATATATCCTTGAGCCTCAACAAACTGACTACAAGGGCCTTATATGTTAAAAATGAGGTTATAAAAGGTTTAAATGGACCAGGGACTAAAGCTGCCAAGTTACAAACTTGTTTTGCCAGTTAAACCAGCCTACGCGGCCCGCGTAAGCCTCCTCTATGGCTTACGCGGCCCGCCTCAGCATGCCCAGCTCAGAATTTGGCTGCCAGGTGCGAGTTTTGGTTGTTCCACCGCCATAACGTAGATTGTATCGACCTAGGGAGCTATATATCGGTTTATTTCATCAACTAGGACACCTGGGGTGATCCTAGGATGCCCCATAACATATGTGATTGATACATAATCTTGCAAAGTAGTATATAAGGACATTAGTTCTTGAGTTCCTATGCACACTTGCAACCATTTTCTATTCTACAACTTCTGGAGCTTGCTTAGGACAAGGAGAAGATTATCAAGTGTAGAAAAGACAGCTAGGACCATTAGTAAGCCTCTAATTACTTGCTTAGTCGTTTTATTTAGCTTAATTACTTAGAAGTCAAACTTGTCGTAAATTAAGTTTAACTTTCGTTTTAATTACATATGGACCAGCCACTGATTAAATTGAAAGTGGTTATGGAACCATATTATGGTAGGTAACTAACCCCTAAAAGGACACCTCCTAATTATCTCGTTTGACTAGTCAATTGTCGGGTCAAAGTAGTTTGACAAAAAGTCAAACTGGACAGAATGTTTGAAAATGACTAAAATTAATAAAACAGAAGTTCTAAATTATATTTTAACATTCTAATGACTTTGTAATTAATATTAGAACATGTTTTATCAGTCCTAACCTGGCAATTAATAGTCTAAAGTCATTTTATAATCGAAAGTCGCAAAAGCTTGACTTTTGCTTTGAATTTCAGTTCTGACTCATTCAAGCTTAATTCTTCCATGTTTTAAGCTTCCATTAGAGCCACATTACTTAGTAGTATAACCCTCTGGAGTTATAGTACATGGTTCTTAATGGTTTGAATTATATGCACATGATCGTTAATATGCTCAAAAATGCCATAAACGCCTTTTTAACACAAAACAAAGATTTTTAACAATGTGAATGGACAAACACCTTTGCTACTGATATTTAAACTTGTTCCGAAAATTTGACATCAGTTTGAGCTCTAGATTAGGAGTTATGCTCAATAGCGTAATTAGAAAGCTTTTTATTAATTAAATGGCGTAATTAGCATAAAGCCTATCTAAACCCAACTTTTGATACCAAACTTTTTACCTACTGATGTAAAATAATATTTTGGGATTTTTGAATATTTTTATTTATTTTTAGACTGAACATAACATAGGATTATAGCTTGATTTCGGTAATTGTCGGTTTTACCCTTTTCATGCATAAAATGGGTTTTTACATAACATTTTGATGTCAAACTTTTTGCTACTGATCTTATATGATAAATAAAATATTTTGAACTTTATAAACTGATCAAAAACTCAGATTTCCTATTTTAACCCAAATATCCCTTAAAACCAACTTTTAAGCGTTTTTAGCACCTAGTATGGGTCAAAACTATTTTTAGCATATAAAACTTATTACCCACTGATGTTTTAAGATAATTTATATAATTAAGCAGTAATCCAAAGTTTTTAAACTCAGAAGTCTATTTTGACCTTTAAAGCTTATGTGAAATTACCAAAATGCCCCTACGGTGTATGGTTTGATTATATAAGATAAATTTCATATTTATAAAGTACCCTACTGTTATAACTTATAAAAATACATATTTTTACTGATTAGATCAGACCTGTAACCCAGTTTAATATTTAAACTCTTTTATGAGCGTTAAAATTACCAAAATGCCCTTATGGGACTTATTTTGGTTTAAATTACTTTTTGGGCATATATGTTAACATCTTACTGACACATATTTTGAGCATAATAACGATTAAGACCTGTATATAATTTATTTGGTTACCCGTTACGCGTTTATGCGTTCGGGTCGGTTTACGTGACTAGTTTACGTAAAATAGCCGAAACGGGCTTAACCTTATCATTTAATACTCAATTTCCAGAATGTGTTTAGTTTACCCATATTATACAAGTATACAAGCTTGTCGGGTCTAAACCACATTCTATTCCGGTCTCCGCTTAATCTAGCGTTTAGAATCGAAAGGTTTCCTTCTAGCTAGTCGGTCTAAGTCCTTGACTAAATTAAAGACCCGTTAGCATCCTAATAGGTTAATAAACCTTCTATACAGATTAAATAGCTTCCGGTAGAAGGTGTCTTCAAAAAAGCTTTAGGATTTTACTGCTAGCATCAGGTAAATACTTTTAACTTATTTTCCCTTATACGGGCTTAGGATATGGTATTATTATAATACCACTTGGTCGGGTATGAAATCACTTAATCGGATTGTGATTAATAAATTTACATAACCCGTTTTATTCTGTCTTGTTTGATAACATAAGCATTGGGGGTTAATACGACCGTGTCCTGGATATCCTCAGCTCATTTCATTTGAAAATGGCCACGACCTATGCACGGGGTGTAGGCATACACCTGACAGATGCAAATGCTAAAAATATAAACCCATATGTTGGGGATAACTCCTTTGTGGGTTCTATAAGTGGTGAGTCGGTTAATCAAGACCGGCTTCCAACCGGCCCCAATTGTAAGACAAACATGTAAATCTGTATACAATATTATCTTTAAATAATTGTCCCAAGTTATAAAAGATTTGTGCCATGTGCACTTAAATCAATTTTCATAAATGTTTTTAAAAGAGTCAGTTAATTGTATTTACCAGTGTAAACTGACGTATTTTCTTAAAGACTGATTTGACAGGTACCTCTCGTAATAGGCTGCAGCTATTAGGTGTCATAAGAGGATCTTGCAAATCCATAGATGCCTGAAGTCTGTTATTTTGTTTCTTTGTATTTATTTATGATCCGCCTGCGGATCTTATTACATTCCAGTCTGTATATTCTTTCACCCGAACACTCAGACATTATGGTTTGTAATAGTTTATTCACCAAGCCTTCCGTTGTGCTATTATATTGTGTGTATTGATTATAATGATATCAACTACGTCACGATACTCCCCGCCGGGCCCACCGGTAATATGTGGAAATATCGGGGTGTGACATTTTCATCGGCAGGTCCGATGAGGTCACTAAGTGCCAGTTTATGATCCAGCTCCTCCCATGATGGCATTTCCTAGGCTTGCCTAGAACTTTCCCCAATCTCTATTCCTTTTCCTTTATCCATCGGATCCTCAGTCTTTTTAACTTTCGGTGCTGTTCTTTTCTTCCTACGCACACGCCTCCAGCCCACGAATCTTCTTCTTTTCTTCGGCCTTGGTTTCTCCGGAGGTTGGGCTTGGAATTCCATAGGTTCATCAGCGTCGGCCCTATAACCGGAAAAATCCCCGGAAACTTCCATTTCAGCAGAATGGATAGTGATATTATGAAGAGCTTCAGATAACTCATTCATGCTGATAGCATATGTGAAGAAACACACAAAAATTCTAAGTTAAAATTTTGTAACATAAATTTTCACAGACTCACAGAATAGCAATCAGAAAAATTAAGTATATCTAAATACTTAATTGGCTTAAATCAGTGGCTCTGATACCACCTTTTTCTGTCACGGCCCCCGACCCGGTTTACCCGTTTCAGAAGCCGCGGGACAGAAAACCCGTGGTAACTAATATGATGGCAGCGGAAATTTTAACAGGATCTTTTAAAACTTGAAAATGCCCAATTTATTTATTTCACAATTTGGGAATAACACCCATAATTTACAATAAAGGTGATTTCTCAAGGAAATCCCCTATTTTACAAAAACATGTTTATTTATTTGATTGAGCCACTTCTTCAAGCTTGGAGTGCTACATGACACTTTTCCTGGATCACAGCAGATCACCTGAAACATCTTTTAAAAAGATTTTATCAGCAGGGAAATACTGGCGAGTCACTCAAGTTACACAAAACGACATATTGTTATAATATACAGTATTAAGGGTGATTATATTGTTTCTATCAACCAATTACCCCAAATCGGTATTTGTCACTCGACTGTATCTGTGACTATGGTCAGATCACCCATTGGCTAACCTGTTGTCCAATGGTGACGGGTATCAAGTAATGTATACAAAACCCCACATACTGGCAGTAATAGAAGATTACAAAGACTTAATCCCTGTAATTATAACTGGAAAACATTTAGGGTTTTGTAAAGAATTTTAAATAAAAAGAGAATGACTCACATTGCAGATTTAGACGGGCAGCATTTAGCCTACTGATTTTAGCCAGGTTAACCTAATTCAAATAATAATGCACACGAAAACTAGGTCAGAAACTTAATACAACTTTTACGACAACTCACGAGATTCAAAACCTTCACGACGAATGACAAAGTATAGCCCAAATACGGGCAACACTTAAACATCCATCGGATTGGTTTTTACCGATCGGACATTAAATCGTAGCAGTGATCGAGTTATTACCCTGTTATCGCGGCAGAATTTCGTGTTGTGTGTGTGTTTTGAAGTAAACAGACGATATCTCAATTTATTAAACAAGTTTTTACGTCGAACCAACGCCAAAATTCAAGTGCCAATGCCCTACATTTATACTGAAAAATTGGCTCCCTCGCGTGTCGCGAGGGCACCCCCTCTAGCATAGGGTTGCCTTGTGTCTAACTAGCTTGGGTGAGTCGACGGTTTGTTAAATTTCGAATTCGACAACGAACTGTTTAGATAATATCGATTAGGGAATACGCCCCCTGAGTTTTAGGGGCCCTGATCCTAGTTTCGATTGTTCTGAAAATTTTAGGGGCCATGCAATAGTACTTGGGAGTCTCAATTAGGGTTTCCTATTGGACAAAATAAAATAAGAAATAGTAATTTTAATGAGAGTTGTTACAAGTAGTTCCAAACATTTGTTTTCATCCATCTGTTGACCAAAATTAACAGATATATCAACCACTGTTTTATTTTCAAACATTTGTTCCCAATAACAGAGCTTTGATCATTTAAACATACATTTGCCAATATTACAAGCTTTTACACTCTCAAACCTAAATATTTATTTACTTAATTTAAATAACAAACATGGTTAATAATTTTAACACAACTAATTATATAATAAACAAAGTTCAAAAAAGCAAACAACAATCAATAGAATACAACATACTAATTCCAAATCAATGCGCGAAACAGCATACAAAGATCTGACGGCTAAGTATTATCCACGTCAACCTCTGATGAATAATGGATGACAGTTGTTAGGAAATCACTGATGAATCAATATCAGTAGTTTACAGTGATGAAAATGAAAACAGTAGCTGACTATAACTATCAGTGGATTAAAACACTGAGCTTTAACAACAGTCATTATATAAACAGTAGTTCAAGCATGTTCCTTCTCCAAAAAAACTAAATTTTAACCCAACAGTCGTTTCAATCCCCTTCAACCTCCACAAAACACTATTTTAACCCAACAGTGGTTTTAAACCACCATTTTAACCAAACAGTAGTTTCAACCACGGTTTTCTTAACAGTAGTTCCAAACATCTGTTTTATTTTCAAACTTCTGTTCCTAATAACAGAGTTTTGATCATTTAAACATACCTTTGCCAATACTACAAGCTTTTGCACTCTCAAACCTAAATATTTATTTACTTAATTTAAATAACAAACATGGTTAATATTTTTAACACAACTAATTATATAAAAACTACAAGTGTCAAACAGCATACAAAGTTCATCCATCTGTTGACCTAAGTCAACAGATGTATCAACCACTGTTTAATTTTGAAACATCTGTTCCCAATAACAGAGCTTTGATCATTTAAATAGACCTTTGCCAATATTACAAGCTTTTACACTCTCAAACATCAATATTCATTTACTTAATTTAAATAACAAACATGATTAATAATTTTAACACAACTAATTATATAAAAATACAATTATATAAAAAATACAATTGTCAAAATAGCAAATAGCATTCAATAAAATACAGGATCCTAATTCCTAATCAATTGGTGAAACAATAGTTTCGATAAGTAAAGCTCCTTTCGGACCATTGTAGTTGTCAACATGTTGGAGGTATTTCAGAAGTTCGTTGCTCAGATCAACTTCAATCATATCCCCCAGATGCTTATTATCAGCCACTTGTTGTCTTCAATTATATTAGTACTTCGGCGACTATCTACATAATCAACTACACGAGGATTATTGAAAACAAACACCTTCATCCAGCCTTCTTCTTCATATCTGAGCAAATCAGCAGTTAGCTCAGCAGACTTTCCAATAACAATCAAATGCAACCTCTTTGCGATGGTCAAAAAATGCCCTTGGCAAGGATTGACTACAATACTCTCGGGAAAATGAAGCATTCTGAAAGTCTCACTAACAACATCAAAAGCAACGATGTTCCTCTCACCTAGTGGATACCAATAATTTGAAACCATAAAATATATGGTTTTATCAGCATAAACTCCTGTAGACCATGAATAACGACTTGAACCATAATTGTTTACGCTACCGAAATTTATTGTTCTCCATGACTCACGACGACGTGAGTAAACACGAGCAGCAGTTACATTACCGTAACATCTGATGTTCAGCACTTTCAGATCATTGAACTGATCAAAATAAATTCCACCAGTATCAGAGTTTCGAGGATGATTGTAATTGAAGTAGTCATCACACAAAACCTTATACCGCCTGATAGTTGGATTCCAAAGAATCAACTGACACTAAATCCATTCATTGCAAACTAACAACAAACCATTAAATGAAGATAGAATACGTAAGAAGCTAGGGTGCACATTGTTAGGAAAACTTAAGGTTTTGCTTCTAACAACATCCAAGTTACCACCAACTACGTCGTCAATGATAATTGACGTGTCTTTAAAGGATAGTAGTTTCTTTTGTACTGAATCTCCACTTCGGATAGCATGCATCGTCTGAAATGCATGACTTGACAATTCCCTATAAAAATTCTTGGAAAGACGTTTGAAACGGCCAATATCTTCTGCAGAGAGCCTTGCTAAAATCTCGTCAACAATCACTTGAAACCCAAATTTTTCTATTCTGCAGAGAGCCTTGTGAAAATCTCGTCAACAAAATTTTTGAAGATGATTGAGTAGATGGATGAAAACGGTAATGATCAAAACCTCTGCCCAATGTATTTTATATACCTAATGAAGGCGGTTATGACTAAATACATCGTCAGACGAAAGAATATGATGCGACACTCGTTAGGCTTTTAATGCATTTACATGGGAAAATATAAAATTAAACACGTTATTATAATTACAATTAACCTATTCATTTACCTATAAGACGCCTTTACCATAAGACAGAAGTGATTGCTTGACGTGCATTAATTGCAAAGTACATATCCCAAGGCATTTTGAATTTGAAATTACCGGCAATTTCAAAACCACTGCTATGGTATATGCTTGCCAAAGGAAACATCTGCTAAGTTATACTTTCTTGGCTATGGGCAGTAGTTTGCTGATCTGATTTGAAAGCAATTGTCATGATGACTTTTCTAATAGCATTAATTACTGATTTGATTTGCAACAAATAGTTATCAAGAATTTTTTTTATTTTTTAATTTAACTTTAAATTTTATCATGAAAACAATGTTGGAGTAACTCTTATCTCATTGGAATGTAACGATTAGGTAAAATGGTAATTTCATTGTAATTCTAGTTTTTATTTGATATTTTCAATCTATCAATAATTAACACCGTCAATAATAAAAATGTGAGCAGTGGATGTTTTTTAGGAAAACAAATGATGGTCAATATCACTGGATGTCAACAATAAAAATGTGAGCAATGACTATTATTTAACTATCAGTGGATAGCCAACAGTTATTGAAACACTGATGTTTAGTCAGACAGTGGTCAACATGAAGATTGAAGAAACAGAAGCTGTCTTTCAACAGTGGATAACATTTAACAATCAGATGTTTGAACCAAATCAGTGGTTGTAACAGACTTTTAAGGATTAGTGAAAACTATCATTTTTAACTATTTTGAGATTGTTTGACCTTAAACAGATATTTGACCTTCTATATCAGTTGTTTTGAGTTAAACAAATGTTTGGACATAAACAGATGTTTGAAATTTAACAAATGTTTGACCTTAAAAAGAAGTTGGCCCATAAACATCTGTTTGTAAAAAAAGACAAATTTCAAGAATACTATACCCAAACAATCAAAATGAAGAGCTTAATAATCATCCAAGTGTACTTCATTTTTATTTAGTAGTATAAAGATTAAACCACTGTTCAATTTATAGTACAGATCAGTGATATGAAATCTAACAATCAAAATGGGGTTATGTGATAAATAGCGTTACATATAAACATCTCAGTGATATGAAATCTAAAATCTAACAGAGTATAAAACACTGATGTGATAAATATTGTTACATATAAATACTGTTAACATAAACAAAGGTAGAATATCTACTGTTGATGCTGAACCACTTTTGTTGTTGGACAGTGGTTCGTCTTTGAGTTTGTATAGGGTTTGTCTTGAGAGATAAAGTATAGCGAACCACTGCTACACTAAACACTGTTACATAAGAAACACTGATACATAAATACTAAAGTTGAATCCGCTGTAGATGCTGAAACACTATTGCTACTAAGCAGTGGTTTTCCTTTCGTTGATCAGGCTTTAGGTACATAAGTGCTTGTCTTTAACAGGGCTTTGTCTTCAACAGTGCATAGGCCTCATGAGTCAATAAGCCCATCAGTCTTTATAAGGAGCAGTGGTTAATTATAAAAGTCCTTAGCATGATCAGCTGTTATAACCACACCATAACCCTTTGAGAGGAAGCAAGTGTCCGTCTATTCATTTGAGAGGACTCATTGCATTACATCCATGTTGAAAAACATAATCCATAAATTTAGGGAAAATGGATTTGAAACATGGTAACCAAACAGTGGAGGATCTCATTCTACAGCTCAGATAAATTCAAGGGTATTCTCAAATAATGGTTCCTAGATGTTTGAAGAACGACAAAGACAGACAAATGTCCACAGTGCTGCTTCTTTGAACATTTGTCGGTCTTCAAACATCTACGAATCTACGAAGCATTATCTCATTGGAATGTAACGATTAGGAAAAATTGTAATTTCATTTAATTCTAGTTTTCATTTGATAATTTCATTCTATAATTAATTAACCACATCAACAATAAAAATGTGAGCAGTGGATGTTTTTTAGGAAAACCAATGATTGTCAATATCAGTGGATGTCAACAATAAAAATGTGAGCCGTGACTATTTTTTAACTATCAGTGGATAGCCAACAGTGATTGAAACACAGATGTTTGGTCAGTGAGTGGTCAACATGAAGAATGAAGAAAAAGAGGTTGACCATCAAACAAATCCTTGACACTATTAAACCTCTGTTGACTTACCAGACAGATGTTCAGACACAATTCAACATCAACATAATCTAAATATTACTGAAACACTAAATAATAAGTAAAAATAAAACACAACATAGATTCATAAAATTAAATTTATTCATTTATTCATGACCTTAAAACTAAAAGTCCAATAATTACATCACATACTGAAGAATATTAAAGTTCAAATCTAAGAAGAACAACAAGAATTAAGAAACTTTAGTTTCAACTCCATCGATTGCTGAACCTCTCGATGTATGTCCTTTAGCATCGCCATGAATTGCACGTCTCTATCACCGCACTCTATATTACTGACAACACAAATAAGAAACAAACCTAAAATGCAAAGGTCTCTTCTCAACTGTTGTAGCATGACGAGGTATGGTACTGGACCCGACCCAAGCGGTCGGACTTTTCTGTTATTTATTACTTTTATGTTAAATATTATTATTATTATTACGTACTAACCTGCGAAGCCCAGCGCATTGTAGTTTACATACTACACTAGGCTATGGGCTTGTAGAGACAACCCCTAACTGGGCCTGGCCCATTGAGGTTAGGGTTTCCCATATCTCCTATATAAGAAGGTCTCCACCTCCTTATTAGGGCATGGAATATGGGGCAAACACTTTTGTAGCTGGAAATAGGGGATTCTTCTCCTACCGGTCGTCTCTACAGCCCTGCTTTTCTATTTTCTTCTTATTTGCAGGTCTAGAATTCGGGCGAAGAAGACGAGATGTGGCCAGGTTCGTATCCATCATCGTAGAAGAACCGACCCGCTCAGGTTCATGTTTCTTCATTGGCGCCATCCGTGGGACCCCGGCAAACCACACCTTCGTTCTCCTTCGCTCATTGACCAGATCTACATCCCTTGAAATCTATAAACGATATCTCATTCAACTAAAGTTGTCCTAGATCGGGTACGTTTTTTCTTTCCTTGCACGGAAACTACTTGAAACATCTGATCACTTATTCTTGATATGATAAACGTCCACCCCCCCCTTCTTTTTTTTTACATTGAAACTATAAAAAGGAAGGAGGTGAAAATATGAAGTTTCCATGGATTTTTTTTTCTGATAATGGGTACATGTTGTAAAGCACATGGTGCCATACACAAACCATGATGACAGCCCATTCAAGATGTTGCATCAATTTCTTTATAATTATAATATAATATAATGATAATAATCACGAAGCAACTGATGTCCTATATTTATGCGGAACAATTTTGTGGGGAAGTACAATTCGTGTTGCACAAAACACAACCCATAAGAAAAATCCGGTGACTCATTCTTTGTCGGAGGTCGAGCTTTTGTTTGCCGCGTAACCTGTCGAAACAGGACCTTGACTTGGGAGCCCACGCACACGCGTCATGGTGCCATAGTGGGTCTCCGCCAATCGAACCATATTTATACATCGACATGTATTGATCGCACTTCTCCTGACGGATAACTTTTTGGCCGTACAATTTGGGCTGGTGAGCTGCGTCGACACCGCGCTTGTAAACATCAGCCACCGCTAGATAGGCTCCGCCGCTGCGCGAGTATACACCGTCTTAGCGGATAAACTCCGCCACGCAGAGCAGGTTGGCTCTATCACGCGGGTAAACCCCGATTACGTGTCATACTCCGCCGCACGGGTGAACTTTGTATCGCGAGTATATCGGCTACTGGACGTTCTCCGCCGCCGCGCGGGTACACTCTACATCTACTTTCGCGCCTCCCGCAATTGCATCTCGCGGAGCGGGTTTTCGTGCCAATCACCTTACACCAAGCCTCCTTTGCGCCATCAGCCTTCAACCACTTGTCCTCGACCACGCGTTATTAAGGAACTCTTGTGCTCGTCGGTTGTACTCTGTCGCCGTGAATAAACTCTGTCGTGAGAGTCCATCGCTTGCGAGACGCACTCCGCTACTATGGATAATTAAAATATCGCATCTGTAGTACTTAATTATTAAACCTAGACTTGACTTTATGATTGATACAACAAATGAAGTTTTCTTTTTCCTCTACCTAGTACCATTCACGATTAGCTGGCATGCCCCACATTGCCAACAGACATAAGTAACCATGCATGCATACTAACACACATGTATATGCACCACGCACATAAAAGATATCATAACAGTTGAGAAGGTTCCTTCAACGCCGTTGTTGGGGATTTTCTGTCCACATACTGGTCCGCGTGACTTCAAGACCCCATGTGATAATGGTTGCTTCCACAACGTGGTTGTGAAATTTCTAAATCAAACGCTTGGATTCGATTGAAACAATTCGATGGTTCCCTCGAACTTCTCACCTACTGGCACAGTATGCTACTGCGGGTCAAGTCCGTCGCGCAAGTATACTCCACCGGCCGGACTCACCACGTCACAACGGGTAAACTCCGCCGCGCGGTACACCGCCTGCCAGACAATCCCCCGACGCGGATAAACTCCATCGCGCGAGTACACTCTGCCCAGCCGCGGGTAAACTATGCCACGCGAGTACACCGCTTGGCGTACATGCTCCATCGCGCGGATGAACATCCTCCTTCGAAGAATAAGCTCCGCGAGAGCATTCTTTGTCCGCCGTAAGGCATTACTAAAACATTGTGAACCTTATTGTTGACCATGAAAGAAGCTAAATAGGCCAACTGGTATATTTGTCTGTAATAGTTGTGAAAGATTTAGATGGCACATGCTTAAACAATTGTACATGTCCACTTTTCAAAAATGCACCACATGTTAAACTTCAAAGATCTAATTTTGAATATAACAGTGAAGTAAAGCATGTGGTCAAATGGGTTTGACAACAGCGACATGTTTATCACCCTGATGTCATTGCTTGACGTTTTCATGGGTAAAACCTGTTACGCTACTATACCCCGTAGCGCGGGTAAACTCTGTTGCACGAGCATACTCCACCATGCAGTACGGTGCAACACCATCTGGAGGGTCAAAATTGTTTATATATTGCGGAGTATGGATACACAAAACCAACTTCCTTCGTCGCGCCACCCCGGCGGGCAACTGCACTCGTCTCGCCACCCATGGCAGACAACTTTGTTCGCCTCGCCATTCCTGGCGGACAATTTTCTTGGTCGCGCCACCTCTAGCAGACGATTTTCGTCAACGTGCCAAACTCAGGCGGAATCTTTTATCCACGTTACCACAATCAGCAGCGGGCATTTTTCATGATAATGCCAGCTCCGAAGATAACTTCTTGTGCCGCACCATTAACGACGCGCATTCCTTTGGCCATTTTTGGCTTGATGATCCCCTTTCAAGCATTGGTTGAAACTCGAAACGCCTTATTTTATGGCATTTTCCGGCGTGACTTGCTGTCTAATCAGCACACTCTTAGACGCCTTACCGGTTGAGTTGTGTGGTCATTCCTGCCCGCGTCGCTAACGGTGGAAGTTCTTGTTCACTCTGGAGCATTTCAAACAGACGTTTTATCCGCCTACACCGCTTCCGGCCAATTACTTAATAATTCCGCAACCTATGGCGGATGTTTCGGTTCACCACATTACCCCTGGCGGACAACCTTCTTGATCGCGCCATCTCTAGCAGACAATTTTCTCCAACCCGCCACTGTCGGTGGAAGCTTTTATTCAACCCGCCACCTCCAGCGGAAGCTCTTGTTTAACACGTCTTTCCTTCGGACGCATATTTTTCCACCCGCGCCGCCGCCTCGGGAATGCTCGTTTCCCGTAGCACTTCCACGAATGCTCTTATGCACCCTCCGCTTCTGGCGGACGTTTTTACCCATAGGTCGTTTCCAACAAAGGCCTTAGGTCACCCCACCACTACAACCGTTGCTCCCATCATACTCTCCCACACCGCGCCGTTAAAGGCATCCCATTACCCGCGCCTAGCGGGAAGGATTAGCCACTTCCGCGTCTGATACAATCGGGCGGGAGACTCATGTGCTTGCTTACGGATGAATGTAACTGCGGCGAAAAGCCATCTAGCCGACACGACCTTTGAAACCTACCCAAGCAAAGGACTTCCGCACTCACATACGTCCTGAGGTAGTGACATCGGCTGAAATCCGCCCCACATCCATATCATCCTACCCACCTAAACTAGCACCTTATTTTTTATTTTAATTACGTCGTGTGTGGATCACGTTTATCTCTTTAAACCACACCACATCTTACACCATTTTACATGGGTGGCCCTTACAAATATTATAAACAGACACTTTTATGTCCTTTAAATCTTTAACATTAATGGACATATTTTGTTACAGACCAGGTAAGGGGCATGTTGTATCATACAAATAAAGTATATATATATATATATATATATATACATAAATGAGAAGTCTTCAGTAGCTTTAAAACCCCTACCATCCTTGGGATGGCATGTACAAGTCAACAGTTACAAGACTTTATTTGTCTACAAATAATCCCTACTTGTTGGCTTCAAAATAAAGTGTAAACGTAGGATCTCATTTCTGATCATGCTTACATATCTCATTTGCGATAACATAATATACATGTTATATACTATATGCTTCGCACCATCGTCACATGTGGCACTCATTTATATTCATTACTTGAGTTCCAATGCTACTAACATTTATTTCTCAGCAATGAATTGGGGACTAACATGATGTAACCCCGCTACAACCTAGACTGGTTGCCTATTTGCGATGAATGCTCAAAGTGTTTAGCAATTTGTCTCTTGTCATCACATTACTAAAATTAGTTAGCGACAACAGGCCGGAGCCTAGATTGTTACCAAGAACTCGTTTGGCGTGAATACAGTGGACACTTATGGGCGACATATCAAGGAATCAGGACTCGCAAGCTATGGCATCATTATCGCTGGGTTTTATCGAATGTTTCGAACGTTCTGATGGTACCAAACAATTATTATTGGAGGATGGTGGTTCGGTACACCTCTTATTCATCAAGTATATTTTCATGATAAATAATTTGATAATAACTCTTACTTGATTGCATCATTAATTTAATAGATGGTCATCATTGCCTTTGATAAACCATTGGATAAACATGTCGTATTGACTTACATATGCCATATTTCTATATGTACTTTGATTAGCTTTTAAATTTAATGCTACTAATATATCTAGCATCATTATGCTGAAAGACGGCACATACGGGCGTTACCGGACCATATTGGTAGACATGGATGAAACTTCAGACGTTTCGAATTACACACCTAATGTTCCTTACTTGATAACGAGGGTTCACATACTGAACCAGAGGACTTACATGGTGTGTCATCGCTACAATTATCTGGACATTCCGGTTTTCGCACCACACAATTCTTGAGTAAGGACACAATCTTGGTACAACTCTTACATTCGTTACATTACTTGCTTGATGATTAATTCCAGTTAGGTTGTGTGCCACCAAACAACTTTATAGCACACTAAATAATTTGAGAATCATTTCATTGATTCAGTGACTACCGACAAGTAAATAAAAGAATTCACTGCTATCTCACGTAAAACTGTCTACAACTTGATATAGATGTCATATTTGGCTATATATGATATATTTTCATACGTACTTGAATTATTGCTTTTTGAGTACTTGAGTTCAATACTACTAACACAATTTAGCAGCAATGAACTGGGGGACTAGCAGGGTATAGTGCCACTACACCTTAAAAGTGATCATCTTCTCTCAGGCTGCCCATTAAGGTAATATCCACTACATATTATCCTGCATCGGGTCTCATATAATGTGGATATTTTGATTTAGCAAACGATATTTATGCTTCTCACATCATTTGTCCTACGACTATATCACTTGACACGCATATGCAAAAGAGTGGTCAAGACAAATGCACGACAAAACTAGTATACTTGATTATTCGAATAAGTATTCCACACTCTATGCGACAGGAAAAATACTTATTCGGATATGTATTCTCCACACCAGTCTGCGACATGGATAAAAGAAAACCCTCGCGCCACAATCAGCGAGGTAAGCAGACATGCCACCTACTATAAGAATTCCACACGCCAGTGCGCGTCCAGGAAAAGCACGTAGTAGCTTACATAAAGTGCTCATTCATGCCTAACGCGTACAAAGCATTTTATTATCTCAATAAGTGTTCACTCACGCCAAGCGCGTAGAAAGCACTTTGTTGTTCAAGTGTTCATTAACGTCGCGCGGGTTATAAAGCACTTTCTGATATCTACAAGTGTTCATATAAACATTTGTAAACACAACATACCACCGCATTTGAACTGCATATCACGGTAAAAAACTCTGGCACGAAATACTTTTCATGATAACAAAGTTAGATGATCAAATTATACAGCGCTAAAAGTGGGCATCTTGGTAATAGATGTATTCAACCACTACTATTCCAGTGGGTATCTTGGTAATAGATGCACAACCACTGATGAAAAACCAAGTACTTGTCCCACAATTATACAAACATTGTGGGGGAACATAAATAACGCTCTAAGCACCCTTCCGAGGTCACTGAGCATAGCAAGCACTTCTGCAGGGGTGCCTTGTATATCCTTCTTTCCGACTGCAACGATAATTGCTATAACCGGATCGTCAATAACAACGACTGGTATAACCACCAGCGGTTTCACATTCGCCTAAGGTGGCATAACATCCGCGTATGCGTCTATGACCACCAATGACTGTACATAACAACAACGGGGATCCCGGTGACACGGACGCGTGGTAGGGATCGTCGTCACATCAACATCGACTCTTTCAATGGGTTGAACGTCGTTAGCGTATCATATGCTAACCGACAAAACTTACATCAAGGGGTGAATATTCTACAGTAGCCCACACGACCGTACGCACCGCTAAAGCAGGGCCACACCTGAAAAAATCATCCAAAGGCGAAGCACTTAACCGCCAAAACTCAGCCTATTCCAAGACTCATGCATGAGACCTGACCACTTACGCACAACCTGGACAAGCTCATGGTAATGCGCCAATACAAATGGCAACTGCCTGTAACCGATCAGCGTGCGCCATGTTTGCCCGACCAATTTCCACGATGGATAATCGTAGGATATTTATTGCTCCATTATCTCCACTCACAGCTAACCACAACCAACGTGGCTGTCGACTTTCTCTCACCCGGAAGACATGTAAGCCTAAAATTAGTGATCTTCACTCCCGAGCTCCTAATAAGTCTAAGTGCTCCTCCCACGCTTGCAAGCGGGAGCAACACTAGACTGGGGGGACATGACGAGGTATGGTACTGGACCCGACCCGAGCGGTCGGACTTTTCTGTTATTTATTACTTTTATGTTAAATATTATTATTATTATTACGTACTAACCTGCGAAGCCCAGCGCATTGTAGTTTACATACTACACTAGGCTATGGGCTTGTAGAGACAACCCCTAACTAGGCCTGGCCCATTGAGGTTAGGGTTTCCCATATCTCCTATATAAGAAGGTCTCCACCTCCTTATTAGGGCATGGAATATGGGGCAAACACTTTTGTAGCTGGAAATAGGGGATTCTTCTCCTACCGGTCGTCTCTACAGCCCTGCTTTTCTATTTTCTTCTTATTTGCAGGTCTAGAATTCGGCGAAGAAGACGAGATATGGCCAGGTTCGTATCCATCATCGTAGAAGAACCGACCCGCTCAGGTTCATGTTTCTTCATAGCACATCTGAGTTTTCACGATATTGCACGAATCTATACTTTCTATAAAAGAAGAAAATCTTACTGGCGCAAGAAAACCTGACTTTCGATTTAACGAAAATCAAACAATGCAACTCTCCCATCAAAGAAGATAGCACATGCAACTTTTCAAGATAGAAGATACATATCGTCCGTTGAAGCTGCAACTCTGCCATCAAAGAAGGTAGCACATGCAACTTTTCACGATGTTGCAACAATGATACTACAACATCGATATTGAAAGGTTGATGTGGGATGCGAATTTTCATTGAAACGACGATGTTGGAACAATGATACTAGAACGATAACATGTAAACATAATCAACAAACATTCGAACAAAGAAGTGTAATCAGAGATTAGCGGCTGAATCACAAGAAAGATGCATTTGAGAGAGAAAGATACGCTCACATATATGAGCGAGCGAGATTTGAATGTGAAACCAGATAATTATATCTTATTTATAGGATACGAATATATGGTTTGAATTTTGAATTTCAAAATTACTGATATTATCAGTAATTACTGATCTGATTTGAATGCAATTGTCATGATGTTTATTGGGAACTGATGTTTATTGGGAACTAAAAGGTAAGTAGTGTATATCCTTATATCCTACTTTATTAAACTAATTAAATATTAGAAATGATATGCAAAGTATGAAAAAAAAAAAAAAAAAAGAGAACGTCAATTTTAAATTACCATTTTGCATATTTTGAATTTCAAAATTACTGATATTATCAGTAATTACTTATCTGATTTGAAAGCAATTGTCATGATGACTTTTCTAATTTTTATTTTAACTCTAATTAAGAGATAATAACCGTCAGTTTGAAATTCACATTTTGCATATTTTAAATGTCCAAAGCTCAAGAAATTAGCATTAATTACTGATTTGATTTACAACAAAAAGTCATGAAGAATTTTTTTTATTTTTTAATTTAACTTTAAATTTTATCACGAAAACAATGTTGGAGGAACTCTTATCTCATTGGAATGTAACAATTAGGTAAAATGGTAATTTCATTGTAATTCTAGTTTTTATTTGATAATTTCAATCTATCACTAATTAACACCATCAATAATAAAAATGTGAGCAGTGGCTGTTTTTTAGGAAAACCGTTGATGGTCAATATCAATGGATGTCAACAATAAAAAAAAGTGAGCAGTGGCTATTTTTCCTATCAGTGGATAGCCAACAGTTATTGAAACACTGATGTTTAGTCAGACAGTGGTCAACACGAAGATTGAAGAAACAGAGGTTGTATTTCAGCAGTGGATAACTTTTAATAATCAAATGTTTCAACCAACACAGTGGTTGTAACAGGCTTTTAAACAGGTGTTGGGGCTTAAACAGATGTTTCGCCTTATATATCAGTTGTCTGGACTTAAACAAAAGTTTGAACTTAAACAGATGATTGCCCATAAACAGAAATTTGGCCATAAATAGATTTTTGGCCTTAAACAAATCTTCGAGCTTAAACAAATGTTTGCCCATAAACATCTGTTTGCAAAAAAAGACCAATTTTAAGAATACTATACCCAAACAATCAAAATGAGGAGCTTAATAATCATCCAAGTGTACTTTATTTTTATTTATTAGTATAAAAATGAAACAATTGTTCAATTTATAGTACAGATCAAACCAATGAAGTGATGTGATAAATAGTGTTACATATAAACACTGTTACATATAAACATTGATGTCATAAAAATTGTTACATATAAAACACTGAGGTGATGACATCTAACAACCTAACAGACTATAAAACACTGATGTGAAAAACACTGTTACATATAAACACTGTTAACATAAACAAAGGTCGGAGCTTAAACAGATGTTTGCCCAAAATCAGAAGTTTGGCCATAAACAGATGTTTGCCCATAAACATCTGTTTGCAAAAAAAAAGACCAATTTCAAGAATACTATACCCAAACAATCAAAATGAGGAACTTAATAATCATCCAAGTGTACTTGATTTTTATTTATTAGTATAAACATGAAACAACAATGTCTTCAAATCACCGGATTAGATCATGAACCCATATTACAGGTCAAAGAAAACCACAACAGGACCACATGAATAATATCATTTCCACTTTTACTTTAATGCACTTAAATGATAGGGTGATTTGGGATTTTGTACTTGTTTAAAAAATAAGATGTTGACCAAAATTCAAACAGATGTTGACCAAAAGTCAATCAACTGTTGGCCAATAGTGAAATAGATGTTGACCTTAAACAGATGTTTGGTTTAAGGCCAAACATCTGTTTATGGCCAAACATCTGTTTAAGGTCAAACATCTGTTTAAGTCCAAATATCTGATACAGAAGGCGAAACATCTGTTTAAGGTCAAACATTTGTTTATGGCCAAACATATGTTTAAGGTCAAACAACTATTTAAGTCCAAACCTCTTATATAAAAGGCTAAACATCTGTTTAACCCTGAACAGATGTTTAACTTAATATGATCTACTGTCTTCTCACACTGTTTTCCTCTTAAAAACAATGTTCAACCTAACATGGGTATCCGTTATCTATTGACCAAAATGCAAACAGATGTTCAAACCACTGTTTGTTATTGTACTTTACAAAATTACATAGAATTCAAGAAAACGAAACTAAGAAATTTATGAATCTAAAAGCAACAATTTAAAATCTAAGAACAACACCAAGAAATTTACGAACCTAACAGCAAAAATTTAGTGCTTTTAGCTTAAAATTTAGTGCTTTTAGCTTTAAACTCCATCAAAGTATATCTTTGACAATCTCCATGAACTCCACGGAAGTACTCAATGCATCAACAACAGGATTTATAGAAACCTGATCTCTCGTGAACAGACCAAGATGCAGTACATGAAGACATTTCTTCAGCTGTTGAAGAGTAGCCCTGTCCTCATATACTTAATCCTTAACTTTGTTCATAAAGAGCTGCTTTAAACCAAACTTTATGCTTCTTTTAATACAAAAAGGCATGAAAGACCATTACTCTAGTAAGATAAAATCTTATCTTATAGCAATAGCAGATGCTTTCTTGCGTTTAGTAGGAACTACTGCGGCTTCTACATCATCATCATCTGCCCAGAGTCATATATAATCATCATTTAGTCACCAGCAAAAAATATTTTAAATGTAGATTTAAAAATATTTCTTTCTGTTTAATTTAACTTTATGCTTCTTTTAATACAAACCTATAATAACCCGCAGCAGATTGTATGAATTTCAAACAAATGTGATTAGAGTGAAATATAAAGCGAGAATTAGAGTATATCACTTCAAAATAAAAAACTGAAAAATTCAAAATTGGAGTAGCAAAACACACATACTTTAAACGATGTTGAAACAATGATACTGGAAACAACCGTAGAACAATCATCATCATCATCTGCAGCAGATCATTCATAGTCATCATTTAGTCACAACTCAGATAACAAAACTTCAGTAAAAATAAAAAACAAAAACACATACCATTATCAAGGGAAACCACATATCAACAATTTTTTTTCTTCTGAAAATGGGTTAGAGAAAGCTTCAGTTTTCTCTTATCCTTTATGAACAAATGCCGAGTATTGAGAAGAAGAGATACATATCATCCGTTCAACTTACAACTCTCCCATCAAAGAAGGTAGCACATGCAACTTTTCACGATGTTGCAACAATTATACTGCAATATCGATATTGAAAGGTTGATGTGTGATGGGAAGCTTCATTGAAACGACGATGTTAGAACAATGATACTGGAACGATGATTATATAAGGACCAGTGGTTAGTTATAACAGTCCTTAGCACATGGAACTTTAACAGGGATTTGTCTTCAACAGTGGATAGGCCTCATCAGTCTTTAAGTCCATCAGTCTTTATAAGGAGCAGTGGTTAGTTATAACAGTCCTTAGCATGATCAGCTGTTATAACCATTCCATAACACTTTGAGAGGAAGCAAGGGTCGGTCTATTTGATTGAGAGGAATAATTGCATTACATCCCTGTTGAAAAATAGAATTGATAAATTTAGGGAAAGTGAGGTTGAAAGATGATAACCCAACAGTGGAGGATCTCATTCTACAGCTTCGATAAATTAAGGGTATTCTCATATAATGGTTCCTGGCTGCTTCCAAAGAATCCGCACTTTGGACATCTGTTGTTCTTCAAACATCTATTAAGTTTCAATATTGTATGTGTAACGAAACAAACCAGATCGACACCGACCGAACATCGGTACCGCCACTGCTTAGCGCGGGTGTAACGTTTTTTCTAAGTTTCAACCGATATTGTAAAGGTCACGAAACAGTACCGACGTCGCGTAGCACGGGTGTAACGTCTTTTTTTAAGTTCCAACCGGTATTGTAAAGGTTACGAAACGGTAGCGGTGTCGCGTAGCGCGGGTGTAAGGTGTTTTATTTAAGTTCCAACCGGTATTGTACAGGTAACGAAACAGTACTCCGCTGCGTAACCGACCGTAACATGTTTATTTTGAAGTTTCTAACGGTATGCAACTATTTTGTCTTTTTTTCCGGTGTTTTTTTTTTTTGTATCTTTTTATGTTTTTTTTTTTAATTTCAACCGGTATTTTACACGTAACGAAACGAACCGAACTGCCACCGATCGAATGTCAGTAGCGTGGCTGTAACATGTTTTAGTTTAAGTTTCAACCAATATTGTACAAGTCATGAAACGGAGATAGTCCCCGCGTAACGAGGGTGTAACATATTTTTTAAGTTTCAACCAATGTTGTATTGGTGACAAAATTAACAAAATCGATACTAACCGAACATCGATGCCACCATCACTTAACACAGATGCAACCCACTAGTTAAAACTTAAAAGAAGACTCTCACTATTCACACATTTTTTACTTTGTCTCTATAGTCAGAGAAAGAGGAAAAAAATTTTAAGAATATAGACACAAAATTACATAAGAGTTACTGTGACAAGAAGATAAAGCATATGTTATTGGTGAGAGGTGGCATGAATGGATCGATTGACAATGACAATTAATGGTAATTCTCACCTGCTTCAGTGCCCCCAGTGTCACGATCCAGCTCATACCTCATCATCTAACGAAAATCACGTGCTATATGTAATACTTTCCTTGCATTTTGTGTTTATTTACAACCATTTTAGAGTAAACTGCCATTTTGGTCCCTGTGGTTTGATCACTTTTGTCACTTTAGTCCAAAACTCAAATTTTTTGCATCTGGGTCCCTGTGGTTTCAGTTTTATTGTCATTTTGGTCCAAAAATGAAATCAGGTCATATTTGTCTTATAAAATCATGCTATTTTATCCTTATCCGCAGGGGCAAAATAATCATTTTTTTTTATAAATAAATATCATATTTTATAAGACAAATATGACCTGATTTGCCTCTGAGGAAAATGATAAAATTGCAGGATTTTAGAAGACAAATATGACCTGATTTCATTTTTGGACCAAAATGGCAAAAAAACTAAAACCACAGGGACCCAGATGCAAAAGGTTTGAGTTTTGGACTAAAGTGGCAAAAGTGACCAAACCTCATGGACCAAAATGGCAGTTTACTCACCATTTTATTAGTACTTTTAATTTAAACAAATTATTTGGTAAATGTTTGATATAAAACATAGGTAGAGTAAGTCGAAATAAATCGAATTTGCTAGTCACGAATAAAAACGTCCAATATTCTAAAGTGTTTTTTTATTGAAAAAGAATGATTTTTATAATGTTTTCTTTTAACTAAATTTAATGCATTTGTTATTTATAATCAATAAAAACGTAACGAAACCTAACTTTATTTTGACCAACCACATAAGGATCCATTTCGCATTTGTTGTTATTAATATTATATTTGTTGTAATCATTAAGGTAGCGTTTGGTATGAAGGAATAGAAGGTGTAATGGAATGGATCATTTTGATGGAATGAAAAGAAATATGTTCGGTTATTATGTGGTAATGGAATTGAGCATTCCAAAGTAATGTAACTCCTTCCAAATATAACAATTTTCATTCCTTTGTAAGGGGGTGTTTTTCTTTCATTCCTTCAAGGAATGGAAAGAAATATATTTATTATTATTATTTTTTGTATTTATATTTATATTATTAATACTAATATTAATATATATCAAAATCTTTATTATTAAAGTTTTTACCATTATTAATATTATTATTGAGGCAATTATATTTTTATTCTTTTTAATACAATTGTGATTTGTTACCTTGTCTTTTTGGTTTATCAAATTGTATAAAGTAATAATTCGTTTTATTCACATATGAGTAACCAAACATCACAATGGAATGGAATGATTCATTTCATTCCATTGTCCATTCCATTACCTCGTCCATTCCATTCCCCCGTCTATTCCATTACCACATACCAAACAGACCCTAAGGCTATAGGGTGTGGTCATGACCTTTACGACCACCATGACTCTCCACATCAACGCCATATCATCACCTCTAATCTATCATTCAAAACCACTAACCTAAGGGTGTGGTCATGACCCAAACCACTATTTCCTTATTTGTTTTAATTTATTTTTGTCTAAAGAAAAAGAAAATGATTTCTTGAAAAATTGGAAAAGAGGATCATGGTTGTCATGGTTTAATAGATGCAAAACATGATGGATTAGGCAAGGGGGTAGTGTAGCCTTCCATTCATGTTCCTACGTGACGAATCATGTCCCAACCATAACCAATAGAAAAAATCAAATGATCGATAAACTAAAATAACATGATTACATCTTCTTTTGCCTAATTATAGGTGAGTTTCACATAAAAATACCTTCAAATTATAAGATTTGGATCATTATATTTCTAAGTTTTGTTTATAACTCAAACTTGAAAGAGTTGATGTACTCGAATAACAAATCACATTTAGATTTATTCTCGTATAATACTCATGATTTATTCATTTAAAAATGGTTAACTTTTCAAACTACAAAGATCTGTGACATGAGTGGTCCACATAATATGTGCGAAACTTAATGAGAATCATAAGGTGTTTCTACCTTGCCTCGAGTTTGCGGGTCAACTTCGCAAAAAGTAGTATGTATTGGGTTGGAGTGAGCGACAGTCAAGTGCAAGAGGTGACGGAAATTATGCGGTGTAGAGTAGGGAAATTCCCATTTAAATATTGGGGCTACTTGTTGGCACAAATATGAACTTGACAAAACATTGGAAGTCGGTGATGGACATTTTTAAAAAGCGCCTCTCCATTTTATAATACAGTTGTCGAATCACCTTGATTAAGTCGGTACTAAACCCCTTGCCAACCTATTTCTACTCTTTATATAGATTGCAAAGTCAAGTCATAAAGGACTTGGAGTGTCTTTGTAGAGAGTTCTTATAGGGTGGGGCTGATGTGTTGGTAACAAGACTGTGTAAATGTATTAGTTTTGTATATGTTTTAGTTAATTATTGAGTCGTGACGTGTTAGAGCGTGTAATTATTTTTCGATATATTTTTAGTACAATTTACTTTTTTATCAAGCTTTAAATTTATAAAACACGATATAAAACTATCACTCTCTACAATACACTAGGGCAAGTGCACCCATCATTGGCGTAGTCTAGTGATGGTAAGATACCGAGGTCGTCCAAGGACACAAGAGCTTTTAATACCGGAATATCGTCGACGTCTAATCTAACTAAATATTGAGAGAAAATTTTTGTTTTTGATAAATAAAAATAAAGAAACGAAATAAATGAATAAAACAGATAGACAAGATAGAATCACTTGGATCCGACTAGTCATTTATGTATCCTTTGCAGATTTACGTGCTTTGGGTTTTTTAAGAGATTATCTTAGTTATAGTGGCATGTCCCTCTTTTGGAGGCAACGCTACCCTCAGCCATATTGGTCTGAGTCAGCAGGGATACAGACTCGCAAGGCCAGATTATTGAAAGATAATTAAGTAAGTTATTGATGCAAAAAGTGTCATGTCCCTCTTTTAGAGGCAAACGCTACCTTCAGCCATATTGGTCTGAGTCAGCAGGGATACAGTACCGTTGGCCGGTTTAAAGTTTTAATAGTAGTTTATTTATAAGGGATTATAAGTCGTTCTTACTTCCCCCGATTTGATGTTATCTGCCTCAAGGGAGGTCCTAATAGGCTTGAATCAAGTCCTCGCAGGATCTATACACTGAACGAGGCAAGAACCTTTCCCAACCCCCTTCCAGGCAGTTAACATGCTTTATATAGACCGTAAACACACGAATGAGTGAATCAACAAAACATGAAGAAATGATCGAAGAAAGTTCACTTTCAATATAAAAACTATTTATTAAAGTCATTAATACATACCCAATTAAAAGTTACCAAAGCTAGGAAATCAAAAGTAATACATAAATAACTTGTCTTCACCAAGTGATGTAAGAGATTAGCCAAGCATAGTCTTTGTTTGACAAAAAGTCTTACTATCGATCTTGGATCCCGAGACTACTACACACACTCTAAGGATGGATGATGGATGCAAGTGGTGGATGATGGTAGTAGTGGTGGTGGAGTGGTGGCAGGTGTGAGAGAAGTGGTTTGCCAAAAGATGAGTTGCAAATGAGCCAAGCAACTACTTTTATAGTTGAAAACAGTAGCTTCACACGGCCCCGTGCCCACCAGGCACGGCTCCGTGTTCTTCTCCTTCTTTGTCTTCATTTAATGTTGTTGTCAGCCCATCTGCACACACGACCCCTTGTGTCAACGACACGACCCCGTGTCTTCTGTACTTGCTGTACGAACCCAAATTTGCAAATATGAGAGTTGACCACGACATGTGCTTAGGAGACATGGCCATGTGTCCTTTGTCGTTTTATGTTTATCTTTATCTTCTAGGAATCTTGTCTAAGGCACGACCCCATGCCCGGCTGGCACGACCCCATGCTTAGCCTCTGGTTTGTTGTTTTTGTCTTTGGGTGAAGCTTGGAGGGTCGGTATAGTGTGTCAACTTCCTTTCCTCCGTATTTATATTGGTTTTCGCTGTTAATTTGTTCCTTTTGTTCGTTTAAGCTCTTTTGATTCTGAAAATCAAAAGTGAACAAAGAAATACACTTTTTCCAAACTAATAAAGGGTTGTTTTATGCCTTATTTGATATGATTTATATGTAGCATTTTGTGCATATCAAATTGTTTTGGGTATGTTTTAGTGTACTTATGTTGTATGGTGTCTTGCAGGAGTTTGTGGCTTAAAAGTGCGGAAAATAAGGCTTAGATTGGAGAAAACGAGCACACGAAGAAGTTCGAGGATTTAAATTGGAAAAATGTTGAAAAGGCTTCCTCTCGCGTCAATCGACGGAAAGAAGATGATCCCACACCAAGGATTTAAATTGGAAATATTGAAAAGGCTTATTCCAAGACATATCATGAGCTGGTTTATTTAAGTCGATCTACTTTAATAACTCTTCTTTCAACCTCTTTACCGAGACAGATCTATCCAGGTCGTCTAACCACTGCCATAAGTCTTCATTTTCTGTTATATTTTGATGCATCAAAACCAAATTAAAGGCCTCCAATTTTGCCTTCTCCTCAACTATTGTTGTGGTTCTAATCCAACCCTACTCCCAAACTCGTGTCCCTTGAATGATCCTGAAACAGTCTTGGACTGACACCTTTTTGTTCGTAGCTAACTGGTTTTTTTAAATTCAAAATATTACTTCTACTCCATTTTTATACCAATAATTCTTAATATTTCTTTTGCCCATGTTTGAACTTGTGACCTCTCTTTTAAAAGGCACGTACTTCTAACAAGTAGGTTACTTCACATTAGCCATTACTAACTAGTACACATTTGAAGATCGTGGAGGGGAGCCCCTTCCATACAATCATCCAACCAAAATAAACTTTTATTTCCTCTCCTATCCTACTACAAAGTTGTCTTCTTAACCTTAATAAAATTGTGATGATTAGCATTATTGTGAATAGCTTTCATAACCTTCACCCACAATTGATCCGAATCTGACTTCACACGCCACCACCACATAGCCAAGAAAGCAAAATTCATCTTCCGAATTCCCCCAACGCTAACCCCCCACCCAAATTTCTTAGAGGCTATAATTCTTTCCTATTTTACCCTTATAATCTTGTTAATCGACCCGCACCCACCCCATAGAAACTTCCTCCTAATCCCTTCCAAAGTCTTTATAACTATGGTATGTGCTTTGTAAATGGATAAGTAATAATTTGGGAGGCTCCCCACTATCGACTTCACAAGCGTAAGTCTCCCAACGAAAGATAAAAGTCTTCGTTTTCCAACTATTTAATCTCTTATTAAATGTATTAATGGCCTCCTTCCAGCTTAAGATTCTATTCATATTCGTTCCAACTTCAACCCCATGTAAATGAATGGTCGTTTGCTAGAGCCACAATTCAATATGCCAGCCATCTAAACTGAACCCCTTGTAAAAGTATAACTTTGCTTTGTTAAAAAGCATTCTAAGTTACTTAAAATGGTTTGTTTTTAAGAACAAAAATGCTTTTTTTATTTTATTTATTCAAAGATGATCTAAAACGGGTTTTATTTAATCATTGAAGCAGCAAAGCAATTTATGGGACATAAAGTATATGAAGAGAAAAATGGGTGTTTTTTATAATATTTCTAAATTTCCATAATATAAATTTGCAACAAATTGTTGCATTATGTGTTGTACCCCAAGCATGGGGGGTTTTCCAAAAAAAAATTGTGATTTTTCATTTTTAACCCAAAAGTTTTAATCATTTGTATTTTAACACTTTTAATTTGTTTAGTTTTAACCCAAAACTTTTCACCTTTTATAATTTAACCCAAAACTTTTTTATTTACAACTTTGGTCCCCATACTTTTTATCTTTCGCAAGTTTTTCGTTCTAAATTTTGCGAGCTAATACGTCCCAACGTGCGTGTGTGGTTCAACGTTTTTCGTCTATTTTTTCACATTTGACAGGTATGTCGCAATGTGTCTATTTTCCCACTTTGGCAAGTTCGCTGCAACGGACGGATCCTATATTGACTTAGTTATTCTTTTCTACGTTATTTTGCGAGTTAACACGGCGCAACGTGCGTGTGTGGTTCAACGTTTTTACGTCTATTTTTTCCATGTAACAAGTTCGTCGCAACGCGTGTGTCCTAAATCAACATAGTTATTTTTTTCATGTTAGATGTTTCGGTCTTATATTTCTGCATTAACACGCCACAACTTCAGTTTTGGTGGTCGCTACCAGCGGTGTGGCATTGATGTTATTTGGCATAGTTTTAGGCCCCCGCCGCAACGCGGGGGTTGGTTAATTCTAGTTTACTTTACATTAGAACTTTTTTTATATAATTAAATTTGAAGGAAGGTTTCTTAGCTTTTATTTCCCCATTAAGTTTTTTTTTTTTTTGAAAAATAAACTTTATTAAAACACACATTTGTCCCAATCGAGCAAAAGGCAAATACATACAACACGCTTTCGACCCAGGATAAGAGGCTAACAATTACAACATGTACAAAGGAAATTTACACTAATCCTCCCATCAGAAGGACTTACAAGAAGACTTATTCTTTAACCACACGAAACTCCTAGACTTCACCCATAACATCTTGTGGACTATATTTTATGTTTTGGAAAGTCATCTCATTTCTACCTTTGGAGACAAACGTGATTAAAATAAGGCCACGTATAATCTTCTTTGCTTTTTTCCCCATCCGTAAGAATCCATACCCTTTCATAAGATCTCTAACCGAGAAGACGAACAAAGACGGGATATCACTCCAAGCACTGAAACTCATCCATACTTGATTGGAGAATATACAAGCCGTAAAAGGTGCTCCGCAGATTCCTCTTGATTCTCACAATACACACACGAGACCGATGGCATATTCATGTTTCTCCTCCTTAAGTATAACTTAAAATGAAATATCTTTTAACTCAAATTCCAAAGACTTGTTTACATAACTTTTTTGTATTAGCTTATAATTTATTAATCAAGTATAGTAATATTGAAAATTATTGTATTAGCTTATAATTTATTAATCAAGTATAGTAATACTGAAAATTATTTCTCAGAATAAGAATGCTTTGCAACGCACATATGAACTCATAATTGGCATGCATGATAAAGTGAATAATTGATTTACACTTTATCCACAATCATTATTCTAACAAATAAAAGTATCATTTAAGTATATTAAATAGCTACATAATTATAGGGTCACAACTAATAGAGCAAAACTAAGTTAAATTATCAGGCTAATTATTATTTATTATTATGTTGATCAAGTTAAATTATCAGGCTAATTATTATTTATTATTATGTTGATCAAAGAATTCAACATTATAATTATTATTTGTTTGAAACTCCTTTTGTCTCCTGTCAACGTATATCGATATTTAGAGGGTGTTTGGTGTTGCGTTTTCATATATTATGCGTTTTCAAAATAGATTTTGCATTTTCAAAACTGTGTCTCGAAAAAGCATGTAGGTACATGCTTCTCCAAAACTGCGTTTTGGAGGCAGATAATCACTTTTTCATCCAAACACTTTTTAGATTATTTATGTTTACAAACGCAATAATCAAATAATCACTTCAAAACGTAATCCCAAACACCCTCTTAATCTAATCTGTTATGTAAATAAGAAAATACTTGAAATAATAACAAAATCCCTGAAAACACATTTTTAACAATTTATAAACTATATTAAGTAAATAGGGAATGGTTTTGTACAAGAGATCTAATTCGTACGAAGCGTAGGAGACCGTCAAAGACAAAGGTGTTATATGAAGATCCAGTATTGTTGACTCAAAAACTCATTTCCGCTACAATTTTCAAACGACTATAACTTTCTTTCTCATATGATATTATTTTTTTCAAAAAAAAAAAAAAAAATTACACCGTATGAAATAGAATTTCATTTTCTTAATTTGAGTAGGTTATTGCTACGGTTTTCTTAATTTTAAAATTTTCTTTTACACAATGCATGATAAATATTCAATATAAATCATTACATTTTTAATTTTTCTTTTACCAGATAATATAAATCATTACCTGAATAAGTTAACAAAATAAGTTAACAAAAGCTAGAGGAATTCAATTTAAAAATTATTTGTATTAACTTATTTTTAAAGGATAAACTAAAGCAACCTGATTTTATATGTGACCTGTTATATGTTAGAACATCATTCAATTTTCACACACATATGTAGGTATATAATTAATATAATATAGTTCTTATCTAATTAAATAATATAATATAATGTAATGAATTAAATAAAAGCATCACTTTCATGAATTTTCCCCCGGGCTAAAAGTAGTCATCCAAAACAGAAAAATCCGAAGTCAAATGCTTGAAAAAAACGCTTTTAAAAAGTACCGATGATTTTTTTGGGCTAATTCGGTCCACTTTGCCTCCCTCACAATTTTACTAAGATGCCCTCTCCGTCGGTGGGAAAATAGAATCAATGGTTGTAAAAGTTAACAAGTAACATGGGTAGTTTGGGCATTTTAGGCAGATCATCCACTTTAAACAATAACACCTGGAGTTTCAAAGATGTTCACATTGGTCCTTAAATAGTTGAGTAGTAGTAGTTTTACACCAATACTACATATAGTTATAATATTGAGAAAGGCAAGAACTATGAAAAGAAAATAGTTTTAATCACAACAAATATTTGCTTTTCTAAATACATCATTTAAAGTAATAATGTTACGTCGCGCTTACGGTATGCGCATATAATGTATATATGTGTGCGCGTTCGGGGGACAAAAGTGAAAGTGTACTAATTTTAACGTTATTTTACTAATTTCGTGAAAATAATGTAAAAAAGGGGGATGGTTAATCATGCATCATGTGGTGGTGTTGATAGCCGAAAGACAAGGGAGTACATGCACTAATTGACCTTTGTCTTAATTGTCGGGTGTTATGTGTCTTATGTCCAAGGTTTGATGCAAAACTACCATCGAGCCGGGTGTCTCACTGGAAGCAGCCTCTCTATTCCTACGGGGTAGAGGTAAGGCTGTCTACATCTTACCATTCTCAGACCCTACCTTAACTTTGCTATTGGTGGGATTTACTGTGTATGATGATGATGATGATGATGTGTGGGCGCTCGGGGGCAAAAGTGAAAGTGCACTAATTTTAACGTTATTTTACTAATTTCGTGAAAATAATGTTAAAAGAGGGGGATGGTTAATCATGCATCATGTGGTGGCATTGATAGCTAAAAGACAAGGGAGTACATACATTAATTGGCATTTGTCTTAATTGTCGAGTGTTATGTGTCTTATGTCCAAGGTTTGATTCAAAACTACCATCGAGCTGGGGGTCTCACTGGAAGAAGCCTCTCTATTCCTACGGGGTAGAGGCAAGGCTGTCTACATCTTACCCTCCTCAGACCCTACCTTATCTTTGCTATTGGTGAGATTTACTGAGTATGATGATGATGATGATGATGATGATGATGATGATGATGAAAGTAATCATGTATTACAACCATAGTTATAAAAATGGTTAACTTTTATTATGTGTTATAACTAATAAATATGTTTTTTTGGAATTTAATCAAATCAATAAGATGGTATAAATAACCACTTGCTAGTTATCTCACTTCAAAAAACTATAATCAAATAAGCTTAAATAGCCCTAAATCGCAAATCACACATTCTTCGACATCTTTAGATCTTTAACCTTCTTTTTCATGCTACGGTAGCTCCACCATACTATGGTAACTTTGACGTTGTCATGTTCAACCATTTTCTACTTTGTGCAACGTAAAAGATATATACACCTTGAGCAATTATCTTTGAACTTTGATTATCTATATTATCGCAAATTGCTAATTCTTATATGTCAGTGTGACTGACCTAACCCAAGACATGTCTAACTCATTCATTTTATCACCACAACCAAGTTAAGGGGTTGTTTGTTTACCTCTTAATGAAGCTCTTAATGGTTCAGACCTCTTACTGGTTCAACATTTAATGGTTCAGACTGTTTGTTTCATGAGCAGATGTCTGAATGGTTAAGCATCATACAGAGTTTGAATGGTTAAGAGCTCTAATCTGAATTGGTTAGACATTTGCCTCTGAACGGTTAAACATTATACAGGTTCTTAATGGTTCAGACCCCTTACTGTTTCAGCACTTAATGGTTTAGACCTCTTACTGATTCAACACTTAATTATTCAGATGTTGCCAAACAGCCCCTAAGAAACTATGTGATTTTAAACCCATATTTGCCATAACGGGGAGATGGAAAGGGGCGATTACAATAACAATGAAAAAACAAGAAAAAAGTATACCATCTACTTTAAACTATTCTATAAATAAAAATTAAACTAGAGTAAACTGTCAAAATGGTCCCTGAGGTTTGGTCACTTTAGTACAAAACTCAAACCTTTTGAATGTGGATCCCTGTGGTTTCACTTTTGTTGCCATTTTCATCCAAAACCAAAAGACGGTCGGATTTTTCAACTAACATCCAGTTTTTTTTGTTGTTTTCCTCCCTTTTAATGAAGGGCAAAATGGTCAGATTTTTTTAATTTGTTATAATAAAACGTTAAAAAGACCATTTTGCCCTTAATTAAAAGGGAGGAAAAAGACAAAAAAACTTGATGTTAACTGAAAAATCTGACTAGATTTTGATTTTAGATGAAGATGGCAACAAAAGTGAAACCATAGGGACCCAGATTCAAAAGGTTTGAGTTTTGTACTAAAGTATCAAAAGTGACCGAACCTCAAAGATCATTTTGCCAGTTTACTCCATAAACTATATAATAACACTAATAGCATCTATATCCTTTATAACCCCAAAATGTACATGAATGGGGTTATATTAAAATTAACCACAATAAATCAATGTAGCATTTATTTTGTGGCAGGTAGTGCAACAAAAACATTTATTTGCCATTACTTGAATTTACTCTACAAAACAGCTACATCCAATTTCAAAACTTTTGGGTTAAAAATGAAATTTGATCAACAACATCGATACAATATGAAAATGCTGGGTAGACAGGGAAAGCCACCTGAAAAGATGGATTGCTTCACACTTCATTCATATTCATATACAGAATTTAAACCAACTTTATTATTGGAGATTCCCCATAATTTTATTTACTTAATGTAAGAAATTTTAAACTCCCAACAAATGTTAAACAATTTAATAATGCATGATAAATATATAATATATTCATTCCTGCAACTGGCAATTTACTTTTGTTTTTATATATGTCGCATTTCATTCGGTTTTCACATGGCAAAGACAGGAAATACATGAACCAAACATGATCTTATAATCCGGTTATGGTTTTTTCCCCAATCTACAATTAATACTATTCAAATTATATTGAAATGTTATTCATTGCAATAATGACCAAACTTCGACGTAAGAAAAGTTAATAGAATAATTAGTAGGGTAGATTTTAGTCAATCGACTAGACTTATACGTAATATTATGTATGTTAAGTTATGGTAGCCTTAAGAATAAGTCAATATTTTAGTCAATAGACTAGACTTATTAAGTCGTTTAACCCCTTTAAGGATATATGATAGTAAATATTCTCACGGTAGCCTTAACACTAGATTTTATTCTTATAACCCAATTTTGGCATAAGAATAAGTCAATAGATGAATTAGTATAGTAAATTTTAGTCACCAGACTAGTAACGTGTATATGTGATGTCACACATACAATAAATAACCTAGCCCGCATTGATAGATATAAAAATAATATTTTTAACCCTGTGAATGAGTTGTTTAGTTAAATCCGTATTGCCTATGTGACAGTAATTTTTATACCTTTTAGTTAACCCACAACACATAGTATTAGCCGATTTAGAATGTATGTGCATTTCTTGTCAAATGTCAAATAAGTTTTCTCTATTCAGCCAAGACTAATCTCAGTAAGGGGTTGTTTGTTTCATCTCTTAATGGTTCAGAACTCTTACCGGTTCAACACTTAATGGTTTAGACTGTTTGTTTCGCGAGTAATATCTGAATGGTTCAGACATTTGCCTCTTAATGATTAAGCATTATACTAAGTCTGAATGGTTAAAACATCTTATCTGAATTAGGAGCGTACCCACCCTGAGCCAAGGGTGGGCGGGCGCACCCCCTGAAAAAATATTTTTTAGTGTTATTTTTTCGCCGGAAATACCGACCGCACCCCTTGGAATTTTTCACCCGCACCCCTTGAAAATTTTCAACCGTCCCACTTAGAAAAAAATAATTATTAACCACTTATTCACTTAATTATTTAATCCAATCAAAGCCCAATCTGCAATCAATTTTTATTAACACAAGCCCAAACCTAACCTAAAGAAATTTGAACTAAATAAAATAACCCAAATCCATCCACCCATTCCATTTCCAAATCCCGCAAAAAAAAAAAAAAAAAACTCCCAGCGACTTGACGCCACTGCTCACGACCTGGTGGCTTTTTTTACCGGAAAAACCAAAATTCCGGTTGGACCGACCCATATTACGTCAGAATTCCAATCTAGAACTAGTATGGTTTATTTATTTATATATTTTCTTTTATGTGATGATTAGGAGAAAATATAGATGTGTAAGGGTTTATTCTTTTTATATTTTTTTTATATTTTTTTGTTGTTCTAGACTTGTAGTTAAATGATTTTGTTGTTTTATTTATAGCTTTGTTTGTTAAAATGATTAGTTACAAGTAATCAACATGATTGTTTATTTTGTTTAAGTGTTTAGTGTTGTTTTATGAACTTATGGAGCAAATTATATATGTTAGGAACAATGAGTAAGAATGTAATGAACTTATGTCGTGTTTAGCATCTTTAGATGATATTTTGAATATATTTAAAAAAAAACCCTGTAGGGCACAAATTTAAATACGTTTGTAATTTGTAATGACGTTTGACGTGTTTTTGATGATTTATAAAATTTAGTTTGATGTTCTTTTGTCTTACATAATCCGACCCGACCCGCTATGAACCGATATTTTTATACAGCTAGGGGCCTAAAATCTTTGAAAATATTTCGCACCCCCAGGAAAAAATTCCTGGGTCCGCCACAGATCTGAATTAGTCAGTCATTTGCTTCTGAATGGTTAATCATTATACTGACTCTTAATGGTTCAAACCTCTTAGCACTTAATTATTCAAACTTCTTACTGGTTTAACACTTACCTATTCTGACGTTGCAAATCCACATCTTCTTTTCATTAAGAGTCACACTACATGTTGACCATATGTCTATATTGACTTCAACAACCTATTAACATCTCACTCTTAATGTCAATCTTTTCTTAATAATTACATTATTATTCATAAACCAAACATTAATAAAACTAACATAAAACATTAAAAAAATAATATTGAGTTGTTCGCCGACACCTTCCCTGTGTGTTTTTCCTACTTGATTCTCTCTCTTCTTTACTCTGCTCACCAAGCTTCGAATCTCTCTCTCTAAAATGGCAAAATCTACCCCTTTTTCTTCATTCATCACTGCCTGATTTTGCTATTTTCTACCGTCAAACAATGGTAACAGATCACTGCAATCGGTTTCTGCTACTCCAGTTAGTTGCAGCAATCTTTGTTTCCTTGAGTTTTGTTCATAGCACCACTGATCCAACTGATGGTAACACTTTATGTTCATTCTCTGTTATGTTTTTGTAACTGTTTATGTTTAATTTGCTTTAAATGTTATATGTATTTGATATTTGATTCAATGGTTGTTTTTATTAATTAGAAAGTTTAGTTAATTAGGTGCCATAATTTTTTTTTTTTTTTTTTTTTTTTTTTGTAATGGGTGTTATGTAATGTTGCTCAAAACTCAAAAGTGAAGTTTTTTTATTTATTTTGGGAATCTGATTGAAAGAAATATGATATTGTGATGTTTGTTTGTTTTGCATATTAAGGTTTAGTGAATTAATCATTAGTGTGTAGTGTATGCAATTGTTTTATGTTTATGTTTAAAAACGTTCGATATGGAGTTCGGTCATGCTGTTTTTATGTTTGGTTGCAGTTCAAGCACTACAAGTTTTGTACACTTCTTTGAACAATGCTGCACAGTTAACAAATTGGAAAACTAGTAATGGCGATCCGTGTGGCGAGTCGTGGAGAGGGGTTACTTGCGAGGGTTCGGCCGTTGTTTCAATGTGAGTTTGATCTTTGAAAACTGGTTTCTTTTAATGATCAAATCATGTACATTGTGATTTTTCTTTCGAAAAGTTAATAGGATTCGTTGTTTTTGCATCGACAGTGAACTTCCGGATTTGGGGATTGACGGGACATTGGGATACATGTTGTCGAGCTTCACATCGCTGAAAACATTGTGAGAATAAAGTCCCGAACTTTACCAAAACTAATACAAAAGATTATCATGTTACGAATTAATGATTCATCGTTTTGGACTTTTGGGTCTGTTTCAGGGACTTAAGCGGAAACAACATTCATGATGCGTTTCCGTATCAGCTACCGCCAAATCTTACTAGCCTGTAATATTCAGTATTAGTGAATCTTTGATCATCTTTCTTATATCTATTCCATCTTTCTGATACTGATACGCACTTTCAACGTTGCAGCAAACTTGCAAACAACAATTTAAGTGGAAATATTCCGTACTCAATTGCGTTGATGTATAATCTGAACTACATGTAAGAGGCGTAGCACGCTAAAGTGGCACTCTTTCATCTTGCTATTTAAAACAATGCTTAATCAGTTAATCCGTATATTTGTTGGCTTTCAGGAACCTTAGTCACAATATGCTTTCTCAGAATATGGGAGATATATTCAATAATCTCACTAGTCTCACTACTTTGTAAGTCCGAAGCTAAAAACTTAATATACGATCTTTTGTTTTCTAGAATGTCATAATGTGTATTTTCGTATAAAATTTACATTTTTTACATGCGACATATTGATGCAGGGATCTCTCATATAACAACTTTTCCGGAGATCTACCAAATTCACTCAGTTCACTGTCTAGCATTTCAACATTGTAAGTCTTTAGTATTATTCAATGCTAAACTATTGTTTCAATATGTCCGGAACTTTAATGACGCTTTTGTATCGGGCAGTCACGTGCAGAACAATCAATTAACAGGATCTTTGAATTCCCTAGCTGATCTGCCGTTGACTGATGTGTAAGTTCAAATTCTCGTGTATTGTCTTCGTTTTGATATGTTGCGGTTATCTTATGCCTTTATCTTTATCGCAGAAATGTCGCAAACAACCGTTTCAATGGGTGGATACCAAAAGAGCTTCTTTCTATTCCGGCTTTCATGTAAGCTATATACAAGTTCTTTCGTTTATACGAGTGCTTATCTTATCGTGTCGTTTTTTTTTTTTTTTTTTTTTGTTCGGGTTCCTTGAATGAAACAGATATGACGGAAACTCGTTTGATAATGGCCCTGCTCCACCTCCGCCGCCGTACACCCCCCCTCCCTCTAAGCCTCACAATAACCGCACACGTTCTCCGCCACCACGTACGCATAAGGGGTCTGATGCGCCATCATCAGATACCAGCAGTGGAAACAAAATGAGCATCGGAACTATTTTAGGCATAAGTTTGGGTTCTGCATTCTTGATACTTTTTATCGCGCTTGTGCTTCTTTTCTGCTATCGGAAAGGGAAAAAGACGAAAAGTACCACTAGAACTTCGACCGTAAATCCTCCGATCATTGGCGAGAAAGGTTCACCTCATCTATTTTTTAAAACATATTATCTTCATGGATATTTGAAAAGTTGAAACCGCCTAATCGTGTATTTTTCATGTGTTGTGCAGTTAATGCGGAAATGCAAGAACAGAGGGTAACCGTAATACCGACAGCCAGCGTAGTTGACTTGAAGTCCCCACCGACGGAAAACGCAACTTACGAGAACGGGAAAAGCGGATCGATGAAGAGAGTGAAATCCCCGATAACCACTAGTTCATATACAGTTGCAACACTTCAAACGGCAACAAACAGTTTCTCTCAAGACAACATAATCGGTGAAGGTTCGTTGGGTCGTGTTTATAAAGCAGATTTCCCGAACGGAAAGGTACATTCATTTGTCAAAAAGAATTGGTGAATATAAGAATAGTGCTTATAGACTTGTTATGTTTTGTTCTAGACGATGGCGGTTAAGAAGATCGATAATGCAGCTTTATCTCTCCAAGAAGAAGATGATTTTGTCGAAGCTGTCTCAAACATGTCGCGCTTAAGGCACCCGAACATAGTTCCTTTAGCTGGATACTGTGTGGAGCATGGACAACGTCTTTTGGTTTATGATTACATTGCTAATGGAAGCTTGCAAGATTTGCTGCATTTTGCTGAGGATAGTAGCAAAACGTTGACGTGGAATGCACGTGTTCGGGTTGCACTCGGAACTGCGCGAGCTCTAGAGTATGTCACCGCGTATTAATTTTTTTAATTATTATTCCTCTGTTGTTCTGGATTTTTCTGCAGCCGTTTTAATTGGCAGGTACTTGCATGAAGTTTGCCTACCATCTGTGGTACATAGAAACTTAAAGTCAGCAAACATTTTACTCGATGAAGAGCTGAATCCTCATTTATCAGACTGTGGTTTAGCCGCCCTTACACCCAACACAGAGCGAGAGGTAAATTTAATAAATCTGGCATATGTATCTTCAATAGGTATTTGAACAAGTTTGTTCAAATTTGTACAGGTGGCAACACAGTTAGTTGGTTCGTTTGGTTACAGCGCCCCTGAATTCGCATTGTCCGGCATATACACCGTAAAAAGTGACGTTTATAGCTTTGGAGTGGTGATGTTGGAGTTGTTGACCGGTCGGAAACCACTGGATAGGTAAATCCTCAATTAACGATAAAAAGATATACTTTTTTCATTTTTTTTTATTTTTATTTTGACATCAGTTTCTTGCATCTTCTGTTCGTGATATGTATACAGTTCAAGACTGCGATCAGAACAATCACTTGTAAGATGGGCCACCCTTCAACTCCACGACATCGACTCCTTGGCCAAAATGGTTGATCCTACGTTGAACGGCATGTATCCTGCCAAATCTTTGTCGCGCTTTGCTGACATCATCGCCCTTTGCGTTCAGGTAAACTTGTCATAACTTAGTTGTTACATATGTAACATATCTAATTCAAAACAAATAAGAAAAAAGCATAGCATGATGTTTTTGGTGTTGTATACATACAGCCCGAACCGGAGTTCCGGCCTCCCATGTCTGAAGTTGTGCAAGCGTTGGTTCGGCTCATGCAAAGGGCAAGCGTGGTCAAGAGGCGACCCAGTGATGACTCGGGATTCATATATAAAACACCAGATCATGAGGCGTACGAGATGTCGTATTAATATATCCGAATCAAAACCTTGCGATTTTCGCATATATGTATGCAAGGTCAGAGACTCAACTTTGATGATGATGATGAGTTCAATGAAGAGATCTGGAGTATGTATAATTGTATATCTTTCCATCAAATCTGGTCAAGTTAAAAGGTAAATATATAATACACTGATGAGAGTTTATATGTTTGTATGAGAGAAAAAGACTTTTGACTTTTCTCATTTTTTTTATTCTACTTTATTGTACCTCCCAAGATATTATGGCATCATAAATCTTTTTTAGTGTTTTATGCAAAATGATTGTATGGTGTCCTTTATCTCTATCTCTATATATTTACATCTAGTGCTAGTATAACTTTTATTAAATAATTTTTAAACTACATCATCATTTTTCTAGATCCAACTAATCTCTTTTTTAGACAATTTTTCTCATTCTCCACCATGTGGGTTCTATTATATGTCCTTTTGACATAAAGGAAATGTGACATGATAATATTTTTATTGCATGTTTATATTATAAAACATTAGTTTTTATTTTTTTTATTTTTATATTCTAAAGTCTTTCTAAAAGCTACTTGTATAATAATCAAATTAATTATATGTAAAAAGTAAGGATGGGTAGTCATATGTAATATATAAACTATCAAAAGTATTTAGAAGTTTCTAACAACTTTTCAACATCATGTAGTTAACATTTATATAAATAAAATGATAACTTATTTATGTTTTAAATAGAATTAGGACACAGAGACAGGTAACACAGAGATGGGTATCCTCACAACATGTCTCAAATTTCCTGTCAATACAATCTCACCATGTTTAAATGAATCTTGTACTTGTGTAACCTTTAGTGTCACCTCCAAATCTTGTGTGCCCTGTGGAACTATGGTGAACCATGGTGGATTCACTTCCACAGCCACTCCCGTAGGCGGCACCACCGTACACACGTACATCTCCATTGCGTAGGCAACGACGCTCTTGACAGTCCTCTTTACTATCCGTGATCCAGTGAGCGCTGAAATGGTCAGTGAAGGGGTGTTTAGGTCCGATGGCTCATGAAACGAGTGTGCACATGTTTCACCGATTGCGGTCTTGATGAGTTCCGGATCGGTGTTTGGTAACGAGCACAAGAAACTCATGTAGTCTTCGAATTCTGTTTCATAATCAAGTTAGTACATAGTCTGTAATGATTAATCGGATTGATAACTGATAAGATCACCTGACGTAAAAACAAGCCCGGGATTGATAGCGCGTGTAGGTCTAACGAGACCCGCACCATGATCGAAATGCGTAGACGGATGCAAGGTGTAGATTTCCTGGCCCTGGGACATTATCGGCTCGCCACGGTTATCGTATATGATAGCTGTAGTTGCCATTGCAGAAGATATCATTGACGGCGACCAAGAAGGATACCGTTGCTTGATTAACGCAGCAATTCCGGCAATATGCGGTGCCGCCATGCTTGTACCGGATATCAGTCCAAAGTTATAACCCGACAGAATCGGATGTTTCACGCTCATCGGGCTCCAAGCGGCCCAGATATTGTGGCCAGGAGCTAGAATATCCGGCTTCAGCAAATCGAGTGGGGTTTTCTCGACATTGATGAAGTTCGGTCCTCTAGAAGAAAATCTGCTGACGATCGGAGCTTTCTCGTTATAGCTAGCAACTCTTCCTTCTCCTATTGTTGCTCGTGCATGGAACGGCGTTACAACGCTGTCATTGTTTCTTTCTGTTTGTTTCTCATAGTAGTCGAGTATAACCTGCGCATCACTAACTTTCGGTATCATTATCCCCGGAATATAAAACGGATAAGAATCCGCTATGAAGTCACCATAAGCATGATTAGCAACGAACACGAAACCCGCAAACCCGAGGGTCCTTGCGGTGTTCATAATCACGGGTAGAGACGCAGACCCGTTGGCAAACCCCGCTGAAAACGTGCATATAACGATGCTTTGTTGCACGATAACGGGGTCTAGCGCCTCCGGATGTTGACATTCTTCGATAAATTCTTGAGTTCTTGGGAAATCGCCAGTGGCTAACATTGCATCTTTAGCCAACACTAACTTAGATTGGCCTAACCATTTACTGTAGCTTGGTGCTGATAACCCGATGCCATCGATTCTCTTGCCATTTCCGAGAAAAAGAGAACCGGGGTAGGTTCTATCGGTGTCACACGCAGCCACACCTACAGCCCACGGGCTATATGAGGCAGTCGTGTATGGCTCTGGACCGCGATTCCCAGCTGCTTGAACCACTAAAACCCCGGCCTTGCGTGCGAACAACATGAAGATGTCGAACATGCTTAACATTGTGAGTTTTTGGTTTGATGGTTCATCTGGACCTATGGAGAGTGTTAAGATATCAACTCCATCTTTTATTGCCTGCAACAATACAAGCTTCTCGGTGAGCACAAGTGGGCCGGTTTCGGGTTGGGTCAATTTTGGTCAAAACCGGTTTTTGTTATGTGGGATTTGGGGGGGGGGGGGGGGGGGGGGGGGGGGGGTTCTTACTTGATCAATGGCTGCAAGAACATCTGTTGAGGTTCCAACAGTTGGATATATGGCTTTATAAACAGCAATTCTGAGTCAACATGATATTACATTAAGTCAAGTGTACTATGATTAATGCAGAAGGTACAACGTGTAAGTTTTTACCGTGCACATGGCGCCATCCCACTCGCTCTTCCATAGTTAAAACCGTTAACAATCACTGGAACTCCATGGTTTCCAGCAGCAGTTGATGCTACATGACTGAAAACAAACCATTCTAGTCAGTTATTTTATGAAAAGCTTCACATATATTTAACCTTCTGTTTTGTTTTCAACATAAGGGTAAAAAGGTAATTTTACATACGGTAATTTTTTAACGGCTGGTTTTACCTGCCATGTCCAACTGCATCGTACGGGGACAAGATGTCAACCGAAGCGTTAAGATTGCCTCTCGCTACTGCCCCGGCTGAAAAGAACCTAGCCGAAATTATCTTCCCGTTGCATGAAGTCCCGGGGAACATAGGTCCCTCTTGACAAACGCTTGGAAAGCGAGTGTGGTTTTTGAGGTAGCCATCCCTCGGGTTATATGCAAAGCTCGGGTGAGATGGATTGATCCCTGTGTCAACAAAACCGATCACAATCCCTTCGCCTGCATTCCTCTTTCCTCTCCATCCTCGCCAAACTCCTTGCGGCAGGCCTAACAACTTGGGGCTATGGTTTGTCATCATCTTAGCTCCTCTATCTTTCTCTATAAGCTTGACTCCAGGTGCTTTCTTTAACTTATTGGCCTAAAAGATGGAAAAAGACATTGCACATGAGAGAAAAAGAGGAAAATATCACCAAAATAGACATGTTGACCGACTTTTTTGTTCCAGCAAAACATACATCGACTTTTACCCCTCTAAAAAATAAAAAAGATCCAAAAGCAATCGTTAGAAAAAACGCCTCATAGTAGAGCCAGCTAACATCGACTTTTACCCCTCTAAAAAATAAAAAAGATCCAAAAGCAATCGTTAGAAAAAACGCCTCATAATACACGTCTATGCTTATGTGACGTTTTGGTTGCTTTTGGATATATTTATTTTTTTAGTGGGCTAAAAGTCAATATCTATTTATAAAAAAAAAACTAAAAATGGGCCAAAATGTCTATTCTGGTGCTTTTCTCTTAAGAAATGAGCTGAGTAGAGTAGAGTAACATTTTCCGTTAAAAAAAAAAAGAAGAAAAAGAAAGAAAGAGAGGACCTGAGTAGGGGTAGTATGGACAGAAAAGCCATTGACAATGTGGTTGAAGCTATAAAGCTTGTTGTAAGCCCCTTCTTCTAAAGTGTTTTGTAGAAGTTCATCATGGAACTCTTCCAAGTGCTTTGCATGACGAGCCTTTAATATTTCACTACCACCAAAGATAGAGATGGTAAACTTTTAAATTTATTCTTTAATTTAATAATCTTGTTACTGTTTAATATTATTATTATAAATTATTTTTGGAAGGAGAATATCACAAGTTTAGGAATATCTTATATTATTTGTTAAATATCTATAATACATTTATACAAAGATGAAAAATGTTGTTCGTTTTTTTTTTTTTTTTTTTTTTGTAAATTGTTATCTAAATCATCAACCTGGATATTCAACATACGTATACTACAAATAAATAAATAAATAAATAAATAAATAAATAAATAAAATATAAGGTCAAATATGAGATTTCTTTTTTATTTAATTAATATAATCACATTTAAATTCAAAAGAAGTTCAATCTGTTTTGTAACGAGTCTAAGAATTTCAAACCCAGGTGGTGTTGTACTCTTGTTCATCCAATATATTTTACGGGCACATAAAGGACAATAACATTGGAGTAAATTGGAAATAAGTTATAGATTAAAAAAAAACCTAAAAATGAATTAAAAAAATAATACATTGATTTCCCAGAAAAAAAAAACTACGTTTTAACAACTGTTTTGATAATCAATCCGGACCAGTCAGTTAGAGCGGGAAGTGTCAAGGTTATTAGTTGATAACGAGCCTGTTTCAAACAAACCAAATAAACTGATGAAAACCGTAGCAAAATCAAGGTTACCTCCTCCCTTTGCTAACTGGCCGATTTTTTTGGTCCGAACCGAGTGAAAGAATTAGTGAACCGTTAATGACTCAACTTTCAAAACATTAGTTTCAACTTTCAAGCATACACTAATTTCATATGCGGTGTACATCATCTTTATTAAAATGTATATTTTTCTAACATTAACTCATTTTGTAACGCCTTAAATAAATAACTACTTAGTGCTAGAAAATAAAAAAATTCAGTTTTTCCTATTAACACCCTATATATAACAAGTTTTACATTTTCATGGGGGTGAAATGCACAGAATAATATCTAAAACTAAGAAATTTTAACAAAAATTAATATTATTAGCACCTCGAATGATCAGGATCAAGATCAAGCTCCTGTAAAAACGCAACTGGTGGATCGCCTTCAACCATCACCAAGTATATATCGCGTTCTTCTCCAAAGCAAATACTACAAAATAAGAATAGTAAAACAAGTCGAAATTTCAGAGAAACCACCATGGTTAACTCAAGGGAGATATTTGGATTATCGTTTAATGATAATAAAAGATGATTAACGTCGTTTTTAATGTGAAAAAAAGGTTGCTAATCAGCTGGCTTTTTGGGTAACCTTTGCATTTGTTTTGCTGTGATGATTAAAAACGTGATCTATGTTCATGTTTCTTGTGAAGACCGGAAAGTCATATATTTGTAACTCAACTTAATTACTTACTTTTAATTAATATATATATACTAGTAAACTGTAATTAGATTTGTTATATTATTTTCATTCAACTTTAATTCCAATTATTCTTCTCAAAAGTGAATAACTAAATTTGAAATTTGAATTAGGCAAGAAATGTTTTGAGATAATGTGATATGATTTGAGAATTTATATAATTATAAATCTTATGAAATGCAAGAAATGTAAACCATGATAGTTCATTATTTACTAAGAAATGCTTTACATGTATAACAAATGTGACCTAACATATGATAAATCTAGAAGAAACGGCAAACGAGAGATAATTGAATATTTGAAGTGTCAAATATTGAATGTATTAGTATATTTTAGAGTTAAATGTCATTTTAGTCCCTGTGGTTTGGGTCATTTTGTCAGTTTAGTCCAAATGTTTCATTTTTAACCTGTGAGTCCAAAAAGGTTTCACAGTTGCCATTTTAGTCCACTGGGTTAACTTCATCCATTTTTTCTGTTAGCGAGAAGGCCAATTCGGTCATTTTATATGGCTGAATTGCCCTTTTAGTTAACAGAATTACATACAAAATGACCAAATTGGCCTTCTCGTTAACAGAAAAAATGGATGAAGTTAACCAAGTGGACTAAAATGGCAACTGTGAAACCATTTTGGACCCACAGGTTAAAAATGAAACATTTGGACTAAACTGGCAAAATGCCACAAACCACAGGGACTAAAATGGCATTTAACTCTATATTTTAAGTTCAACTTTAGACATTTATTATTTCAAGAACAAATAAAAAAGAAAATGTTGAGAAAACTACGGAGGATTCATTGGGGGATACTAAAAAAGTGGGAAACCGGAGAACACTCTTAAAAATTCAACTTAACATGTTAAAAATATTTTTAGATTTTTTTCGACGCTTTTCCTTATAAATGCATGTACAAGCATTTAAAAAAAAAAATCAAAAACTAAGAATAAAAAAATGTTTAAAAAACAGTTAAAAAGGCTAAAATATTTTTTTTACAAAAATATTTTTTTATTGCAATAGTTTCTATCCATTTTTATAAGGAAAAATGCTGAATTTAAAAAAAATGATTTTTAACATATTAAGTTAATTTTATAAGATATTTTTGATTTAACTGTTTTTTAGACATTTTTTATATTTTTAGTTTTTATTTTTTTTATTAAAAATGCTTCTACATGTATTTATAAGGAAAAACGCGGATTTACAAAAATTGATTTTTAACCTGTTAAGTTGAATTTTTAAGAGTGTCCCCCGTTCTTATTTTTTTAGTGTTCTCCAATGAACTCACACACTATATATATTAAATAAGAGTGGTTTTAAAAACATTTACTAAATTGTTTAATTTTTCCAGCAACTCACTATATACTTCTCTTTATTCTTTTTCTATTTTTTAATCAACTCATCATACCTTTTCTTTTATTAAAACCTACCTTTTTTTTTTCCGCAATCAACTTATATACTTCTTTTTTATCCAACCGATTGTACTTCTTTTAATTTCACTTTTAATCAACCCAATATACTTCTTTTATCCAACCCATTGTACTTTTTTTTCATTTTTAATCAACCCAGAATAAGGGACAATGATCCCTAAGTTGGTAGAGGTAAGCATAATCTTATAATTTTTTTTTTCTAATGAAATCATTTTTAAAATGTACGTTTTTCTAACATTAACTTATTTTGTAACGCGAAACATTTTAGTTTATATATTCATGAGGTAAATACGAAGAAAGTTTTCAACGACTATTCTAATTAGGGCACATGGGGCGGTCCGTGATGGACCTTGTATCACTCGTTGATGTATCACTAACACCGCCGCCACCCATATCACGAGTGATAGTTTTGACGCGTTGATATTATCACGCGTTGAACATATTGATGAATGAATGTGTATGACTTGTACATTGTGTATTAATACTTGTACATTGGAATCCCATCACTAGTGATACCACCCCCACTACAATTCTATCAATAGTGATAGAATATTGGGTGATGACATGATTTGATTGGATATTGGGAGTGATAGAAATCTATGACCACCCACTCCCCCCTTAGTTTGCTATAGTTGTTTTTTTAGTCAAAGCTAATTAATGGTATAAAGTAGGGTGTCAAAGCTAATAAATGGTATAAAGTATAGTGTAAATAGAAATTAGAGTAGAATCTATTTATAAAAACCCTTTCTTTAAACTTGTTATTGAGGTAGCTGAAGCTATTTTACATGTTTCTTTTAGTTTGTATTTAATATGAAGACCGACAATGGATCAAATTTTAATGTTCGTCTAATTTTTTATTTTTTATTTTTTTAATTTTTGGTTTCTGTTTTCATTTTTAAAGTTAATTTTTATAACCAACCTCGCTTAGGTCTTGGGATGTACCATAACATCTGGGGTGTTAATGGTGATATGGCGTATTAACTGATATTGCATACCACTCACTGCTTGTGTTAAGGAGCGTTAAAAGGATTATTTGTTAACATATTAACGGGATGTTAAGAGATTGAATTAATTTGTTTTCCTTTTATACCCAAACCACTAAAGAATATGATTGGTGTAGTTAACGGAATTAAACCATTTCCTTTAGGTGAGGTCAAGTGAAATGGGGAAATCAATGCAAATGACTATGATAGGCTAGAGTTTGTTACCGAACGTTCAAAACGTCCGTATGTAAGTTATCTTTTATGATTCATTTATAATTATTGTATCAACTTTTAATACAATATCAACTTTTTTCTTTTGAAAAATTGTAGGTCTCCTACCTGTAACAAGTTGAAAAGGTATATGGGAACATAGATTGTGATGATATGGCAGTGTGGGAGTATGCATCAGGATTGTCAGGCCCACTAATTATTCAGGGTAGGATCTTCTGATCCACATTTTGTGGTAACCGGAACACCATCTTCCACAATTAGTGTGTTATACGTTGATGCCTAACAGTCATATGAGGTATTGTTACTATTATTGTTAATTTATTTTTATTGTTTAGCCGTTGCTGTTGTCGGGCTAGTCGATGCGGTTTAGGGCACCATTGTTTTTTAGATATCACAAAGAATGTATCTGCATGTATGTGTATGTGCGTTCAGAATTAATTTATGTAATTGTATGTAGGAATGAATTTGTATGTGTATTCTGGATGAATGTACGCTAGAAGTAACACTATTTGAATATATGAAGTGGCGATAATTGTAAACAGAAATTTATGGGCCATATACGTTGTTTTCATTGGTGAGGGTGTTCTTGTCATTTAGGCTATTCTAGGGAATGTTTTTTTTTTTTACGTTCAGGTTGTTATTTAGATTCCTTGCTACATAATTGTGTTAAAATATTGAATATAGGCTATTTGTGGGGTCATATGAGGGTAGAATAAGCAATCTTTTATCGTTTATAAGCCCTTGTGGAGTTGTGGTAGATGGTTAGCCTTAGGGGTATTCAGAATTCGTTTCGAATTCGAAAAATTCTAAATTCAATTAAGGTATGTTGTGAAATTAGATTTGATTAATTTCCTATGAAGAGTAACTTGAAGGTGGTAACCTTGAGTTTGATATTCTTGATAGTAGGATAAAATTGATAATGAAATTGTGTGTATGTTCATCATACTTGCAAGTATATGTGAAATACTTGAACAATTTGGAGATTTAGGTATACATTGATATACTAGTGCTAATTCTCGTGAACTTCGCGGTTTTGACAAAATAATATGTTTTCGAGGTATAGATTTAAAGAAAATTATACGTTTATGATGATCATAACGAAATTCTCCGAAGAAAATAAATATAGTGAATTATAAAATTGTCATGACTCATATCTAAGTTTTACGTTGCGATTATTTGATGCATGATGAGAAATACAATTCCAAAGGCATTTGCCTAATTTTCAGTTGCACCTTCAACAATCGTTTGTAGTTGTATGACATGTTGATTGACTCTTATATGAATGAGTTAATTACTGTTTTCGTCCCTGTGGTTTGTCAAAAATCACTATTTCAGTCCATTAGTTTAAAAATTGCGATTTCAGTCCCTGTGGTTTCACTTTCGTAACCATTTCAGTCAACCTCGTAACCATTTCAGCCCCTGTGCTTAACAGAATAATTGATTGAAATGGTTACAAAAGTGAAACCATAGGGACTGAAATGGTTACGAAAGTGAAACCACAGGGACTGAAATCGCAATTTTGAAACTAATGGACTGAAATAGTGATTTTTGACAAACCACAGGGACGAAAACAGTAATTAACTCTATATGAATCAACAACTTTCACAATGTAAATATGTCATGAAGTGGGTTTTATGGTATAATGAAAATTGTTGTTGTTTTGATGTTTATGATCACCATACTTGCTTGTATGTGTAAATTACTTGAATATTTTAGAGGTTTGATTAAATGTTTATACATGCTGTGAAATGGGTTTTTGACATGAAAGATGAACCCATTACTAACTGGTTAAAATGATGAATTAGCATTTGATAATTGGAAGTTTATGTTGACTTGATGTTCATAAGCATATAAACTTGTTGAATTGAAAGAAATGTGGTGATTTCGGTTGAGAAATTTAGCTAATAAGATGGCCTAAAAATGATGTCCACCAAGTATATGTTAAATTGCCTAAATGATTTTCTTGAACTTGTTAGTGCATGCATATATGTCAAATGGCAGTTTGACTTTGACCTATAATGAAATCGAATAAGAAAGATGGTATTAAAGTCCACAAGGTGTGATGGTCATGACGTAGGATAACTAATCTAATCATCTTGTGGATGTTATGTGATAGTTTGACTCTTGACAAGCTTAAAAATAATGGTCGTACGGATCAAAGACGCGAGAAGGCTTAAACGGACGCAAGGTAAGTTAAACTTACACCTCCTATAATAGAATCACTATTTAAGAAGTGTGAATTCGTTGGAAATAAACAATGACTTGTTAAAGTCGAGACCCATGGTGTAGACCAACCGGATCAAAATGGGTAAGATTATGCTAAATCAAATTTTGGCCTTCAAATAAAGAATTTTAGAATTAGGACCTTATGGTGTAAACCATAACGGGCCAGACGAGCAAAATGATGAGTAATCACACTAGGTGATTAATCTAAAGAATTTTGGAAAGAGTACCCTATGGTGTAAACCATAACGGGTCAAACGAGTAAAATGATAAATAATCATGTTTTGGCGATAAACCAATGAACTTTCAAAATAAGACATTCTTGCGCCAACCAAAATGGGCCGAACAAGTAAAAATGAACTTTTGGTGATAAATCTAGATGGGATAATGAGTTAAAAGTACCACTAGTTTTCTTCTAACCGTTAAAAGTTGTCCGGTTTGGAAAAAGAGCTTAAATTTGACTAAAACGCCCTTGGGTTATGGGTTTTGGGTAAACTACCTCCAATGGTAGATTTGATAATGAATCCTTAGATCGAGTTGATCCTTCCGGTAACTAAAAATGGGAGACTTGAACTAAAAAGCTTTAAGTCTCATAACAGGTCGATTTGGGTAAAGCACCATACCGGAATATTATAATGAAAAGTTAAGGTTTTGTCTAAAGTAACCAACCATAATTTGAGTTGTGGTTGGTAGAAACGATGAGAACGTTGATCAGAAAGTAGGAGGCATGAACTAAGTGCATAATGCCTCCTATCGGGTCAAACAAGTAATAAATCCAAACCGAATAGTATGAGTGAAAAACTCAAGGAATATGGACCCAGGCAGTGGGTTTTAGTTTAAAGTGTAGATGAATAATCCTCTAAAGAATTAAAAGTAAAATAGACCAAATTGGATGTGCATTGGATTGTAGAGGAATAAACCTCTAAAGAATAAAATTTGTTTTTCTTTGTCGTTTTAACCGCGTTTGACCGTTTAACTCAAACACTAGTTGTTTTTAGTGTTTATGTTAGGATTTTACAAAGGCGGGAACCAGACAGACGACCAAGCATGCAAAGAACCAAACACTATTAAACCGCAAAACTCTTTGGAAACAATAATGGGAAGGTTGACGCACAATCATGCATGACAGTATTTTCAAGTTTAAAACTTTATTATCTTAAACTGTGAATTAAGAGTAATAATCGGTTATGTCGGTTCGCCTGGGTTATTAGTTAACCCAGACGTGTAAGTTCTATATAAAAAAACCTGGGACCTTATTATCCGCACTTCTCTAAAATATTATAGATAATGGGTTAGAGTGTTACATTATGAAATTGAAGAGGGGGAGTTTGTGCATAGCATATCAAAAGAATAAGTTGCTAAACTGTTTGAAATGGCTGAAGATGAAGTGATAATTGATAATATACCTGTACCAAGAGTTCTAGAACCAAAATGTTATTCAGTTGCTGATGATTATTATAGAATTGAAGACATCATTGGTCTTTAAAAACTTGAAATGTACAATAATGTTCAAGGTGATGAGTTACTGACATTCTCAGAGTCTCATGAACAACTAGCTGAAGATGTTCTCAAAATAAAGATTAAAGAGAAAGAAAGTTCAAAGGCAAAGTTATCTCAAGAAGTATTAAAGAAACAACATGATGAATGGTTTAAAGCTTCAATCAGATTCGAACCAAAACCAGCGAGACAGTTAAAGTTCTTTCAACATCACAAAGGGATTTCTAAAGGTGTATCATTAGTTGGAAATACTTTGAAGGCGTGAAGTGCATCAGTGTGAGAAGAGAATACGACGTTCAGTATTTCAAGAACATTATTCATATTAGAAGTCTTCCACATTGGGATGTTTGAGCGTGATTGAGAAGAAAACCGATTAATGGAGAATCGTATGACTTCAATCAATGGTTCATAAGACAGTTGGAATACGAAAGCAAAACTAGATGGAAGAACTATTCTCCACATTCTAGAGCGTACGATTTCCAATAATGAATTTGATCCAATCTCTAACAGACCATTAGTGATTCTGAAGTATCAACCACCAAGACTTTTGAAGAATATACATTTTAAAGAAATGGAACAGGATGTCTATGATTCATGAGATGATGGTGTTATGATGTTAGAGCAAGTGAAGTTGTGATCGTCATTAACAAGAAGGGTGATTGGAGAACCATCAAAATATTCGACACAATGTGGTTGGTCTATATGTTTGAAGCTGATATAGAAGTGTTATTCTTCAATCGGATGTTTTTTGACAAAATAGATAAGGAGCAGGCCTTACAATTTCAAAGAGTTGTTTGTATTTGTTTTGCTTATGGAATTTATGCTGTGTGTGATTGGAAAACAAGTTGGATCGAAAAATGATGACGGAAGACTACAAGATCAAGACACCCGCTACATCCAATGGGGAGTTTGTTAGTGCATAATGCGTTTGTAGCCACTTTCGTAAGTGTCTAGATCAATGCATAGGTTTATGTCTTGTCGTTTTGAATTTATGTTTGTATTTAGGACAGAATTTGACTTTCAGATGGTCAAACGAATGGGTGATGTTTGACATGTTCCATTCGAATGGCAGTTCAATCAAATGGGTGATTTGATTGAACATATGGCTCAGTTGATTAAGATTCTAATCGTATGGCTCAATCGATTGGCAGTACTTTTAAATACATGAGCTAGACGATTGAACTTAAACCTTTCCCGTTTTTCGAATTTTTTGTGCTCTAACATGTAACCAAACACTGTCAATTTTGATATAAAACATTGGAAAAGTTTATTCAGCTATTGTGTATCAATATCATGTCAATTGCAATGGATTCTGCACGTTGTAGTTGATAGAAAGTAGAATCAAACCTTCTAAGCGTAAAATCAAGATCAGTTATGGGCATATAGTCGGACACGAATGAGAGAGGGATAGGGTTGTTCACGAGCCGAGCCGAACCGAGCGGACCTTTGCTCGTGCTGGGCTCGTTCACAAACTGAACCGAGCGGAGCGGCTCATTTAAAACCGAGCCAAAAATCAAGCGAGCGTTTTTCGAGCAGTAAATATTCCGAGCGAGCGTCGAGCGAAGTTCGAGCAATTTGGACAACCATGTTGCCCGATTTAAATTTGCTGAGAGAGATAGTGAAAATGTTTGGTCTCAAATTTTTATGTCTTTAAAATATGCACATTTCATGGTATAATATTTTTCTTATGAAAAACAATGTTGTGGCCGACGAGGCGATGATCATATTGCACGAAAAATTACGTTGAGAGCAGAAGACGATCGACTTAGGGTAACGACATGAAACATTGAGGCGATAAACAACCTGTCATTTATCGGTTTAGGGTTTAACTTTTAGATTTGATATTAATTTTTTTATTGACGTGATTGGTCTAGTACATATAAATGTGGTTGTAAATTTGTATATAGTGAACCAAAATCTAATATAGTGGTATATATAAAACTATAAATTTAATTTATATTTAAGTATATCTGTATGTGTGTGTGTGTATATATATGTATAATTTATATTTGTTTATATGTATATGTATACTAATTAAAAAAATAATTCGAGCCTAACCGAGCCGAGCCGAGCGGAGCTTTGCTCATGCTTGGCTCGTTTACAAACCGAACCGAGCGGAGCGGCACGTTTACAACCGAGCGTCAAATCGAACGAACATTTTTCGAGCAATTTCCGAACGAGCGTTGAGCGAGCGACGAACGGCGAGCGATTTGAACGGCCCTAGAGCGGGAACAAGAATGTGTTGAACGTGAACAAGATTAGGAAGAACTTGCTTGTTAGCAGAAAACGTGGAAACAATGTTTAATAACTTCGGGAAAAATAAAAACAAAAACTTTCATCTGTGTATGTTAAATATCGTGTTAATTTTGTTACAAAAACGTGTATTTTGTTATTTTTATCCTTCAATTGTAAACATGTATTTTTGTTGGAATCTTTTAGGATTTTCTACAACTTATTTAAAAAAAAGTGTGTTTTGTTATTTTTATCCTTCAATTGTAAACATGTATTTTTGTTGGAATCTTTTAGGATTTTCTACAACTTATTTAAAAAAAAATGTTTTTTTTATTTTTTTAAATTTATTTATGATTTGTGGCAATTTTGTCGCAATCTAAAACAAATAATTTGTCGCAATTTTAACACAACATATAAAAAATATCAATATTATATATAAAACCGTGGGAATCTGGTCGCAAATTAAAATTGTGGTAAATTTGTCACTAAATAATTATTAATTAATTGTTCTCTTATTGTTATTATTAACAACTAAAGTAAAATATAAAAAATATATATAAAATATATGTTTTGTTACAAATTTGTCGCTAAACAAAAGGAAAAGGTTTATAACAAACTTTGTAGGAATTTTGTCGCAAATCTTGTGACGAGTTCGGTTTGTCGGAACATCATCACAAATTGTGTAGAAAATTTGTCGCTCGTTCCATTTCCAATGAGCTTTTTCACACCAAAAGAACTCGTGGAAAATTTGTCGCTACTGCGTGTTTTCGACAAAATACACCATGGGAAAAGACTTGATTTTATACTTGGTGTCAATTATATATAATATTTTTTTTTTACCAATGATCTCTAGCTCGTTGTGATGGTTTCCTCCGAAAGGCCAGGTTTGATTGTCTTAGTGAAGGGGGCAACCCTGGATGGCACGCCCCGGTTAGAGGTGTATAAAAAAAACGGTTTTAGAACCGAAACCGGTTTCTAACCGAACTGAAACGACGGTTTATATACCGGTTAGTATACTTGATCTTTGAAACCGTTTAAAAACCGAAACCAGTTTAAACCAGTTAAAAACCGTTTTTTTGCCCAAATCGGTTTTTAACCAAACCAAATCGATTAGTACCCGTTCGGCACCCCACTATGTAAAACCGGTTAAAAAACCGAACCGGTTTTTTTGTACACCTCTAGCCCAGGTTGCATACAGTGTATTATAGCCCATTGGAAGAGGTAACCCAAAGACTGGAACCTACATAGGTATGAGATATTGAATCTTCGAGTTCTAGGCCCAACCTCTTAGCCATCTCGGCTAGCCGTTCAAAAAAATATAATACCTTTTTGTATCTCTTTTTTATGTACCGATCTTCATTTTAACACAAACTTACATTACGTGATAGACAGTTGGTACATAGTATAGTTGATTCATGCTTGATACAGAGAATATAATCCATGTAACCTATACCATACATATCAATGATGATAAAGCCAGAGATACACAACCGATACAACCTTGGATTCGCGTATGTTTTACTAAATGTAATTAATCTGACATTTGTTTATAAGGATAAACTCACTCTAGGGGTGTTTGAACTTTGAACGAGTTATTTAGGGTAAATGTTATTCAACGAAGAGCTGATCTTATCCACTGGAAGCATTTAAACCAACATAAAAAAACTGGAAGCAAAATTTTCACTAGGTATCGAACCAACGAGATGATAAAAGTTATTATTTTTTGTCAAAAATCAACTCTTTACATTTTTTATTGTTATTTTTTTGAACAACGAATTTCTTGCTCTCGTAAGATTTGAAAACCCAATACTTCACACTAAAGTGTTTTAAAAAGTTCCTACCCCAGTGGTACATTAACCCTAATTACATGACAAGTTAAAAAGTCATCTAATTCCATATTAATTTGTTGAGTTAATTACTGTTTTCGTCCCTGTGGTTTGTCAAAAATCACTATTTCAGTGCATTAGTTTAAAAATTGCGATTTCGATCCCTGTGGTTTCACTTTCGTAACCATTTCAGTCCCTATGGTTTCACTTTCGTAACCATTTCAATCCATTTAATCTGTAAGTACAGGGACTGAAATGGTTACGAGGTGGACTGAAATTGTTACGAAAGTGAAACCACAGGGACTGAAATCGCAATTTTTAAAATAATGGACTGAAATAGTGATTTTTAACAAACCACACACTACTAGAAAACTGCTACTATTCCCACGTCAATTTCCGTGAGAAATCCGTGGGTAACTGCGTTTACCCACGGATTTCCCACGAAAATGGGCTGTGGGAATTTTGCTCGTGGGTAATTTTTTTCTGACGCATTTCCTACGGAATTTCCTATTCCTTTCCCACACAAATGTTTCGTTAGAATTCTCCTACTTATTTCCTACGGATATTAATAAATTTGTTTTGAAAATAATATATAAAATATATTACAATTTTTTTTATCCATTCCGTGAGTAATTTGTCAGAATTTCCGACACACTTCCTACGGATAGAAATAAATTAATTTAAACATAACATATATTTTTAAAAATAATAAAACTTTATATTTTAATATCATTAATTTTAATTATTATGAATATTTTTTTTAGGATAAATTGGATTCCTACGCATTTCCTACTAATGATTAAAATGAAAACGAATTCCGTCGGAATTCCGTCGAAAATTTCCGACACATTTCTTACGCATACCGATTCCTACAAATTTCCGACTAATAATTTAAATGAAAACGAATTCCGTCGGAAATGGGTGGGAAATTTCTGACACTTTTCCTACGCATAACAATTTGTGGCTTTTTCGTCACTTTTTTTGTCACAAAACTAAGACCCTTTCTGTTCGTCGGAATTTCGTGGGAAAAGTGTCGGTAATTTCGTTCGTGGGAAATATGTAGGAAATTTTGGTAGGAATAATAGCAGAGTTTTCTAGTAGTGACAGAGACGAAAACAGTAATTAACTCTAATTTGTTTGAAATCACAAATTTGAAAAATTCAGTCATTTCTTCGAAGAAATAATGTATACATGTTTATAATAATTTAGTTATTTGACAATCAATGTTAAAATACGGAAGCTAAACATGAAATATATTACTAATGGCAGTACGTACATGGCTTACAAAACAAAGTCTAGAATAATTTAAGTTCTACGGACAAATTGGAAACATTAAATCCTTAACAGCTGACAAACTTGTAAAAACCCTCAATAGTTTCAATCATGTTCAAACCCAGACCAATCATTTGTTGACACACACTGGAGGTTTTATATAATTTAGCACTAGAGAAGTGAAACATCCATGGGATAAGGATTACCAAGGATGTTCATGTTCTCCATGAAATAGTGAGGATGAGCAGCATCCATTACCACAAATTGCATGTCTTCGGACGGCTTCCAGTGTCGTTTCCTTTGGTTTATGAACCAGTTGTTTATCTGTTTCTGGTCGAGTCCGGTTGATTCAGCAAGTGCTAGCTTCTGAGCCTCCTGCGCACACACGCCATTAACATTACACGAGAAAAGAAATGTATATGGAACTAACAAAATTTATGAAAACCATGTGAAAATTTCTAAAAGATTTATTATAATCAAGAAAACAGCTAGCGCATTAGCGAAACAGTTACCGAAGGGTATGGCCATTTGTAATGCCTGGTCCACCAGTCGAGCAATTGTTGACGAGCTTCTTTCGGTAACTTCCCTTTCTTTCTCTTTTTCATGAACTCTTGCTTGAGACTACCTAAATAACCGCTATACTTGCGCAACAGCTGACCCTTCAACTCTCGATCCTCAGCTTGAGGATCAATGAGATTGTTATTTACATCCACCTCTTCTTCGGATGATCCATTTTTGTCCATACCTCCTTCACCACCAGCTGATTTTTACATCAAATTATCACAGAAATGATCAAATAAAATGCAACCATGAAGGTGTTTTTATGCACAAAATCCGTCTTGAAAATGCTATAACGGGTTCTTTCGATACATAAAGATTTCGTTTCTGGTATATACTATCATAACTGCTATAAGAATGACAATGAACCTATAAAAAATGGTTAATTAGCCACATTGATATCAAATGAGATTGAGTTGTGTTAACTAACTCATCACCAAACCCTTTACTTTAAATTTAAATCCAAGCACTCAGAAGAAAAACAAATATACATGTTTTTGCCCTTTGGGGGTGGAATTGTCAAAATCTAACCTTAAGTTAATTGCAACAAAAAACTTTATCAAGGTAAAAAAGAATGTGATTCAACCTCATTTTGCCAAAGAAAAGAGACATAAAAGTACTTGTGTATATCTCTACATTTCCGGGGGTGAAAAACTGGAAATTTGTACTGTCTATTTCACTAGCAAAACAGTGCAAAGCTTCCAAGATAGAGTAAACAATTCATCATAATAGCCCATACACATAGAAAATTAGGTTCATCCCCCTATAAATGTTTACATTACACATGCATATGGATCAAACATAGCACCATAGGGTCATAAGATGAGCCCTCATATGTCCAAAGATTTTTCATGTTTATACATAGGAAAATGTTGAACAATAGGAGAAAAGAAACTTTCACAAGAATTATGACATAGAACTGTAGGTGAACTATTTGTCAATTCTTGGAAAATGTGTTTACACAAATTTTGAAAACTTATGATATAAATAGCATTCTTTTTGGTGATTGGTATTAAATAAAGGTTAAGAACTTAAGATCATTAAATAAGTACTAGATATCACAACCAAAAAATGCAAATTTCATCTTACTACTTTCTCAAGAAATTTAGTCTAATCTTGTTTATTAAAAACAATCAAAGAAGAGAGGGGGAGGTGATGCACCAGAATCTGAAGTGGAAATAGAGATAGCTTTGAACTGGGACTCAATTCTTGAGAGAAAAAGCATGGCTTCTTTGAAGGGTTTTGAGAGTTCTTGTTCATATTTTATCAGCATCTCACAGTAAGCTTCCATGAACTGATCAAGTGCTGGATCTTGTCCAATGATCATATTCATTCCCCCACCACCGTCACTAGTACCAGCTCCACCGGAGCGACTGGACATTGCAGCCACCACCGAGGCCCTGCAAGCTTCCTCTAGTCTTTCCACTACTTCAGGTGGTGCTCCTATCTGTATTTAGTACAAGTTACAGTATAAATCTTTAATCTTTTTTTTTACAAAGACTGATTTTTAAGATGAAATACTAGGTTATGATATGAAATAAAGTAGAAAAAGTTGTTGCATCAGAATTAAAATATGGTTTCCTGCAAATTTATTCTTTCTTCAAGAGATTATATTCAGCTGCCAAATGAAGAAATGACAAATAAATGATGTCACACACACAAATCAAGAAAAATCACCTCTGGGTTTCTTCTACCACACTACTAAATGAAGCAATAGTAATGATCATCAAACACACAAACCTCTTGAAAACAAGCACAAGATTCTTAGATTGCACCAAATGAAGAAATTTAAAGATACCCACTTTCATTTCTTGTAAAATTTATGAAATATAGATCTGTTTATGTATTCTAGAGAGAGAAATTATTAACCTTTTGGCAGTTGAGATAAGCTGATAAAAGACGAGGGTAATGAGGATGAGACATGATCTTTGCTTTAACAGAAGAAGAGGGGTTCATGAAGGCTAACCCTACACCATCATTGATATTAATGTTGTTGTCTTCAAGCATCATAGCAGAAGGATGATGATCAGAGAAAATTAGGTTATTGTTGTTGGTGGTGGTGTTATATGCACCAGGTGGGTTTGGAGGAAGACACAGTGATCCAATGTTGTTATTACTGTTGTTATTATTACTACTGCTATTATTTATGTTGTTGTTGGTGTCTCCAAAACTCATCAAACATGATGAAGTACCACCTCCATCTCCACCACTCTCCATCTCTCTCTCTCTCCTATCTCTATCTGCAACTTTTTAAATGGAACTAAATTAACTTACTGTTTGTAAAGATATGTATAACAAGTATGGGGGAGGTACTACGTGTATATGTATGTATGTATGTGTACTCTAGAGAGAGAGTAATACGAGCTTTGGCTTACATGATGAGAGAGGGGGTCTCCCGAGATTTAAGCTTACAAAAGGGCTGTTTTTTAACCCTTTGTACTGAAAATCCTACATAAACACAAGACCAACTATTGATCTTTTAAAAAGTAGATAAAACTGTGTAATAATAAAAAGTATATTGCATGAAAATGTAATGTAATGTATTTTGTGTTGCAAATTGAGAAAATTTCTATTATGTGTAACTAAGTCGATAATTGTTAGCAGCACTCATAACGTTTAGGATCAAATAAAGAATCTTCGAAAAATAAGAAGTCGTACAACGGGTATCAAACGGACTTCGATTGACCTCATTCATGCGGCACTGGAACCCGTCTCATCAAACTCTACGATGTGAAATTTTAGGTTTTTACTTTTGGATTTATAGATCGTAGTTAGAATTTTTGTTTGTTATCATAGTGTCTTTTATTTGTTTGCGTCATTATGTCTTTATTGCGACTCATTGTCTTTTTTTCTCGACAATGTGTCATCTTGTGCGATCCATTTTGTCTTTGTACACTTTTTATTCTTAGAGACATTTATAGAATAACTTAACCTCCACTGATAGTCCTCTATAAGAAATAGTCTTTTGCTTTTTTTTTTTTCACCACACACCCACTAAACACACCAAATAAAAATACATGTATCTGGTTGAGTTGTCATCGTGTTGGATGTCGTTAAATCTCACAAGTTATTTCATACTACTTTTTATAATATTGATTAAAAATAATAACACATCTTCACAGTATTTCAATTTAAGAGCATTCACATCCGAAATAATCATGCCTTGTCCTTATATTTTAAGGTAAGTTTTAAACATCTTTCAGATTACCCACTCTATCCCATTTTTTATATTTTTTTCTTTTTCATAATTTATAAGGATTATCTCACAAGCAATATAAAACAAGGAGAAAATAAAAGTAATATGACTTAAAGTACAACTTAAATATTAAAAGAATAAAAACCACGGTTATAAATAGGACAACATATGAATATGATAATACATGAAAACACTGTTAATGGTCATTCTTGTTGACTCTTTGAAAACTCTTTTAAGTTATTTGAATCTTTGTCATTATATTCCAATTTCACTCAAAAAGTTTTTAATGAATTCATATAAAAAAAATCTAGGGTGCTACTATACGCACACCCCCTATTTACTTTTTTCACCCCTCTCCTCTCACATACTTACAGGTGGGGCCTGTGTGGGGCCGACAGTTTTCCGCTCACAAGGGGGGGTGTAATCAGGAAATAAGGGGGATGCGTATAGAATGAGCCAAAATCTACCATTATAAATAGGAATAGGGTATTAATATTCTCAGAGCATTCACATTCTAGTCATCAAAATCTGGGAGAATTGTTTTCATATTATAAAAGGTATAAAAGGTGGTTGTGAGTGGAGTAGAGAGAAAACACTATTGTTCATCTGTATATTTGAGAGAACATTGTTCACCTTTTATAATTTTCTAATATATTTTGAAATTGGTTGTGAGTGGAAGTGACAGAAAAGATAATGATAAATGTATAAAAAATATTATTTAATTGAAAGAAAAGAATAAAGGTAGTTGTTTTAGTGTAATTATAAGATAAAAAATGATTGATATGATGTGAATGCTCTCACACCCTTTCCCTTTACTTCCCTCTATCTCTATATGTTTTTATTGTAACACCCCAATCGAAGGCGGAAGTATCAGGGCATTACTTTGGTAGATAGTTTAAAAGCACATGGAACTAAAGTTTAAATTTTAAATTAAAACTGTATTATCCAATACTGTCGCAACCCCCGATCCCTTATCTGTCCCGGGAACGGGCGGACGCGAACTCATAATTTTGGTTGTATCAGGTTGGTTAATTTGGCAGCGGAAATTACATCAGGACCGTAGTTAGGAAATGTTTATCAGAGTAAAACCTCCATATTTGATATTAATAATCACATGGGTAAAACCCAAGTTTCTTATTACAATACATTTATAGGGATAAACCATATTTTATTGAATTTAAAACATCGTTTATTAGGTAACTTTTATAGTCACATTTTTTCCAAGCCTTCAGTGCTCTCCAGCTGGCTTTTACTAATTGGCTGTCACATTGTGTTACCTGAAACGCGTTTTAAAAACATTTGTCAGTGGGAAATACTGGTGAGTGAATCCCAGTTTAATCAAGAAACATTTTATTAATTAAAACAGTATTGAGAGCGATCACATTGTTTATTTCAACACAATTACTCATTCAGTACTGTCAATCCTGACTTGTGGGTCATATTACACATTGGCTAACTCATTGTCCAATGGTAACGTACTGTCATCCCGACTTACTACTCGCAGTAGTACATTTTGTATACAAAACCCCAACATACCGGCAGTAATTGAAGAACTACAAAGACTCAATCACCGCTTAATCGCATTGTAAAATATTTAAGGTTTTGTAAATTATTACAAAAAGGTTAACAAAAAGAGGATAAACTCACATTGCTATTTTAGACTTCGCGTAAGGGTTTCCTGGGAATAATCTATAATTTACACAAATGTAGATAGGTTAATATCATAACCCTTTGAAAATATTAATGATACCCTCCCCGAGACGGCATTCCAACAACTACGTCGGGCAGAATCACGACAGTTGTTACGGAACCCTAAATCAATCGGGCATCGTATCTATTACGAAACTGGGGTTATAATACTTACAACGGAGCAGAACCTCGCTAGTTAGGGGTATAATACCAGATTTCTATGCCTAGTATTTCAGAATTTGAGATACAGAAACGTTTGTGAGTGAATTGAGTTGAAGCCCGAGGCCTCCTTTATATAGTTGTTGATCTTGATTCTCACGCGGCCCGCGTAAAAGATAAGCGGGGCTTACGCGGCCCGCGTACTAGCCCGGGTAGGGTTTAGGTGATCCGGGTCATCGCCTAGCTTAGCCACGATGATGACACGTGTCATCACCGGGCTGCGCCACAATTTGGAACACTCGCGGCCCGCGTAAGGTTGAGGTGGGTTCTACGCGGCCCGCCTCAACTTAACTTTCAGATTTTTATTTATTTTTAATATTATTTAATATATTTGAGGCCCGTTTTCGCGTATGGGGTGTATTTTGGGACATATCGGGATATTCTAAAATATATTAGGGTGTCGTAAAAATTATCGAGAGTGTCGGTTTATTGAGGATTGTTACATTCTCCCCACCTTGTTTTAGAGCTCGTCCTCGAGATCTACTGGAACAATTGCGGATATTTCCGTTGCATTTCAGATTCAAGCTCACATGTATATCCAGGTCCTCTTTTGGAGTCCCACTTCAATTTGACCAGAACTAGTCTCTTATGCTTGAGGTTCTTGACTTTCATGTCTTCAATCTGTAGAGACCTTTCTACAAACTTGAGTTGTTCATTTACCTCTATATCCTTAAGAGGTACTATCAGTGATTCATCAGCTAAGCACGTTTTGAGATTAGATACATGAAATACATCATGTATTCCTGCCACTGCTTCTGGCAGTTTTAGCTGATAGGCTACAGGTCCTATTCTTCTAATAATCTCAAAAGGTCCAACATACCTGTGACTTAGCTTTCCCCTTTTTATGAATCTTACTATTCATTTCCAAGGAGAGACCTTCAATAATACTTTATCCCCTACTTGAAATTCCAAGGGTTTGCGTCGGTTATCTGCATAGCTCTTTTGTCGATCACGTGCTGCTTTCAGTCGTTCCTTGACTTGAATGATCTTATCGGTTGTTTCTTGTACTATCTCAGGTCCAGATAGTTGTTTTTCCCCAATTTCTGCCCAACAGACTGGGGTTCGACACTTTCGTCCATAAAGTGCTTCGAATGGTGCAGCATTGATACTTGTGTGATAACTATTATTATAAGAAAATTCTATTAAAGGTAAGTGATCGTCCCAATTACCTCCAAAGTCAATTACACAAGCTCTAAGCATATCCTCCATTGTCTGAATTGTCCTTTCACTTTGTCCATCTGTTTGAGGGTGATAAGCCGTGCTCAAATTTAACTTGGTTCCCATTGCCTTTTGGAAACTTGACCAAAAATGAGAGGTAAATCGGCTATCCCTATCAGAAACAATTGATAAAGGAATTCCATGTAAAGAAACAATTTCATTTACATATAACTTAGCTAATTGTTCCATACTAAAAGTTTCCTTCATTGGTAGGAAATGAGCTGACTTGGTTAGCCTATCTACAATCACCCAGATTGTATCATTTCCTTTCTTTGTTTTGGGTAATTTAGTAACAAAATCCATTGTTATTAATTCCCATTTCCACACTGGCATTTCTAACTGTTGTAGAAATCCTGAGGGTTTCTGGTGTTCAGCTTTGACTTGAGAACAAGTTAAACATGTAGAAACATAGGCTGCTATGTCCTTCTTCATTCCTATCCACCAGAATTTTTTTCTTACATCCTGGTACATTTTATCATTTCCTGGGTGCATCGTATACTTAGACTTATGGGCTTCTTCTAATATACGATGACGTAGGTTTCCTAATTTTGGCATCCACATTCTCTTTGTATGGAATCTCCAAATTCCATCTGTTCCTTGTTCTAATTCTTTTAGCATACCTTTTAGCTTTTTCAGTATCTTCCTTGATTACTGATTCTTGTGCTTCTCTTATTTGATCATTTAAATCTACTTGCAGATTTAATTTAAGAGAACGTATCCTTTTTGACTTTTCATGATATTTTCGGCTTAAAGCATCTGCCACAACATTTGTTTTTCCTTTATGATACTGGATATCACAATCATAATCACTAAGCATCTCCATCCAGCGTCTTTGTCTCATATTCAACTCTTTTTGTTTGAAAATATACCTTAAACTCTTATGATCAGTGAATATGGTAAACTTACTACCATAAAGGTAATGTCTCCAAATCTTAAGAGCAAAAATTATAGCTCCTAATTCTAAATCATGTGTTGAATAATTCTCTTCATGATTCTTAAGTTGTCTAGATGCGTAAGCTATAACCTTTTTACGTTGCATTAATACACATCCATAACCTAATTTAGAAGCGTCACAATATACTATAAAATCTTCAGTTCCTTCTGGTAACGCTAATATGGGTGTATGGGTTAATTTATGCTTAAGGATTTGAAATACTTCTTCTTGTTTTAATCCCCATTCAAACTTAACAGATTTACAGGTTAGCTTAGTTAAAGGAATGACTATTCTAGAAAAATATCGAATAAACCTTCTATAATAACCGGCCAATCCTAGAAAACTTCTAACCTCAGTTGGTGACTCAGGGGTTTTCCATTTAGTAATTGCCTCGATCTTTGTTGGATCCACATGAATTCCTTCATGATTAACTAAATGTCCAAGAAATTGTACATGTTCTAACCAAAATCCGCACTTAGAAAATTTAGCATAAAGCTTTTCCTTTCTTAATAGATTTAAAAGTGCGTGCAAATGCTTTGCATGATCCTCTTTATTCTTAGAGTAAATGAGAATATCATCTATGAAGACGATTATGAATTTATCCAAATATGGCTTACATATTCGGTTCATCATGTCCATAAATGCAGCTGGGGCATTGGTTAAACCAAATGACATGACAGTAAATTCATAATGACCTGTAACACCCGTCTTTAATTTACAAGAAATTAATGTAAATATGCGATATAGATATGAATTTTTTTGACCCATTTTATATCATAAGTTCCAAAAGTAAAGTTTTAAATAACAAACATTAGTCAACTGCTGACTAATTCAAATAGTTAAATGCTTGGTTGGTCCCTGTGGTTTGCAAAAATTGTAAACTTGGTCCCAATGCTTTACTAATTACACTCGTGGTCCCGGAACTTGTCAAAAGTGCACTCGCTTGGTCCCTAGCCCTAACTGAAGTTAAATTTCTCAGTTAAGTCCATGTTAAATGACCAAAATACCCTTGCTTATTAACTCTCTTCTTCACTGTGAGACTGAGTTCATTTTTTTTAAAACCCACCACAACCTGCATCATCTTCATCACCTGCATCATCTTCCCAACCACCACCGCCATCAATCCCCACCACCACCATCAAAAACGGATAACAGAATTTGAGTGAGATATCACCCCCACCATAAACCACCGATCTCCACTACTTCAGCGGATGCATTGCCTCCCTTAACCTTAACTCCTGCCACCGTTCGACCCTACAACTCCACCGCCAATCCGTCGTTCACCGTAATAGATCACCACTTTAACCCACCACCTACCTGCGACCACCCTATTCTAAAACCCTAACCGCGTCATACAACACTTGACCCGAATTCTAATCAATCCGGGCCGGATCAGAAAAACAGAGTGTATATGAAGATTTGGGTAATTTAAACAAATTCAAAAGATCCGATAGTGTAACTGTAACCCACCACCTCCACCGTCCGCACCCACCACACCTGCCACCACCATTAGCAGACAAAGAACACGACAACGTCCCCAAATCCGCACACCACTGCACAACCCCCAAATCTGTACGCCACTACAACACCCCCAAATCCGCCGGTGACACAATTTTCACCAAAAACTCACAAATCACAACCCTAATTCAACAATTTCCAGAAATTATAAGCAAAAATGAAGAATAGAGCAGATCCGAACAACCAGACCACCACATCCTAAAACAAGCCGCCGCCGTCACCCGATGGCTTCACCACCATCCCATCATCCCTGAACCACCACCGTCATGACACCCCCGGAAAAACCCTAAACCGTCGCCGCTATTTGCCACAACCACCTCCACCGCTAACTGATCTGACTGTATTCGTGTATGGCTGCTCTGATGATGGTGGTGGTGTATGGTTGCAGGTGAGGAGGTGTTGCATAGTGGTGGTGGTGGTGTATGATGGTTATGGTGATTCTCGGTGGTTGTTTTCTTTATAGAGAGATAGAGAGACTCAGAGTCTTTGTAAAAACTGGTGGTGTATAGTGGTGGGTTAGAGAGAGAACCTGGGGGAGAAATAATGATGGTGATGAAGATGATGCAGATTATAAAGAGAGATAATAAGCAAGGGTATTTTGGTCATTTAACATGGACTTAACTGAGAAATTTAACTTCAGTTAGGGCTAGGGACCAAGCGAGTGCACTTTTGACAAGTTCCGGGACCACGAGTGTAATTAGTAAAGCATTGGGACCAAGTTTGCAATTTTTGCAAACCACAGGGACCAACCAAGCATTTAACTCCTAATTCAAACATTCAAAAGTTATTTAGCAAAATAGTTACATCATAGACATTGTCTAAACAAAGTTAACTTAAGCGGAAGCTTCAAAAGTGCGTGTTCGGTTCTTCAAAAGCTTGCTTGACCGTCATCCGTAATCCTTGCATACCTAGAAACTGAATTGTTTACATTAAACATTAGTATTAGGGTTATTGGAATTATTGCTTAATCGAAACTACGTTTAAAACGGATTCGATTTAACGAAGAAATACAAAATTTAATATAAATTCCAAAGCTCTACCGTAACTTACGGTAGTTACCGTAAGTTACGGTAGCTCCTGGGAAGTTTTGGTTCCACCGTAACACAGGAGGAACCCACCGTAACCTTTTGGTCTCTACCGTAAATTACGGTAGATACCGTAATTTACGGTAGACTCTGGAATGTTATGTTTTGTTTGATTTGTTTGTTTACTTGAGTCAAGTTCTCGGATTTCAATCCCACGAACCAACATGTTTAATCCTCGTATTTCTAGTATGTCATTTGTCGATGATAACAAAAGACCAATCAATCATATTACGAAGCAATATCTATGCTTTAATTAATTATTCGACCCGTTTGGCTCATCTACGGAATCTTCCACTATGATGACTACCAACGAGATCTTATTCATCCTTGATCCATTATTCCATTTAGCGAATATCATCGCTTTTAAATTTACACAACTTCCTTTCTACAATACGACTATACGTAATTTAACAAAATTTCACTTAAGTAACGGTCAAGTTACATACCTTCAAAGTAAATCCTTCAAACGCGATTCGCCACCTGCTTGCCCGTTTGACGCTCCTGCGTCCTTTCCTATAGGGTCCATTTATATCATGTTTAGAACTCCCTTTAAACCATATATCGTGTAATTCATTGAAACATCAAAATTATGCGTTTCAACTTTGAATTTCAGTTTTAAGTCTTCTTTGAGGCATTTTCACAAACACTATAAGAGCAGAATTTTATATCATTCATATTCAAGTTCATAGCTTGCTATTTAGCTAAACTTAACATCAATAAAGCTTTCATATAGCATTTAAACATCATACTTTTCTGAAATCACTTTCTATGATCAAATTACACTAGAATAATCATTCTAAACCCTAGTGTTCATCATTATCTTGTAAAACCCATAACCCACCTTCAACGTGTTCATGGAATTTCCTAAATTTGGACATGATTTCACATGTAGTTGTCTAGGTTTTACTTCTAGACACTATATCATCCTTAATCTAGCCAAATCACAAACATGCATCATCTAATTTTTGGATTTCCCAAATTCATAAGAATTTCAAACAGAGAATTTTCATAGAATTTTACATACCTTACAACCCCCTTGTGATGGGGATTACTAATCTTAACTCAGATTTCGATTTGGGAGCCAATTTCATCTTCAATTTGTGGGATTTAACATGAACTAGGGTTTTGAAAGAGCCCAGGTCGCCCCCTCCTTGTTCTGGTCGATCCCCCGTACAAGATTTTTAGTTTGTGTTTTAATAAAATAGTTTTTATTAAAACTATTTTCAATTTAAACACTTTTGGTCCTTCTTGTTTGTTTTATTTTATTTCTATATCTCTAGCTACTAATAAGTGATAAACTAACTAGGTTAGTGTCTTTACTAACTAGATTATCTTACAAATTTATTTGCAACTAAATTACAAATTTAAGAATTTGTATTTTCGGGATGTTACAAGTCCACCCCCCATAAAAGGGTTTCGTCCCCGAAACCAAAGTACGTACCGAATAGTGTAGGGTAGAGACGTCGCATCTCTTCTTCGGACTCCCATGTAGTGTCCGAACCTTTCCTATGCTCCCACTTGATCTTGACTTGATCGATTTGTTTATTTCGCAAGTGCTTAATCTTTCGATCTAAAATTTCTATGGGCCTTACAATATAATTCAAGCGATCATCCACTTCGATATCGTCATAGTGAATATAAGCTATCTCATCCGCTAGACATTTCTGAAGATGTGACACATGAAATGTGCTATGAATTCCGCTTAATTCCTCCGGTAGTTCAAGGCGGTAAGCTACTTTTCCTACCCGTTCTATGATCGCGAACGGCCCTATAAACCTCGGGCTTAATTTTCCTCTTTTTCTAAACCTGATAACCTCCTTCCATGGGGATACTTTGAGCATGAATTTGTCGCCAACCTGGAATTCGATTGGCCTATTCCTTTTGTCAGCATACGCCTTTTGCCTGTCTTGAGCCGCTTTCAAGTGTGCCCGAACCACATCAATCTTTTCATTAATGGCTCGTACTATATCTTGGTGGGCGAGTTCACGTGGACCCACTTCACCCCAACATACCAGGGTTCGGCATTTCCTACCATAGAGCATTTCGTACGGTGCCATCTTAATACTAGCATGGTAGCTGTTGTTATACGAAAACTCGACCAATGGTAGGTAAACATCCCAACTTCCTCCAAAGTCGATTATACACGCCCGTAGCATGTCCTCCAATGTTTGTATTGTTCTTTCACTCTGTCCATCTGTTTGGGGATGGTACGCAGTGCTAATGAACAATTTGGTTCCCATTTGCTCTTGGAAATCTCGCCAGAAATTTGAAGTGAACCGGGTATCCCTATCAGACACGATGGATACCGGTACTCCATGACGTGCTATTATCTCATTAGTGTAAACTTCTGACATCTTTTCTGACGTATAAGTTTCACGAATCGGAATGAAGTGAGCACTTTTCGTCAATCTATCCACCACTACCCATATGGCATCGTAACCGCGGTTTGTCTTTGGTAGTTTGGTTAATAGGTCCATCGTAATATGTTCCCATTTCCAAACCGGAATTTCCAACGGTTGAAGTTTACCGTATGGTTTTTGGTGCTCCGCCTTGACTTGTAAACATGTCAAGCATTTTTCCACGTACTTCACCACATCTCTTTTCATTCTAGGCCACCAATAGTTTTGTTTTAGGTCACTATACATTTTGGTCGCTCCCGGATGGATGGAATAACGGGACTTATGAGCTTCATCGAGTAGAAGCTTTTTAACTCCACATGTGTTAGGAACCCAAATTCTGTTGAAACGTGTTTTCAAACCGTGGTTGCCGACTTTGAGATCTTTAACTTGGCCAACAATCCTTTCCTTTCTCCAGTTTTCCATCTTTACTGCTTCATCTTGTGCTTCTCGGATTCGTTCGAGTAAGCCTGAGGTCACAATGAGTTGTAAAGATCGTACTCGTATCGGGACATAATCTGCCTTTCTGCTTAGGGCGTCTGCCACCACGTTTGCCCTTCCGGGGTGATAGTGTATTTCACAGTCGAAATCTTTCACCGTTTCTAACCATCGCCTTTGTCGCATATTTAACTCCTTCTGATCGAAGAAGTACTTTAAGCTTTTGTGATCGGTGAATATGGTGCACTTTACTCCATATAAATAGTGCCTCCATATTTTTAATGCAAATACCACCGCAGCCAACTCAAGATCGTGCGTGGGATATTTCTTCTCGTGTATCTTCAATTGCCTCAAGGCATAAGCTATAACTTTGCCCCGTTGCATCAAAACGCATCCGAGCCCCGATAGTGAAGCATCCGAATAAACCACCAAGTCTTCGACCCCGTCCGGCAAGGTTAGTACCGGATCTTGAGTTAATTTCTCTTTTAGCATTTGAAACGCTCTTTCTTGATCAACACCCCAAATTAACTTTTCTTCCTTCCGGGTCAGCTTTGTTAGTGGCGACGCAATCTTGGAGAAATCTTGTATGAATCTCCTATAGTATCCCGCAAGCCCCAAAAAGCTTCTAATTTCCGAAGGGTTCTTCGGGGGATTCCATTTTGACACGGCCTCGATCTTTGACGGATCCACCAATACTCCGTCGGCACTTATGATGTGGCCAAGAAATTGTACCTCTCGTAACCAAAAGGCACACTTAGAGAATTTCGCATACAACCTTTCTCGTCTAAGCGTCTCTAACACCTCTTGTAAGTGGTGTGCATGTTCAGCTTCGGTTTTCGAATACACCAAAATATCATCGATAAACACGATGACTGACTTATCCAACATTGGCTTGCAAACCCGGTTCATGAGGTCCATGAAAGCCGCGGGTGCATTTGTTAGCCCAAATGACATCACGAGGAATTCGTAATGTCCGTATCTCGTGCGGAAAGTCGTCTTCGGCACATCTTCTTCCTTGACCTTTAGTTGGTGATACCCCGATCTAAGGTCAATTTTTGAAAACCAGTTCGCACCTTGTAATTGGTCGAATAAATCATCTATCCTCGGAAGCGGGTATCGGTTCTTTACCGTGAGTTTGTTTAACTCCCGGTAATCGATACACATGCGCATGCTTCCGTCTTTCTTTTTCACGAACAGTACCGGTGCGCCCCAAGGAGACACACTCGGCCTTATGAATCCTTTGTCAAGCAGGTCTTGAATTTGGGACATCAACTCTTGTAATTCCGACGGTGCGAGTCGGTACGGTGCTTTTGCTACGGGTTTTGCGCCCGGAATCAATTCGATCCCGAACTCTACTTCCCGTTCAGGTGGTATCCCCGGTAAATCCTTCGGAAACACATCTTCATAGTCTCGTACTACCGGTACGTCTTCAATCTTCCGTGATCCTTTCTCGGGCTCATTTGCGTATATCATGAATGCCTTGCATCCTCGCTTCATAAGCTTGTGAGCTTTCAACATTGAGCATATTATAGGGTTGCCTCCTTTTTCGCCATAGATAGTGACGTGTTTCTCGCTCGGAGATATTAGCTTTATCTCCTTACGAAAACACACGACCTTCGCATGGTGCTGAGATAGCCAATCCATCCCAACAACTACTTGAAATTCCCCCATTGACATCGGGATTAGATCTATCAAGTATTCCTCATCGTCTATGTTTAATTTGCAGCTTCGACAAACGTCACAAACTATAAAACTTTTGTTGTCCCCTATTTCTACTTTTAAGGGCACAGATAATTTTGTCAATACAAATAAAGGATGTCGAATAAATCCATGCGAAATGAAGGATTTATTCGCACCCGTATCAAACAATACACGTGCTGGAATTGAGTTAACTGTGAATATACCTGAGACCACATCAGGTTCTATCTTTGCTTCGGCCGCGGTAAGTTGGAAGGACCTAGCCTTCGCCTTTGGAGCTTCCGTTGGAGACACTTTTGTGTCTCTCTTTCCAACCAACTCGGGACATTCAGACTTTTTGTGGCCGGGTTGATAACATTTGTAACAAACGGAAACTTTTTCGGGACATAACGATGTAGTGTGCCCCGTCTTCCCACATACCGGACACGGCTTGTCTTTGAAGCGGCACTCACCTTTGTGCCCCTTTCCACATACTTTGCAACTTGGCGACCCGCCTTTAGCCTCCACTTTCTTCCCCGATTCAGCAGTTCTAGCTTTCTTTGTAGGGCTTGGATTCACATCCTGTGCCCTTTGCTCCCCCCTTTCAACTTGTTTCTTTAACTTGATTTCCCGCTCCCGGGCGGTGTTGATGATTTTTGTGAGAGTTTCATATTTTGAGGGAGTCATAAACTCCCGGTATTCAGCACTCAGCATATTGTAATAGTAGTATATCTTCTGCTCTTCAGTGGTGACTAACTCGTCACAAAATCTCAGCTTATCCATGAAGATGCCCGTGATCTTATCAATCGATTCTCCCTTTTGTCTTAACTGGATAAATTCCTCTTTGATCCTGTTGATAACTGCTTTGGGACTATGGTGTTTAAGGAACGACACCTTAAACTCATCCCATGTCATGACCCTTGCCGCTTCGGCTCCCATTTCCTTCTTTTTATTGTCCCACCAATCCTTGGCTTGATTTCTCAATTGACCCGTTCCGTAAGCAACAAAGTCACCTACGTCACAGTGGGTTCGTTCAAACACTCCTTCGACATCACTTATCCATCTTTGGCAGATTATCGGGTCAACTTCCCCGTTATAGATTGGCGGTTTGCACGCCATAAATTTTTATATGAGCACCCTTTACGTTCTCCCGTTTTATCTTTCATAAGGTTGACACTATCCTCCAACCTTTTAACTCGCTCTTCGATAAGCGACAACACCGTGCTTTGAATTTTGTCTATAAACCCGGATAGACTACCTTCAATTGCCTTCCCTACTTCTTCGGCAATTATCTCTTTCATTTGTTCGGTGCTTGTTTGCACCGGATTATCATCGTTTCCATCAGACATCTTGAAACTGAAATGTTTACATTTAAACGTTAAACATTTCATTCATAACATTGCTTCATTTGTTTCGGTTTAGCCAAGTTCTTAACTTGCTTTAACCATTCACATTTAATGCACTTTCCGGGTTTGAGTGTGTTAACACGCTCTTCCCATGCGCATCAATTCCTTTCTCATTCTTACATAAGACATAATTTGTTAACATAATAAGTTAATTCTTACCGGATGATCGATCAAGCTTGAACCGAACACTTTGTTGACAACCTTAAGCTCTGATTACCAACTTGTAACACCCGTCTTTAATTTACAAGAAATTAATGTAAATATGCGATATAGATATGAATTTTTTTAACCCATTTTATATCATAAGTTCCAAAAGTAAAGTTTTAAAGTAACAAACATTAGTCAACTGCTGACTAATTCGAACATTCAAAAGTTATTTAGCAAAATAGTTACATCATAGACATTGTCTAAACAAAGTTAACTTAAGCGGAAGCTTCAAAAGTGCGTGTTCGGTTCTTCAAAAGCTTGCTTGACCGTCATCCGTAATCCTTGCATACCTAGAAACTGAATTGTTTACATTAAACATTAGTATTAGGGTTATTGGAATTATTGCTTAATCAAAACTACGTTTAAAACGGATTCGATTTAACGAAGAAATACAAAATTTAATATAAATTCCAAAGCTCTACCGTAACTTACGGTAGTTACCGTAAGTTACGGTAGCTCCTGGGAAGTTTTGGTTCCACCGTAACACAGGAGGAACCCACCGTAACCTTTTGGTCTCTACTATAAATTACGGTAGATACCGTAATTTATGGTAGACTCTGGAATGTTATGTTTTGTTTGATTTGTTTGTTTACTTGAGTCAAGTTCTCGGATTTCAATCCCACGAACCAACATGTTTAATCCTCGTATTTCTAATATGTCATTTGTCGATGATAACAAAAACCAATCAATCATATTACGAAGCAATATCTATGCTTTAATTAATTATTCGACCCGTTTGGCTCATCTACGGAATCTTCCACTATGATGACTACCAACGAGATCTTATTCATCCTTGATCCATTATTCAATTTAGCGAATATCATCGCTTTTAAATTTACATAACTTCCTTTCTACAATACGACTATACGTAATTTAACAAAATTTCACTTAAGTAACGGTCAAGTTACATACCTTCAAAGTAAACCCTTCAAACGCGATTCACCACCTGCTTGCCCGCTTGACGCTCCTGCGTCCTTTCCTATAGAGTCCATTTATATCATGTTTAGAACTCCCTTTAAACTATATATCGTGTAATTCATTGAAACATCAAAATTATGCGTTTCAACTTTGAATTTCAGTTTTAAGCCTTCTTTGAGGCATTTCCACAAACACTATAAGAGCAGAATTTTATATCATTCATATTCAAGTTCATAGCTTGCTATTTAGCTAAACTTAACATCAATAAAGCTTTCATATAGCATTTAAACATCATACTTTTCTGAAATCACTTTCTATGATCAAATTACACTAGAATAATCATTCTAAACCCTAGTGTTCATCATTATCTTGTAAAACCCATAACCCACCTTCAATGTGTTCATGGAATTTCCTAAATTTGGACATGATTTCACATGTAGTTGTCTAGGTTTTACTTCTAGACACTATATCATCCTTAATCTAGCCAAATCACAAACATGCATCATCTAATTTTTGGATTTCCCAAATTCATAAGAATTTCAAACAGAGAATTTTCATAGAATTTTACATACCTTACAACCCCCTTGTGATGGGGATTACTAATCTTAACTCAAAGTTCGATTTGGGAGCCAATTTGATCTTCAATTTGTGGGATTTAACAAGAACTAGGGTTTTGAAAGAGCCCAGGTCGCCCCCTCCTTGTTCTGGTCGATCCCCCGTTCAAGATTTTTAGTTTGTGTTTTAATAAAATAGTTTTTATTAAAACTATTTTCAATTTTAACACTTTTGGTCCTTCTTGTTTGTTTTATTTTATTTCTATATCTCTAGCTACTAATAAGTGATAAACTAACTAGGTTAGTGTCTTTACTAACTAGATTATTTTACAAATTTATTTGCAACTAAATTACAAATTTAAGAATTTGTATTTTCGGGATGTTACATTACCATACCTCGTTCTGAATGCGGTTTTAGGAATATCCTCTTCCTGTACCTTTAATTGATGATATCCTGACCTTAAATCGATTTTAGAGAAAAATCGAGCTCCTTGTAGTTGATCAAACAGATCATCGATTCTCGGTAATGGGTACCGATTCTTAATCGTAACCTTGTTTAATTCACGGTAGTCAATGCACATACGCATCGATCCGTCCTTCTTTTTAACAAATAGTATCGGAGCTCCCCATGGCGACGAACTTGGCTGTATAAATCCTTTCTCTAACAATTCATCCAATTGTTTCTTCTGTTCCTGCATTTCAGCGGGTGCCAAACGATAGGGTGCTTTGGCAATCGGTGATGTTCCTGGTATTAAATGGATTCTGAATTCAACTTCCCTATCTGGAGGTTGCCCAGGCAATTCTTCTGGAAATATATCTGAAAACTGAGATACTACTGGAATATCTTTTAAATCCTTTCCTTTAGTGTTAGTGATTATGGAAATCAAATACACTAATGATCCTTTTCTTATGTAACTTGCAGTTTTCATCACAGAGATGAATTTTGTAGTTCTAGACGGTTTATCTCCTTTAATTGTGATCGTTTTACCTTTTGGTGAATTTATTTGAATTGACTTTTGATCACATAAAATACTGGCTTTATTGGCTATTAACCAATCCATTCCTAAAACAACATCGAATCCTGCCAGATTCATGGGATAAAGATTTGCAATAAATTTCTGATTTAAAATTTCTATGCTTGCTCCCTGCAAGATTTCAGAAATCCTAACAGTTTCTCCATTAGCTGTCTCTACTAAGCATTCTTGTGATAGTTTAGTTAATGATTGATTTAGGAATTTGCAAAATAATGTATTAATAAAACTTTGGTTAGCACCAGACTCAAATAATACTTTAGCAAAAATATCATTAACTAAAAACGTACCAGCGATGACATCTGGAATCATCTAAGCTTCATCTGCAGTTAGAACAAATGCTCTATTATTTTGAGTATTCTTGTTGTTCGTAGCTGGAGCTAATTTCGGGCAACTAAGCTTGATATGACCTTGTTCTCCGCAGTTGTAACATATCCTGTTGTTAACTTTCTTCCTGCAGTTTTCTTCCTTGTGTCCCGATATTTTGCAAAAGTTACAGTATATGGAGCATTTTCTTGAATGCTTTCTTTTGCAATTCTTACAGTAAGGTGTAGAGGTAGAACCTATATTTTTTCCCACGATTAAAATTTCCAGAACGAAATTCTTGTATGAGTTTCTGGGTTAGGTTCCTCCTTTGATCCTCCTCTCGGGTACGAACTAATTCATCTGTCAAGGTATTTGCTAGTTCTACAGCTTCTTCTATAGTTTGAGGTCTAGCTGCCTTGACTACGTGTCTTATCTCTCCAATTAATCCCCAGATATACCGGGAGATTAACACTGGTTCAGGTGAAGCAAGAGTTGGCACTATTCTAGCATATTCGAAGAATATTTTATTGTATCCCTTACTATCCACACCAGTCATTCTGAGGTTTAGGAATTTGTTTGCTATCTGTTCCTTCTCATTGGGTGGGCAGAATTTCCTTTCTACTTTGTTCTTAAATTCTTCCCATTCCATATTGTAAGTTCTATCACTTCCTCTTGATTGGAGGAAAGTGTTCCACCATTCTAGTGCTGAATTCTTAAACAGATTAGAAGCAAACAATATCTTATCTTCTTCAGCACATTTGCTTATCCTTAAGACTGCCTCAGTTTTCTCTATCCAACGTAGGGTTGCAATGGCCCCTTCGTTGCCCGAGAATTCCATTGGTTTACAAGACCAGAATTCTTTATAAGAACAACCGTAAGACACGGTTCTTCTCCTTTTGGGAATGGGCATTTGAAGTACAGGTCCATTGTTCACGTTGTTTTCGGGTTCAATTGGTCGCTTACTGCTATGCTTACTTTTATTATTCGCTTCTTGAATCGTTTGAATAATAAATGGCATTGCATCTATGATTCCTTGTGCCACTATTTGTTGAACAACACTATTATCCATTTGGTTTCCATTGTTATTGATGCTTGGATTCTCATTAACCACGTTAATGTTACTCTGGTTATCATTATTCAGATTTCCGTCATCGGCCATCTGAATTTTAAACATTTACTCCATATTAATATCACAAGATAATATTTAATATAGTTAATCACATGATACGCAATCTAGCCAAAAACGTAGATCATTGCTACTTTTACTCTATTTCCATATACTATTATGCATCTATTACACACTAGTACTGACATAAAAATTACAATACCAACAGAAATAGAATCACACTAATAGTAATATGCATCCGTACACACATATTTTATTTTATTTTTATTATATTATATTATATTATTATTACTATCACCGTTTCCTCTATCACATCACGATATGGATTTATCCCAAAATCCATATTGCGCTCATCGTATTTCCATACGAGACGCTCTCCCACCTGTTGCATTCTCTCACTGCTTTCTAAAATTTCCTCCCCAAAAGTCCTAAGTTCTTGGACGTTTTCTGCACTTATTGGGGGTGCAGGTTCTAGGACTGGGTTTGGAATCTGGGGTGCGGGTTCCTGATATGGGGGTGAAAGTGCTTGAAATCGGTAAGGATCTTCTAAGATCTCCCTAATATATTCATCGTGGTAATAGGGATCTAAAGGGTCCATACCTGGGTAGGTTCCTATGTTCTGTATGGGTGTGTCTTCATGTATCGGGTAATGTTGCACAAAGTCCCTATTATCGTCCCACCAGGGGTCGTAATTTGGGTCTAGGGGATTTGGTGCAGGTACCCTAGGGATTTCCTCTGGGTTGAAGTCATGCATCTCCACTTGGTTTTCAGGGTTTTCTATCTCCATGGGTTGGTCTGGGATTAATGGTTGTGGGGCTACTAGTTGTTCCAGACTTGGGTCAGCAGCAGTTGTAGCTAGGATATGAAAATTAGCTAGGCTTCTATTAAGCATATCCTGTGTATGGGCATCTGACTTTCGCTTAGCGGCTACTAAAACTCTTTGTTGTTGCAACTTTCGCATTCTTTTCCTACGAGCAAAGGCTTCCTTACTGAACCATCCTCGTTTCTTATGAGGGAATGACTCTTCTGACTGAGCTTTAAAGGCAAACATCCCTTCTTCCTGATCAGCAGAATACCCAGAAAGGGCATGCTGTGAAGAGGTATCTTCACTCCTAGGTGAATCAGACAACTGACGACTCATGTCTGAGGGTCCTTGATCACTCATACTGTAAACTAACAAATAGTCAAATAACACATAACAAATAAATACAGTTATACACATATTTCCGTAATTTATTTCCTAACACAAAATTTAGAATTTAAATGTCAGCAGAACACTTCTTTGGCTCAGACCAGTGGCTAGGCTCTGATACCCCTTCTGTCGCAACCCCCGATCCCTTATCTGTCCTGGGAACGGGCGGACGAGAACTCAGAATTTTGGTGGTATCAGGTTGGTTAATTTGGCAGCGGAAATTACATCAGGACCATAGTTAGGAAATGTTTATCAGAGTAAAACCACCATATTTGATATTAATAATCACACGGGTAAAACCCATGTTTCTTATTACAATACATTTATAGGGATAAACCCTATTTTGTTGAATTTAAAACATCGTTTATTAGGTAACTTTTATAGCCACATTTTTCCCAAGCCTTCAGTACTATACAGCTGGCTTTTACTAATTGGCTGTCACATTGTGTTACCTGAAACGCGTTTTAAAAACATTTGTCAGTGGGAAATACTGGTGAGTGAATCCCAGTTTAATCAAGAAACATTTTATTAATTAAAACAGTATTGAGAGCGATCACATTGTTTATTTCTACACAGTTACTCATTCAGTACTGTCAATCCTGACTTGTGGGTCATATTACACATTGGCTAACTCATTGTCCAATGGTAACGTACTGTCATCCCGACTTACTACTCGCAGTAGTACATTTTGTATACAAAACCCCAACATACCGGCAGTAATTGAAGAACTACAAAGACTCAATCACCGCTTAATCGCATTGTAAAATATTTAAGGTTTTGTAAATTATTACAAAAAGGTTAACAAAAAGAGGATAAACTCACATTGCTATTTTAGACTTCGCGTAAGGGTTTCCTGGGAATAATCTATAATTTACACAAATGTACATAGGTTAATATCATAACCCTTTGAAAATATTAATGATACCCTCCCCGAGACGGCATTCCAACAACTACGTCGGGCAGAACCACGACAGTTGTTACGGAACCCTAAATCAATCGGGCATCGTATCTATTACGAAACTGGGGTTATAATACTTACAACGGAGCAGAACCTCGCTAATTAGGGGGTATAATATCAGATTTCTATGCCTAATATTTCATAATTTGAGATACAGAAACGTTTGTTAGCGAATTGAGTTGAAGCCCGAGGCCTCCTTTATATAGTTACTGATTTTGACTCTCACGCGACCCGCGTAAAAGATAAGCGGGGCTTACGCGACCCGCGTACTAGCCCGGGTAGGGTTTAGGTGATCCGGGTCATCGCCTAGCTTAGCCACGATGATGACACGTGTCATCACCGGGCTGCGCCACAATTTGGAACACTCGCGGCCCGCGTAAGGTTGAGGTGGGTTCTACGCGGCCCGCCTCAACTTAACTTTCAGATTTTTATTTATTTTTAATATTATTTAATATATAAGAGGCCCGTTTTCGCGTATGGGTGTATTTTGGGACATATCGGGATATTCTAAAATATATTAGGGTGTCGTAAAAATTATCGAGAGTGTCGGTTTATTGAGGATTGTTACAAATACAAAAGAAATAGACAAATTGTTCACATAAAACCAAATTCAAATTTTAAACTAAATCAGACGGCATCCTATGTGATCAGATATCTTGTAAGCATCTTCATGGATTATTTCCTGTAAAATGTGTAAAATAAAGGACAACTAAAAAGTCGGTGAGCACATAGGGTTAGTACGTAGAATAGATAGACAAAAGTTCACAATTCATGGTGTAGCATGTATCAGATAGCAATTGTATAACTTAATTAACAAATAAGTGGTACATCCAAGCCTTAGTTGACTGGTTATTAGTTTCAGTTTCTATCATTCACAAAAGGATCTCCCCCTAAAAAGGCCAAGGAGTGGGAATGGGTTGTCAGGCCAATAGATCTATCATGTACTACCGTTCGGCTTGTACGGAGTTAATGAATGTACATTGGTTTATAAAATTTTTGGCAAACAAATACAAAAATAGCAAATAAGATAGGAAGCAACCATGGAATTGAATTGTGCAAGTAGTTGTGTAAGATAATGTGTTTTTTATAATGGATACATGAAACACCTCAAAAAGTGTAAAAATAGTAGCAAAGGGGGAACTATGTACTCACATGGATAACACAGACACATAAATATACGTTGATGCAGACAAGTTGGAAGTTCCAATGAATTATCTTGAAGTGGAAACTTCTTGAATCTTCAAAAGGTTGGAGGAGAGAATGAAATTTGAGAGCTCTAGAATGCTTTGGATTTTTGTTTGAGGTGTAAACTATAATGAGGGTGGAGACTCCTATTTATAGCTTATAGATTGAGGTTTAAATAGATTAGAGATATAGGTAAATTTAAAAGATAATTATGAAAATAAAGATATAGATATATCTCTATGATAATCTTGTGATTTCAACTAATTACTTAAACTATTTATATTTAACTTTAATATAAATACATATTATCTTGAAACTTTTTATATTAAAAATAAACTATAATGATCTGATGATACCTTATGGAGTACACATAACTTATACAAATCGATTAAGTTAATAATATTTTTTATTAAAATAAAATAATATATACCGGTTATTACCATCCCATAACCTACATTGTAGTTTAGTGTGTATATATATAGATAGAGGATCATGTAAAAAAGGGGGGGGGGGTTGTGAGAAGGGTAAGAAAGAATATACACCATTAGATTTTTGATCTAATGATTGAGATCAATAGGGACCAAAATGTAAAATGTGTTTTATTATTTTGGACTGATTTGAAAATTGTAGAGGTAATAAAGTCTTTATATCCATTTTGAAAAAGGAAACTGTAAATCAAAACCTTACAATTTCGTGAATCACCGTAAACCATTACCAACCTCCATCACAGTTTTACCACCGGTCGCACACCTGAACATCATCTTCTCCGGCCGCCTTCTCCAACCTCACAATTCACCATTTCCGGTCGCCTTCTCCGACGCACCATCATCTTCTCCGTCTTCACCGTACCTCGACATCGACATCCACAACCTTCACACTCCCATCGACACATCTTCATAGATATACCATCGATATATCTTCTACACCGTTCATCATTCACCGCTCCATCTCCACCGTACCTCCTTCACTGTCGAACCTGCAACTCCGATTTCCTTCACAACATTTGTTATTTGTAGTGTTATTTCTTATTTTGTAGCGTTATATACTATTCATAGTGATTTGTAGTGTTATTTATTGTTTTGTAGTGTTATATACTTATTACAGTGTTAAGAACTGTTGAATGGTATTTTGTAGTGTGTTTAATAGTGATTTGTAGTGTTATATCTTTGTTTTGTAGTGTTATATCTTGTTTTGTAGTATTATATACTTATTACAGTGTTATGAAATGTTAATGGTGTTTTGTAGTGTTATATACTTACGACAGTGCTGAATGGTGGTTGTAGTTTTATATATAATGTTGTAGTGTTATACAAAGTTATTCGTAGTGTTTTATAGAGATCTTTAAAAAATCGAATTCCTAAATAAGGGTGGCGATTATGGAAGGTTATCAATTAATTAAATCAATAATAAAATTACTTGTTTACCTTTTTGAATTAATTTAAATTTAGGACACATGTCACATCCACAATATTTCTCGCACTTTTAACCTTTTTTATAATAACTTTACCCTATATATATATATATATATATATATATATATATATATATAATAATAAATACTAATACAAACAAATAAATCGAGTACCATATGCCATATATCCATACACAAGGTCGATTTCTAACAGTATTAACAAAATGATATATTTATTGAGATTGATGGAAGAAACATTAACAGCATTAGAATGAATATAATTAAAGATATTCACTAATTATTGATGCTAGTTTTAAACGTAAGCAACCATATCTTTCAACTGATTATTTGTTTTATTTATTTTCAACATTAAATTATTCTAAATAAGATTATGATATGATTCTTTTCTTTTTAATTCAAATGTACAAGTTTATAAAGAATTTGAACAAATAATTGAATACCGTAAATGTAAGGGTTTTTTTTTTATATTTTAGGGTTTAAATCGTTAAAATCAAAATAAATAAATATATAAATAAAATTATTGATTAAACTAAATTTTATAGATGTTACATTTATTATTATTTAAATTTGAATTTAATAATATGTAATATAATTTGAAAAAAAAAGTATTCTATTAATCTAACATTTATTATTAAACTATTTTTTTTATGAAAGAAAGAAATTAGATATACATTATATAAGGTAAAAGTATGTGATGATATGGGTGCTGAGGTGAAAGCTTGGAATGATTTTGTTGGTGGAATTATGAAAGTTTATTTTAGGTTGGTTTAAAATTTGGTATGGCATGTTGAGGGTGGTAGGGGCGTTACGTGATGGGGTGTGTGATCACCGTGACGATCGTGAAATACCGCCGCACGTGGTGTGGTTGCAGCATGTGACCGCATTTAGTGATGATGGTCAAGGTTGTGTTGTAGAGAATGTGACCTAAAGCTAAAACCTAAACGTCTCTAAACCCTAAAAGCTAAACCCTATATATATTTGAATGTGATTCAACTAGACGAGACGTGTAACACCCCCAAAATATTAATGTGGATTTTGTGTTATCATGATATTTTGACATGTAACATTTAACTAGGAATATTTAACCTAGTTAACATGTGCTACCAAATTATGAAATAAGTAGGTTATGGCTTACTAAATAACAAACCAAAGCATGCGGACTAAAATGGAACACAAATGAAAGTTTCAAGTATAAAAAGCTGGAAAAAAACACACACATAGAGTTTGTGTGCGTGTCGTGTTGTGTTGAGAGAGTGAGAGAGAGAGAGAGAGAGACCCTCTAAAAATCCTAAACCACAAAATCAGTAAAATTGGAGGTGAATTCCAAGTGATTTCCTTGCACGTTTAAGGATTTAGATCATCTACCGTCACCTAAAGCTAAGGTTTGTTGTAATTCCACATTTTATGGATTTGTTATGAGCATGAACTTGAATGTGGTAATCTTGATTTAGGTATTGTTGATGGTATGATGAAATTGGATGTATGAAACTAGTTTGGAACCATGATATGAATGATACATGTGTAGAAATTACATATGTGGTTGTTATAAATTGAAAACACCATTAATGTTGAAGTGGGTTTTTAACATGAGTATAAAAAATAACCTCTTTAGGTTGAATTGTAGATACTTGTCTTATGATATGAAATTTTCATGATTGAATGTAGCTAGGGAAATGCCTCGAAAAAAAGAAAAGAGTACAATGCAATTTGCCACACTGTGGTTTGTTGCATATTGCAACATGACACCCTACCTTTCAGTTTTGTTAAATGAAACTCTGTGGTAGACATTCCATCACACCTTGCATCCTACCGTTAGTTAATGGTTAGGTTGACTGTAAAAAAAAAATAGCAAAAGACTAGTATACCCTTTTCTTATTACAATATGCGCCCTTGTTGTATCATTTTTATTACAGTCACCCACCACCACCATCATCCCCACCACTATTGTTTATTACCACCATTAACCACTGTATGTCAGAATATTTGTCACCATGACAATAAGAAATCCAAATTTAAAAGTCAAAATGTAATCTTTTAGGTACTCTTTGTTTTTTCTGAAAAGCTCTGCGCAGGCTCCTCTGTCTGCGCCGCGCAGACATTGCCACGCGCAGACTGTTTGTTTTTCCGAAGATGTTTCATTAACAAACGTCCGCGCGAGCTCTTCTTGGTGCAGACTTGGCCTAACCACTTCTAAGATCTTGTAAGGTCTGCAGAGGGCTAAACACCACCACTCACCACCACCACCATCCATCACCACCACCACCACCACCACAGTTCACCACCACCATCGTCCAATGTCCACCGCCACCGTCCACCACCCACCACCGTCCATCACCACCACCACCCACCACCGTCCACCACCTACTACCGTCCATCACCATCACCACCACCACCCACCACCATCGTCTACCACCATCACCACCACCACCCACCACCACCGTCTACCATCATCACCACCACCACCCACCACCAGTTTGTTTTAGAAGTCTGCGTACGTTAAAATACAAACAACCTACTTCTTGCATACTGAAGAGGCTTAATCCACCTCTTCTTCTATAGATATATGCAGATGTGGTCCGCAGACTGTAAAAATTTTACCTCTTAAAAAACAAACAGCACCTTAGTTTGACTTTTGAGAACAAAAATAAATCAAAGCTTCAACCTTTTTGGCTCAATTTTCAATTTCTTGTAACACATTTGACCTAACACAGAGACCAAACCCAAAAGGGTGATTAAAAACTCAATAAAAGTAGCAAGATGATTAGAAAATATGGTGATTCAAGCAAACAACACTAATCAAAATTGTATACAGAAAACTAAAATTAAAAAGTCAAAATATCATCTTTTAGATCCAACACAAACCAAAGCTTCGACCTTTTCAATCTCTAGAATAACCTAATATAACAACATGAATTAATATTTGTTGGGTTATATTAGGCTTCCAAACACCAACCAAGTTGGTTTGCAATAGCAACAATTATATTAGCCTTCACCTCTGCTGTGAAATCACTAAACGGGCACCACCATTACTACCAGTCTCCGGCCACCAGTCCGTTGCCACCGCTCGCTAGAGTCACGACTCTCTGTTCTCTATCTCTCTGAATGTGGTGCAGCGCTGGCGACACCACAAGAACAGAACTAGTTCACATGCTATCAAATCTGAACCGAGTGCAATCACTCATGGTCGTAGTTTTATTATGTATCCTTAAATTTCCGGTAAGTACAATTTTTTCTTCAGACTTGTAACCATCAGTAACCATCTTCAGTAACCATGTTCAGATTTCCGGCAAAACGATGGCGGTAGGACGGCGGGGGAGGTGGTGGCGTTGAAAAAGGAGAGAAGATGGTGGCGGCGGCGACACCGACCGTTTTTCTCTCTAGTATTCTAGTACGTATTTGTGTGTGTGATAGAAAAAAAAGAGTAAAATGCACGGATAGTCCCTGTGGTTTTGTAAAGTAATACCTATAGTCCCTAACTTTTGGAAATTACACCGGTGCTTCCTGTGGTTTGACAGTTTGTTACTCGGATAGTCACTGGAGTGGATGAAGGTTAGTTTTCTCAGTTAAGTGGATGTGAAATGACAAAACTACCCTTACTATTAAATATAATAACTTTAACATTAAAAAGATATATATTTCTTTTAATGTTTAAGTTATTATATTTAATAGTAAGGGTAGTTTTGTCATTTCACATCTACTTAACTAAGAAAACTACGCTCCATTCACTCCAGGGACAATCCGAGAAACAAACTGTCAAACCACAGGGAGCACCAGTGTAATTTCCAAAAGTTAGGGACTATATGTGTTATTTTACAAAATCACAGGGACTATCGATGCATTTTACTCAAAAAAAGAATTGGGTTTATTTACTTGGGTTAGGATGCGAATTGACCATATTACCCCTCACTTGGATAGTCAACATAACCATTGAATAAAGGTAGGATGCAAAGTGTGATGGAATGTCCACCACAGGGTTTCATTTGGCAAAAAATAGAAGGTAGGGTGTCATGTTGCAATCTGGACCAAACCACAGGGTGGCAAATTGCACTTTACTCAAACGAAATATCGTGGTTGGGAAGGTTATAGTAGCCAAAGCCATTGAAATGTGATTACTAGTGAAGACATGGTAATTTGCTAGAATTTAGACATCTTGGATGAGAATTTAAATTAGTGTCCACCAAGTGTTTGATAAAATGCCAACATGAGTTTTGAGGTTTGTTAGCCCTTGAAACTCGATGAAAGTGATGGTTAATGACCTTTGAAGAAAAAGGCTATGAATAAATATGCTTCCTCATAACCACTTGGGTTGTACTGAGTAAGAACTTTCGGCATGATATGAAAAATGTAATGAAATAGGCAAATGCAATCTAGTGCTCAATAAAATGCCTGATTGAGTTTTATTGAATTGTTAGTGCATCGATATATGTCAATTGGGAGTGTGACTTTTGACCTATAATACAATTAAATGATAAGTGTATTATAAAAATCCACAAGGTGTGTTGGTCATGGTATTAGATGACTAATCTAATCTTCTTGTGGATATGATGTGATAGTTTGACTCTTGACAAACTACGTGGGAGCTTGGAAATAAATGAGTTAAACGGGTCAAGTGTGCAAGGAAGCTTGAACGGACACAAGGTAAGTATAGCTTACGCCTTCGAGAATAGAACCACTACTTGTGTGATGGAAAGTATTTTGGTTAGAAATGAGGGTTCTAGAATGGATTGAAATAACTAAAAACCAGATGTGATTAAACAATAAATTGTTAAGATAAGACCCTATGGTGTAAACCATAACAAATCAAATAGGTAATATCTTAAGGAATCACATGTTGGCGGTTAAACAATGAATGGTTAAGATAAGACCTTATGGTGTAAACCATAACGGGTCAAATTGGTAATTGTAACACCCTTGTTATTATTTTAAAGGTTTTCGTATATATAACGAAAATAAACATGTAAATACGATTAAGGATCCTTAGAAAATACGAGTAATTTAAAACTTTTACAACTTAAAAGTTTACAACACAATGTAATTAAGTTCGTCATTTAAAAGTAACAACGAAACGTCGTGCGGAAGCTCATTTCTTGATTGTGTTCGGTTCTTCATTGAGCTTGATCGTCCTCCGGTACTAGAAATTTACCTACAACTCATAAAACATGAGTTAGATTAGTCATACGTAGCTTAAAACGTATTTAAACGGGTTCGCAATGCGTATACTATTAAAATAAACATATATATATTTTTTTGATTTATGGAACCCGTCGCGTCGCGCGACGGCTCCTTGCTTTTGCCGTCGCGTGGCGCGACGCCCTGTTTTGTCCAGAATTATTTGTTGCTGAACTGCAGATTCCCAGCTCAAAAACTCAAACTTATAATTCACAAAAACGTGCATAACTTTTGTTCTACTTATCCGATTCGTGTGATTCTTTTTCTCACGCGATCGTAATTTAATTCTACATCCTATGGAGTTAAAACCTGATATAAAACTACTTAAAAATTCAAAATTTCAAGCTCTCGGCTTGAAATTCCTGTTTAACACTTTTGACCCAATTCGCTTGTTTAACTATAATCTTATTTATACGTACCTGACTCGGATCAACACAGTGACCCGTTTTTAATACCTTGTCTCGCTAAATTGTTATATCATAGCATTGATAAATCGTAAGCTGTTTTGTCCTGTAAGCATAAGACTCGACAAACACTTATTAGTCGTAAATTGTCAAATGGTGTCAACATCACCATTTGACCCGTTTGGTCTAAACGACCAACCATCTGCGCTTAGATTGAATGGCATCTATTTACCATTTCGTTTAGTAACTATTTCGGAGTTTTCACCAATTAGTTAGGTCTCTTAAATCCGTTTCTTAAGCGTTTACTCAATTTGGCTTATGCCACTTGGTGTCGTTTTAAACTTCAATTTTAATCCATTTTCACTTGACCAAATCACCGTTTTTCTTCTTTTTAATTCTTTAGGCCTACTTATAAAGTAGCCGTTTGGAAACTCATTATATCTTAGTCTTTTCATGACTAAATTACCAATTCACCTTTTTATATCATTAATCATGGTTTTATCAACTTTATTTGTCCCGACCCCTACCATTTAGCGTTGGAGACCATATTCCGAATACCGTCTTTATCGTATTTACAACCTATAAAATAAATACGTATTCTACAAAAAGGTGTAAGTTTCACTTACCTTGCATCCATGCCACGCTTTTCTTTCCATACTCGCTCCGTTTGACCCGCTTCATCCATAAGCTTCCACCTAGCCTGTTAAATGCCAAACTATTATCCAATGTTCACAAGGTGGTTAGATTAACCATAATTTAATATGATATTCCACCTTACACATTTCTATGCATTCATTCGAACACTTAATATAATCATGTTTTACACACAACCAAGTAGACCGCGATTTCATTTAGGCATTTCATATCACTGAAAATGGGTTATTTTTGGTGACTTGTTTAACATGTTTACAAGTCTTCAAAAATTATGATTTTTTTATATGGCGTACCTCCCGGAGGGGTAGGCCTTGTGTTAAAATTTCAAAATCTAACTCTTTACCAAAAATTCGTAAAAAATCATTTACTAAGCTGCAATCAGATTCGTCACTTCTGACTGCAGCTTACGGAAAAATTCATTTAAAATTCCTCGTTTATCCGATTGACGAAATTCCAATTGGTGATATTGTTAATCACTTAAAACTATCTACAGTAAAAATTTGAGATCATAACTAAATTCCTAAATCGAGTTATGACATTCGTAATGGGCTGCAAATTCTGCCAGAAAACGCAGGTTGAACCTTCGATACGGAAAAATTCATAAAACGCTCAATTTTCGTCGAAAAAATGCGATTCCAGTGGGGTTTTAAAGATATTTCCTGGAATTACATTTTAGGCTCAAGAAACGCATGTTTTCGTCCCCGAAACCTTCTTTATGTAGTTCATTGATTAAACCAAACGAACTTAGCTTCGTTTTCAAGGCTTTCCTTCTTGTCGGTCTATAGTGATCATTTCTATTGACGTGTCCGTCTTTCATGTGTATGGCCTCATGGGCTGTAACTTTTATCATGTATTTCTTATCCTTGTTGTCTATTTGACCGAGTTGTCATTTGATCACCCGGTCACTAAGTCTTTCAATATTTTTACTTCACGCTAATCTTATATTGATGAGCGCTTTACATAGTTCCTAATCTTATTTTGACTTCGAATGGTTTTACAGGCTAGACTAATTAGTCGCCTTCATTTCATACCCCGTCACCCGGGTATACTATTTCGGCATCATCGGCCTTATGTGTTTTTTTTAAAGATTTTCTAAACCACCTCTTACCACTTATGTTTTGTTAAAACATTGCTTTTGACTAAAGACTAAGTTTTTAGTTTACGTTTCCTCTTTGTCTTACCTCTTTCTCTCATTTTTAGGAATGTTACTTCCGAGGATCCTTTCCTTTTAGTTATTATTTAATGCGGGGAATTATAACGAATTCCCACGCTTGACCCATATGTCCCTTAGGTTTTTTTCACTTAGCTTTGTAGGCTATTTATTTAGATTTTCACCTTTTTACCCCTTTAAGGTGAGACCCCTACAATTCGTTTCTTTCTATTTGTGACCCGAAGGTCTTTTTGGTCCCGTAGACTTTAACACTATTTATAATCCCATAGGTTATGATGATCCCGTAGATCATCTTTTATTTGTGTCTTTACTTAACTGTATATATATTTATGGTGTCAAGGTACCCCTTTTTATGTTTAGAATCATTTACTTTTGCTTTTTGGGTTTCATTTGACCTTGACCGTAGTCTAAGGCTTCCTTTGTTTTCTTTCGAATTATATTTCCGACTTTATGACTTCTAACGTAATTTACACGTCAGTTTATTCTACGCTTACCATTATCCGGTTCTTACCTGTACTTCTTTACAACCCGTTACCCGGGTTCTTTATCTTAATGTTTTTAACATTCTTGTTAAGATAAGACCCTATGATGTGAACCATAACGGGTCAAATGGGTAAAAATTTAAGGAATCACATGTTGGTGATTAAACAATAAATTGTTAAGATAAGACCCTATGGTGTGAAACATAACGAATGGGTAAAACTATAAGGAATCACATGTCGGTGATTAAACAATGAATTGTTAAGATAAGACCCTATTGTGTAAAACATAAGGGTCAAACGTTATGGTGTGAACCATAACGAATGGGTAAAACTATAAGGAATCACATGTTGGTGATAAGTATGGGTGTGCAAAAAACCAAATTAACTGAACCATAACTGAATTAACCGATAAAACCGAACCAAATAAAAAACCGGTGGGTCGGTTAATTATTTTATGAAAACCAAAAGTAGCGGGTCGGTTATGGTTATCATTTTTTCCATACCCACCATAACTAAACCGAACCGACATGTGATAAATCTTTGTAGGATATAGGGCTTTTCACCATATTTTTAATATTTGGTGTTTTTGACTGAAGCTTTTTAGTACTTATGGGTTTTTCATATCATTTTGTGGTTTTGTTTGAATGTTTATTTGAATTTATGGTATTTGAATATTCGATAATAACTGGTATTAATATTATAGATTATATGTATTCTTTAATACTATGTAATATACTAATATATACAAATATGCAATAACAATTTACTCCATGTTAAAAAAAAAGCTATTTTTAGCTAAGCTAAAATACATGGTTAACCACCCATAACTGACCTGCTATAACCATCAAAACCAAATAACCATTGTTCGGGGAGGATTTTCCAATCCTAAGGATCACGGATCCTCAAATGCTGTCAGGATCATGGATCCTCAATTCTGTTTGAATTAAGGATCCTCAGTAGGTATTGCAGGATCAGGATTCAGGATCCTTATTGTTATCCTTATACTAACAATTGTCTACCTTGTACGTAAGATTGTTTTGCAGGAGCGAAGGCATGGACCAAATCTCACCAAAATTCCTGGAGCATATTCCCTCAATATTCCGCACGTGCTTGGCTCTTGTGGATGTTATGGAGATCGTGGGGAGCTTGCACAATTTGCAGATAGTTAATTAGTTAAGTTATTTCTAATTTAAAATGAGGATAACAAGCTTGAGTTAGAACACTTAGCTAATTTTGGCATTCACACACTCTCGTAACAGCTCTCAAACACTACTTGGCGATTTCATACATTTTTGCACATTGCACACTAGTGATCCTTGTAACAAGCTTGTTATCATCCCGACTTGTAACAACATTTTGTTTAATCTTAGTTGGTGATCGGTAGTTTCCATCACCCGAGGTTTTTTATGCCGGAGATCAACTCTTGATCAAGGGATTTTTCCTCGTATAAATCATTGTGTCATTTGTTCATTACATTTCTGAGTTATCCTTAACATTGTTCATTGATTCAAGCATCATTCCTCACAAAAAAGATTTGGTTACATTATCTTAGCCTGATTTTTGACCAAAACAGTTTAGCGCCCACCGTGGGGCAATTGGTGCTTCATTCCTAAGAAACTCTTGTTTTTGTGATCATTTCGGTTCATTACAACCAAGCAGATGGCTTCTTCAGCAAAGAGCACTTCAAGTTCAATGCCGGCAATGAGTTCTTCACAGGGCGTTCCTCCTTTGCCTCCACCACCTTCTGGATCCCAGAAAAATGCTGAAAATGCTGCAAAGAGACAAAGCCCCATTTTTCCAAAACCACCAACTTCTTATGTTTCTTCTAATCCTACTACTAATGATCTTTTTACTCTGATTTTGCAGATGAGGGATCACATACAAGAGCAGGACAAAACCAACGAAAGGATCCTCCGGGAAATCGGTGACATCAAGAAACAGAAGAGATCAGGGGAGAATCACTCTCCTCTGATACCTAGATCACTGAATTTTGACACTCCAGCCGTAACTTCCCTACAATCTGCAGTTCCAGACATCCAGTACCAAAGTGGACCATTGGAAAGACGTTATGGAACAACAACTATGAGTCAGGCTTTTGGGTCTCACTTTCAGCCTTCGAGATCCTCTTTCCAGCATCAGGGATCCTTCGTCGGCTCAGGAGGATATATGGGGGCACACACAGTTCAAGGATCCTCCCAGGTCCAAGGATCCTCCTAGGTCCAAGGATCCTCCCAGGTTCAAGGATCTTTTCTGGTTCAAGGATTCTCCTTTCAGCATCAAGGATCCTCTCAGCTTCAAGGATCCTCACTTCATGTTTATGGATCCATAGATTATCCTCCAAGACCCCCAGTCACAACACATCAAGGATCCAACATCTTTCAGGATCAAGGATCATTAAGAAGTGTACAACCCCCAAGCACAGATGTTCATCAAGGAGACTTCATTCCAATGCAGACCATTGCCTCTTCTGGCCCTTCAATCATACCAGAATCCCATCAATATGGATTCACATCTGCAATTCCTAACTTGAATCCCCTGGGAGGTAACACTTTCAATAATTCTTATAACACTAACCATAGCTCTATGCAGGATATAGGTATCAATCAAGCTATGGCTAGGGAATTACAGAAGCTGAAGGATATGATATCCAGCGTTCCAGGAGTGGTTAAGCCCATTCCTGAAATTGCAGATGGGAGTCATAGGATATCTCGTTTTGCACCACCTATTTTTGATGCTGAGATACCCAAAAGGTTTCAAATACCAACTATGAAGTTGTATGATGGTTCAACGGATCCAGAAGAACATGTAGCTCAGTATAGAGAAAGGACGGAGATCAACCCCATCCCAGAGAGGTTAAAAGAAGCATGTCTATGCAAGGGTTTCGGATCCACACTTATAGGATCTGCTCTTAAATGGCTGCTAAGTCTTTCCCCTTACGCTATTACTTCATTTGCTAATCTAGTTAACCTATTTAATAGCCAGTTCTCATGTAGCAGAAAATTTGAACATTTAACTAGTGATCTATATAGGGTAACACAAGGTCAAAATGAGTCACTTAGAGATTATATCACTAAGTTTAGTAAAGAATCCTTAGATATCCCTAATCTGGATATAGCCACGGCTGTGGAAGCCTTTAAAATGGGTTTGCTTAGGGATTCATTATTCTATGATGATCTTGTTATGACCCCATGTAGGAATCTTGATGAAGTGAGAACCAGGGCCCTTAGATTCATCCGATTAGAGGATGATAAAAGGATCCAGGAGAGATTGGCAGGATCCTCAAAACAGGAAAAGCAAGGATCCTACTTCAAGAATAACAAGTTTAAACCCTACAACAAGTCTGATAACCAGAATGTGCATGCAGTAGAACAAGAAGAGGATGATGAGGATTATCCTCCAATTTCTGAATACTGTTTTTCTGTTGATAACAATGAACTAATTCTTGCAATGCAGAATCTAGGTGAGAAAGCAAGATGGCCAAGGAAAAGTGATAAACCAGCCGCAACAAAAGACAAGTCCAAATGGTGTGCATATCATGAGGATTTCGGACATCTCACTGAAGAGTGTATTGCGCTTAGAAAAGAAATTGGTTACTTGTTAAGCAAGGGGCACCTGAAGGAGCTTTTGGGACGAATGAAGTCAAGGATCCAGGATCCTGAAAGGATCCCAGACAAGGCTCCTGCTCCTCCAGCAGATGCACAAGTTATAAACTTCATATCCGGTGGATCAGACATTTGTGGTACTTCCTTTTCAGCAGCCAAAAGACATGCCAAGGAAACCAAGATGGATAATGGAGACAGACCCATCCGGACCTCCACTGTTACCAAGGATAAAATTATAACTTTTGATGAGGATGATCGTGTTGATGTTCAGGATCCTCATCATGATGGTCTTGTTATTACTCTATTTATTTCTAACCATTTTGTTCGCAGGATCCTGATAGATGGAGGAAGCTCAGTATACATCATTCAGCTTGATGTCCTCAAGAAGATGAACATCCCTGAATCAGACATTGTCCCAAGATCCTCAGTTCTTGTGGGATTCAGTGGAGAAACAAAGAACACATTGGGGGACATCAAACTCCCCATCTATATTGAAGGACTTCATTCTTATAAAAAAATTTGTGTTATAGATTGCTTATCCTGTTGTAATGTTATCCTTGGCAGGCCATGGATACATGACATGAAGGCAGTCCCATCTACCTATCATTAATGTGTAAAGCTTCCTAGTCCGTGGGGAGTGGTGAAAATTGAGAGTGACCAACAAGAAGCTAAGAATTGTTACACGTCATCGATGAAGCCAACCTCAAGACCAAGGGAGCAATAGCAATTAAAGCATCCTCCAAGAGATGTCTTGGAGGCAAGAGAACATGATGTGAAAGAAATCCTTATGGATCTTCATGATCCTGAATCCATAGTTTTCATAGGATCAGGGATCCTCAACAACATTGAACAGGATCTAGTATCCTTCCTTAAGAGAAGGAAAACTACCTTTGCCTGGAAGCATGAGGACATGACATGTATAACTAAAGATATAATTACTCATAAGCTTGGCATTGATAGGTCATTCAAGCTTATACATCAGAAGAGGAGGAAGTTTGCACCTGAAAGGAATGCTATTATCCAGGAAGAGGTATATAAACTACTTCGGGTAGGTATGATAAGAGAGGTTAAGTATCCAAGGTGGTTAGCCAATGTGGTTGTTGTTCAAAATAAAAATGGAAGGTGGAGGGTATGTGTCGATTTTACTGATTTAAACAAGGCATGTCCCAAGGATCCTTTCCCATTACCCCACATTGACTCCATGGTGGATGCTACCGCGGGTCATGAGTTGTTGACTTTTATGGATGCTTCATCTGGATTTCAACATATTCAGATGGAACCATCTGATCAAGAGGATACAGCCTTTATGACCCCAACTGGTATATATTGTTATATTGCTATGCCATTTGGACTGCGGAATGCAGGTGCTACTTATCAAAGGCTAGTCAATATGATGTTCAAAGAACAAATTGGACACACTATGGAAGTCTATATAGATGACATGGTGCTTAAGTCCAAGAAAGCTGAGGATCACCTTAGAGACTTGGAGGAAGCATTCAATATCCTTGATAAATTTAATATGAAACTAAATCCTTCCAAGTGTCACTTTGGTGTTAAAGCAGGTAAATTCCTAGGCTATATTGTGACAAAAAGAGGCATTGAAGCAAGTCCAGAGCAAATTAAGGCTATTGTGAATATCAAATCTCCTGCCAATGCCAAGGATGTGCAAAGATTGATAGGCAGGATCGCAGCCTTGAACAGGTTCATATCCAAATCCTCAGAAAAATGCAAGGAATTCTATGACATTTTGAGGAAGAACAAGAAATTTGAGTGGACTGAAAAGCATGAAAATGCTCTCAAAGCTCTTAAGGATTACCTATCCTCAGCCCCTGCCTTTATGAAACCAGAAAAAAGGGATATATTATCCTTGTATTTGGCGGTATCCTCTAAAGCAGTAAGTGCGGTCCTTGTTAAGGATCACGAAGGTACACAACATCCTGTTTATTATGTAAGTAAGAGTTTGCTTGATGTTGAATCCAGGTATTCACATTTAGAAAAACTTATCCTTGCACTAATTATGGCATCTACCAAATTAAGACATTATTTTGAAACTCATGCCATTATTGTTAAGACTAATTTTCCAATTAAGAATGTCTCAGGAAACCTGAAATGTCAGGAAGGATGGCTAAGTGGGCAGTGAAGCTTAGTGCTTATGATATAAGATATGAACCAAGGACTGCCATTAAATCCCAAGCCTTAGCTGACTTTGTGGCAGATTTCAGTAGTGACTTGCAAAGGGAAGCTGAGTTAGAAGTCCAACAGCTCGAAGAAACTAAGGATCCTTGGATACTCTTCACTGATGGAGCTTCTAATGTCAAAGGAACTGGACTTGGAATACTACTAAAATCGCCACATGGGGACATAATACCCCACTCCATAGCTTGTGAGTTTCAAACTACTAATAATGAGGCTGAATATGAAGCCTTGATAGCTGGTTTGCAAATTGCCAAGCATATGAGGATCAGGTATCTTGAGGTACATGTAGATTCATTGTTAATTACTAACCACTTTAATGGATCCTATGCTATTAAAGGTGAAAAGCTAATCAAATATTTAGAGATAGTCAAAGAATTGACACTCTCTTTTGTTTCCTTTAGATTGACACAGGTACCCAAAGAAGAGAATGCAGAAGCTGATGCATTGGCCAATTTAGGATCATCCTTGAAGATTCCAGAGGATATCAGGATCCCTATTATCCACATCCTAACCCCCGCTATTGAGGATCATGTAGCCATGGAGATAGGAGAGGATTCTGCAATCATCCCTAGTAATGATACACAATCTCATTCAAGATCATGGATCCTTCCAATCATGAGATACATACAACATGGAGAGATTCCTATGGGAGAAAACCCCAGGGCTTTCAAAATTAAGGTATCTCAATTTACAATATTGAATAACATGTTATATAAACGATCCCTTGCGGGACCATATCTAAGATGCATTGAGGATCCTGAAATCCAAGAAGTCCTAAAGGATTTTCATGAAGGAGATTGTGGAAACCACACTGGGGGCAGAGCATTATTCTCAAGGATCCTGAGAACAGGATACTATTGGCCTACTATGAAGAAGGATGTTGTGGAATATGCCAAGAAGTGTGTTCCTTGTCAGAGACATAGTAATATCCTTCATCAACCAGCTGAGCTTTTGCATCCTATATCCTCTTCTTGGCCATTTATGAGATGGGGAATGGATATAGTTGGTAAACTTCCCAAGGCACCTGGTGGAAAAGTGTTCATGCTTGCTGTTTTGGTCAAAAATCAGACGAGGATAATGCAACCAAACTCTCTGTTACGGGGTATGATGCTTGAATTGGTAAACAACAATGAGGATCACTATGAAATGAATTGCACAGGGGACACAAAGATTTATACGAGGAAAAAGCCCTTGATCAATGTATGATCTCCGGCATAAAAAACCTCGGGTGATGGAAACTACCGATCACCAACTCAAATTAAACAATAATCCTTTTACAACTTCGGATGATAGCGAGCTAAGTACAAGGATCACTACAGTGTATCGTGTAGAAACGTATGAAAAATGCTAAGTGTTTTGCCGAGAGCTGGTGATTGCAGTTGTACGAGTGTGTGTAGCCAAAAAATAGCCAAGTGTTGTCTAATTAGCTCGCTATCCCTTTTAAATTTAGTAAAATATCTAAATAACTAACTATCCACAATTCATGCCTTCTCCCCACGATCTCCATAACGTTCACCATGGTCAAGCACGTGCGGAATAAACGTGGAATATTATCCAGGTACGTTACCAAGACTAAGTCCAAGCTGGTACTCCTGCAAAACAATACCGAAATCATAGCAGACAATCATTAGTATAAGGATCCTTAGGATGATCCATGATCCTGATCCTGAAGCACTTCTGAGGATCACTAACTGACACAGAAGTAAGGATCACCAAGCAGGATAATAATTGAGGATCACGGGTCATTAAGAAATCCTCCCCTAACAATTGCCCCCAAAATATAAGGAGTAATATTGTAAATAAACGAGTTGTATTTTGTTGATCTTATCCACAACAAACTAACGAATAAATAGCCGTTAAGATCGAACTAGCCGTTGCAAACCTGACGTCACTGAAGTGACTATCCTGCAAATCATCATTATAAATAGGAGTTAGAGATAGGATCAATTTGCATTTAAATCCAAGAGAAACTCCCTTTAAATTCTCATCCGAAGATCATTCAGGTATCTCTTTTCCTATTTCTCATTCTCTTACTCTGTTTTTCTTTCTTTACCAACATCACGTTAAGAATGATGCTCCGGTCCTCCCCCGCCAAGGATCACCAGAAGGATAGCCCCTTGAAGAGTCAAGGGATCATCAAAGATTCAGCGAATGAGAGGTGTTGCTTTACTGATCCACAAGTAGATAAGATTCGGTACTGCTTTCCGGCAAACACCTTTTTCAAACCCTTCGATCCCACTGTTCTGAGCGACTATATTTCTGAGACATGGGTAGCTTTTCCTGTTACCCCATTCACCATAGGATACACCTATCCTTTTCCATCCTTTACCCAATCCTTTTTCTCCCTTACCGGCATCTCCTACATCCAAGCTATGCCGATGATCTGGAGGGTCTTATATACCCTTGAAAGGATCATAGAGCAGGAAGGGATTGATTTAGGAATGTCGGAACTGGCAGAGATGTATGATCTCACGACGTTTGGATCCCACCGATATCTGTTTAAGCGAAAACCCGGTGAAGAACACCCCATTTTTAAAGCCACCAAGAATGATACAAACTGGAAACGACGTTTTTTCTTTGTCAGAAGGGATTCTATTCCAAACGGAAAAGATCTACCAAGGAAGTGGTCCACCCATGGTAGGACAGAGGATCCTGAGAAGGATCACCAGACAGTCTTGTTTTTGTATAAGGATCACCAACACCCTTTTGTTTTATGTTATACAGCTGTCTCTGTTTCGCACCTCATACCATCACTTACCACCAAGGAAAAGCTTGCTGCTTTTAGAAGGCTTGAACCTGTAACCAGATCATTCAAGACAGACACCCAGGATTCACAAGAAGTATCCTCAGGTTCTATCACCATGTCAAGTAAGTATCCTGTTCTTTGTATAGTTAAAGACTTAAATAAATAGTTAAATAGAAATAGGATAAGGATACGTATCTGTTTTGAAAGTGTAGGTGCCGGAAAAGCTTCCAAGCCTGCCTCCCAGTTCAACATTGCCGACCTTGACACTGTTCGATCCAGAAAGAAGAATGCCACTGCCAGCCCTAGTGTCTCCATCCCCAAGGCACCCACTAAAGGAAGGGGTGGCAAGAAGAGGAAAAACTCTGAGATAGAGGATCTACAAGGCCTGCCACTGATCCGCCACCAGTTCCTCGAATACTTCAATGACATGAGGATCACCAATTCTGCCTAGGTATCCTACTTATTTGAGGATCACCTGATCTTGAACTGCTTTGTCTTTTTTGCAGAAATTTGCTGAGATTGAAGACTACGTGGGGAGCGTTGAGGAGCTGGATAAGAAGATTGCTGACCTCCAACAAGTTGCAGTGCTCAAGGATCGTAAGATTGCTGATCTCGAAAAAGCCCTTCAAGACGCCAAGACTCAGACAGCTAAAATCTTGATCGACATTGACTACGAGAAGCATGATCTCATAGATGGTGTTAGGGGAGGATTTTCTAACAATCAGTGATCCTTACTTGTTATCCTAACTAATGATCCTTACTTCTGTGACATATAGTAATCCTCAGAAGAGCTTTAGGATCAGGATCATGGATCACCTTAAGGATCCTCATACTAACGATTGTTTGTTTATGTATCGCATTATTTTGCAGGAGTAACAAGCTTGACTTGGTCTTGGCAACGTTACTATGGAATATTCCACGGGTATTTCGCACACGTTTGACTGGAAATGGACGTTGTGGAGAACGTGGGAGCTTGGCACAAAAGTCGGATAGTTTGTTATTATAGTTAACTTCTATTTTTAAAGGGGTGACGAGCTAGAATTAGAACACTTAGCCATTTTCAGCTACACACACTCTCATACAATCGCACTCTTGAAGTTCTCGACGAACACTTATTAGTTTTCACTCATTTTTACACATTTCACCATAGTGATCCTTGTACCTAGCTCGTTACTATCCGAAGTTGTAAACATTTATTGATTTATTTGAGCTTGGTGATCGGTAGTTTCCATCACCCGGGGTTTTTTGTGCCGGAGATCAACTCTTGATCAAGGGCTTTTTCCCTGTATAAATCCTTGTGTCATTTGTGCAATTTTCATTGAAGTGATCCTTATCATTGTTCTACATTCAAAGCATCATTCCCCGTAACAAAGAGTTTGGTTGCATTATCCTCATCATATTTTTTGACCAAAATAGTTTGGCACCCACCATGGGGCAATTGGTGCTTCATTCTTAGAAAGATTCGTATTTCTGTGCTCATTTCAGTTCACTACAATCAAGAAGATGGCTTCCTCAGCGAAGAATGCTTCAAATTTGATGCCCTCATTCAGTTCTTCACAAGGCGTTCCCCCTTTGCCTCCACCACCTTCTGGATTCCAGAAGAATGCTGAGAATGCTGCGAAGAAACCAACTCCCATTTTCTCAAAACCTCCAACTTCTTCTGCTTCTTACACTCCCACTACTAGTGACATGTTTACTTTGATTTTGCAGATGAAGGATCATATACAGCAACAGGATAAGACCAATGAAAGGATTCTCAAAGAAATCGGAGATCTCAAGAAACAAAAGAAAATGGCAGAGGATCATTCCCCACTGATGCCCAGATCTTTGAATTTTGATACTCCGGTGATTACTTCTCAGCCATCAGTGGTTCCAGTTGTTCAATATGTGGGTGGACCAAAAGGAGTGCACTACGGAACAACTTCAGTGACCCAGGCATCAGGTTCATATTTCCAGCCAGCGGGATCCTATCCTCAGCATATGGGATCCCTCACGAATTCAGGAGGATACTCAGGAGCGCAGCAGATTCAAGGATCTTCCTTTGTTCCAGGATCATCCCAGGTTCAAGGATCCTCCTTTATTCCAGGATCATCCCAGGTTCAAGGATCCTCCTTTGTTCCAGGATCATCCCAGGTTCAAGGATCCTCCTTTGTTCCATGATCATCCCAGGTTCAAGGATCCTCCTTTGTTCCAGGATCATCCCAGGTTCAAGGATCCTCCTTTGTTCCAGGATCGTCCCAGTTTCAGGGATCCTTCCAGATGCCAGGATCCTTGAGGAGTTTGCAAACAGGAAATTCAGATGTCCATCAGGGAGATTTTATTCCAATGCAGACCAATGCTTCTACTGGTCCTTCGATCATTCCAGAGCCCCAACAATATGGATTAACATCCATTCTTCCTAATTTGAATCCAATGGGAGGTAACACTTTTAATAATTCTTATACTACTAACCATGGCCTTATGCAGGATCCAGGTATCAATCATGCCATGGCCAGAGAATTGCAAAAGTTGAAGGATATGATATCAAGTGTTCCAGGAGTGGTCAAACCTATCCCAGAGATTGCAGATGGGAGCCACAAGATATCTCGTTTTGCACCACCAATCTGTGATGCTGAGATACCCAAGAGGTTCCATGTGCCAACCATGAAGCTGTATGATGGTTCGACAGATCCTGAAGAACACATAGCACAATACAGGGAGAGGATGGAGATCAATCCAATCCCAGAAAGGTTAAAGGAAGCATGCCTGTGCAAGGGATTCGGATCCACTCTTACTGGATCAGCTCTCAAATGGCTGCTAAGTCTTCCCCCCTACTCTATTACCTCATTTGCTAATCTAGTTAACTTATTTAATAATCAATTTTCTTGTAGTAGGAAATTTGAACGATTAACTAGTGATCTATATAGGATAACCCAGGGTCATAATGAATCATTAAGGGATTACATTACCAAATTCAGTAAAGAATCCTTAGACATTCCCAACTTAGATATAGCCACGGCTGTTGAGGCCTTTAAGATGGGATTGCTTAGGGATTCATTGTTCTATGATGATCTTGTTATGACACCATGCAGGAACCTAGATGAGGTAAGAACCCGGGCACTTAGGTTCATCCGGCTAGAGGATGACAAAAGGATCCAGGAGAGATTAGCAGGATCCTCAAAGCAGGATAAGCAAGGATCCTCGTTTAAGAACAACAAGTTCAGATCCTATAACAGATCTGATAACCAGAACGTGCATGCTGTTGATCAAGAAGAGGATGATGAAGATTATCCTCCAATTTCTGAATATTGTTTTTCTGTTGATAACAATGAACTAATCCTTGCGATGCAGAATCTAGGTGATAAAGCCAGATGGCCCAGAAAAAAATGACAGACCAGCTGCAACCAAAGATAAATCAAAGTGGTGTGCATACCATGAAGATTTTGGGCATCTTACAGAAGAATGCATTGCACTAAGAAAGGAAATTGGATACTTGTTGAGCAAGGGGCACCTAAAAGAATTGTTGGGTAGGAAAAAGTCAAGGACTCAGGATCCTGAAAGGATATCTGAGAAAGTTCCGGCCCCTCCAGCAGATGCACAAGTAATAAACTTTATTTCTGGAGGATCAGACATTTGTGGCACATCCTTCTCAGCGGCTAAAAGGCATGCAAAGGAAACTAAAATGGACAGTGGAGAAAGACCCGTTCGAACATCAAGTGTCTCCGAAGGAAAAGTCATAACCTTTGATGAGGATGATCGTGTCGATATCCAGGATCCTCACCACAATGGTTTAGTTATTACTCTTTTCATTTCTAACCATTTTGTCCGCAGGATCCTTATAGACGGAGGAAGCTCAGTGAACATTATCCAGCTTGATGTTCTAAAGAAGATGGGTATTCCTGAATTAGATGTCATACCAAGATCCTCCGTGCTCGTGGGATTTAGTGGCGAAACTAAGAATACCCTGGGGGACATTAAGCTCCCAATATACATCGAAGGCCTACACTCTTATCAAAAATTTTGTGTTATTCACTGTTTATCTTGTTGTAATGTTATCCTTGGCAGGCCCTGGATACACGATATGAAGGCAGTCCCATCTACTTACCATCAATGTGTGAAGCTCCCTAGTCCTTGGGGAATAGTCAAGATTGATAGTGATCAGCAGGAGGCCAAGAATTGCTATACTTCATCGATGAAACCAGCCTCAAAGTCAAGGGAGCAATAGCAATCAAAGTATCCTCCAAGGGATGTCTTGGAGGCAAGAGAGCAGGATGTGGTAGAAATCCTCATGGATCCTCATGATCCTGAATCCAAAATCTATATCGGATCAGGGATCCTCGGCGAAATGAAAGAAGACCTCGTATCCTTCCTCAAAAGGAGAAAGACTACCTTTGCATGGAAACACGAAGACATGACAGGCATATCTAAAGATGTAATCACTCACAAACTTGGCATTGATAGGTCCTTCAAACCGATCCATCAAAGGAGAAGGAAGTTTGCACCGGAAAGAAATGCCATTATCCAGGAAGAGGTAGAGAAATTGCTCCGAGCAGGTATGATTAGAGAGGTCAAGTATCCAAGATGGTTGGCCAATGTGGTTGTTGTTCAAAAGAAAAACGGAAAGTGGAAGGTATGTGTCGATTTTACCGATTTAAATAAGGCATGTCCCAAGGATCCTTTCCCATTACCCCACATTGACTCCATGGTGGATGCAACTGCGGGTCATGAACTGTTAACTTTTATGGATGCTTCATCTGGATTTCAACAAATCCAAATGGAACCATCCGATCAAGAGGATACAGCCTTCATGACTCCAACCGGTATATATTGTTATATTGCTATGCCGTTCGGACTAAGAAATGCAGGTGCAACATATCAAAGGCTGGTGAATATGATGTTCAAGGATCAGATTGGACAAACTATGGAGGTTTACATAGACGATATGGTGGTAAAATCAATAAAGGCTGAGGATCACCTAAGGGATTTGGAGGAAGCATTCAATATCCTTGACAAATATAACATGAAACTTAATCCTTCAAAATGTCACTTTGGTGTTAGAGCAGGTAAATTCTTAGGATATATGGTGACAAAGAGAGGCATTGAAGCTAGCCCGGAACAAATCAAAGCAATAGTGAACATCAAATCTCCGGCCGATGCTAAGGATGTCCAAAGGCTAACAGGCAGGATAGCAGCTTTGAACAGATTTATATCCAAATCCTCAGAGAAGTGCAAAGAATTCTATGATATCCTAAGGAAGAACAAGAAATTTGAGTGGACTGAGAAGCATGAAAATGCCTTAAGAGCTCTCAAAGATTACCTATCCTCAGCCCCGGCCTTGATGAAACCAGAAAAAGGCGATGTGCTATCCTTATATCTTGCAGTGTCCTCAAAAGCAGTAAGTGCGGTCCTTGTTAAGGATCACGAAGGTACACAACATCCTGTCTATTATGTAAGTAAAAGTTTACTTGATGCCGAATCTAGGTATTCACACCTTGAAAAGCTTATTCTTGCATTAATTATGGTATCTACTAAGTCGAGACATTATTTTGAAACTCATGTTATTGTTGTTAAAACTAATTTTCCAATTAAGAATGTCCTCAGGAAACCAGAGATGTCAGGAAGGATGGCCAAGTGGGCAGTGAAGCTTAGTGCCTATGACATAAGATATGAGCCTAGGACAGCCATCAAATCCCAAGCATTAGTTGACTTTGTGGCTGATTTCAGTAGTGATTTACAAAAAGAAGCTGAGTTAGAAGTCCAGCAGCTAGAGGAGACCAAGGATCCTTGGATACTCTATACTGATGGATCCTCAAATGTCAAAGGCACAGGGCTTGGAATACTACTAAAATCGCCACAGGGGGACATAATACCCCACTCTATAGCTTGTGAGTTCCAAACCACTAACAATGAGGCTGAATATGAAGCCTTAATTGCTGGTTTGCAAATTGCTAAGCATATGGGGATCAGGTATCTTGAGGTACATGTAGATTCTTTGTTAATTACAAACCACTTTAATGGATCCTATGCTGTTAAAGGTGAAAAGCTAACCAAATATTTAGAGATAGTCAAAGAATTGGCACTCTCCTTTGTTTCCTTTAGTTTGACACAGGTACCAAGGGAAGAAAATACAAAAGCTGATGCATTGGCTAACTTAGGATCATCTTTGAAGATCCCGGAGGATATCAAGATCCCTATTATCCATATCCTGACCCCGGCTATCGAGGATCATGTGGCTATGGAGATAGGAAATAATTCTGCAATTATCCCTAGTGAGGATACTCAATCCCATTCAGGATCAAGATCATGGATCTCACCAATCATGAGATACTTACAACATGGAGAGATTCCTACAGGAGAAAACCCTAGGGCTTTCAAAATTAAGGTATCTCAATTCACAATTTTAAATAATATGTTGTATAGACGATCTCTTGCAGGACCATACTTGAGATGCATTGAGGATCCTGAAATCCAAGAAGTTTTAAAAGACTTCCATGAAGGAGATTGTGGAAACCACACTAGGGGCAGGGCATTATTCTCAAGGATCCTGAGGACAGGATACTACTGGCCAACCATGAAGAGAGATGTTGTGGAGTATGCTAAGAGATGTGATCCTTGTCAGAGACACAGCAATATCCTTCATCAACCAGCTGAATTATTGCATCCTATATCCTCCTCTTGGCCATTTATGAGATGGGGTATGGATATAGTTGGTAAGCTCCCTAAGGCACCTGGTGGAAAAGTGTTCATGCTAGCTATGACTGATTACTTCTCCAAGTGGATAGAGGCTGAAGCTTTTGCCCAAGTCAGAGAAAAGGAAGTTATATCCTTCATTAAAAGAAATATTATAACTAGATTCGGTATTCCTTCTGAAATTATATGTGACAATGCTTCCCAATTCATTGGGGGCAGAACCACTAACTTTTGTGACAGCTGGGGGATTAAGATGATAACATCAACACCAGTCCACCCACAAGCTAATGGTCAAGCAGAATCATCCAACAAGATCATCATCAACAATTTGAAGAAGAAGCTTGGATCCAAGAAAGGGAAATGGGCAGAAGAACTACCTTATGTGCTTTGGGCTGACAGGACAACCCCTAAGAATGCTACTGGTCAAACACCATTCTCTTTGGTATTTGGGGCAGAATCAGTGATCCCAACAGAAATGGTGGTTCCAACTGCTAGAACAAGTACTCGTGATCCTGAGGAAAATGATGAGAACTTGGCTCAAGACCTGGATACTATTGAAGAAATCAGGGATCTGGCTAGGATAAGGATGGCCAGTTATCAACAAAGAATGGCTGGTGCTTACAAAAAAAATGTCAGGATCAGGAAGTTTCAAGTTGGAGATATGGTATTAAGGAAAGCATTTCAGAACACCACCAATCCTGCTGATGGAAAATTGGCTCCAAAATTGGAAGGCCCTTATTTGATTGAAGTTGAAGCAGGAAAGGGGGCATATAGATTGCTAACCATGGAAGGTGATTTGCTACCAAGAGCTTGGAATGCTGTCCACTTGAAGAAATATTTCATGTGAGCAGGATCCTCATCGCACAGATGATCCTTACATTGGAGTTATCCTTGAAGGATCCTTAAAGTATCGGTGATCCTTACTTTGGTAATATCCTAATCTTGAACTATTTCATTTCTTTATTTTCTCATATAAGGATAAGGATCATGTGTCCTTTATCCATCTCTCACGTGATTTTAAGTTTTGAAAGTTCAGGTATCCTTAGCAAAATATTGGTTATCTGCAGAAGCAATCCGCTCCTTGGGTTTAACCCCAGTTATTTGGGCTTGACCCCAGTTCCGCCTGTAGCGCATGATGATCCTGGTATAGTTCAAGGCATTGGGACCAGTACTCGCTTTAGGGGCTGATAATTCTATTGTACTGGCTGTACCTAGGATCCTACGTATAATGGTAGACGTACCATACATCCGTTCCTAAGGTTTCTAACGTTTTCACGTTAGCTAAGGTTTTGGCATTTTCATGTCACTAAGTTTGGATAGTCGCCAGTTAGGGCCATACTCCAGTTTACATACGATCCTTGGGCTTGTCCCCAGTTATCCTTGGGCTTGTCCCCAGTTATCCTTGGGCTTGTCCCCAGTTGCTAACTCTTATCTTATATTGGCTTAGTCCCAAGTTATGCTCTATTTCAGGTCCTTGAAGATAAGCAACTAGGGATCCTTGATCCTTACTTCTCTCTAAGGTTTATCTTATAGTTATCCTGATTCTGGTTAGGATCCTAACTTGGATCCTCAGGTATGATCCTTAACTATTTTCAATTCTATTAATTGTTTATTTGAATAACCCTCAAAATTTGACAACTAAACTTGTGATCCTTAAAATATATTACTTTTTGGGATTCTTTAACTATAGGATATTTGATCATGGATCATATCCTAAATATTTTCAATCTGACTTACTCAAAATTGTTTATTCAATAAATGTACATCAAAACAATTGAGAATTAAAGAGACAAAAAGGATAACAATACAAGATAAGCGACAAAAGATTAAGGTTTTATTTATTAACAAAAGACTAACCCTTAAAAGGTTGTCAAAATTACCTACCCCGAGCATCTACCAGCAATACGTGGCCCGTCCGCTGGGGTAGGTAAAGGGTGTCCATGATAATAGGTTCAAAAGTAGTGCAGGAATATAAAGGCGGCAGGATCACAATGGCTTCATCCCCCAAACAGAGGATCCCTCCACCATTATCAATCCTGCCTATTGTCCAAAGGATCATACATGATCCTTAATCCTAAAACTATTGTTCAGTACAAACCATCAAATTGTTCAACAAAACAACCATCAAACTAAAAAAAATTGGGCTCCGGCTATGTCTAGAAGTTTCCATCATCGCCCAATCATGCAACCTAAACCTTCCCTGCATCACCACCTCCAGCTCCACTTGTTTCACCACCTTCACCCTTGCCTCCAGCCTCAATCGCCAAAACTTCCTCAGTCTCTTCATCATCTTCAAGATCAGCCAACCTTGTTTTCCAGTCCTCAATCTCCCAGCTGCTTCTGTCGAAGTTAGGATCTTGAGCTTCCTGGGCCATCTTTAGTTTTGTCTGATACATTGTGATGGCAGCAGAGACCTTTGCACCTTCTATGAGATCATGCTTTTCATAGTCAAGGTCAATCAGGAGTTTAGCCGTCTTAGTCTTGGCATCCTGGAGCTCCTTCTGAAGATCAGCAATTTTGAGGTCCTTTAGCAATGCAACCTGCTGGAGGTCGGCAATCTTCCTATCCTGATCCTCAACGTGGCCAACATAATCCTCAATCTCAGTGAATTTCTGCAAAGAAGGAAGAAGATGAAGAGAGAATACCTGTTTATCTTCGGAATGCAGTTATAAAGGGAGTATCTCTGAAATTTTAAATGCAATCGATCCTATCTCTATCTCCTATTTATAATCATGATTGTGCAGGGTTGTCACTTCTGTGACGTCATCGTTGCAACGGATAGTTCTACAATAACGGCTATATTTGCGATAGTTAGTTGCGGATAAGATCAAGAAAATATAATTCGCTCATTTTACATATCACTCCTTATATTTTGGGGGCAATTGTTAGGGGAGGATTTTCTAACAATCAGTGATCCTTACTTGTTATCCTAACTAATGATCCTTACTTCTGTGACAGATAGTGATCCTCAGAAGAGCTTTAGGATCAGGGTCATGGATCACCTTAAGGATCCTCATACTAACGATTGTTTGTTTATGTATCGCATTATTTTGCAGGAGTAACAAGCTTGACTTGGTCTTGGCAACGTTACTATGGAATATTCCACGGGTATTTCGCACACGTTTGACTGGAAATGGACGTTGTGGAGAACGTGGGAGCTTGGCACAAAAGTCGGATAGTTTGTTATTATAGTTAACTTCTATTTTTAAAGGGGTGACGAGCTAGAATTAGAACACTTAGCCATTTTCAGCTACACACACTCTCATACAATCGCACTCTTGAAGTTCTCGACGAACACTTATTAGTTTTCACTCATTTTTACACATTTCACCATAGTGATCCTTGTACCTAGCTCGTTACTATCCGAAGTTGTAAACATTTATTGATTTATTTGAGCTTGGTGATCGGTAGTTTCCATCACCCGGGGTTTTTTGTGCCGGAGATCAACTCTTGATCAAGGGCTTTTTCCCAGTATAAATCCCTGTGTCATTTGTGCAATTTTCATTGAAGTGATCCTTATCATTGTTCTACATTCAAAGCATCATTCCCCGTAACAAAGAGTTTGGTTGCATTATCCTCATCAGATTTTTTGACCAAAACAGAAGGTGCAAAGGTCTCCGCTGCCATCACAATATATAAGACAAAACTGAAGATGGCCCAGGAAGCTCAAGATCCTGACTTTGACAGAAGCAGCTGGGATGTTGAGGGCTGGAAGGCGAGGTTAGCTGATCTGGAAGATGAGGAGGAGGCTGAGGAGGTTTTGGCGATCGAGGCTGGAGGCAGTGCGAAGGGTCAGGTGAAGGATACCGAAGCTGGAGGGGATGAAGATGCAGCGAAGGTGTAGGCTGCATGATTGGGCAATGATGGACATTTCTAGACGTAGCCGGAGCCCAATTTTTTAAATTCGGTAGTAGTTTTTTTTTGTGGTTGTGCTGTTTTAAAACAATGATGGTCTGTATTTGAACAATAGTTTTAGGATTAAGGATCTAGGATCCTTTGGATAATAGGTAGGATTACAAATGGTGGAGGGATCCTCTGTTTGGGGGATGAAGCCATTGTGATCCTGCCGCCTTTGATTTCCTGCACTTGCTATAACCGCATAAACAATAGACACCCGTTGCCAACCCATGTGGACGGGCCACGTTTTGCTGGTAGAAACATGGGTTGGCAATTTTGACAACCTTCGACGGTTAAACCTTTGTTAATAAAATAACTTTAATCTTTTTTGGCTTATCTTGTGTTGTTATCCTTGTTTGTCCTTTTAATTTTCAATTGTTTTGATGTACACTTGTCTGAGTAAGAAAAGTTGAACAAATTAGATAAAAAATAGAAAAATTTAGAATATGATCCAGGATTAAATATCCTATAGTTGAAAAATTCCAAAAAGTGGTATATTTTAAGGATCATGAGCTCAGTTGTCAAAGTATAAGGGTTATTCAAATAATCAATGAATAAAATCAAAATAGTTAAGGATCATACATGGGGATCTAAGTTAGGATCCTAACCCTTAATACTATAATCAGGATAACCACAGGACAAACCTTAGTAAGAAGTAAGGATCAAGGATCCTTGGTTGTTTAACTTCGAAGACCTGAAATAGAACATAACTTGGGACTAAGCCATTATAAGATAAAAGTTAGCAACTGGGGACAAGCCCAAAGGATAACTGCGGACAAGCCCAAGGATAACTGGGGACAAGCCCATGGATAACTGGGGACAAGCCCAAGGATCGCGTATGAACTGGAGTATGGCCCTAACTGGCGACTATCCAAACCTAGTGGCATGAAAATGCCAAAACCTTAGCTAACGTGAAAACGTTAGAAACCTTAAGAACGGATGTATGGTACGTCTACCATTATACGTAGGATCCTAGGTATAGCCAGTACAATGGAATTATCAGCCCCTAACGCGAGTACTGGTCCCACTGCCATGAACTATACCAGGATCATCGTGCGCTACTGGCGAAACTGGGGTCAAGCCCAAATAACTAGTTACTTCTGTAGATAATCAACCCTTTGCTAAGGATACCTGAACCTTCAAAACTCAAAATCACGTGAAAGGTGGATAAAGGATGCAGGATCCTTATCCTTATATGAGAAAATAAGAGAACGAAATAGTTTGAGATTAGAATGTTACCAAAATAAGGATCATCTGTGCTTTAAGGATCCTTTAAGGATACTTATCATGTGAGGATCATGGATCCTTATCACATGAAGTATTTCTTCAAATGGGCAGCATTCCAGGCTCTGGGTAGCAAATCACCTTCCATTGTTAGCAATCGATATGCCCCCTTTCCTGCCTCAGCTTCAATCATGTAAGGTCCTTCCCATTTTGGTGCCAACTTTCCATCAGCAGGATTGGTGGTATTCTGAAATGCTTTCCTTAGTACCATATCACCAACTTGGAATTTCCTGATCCTGACATTTTTGTTGTAGGCTCCAGCCATTCTTTGCTGATAACTGGCCATCCTTATCCTTGCCAAATCTCTGATTTCTTCTATAGTATCCAGGTCTTGAACCAAGTTCTCATCATTTTCCTCAGGATCACGAATACTTGTTCTAGCAGTTGGAACCACCATTTCTGTAGGGATCACTGATTCTGCCCCAAATACCAAGGAGAATGGAGTTTGGCCTGTAGCATTCTTAGGAGTTATCCTATCAGCCCAAAGCACATAAGGTAGTTCTTCTGCCCATTTCCCTTTCTTGGATCCAAGCTTCTTCTTCAAATTGTTGATGATGATCTTATTGGAGGATTCTGCCTGACCATTAGCTTGTGGGTGGACTGGTGTTGATGTTATCATCTTAATCCCCCAGCTGTCACAAAAGTTAGTAGTTCTGCCCCCAATGAATTGGGAACCATTATCACATATAATTTCAGAAGGAATACCAAATCTAGTTATAATATTTCTTTTAATGAAGGATATAACTTCCTTTTCTCTGACTTGGGCAAAAGCTTCAGCCTCTATCCACTTGGAGAAGTAATCAGTCATAGCAAGCATGAACACTTTTCCATCAGGTGCCTTAGGGAGCTTACCAACTATATCCATGCCCCATCTCATAAATGGCCAAGTGGAGGATATAGGATGCAAAAATTCAGCTGGTTGATGAAGGATATTGCTGTGTCTCTGACAAGGATCACATTTCTTACCATACTCCACAGCATCTCTCTTCATAGTTGGCCAATAGTATCCTGTCCTCAGGATCCTTGAGAATAATGCCCTGCCCCCAGTGTGGTTTCCACAATCTCCTTCATGGAAGTCTTTTAAAACTTCTTGGATTTCAGGATCCTCAATGCATCTTAGATATGGTCCTGCAAGAGATCGTTTATACAACATATTATTTAAAATTGTGAATTGAGATACCTTAATTTTGAAAGCCCTAGGGTTTTCTCCTGTAGGAATCTCTCCATGTTGTAAGTATCTCATAATTGGGAGGATCCATGATCCTGAATGAAATTGAGTATCCTCACTAGAGATAATTATAGAATCCTCTCCTATTTCCATAGTCACATGATCCTCGATGGCAAGAGCCAGGATATGGATAATGGGGATACTTATATCCTCCGAGATCTTCAAAGATGATCCTAGATTAGCCAATGCATCAGCTTCTGCATTTTCTTCCCTTGGTACCTGTGTCAAACTAAAGGAAACAAAAGAGAGTGCCAATTCTTTGACTATCACCAAATATTTGGTTAGCTTTTCTTCTTTAACAGCATAGGATCCATTAAAGTGATTAGTGATTAACAAAGAATCTACATGTACCTCAAGATACCTGATCATCATATGCTTAGCAATTTGCAAGCCAGTTATCAAGGCTTCATATTCAACCTCATTGTTAGTGGTTTGGAACTCACAAGCTATAGAGTGGGGTATTATGTCCCCCTGTGGCGATTTTAGTAGTATTCCAAGCCCTGTTCCTTTGACATTTGAGGATCCATCAGTATAGAGTATCCAAGGATCCTTGGTCTCCTCTAGCTGCTGGACTTCTAACTCAGCTTCCTTTTGCAAATCACTACTGAAATCTGCCACAAAGTCGGCTAATGCTTGGGATTTAATGGCTGTCCTGGGCTCATATCTTATATCATATGCATTAAGCTTCACTGCCCACTTAGCCATCCTTCCTGACATTTCAGGTTTCCCGAGGACATTCTTAATTGGAAAATTAGTTTTGACGATAATGGCATGAATTTCAAAATAATGTCTCAATTTAGTAGATGCCATAATTAATGCAAGGATAAGTTTTTCTAAGGGTGAATACCTGGATTCAGCATCAAGTAAACTCTTACTTACATAATAGACAGGATGTTGTGTACCTTCGTGATCCTTAACAAGGACGACACTAACTGCTTTTGAGGATACCGCAAGATATAAGGATAACACATCTCCGTTTTCTGGTTTCATCAAGGCCGGGGCCGAGGATAGGTAATCCTTAAGAGCTCTTAAGGCACTTTCATGCTTCTCAGTCCACTCGAATTTCTTGTTCTTCCTAAGGATATCATAGAATTCCTTGCACTTTTCTGAGGATTTGGATATGAATCTGTTTAAAGCTGCAATCCTGCCTGTTAACCTCTGAATATCCTTAGCATTGGCAGGGGACTTGATGTTCACTATAGCTTTGATTTGTTCTGGACTGGCTTCAATGCCTCTCTTTGTCACCATATATCCTAAGAATTTACGTGCTTTAACACCAAAGTGACATTTTGAAGGATTAAGTTTCATGTTATATTTGTCAAGGATATTGAATGCTTCCTCCAAGTCTCTTAGGTGATCCTCAGCCTTTTTTGATTTTACCACAATATCGTCTATGTAAACCTCCATAGTTTGTCCAATCTGATCCTTGAACATCATATTCACTAGCCTTTGATAAGTTGCACCTGCATTTCTTAGTCCGAATGGCATAGCAATATAACAGTATATACCCGTTGGAGTCATAAAGGCTGTATCCTCTTGATCGGATGGTTCCATCTGAATTTGTTGAAATCCAGATGAAGCATCCATAAAAGTTAACAGTTCATGACCCGTAGTTGCATCCGCCATGGAGTCAATGTGGGGTAATGGGAAAGGATCCTTGGGACATGCCTTATTTAAATCAGTGAAATCGACACATACCCTCCACTTTCCGTTTTTATTTTGAACAACAACCACATTGGCCAACCATCTTGGATACTTGACCTCTCTAATCATACCTGCTCAGAGTAATTTCTCTACCTCCTCCTGGATAATGGCATTTCTTTCTGGTGCAAATTTCCTCCTCTTTTGATGGATTGGTTTGAAGGACCTATCAATGCCAGGTTTGTGAGTGATTATATCTTTAGATATACCTGTCATGTCTTCGTGTTTCCATGCAAAGGTAGTCTTTCTCCTTTTGAGGAAGGATATGAGGTCTTCCTTTATTTCGCCAAGGATCCCTGATCCTATATAAATTTTAGATTCAGGATCATCAGGATCCATAAGGATTTCTACTACATCCTGTTCTCTTGCCTCCAAGACATCCCTTGGAGGATGCTTTAATTGCTATTGCTCCCTTGACTTTGATGCTGGTTTCATTGATGAGGTGTAGCAGTTCTTAGCTTCTTGCTGATCACTATCAATCTTCACTATTCCCCAAGGACTAGGAAGCTTCACACATTGATGATAAGTGGATGGGACTGCCTTCATGTCATGTATCCAAGGCCTGCCAAGGATAACATTACAACAAGATAAACAGTCAATAACACAAAATTTTTGGAAAGAATGTAGGCCTTCGATATAGATTGGGAGTTTAATGTCCCCCGGAGTATTCTTAGTCTCGCCACTGAATCCCACGAGCACAGAGGATCTTGGTATGATATCGGATTCAGTAATATTCATCTTCTTGAGGACATCAAGCTGGATAATGTTCACAGAGCTTCCTCCGTCTATAAGGATCCTGCGAACAAAATGGTTAGAAATAAAAAGAGTGATAACCAAACCATCGTGATGAGGATCCTGAATGTCAACACGATCATCCTCATCAAAAGTTATAACTTTTCCTTCGGAGACACTGGATGTTCGAATGGGTCTATCTCCATTATCCATCTTGGTTTCCTTTGCATGTCTTTTAGCTGCAGAGAAGGATGTTCCAAAAATGTCTGATCCTCCAGAAATAAAGTTTATAACTTGTGCATCTGCTGGAGGGGCTGGAGCTTTCTCTGGGATCCTTTCAGGATCCTGAGTCCTTGACTTCTTTCTCCCCAATAATTCTTTCAAGTGCCCCTTGCTCAACAAGTATCCAATTTCTTTTCTCAGTGCGATGCATTCTTCTGTGAGATGCCCAAAATCTTCATGATATGCGCACCACTTTGACTTATCTTTAGTTGCAGCTGGTCTGTCATTTTTCCTGGGCCATCTAGCTTTATCACCTAAATTCTGCATCGCAAGGATTAGTTCATTGTTATCAACAGAAAAGCAATATTCGGAAATTGGAGGATAATCCTCATCATCCTCTTCTTGTTCAACAGCATGCACATTCTGGTTATCAGATTTGTTATAGGATCTGAACTTGTTGTTCTTGAATGAGGATCCTTGCTTCTCTTGCTTTGAGGATCCTGCTAACCTCTCCTGGATCCTTTTGTCATCCTCTAGCCGGATGAACCTAAGGGCCCGGGTTCTTACCTCATCTAGATTCCTGCATGGTGTCATAACAAGATCATCATAGAATAATGAATCCCTAAGCAATCCCATTTTAAAGGCTTCAACAGCCGTAGCTATATCCAGGTTAGGGATATCTAAGGATTCTTTACTAAATTTAGTGATATAATCCCTTAATGATTCATTATGACCTTGGGTTATCCTATACAGATCACTAGTTAAACGCTCAAATTTTCTACTACAAGAAAACTGGTTATTAAATAGGTTAACTAGATTAGCAAACGAGGTAATAGAGTAAGGGGGAAGACTTAGTAGCCATTTAAGAGCCGATCCAGTAAGAGTAGATCCAAATCCCTTGCACAGACATGCTTCCTTTAACCTTTCTGGGATGGGATTAATCTCCATCCTTTCCCTGTACTGTGCTATGTGTTCTTCAGGATCTGTTGAACCGTCATACAACTTCATGGTAGGCACGTGGAACCTCTTGGGTATCTCACCATCACAGATTGGTGGTGCAAAACGAGATATCTTGTGGCTCCCATCTGCAATCTCCGGGATAGGCTTGACCACTCCTGGGACACTTGATATCATATCCTTTAACTTTTGCAATTCTCTGGCTATGGCATGATTGATACCTGTATCCTGCATAAGGCCATGGTTAGTGGTATAAGAATTATTGAAAGTGTTACCTCCCATTGGATTCAAAGGAAGAGCGGATGTGAATCCATATTGTTGGGGCTCTGGAATGACCGATGGACCAGTAGAAGCAATGGTCTGCATTGGAATAAAATCTCCCTGATGGATATCGGAACTCCCTGATTGCAAACTCCTTAAGGATCCCGGAATCTGGAAGGATCCATGAAACTGAGAGGATCCTTGGACCTGGGAGGATCCTGGGACGTAGGAAGATCCCTGAACCTGGGAGGATCCTTGAAACTGAGAGGATCCTTGAACCTGGGAGGATCCTGGAACATAGGAAGATCCTTAAACCTGGGAGGATCCTTGAAACTGAGAGGATCCTTGAACCTGGGAGGATCCGGGAACATAGGAGGATCCTTGAACCTGGGAGGATCCTTGAAACGGCCAGAATCCTTGAATCTGCTGCGCTCCTGAGTATCCTCCTGAGCTTACGAAGGATCCTATATGCTGAGGATGGGATCCTGCTGGTTGGAAGTGTGACCCTGAAGCCTGAGTCATTGCTGATGATCCGTAATGCACTCCTTTTGGCCCTCCCACATATTGAACGTCTGGAACCGCTGAAGGCTGAGAAGTTATAACCGGAGTATCGAAATTCAAAGATCTGGGCATCAGTGGGGAATGATCCTCTGCCGATCTCTTCTGTTTCTTGGTGTCTCCAATTTCTCTAAGAATCCTTTCATTGGTCTTATCCTGCTGCTGTATATGCTCCTTCATCTGCAAAATAAGAGTAAACAAGTCACTAGTAGTAGGAGTATAAGAAGCAGAAGAAGTTGGAGGTTTTGAGAAAATGGGAGTTGGTTTCTTCTCGGCATTTTTCTGAGGTCCAGACGGTGGTGGAGGCAAAGGTGGAATGCCCTGGGATGAATTGACTGCAGACATCGCACTGGAGGTGTTCTTTGATGATGAAGCCATCTACTTGGATGTAACGAACCGAAATGATCACAAAAATGGGAATTTCTTAGGAATGAAGCACCAATTGCCCCACGGTGGGCGCCAAACTGTTTTGGTCAAAAATCAGACGAGGATAATGCAACCAAACTCTCTGTTACGGGGTATGATGCTTGAATTGGTAAACAACAATGAGGATCACTATGAAATGAATTGCACAGGGGACACAAAGATTTATACGAGGAAAAAGCCCTTGATCAATGTATGATCTCCGGCATAAAAAACCTCGGGTGATGGAAACTACCGATCACCAACTCAAATTAAACAATAATCCTTTTACAACTTCGGATGATAGCGAGCTAAGTACAAGGATCACTACAGTGTATCGTGTAGAAACGTATGAAAAATGCTAAGTGTTTTGCCGAGAGCTGGTGATTGCAGTTGTACGAGTGTGTGTAGCCAAAAAATAGCCAAGTGTTGTCTAATTAGCTCGCTATCCCTTTTAAATTTAGTAAAATATCTAAATAACTAACTATCCGCAATTCATGCCTTCTCCCCACGATCTCCATAATGTTCACCATGGTCAAGCACGTGCGGAATAAACGTGGAATATTCTCCAGGAACGTTACCAAGACTAAGTCCAAGCTGGTACTCCTGCAAAACAATACCGAAATCATAGCAGACAATCATTAGTATAAGGATCCTTAGGATGATCCATGATCCTGATCCTGAAGCACTTCTGAGGATCACTAACTGACACAGAAGTAAGGATCACCAAGCAGGATAATAATTGAGGATCACGGGTCATTAAGAAATCCTCCCCTAACACTTGCTATGACTGATTACTTCTCCAAGTGGATAGAGGCTGAAGCCTTTGCTCAAGTCATAGAAAAAGAAGTGATATCCTTTATCAAAAGAAATATTATTACTAGATTTGGTATCCCTTCTGAAATTATTTGTGATAATGGATCCCAATTTATTGGGAGTAGAACTACTAACTTTTGTGACAGCTGGGGATTAAGATGATAACATTAACACCAGTCCACCCACAAGCTAATGGTCAGGCAGAATCATCCAACAAGATCATCATCAACAACTTGAAGAAGAAGCTTGGATCCAAGAAAGGAAAATGGGCAGAAGAACTACCTTATGTATTATGGGCTAACAGGACAACTCCCAAGAATGCTACTGGCCAAACTCCATTTTCTTTGGTATTTGGGGCAGAATCAGTGATCCCTACAGAAATGGTGGTTCCTACTGCAAGAACAAGCATTCGTGATCCTGAAGGAAATGCTGAAAACTTGGTTCAAGATTTGGATACTATAGAAGAACTCAGGGATTTGGCAAGGATAAGGATGGTTAGTTATCAACAAAGGATGGCTGGAGCCTACAATAAGAATGTCAGGATCAGGAAGTTCCAAGTTGGTGATATGGTATTAAGGAAAGCATTTCAGAATACCACAAATCCTGCTGATGGAAAATTGGCACCAAAGTGGGAAGGCCCCTACCTTATTGAAGCTGAGGCTGGAAAGGGGGCATATCGATTGCTAACAATGGAAGGTGATTTACTACCAAGAGCTTAGAATGTTGTCCATCTGAAGAAATACTTCATGTGATAAGGATTTGTTATCCTTAGCAATATTCATGATCCACATCCTTGAAGGATCCTTAGAGGATGGAGGATCCTCATCCTGGTAATTTCAATCTAATTAATTTTTTAATTATCTTATGCATAAGGGGAAGGATCCTGGATCCTTTATCCTTCTTTCACTTAGTTCTGAGTTCTGCGGAAAGATGACATATCCTTGACAAAGGATTGAGTATCCACAGAAGTATCCAGTTGTTTGGGCTTGACCCCAGTTGTTTGGGCTTGACCCCAGTTATTTGGGCTTGACCCCAGTTATTTGGGCCTGTCCCCAGTATCGCCAGTAGTGCACGATGATCCTGGTACAGTTCATGGCAATGGGACCAGTACTCGCTTTAGGGGCTGACAATTTCATTGTACTGGTTGTATCCGGGATCCTACGTATAATGGTAGACGTACCATACATCCGTTCCTAAGGTTTCTAACGTTTTCACGTTAGCTAAGGTTTTGGCATTTTCATGTCACTAAGTTTGGATAGTCGCCAGTGAGGGCCATACTCCAGTTTACACAAGATCCTTTAGGCTTGTCCCCAGTTATCCTTTGGGCTTGTCCCCATTATATTGGGCTTGTCCCCAGAATTGTTGGGCTTGTCCCCAGTTACTAACTCTTCTCTTATATTGGCTTAGTCCCAAGTTATATTATGTTTCAGGTTTTTGAAGTTAAACAACTAAGGATTCCTGATCCTTACCTTTTACTAAGGTTTGTCCTTTGGTTATCCTGGTTATAAATGTTAAAGGGTTAGGATCCTAACTTGGATTCTCAGGTATGATCCTTAATCACTTTGATTTTATTCATTATTCATATAAGTGACCCATATCATTTGACAACAAAACTAATGATCCTTAAGTTACATAACTTTTCTGAACTTGTCGACTATAGGATATTTGATCCTTGATCATACCCTAAAACTTTTAAACATAATTTACTAAACCTTTATTCTTTACTTACAAATTCAAAGAAAGTGAATAACAACAGTAGAAAAATAAAGAATTCACAAGGATAACAACACGGGAAATAGCCAAAAAGTTAAAGTTTTATTTATTCACAAAAGTTAAACCCTTTTAAGGTTGTCAAAATTGCCAACCCAAATTTCTACCCGCAATACGTGGCCCGTCCACTTGGGTTGGCTAAGGGTGTCCATTGTTAATAGGTCTTAGAAGTGCAGGAAATAAAAGATGGCAGGATAACAAGTGGTTTCATCCCCCAAACAGAGGATCCCTCCACCACCTATTATCCTACCTATTGTTCAAAGGATCCATGATCCTCAACCCTAATAGCTATTGTTCAGTAGTTACAACCCATCATTGTTTAAAAACCACTACCAAATCCTAAAAAATGGGCTCCGGCCGCGTCTAGAAATATCCATCATCGCCCATTTCTGCAGCTCACACCTTGGCTGCATCACCACCAGCATCATCACCACCAGCTTGATCCTTCCCGCTGCCACTTGCCTCAATCGCCAAGACCTCGGTAGCCTCCTCCTCATCCTCTAGCTCAGCCAGCTTTGCCTTCCAGCCCTCCTTGTCCCAAATGGTCCTGTCGAAGTCAGGATCCTCAGCCTCCTGGGCCATTTGTAGCTTGATCTTGTACATGGTGATGGCAGCAGAGACTTTAGCATCCTCCGGCAGATCATGCTTCTCATGATCAACATTTATCTGGGCCAGGACCACCTGCTTCTTTGCCTGATTGAGGTTTTTCTCGAGGGAGGAGATGGTTTGATCCTTAGCCAGGAAGAATTTTTGATACTCTAGATGTTTTTGCTCCGCCTCCTCAACATAAGCATCAAACAGCATTTCGATCTCGGCGAATTTCTGCAAAAAGACAAGGTAAAGTTCAGGATCCGTGATCCTCAAGTGGGCAGGATAATGAAGCATAGTGGGTGATCCTTACCTCAGCAAAGTATTCTTGGAACTGGTGGCGGATAAGAGGCAAACCTTCAAGATTTTCAGCTTCAGTGGCCTTCCTCTTCTTTCCCCCCTTGGAGGTGACAGGCTTGGGGACTGTGGCACTTGGGCTAGCAGCAGTTTTCTTTTTTCCGGAATGGGGAGCCACAATGCTAAGATCACTGACACTGAAGCGGGTGGCAGACCTTGAGGATTTTCCAACACCTATCAATCTAAAACAATAGATAAGTATTCTTGTTTTATTTACATTTTAACATTTAATTAAATACAAACTCGGATACTTACTTGACATTGTAACTGAGCCTGAGGATACTTCTTGAGAATCCTTGGTGTTTGCTTGGAATGATCTTATTGCAGGATCAAGATTCCGGAAAGCGGTGATCCTCTCCTTGGTTGCAGGTGATGAAATGATATGAGAAACAGAAATAGCTGCACAAAAGAAACAAAAAGAAGAAATCAGTTATCCTTACAGGAACAGGGTTATCCTATGATCCTTCTATAAGGATCCCCTATCCTACCATGGGTGGCCCATTTTCTGGGAAGATCCTTCCCATCCGGGATAGAGTCCCTCCTAACGAAGAAAAAACGTTTCTTCCAGTTGGTGTCATTCTTGGTGGTTTTCAGGATTGGATGAGGTTCACCGGGTTTGTGTTTGAATAAAAAGCGGTGTAAACCATGGCTCACAAGGTTGTACAGTTCAGTAAGTTCAGACATTCCTAACTCTATATCCTCCTGCTCAATGATCCTCTCAAGGGTAAATATAACCCTCCACATCATTGGCATGGCCTGGACATAGGATATGCCGATAAGGGAAAAGAAAGACTGGGTAAAAGCAGGAAAATGATAGGAGTATCCTATCAGAAATGGGGTGACTGGAAAGGCGACCCAAGTTTCAGAAACGAAATCGCTTAAGGCGGTAGGGTCAAAAGGTTTAAAAACAGTGTCCGCCGGAAAGCAATGGCGAATCCTGTCTATATCCGGATCAGTGAAGCAGCAACGTTCCTTCGGAGAATCTTTGATGATCCCTTGGCTCTTCAAAGGACTGTCTTCCTAATGATCCTTAGCAGGGGATGATCGTAACTTCATTGTGATTCGGAGATTTCGAGAAAGAAGGAACAGAGCAAGAATGTGAAGAGAAAAGGAGAAAGAGAAGTACCTGCTTGATCTTCGAATGAGGATTTAAAGGGTGTAATGCACGAATTTAAATGCCTCCGGATCCTTATCTCTAACTTGAATTTATAATGATGATTTTGCAGGGATGTCGCTTCAGTGACGTAGGATCTGCAACGGATAGTTAGATTCTAACGGCTATATATCTGTTAGTTTGTTGCAGATAAGATCAAGAAAATATAACTCGTTAATTTACACTTTACTCCTTATATTTTGGGGGCAGTTGTTAGGGGAGGATTTTCCAATCCTAAGGATCACGGATCCTCAAATGCTGTTAGGATCATGGATCCTCAAATGCTGTTAGGATCATGGATCCTCAATTCTGTTTGAATTAAGGATCCTCAGTAGGTGTTGCAGGATCAGGATTCGGGATCCTTATTGTTATCCTTATACTAACAATTGTCTACCTTGTACGTAAGCTTGTTTTGCAGGAGCGAAGGCATGGACCAAGTCTCACCGAAATTCCTGGAGCATATTCCCTCAATATTCCGTACGTGCTTGGCTCTTGTGGACGTTATGGAGATCGTGGGGAGCTTGCACAATTTGCGGATAGTTAGTTAGTTAAGTTATTTCTAATTTAAAATGGGGATAACAAGCTTGAGTTAGAACACTTAGCTAATTTTGGCATTCACACACTCTCGTAACAGCTCTCAAACACTACTTGGCGATTTCATACATTTTTGCACATTGCACACTAGTGATCCTTGTAACAAGCTTGTTATCATCCCGACTTGTAACAACATTTTGTTTAATCTTAGTTGGTGATCGGTAGTTTCCATCACCCGAGGTTTTTTTATGCCGTAGATCAACTCTTGATCAAGGGTTTTTTCCTCGTATAAATCCTTGTGTCATTTGTTCATTACATTTCTAAGTTATCTTTAACATTGTTCATTGATTCAAGCATCATTCCTCACAACAAAGATTTGGTTACATTATCTTAGCCTGATTTTTGACCAAAACAACCATAACCAGTATAACCGATCGGTTACGGTTCTGTTTATCCAATAACTGACATCGTGGTTATGGTTTTTGGTCAAAACCAACTCAAACCGACCTATGCACACCCTTAGTGATAAGCGATGAATCGTTAAGTTAAGACCTTATTGTGTAAACCAACAATGGGTCAAATGGTATATATATGTAAGAAATTGTAATCTATAGGGTTATTATGCTTACATTAAATCGATTGACATAAAAGGGGAATCATGACCGTTGATAATGATATGATTCCATTGGACCACAATGGGGGGTCAACCAGCTAAAAGGGTTATTGCTGAAAGTTAATAACTTATTGACTCAATTGTACTAATCTTTAAAGATGTTTATAGTAGTCAACGGAGGTAAAAATGTGGATGTCAAACCTTGATGGTTGTTCTCATAAATTAGAAATGAGTTAAGCTACCCTTGGTAAGTCAGGAGTAAGATCACACCGTCCAAAAGTCGAACAAACTACCATTTTTATTAGGGGTGTGTACGGTTCGGTTCGGTTTTTGGGTAAAACCAAAACCGTAACCGAAAGTTCGGTTTTTGGTTTTCAAAAACCATTCGGTTTTTTCGGTTTCGGTTATTTCGGTTTTAGCAACGGTTCGGTTCGGTTTTTTTGTTTTTTTTTGGTTTTTGAAACAAATTATGTAAGATTCAAAACTTAAAAGTATAATTTATAGTTTAAGAATCTTTCTTAAATGTTTACATTTAAGTTAATATATTTAGTCTTTTAAATTAATATTATTCACATAAACTTAACCTTCTAATCTATTTTAATGATTCTCCAAAGTTTTTGTTAAGACGTTTTCTTTTATAATACTTTGAAAACCATTTAATTTTTATATTAAACTTTGTTAGTTCTTGTAAACAATGGATAATTTTAATGATAAATAAACATGTTATTGTTCTTATTATAAATATTTAACAAACAAGAATAAAATTAATAATTTTTAGTAGCATGGGTAAGCACTTAAACAACTTAAACATAAAAATATATATATTTGGTAATACTATTATAACTTATCGGTTCGGTTCGATTATTTTCGGTTATTGAAAATGATTATCCAAAAACCGAACCGAAATTTTTTATTATTAAAAATCCGAAAACCGAACCGTCGGTTTTTGTTTCGGTTCGGTTTTTTCGGTCCGGATTTTTCGGTTATTTCGGTTACGGTTCGGTTATTTCGGTTTTCTGCTCACCCCTAATTTTTATGTCGAAAGACAATTATGGATGTGAAAGTGTAAACCAAGTCATCATCATCATCATACTTAGTATATCCCACCAATAGCAAAGCTAAGGTAGGGTTTGAGTAGGGTAAGATGTAGACAGCCTTATCTATACCCCGTAGGGATAGAGAGGTTGCTTCTAGTGAGACCTCCGACTCGAATGTGAAAGTGTAAACCAAGTCCAATTGATAAACTAGGACTTAGCTTAATATACGTTGAAAATGGTTTGAAACTAAAAGGGGAGAAATTTGAGGATTTGATACTTGTGTGCTTAAAACCCCATAACGGGTCGGATTAAACCCAATTAAACTAAGCGCTCAACAAAAATGATTTCATACTAATTGGGAAAATGAGAGAAAGCCATTCTCTCATGATACCAACCATAATTCTGATTGTGGTTGGGAGATAATGGGGAAAACATTGACAAGGAATATAGGAGGCTTAAGCTAGAACGTTCAATGCCTCTTAACGGTTGGTTGGGTAAAACTTTAAACCAAAAGAACATGTGATATTATGTTTAATTGTAGTTGGGAAAAAGAAACTAAGAATGAATATAAAAAAAATGGAAGCATTGAGCTAGAATGCTCAATGCCTTCTTAACGGGTTGGTTGGGTAAAACACTAAACCAAACGAAAGAATTACAAATTTAAGAAACCGGGTCCAAATTTTGGATATCCTATTTGAGGCTTGAAAGGAAAAGTTAGCAAAGTACACCCTTTAGCAAAGTGCACATCTCAGCAAAGTGCACATCTCAGTGAAGTGCACGCTTCAGCAAAGTGCTCATATTAGTCGTCGCGGCACGCGATGTCTGAAGGCGTTTCTTTCGCTATACGCGACATAACCCTAGTTTATTAAAACACTTTCTTTTGTCAATTTCTATCCCTTAACACAAAAGAATATCAAGTAGATTTTAAATTGCTATCATTTAACTATCACCGTAAACACCAAAAGGATGTTTATTTATGCTATGCGAGTAAAAAGGTAACAGCTTACATATATGTATGTATGCATTGATAAATAATAATATACGATACACTAGTAAAATATATACGCCATCGTGAAGTTACATATCAAACAAAATACAAACATGATTTTATTCGTGTAAGATTACATTCTATGCATGCAGTTTAAAGCTACTTCTTTCTTGGAAAATATCAAGATTATTAAAGTAAAACAAATATACTGATTGATTAATAGTAAGTAGTAACAGTGGTTTATCTTTTGTGTGAAAGGAAACGTGTTTCATCTTCCCAATGATAAACTCTCCCCCTTTTCTTGCACAGCCAGTCTGCCATCACTGCCATTAATCTCTCTTCCAAGCAAGAGAGAATATGTTATAAGTTTATAAGGGTTTTAATTATATATTTATATCTACACTTAAATTCCTCTTTTTTACTAGTTATCATATGATATTGATAATTTATAATTTCATGTTTATTTTAAAGCATTCTAATCCATTTCATTTATGACAACGTATTATACTTCCGTTATTCTCAGGTTTTTTATGGATTTGTGTTTTAACTAAAGTAACTTGAAGTAACAAATAATCGATGATGAAGGGTTGGCAGTTAAAAGGGAATTTGCTTTGGGTCATGCTAGCTGCACACGCCCAAAATTATTTTCACACCCCAAAGCGCCGCGCTATGGCCAAAGCGCGGCGCTTCGTTCGACAAAACGTGCTTCGATTGACGTTTGAAACATTCGATACTGTTTGCCAGACATAAAGCTGATTATGATGTTTTGTCGTTAACCCTAAGCGCCGCGCTTTGGCCATAGCGCGGCGCTTCGACCCCAAATTTCACCCATTTTACCTTTTAAAAGCAACCTTAGACAGACACTTCGACCATATACATTTTCATTCACAGACACCACAGACACTTCGATATACATTCACCCATCCGTTGTGTTTCTTCAAAATAACGCGCGGTTTTGCTGTATTAGTTACATCTCTTGAAAAAACGATGTCGTGGTTAAACAACTATATTTTCGGTCAATATTCTGACGAGACAGTTGTTCCTGATTCTTACGAGGGGACCGCTATTTCTGACTCGTATGAGAAACCGGTCTCGTCCAACTTGAGGGAGGCAGAGGTTGTATCTGGCATTCGTTATCGTGATAACACGGTGACGCTGGATTTGAATACCCCTGTGGAGGACCCTTACGCACAACAAGGTTATTCGAATTTCGGTTACGGTGGCGAGTACAGCTTTGTACAGCAGGAGTGTGGTCCAAACGACAGTTACGGTTGTCAACAGAGCTTACAAGGTTATTCGAATTTCGGTTACGGTGGCAAGCACAACTTTGAACATCAAGTATATTCGGACCTCGGTGACGATGGTGAGCCGGGGGATGTGTCTGTTGACGAGGAAGGCTGTTACCCGGTTACGTTTTCGTTTGATACGACGCAGACCTTTTCGTCACGTAAAGAGTTAGTGCGTTGGGTACAAGACACGGCAAAAGACAACGGTTACCTCATTGTGACTAAGAGGTCGAATAAAAGAGGAGAGAATTACAAGATTTGGTTTCAATGTACTTTTGGTGGGGAGCATAAGAGTATAGCTACACAGAGAAAAACGGGTAGCAAGAAAATAGGCTGCCCGTTCGAGATGATCGGGTTTTCGGAATCATCCGGAAGTGTTTGGAGGATCGAGGTGACGAAGGCGAAGCATAACCACACTCCTATTGAAAACTTAGAGGGTCACGCGTATGCGAGAAGGCTTTCTTCGGAGGATACAAAACTGGTTAAGGAGCTGGCAGAGCAAGACATTCCCAACCAAAGTATCTGGCGAACGCTGACAAAAAACAATCCGGCTAGAAAGCTTATTCCGAAAGATATACACAACGCTATTCAGAAGATCAACGCCGAAAAAAATGTCGGTAAGTCTCCGATGCAAAAACTTGAAAGCATTCTTCTCGAAAAAAATTACACTTATTACATGCGCACGAATGAGATATCAAACGAAGTTGAAGATGTCTTCTTTGTTCATGAAAGATCATTCAATATGTGGTGTGCCTTCCCGCATGTGCTAATTATTGACGCCACCTACAAAACGAACATGTACAACCTGCCATTTGTTCAGGTCGTAGGCATGACGTCGACAAACAAATCGTTTACGGCTGCTTGTGCGGTAATTTCCGCTGAGAAGTCAGAGAACTACCTATGGGTGTTGCAGAGGATCAAGTCTATGCTGGTAGGATGTATGGAACCGCGCGTGATTTTAACAGACAGGGATTTTGCGCTGATGAACGCGTGTGAACAAGTTTTTCCAAAAGCGCATAAGTATCTTTGTCGGTTCCATATTCAACAAAATATTAATAAGAACAGCAAGAAGAAATTCTCTGACAAGGATTGGAAAGAATTCGTACGTAGTTTTTGGTTATTGTGCGAGTCTACGACCGAGGAAATATACAGGTATAACTTGGAAAACCTTGAAGCACAGCTGAAAGAAGATGACCGTGAACGTAGGTATTTCTTACATAATTATGTTCAAATTTTATATAATAACAAAAACTGACTATTTACGTTTTTTTTAATTTTAGAGGTTTTTGATTATATGAAGAAATCCTGGTTGGATCCGTACCGTGAAAAGTTTGTATCATGCTGGATTAACAAAACTATCAACTTTCACCAAACTACGACCAACAGGGTTGAGGGCATGCATGCAACACTAAAAAGTCACTTTCCAAGTCATCGCAACACACTGGATAAACTTGTACTGTATGTTGATCATGTTGTTGATAGACAATACACCGAGATTAGTACAAGCTTTGAAACAAGCCTCCGAAAAGTGATGACGCACCACAAGAAGCTCGGTCCTAAGACGGATATAGCGATCCGCAACTATGCATCTCAGATTCCCGAAGTGATCCATCCATACATCGTTAGAATAAAGGACGTGAAACCAGATGGTCATTGTGGGTTTCGATCGGTGGCTGTTGGGTTAGGAGTGAAACAAAATTCATATTTGAGTACCCACAGCACGTTTACGCTGACCTGCCTCCGGTAGCGCGTGAGGTGGCTCGGGACTTCGACCGGCGCCTCAGACGCCAGGCCGCACGCCAGGACTGGATCATCGAGACGCTCGTTTCTCTACGAGAGCGCGCTGGGTTGCCTCCACTTCCCCTCCCACCGTCCCCACCGCACGAGGATTAGTATCTTAGTTTGTTTGTATAGTGTTTTGTTATGTATTATGCAGTCAGTTGTACCTTTTTGCTTTGTATGTACAAACTGATATATATATATATTGCAGTTAATCTTCTATTTACATCACGTTGGTTTTGGATTGTTTACGTTTAATTCTTATGGTTTTCTGTACAATTTATTTAACGTGTTCGTTTAATTTAACAAAATAAACTAGGTTAACAGTTTATAAAGACGCACTTATATTATATACGTTTTATAAAAATAATGACGTACAAAAACCGTAATTATAAAACAACGTATTATAAAGGCCACCCATTATAAAACTCAAATACAATTTTTTCCTCCAAAAAACACTACCAAACTAACCCACATCTCACCTATTTCAAAAAAAAATCAACACAAATTCCAGCCAATGTTTTTTGTCTTTTTGCACACTCGAAGCGCCCCGCTTTGGCCATAGCGGGGCGCTTTGGCCAAGGTCAACAGACAAGGACTGACAAAGTCAGTCCTTGTCTGTTGACCTTGGCCAAAGCGGGTTTGTCAGTCCTTGTCTGTTGACCTTGGCCAAAGCGCCCCGCTATGGCCAAAGCGGGGCGCTTCGAGTGTGCAAAAAGACAAAGGCCGTGTGCGAATAGACCAGGCCTTTGCTTTTGCATGTTTGTGTTTGTTTTTCTTGAATCACTGCTTGATAGCTATTTGTCCACTCATTTACTGATTATTGTTCTCTCCCTTTCTCGACGTATTGTCATTTGTCTCAATCTCTAAAAGCATGTAGTAACAAGTGTAGTTAGGATCTTATCTGCACAAGACTTTGAGTTCAAAATAACATTTTCTAAGGTACTTATTAATCATATGTAATTCTTATAATTACTTTATAAATTACGTGTTAAAATTCTGTAGGTTCGTGTTCATATCAGATAGTGTTATTGTAGTATAAATCACTATCGCTAGTTTTTTGTGACACTTTAATTTATAGACAAAAAATAAGGTCTTTGGTGTCCATGACGGTTTAGCGATAGATTCCAGGACCATTCACCAGTTCCATGATGATTTAGCATGGACGTCAAGACAATTTAGCGACGTTATTCTAGTTTTCATGACAAGATCATCGACCCTCAATATATTGGCCGATTGTTATAAGAACTCGATACATCGGCTGATCTTTATAAGAAGAAATTTTGTAAGATAATCTAATCTTCAAATTGTGGTATAAACAATACCTTTGTGTATTCAACAACCATAATAATCAATATCAAAAGACGAAAGGAAACAAATGTTGAAGAGATATTGGAGGCACATTCTCAAAACCTCACTATTTAGGGTTATTAAGATTTCCTTTTGCTCAACAATATTTTTAATGTGGATCCTTCAACAGTATAAAATGGAAGAATAATGAGCTATGCAAAAATTTATAACACACACAAATGTAGTTCTCATAGTACAATGAAGGATATACATAGGTATAAATTCAAATGTACTTGACAATTATTCACGTATCCTAGGTTTATGTACTTTCTCATAAGTTTTGATGATACACAGGTTGTTGCCTAGAATTGAATGAATCACAACAATTGAAATACAAATTGAATAAACAAGATATATTGAACAAGTATTTTTATATTGAATTAGTGTACTTGTTCTTAAATTAATCAACCGATTTATACTATCATATTGTACCGTATTGAACCGACCCCTTCTAGGATTGCATCGGTTTGTCACACCGATTCAAAGTACGTATACATACGACACATCAACTTGGTAATTACCAAGTTTTGATTTATTATATTCTTGGCCATATACTTACATAGATACTAAAAATACATAATAAACATGTTTCTAATAATTACAACGAACTTTGGACTATGCATTTTTCATTTGGTATCAATTTAAACTTTATTTGCTATCAATTTAAACTTCATTTATTGTTCTACTATAAAGAAAAAAAAAAAAAAAAACTACATATACAAGTGTACCACCACCATAAAAATAATTAAAAAGTTTATTATTTAATGAAGTTAGTACTGGTATTAAAAATTAATAAAATATCATAAGTGTAGTATACACAACATATACCACTGCAAGAAACCCTATAGCGTGAAGAAATAAATTTCCCGACGAAAATAGTTAATTCATTTGGTGAGTGTTGAATAGGAGTGGAGTGACTTTGTTCTTTGTCGTAATCATTCATTGGTTCTTCCTATCAAATTTGAAAATATTTAAAAAGAAAAGGTAATAACTCTCACTAAGTATTAGTGTGGGCGGGGCACCATTCGGGTACCCCTTTCGGATAGTAGTGCATTTTTTAATGTCACCCTTAGGTAAGGCGTGCGGGTCGTGGAATCGGGTATCATTTACCGAAGAACGGAGGGGAAGGTTGACCAATCCCTTTTTTATTAAAAAAAAAAAAAAGAAACATAGTTAAAGGTACTTAAAAATAGTGACGACACTAATTACGGTAGTTTAGGGTAATTGAAGGTAATTTTAAAACGACCAAATCTTAGGGTAGTGGAATGTATTTGAGAGGAGTGCTTCCCCACCCTTATAAGTTGGTCTTGTTTGTGGATAGTCCAAATGTCTCTTCTTGTATTTAACCAAATTGTCATATTAATTAACTTGCATGTGAAAAAACTAAATGTTATTGTAAGGCATGTGTTAAATGGCTCGATGTTGGTTCCACGTCAACAACGACATTTCAAATGAAAGGTGCATTTCCTCATTTGATAGAAGAAAGAGTGCCCTTAATACAAATCAAGGAACTGAACTATTCATACATTGTTGAATCTAAACAAGGAATCTAGGGTGGGCTTTGTAGCGAGCGTGGGGCAAATCGTGAGCGTGAGCAAGGAGAAAAAGAGATATTGCATTGTATGGGAAAGCGTGACAGGGTGCTAGGGCATGGAATCACAAGTGGGGGCGCAATTCTAAGAAGTTCAACAATGGTTGCTTACGTGACGTCTTGCCATGAAACTGAAAATCGTGACATCCATGACCATATACATCAACCCAAATACGAAACAAGCTTTGGTAGGTGACACAAACACAATCCATTAACTTGAAAATTAATATTTTACTTTTTGGATATAATCACTCTAGACGTATTAATTTACAACAAAAATACATATATAAGATTATTATGTTTAAACAATAAGCTTTTATACTCATTTTTATTTTAGTTTGGCATAAATAACACACCCAGTTTAACTTATAACTCACAACACAATCTTTTAAAAGGTAATAAAAGTAAACTAGTAAGATGGATCAACGCTCTAAGTCAACTCAAACATGACCCATTTAACGAAATGTGATTGAATTCCATCCGAACTTAGCGGCAAACCCATCATTTTTTATTTCATGGGGGAGGTTGCCCCATGGTTTCTACATAGCATTTTAGACCAGTCTTGGAAATTCAATATATCAAATGTCTTTTCATGTATTTTTCATAAGTTAATTAGAGACTTAAAGGTATACTAAAATTAGCTTGGATAACTTTTTCGTACAACATAAAAAGCAGTATTTGTGATTTATTGTGAAGTGTTTGCTTGTATAAAAAAATACAACCTTTCAGATTCACAACCAAGGGCCGGTTCTTTAAGGAAGAACCCCCTTTTTGACAGATTCTTGAAATATTTACACTTTGGTCCCTGAAGTTTCAGTTTTTACAAAAGTAGTCCCTGTAGTTTCTAAAAAAAATTCTGTTGGAAATTTGTCACGAATAATGCTTTTGTCGGAAATTTGTAACAAGTATTTTTATATTTCTGTCGGAAATTTGTCACGAATAATGTTGAATGAAATTTTTAAAAAAAAAATTTTGTCGGAAATGTGTAGCTAAAAAAATTCCGAAAATATAATAATTAATATTTATCATAAATAATATATTAAAAATAACTATGAATTGTTGTAGGAGATCTGTAGCAGTTTGTGACACGGCGATTTTGTAGGAAATGGGTAGGAAATTGCGTAGGAAATGCGTTGGAAACAGGTTTCCTACGAGGCATTTTTCTACATCATGTATTTGTCACAAATGTGTGGGAAAGCCTGTTTTGTAACGCATTTCCTACGAAAACTGGTGTAAGAAATTTCAGATTTTCTAGTAGTGAAAATATTAATAATTCTAGCTCTCAATGCATGTAATAAAGATGAAAAGCGAATCTCGTGGATCGAAGTTCTCTTTCAATCTGCATGTTGGGGACACAAGTCTACACGGTCCATAGCGCTCGTGTATATGTACAATAACATGCTCCAAATAAAAGAATAAGTACCAGTCTCAGGCACATGGATATATTGATCTCAATCTTATCAGTATCTTTGTTATTCTTTCAAGAAAAAACCTTTTGTTTCGCCAAGCAAAGCCCATTTCAGTGAGTTTTTAGGTGTAACTTGCGATTCAAGTTTCCAAGAAGTTTTTATATAAGTTGTCATCCCGGTCTAGTGGTATTAGGTCTTTATCTCTATTAAAATGATACGGGTTTAACTCTATAAAGTAGGCAAAATGTTAATTCTAAGATTGATTTGTAGAAGGTGTGTGTATGTTCACCCTTTAAAAAACGTATTTAAGTTAATGAATAGTTGATTTAGTTAGGCCACAGGGCAGGGCCGGTCCAAGCATTTTGAAGGCCCTAAACGAAGTCTAAAATTGAGGCCCTCGAATCTTACTTTGTTTACCTTTCTAAATGACCTTCATAACTTTTGATTTTAAATTAAAATAATATATATGATCGTATAACAATTATAGAAGGATCACTAGTTCAACTTCAATATAAACACCCAAACAAAGAAGCCATAATACGAACAATAAAAAAGCACAAATAGGCAAGTTAACAAATAGTTTTCACATAAAATTGGCAAATATGTTAAGCTAAAAGTTCTTCAACCTACAAGTAATATACAAAACAAGATTTGATGTTTACACCGTGAAACATGAACTGAAAAGGCGAGTATGAACCTATTTGAAAATGATGTTGTGTTGGAAGTATTACAATTGAAATTTGAAAACACGAGTACAAACCTTTTATAAAGTCGGAAGTCTAGAACTAAGCTATATTCTAAATAGATTTGAAAAAGAAAAAATAGAGTTAGCCTAGTTATTATTTAACTTAATTTAAAAAAAATTAAAGAACTAACGTAAATTTGTGTAAGCAACCTCTTTCAGGGTTAAAACTTGAAAGTATGGAACCGAGGTATAAATTATAAAAGAAATAATATGGAAAAAGAAATCCTTAGTAGGCTTAAGGTGAATTAATGGAAGCAACAACAAAAAAAAAACTGTGTTGATATTCGAACTTGGGTTTTCAAGCTGAAGTATAGACGCACTACCATTAAGCCACACGCAGATATTGTATGAAATCAATCAAAGTTCTCCTAATATCCATATATATTATATAATACATATATATAAATTTTAAATTATTGGAGGCCCTAAAAATTTGGTGGCCCAAAGCGGTCGCCTAGGTTTAACATGAAGATGGGCCCGCCCTGCCACAGGGTGTGGTATTGCGCCACCCTGCCACCTCACCTTTTATAGCGCCCCAAGGCGTCAGCTACCATACCACCGCCGTCAAGAGGGGGCGCTAAAGGCTCTCCGCCAAGGTGCTAACGGTCGTTTTTTTGGCTTGATCGAGGCATTTGGTCAAGGTAATTAAGGGGGCGCTATGACATTGAGGGGGCTTTAAACCATTGCATACAAGTTAAAGGAAGGGGCTTTAAAGCCCCCTATGTGATGTGGCGTTGAGGTGGCGCTTATGTGGCGTGATAAAGTGTAACATCTGTGCTTGTAATCATTATGAACAGTTCTATTATCAATAAAACAATGTTATTTGATCCCAATGTTTGTTTGGTTGTGTTTTACATTTTTCATGTTTTGACTTTTATGTAATTTCAAACTCTACATCGCTTTCTGGAGAGTTATACGCAAACTGATGCGTAAACGTACTCAGTTTAACACGAAAAATACTCCGGAACATCAACATATACTCAACATACCTTAAATAACCTTTACATAACTTAGAAATAAGTTTTGAAGGCTTTGGTATGGCAAAAACAAGTTAATTCGCCTACAGGGACTAAACTTGACAAACTGCGAAAGTATGCCAATTTGAACTGTAACGAACATTCCGGAACATGACCATAAGTTAAACATACCATAAATATCCTTTACATAGCTTAGAAATAGGCTTTGAGGGGTTCGGTATGCTAAAATAAACTTTTGGGTCATTCAGGGACTAAAAGTGTCAAAAAGTGCACAAGTTTGCATTTTCGCGCATAACTTACGTTCTAAATACATCCGGACATCCAAAAATTTATGTAAGCATGACTATATTATGCTTTAGTGTTTGGCTTGCCAAAAATCCATTCGTCGCGTCATTTGGATCGTTTTTCGCGCTTGTGCGCATTCCGTCGTAATTAAGCGAACATCGCGTTCGTACGACCAAACGAACCGACATCCGGCATATTTTTGAAGATGTTTCATGTCCACAATGTTTAGGCATCATTTTAGGGCCTTAAAGTTGGCTTTACGGGCCTTAGAAGTGTCGGAAATGGCCTTAAACACGTGCAGGGACTGAAACTGTAATTTCTGAAACTTGTGGCTGATCAGACAAGGCCAGGCGGCCCGCCTGAGACTTGTGTGATCCTGAAGCGGGCCGCGTCCGCCTTCCTGACCAGATTAACTGCATTTAACAGCAGTTTGCAGCTGTTTAATCCTCCACCACACACTCACACTTGTCTAGTCAGCTGATAAGAACCCATTTTTAGTCACCATAACATTCCAACACATGTACGCACAAGATTCGATCACATTTTCCAAGAAACGATCCTAACGGTTCGGGTATTCCTATAAATACCCATCCACCCCATTGCAAAACTTACAAGAATTTTGATTTGAGAAACTCTAAGTTGAAACTATTGTTTCATACCTGAGATTTTTGAATCGAAATTAGCATTCGGGGACCCTTCGTAAGTATTCTTTCGTTCTTTTATTGCTTTTCGAGTCTTTTCGAGTCTGAAAGTCAAACTTTGTTTGACTTTCTGCGTTGACCAGTTTATGGTCAATGCGAAGTTCGTTTGAACTTCGCAACGTGAGTGTAATCACGTTGTCTAGGGTCGTAGGGTAAGCGATCTAATAAATCGCTTATGCCTTCGAACCCGACCCATTTAGTCGATCATTAGGATCCGACCAAACACATTAGGTGACCATAGTAGGTAGGGAATAACCTTCCGAGGTTATACCCTATGGTCGCTTCGTTTGAATAGTTGTATGATAGGTAGTTTATATGCCTTAGGTAAATTACCAGAATACCCTTTTCATGTATAATTGGTAATTAAGCATATGTAACCTAAACTTTTGTCACATAACTGATTATGTAACATGTTTAGGCATATAACACTTGTCATAGGGCTAGTTAGACGGTCCGAACGCGTTTTACGCGGACGACGCGTTAAAGTAGCATAAGCTACCTAAACGGGTCGTAATGGGTCACAAGCACTTATGTTAGGTTTCAATTAGTATGTAGGATTTGTTAAACCATATTACACGAGTCTCTATACTCGTTTGGTTTACGAACCCTCATTCTATCCGATCTTCTGATTTAGGTCCGGTTTATTAACATAGTTACCTATATTAGGTGCCGTTTGATTCCGTGATCTCTATCATTGTTTGGTTGTCACTCCAGGACTACTGAGTAATCTCAAGTGAGTACATAGACCCCTCTTTTACTGTTTTCCAAACTGTTTTGGGGTGGAACACATGTGCCTACTTGTTACTTTCATGCTTTCCTGCTTTAACATCATATACCTGCTATGTTCGTTAGTACATTATAGTACATGATTTCATTACATTTCATGCTATGTATGTCCATTGTGTGCATACTTAGTACATTGTTTTACATTACATTTCATGCTATGTATGTCCATTGCGTGCATACTTAGTACATTGTTTTACATTACATTTCATGCTATGTATGTCCATTGTGTACATACTTAGTACATCGTTTCACATTACATTTCATGCTAGGTACGCCCATTGTGTGCATACTTAGTACAGTTGTTTTCATAACATGCTTACATTTTGGTATGACATTTGGTTTGTTTAACATGGAACAATACATTCATTAACATTGATCACGCCGTTCGTTAGTAGGTAGTGGTACCATAGGAATTGACAACTCCCGTTCCTGAAATCCTGGGTTTGTTTGGATTGGAAGGAATGACCGAATTCGATATACATAACTTAGATAAACCTTTAATTTGTTTAAGGGTTTATCGCCACAGTCTCAAGGCTTGGATGTATGCATTTTCACAATACCGCATAGATGTTTGTATCAGTATAGCATGCATTTGTTACACAAAACATAACTTTGATTTAAACTATGTTTTACTTCAATACCTTGTTTTTGTGCATTTTACATATGGTTTAGTTGATATATTTCACTTACCATACATGACATTTGTGGTTACACATTACATGATCTACACTGAACATAAACATTTTGACATTGATATACACATTTGGTGGTTTACATTGGACATAGACATTTTGATATGGTTACACAATAACACTTGACAATTGATTTGTACATGAACAAGTTACATTGGTGGTTGTTTGGGTAAGTGATTTGAGTAACGAGGCGTGTGTAATATGATACAAACATGGTGGATACGCCGCTGGTACTTCCTATATATAAGTGTTTGTATAATATTACATATCGTAACGCTATTTAAATCATTTCAGTATAGACATATTACATTTTATACAAATAACATACTTTTCTCAAGACATTGTTTTACAAAACAGTTTATTTTATACAACTCATTTTAAATGGTTATTCATTTAACCTTACATTTATTTATACATATCAACTGATCTTTTCGTTTTTAAAATGATTTACAAGACAAAGCAAATTACAAGGTTCATGACTAAACATTTTCTTAAACTCAAGTCATGAATCCTATTTTCACAAAACCTATGTATCTCACAGGCATTTTTATGCTGACGTACCTATTTTCACATGTGTTTTCAGGAGCTTTTCCGTAGGATGTTGATCAGGACACTAGGGCGGACCTGTGCCTTAGAGACTAAAAATGGAGATAGACTTGTTTAATTATGTTATAAAATCTTTTGATTCCTGTTTAAAACAATGTAACTCTTATGTTGATAAATAAAATACAACTTTGTATGCCATGGTTATGAAACAATTAATTATGTTACAACACTCCCCGACGTTTTCCGCCACGTTTTGTGTGTTACACGTGGTCGGGGTGTGACAGAAGAGTTGGTATCAGAGCCAATGGTTATAGGGAATTAGGTTATTAGTAATGCTTTGACCTAGACTATAACTTTTCTAGGACCCTAACACAAATTATTTTGTGTTTGGATCTTAAAACATGTACATCACCTATCCTTAGGTGATTATCAAAACGAAAACCAAATTTTCCGAAACGATTTTCGAAAAACAATCTTCTGTTTTTGAATAATTTATTACAAGGTTTTGAACCCTCTATTGTAAGGTTTTGAACCCTTCCAGTTTAACTAAAATTTTTGGCCTTGTGCCTTCAAATTTTCAAAATCTCGTCAACGTTTTGGGTTTTAAATAATGTGAACACGTGCAAACTGGAAGAGTGAATGCCTGTATTCTGGGTTTTCTGTCTAGGCAAGCACTTCGTATACATCTCATCAGACGCGAGACCAGTTGTGCTTACCTGGGAATTCTTGGGATGAGTGTTCACTTATAGGCGAGCATGTCTTCGTAATACATTATTTTTGATCCATTTACTTTGATTAGTCACTGTGTGTTGTTTGTTTGCTTGGTAATGCAGACGAATGACCACCATCTTTGCTTTTGTTGATTTTGTTTCATCTCATTCTCTTCATCCAATCATCTCACTCGTTTCTTTTCATGTTTTCCTCTTTTAGAATGCCTCCTCGACGCGAGAACCAGATAGCAACTGCCGAGCTGGCAGAAATCATTGCGCAGCAGATGGCTGCCCAATTCCCAAATCTCTTTGCTCAATGGAACCAAGCCAACAACAACAACAATGCTCCATGCAAATACAAGGATTTTAACTCGGCTAAACCACTCAAGTTTAGTGGTTCTGAGGGAGCGACTGGGCTTCTTCAGTGGTTTGAGAGAATTGAGAATACTTTCCGCCACGTGCAGTGTCTTGACAATCGCAAAGTCGAGTTTGCTTCGAGCGTGTTTCAGAAGAGGGCTCTCACATGGTGGAATGGGGTTATGAGAGACCGGGGTGCAGAAGTTGCTCTCGCACAGACATGGGCTGAACTTAGAGCCCTTATGATGAGGGAATTATGTCCTCGTCATGAGCAGCGAGCTTTGGAGAAGGAATTTGATGATTTGAAGCAAGATAGTGGTGAGCACAGGGCATATACTGATAGATTTGAGGAGTTGAGTCTGCTTTGCCCAACAATGGTTACCCCACTTGACAAGGCTATCGAAAGATACATCGACGGCCTACCTGACTCAGTACAAGATATCATTACTGGTAGTAACCCTACCACACTTCGTCAGGCGATCGAGTTATCGGCGACATTGACTGAGTCGCAGATTTGGAAGAATAAGCTACACAGGAAGGGTGACAAGGGCAAGAAACAGTCGGCTGACAAGGAAGATAGCAAGAAAGGTCAAAACAAGAATGGAAAGAATTCTGGTTCTTCGAGAGGGTCAAGGAAGCGTAAGGCTTCCCAAAACTATGCTGTCACTGCCCAAGCTAACCAGGCAGCTCCCAACCAACCCGCACAGCCTCCGGCAAAGAAGCCTTATTCAGGAAATGCACCTTTGTGCAATAGATGCAACAGTCACCATCAGCCGCAACATCAGTGCCGTTTCTGTACTAACTGTGGGAAGTCAGGTCATCTTGCCGATGTTTGTCGGTTTGCTCAGAATCGCGCAGTTCAGAACCCGGCTCAACAAGTTGCTCAGCATCCTGCTCCGCAACAGGGTCAAGCTGCACGACCACCCTACCCACCGGGTGCTTGTTATAACTGTGGGGATCTGACCCACTACAGGAACCGGTGCCCAAGGCTAGCCAACCAGAACCAGAATCAAAATCAGAATCAGGCTCAGGCTCGTGGACGAGCTTTTAACATGAATGCCCAAGAGGCGCAGGCAGACGATAATGTGGTGAACGGTACGTTCTTTGTTAATAATCAGCCTGCATCTGTTCTTTTTTATTCGGGTGCCGACAAGAGTTTTGTGTCATTGTCTTTTGAGCCAATGCTTCGCGTGTCTAGAACAAAACTAGGCAAATCTTTGACAGTAGAGGTTGCTAGTGGTGAACCCATTGTTCTTGATTCTGTTCTTCACAACTGCCAGTTAAACCTTAACGACCATCTTTTTCCTATCGACCTCACGCCAATGCAACTTGGAAGCTTCGACGTCATTGTAGGTATGGATTGGTTATCCAAGCATCGCGCAGAGATAGTTTGTTCTGAGAAGATTGTTCGTGTGCCGCTTTCGACAGGCGAGATCCTACAGGTTCGTGGTGAGAAACTGTCTGGTGGCCTTAAGCTCATGTCTTGTTTTAAAGCTCGGAAGTATCTGCGGAAGAACTATGTGGCTTTCTTAGCACATGTTACAGCAGATAAAGGCAAGGGTAAGTCTATTTCAGATATTCCTGTCGTTCGGGATTATCCTGGTCTACCCCCCAGCACGCCAAGTCGAGTTCCGCATTGATCTCGTACCTGGTGCAAATCCCATTGCCAGACCTCCATATCTTCTTGCACCGTCTGAGATGCAAGAGTTGTCTAAGCAGCTTTAGGAACTCTCTGACAAAGGTTTTATACGTCCTAGCTTTTCACCCTGGGGTGCTCCCGTTCTTTTTGTCAAGAAGAAGGATGGATCCTTTAGGATGTGTATCGATTATCGTGAGCTTAACAAGCTTACCATCAAGAATCGATATCCCCTACCTCGCATAGATGATCTCTTTGATCAGTTACAAGGCGCTTCTTATTTTTAGAAGATTGATCTTCGTTCGGGGTATCATCAACTTCGGGTGCATGAAGAAGACATTCCCAAGACAGCGTTCCGCACTCGGTATGGGCACTATGAATTCACAGTCATGCCATTCGGTTTGACTAATGCTCCTGCTGTTTTCATGGACTTAATGAATAGGGTCTGCAAACCTTATTTGGATCAGTTCGTCATTGTTTTTATTGACGACATCTTGATTTACTCTAAGATGCGAGCTGATCACGAGCAACATCTTCGTCTTACTCTGGAACTCCTAAAGAAAGAGCAACTTTTCGCCAAATTCTCCAAGTGCGAATTTTGGCTTAAAGAAGTTCAATTTTTGGGGCATATTATCAACGAACAAGGTATTCATGTAGATCCCTCCAAGATCAGTGCGATTAAGGATTGGGATACACCTTCTACTCCTACTGAGGTTCGTTCTTTTCTTGGTCTAGCGGGTTATTACCGCCGCTTCATTGAAAACTTCTCAAAGATTGCAGTTCCTCTAACTGCTCTAACTCAGAAGAACAAACCCTTTGATTGGGGATTCAAACAAGAGGAAGCTTTTCAACACTTGAAGCAGAAACTTTGCGACGCGCCTGTTCTAACTTTGCCTGAGGGCAATGATGATTTCGTCGTTTATTGCGATGCATCTAAACTGGGTCTTGGCTGTGTTCTGATGCAAAGGAACAAAGTCATAGCTTATGCATCGAGGCAGTTGAAGATACATGAGAAGAACTACACCACTCATGATCTTGAGTTTGGTGCAGTTGTTTTCGCTCTAAAGATCTGGAGACACTATTTGTACGGTACAAAATGTGTGGTTTTCACTGACCACAGAAGTCTTCAGCATATCTTCAACCAGAAAGAACTCAACATGAGGCAACGACGTTGGGTGGAGCTTCTAAACGACTATGACTGCGAAATTCGCTACCATCCTGGTAAGGCGAATGTCGTAGCTGATGCATTGAGTCGTAAGGACCGTACTAAGCTTCATTGTGTACGTGTTCAATCTGTTATTCAAGCTCGATCCGATATCCAAGCACGCATTTCTCAGGCGCAACAATCTTGTGTTTCACATGGTTTGATGGATAAGGAATTTCCCTATCACATAACACCTGCTCTGGAACTGAAGGACAATGGATCGTATTACTTCATGGACCGTTTGTGGGTCCCAAGCCAGGATAATCTGCGTACCTTGCTTATGGATGAAGCCCATAAGTCTCGTTATTCTATTCATCCGGGCTCAGATAAGATGTATAAGGATCTTCGTATTCATTATTGGTGGCCTGGTATGAAGAAAGACATTGCCTTATACGTATCAAAATGCCTTACTTGTCTTAAGGTTAAGGCTGAACAACAGCGTCCTTCTGGTTTATTGGTGCAACCAGAGATCCCAGTTTGGAAATGGGAAAACATTACTATGGATCTTGTTACCAAACTTCCACGCACAAAGAAAGGTCATGATGCCATCTGGGTAGTTGTTGATCGTCTTACTAAGTCAGCACATTTCTTGCCAATCCGTGAGGATTTTCCTGCTGACAGACTTGCTAAAATCTATGTGGATGAAATTGTAGCTCGACATGGTGTTCCTTTGAACATCATTTCTGACAGAGATGCTCGTTTCACTTCTCACTTTTGGAGAACCATGCAATCTGCTATGGGGACCCAACTTAATCTGAGCACAGCTTATCATCTGCAAACGGATGGTCAATCTGAGAGAACAATCCAGACTCTGGAGGATATGCTTAGAGCTTGTGTGATCGATTTTGGTGGTAGTTGGGATTCACATCTTCAGTTGATTGAATTCTCCTACAACAATAGTTATCACACCAGTATCAAAATGGCTCCTTTCGAGGCTCTCTATGGTCGAAAATGTCGTTCACCAGTCTGCTGGAATGAGATCGGCGAGGCTCAACTTACTGGACCTGCCCTCATTTTAGAAACAACTGACAAGGTTAAGAAAGTTCGCGATAACCTTCAGACAGCTCAAAGCCGTCAAAAGAGTTACGCGGATCCAAAACGCAAACCCTTGGAATTTCAAGTCGGTGATCGAGTATTACTTAAGGTCTCACCTTGGAAAGGTGTGATCAGATTTGGAAAGAAAGGAAAACTTGCACCTAGATACGTTGGACCATTCAAGATCGTCGAAAGAATCGGAAAGGTAGCCTACAGACTTGAGTTACCTCCTGAACTTGGAAATGTTCATCCAACTTTTCACGTGTCCAATCTCAAGAGGTGTTTAGCTGATGAGAACCTCCACGTACCGCTTGACGAAATTCGTGTTGGCAAAACACTGAAATTTGTTGAGAAACCAGTGGAAATCATGGAACGTGAAGTCAAGTGGCTTAAACGCAAGCGCATTCCTTTGGTCAAAGTTCGCTGGGAAGCAAAATGTGGACCCGAGTTTACTTGGGAATGCGAAGATCAAATGAAAGCGAAATATCCACATCTTTTCCCACGAGTTTCCTCTAAATAAATTTCGGGACGAAATTTCCACAAGTAGGGGAGACTGTAACATCTGTGCTTGTAATCATTATGAACAGTTCTGTTATCAATAAAACAATGTTATTTGATCCCAATGTTTGTTTGGTTGTGTTTTACATTTTTCATGTTTTGACTTTTATGTAATTTCAAACTCTACATCGCTTTCTGGAGAGTTATACGCAAACTGATGCGTAAACGTACTCAGTTTAACACGAAAAATACTCCGGAACATCAACATATACTCAACATACCTTAAATAACCTTTACATAACTTAGAAATAAATTTTGAAGGCTTTGGTATGGCAAAAACAAGTTAATTCGCCTACAGGGACTAAACTTGACAAACTGCGAAAGTATGCCAATTTGAACTGTAACGAACATTCCGGAACATGACCATAAGTTAAACATACCATAAATATCCTTTACATAGCTTAGAAATAGGCTTTGAGGGGTTCGGTATGCTAAAATAAACTTTTGGGTCATTCAGGGACTAAAAGTGTCAAAAAGTGCACAAGTTTGCATTTTCGCGCATAACTTACGTTCTGAATACATCCGGACATCCAAAAATTTATGTAAGCATGACTATATTATGCTTTAGTGTTTGGCTTGCCAAAAATCCATTCGTCGCGTCATTTGGATCGTTTTTCGCGCTTGTGCGCATTCCGTCGTAATTAAGCGAACATCGCGTTCGTACGACCAAACGAACCGAAATCCGGCATATTTTTGAACATGTTTCATGTCCACAATGTTTAGGCATCATTTTAGGGCCTTAAAGTTGGCTTTACGGGCCTTAGAAGTGTCGGAAATGGCCTTAAACACGTGCAGGGACTGAAACTGTAATTTCTGAAACTTGTGGCTGATCAGACAAGGCCAGGCGGCCCGCCTGAGACTTGTGTGATCCTGAAGCGGGCCGCGTCTGCCTTCCTGACCAGATTAACTGCATTTAACAGCAGTTTGCAGCTGTTTAATCCTCCACCACACACTCACACTTGTCTAGTCAGCTGATAAGAACCCATTTTTAGTCACCATAACATTCCAACACATGTACGCACAAGATTCGATCACATTTTCCAAGAAACGATCCTAACGGTTCGGGTATTCCTATAAATACCCATTGCAAAACTTACAAGAATTTTGATTTGAGAAACTCTAAGTTGAAACTATTGTTTCATACCTGAGATTTTTGAATCGAAATTAGCATTCGGGGACCCTTCGTAAGTATTCTTTCGTTCTTTTATTGCTTTTCGAGTCTTTTCGAGTCTGAAAGTCAAACTTTGTTTGACTTTCTGCGTTGAGTAGTTTATGGTCAATGCGAAGTTCGTTTGAACTTCGCAACGTGAGTGTAATCACGTTGGTTATAGTCCCTTGGGACTATGCCTACTGATTACCACGTTGTCTAGGGTCGTAGGGTAAGCGATCTAATAAATCGCTTATGCCTTCGAACCCGACCCATTTGGTCGATCATTAGGATCCGACCAAACACATTAGGTGACCATAGTAGGTAGGGAATAACCTTCCGAGGTTATACCCTATGGTCGCTTCGTTTGAATAGTTGTATGATAGGTAGTTTATATGCCTTAGGTAAATTACCAGAATACCCTTTTCATGTATAATTGGTAATTAAGCATATGTAACCTAAACTTTTGTCACATAACTGATTATGTAACATGTTTAGGCATATAACACTTGTCATAGGGCTAGTTAGACGGTCCGAACGCGTTTTACGCGGACGACGCGTTAAAGTAGCATAAGCTACCTAAACGGGTCGTAATGGGTCACAAGCACTTATGTTAGGTTTCAATTAGTATGTAGGATTTGTTAAACCATATTACACGAGTCTCTATACTCGTTTGGTTTACGAACCCTCATTCTATCCGATCTTCCGATTTAGGTCCGGTTTATTAACATAGTTACCTATATTAGGTGCCGTTTGATTCCGTGATCTCTATCATTGTTTGGTTGTCACTCCAGGACTACTGAGTAATCTCAAGTGAGTACATAGACCCCTCTTTTACTGTTTTCCAAACTGTTTTGGGGTGGAACACATGTGCCTACTTGTTACTTTCATGCTTTCCTGCTTTAACATCATATACCTGCTATGTTCGTTAGTACATTATAGTACATGATTTCATTACATTTCATGCTATGTATGTCCATTGTGTGCATACTTAGTACATTGTTTTACATTACATTTCATGCTATGTATGTCCATTGCGTGCATACTTAGTACATTGTTTTACATTACATTTCATGCTATGTATGTCCATTGTGTACATACTTAGTACATCGTTTCACATTACATTTCATGCTAGGTACGCCCATTGTGTGCATACTTAGTACAGTTGTTTTCATAACATGCTTACATTTTGGTATGACATTTGGTTTGTTTAACATGGAACAATACATTCATTAACATTGATCACGCCGTTCGTTAGTAGGTAGTGGTACCATAGGAATTGACAACTCCCGTTCCTGAAATCCTGGGTTTGTTTGGATTGGAAGGAATGACCGAATTCGATATACATAACTTAGATAAACCTTTAATTTGTTTAAGGGTTTATCGCCACAGTCTTAAGGCTTGGATGTATGCATTTTCACAATACCGCATAGATGTTTGTATCAGTATAGCATGCAGTTGTTACACAAAACATAACTTTGATTTAAACTATGTTTTACTTCAATACCTTGTTTTTGTGCATTTTACATATGGTTTAGTTGATATATTTCACTTACCATACATGACATTTGTGGTTACACATTACATGATCTACACTGAACATAAACATTTTGACATTGATATACACATTTGGTGGTTTACATTGGACATAGACATTTTGATATGGTTACACAATAACACTTGACAATTGATTTGTACATGAACAAGTTACATTGGTGGTTGTTTGGGTAAGTGAGTTGAGTAACGAGGCGTGTGTAATATGATACAAACATGGTGGATACGCCGCTGGTACTTCCTATATATAAGTGTTTGTATAATATTACATATCGTAACGCTATTTAATTCATTTCAGTATAGACATATTACATTTTATACAAATAACATACTTTTCTCAAGACATTGTTTTACAAAACAGTTTATTTTATACAACTCATTTTAAATGGTTATTCATTTAACCTTACATTTATTTATACATATCAACTGATCTTATCGTTTTTAAAATGATTTACAAGACAAAGCAAATTACAAGGTTCATGACTAAACATTTTCTTAAACTCAAGTCATGAATCCTATTTTCACAAAACCTATGTATCTCACAAGCATTTTTATGCTGACGTACCTATTTTCACATGTGTTTCCAGGAGCTTTTCCGTAGGATGTTGATCAGGACACTAGGGCGGACCTGTGCCTTAGAGACTAAAAATGGAGATAGACTTGTTTAATTATGTTATAAACTCTTTTGATTCCTGTTTAAAACAATGTAACTCTTATGTTGATAAATAAAATACAACTTTGTATGCCATGGTTATGAAACAATTAATTCTGTTACAACACTCCCCGACGTTTTCCGCCACGTTTTGTATGTTACACGTGGTCGGGGTGTGACATAAAGCCCATCGTGGCTTTATACCACACCCTTTAGCCTTAGTGATACTCAAGAGTAAATTTAGTAGCGAGTAGTTACGGTCATGGTTGTAAAAATCCCGACTAGTCTCCGATTAGTCGCCGATTAGTCACTAATCGGAGGTTCACCGATTAATGGCCGATTAATAGCTAGGCAGTCAATAGCGGTCCTATTCTAGCCAAATTTTGGCTAGATGCCAGCCAAATTTTGACCAAACCATATAAATTCCTTTCAATTACTTAAAAAAATGGGTTAATGAGTGGTTAAAACATGTCTACTTTAAAAAAACTACATATAAAATTATGTGTGTGTATATGTAACTAAAAATTACGTATAAAAATAATAATCCGATTAATCCCGATTAATCGCTAGTCGGTACCCCACCGCTCGACTAGCGCCTAGCGATTCTTACAACACTGGTTACGGTAGTCAGTTTGATTATTTTATTGACTAAGTATTTTTTTTCTCGTGTAATGCTGAATAGAAAATAGCTAAGGGGCTGTGTGGCAACTTCTGAATGGTTAAGTGCTGAACCAATAAGAGGCCTGAACCATTACGTACTGAATCAATAAGAGGTCTGAACCATTAAGAGCCAGTATAATGCTTAGCCGTTTAGAGGCAAATGTCTGACCAATTCAAATTAGAGGTCTTAACCATTCAGACTTAGTATAATGCTTAACCATTCAGAGGTAAATATCTGAAAGATTCAGACATCTGCTCGCAAAACGAACAGTCTGAACCATTAAATGTTGAACCAGTAAGAGGTCTGAACGATTAAGAACATCATTAAGATGTAAACAAACAACGCCTAAAAAGATAATTGTAACACCTCGTAAAATCACGACCAATATAATAAAGACACGTGTCATGGACTTTAAACGTGTAAGGAATTGTTTCCGAATGACTAAAATTGTCAAGCAATGTAAATATGTTAATAAAGGGATCCAAAGTGTCAACATGGCATTCTTGTGCCTCTGGTTGACCTCATACGACGTTCATATTCTTTAATGAATAATTTGTCGAACATTGGAAGTCGTTGTGTTAAAATAAGGATCTTGTGAAACATAAGGGTTAAAAGTGTCAACATGTTAAAAGATACCTCTGAGTGACCTTTTAGCGAACCCAAAAACATTGTAATAATTATATATTTTGTTCTCAAGAATGTCGGATATTGATTTTGTGGAGTTTCAAAGAAAACAAGACTTTTCGGGTGATCGTATAACTAACCAGAAGCTTAACGGAGTTAGTTTATGACCAAAGGTCCTTAAAAGTTAACTATGGGGGGTCTCAAGTGCAATAAATGAAAGTTAAATAAAGTTTAAATGGACCAGGGACTGAAAATGCAAAGTTGCAAAACTATTTACCGGAGCCAGCCCTTTAAGCGGGCCGCGTAAACATTAGGCCAACTCTTACGCGGTGCCGCGTAAGAGTGCCAGATGCAGAAAAAATGGACAGGTGCATGTCCAGCCAGTTCCACCGCCTTTGCATGCTGGTTTTCGATTCCAGGGACTGAGCCAACAGTATTTCATGCATAGGGGACACCTGGGATCATCAGGAATCACTTGTAGGGCCATGTGGATCAATCTTGGAGTATCAAAGTTGCTATATAAGGCACTTGTTGTTGCACTAGTTCATTTGCATTCTCAAAAATCACTTCATGTTGCTATCTCTGGAGCTTCCTGGAGCTCAAGCAAGTTTTCTTAAGTTCCAAATTCGTGCTAAGGGCCATTGTAAGTGTTCTTAGCCCCTTAAGTTCAAGTTTTATTAGTTTAATGACCAAAAGTCAAAGCTATCGTAATTAAGCTTTGACTTAGTGATTAATCACTAATGGTCCAGCCATTTTTCAAATTGAAAGTGGTTATGAGTTGGTAATTATGTGGGTAAAAAACCCTTAAAAGGGCACCTACAGATTTCCACTCTAACTTGGTCAATTGTCGAGTCAAACTTAATATTAAAAAGTCAACAGAAGCTATTTTTGCAAATAAATTCATAACTAGCAATGTAGAAGTTATGGAACATGTTTTAACATTAAAATAACTTGGTAAATGATGTAAGAACATGTCTAAGCATGTTCAACCCGACAATTCTGAGTTTAGGCTCGGTTCGGAACCGAAAGTCGCAAAAGTAGACTTTTGCTTTGACTTTCAGTTCTGACCCGATTTAGCTTAGTTTAGATATGTCTTAGGGTTCCATTAGGACCATATTACATGTTAGTATAACCCTATGAGATTATACAATATGGTTCCTTTGTAATCCTAGTTCATTGCATATTTCCGTTAATTGCTTAAAAGTTGACCATTATGCCCTTTGGATATTAAAACGAGATTTTTAAAAATGTGAGAGGAAAAAAACCTTTATTACTGATTTATGAACATTTCCTAAAAATTTGACATCAGTTTGAGGTCTAAATTAGGAGTTATGCTCGATATCGTAAATTGAAGCCTTTTTATTAATTAAACGGCATTTTTGGCATAAAACCTATTTAAACCCAAATTTTGACACCAAACCTTTTACCCGCTAATGTAATATAATATTTTGATATTTTTGAAGATTTTTATTAATTTTTAAACTGATCATAACATGGGGTTCTTGCTTTGATTCGGTAATTGACGGTTATACCCTTTTTACTAATAAAATGAGTTTTATATTACATTTTGATACCAAATCTTTTTCTACTGATTTCATATGTTAAATAAAATATTTTAAGCCTTCTGGACTAATAAAAATCTCAGCTTTCCTTATATAACCTGAAAATCGCCTAAAACCGACTTTTTACGCGTTTTAAACACATAGTATGGGTTAAAACTATGTTTAACATTTAAGACCCATTACCTACTGGTATTACAAGTAAAATTTTATACTTTAACAGTAGGTAAAAGTTTTGAAATCAGATTTCTAAATTTGACCCTTAAAGCTTATGTGAAATGACCAAAATGCCCCTACGGTGCATAGTTTGGTCATAAATGATAAATTTCGCTTATATACAATATCTTACTGTTATGACTTGCAGAAATAAAAATTTTTACTGATCATTTTAGACCAGAACCTCAGATTAATATTTAATCTCTTTTATAATCTTTAAAATGACCAAAATACCCCTACGGGGCTTAATTTGACTTTAAATCCGTTTTGGGCATAATGGAAGATATCATAACACATTTTCAACATATTAACTTAAGGAACCTGTTCATGACTCATTTGGTTACCCGTTATGCATTTTTCGCGTTCGGTGCGGTTTATGTGACTAGTTTGCATAAATTGACCGAAACGGGTCAAACCTTCATTTTTATCTCAAAATCCAGAATGTGTTTAGTTTACCCATATTATACAAGTATTCATACTTGTCGGGTCTAAATCACATTCTAATCCGTTCTTCGCTTAATCTTGCGTTTTGAACCGTAAACCTTTCTCTAAAACTAACCTGTCTAAGTTTAAACTTAAATAAGACCCGTTAGGAATCTAATAGGTTATTAAAACCTTCATTCCAGATTTAGGAGCCCAGTAAAAGATATTTGCACTTGCTGATTGTTATACGGCTGAGATAAAATTTGTATATTTTGCTCAGGTAAATACTTTTAACTTATTTTCCCTTATACGGGCTTGGGGTACGGTATATAAAATACCGCTTGGTCGGGTATTGAATTTTTAGTCATATAAAGGTTAAATCATTGAGATAACCCGTTTAATCTGTTTTGTTTGTTTTAAGCCTTTGGGGGGTTAATGACCATGTCCTGGATATCCTCGGCTCATTCATTGAAATGGCCACGACTTAAGCACGGGGTGTAGGCATACACCTGCCGGTGCGTATGTAAAAAGATATACCCACTTGTTCAAGAATAACTCGCCGTTGGATATATTATGTGGTGTGTCTATTAATCTTTAACCCGGTATTTTAACTCGGGCTACTGAACGTATAACAAACATATAATTCTTTTACAAAACTATTTTTAAATAATTATTCCAAGTTATAAAAGAATATTTGTGCCTTGTGCACTTAAATCAATTTTATAAACACTTTTCAAAAAGAGACGGTTAATTGTATTTACCAGTGTAAACTGATGTATTTTCCAAAAAGGTTAAGTGCAGGTACTAAGCGAAATGGGCTGGCTACTTCTAGTATCAATAAAGAGTCTTGCAAGCTTTAGATGCTTAAAAATCTGTTGAACAGTTATCTTCTTTTGTTTTGATCCGCATGTGGATCCTTTTACATTCCGTTTGTAATATTTATGTTACTTTCGAATCGGTTTGTATAATTATTACTTTTAGACTTCCGTTGTGCATTGAACTGTGATTATTTGACTATGATGATATCAACTACGTCACGATACTCCCCGCCGGGCCCACCGGTAATACGTGGAAATATCGGGGTGTGACAATAATGCACTACGAGCATCCACAACAATAAATTTGGTTCAAACTCCAGACTAAATAGTCATGATAAATCATTCCAAACCACCATCATTCCAAACCATATTTTTTCTTCCAACAATAAACCATTCCAAATCACTCTAAACATCCACTTCATTACTTACTTTTCACTTTATTTAAACTATATCTAATTTATATAATCTATTTTATTTTATTTAATAAATAATTATAATTATTTTTTATTAAATAATTTTACAAAATAAAATTCCTAACAATATAAGTAACCAAATTTTTTTTTTTTTTGCGTTATCCCGTATTTTTATTTAATTATAAATTCAAATAAAATAGTAAAAAAAATATTTAAATCTTGCAACGGCTCTTTTTCAAAAGACTACTTTTGTAACAACTAGTTTTTACCGTCTGTAAATTCAATTCGTATTTCAAGCAACATGGACACTTCTCAACTGATAATTCACTACATATAGTCATCTAAAAAATGGCAACAAACCCTTGGACCGAAGAAGAAGAAGATATAGCTCTAACAGCACTTGGATGGACTTATGCGACAACAGACAAGTAGTCGGGTCATATAGAGAACCCTTTATTTGAAGGATTTCGTCAACATGTTGGACAAACCAATCGCAATTCGAACACCACTTTGTCAAGGTTTCAGACTCTGTTCGCACATTTCATGCATTCTTCAATCACATGATGGCTCAAGGTGACGATATAACGAATGCACAAGCGATTGTCCAGGTCCGTGATGTAACACCCTGAAAAATATTAAGTTTTTATATATATGATCAATAATCTAAGTTTGATAACTAGAAACATTTAACCTAGTTAGTAACATGTTAATGGTTAATAAAACTATGGATGGTAGCCTTTTTATAATAAAAACTAAACATGGGTCACAACAGCTGTCAAGATGGCAACAAGTGTTTTAAAATGTGAAATTAAAACAATTTACACACACTTGTGTGTGTAAATCGACTAGAGAGATAGATAGGAAGGGTGAAACCCTTGTTCATACTAATCAAACTCAAATCATCCAATTCTATATCGAAATCGAAGTGATTTTGATGCATGTTTGAAGTGTTGATAAGTACTACGTAATCATAACACAAGGTATGTCACAATTTCATGTTTGGTGTATCTCTCTAGCCGGAGAAATTCATGAATTTAGGAGGTCTAAGGACCCAAACATCATAAAGATGTGTTTAGAGGATTGTAGAAACAACTATGGTAGTCCTAATTTCTAATTATGTGAATTATTTTTCTATGACATGTTTGTATGATCATCCAAGTGTGATATAAAATGGGTTTTAGCATAAGTGTGAAGAACCCCAAACTCTTGTACAATAAATAGTTGTAATGGCTTGATCAAACCGAAATTAGGGGCTAATATGATTGTAATGAAGCTACCGACTTGATGAATTGAAAATACATGGCTAGAGATTCTTTATTTAAATTGATAAAAACTAATTAAGAACCATACCCACGAGGTATTCGATTAAATGCCGAAGTGAAACTTAATTGTTATATCTTGAATTGATAAAAAGTAATTAAGAACCATACCCTCTCTCACTTACTACCACCACCATCCACTATTGCCATCAACCAACATTGTCGATTAAATGCCGAAGTGAAACTTAATTGTCATATCTTGAATTGATTAAAAGTAATCTATAATTATGCGTATACAAAGATGATATATGAATAATAGGATCCATAGCAATTTTTTCGTTTACAAAAAGGGCCCCAATTTTGCTATCCGCTTTGGGCCTAGAAAAATTTAGAAAATTTTGAGCCAGCCCTGCACGAACCTAGGTTATGTTATCTTCGTTCTAGACTCCTCGTTTGTGATTATAATAGGCAAGTTAGGACCCATGAAAACACATGGAAACTTAGTGTCCAAACGAGTATTTAGACATGATATATTTTCTTTACCTATATTCTTTTCGTATTTAGTTCCGAATCCAGACTTCCCACAAATTCCATATACTCATACACCTCCGTTTCCCAAATGTAGGGTAACTTCGGTGTTCTCGACTCTCAAACGCTTCAACTCACGTACGCGGGACTACTACGCAAAACCGTGAGTATACTCGATCCCATTGTCTGTTTTATACACTTTGGGTGCAACATGTACACTTTATACAAATCACGAATCACGATTAAACTTGTTTACGAACATACTCTATCTGTTAATAACATGATACTTGTATTATTCTTGTTATCACATGCTATGTTAGAGCATTCACATCCAAACCATCAAATTATACATACATTCCACTAAAAAACAACTCCTATATCAATATATTTCCACTAAAAACAAATACTTTTTCTCTCTCCTTTTCAATTAAATAATATTATCATCACATTTTTCTCTCTCCTTCACTCACAACCACTTTCAATATATATTAAAAAAATTATACTGGGTGAACAGTGTCCCCCCAAATATACAGATGAACAGTAACATTTTCTCTCTCCTCCACTCACAACCACTTTTTATACCCTTTATAATATAAAAACCTCTCCTCTCATTATTTGATGGATTGAATGTGAGTGCTCTTATACTTGTGTTCTATATACTCATTAACTTTGTAAGCCCGCCTTAACAATTATAGCGTTATAGGATTAACGCATTGCCTGTATTCTTGTAGTATTGTTAAGTAAACTATTTTACAAACTTGTCATTTCGAAGACAATGGTAAGTACGATTGCGGTACACTTTGGTTTGACTTATAGTCAACACATGCTAGTATGATAACGAACAATGTATGCAAACTAGCATGTTGGATATGAGACAACTTTTGTTCACAATTATGCTATATATTTAAACTAGTATACTCGTCAACTTTTGTTGATCTTTATTTTAATAAATGTTGCAAGAAACTAGTTGATGATGATTGAAAAACGTATTTAGGGTAGATTAGAAACACACCTAGACTTTAAATTATGTAATTTGCTTCATGATGTTACGTCATTTGCCAAACTTATTGTACTTTCCATTTCAAACAATGTATTTCCATTTTAGTGTTAATGAAATTTGAGTTATCTAAATATTGTCACAATTAGTTGTTATGAAGTCTCTTGTAATCTCGTTTTCGTCTCACTTCGATGTTTCCGCCATCGGTTGGGGTGTGACAAGGTAGAGACTCTCAAATGGTGGGTGTAGTTTAGGTTTGTTTTGATTGGTTGATCTTTATTTTCTTTTTATTTTTTTTATTATTCTCTTCCATGCCATTTTCCCATCCCGTGCTTTTTTTCTTCATGCCACCATGCTGACGTGGTTGTCACATGTCGTTTCACGCCCTTCTTTCAAGCCCCTACACATCGTGTAGTATATCAACGTTCTTCATGTTTCTCGTTTTACAAACAAAGAGCAAGTTCTTGATAACAACCATATTAATTATCATTCTTATTGTTTTATATTTCACCTGTTCTGACCTATATGACACACCTTGTAGTTCTCCCTTTTGGGTTCATCTATCAAGTCGGATGTACCCTTATTACTTCATGGTTCTTAAAAGTGGTGCGTGATACATAAAAGGACCATAAATCGGTACAAACTGAATTATGGGATTATAATCCAGCTTTTAGAGTTTATTATATTTTTATTTCCTAGGGTTGTAAAGTTACTTATTGTTCAATATAATTTATTTATTTAAAAACTATTCATTTAGGTACATGTTTCTTATGATGTGCAAGTTGAAATTTGCTCTTATATATATAAAACTTTGCATATTTAAATCCTTTTAATGATTGTGTACTATATCTTAGATAATATATATATATATATATATTACTAAACTGTTTAACATTTATTCTACAATTAACTGCAATGGTGCACGTTAACTCTAGAATGAAAGGTTTTTAAAAGAGGTAAAGAACATGAAGATCATCATCTGGTTTTATATAAAGTCCAGAAATAGAAAGGAATAAGGTGTCATACCTACATTATTAATAAAAGAAGTAGTAAAGAATTATAATAAGATTGCAAATAGTAAAGTAATAGAGTTAAATATAAAATTCGATGTTGTCAGTGTGTTGGTAATTGAAGCCCTGCAGTCTCTTTTATGAAGATATAAAAAAGAGATTGGGTTTAGAGTCCAGTCTCTTCACTTGTTTTCTTAGGGTTAGGGTTTTGTATGTCTATTCTACTAGCCTTTTCTTTATTTACCTCTCAGGAGTGAGGAGTCAAATAATTAGCAAACATAAGTTTTCATATATTCTGTTATAAAACATGTCAATTTTAAATTAATAAAAAAACCATTTTATGCAGGGATACCAAATGCTAGCTACATATCTTATTATATTTACTTTAACCTCACTTCAATGGTAGTAACTCAAATCTAACAAAAATATGGGTCTTGACTATTTTTTCTTAACATTTTTTTATACCTAAATACTTTTGACTTTGTAATTATAAGATTTTAAATACACACCACTTTCAAAGACACCAAACACCATATCCAGACCACTAGTCATAGAAACGAATCATCAGGGGCGGATATACCTTATAACAAGAGGTAGTCCCTGCTACCCTTAACGTACCGGCGATAGTGTAAATATTTTTAAAAATTTAACGTTTTTTTAGATTTTGTTACCCCTATAGAAATGTTTTTTTAAATGTTCCCTCTATAATTATTTTCTAAATACGTCACTACATATCATGTCAATATATAGCATAAACAAAATGACAACTATACACATCCATCCAATTATGTAACTAAATATTAAAAAACTCAACCTGTTTAACATTTATACGCTACCTCTTTGATCTATGGAATACATTTTTTAAATACAAATTAAGTTTATTTGGTCTTAAGGTGTGTGTAAATTCTTAGTATATAACTCATCTTCCATGTTAAAATAAGGGTGCTACTTTCTACACCCCCCCTATTTACTTTTTTCACCCCCCTCCTCTCACATATTTACAGGTGGGGCCTGTGTGGGACCGACAGTTTTCCTCTCACAAGGGGGGGTATAATCAGGAAAGAGGGGGGGTGCGTATAGAATGAGCCTAAAATAAGTTACAATCAAATATTGTAATGGAACCATCGGTATTATCATACTAGGAGAAATAGAATGATATGTAAATTAATAAGAAAAAAGAAAATTATAGGTTTTTGGGTCGTATGTTTTGTAGTATATTCACAGTGTCCGTACGCGAATAATTAAGTGGGGTCTGGGTTCGGGTCCATCACAACAACCAAAGGTATGTACACAATAGGAGAACCAGAAACGTCACTTCCTTTGCATGGTATTGCAAATTATATATTATGTATTTATACATATACACACATACGTATATACGCACACATATACATATATAAAGACATATAGAGAGAGATAAATAGAAAGATAGACAGATATATATGATATATAGAGGGGGGGGGGGGGGGGGGTTAAACAAGTATATTATTAGTTAATCAACAACTTAAGAAACTTATATATGTAACCCATAATGCTACTAGTGATGAAAAAAAAGTGATTTCTATAACTAATTAGTTTCACTAATTACTTCAATAGTTCAAATCCAGCCAACAATAATAGGGCTTATTATGCAAAAAGTATTTGATTAAGAGGACAGATGGTAAGATAGAGAGGGAAGTAGCTACGGAGGAGAGGTGTTAAACAGGAGAGAATCGAGTAGATAAAAAAGTTGTTTTGTTAAATTGCTTTACGTCATGTCTATAAGCTGTGACAGCAGTGATGGTTTTTCTTTCTTCCTTTTTTACATGATGAGAGAGAGAAGGCTGTAATTATAAGGAAGCACCAAAGTGCCAGTAGCATCTTAAACCTGCCCTTTAGGGTGTTCGGAGTGGCATCAGTAAAGCCACTTTACCGAAGTGGTAAAGAGTGGCAAACCAATGCCATCCAACTTTACCGATCAAACATTTACCGAAGCGGTGAGGGCATGCCGAATCGGTGAGGGGAGGAAGGAGAGAGAGAGGGGGTGTGTGGGTGGGGTTCATTCCATCTCTCAACCAATCACACATTTTTCTTTTTTTTTAAAAAAAATAGTTTACCACTTCACCAAGTGTCTAAACCATTGCCAACACTTTTCACCAAAGTTTAAACACTTTTGACTGATTGACATGGCGCGCTCTGATTGATCGGTTTTTTGGTTTGCCACTCCAAAGTGTTTAACCACTCCCTACACCCATAGGTTAAGGGTTTTATTTATAAACAGAAGGAATCAAATAAGCCAATGATCTCAAAATCTAGTGATTGAGGCTTGCATTTCTCTTGAAAGATACAGGTTTAACTCTCATTTGATGCAGAATGAGGCATTGGTGGGCAATGATAGAAAACCCAGGGAAACCTGGGTTCGATCCTTGAGCCAATCGGGTTTTACCGGTAATTTCACTTTCGTGTCTACGAGCGAGTGGGTTACCGGGTTTTCCCCGAAATTGGTGGTTGACTCGGGTTACTCTTGGAATACTCCGTTTGGTTCAGTGGGTGTCCCGAGAGTTCTCGGGACTGATTCTGTTGGCCGTTAAAAAAAAGGAATCAAATAAAAACTCATATACTAAGCTTATGCATTGATTTAACTAAAAAAATGTATGACGTTTTTTCATGTTATCATCACGTAGACAATAAGTTTTAACTAACTTATTATTTAACTATCATGAATGATTTAGCTAAAAATTAAACAGAAAAGCGATGCTTGGCGCCATGCCAATAAGTTGTGACGTTAGAATGGAGTAGACTAGGGCTGTCCAAACTGCTCGACGATCGCTCGAAAAATGCTCGTTCGATTCCCGCTCAGTTTGTAAATGAGCCGCTCGGATCGGTTCGATTCAAATTCAATCCAAGCATGAGCAAAGGTCCGCTCGCTCGTCGATCGCTCGGTTTCGCTCGAATTATTTTTATTAATAATTAATATATATATATATATATATATATATATATAGAGGAAAGTTAATATACGTTAACCTTCCTATATATATATATGTATGTAGGGGAAGGATGTATAGAAAACCCACTTTAATTTAGAAAACCCGGGAAACTCAAAGCTCCCGATGTTTTTTTTTTTTGAAAAAATTTATACATGTTATATATATGTTTTTAAGGGTTTTGGGCAAAAAAAATCAAAAAAGCGCCGAGTAGATATTTAAAAAAAAAATAAACAAGTTTTGGTGTAACATGTGTTACATTCATCTGACATATTTGTAACATGTGTTACACCAAAACTTGTTTATTTTTTTTAAATATCTACTCGGTGTTTTTTTGATTTTTTTTTTGCCCAAAACCCTTAAAAACATGTATATAACATGTATAATTTTTTTCAAAAAAAAAACATCAGGAGCTTTGAGTTTCCCGGGTTTTCTAAATTAAAGTGGGTTTTCTATAGATACTTACATTATATATATATGTATGTATATATATATAGAGGAAGGTTAACGTATATTTATATATATAGTGTGAGGTTCATTGAGGAACACTAAAACAGTGGGGAACCGACTCAAACGAACTCCAATTGGACTCATTCCAGCGGCGTTGGAACCGGTTCGTCGAACCCTAACTAGGATCTCTTAACCCTAACCCCTAAATCATAACCCCTAAACCCTAAATATATTAGGGTTTGGCTTTTAGGGTTTAGCTTTAGGGTTTAGCATTATGGTTTAGCTTTAGGGTTTAGCTTTAGGGTTTAGGGTTTAGCTTTAGGGTTTAGCATTAGGGTTTAGCTTTAGGTTTAGCCTTTAGGGTTTAGCTTTTAGGTTATAGTTTAGATTTTACGGTTTAGCTTAGGTTTTAGCCTTATTTTTTAGCTTTAGGGTTTAGAGTTTAGGAGTTAGGGTTTAGGGTTAAGAGATCTTAGTTAGGGTTCGACGAGCCGGTTCCAACGCCGCTCGAATGAGTCCAATCGGAGTTCGTTTGAGTCGGTTTCCCGTTGTTCCCCACTTTTTTAGTGTTCCCCAATGAACCTTCCCCTATACACACACACACACACACACACACATATATATATATATATATGGAGAGGATCATGAGAAAACTAGATATAAATGAGAAGGGAGAGGATCATGAGAAAACTATATATAAATGAGAAAACCAAAAAACAAACCAAAAAAACACTAAAAAGGAGGGGGGAGACTTTTAATGAAGGAGGGGTAAAATTGGAAAAAAAATATATAACTTTTCAAACATTTCCCATTTCTCCATACGTTATCATTTTAAAACAAAAATGGCACCATAAGATCACAAATTTTTGTATCTTTCATTCAAGTATATTCGAGCATATTTTTTATGACATAAAAAAAGATTTATGGTGTCGTCTTGTTTTCAATACTATTATTATAGTAGTGCACATGTGCAATATAACATGTACTACAATTGCATTACATGCTTAAAATTAGCTTTTTGAGTCTAGTTTAGCTTTTAGGGTTAGTTTTTTTGGAGGTTTAGGATTAGGATTAGGTTTTTGGGTGTGGGGGGAGGGGGGTTTAGGTTTTTGGGGGGGTGGGGGTGGGGGGGTTTAGTTTTTTTTCGGGTTTACAATTGCATTACTTGCTTAAAATTAGCTTTTTGAGTCTAGTTTAGCTTTTAGGGTTAGTTTTTTTTTGAAGGTTTAGGATTAGGTTTTTGGGTGTGGGGGGAGGGGGGTTTAGGTTTTTGGGGGGTGGGGGTGGGGGGGTTTAGGTTTTTTTCGGGTTTATGTTTAGGGTTTAGTTTTAGGTTTTCGGGAGGGTGGGGGTGGGGGGTTTAGGTTTTTGGGGGGTGGGGGGGGGGGGGTTAGGCTTTTGGTGGGAGGGTGAATTTAGGTTTTTGGGGGGTGGGGGTGGGGGGTTTAGGTTTTTGGGGGGGTGTCGGTGGGGGGTGGTTTAAGCTTTATGTATTAGTGCACATGTGCAGTACAACAAAAAAAAAAAATTTTTTTTTTTTTGAAAATTTTTTTCTAGGCATAAAAACTAGCGATTTTTTTATTAAAAATTGTAAAAAAAAAAAAAAAAATTTGGTATGTTTTTAGGTTTTTTTTAGGCTTTTTTGGTTAGTTTTTTGGTTTTCTCATTTAAACTAGTTTTCTCATGATCCATCCCCTATATATATATATTATAGATTTTAAAGATTAAAAGCACAAAAATATACTAGTCCAAAAAAATTAAAAGGCCAAAATATATACTAGCCCAACTTAATAGTTAATATCAAAATCTAACCCTAAATCCCTAATTCCTAAAACAATACTCATAAACTGATTGTTCGAACTTCAAAGATCTGCATATCGTCGCTGCCAGTTGCCTTGCCACACACCAAAATCTAACACCAGAAGTTTATGGCTTTTGAACTAAATGACAATTTGTATTTCACACTTTATTTTGTGCTTCTTGATATTGTTAAGAACATTTTTAGAATCATGATTTTTGTTAGTAAAGTGTTGGACATGTTTTAATAAAGTTAGGATTTGTTTTTGTTGAACGCAGCCTTATAATTCAATCGAGCGAACCCGAGCGAAAACGATCCGCTCGATTTTAGTTAGGATTTGATAAAAACCGAGCGAAAACGATCCGATCGATCCAAATTCAATCCGAGCATGAGCATCACTTTTGTGCTCGGTTTTGCAAATTCGATTCGATCCGATCGGATCAGATCGGTTGTAATTCAATCCGAGCATGAGCAGACCCTCGATCGGATCGGATCGGCTCATGAACACCCCTAGAGTAGACCCCACACCCTCCTATTAGCACTTGTGATTCCGTGAAGGACTTAATGTATGCATGCCTGGGGCCCAGATTTAACACCCCTAGGGCGGTGTTTTACGCCTTTGATGTAATGGTATTCAAGAGTTGCATAAAGCTTTGTCCTTATAAATGGTGAGTATTTAAATCCATAATTATGATTAAAGGTTTAATTTAAAAATAAAATTAAAGGGTGTGTGAGTTACCGTTAAAAACGTCAAGTGTCCAATCCTTGATTTGTACAAAAGGGTAAGATGTTAAAATTATTCCCTTTTTAATTAATTTGTGAACTAGCACCTATTTTTTAGTTTTCATAAGGCCAATAGAAAAACGTCACGTGTCCGATCCTTGATTTGTACAAAAGGGTAAGATGTTAAAATTATTCCCTTTTTAATTAATTTGTGAACTAGCACCTATTTTTATGTTTTCATAACTTTTTATTAGCCCCCTTATTTTCACATATCCTATATCTTATTTTCACACCCCCTATGGTATACGGGCCGTATAAAGTTCTACGGCCCGTATATAGTTATACGAGTCGTATACATGTGTATACGATTTGTAAAACGTATACTGTAACGCCCCAAAAACTCGAATTTATAATTTGATAGAATGCTTTCTTATTTGGGGTGTGAAATGTACTAACTAAGTTATTTAACTTTAAATAACTTAGTTAAATAAATAAGGATTTAGTATAAATGAGATGATGGTGTTGGTTGTAAATAACCAAGGGTTCAAAAGTAGGGGGACCAAAAGTGAAAGGTTGAAAACTTAATAAAATTCTGCATTTTTATATGGATGTATGTATATGTGTCGACATATGCACACACATATGAAGAAAAAAAGGGTTCTTCCCCAAAAACCCTATAAATTGAAGAAATTAATGGTGAAATTGGAAGCTAATCCCTTGCATGAATGAAAATTCTTCACCATCTAGCCTTAATAAACTTGAGGTAAGTTGTAAATTATGATTTGATGATCATTGATGAAATAGGTTGTGTTTAATCCGTGAGTTTATGTGAAATTAGAATGATGATGAATTAGAATCATCTCCTGAAACATGAATCATGCTAGAATTTCTTATTATTTTGATGTTTTAATGAAAACCCACTTGTAGAAGTAATGTTATGAAGATGATGATGGCACATGTGCTAAATCGAGTATAGTTTTGATTTATATGAAGTTGAATATTGTAGATTATTGCTAAATGAATTTGATTTAGAATGAAAGTTATATGAGATTAGTGGAATTTGATGATCTTGATATGAACTAGTAAGATTACGCATACAATACTTGTAAATTGTGCTTTATTTGTGGTACGCATACTAAGTGTTTTATGAAATGTCTAAGTGAGCTTAATAGATGAAATTGTATGTAAGTAAAAGATGAATATGTATGTGTGGAATGTGGAAATGATGTATTTGATAGTACAATATCATGTGACATATGTTCTTGATGAAATCCATGTGAGAATGTAGTCAATGTGAGATTTAGTAGAAGTATGATTTAAGAGCTTGAACTACATGCTTGTATAATGTAATGCACACGCGTGGATTTTTCGATCGTCTTAATTGCGATTTAAGAAGTAAAGGGGGAGCGTATGAGAATCCAAGAAAAGAGTAAGTTGAAATGATGTTGGGTTTCTAAGCATGGGTCATGGGGATAGTTATAGGATTATGAGAATTACTAGTATAGACGAATTGAATATGTTTGGTGTGTGCGTATAACTAGGCGATCATGTGGTTGAATGCATATTTCATCATGAGTAGGAAATGTATATAATGTCATTTGCATAGTCTACTATGATTACACGAATGTATGAGGTTAAGTCAAAAGTTCATATGATAAATTGTTGACTTCTGAAAGTCAACTGCACATAAGAAGCATGGTTAGACTTGTTGTTACAATTGTAAGATTATAGAAAGTCGTATGGTACGTGTTATATCAATGTGTGTTATATGTGATGACGTGATGAATTATATGAGCTGAAAAGATATGATTGTGGGAATATGCCTTATTTTTGTTAGAATTGACTAATGAAGGTCAAATGTGATATGAATTTGATATGATCATTAATATATACAATCAAGTATACTAACAAGAATGTGAATGCGATGACATCAAAGTAAAGGGATCATGTCAAGATGGATGGAAACATGGAAGACTAAAGGGTCAAAAGGAAGCAAGGAAACGGATACGAATACGGACGTTTAAGGTAAGTGATTTCTAGAATCACTTCTTCTTTAATAAATGAAGTTTGGTGTGTTTAATATAGGGAACCATGTAAGAAGATTATGGGTAAGAGTAAGTACCAAAGTAAGAAGTGTTATGGTAAGCCGAAGATAGTTGTTTATGTCAAAACTACACGGTAGAAACGAACGGGCCAAAATGTATAAAGAAGTATAGCGTGATGTAGTAGTTGGTTTGATCATGGGATTAAGATTTAGAAGGATATGGAGCTTGATTATGATTAAATGAAAGTACATGGAAGTTCGATTTGTACAAGGTTTGAATTCTTTGTTGATGCATGCCATAGCCTACGGCTGGCATACCGACAGGGTAAAATAAACGTCTGGGCTGTGACAATTCGTCTGGGTTATGTCTCGGTCACGAATGATAACCCAGATGACCAGGTAACTCACTTGGGTTATGCCTGATAACCTAGATGACCAGGTAACTCGTCTGGGTTATGCCTGATAACCTAGATGACCAGGTAACTCCTCTGGGATATGCCTGATAACTTAGATGACCAGGTAACTTGTATGGGTAATGCCTGATAACCTAGATGACCAGGTAACTTGTCTGGGTTATACCTCAGAGATTAACTGATAAGGAATTGATGTTGAACCGGATATAGAAGTTAGAAGGGATTTGACATTTATACCCGTTAGAAAGTATGATTGAAGGAATGTTAAAGAAAGGATTATCATTACACAAATTCATTGAAGAGTGTTTATGAGGTGTGATGAGCATGTACGTACGTATGTGTGGGAATTAATTAAGTCTAGAGGCATGTATAAGTATGGGTATGGATTTACCTACATGTTAGTAACGGAATCCATAGGTAAGCACGATTAGAAATGAGTATGCACGTAGGTTGACGTGTGAGACTTATTTATATGGATGTTTGTGACTAGGATATGTTAGTATAATCATGTGGGAATGTAAGTGGTATATAAGAGCTTGTATGTATGTATGTATGTATGTATGTATGTATGTATGTATGTATGTATGTATGTATGTATGTATGTATGTATGTGTGTGTATAAATATACATATGAACGTACGTATGTACGAAGTAGGATTTATTGTTTATGAAAGAATGGGGCTGTATATATGTATACATGGCTTCAATACGTTTGAATGTTTATGTTACTAATCATGTGCCTTGAGAATGAAATGAAAATGCAGGTATACTATTGTGTCCATGTAAAGAGTTGATGATTGGGATGCAAGATTGTACTCGGAAAGATAATAAAAAAGATTAGCATGAATAGAAGAATGCGGAATGGTCATTTAATTGCGTATGTCTAGATTAAGAATGATGTCAACAAATATTAATGATGCACATGTATGTGGTGATTGCAGGTTGCACAGTATTAACATCATTGTGGAGACTAAGAGGTTGAAGATCGAGTCAAAGAGCAAGGATTGTACAGGAAGAGCGGTCTCATAGCTTGTATTTATGTATTACACTTAACGCGTTAATCAAGAATGAGTGTTGTATATCCTCTCAAGAAGTTTCCGACGGATTATAAATGAATTTTCAGGTATGTTATATAGACAATATAAGAAAGAAATTTGAAGGCTCGTATTTCCGCTGCGTCGTTTTTAAGATAATACGTGTTAGGGTCTTACAAGTTGGTATCAGAGCCCTGTTTGAGATGAATCAAGTATGAGGAAGTAAATACTTGAACTCAAACCCATGTGCTCTTGTGATAAGGAACCCGTACAATCCAAGACTCGATCAAGATCCAAAGGTAGAAGTGAATGTAAGTATGTACTTAAGTATGCATATAATGAAACTAACAGTATGTTATGTGTAAGGTAAGCATAATTATTTGAAGAGGATGATCCGCGAATGCGGTCTAGGATCGACACTAAAGCACGTAATAAGACAAATTGATCCCAGGTACGTAATTTCAGTATGTGGGTACCGGTGATGGTAAAACCTCCCGAGGGAAGGAAAATTTTAAATGAAAGACAATGATGATATAGTGATAAAGTTTTGAAAATGTTACACGTTCCGAAGCCTAATTCTACGGACATAAGGTGATGATTACATGAAGGCACGAAACTAGTATGTGGATTGTGCACCTGGCCTTTACACAAGAAGCATATGACGTTCGTGAGACCGTGATAATTGTTGAAGGTATGTCCGGTAGAATTGAGTAGTAGGTGGACGTGTGGGTGAAAGGAGTAGTAAGATTCTCAAGGAATTGAGAGTACTAAATACGAATGAAAGTATGAATGATATGTTTGAATCCGCGAGACGGATTCAAAACATAGAAGGAATGAAAGATATGAATGATATGTTTGAATTCGCGAGACGGATTCAAAACATAGAAGGAATGAAAGAAATGAATGATATGTTTGAATCAGCGAGACGGATTCAAAACATAGTAGGAATGAAAGATATGAATGATATGTTCGAATCCGCGAGACGGATTCAAAACATAGAAGGAATGAAAGATGTGAACGATACGTTTGAATCCGCGAGACGGGTTTAAAACATAAAAATGATGAAATTAACCTACGTAAGAATGTGTTGACCGTTTGACCATGATTGAGTCAAACGGGTCATATAAGTAAGTATAAAGTAAATCGCGATAGTATGACAAAAGAATGACCGTAATTGGCACGCAAACCTAAATTTTAGTTGTAAGAAAGAAGTATTGAATAAAATTACGTGTTAGATGTGTTAGTAATTGACTCTTGGGAGTCAGAATGAATGACAGGCTACGACCCGGACAATAACTTAAGTATGGACGGGAAGGGTAGGTTTTGGCAAGAATGCTGAAATGATGTAATAAAGTCTTTGCAAGTAAGCATGAATGGAAAGAAGTACGAATGTGTACTTTAATACATCTATGATAAGTAAGAAATGTCAGTTGTCCTTGAAAAGTCAAACTGCAAAAAGGTTGGCGAAACAACTAACAAAATGAAAGAATTGCATGTAGCAAATGGAATGTATGATATGTTATAGCATGTACGTAGGAAACTTGTAGAAGAATTATAGGTGAGTAATCACATAGTAGTATGAATGTGGAATGAAATGTGCTAACCGCCAATTTTGTAGATGATAGTGGTAGAACTTTTAATGTGGTAAAACCAATCGAACTAGTGAAAAGATGTGCAGGAGCGGAAGCTCATTACACGGACGAATGAAATCAGACCTGGTATGGTGAGTACTCATGAAGAAGTGGATCGATCCGGTTTACGGATCATTGATTTATGCAATGAAATTAAGGTTAGTAAAAATGCTTAACTCATGATTGATAAGTATGAATTGGTAGATGGAATACGATCTATGAACTAACGAATGGTAGTATAAGTATGGAATGGTCTGGAATGTCTGACTTTTTCCTGTCAATATAAGAAGAAATTCCATCTAAAATTTATGTCATTAGGACCTTGAGTGAAAATTTTGGGAGTATTAGTTGAATACTCGTATGAAGAACTTTTGCAACATATTTACTTAAGTAATATAAGTAGTGCATGAAGAGAGAGAATAATAAAGCGACATGAATGAAATGATTTGAAGTTTAACCGGAAGGTGGCACAGTAAGAGCAACGATAGCCAACATAGAATGATTCTCAACACTCGGGTTAAGTGCGAGAAAGTGAGTATGAATTAGTAGCCTTATTGCGATAGCGATGCTATGACTTAGTATTTATGATAAAGACATGACCATATTTTAATTTTATGTGATTATGAAGGTAAATAGAAGGCGTGTTAAGGATATCATATCAAGAATGATTTATGGGTAAAAGTAGAAGTAATCGATTCACAACAATCGATAAATACATGAAAGTATTTTGCTTAAATTGTGAAGTTAGGGACAAAACATACGATTATGTTTATATGTGAATAAAACCTTTTATACAAACCACGAGTGCATTCCTGCTATATTATGCATTTAGAATGAACTAAATGAATGAACCTATAGTGGTGATGTTCACTAGGAAATAGCTTTATGCAAGAATTCAAAATCCTAAAGTATGTATTTTAGGAGTGCGCTCTAACTATACGATGATTGTAAGAATAATAATAGCCGAGAAGTTAAGGTGGTTATTGTCTGTCGGAAATTATTATTTGATAGAATAATGTATTTTAGGGGACGTTACAAGAATAATGTATTTTAGGACGAAACCCCTTTTAAGGGGGGTAGACTTGTAACGCCCCAAAAACTCGAATTTATAATTTGATAGAATGCTTTCTTATTTGGGGTGTGAAACGTACTAACTAAGTTATTTAAATTTAAATAACTTAGTTAAATAAATAAGGATTTAGTATAAATGAGATGATGGTGTTGGTTGTAAATAACCAAGGGTTCAAAAGTAGGGGGACCAAAAGTGAAAGGTTGGAAACTTAATAAAATTCTGCATTTTTATATGGATGTATGTATATGTGTCGACATATACACACACATATGAAGAAAAAAAAAGGTTCTTCCCCAAAAACCCTATAAATTGAAGAAATTAATGGTGAAATTTGAAGCTAATCTCTTGCATGAATGAAGATTCTTCACCATCTAGCCTTAATAAACTTGTGGTAAGTTGTAAATTATGATTTGATGATCATTGATGAAATAGGTTGTGTTTAATCTGTAAGGACCTTCAAAAATGTCCTAAAACGACCCGTAAGTAAAAACCCGGACCCCTGAAACCCTAATCCATATAAAAAACCAAGAAAATCATATTTTTGGTCCTCTCGCGGGCCGCGTAAAGGATAAGCGAACCCTTACACGGGCCGCGTCAACTCAACATTTGACCGGATAAGCGTTCCGATCCACGTGGCATCCACCTGGCAACCCTACTCGTGACCCAGCAACCCTACACGTAGACTAGGTGGCCACGTGGGCCGCGTAAGGGTCGAGCAAGGGTTCACGCGGGCCGCGTGAGACCCAATTTTCAGCTATAAATAGGTTGAGCTACGAGCAGTTCAGTGGTGTCGAAAACAATTTTCAAAAACGAATTCTCACTGCTCAAATTCGAAATTTAAGATACCGAGGCGCTGCTACGATACAGGGTATTAACTCGATCGCTGCTACGATTTAATGTCTGATCGATTGAAAACTATCCAATGGATGTTTAAGTGCTGCCCAAATTAGGGCTATACTTTGTCATTCGTCGTGAATTCGATGGATGTTTGAGTATTGCGCTTTGTCATTCGTTGTGAGGGTTTTAATCTCGTGAGTTATCGTAAATGTTGTATTAGTTACTGACCTAGTTCGTGTGCATTGTTATTTAAATTAGGTTACAAGGCTAATCAGTAGGCTAAACTCTGCCCGTTTAAATCTGCAATGTGAGTCGTTCTCTTTTTATCAAAAGTATTTTACAATACTCCAATTATTTTCAAAAGTTATAATTACAGGGATTAAGTCTTGGTTATCTTGAATCACTGGCTAGTGGGGTATTGTGCACATTACTAATTTCTCACAGTTAGGCTAATAAATCCTAACAGTGATAATCATCACTACTTGGGGAAAGACCCAATAGTGGTATGACCATCATCACCAGGAGGTGACACGGCGCCAGATTAAAATAAGATAAAAGCCATTGTAATCGCTCTTATGCTGTAATTTATAACTATGTGTCATTTTATTAAATTTGAGTGACTCGCCAGTATTTCCCCGCTGATAAAATATTTTCAAAACATGTTTCAGGTGACTACTGTGAACCAAGGAAAAGTGCTACGGAGCACTAACAAGCTTGAAGTAGTGGCTCAGTTAAATAAATAAACATGTTTTGCAAACCAGGGAATTTCCTAGGAAAATGCCTCTATTGTAAATTACGGGGGTTTATCCCGAATTATGAAATAAAATAATCGGGCATTTCAAGTTTTAAAAAGATCCTGTTAAATCTTTCGCTGTCAACTCAATTAATAATTACCACGGGTTCCTGTCCCGCGGCTCCTGGACCGGGTCAAACCGGGGCGGGGGCCGTGACAGGAAAAGGTGGTATCAGAGCCACTGATTTAAGCCAATTGAGTATTTAGAAATACTTAATTTTACTGATTGCCATCTTGTGATTACGTGTTTTGTTAACTGACTACTTGTTAGTTACAGTATGGGTAAGCAAAAACTTTCGGACATCTATCATCAATTAGATAGTTCACCAAAAAATAAGGGAACTTCATCTCAATCAAATTCCTCAAAATACTCAGCAGATACTGAGGAAGGAATATTTGTCCGTAAGGCACAGTTTGAGAAACCACTTACCCCTAATAAAAGAAGTTGGATTATTAGAAAAAGTTAAGAGAAAATAAAGAAGTCACAACCAAAAGGAGTGATGAGTAATAAGGAAACTCAGGATATAGGCAATAACCCACCATGGGAAGATGAATTAGACGAACAATGGGTAGATCTCTATATGTTAGCTACTACAGCAGTAAATGCTAACTTATAGTTAAATTGCCAAACTAGTACCAGCACCTATATCATCTATACGCCAGAAACTTTGATAGATTAAAATAAATTATCCCCTAATATGTTTTTAAATTTCAATTGTATTTTGTAATAAATATATATATATATATATATATATAAATCGCAATATTTTGTTTAATCAATCTATTTGTATAAATATTAGATTTCTTTCTGTGATTATTCAATTTACAAAATTTTAACCTAGAATTTTGTGTGTTTCTTCATATCTGCTAAACAGCATGAATGAGTTATCTGATGCCCTTCAGAATCTCAATCTCTATTCTGTTAATGTGGAAGTTTCCAAAGACTTTACTGGGTATTGTGTCGATGTTGACCTATGGAATTTCAAGCCCAGTCTCCGGAGAAACCCAAGCCAAAGAAAAGAAGAAGAATCGTGGGTTGGAGGCGTGTGCGCAGAAGGAAACCAGTAACTAGGAAAGTTGCCAAGACGGAGGACCCAATGGATAAAGGGAAAGGAATAGAGATTGGAGAAAGCTCCAAGCAAGCCGAGGAAATGCCATTGCAGGAAGAGCTAGATTGCATACTAGCAAGTTGGGATATCCTCAAGCCTGTTAATGAAAACCTTTTCACTTATCCTGCCAAAACCCAGCTTCCAGTAAACTTGGAACCAGCCATCCCAGATCCCCTTGTCAATACCCGACCTTTAGGAGAAATGGAAGAATGGTGGACCAACGATTGGCAATTCCAGAATCTTTTAAACAACCCTTATACTTTTCTCCCTCAGTTTGACCCCGAGCCTGCACCAAACCCACCGATGAGCAATGAGAACTTGGCTGAGCTCCGCCATTTTGGCGAGGAGCTGATGGATGCAGGAAATCGAATCCGAGAGGTGGGAGAACAGATCTCCTAGAAGTACGACGAGAGGGAACGTCGTTACTGAAAATGCCAGCTGATAGGATAGCATGTGATGGTGAAAGCATGTGCTTAATAATAATATAATAATCAAAATATAATCGTATGAAATAACTTAAAAATAAAACTTTTGTAAGATAACCAGTGTGTACGGATGCCTATTATAATATATAAAATATCAAACGTCGAAAAATCGACAATTTTGGCTATATTTGTTAACGTAATTATGTGCAATTGTTTTGTTATGTTTGATTATTAATTATTTTCTGCTAATTACTTATATAAATTAATTACCAGATGGAACACGCTGGTAATGAACCCGTAAATGAAGTTAATCATTCTGAGCAAAACAATGAAGATCAATTTCTGAATAGGCAAGATATCGAGAATATCGTTGCTCAGGAAATAGCCAATGCTATTCCAGCAATTCTTGCTGCTGCCCGAAATCCAATTGAACCTCAACAAATTATTCCTAGCAAACGTACACATGGCGATAATTTCAGTAATAGTGTAAACGGAGGCGGCAACCATACTAATAACGACAACGATGGAATGCAAGCTCCACTCCTTAAGAAAATGAAAGCTACAACACCTGGTTGCACTTACAAGGAGTTTCTTGCCTGTAAACCGGTTGAATTTGCAGGCAATGAAGGGGCGACTGTTGCACTGCGTTGGTTAGAGAAAACCGAGGCGGTGATTAAAATAAGTAAATGTACTGAAGGAGACAAGGTCATGTACGCATCTCATCTTTTCAAAGAAGGGGCGCTAGAATGGTGGAATACGGTACTTCAAGCCAAGGGAAGCGATGCGGCCTATGCCATGAGTTGGGAGGAATTTAAGCGACTGGTGGAGAGAAAATTATGTCCCGAATATGAGAAAGAACAAATGGCAAATAAATTCCTGAACCACCGGATGGTGGATGTAGATTGTCGAGGGTATACTTCGACATTCTTCGAGTACGCTAGAGTTGTACCAACCCTGGCTTCGCCAGAGCCGGTGCTTATTTCCCCCTATATTTGGGGATTGATTGGCGAAATCCGTGATATCGTTAAAGCTGCGAGACCTCGCACTATTGACGATGCTGTGGAATTAGCTAACACCCTAACGGACGGACTAGTGTGTACGCGAGAAGAAAATAAAAAGAGGGAAGTGGCCCAAAAGATTACCCAGGGATTCCGTATGGGTAACCATAACAATTTCAAGAAAAAGGGAACCGGGCAATCTTCCACTGTTCCATTTTGCAATGCCTGCAAAAGAAAGCATTTTGGAAGATGCAAAGGGTATTGCAATTTCTGCAAAATTCCGGGGCATCAAGAAGAAGATTGCAGGAAGAAGAAAGCAACAATCTGCTACAACTGCGGAGAAGTTGGACATTTCAGGCCATACTGCTCGAAATTGGCCAAACCAGCTGATAACAAAGCCAAACCTGCAGAAGGAACTACCAAGAGAAACGCAAGAGCCTTCCAGTTAACTACTCAGGAAGCAGAATTAATCCCTGACGTGATAGCTGGTATGTTCCTAGTTCACGACGTTTATGCAAAAGTATTATTTCACTCTGATGCAAACCAAAGTTTTATAAATACTTCATTCTGCCAAGCTCTTAACTTACCCTTAACCAACCTTAGGCAGATTTTTACAGTCGAAACGGCAGATGGGAATTCTGTTAACATAGATAAGGTTTTGCAAGAAGGAAAAATAGAACTCTTAGGCCATAAATTCTCTGCAACCCTGTTACCTATGAATTTAGCCGGATTCGATATAGTATTAGGAATGGATTGGTTAGTAGCCAACCATGCTCGAATTCTCTGTGATAAAAACTCCATAGAAATTCATACACTCGCAGGAGAGTTAGTGGTAATTACAGGAGATCAGCCACGAAAACCACTGATATTCATTTCAGTAATGAAGTTGGCCAGTTATTCAAGAAAACAAGAAGTGGTGTATATGATTTCAGTAATCATTAACACGAAAGGTAAGGAAATTAGAGAAATTCCGGTAGTATCAGAATACCCGGATGTCTTTCCGGAAGAACTACCAGGATTACCACCCAATAGGGAAGTCGAATTTAGAATTCATCTAATTCCTGGAACTACACCGATAGCTAAGGCACCTTATCGGTTAGCACTCACCAAAATGCTAGAATTGAAAAATCAATTAGATGAATTATTAAGTAAAGGATTTATACAACCTAGTTCATCCCCGTGAGAAGCTCCAGTGTTGTTTGTGAAAAAGAAAGATTGGTCAATGAGAATGTGTATCGATTACAGGGAATTAAATAAGGTTACAATTAAGAATCGATATCCATTACCTAGGATTGATGATCTTTTTTTATCAATTGCAAGGAGCTAGGTATTTTTCTAAGATAGATTTACGATCAGGATACCATCAGTTGAAGGTACAAGAAGAAGACATACCTAAAACTGCTTTCAGAACTATGTATGGTCATTACGAGTTTACAGTCATGCCCTTTGGACTAACAAATGCTCCAGCAGCATTTATGGACATAATGAATAGAATCTGTAAATCGTACTTGGATAAATTTGTAATTGTCTTCATCGACGATATACTTATTTATTCCAAAAGCCAGGATGAACATTGTGAGCACCTACATGCACTCTTAACTTTGTTAAGAAAAGAGAAACTCTATGCCAAATTCTCGAAGTATGAATTTTGGCTACAGGAGGTGCAATTTTTAGGACACATAGTAAATCACGAAGGTATTCATGTAGATCCTGCTAAAATAGAAGCAATTACCAAATGGAAAGTCCCGCAGACAGCTATGGAAGTTAGAAGTTTTCTAGGATTAGCTGGATACTATAGACGATTCATTAAGGATTTTTCCAAGATAGCTGTACCATTAACTAAGCTAACCTGTAAAGCAGTAAAGTTTGAATGGGGACCTAGACAAGAAGAAGCTTTTAAGATTTTGAAACGAAAGTTAACAAACGCCCCAATTCTAGCCTTGCCAAAAGGAACAGAGGATTTTGAAGTTTACTGTGATGCTTCTAAGCTAGGATTAGGATGTGTACTAATGCAACGCAAAAAGGTAATTGCGTATGCCTCAAGGCAATTGAAAAAGCACGAGGAAAATTATACGACTCATGACTTAGAATTAGGAGCCATAATTTTTGCCCTTAAGATTTGGAGACATTACTTGTATGGAAGTAAGTTTACTGTCTATACAGATCATAAAAGATTAAGATACATATTTAGGCAAAAAGAATTAAACATGAGGCAAAGGAAATGGATGGAGATCCTAAGTGACTACGATTGTGATATTCAATATCACGAAGGAAAAGCAAACGTAGTTGCTGATGCTTTAAGTCGTAAGTATCATGAGAAACAACGACGAGTTCATGCTCTTAGATTAAGTCTATAACTAGACTTAATAGAACAACTGAAGAACGCTCAAGAAACAGCAATCAAGGATGATGCTGAAGGAATGAAAGGAAGAATAAAGGAATTAGAGCAAGGATCTGATGGAATTTGGAGATTCCATAAGAAAAGGATTTGGGTACCTAAGCAGGGAGAATTAAGAACTAAGATTTTAGAAGAAGCCCATAAATCTAGGTATACCGTGCATCCTGGTAACAATAAGATGTACCAAGATTTAAGGAAAAATTTCTGGTGGATAGGAATGAAAAAGGACATAGCTAGATATGTTTCTAAATGTCTTACTTGTTCACAAGTTAAGGCAGAACACCAGAAACCCTCAGGTTTACTTCAATAATTAGAAATGCCTGTATGGAAATGGGAACTTATAACCATGGACTTTGTTACTAAGTTACCCAAAACCAGAAAAGGTAATGACGCGATTTGGGTAATTGTGGATCGATTAACCAAATCAGCTCATTTTCTACCCATGAAGGAAACCTTTAGCATGGAAAGGTTAGCAAAGTTGTACGTAGATGAAGTAGTATCCTTACACGGAGTTCCACTCTCCATTGTATCGGATAGAGATAGTCGTTTCACTTCCCATTTCTGGACAAGTTTCCAGGAAGCAATGGGAACCCGATTAAATCTAAGTACTGCATATCATCCTCAGACAGACGGACAAAGTGAAAGGACGATCCAAACCATGGAGGACATGCTCAGGGCATGTGTAATAGATTTTGGTGGAAATTGGGATGACCACCTACCATTAATTGAATTCTCCTATAACAATAGTTATCATACAAGTATTGAAACTGCCCCATTTGAATCACTGTATGGACGCAAGTGTAGAACTCCAGTTTACTGGGCAGAAATAGGAGAAAGTCAATTATCAGGTCCTGAAATCGTGCAAGAGACCACCGACAAGATCACTCAAATCAAGGAAAGACTGAAAACGGCTCGAGATCGCCAGAAGAGTTATGCCGATAATCGACGCAAGCCACTAGAATTTCAAGTTGGAGACAAGGTACTCTTGAAAGTTTCTCCTTGGAAAGGAGTAGTTCGGTTCGGTAAGAAAGGAAAGCTAAGTCCAAGGTACATAGGACCATTCCTAGTAATACAACGAATAGGACCAGTTGCCTATCGCCTACAACTACCAGAGGAATTAGCTGGAGTACATGACGTATTTCATGTATCCAATCTCAAGAAATGTCTATCGGACGAATCTCTGGTAGTGCCTCTTCAAGATATAGAGGTAAATGAAAAGTTAAAATTCGTTGAGAAGCCGTTGTAAATAGAAGACCGAAAAGTCAAGTTTCTCAAGCACAAACGACTAGTACTGGTCAAAATCAAATGGGATTCCAAGAGAGGACCTGAATACACTTGGGAACTGGAATCAGAAATGAAGCGAAAGTATCCTCACTTATTTCAGTAAATCTCGAGGACGAGATTTTAAATAAGGTGGGGAGTATGTAAGGACCTTCAAAAATGTCCTAAAATGACCCGTAAGTAAAAACCCGGACCCCTGAAACCCTAATCCATATAAAAAACCAAGAAAATCATATTTTTGGTCCTCTCGCGGGCCGCGTTAAGGATAAGCGAACCCTTACGCGGGCCGCGTCAACTCAACATTTGACCGGATAAGCGTTCCGATCCACGTGGCATCCACCTGGCAACCCTACTCGTGACCCAGCAACCCTACACGTAGACTAGGTGGCCACGTGGGCCGCGTAAGGGTCGAGCAAGGGTTCACGCGGGCCGCGTGAGACCCAATTTTCAGCTATAAATAGGTTGAGCTACGAGCAGTTCAGTGGTGTCGAAAACAATTTTCAAAAACGAATTCTCACTGCTCAAATTCGAAATTTAAGATACCGAGGCGCTGCTACGATACAGGGTATTAACTCGATCGCTGCTACGATTTAATGTCCAATCGATTGAAAACTATCCAATGGATGTTTAAGTGCTGCCAAAATTAGGGCTATACTTTGTCATTCGTCGTGAATTCGATGGATGTTTAAGTATTGCGCTTTGTCATTCGTTGTGAGGGTTTTAATCTCGTGAGTTATCGTAAATGCTGTATTAGTTACTGACCTAGTTCGTGTGCATTGTTATCTAAATTAGGTTACAAGGCTAATCAGTAGGCTAAACTCTGCCCGTTTAAATCTGCAATGTGAGTCATTCTCTTTTTATCAAAAGTATTTTACCATACTCTAATTATTTTAAAAAGTTATAATTACAGGGATTAAGTCTTGGTTATCTTGAATCACTGACTAGTGGGGTATTGTGCACATTACTAATTTCTCACAGTTAGGCTAATAAATCCTAACAGTGATAATCATCACTACTTGGGGAAAGACCCGATAGTGGTATGACCATCGTCACCAGGAGGTGACATGGCGCCAGATAAAAATAAGATAAAAGCCATTGTAATCGCTCTTATGCTGTAATTTATAACTATGTGTCATTTTATTAAATTTGAGTGACTCGCCAGTATTTCCCCGCTAATAAAATATTTTCAAAACATGTTTCAGGTGACTACTGTGAACCAAGGAAAAGTGCTACAGAGCACTAACAAGCTTGAAGTAGTGGCTCAGTTAAATAAATAAACATGTTTTGCAAACCAGGGAATTTCCTAGGAAAATTCCTCTATTGTAAATTACGGGGGTTTATCCCGAATTATGAAATAAAATAATCAGGCATTTCAAGTTTTAAAAAGATCCTGTTAAATCTTCTGCTGTCAACTCAATTAATAATTACCACGGGTTCCTGTCCCGCGGCTCCTGGACCGGGTCAAACCGGGGCGGGGGCCGTGACATAATCCGTGAGATTATGTGAAATTAGAATGATGATGAATTAGAATCATCTCATGAAACATGAATCATGCTAGAATTTCTTATTATTTTGATGTTTTAATGAAAACCCACTTGTAGAAGTAATGTTATGAAGATGATGATGGCGCATGTGCTAAATCGAGTATAGTTTTGATTTATATGAAGTTGAATATTGTAGATTATTGCTAAATGAATTTGATTTAGAATGAAAGTTGTGTCAGATTAGTGGAATTTGATGATCTGATATGAACTAGTAAGATTACGCATAAAATACTTGTAAATTGTGCTTTATTTGTTGTACGCACACCAAGTGTTTATAAAATGTCTAGGTGAGCTTAATAGATGAAATTGTATGTAAGTAAAAGATGAATATGTGTGGAATGTGGAAATGATGTATTTGATAGTAAAATATCATGTGACATATGTTCTTGATGAAATCCATGTGAGAATGTAGTCAATGTGAGATTTAGTATAAGTATGATTTAAGAGCTTGAACTACATGCTTGTATGATGTAATGCACACGTGTGGATTGTTCGATCGTCTTAATTGCGATTTAAGAAGTAAATGGGGAGCGTATGAGAATCCTAGAAAAGAGTAAGTTGAAATGATGTTGGGTTTCTAAGCATGGGTCATGGGGATAGTTATAGGATTATTAGAATTACTAGTATAGACGAATTGAATATGTTTGGTGTGTGTATATAACTAGGCGATCATGTGGTTGAATGTATATTTCATCATGAGTAGGAAATGTGTATAATGTCATTTGCATAGTCTACTATGATTACACGAATGTATGAGGTTAAGTCAAAAGTTCATATAATAAATTGTTGACTTCTGAAAGTCTACTGCACATAAGAAGCATGGTTAGACTTGTTGTCACAATTGTAAGATTATAGAAAGTCGTATGGTACGTGTTATATCAATGTGTGTTATATGTGATGACGTGATGAATTATATGAGCTGAAAAGATATGATTGTGGGAATATGCCTTACGTTTGTTAGAATTGACTAATGAAGGTCAAATGTGATATGAATTTGATATGATCATTAATATATACAATCATGTATACAAACAAGAATGTGAATGCGATGACATGAAAGTAAAGGGATCATGTCAAGATGGATGGAAGCATGGAAGGCTAAAGGGTCAAAAGGAAGCAAGGAAACGAATACGAATACAGACGTTTAAGGTAAGTGATTTCTAGAATCACTTCTTTTTTAATAAATGAAGTTTGGTGTGTTGAATATACGGAACCATGTAAGAAGATTATGGGTAAGAGTAAGTACCAAAGTAAGAAGTGTTATGGTAAGTCGAAGATAGTTGTTTATGTCAAAACAACACGGTAGAAACAAATGGGCCAAAATGTAGAAAGAAGTATAGCGTGATGTAGTAGTTGGTTTGATCATGGGATTAAGATTTAGAAGGATATGGAGCTTGATTATGATTAGATGAAAGTACATGGAAGTTCGATTTGTATAAGGTTTGAATTCTTTGTTAATGCATGCCATAGCCTACGACTGGCATACCGACAGGGTAAAATAAAAGTCTGGGCTGTGACAATTCGTCTGGGTTATGTCTCGGTCAAGACTGATACACCAGATGACCAGGTAACTCGTCCGGGTTATGCCTGATAACCTAGATGACCAGGTAACTCGTCTGGGTTATGCCTGATAACCTAGATGACTAGGTAACTTGTATGGGTTATGCCTGATAACCTAGATGACCAGGTAACTCGTCTGGGTTATGCCTGATAACTTAGATGACCAGGTAATTTGTATGGGTTATGCCTGATAACCTAGATGACCAGGTAACTTGTCTGGGTTATACCTCAGAGATTAACTGATAAGGAATTGATGTTGAACCGGATATAGAAGTTAGAAGGGATTTGACATTTATACCCGTTAGAAAGTATGATTGAAGAAATGTTAAAGAAAGGATTATCATTAAACAAATTCATTGAAGAGTGTTTATGAGGTGTGATGAGCGTGTACGTAAGTATGTGTGGGAATTAATTAAGTCTAGAGGCATGTATAAGTATGGGTATGGATTTACCTACATGTTAGTAACGGAATCCATAGGTAAGCACGATTAGAAATGAGTATGCATGTAGGTTGATACGTATGAGACTTATTTATATGGATGTTTGTGAGTAGGATATGTTAGTATAATCATGTGGGAATGTAAGTGGTATGTAAGAGCTTGTATGTATGTATGTAGGTATGTATGTGTGTGTGTATAAATATACATATGAAGGTATGTATGCACGAAGTAGGATTTATTGTTTATGAAAGAATGGGGTTGTATATATGTATACATGGCTTCGATACGTTTGAGTGTTTATGTTACCAATCGTGTGCCTTGAGAATGAAATGAAAATGCAGGTATACTATTGTGTCCATGTGAAGAGTTGATGATTGGGATGCAAGATTTTACTTGGAAAGATAATCGAAAATATTTGCATGAATAGAAGAATGCGGAATGGTCATTTAATTGGGTATGTCTAGATTAAGAATGATGTTAACAAATATTAACGATGCACATGTATGTGGTGATTGCAGGTTGCACGGTATTAACATCATTGTTGAGACTAAGAGGTTGACGATCGAGTCAAAGAGCAAGGATTGTACGGGAAGAGCGGTCTCATAGCTTGTATTTATGTATTACATTTAACGCGTTAATCAAGAATGAGTTTTGTATATCCTTTCAAGAAGCTTCCGACAGATTATAAATGAACTTTCAAGTATGTTATATAGACAATATAAGAAAGAAATTTTAAGGCTCGTATTTCCCCTGCGTCGTTTATAAGATAATACGTGTTAGGGTCTTACATATACGGCTCAATGGATTTATTTTGTGAGGTTTTTGATGTTACCAAATGCATACGGGCCGTATAACTGTATACGGCCCGTATATAAGGATGTTTTTCCAAGTATCACATTTTTTCCAGTAAAAACACAATCATTCTAGGGTTTCTAAACTCTTCATCACCTTTAACAATGTTGATAAACGTTGATCGAAACACGCCGCTTAAATCGAAGCACAAGTAGAGTAACGTTACCGATCAGTCCGTTGATGGAAACCTTAGCGATCGCAGAGATCTTCGTGTTGGTTATTTATCGATTCTGCTAGTTATCGGCGGGGATTGGTACAGAAACCACCAAGGGTGATAATTGATTGGTTACAAAAGCCACTAGTAGAAGAACCCGACACAAACAAGTTCTCCACAGTTTGTTATTCAGATCTTTCCAAACTGCAACACACGATAACTTTAAATTTTATATTGTGTGATTTGACCAGGAAAGGATTGGAGGTGATTTCTACTTTTAATAAGTTGTCATAGTTGTCAAATTCATTGAGTGCATTCATATTGTTAAGACAACAACATGTAATGAACGGATTATTGGACTTCTTGTTCCAAATGCAGCAGTAGGATCCGTACTTAAAGGTCTCTCTGGAATTGGAGAACCGTTGTGTATCTGAATCAGGTTCTAAAACAAACACCACTAAAGATGAGTTGGTATTGAACCAAGAATATGAAGATCACAGTGCAGACGCTTGGGAAGAAAGTCGTTGGACTGCCGCAAATGAAGTCAAATATGATCAAACTTGGACATCAGACATAAATCTTGTAGCAAATATGTGGTTCCCAATTGGTTTCAGAAACCACTAGCAGAAGAACCCGACACGTCTTCTATCTAGTCTAAAACTTGAAAATGGATATGATCATGTCAAGATCTTTATCTATCATGTCATCGACCATGTAAGGACCTGCACAAAAATGTCCTAAAACACCGCGTAAGTAATCACCCGGACCCCTAAAACCCTAATTCTTATGAAAAAGCAAGAAAATCAAATTTTATTACTTGGTCGCGGGCCGCGAAAGATTAGGTCTAAGTCTTCGTGTGGCGCGACAGCTTGGCAAATCTCTGGATAAACTTTAGGGCCACGTGTCACACACGTGGCAGGTCTAGGGTTTAACACGGAAGCCCTAGTCGTAGCTAGGGTGGCCCTCGCGGGCCGCGAAGGACTCCCTTTCAAGTTTACGCGGGCCGCGAGAGACCTAATTTCCAGCTATAAATTCAACGTTGCATGGCCAGTCCATTCTGCTCGAAAAAATTTCATCAAAACAGCTTTCTTTCTGTACGAATTTTCCATTTTGGTGTCGAGACGCTGCTATGATAACAGGGTAATAACTCGATCACTGCTACGATATAATGTCCGGTTGATTGAAACCAATCTGATGGATGTTTAAGTGCTGCCTGAATTCGGGCTATACTTTGTCATTCGTCGTGAGGGTTTTGATTTCGTGAAATTATCGTAAATGTTGTATTAAGTTACTAACCTAGTTTCGTTTGCATTATTTAACTAGGTTACCAGGCTTAATCAATAGGCGGATTCTGTCAGTTTAAACTTGCAATGTGAGTCATTCTATTTTTATCAAAGTTGCTCTGTAAAACCCTAAATGTTTTCCAGTTATAATTACAGGGATTAGTCTTTGTGTATCTTTAATTACTGGCAGTAAGTGGGGTATTGTGCACATTACTGCTGTTTTATCACTTTTAGGTGAACGGGCCTACATAGTGATACACGTCACTTTTGGGTGAACGGACCCAATAGTGATATGACCATAGTCACAGATCCGGTCGAGTTACAACTTGACCAGATAATTATAAGATAGGGACAATTGTAATCGCTCTTAATACTGTAAACTATAGCAATGTGTCGTTTTGTACAAGTTGAATGACTCGCCAGTATTTCCCCGCTGATAAAATCTTTTTAAACATGTTTCAGGTGATTTACTGTGAACAAGGAAAAGTGCCGCGTAGCACTCCAGCTTGAATGAAGTGGCTCAGTAAATAAATAAACATGTTTTTGTAATCAGGGGATTTCCCAGTGAAATTCCTTTATTGTAAATCAAGGGGTTTGTCCCGAAACTCGAAATAAAATAATTGGGTGTTTTCAGTTTAAAAGATCATGTTAAAATTTTCCGATGCCAAATCAACCACCAATACCACGGGTTTCTGTCCCACGGCTTCCGGACCAGGCAACTGGGTCGGGGGCCGTGACAGACCAACTGCTCGAAATCTCTTTCGTTTCTCATGTTAAGGAGAATGTTCTCAAAATTGAAGGAAAAGGAAAAATGGTTGCTGAAGTTTCGTCTTCTATGATGATTCAAAACATTCCGAATAACTACACAATGTAAACGTGGAATTCGTAATGATGTTTGAGAATTAAACGCATGTACGTGACAAAACAAGGATCATTCTAATAGATTAAAGAGATTAAACAGTTGTCAAATTTTTTGCGGGTTGGTTTTGGGAAGAAAAGAAGGGGTTTAAGGTGTTTTGGTAAGTTGAAAGAGGTGAATGATCTTGAAAGATTTGTTGAATCGAAGAAAAGAGTAACTAGCAGAAGACGTGTCAGGTTCTTCTGCTAGTTATTCGAAATGTTTCGAATCATCATAAAAGACGTGTCGGGTTTGTATTTCCCATAGCCACTGTTTCCGTAGTAAAAAACGGATGCGGTTTGCACATTCAATCTTCATTGCTTCATTAAAATTAACAACCTGATTCGGATCATCTTTAGTAGTGTTTGTTTAACAACCTGATTCAGATTTAAACAATATTTTTTAAAGGCTGACACACGTAACATCTACTTATATTCCTACATCTATCCGTATTGTCATTCATATCTTTTTCTTCACTGACAAACTATGTGACCTGTATCTGGTCCGGTGGTCCCGGTACATTCAAGAAAATGTTCTCTAGCAAGTACTGTTTAATATCTGATTGAGAAGCACTAAAATAACAACGGTTCTCCAATTCCAGATCAGTAATGTAAGGAGAGGCGTTGAGATAACGGACATCCATCAAGCTCAAAAGGAAAACTTGTGTTTCCCATAGTCACAAACGATTGCGGTTTTTATTTCCCATAGCCACCGTTTTCGTAGTAAAAAACGGTTATGGTTTACAGTTTATAGTGTGCGATTTGACCAGTTGTCAAATTCGTTGCGTGCATTCATATTGTTTAGACGACAATAGATAACGAACGGATTGATGGACTTCTTGTTCCAAATGCAGCTGTAGGATCCGTACTTAAAGATCTCTCTAAAATATGCAACTGAGGCCGCCTAGTTAACTTTCAGATTCAGATTCAAGAAGTAGATGATTTGTCAATAGACATGGCAGACTGACAGGTGCAGGTTATGTCAGGTTATGATTTGTACATGGTTTAATATCATTAATCTATTAGAACGATCCTTGTTTTGTCACGTACATGCATTTAATTCCTAGTTAACTTTCAGCGTTGTTTATCACCCTGTGTGAGCATTGGAAGCCCGAACACTAGCAGAAGAACCCGACACGTCTTCTTAATCAGATGATAACAACTAGCTAGGACTAGACCCCTCAAGTTGTCATTCATAACAACTAAGCGGCGTTTTCCGATCAACGTTTATCGGCATTTTCCGATCAACGTTTATCGGCATTTTCCGATCAACGTTTATCGGCATTTTCCGATCAACGTTTATCGGCATTTTCCGATCAACGTTTATCAGCATTTTCATTGTTACGAATTCGGTTTCTTCGGTACAGGCTGATCAACCGTCCGGAGAAGAGTATGTTGATATAGGAGAGTTGATGCAATTTTCCATTATATTTCGGTTGTTCAGTACTTCCGAGACGATTCAAGTGCGTCCTATGAAGTAAGTGTCTGTCTATTCAGTTGAGAGGAATCATTGCATTACATCCCCATTGAAAACAAGTGGTTGTAATGATAAGACCCTTGATTTGAAACGAAATCGTTTGTAATGACGGGACCCGCGTTAATAGCTTCTGTTTTATTACAGTCATACGATGCGGCTTTTTATTCTTCAATCTTTGTTACTTTTTAATGTTTTATTTTTTTCCTACTTTTAGAAAGGTTCAGATTCAGATTGAGGAAGACATGTCGGCTTCCGTACCCATCCCCGCGTTGATAGCTTCCGTTTTATTACAGTCATATGACACGGCTTTTTGTTCTTCAATCTTTGTTACTTGTTAATGTTTTATTTTTTCTACTTTTAGAAAGGTTTGACCACCTCACGACTGTAAAATGTCTTGTGTGATTGGCACCTTAAACTCCTTATATACTTTGAGAAAATCTAATTTTCGAGGAATACGGGCCGTATAACATTATACGACCCGTATACTACGTTCGTATACATTGTATATGACCAGGTAACTTATTTTCACATGGTGTATACTGGCCGTATAATGTTATATGGCCCGTATAGAATTAAAAAATCTGACAAAGTCTGCTGGCACAGACTTTGTTAGTTTTTTAAATTCTATACGGGTCGTATAACATTATACGGCCCGTATACATCATGTGAAAATAATTTTTTTCCATGTGTTTATATTAGGACCCTTTTTATTATGACATTTTTAAAATATAAATTACATCCGAGCAATTTTTTTCTTTAAGTATAGTCTTGTTATGATAATAATAAAAATAACAATAATAATAAGAGTAAATTACGTTTTTGGCCCCTGTGGTTATATCACTTTTACTATATTAGCCCAAAATAAGAATTTTTAACATATCTGCTCCTATGGGGGCCAAAATGGTTAGTTATAGAGACCATGGGGTCCAAAATGGTTAGACTTGGGGGCCAAAATGGTTAGTTATAGAGACCATGGGGGCATATATGTTAAAAAATCTTATTTTGGGCTAATATAGTAAAAGTAATATAACCACATGGGCCAAAAACGTAATTTACTCTAATAATAATAATAATAATAATAATAATAATAATAATAATAATATATGTTGTGACTATGTAACTAATTGTTCATAGGTATATAGAGTTAATTACACCGTTAGTTCATGTGGTTTATAAAAAGTAACAGCCTCAGATACTAATATTTCAAAGTAACAATCTAAGGTTTTAACTTTTAATTTTGTAACATCCTAGGGCCATAAGGCTAACGGCCGTTAAAAAATAACTGAGAACTTAGTACCCAACCTTGAATTTTGGAGAAACCACAGGGACTAACCACACAATTAACTCTTGTAATATATAAAACACAATTTTTCATTTTTCTGTTATTATTCAATTAAACCATTTTAATTATGTATGTAAACCATTTTCTAAATAATTATACGTAGTTGACGTATTAAAGCTAATTTGAAGCCACTTCAGTAACCAAGTTTAACGGGAATATGTCACAAAATGATAACCAAGTTTAAGGAGTGTTTCAATTAGGCCACTCATAAAAAAATGTTCTAATTAACTCATTAAAGTTTATTTTATTCTCTACGGGAGGTAAACTATCTTAGATGACATTTTTTATTTTTTATTAAATATGTTAGACATAATTTGTTTAATAAAAGAGAAAAATAAAGTTAATCAAATAAAAAATAGATACACATTGTGATCATTTGTTAGACATAATTTGTTTAATAAAAGAGAAAAATAAAGTTAATCAAATAAAAAATAGATACACATTGTGATCATTCAGTACTATCACACCATCACCGTGCCATCGAACCATCACACCACCCAATCATTCAGTACTTATTCCATGGTTTCGAAAAGTTTTTTTATAACTCATATTGTATAAATTAGCGTGCTTTGGATTGTCCTCGTTTTTTATATTTTTTAGTTAAATAATAAAAAAAAAACTTAGTTAAAGAAAATGAGAAAAAAAATAAAATTTGTGTTTTAAATACTATCAGAGTTAGTTGCAGGGTTAGTTCCTGTGGTTTCTCTAAAGTAACAAGGTTGGGTACTAAGTTTTTAATTGACAAAAATACCCTAAGTTTTCGGTTAGTATTTAACGCCCGTTAGCCTTAAGGCCCTAGGATGTTACAAAATCAAAAGTTAAAGCCTTAGATTGTTACTTTAAACTATTAGTACCTAAGGTTGTTACTTTCCATAAACCACAGGGACTAACGGTGTAATTAACTCTAGGTATATATTACATATTTAATACAAACAATTACTTATGTAATATAACGAGTTGATACTAACCCGCGTGTTGCGGCGAGATGTTCACAGATGACGTCACTGTATGCAAAAAAAGAAAAAAACTTAACGTTAAGGCAAGCTCTTTCTCCTCCTCGGTCTGATAAGTATAAACACCCTCGGGCTTAGAATATTCTTCAGGATGATATTGTCGATATTCCTGATACGATCTTAAGATGTGCGCATCCATCATTTTTCTATTCCAATACTTTGGGTTTTCTGAATACACCGTGCACACATCATAATCATAAGTGTGATCGCGACCACAACAAAAACATAGACCATCCGTCCTTGTCTCATAATAAACATCCTTGTCCCGATCATATCCATCCGAGTAATAATCATCCTCCATTTCTAATTCATAATCATCAACGTATGATGGAGGTGGAACCTGTGAAACATAAGACACCGGTTTTCCATGTGCCCTCCTATAGTGGGCCTCATGGCAACCGATACACGGATGACGTGGACCCCCGCACAATATACACGTAGAAAAGCTGAAATCTGTGTAATGCTTTGTCATCCTGCACAACACAACTCAACTACCAAGTGTAAATCACGAACATCAAAGAAAATCTTTTCTTTTTGGGTTTTTTAATTGTTATTATATTTTGTTTTTATTTTTTTTATTTTCAAAACTAATACACAAGATAACACACGTTGCGCACTACTCCCCGGCAACGGCGCCAAAATTTGACGTGATGTCGTGGTCTCACGCAATTTTAATCCAATTACAACTAATTAGCTAGCGATAAGTGGGTATCGAACACAGGGAGTTTGTGGAATATGTGCTATCTTGATGTATGTCTAAATTAACTAAAGCAAACTAAATTGCAAGAAATGTAAATTCAGAATTTTAGCGATTGGTTTTAATTACTAGATTAAACTAAATTAAATTACAAATCAAGGTTAAGTTTTGTAACAAGATAAGAGGATAGTGATCATCCCGAGTTTCAGGTTTTAAGTGACAATCAAGGTTTATGTTCAACTGGAAAGAACTACATAGACATAGCTCATGCAAGATCAATTGTTTGTGATGAAAGGGAACTAAGTACTCGGATTTATAGAACGCGAGGTTGTTACCCGATGACCAATCAACATATGTCCAACCCTAATCCCTCCCATGATATCTCGATTGCCAACGGCACCAAGAACGTATGGTTTAGAACTATGATCAAACATACATCAACAATTTGCAAACACCCAATCAAACATCATAATAAACTAACAACACATGCATAGTTTAATATTCCAGAAATTAAAGAACAAACATAATTGACACAAATAAAACCTTACACTCAAGACGATCACCAAGCAAACCTAGCCGCTCATAGTGTCGTGAATCATCATAACAATCAAACCTTTGTCCAATGGAATCAAAAACAAAGTCTCCATGTTTAGACCACTCAAGAACACCTTGGAACACCCCAAAATCGCCCCCTAATCAGTTACTAAACGAATAACATGATTGGATTTCAAAAGACACAATAAAACATCATAAATTAGGGCAGTTACACATTTCTCGCTGGCCTCCACCGTAAGCTACGGTGGCCACCGTAGCTTACGGTGGCTTCGAATAGCTTACGGTGGGTCTCTACTGCCTTACGGTGGAATAAAAATGATGGGGGCTACCGTAATTTACGGTAGCTACCGTAAATTACGATAGGCTTCAGCATGCAATTTTGTTTTCAGCATAACTTTTTCGTTTCAACTCCGTTTTCTTCACCGTTTTCGCCTACGTTCTCGTAATTTCGTCCTCTATAATGCTATCCTCTTAATTATTCCATACCAATAATTGATTTTTTTCATTTATTCTCCGTCTTTCAATCTCCAATCCAGTCGCGCCTATTCGAAGCTTCATTCCCACACTTTTAAGCCCCAAATGTACCTGAAACACAAGCAACCATAGTTATCTAATTCTAGACAATTACCCGATTAAATGTGGGATTTTAATATCGTTTATACCACTTAAGGGTTGTCCTACGGACTACCCGTCAACGGTGTAATTAACTCTAGGTATATATTACATATTTAATACAAACAATTACTTATGTAATATAATGAGTTGATACTAACCCGCGTGTTGCGGCGAGATGTTCACAGATGACGTCACTGTATGCAAAAAAAGAAAAAACTTAACGTTAAGGCAGTTTTGGTTACGTGTGTTTGTACTTTGATCACTTGTATGCCAAATGAAAGAAAAAAATCATTCATGTTTGATCCATTCGATTTGAAAATATAAACATGTCATATTGGCATCTTCAAAAAAACTATATATTCGAGTGACAAAATAAGATAGATGGTGTCACTTTATACATAAGAAAACAACCAGTACAACAATTTAAAGTAAGCACGTTGTAAAGGCTTTTGGTTTAATCATGTTAACTTCATGTAACTCTATTTTTAATGGTTTTTGACTTTAAAAAAATAATAATTCAATTTCTTAACACTCCGTTAACATGTTAACAAATAACCTTTTTAGCTCCCCTTAACACAAGGAGGGAGTGGTGTGAACGTCGATTAACATGTCACAATCCGACCGAATGATCTCATACCCGACCAAGCGGTAATAATTTACCGTATCCCAAGCCCGTATAAGGGAAAATAAGTTAAAAGTATTTACCTGAATTTTAAATGCAAGAATTTCTACTCAGCCGTACAATTACTAAGACTTTATGAAGGTATCTTCTACTGGGGATCCCTAGTCTAGAATGAAGGTAATATTAACCTATTATAATACTAACGGGTCTTATTTAAGTCGAGGACTTAGACCGGTTAGTTTAAAGAACGATTTACGGTACGAAACTCTAGATTAAGTGGTGACCGGAATGGAATGAAATGTAATTTAGACCAAACAAGTATGGAGACTTGTATAATATGGGTAACTAAATACATTCTGGATTTTTGAAGCTTAAATGATAAGGTTAAACCCATTTCGGTTAATTTATGCAAACTAGTTATATAAACCGAACCGAATGCGTATAAGCACAAACGGGTAATCAAATGAGTCATATACAAGTTCCATATGTTATTATACTTAAAATATGTTGTGACATCAGTAGGATATCAACATGTATGCCCATAAAGGTTTTGAAACCAAATTAAGCCTCATAAGGGCATTTTGGTCATTTTAAGGTTTATAAAAGGGTTTCGTATGTAAACTGAAGTTCTGGTCATAAACATTCTGTGAAAACATTTAATTTATGATATTATATGAGTAGGATATCATACATATGTGTGGTTTATGATTTATGGCCATACTATGCACCGTAGGGGCATTTTGGTCATTTCACACATAGTTTTAGGGACTTATTTGAGATTCTGAGTTCATGAATTTTACCTACTATAAAAATATTTAAAATAATTTATAAAGTTAGTAGGTAATAAGTCTTGGGTGCTAAATATGGTTTAAAATCATACTATGCACTTACTTAGCGTAAAAGTCGATAAATGACGATAATTTCAAAGTTTAAGTGATTCTGAGATTTTGACCAGCTTTGAATGGTCAAAATATTTTATTTTTCATAACATATCAGTAGCAAAAGGTTTTGCATGTTTATTATATTTAAAACTCATTTTAATTGCGAAAAGGGTATTATCGTCATTTACAAGCTTTGCACAAGAACTCAAGGTTAAGGTTAGTATAAATCTGACCCAACATCCCAATAAATCCTAAATATGATATCACAATAGTGGGTAAAGAGTTTTATGTCAAAATAATGTTTAAAACTTGATTTGCATGCTAAAGAGTATTTTAGTCTTTATAAAGGCTTAATTTTCGATTAATCACATAACTTCAGTTTATGACCAGATTGTAAAGATCAAAATATTCTAAATATGTTTACTAATCAGTACTTAATCCATTGGCATATTTATTTTTATTAAAAACCTCATTTTTAGACAAAAGGGCATACTAGTCAACATAAAGCATAATATTGGAAACATGCATATAAACTCAGATTACTAATTGACCATGTAATATAACCTCAGAGGATTATACTACAACATAATGTGGTCACAAAGGCACCTTAATGCATAAAGGAATTAAGCTAATTCGGGTCAGAACTGAAAGTCAAAGCAAAAGTCAAGCTTTTGCGATTTTCGGTTGTGAACCGAGCTTAAACTTAGAATTGTCGGGTTGAACATGTTTAGAGGTGTTCTAATAATGTTTAACAAGTTATTAAAGTGATAAAACATGTTTTATAAGTTCTACATTATCAGATTTGAATTTATTTAAAAACTGACCCGTTTGACTTTTTATTTTAATTACTTTGACTCGACAATTAACTAAGTAAACGTGGTAATTAGGAGGTGCCCTTTTGAGGGATTAACACCTACCTAATTACGATCACGTAGCCATATTCGCCTCGAACAATGGCTGGACCGTTTAGGTCTAAGGACACTTACAACAGGTCCTAGCTCGAAGATTAGACTAAGGGGAGCTTCCTTTTTTTATCAGGAACCTCTAGAAATGCAAAGCAAAAGAGAAGAGAGTGATTTACGAAAGGTGTAAGGAGAATGGACACCCCAAAGCCTCTATTTATACTAATCCAAGGATTCTCAAGATGAAGCCAGGTGTTTAGAGGACTCTTCTGATCATCACAAGTGTCCAAGAGGTTTTTAAAAACCATTTACAAGCTCCTTGTATCGAATTCAGGTTGCATGGTGGTTTGATTGGGGAACAAGGCTGAAATACATGCAGGTGTCTTTTTTCGCATCTGGGCACTGGCTCGCAGCCAGCGAGAGACAAGGGGATGGGGTTTGCGGCCCGCGACTCTCCTGTCGACCTGATTAACCAGTTTTGCAAACTTGACACTTTTAGTCCCTGGTCCTTCATAACTTCTTATATTTTTCATATTTGGCATTATTAGTCCCCAACGTTAGTTTTTAATGATCTTGGGAATTATAACAAACCTCGTTAGGATCCCGTTCGGTTAAAAGATCATCCGAAAGCACTAGTTTCTCTCGTTGACACTTTTAACCCTTCTTCTTGAAATTTTGTATATTTGATCATGTAACGATGTCGAAACCTCTTATGATCAATATCAAGCATTACCGAGAGTATGGTTGGACTTTACGAAGCCCCAGGTTCGTTAAAAGGTCACTCAAAGGTAAGAATTAACATGTTGACACTTTTAACCCTATTGTTACCCTAACTTTCATTTGTTTTCACAAACGGCTTCTTACGTCCAATATTTGACTCGTTTGAGAATACGAACATCGTGTAAGGTCATTCAGAGACATAAATTTAGCATGTTGACACTTTTAGTCCCTCTGCATACATCTTTTCACTGTTTGTCAACTTTAGTCCTTTAAGGTCAACTGTTTACACAATTAGGGTTTAGGACACGTGTCTTTACATCATTGGACACGATTTTACGAGGTGTTACAGTAACCTTTGTGCCAATAAATGTTTGGCCAGTAAGAGACCTGATTGGGTAAGAGACTCCGAGCCACGAATTGTTGAGCCAGTGGTGTTGTTTGGTTGGACCTTTATATGATTGTGTGCAGAATGATCATCTTACCCCTCTGAACTACAATGTATTAGATCAAGAACATATAGTAAATAATTATCATCTTTCTAAATTACAACACTTTATGCAAGCTAAACTACAAAAAATTATGCAAGCTAAACTGGTTTGAATCTGCAAATCAGGTTTGAATAATCTGGAAAAAAAAATTACCATCAATAAAATCAAATTGTCGGTGGTAAAATGTAAGCCAATTTCAACTCAAATTATATCATAGTATTCAAGTTGCAATCATAGGGTCTACTATTCTATGAAATGACCAAAAATACTATTGTATTTTAATAAGTAAGAAGAAACGGGAACGAGGACGAGAAATTGGGATAAAAAACTGAGCTAAAAAATCAAATTGATGGTACCTGTGAACGACAACAACGAGGAAGAGGAGTGACATCGCTACGACGAGAAGCGGAAGGGAAGGGCGATGGTTGGTAGTGGTGATGGTTGAGTACGCCGATGTGGTGGTGGTTGGTCGTGGAGGAGGTGGTGCGTGAGGGTCATGAACACAAGTGAAGAGTCAAAGGGGTAAAATTTTCAATAAGCATCATTTTATAACTTAACAGGTAAGAGGCTTGCTGGCTGATTCAAGGTGTCCTTCTAGTGAACCAAACACACTTATTGCTAACCGATTCAGAGGTGTCCTTCTAGTGAGGCAAACACACTTAATGTTGACTGATTTAGGGTTAGGCTCTTAGCCAAGTAAGCTTATATCGACATAAGACTCGATAAATATTTGTTACTTCATCGCATTGTCGGGTTCCATTAATAGCGCTAGCAAGGAATTCTAGTCGTCAATCTTTTATCGTTGATCATCAAACATTTACTTCAAATCTATACTATCAATCGTTTATCACCAATCAAAACACGTAATAGCTACTTAAAGCAAGTACATTTAAGGTCGCATGCATATGAACCAAGAATAGTGAAAATTGTGAAGGCAGGCATCTAGAACTCACATGGGAGTTAATTTCATACAATCAACAACATACAAATATGAACCTTAAATGCTAGTCAACTAGTCAAAGATTCACATCAACTTTTCGCCACTCGGCATACATTTCACTATACTAACAATTTGTTGCCTAGAACCTTTCGTCCAGCCATACATTTCGATAATTATGACATACAATTCGTTAGGACCATTCATTTCGCTGATTATTACATTTTGCATTCGTAGGGGACATGCGTTTCAATGGTCATTACACTTTCGCTAAAACAAACCTCTCATTGGGAGCTCGGCGAAATGTACCTAGACCCTAGCAATGCAACAATGCCAGTTGTGCTTGGATTAGACCTTGTTCAACGTCAAGATCCTAACTTTTCCCGTGAAGATGCATTATAATTGATCCATAACATCATTTCATTGATCAATCATAAAAAACATGTAACTTCTACGTGATTCTTACCTTAAAACCAAGAATAATGAGACCCGAGCTTCAAAACCTCAAAAACGACTTGAAACGGGTTCTCTTCGACCTGAATGGAGAAATCAACTTGAGAGCTTGAATCCTCGAAGCAAAACACACAAAACAAGAGGCTAGTGGTTGATTCTCTCTCTCTCTCTCTCTCCCTCTCTCTCGCGTGCCTCTTTTCCTTAATAGATTTAATCATGTAATGTTACCATTTTTCTTATTTTCTTTTACTATTTCATGTACTTGGGCTTTCGTTCCTTTAAGCCCAAGTCTTATTTATCATTTAAAAATTGGTGAGTTACGTTACATCACCATCCACTTGGTCCAACCATTGAACCAAACGAGTTCAACCGCCACTCGCCAAAAGCCGACTAGTCCCAAGTACTGGTTTAACCCATGTAAACCAAACGGGCGAGGGGTCATGTTGCTAGTCCAACCGTTGGTTTGGTTTTAACAATATTGCGTATGACCTATAGAGTATGCCATAGACATGTAATACACGGACAAAAATAGATACGCGATTGTGTAGTGTATCACATAAGTATGCGTTAGATTTTTTCAAAGACGTAACTTTTCATGATTTTATAATTTAAAGTATTGTACGACTTTTATCATTAATGTCTTGTATATGTGTCTATAACTCCTTAAATACCGGCTCATGTCACATATATTGATTTCAATATGCTTAAAATAACAAGTCTAACATTTCCGACATGAAAAATAAATGAATCCAACAAACGATCTAATGATTTTAATATAGTAATAAACAAAACACTTAGGTTTCTAAATATAGAAATTGAGTAGTGGAGCCACGTGTGTGAAATTATTGATGATTAGGTTTGTGATTCAAAATAAAGATGGCACCCTAGATGCTTTGGCATGTAGTTCATGACTTGGAAATTTATTCTTTTAGATGAAATGAAATGACACCTTATTTGTTACCATTCTAACATTGCATTCGTACCCAAATGAAAAATACATTTTTTAAGTCAAATCATGTTACAAGACAAAACAAACTACAAAACAAAAGGAAGAAATTCAAGATAATCATATATACGATCACTAAAAAAAAATCGATTTAATTATAAGGGTAAATTACTTTTTGAGTTCTTTTGTTTTAATGGTTTTAATCATTTGAGTCCAAAATCAAAATGTTTAACGCCCTAAGTCCCTATAGCTACTTTTCTTAACTATCTGAGTCCAATTTTCTAACACTGTTTGAATTATTTTGTTAAAAATTGTTAAATGAACAAAATTACCCCTATAATTAAAAACAAATAAATAAACTAATTTATTTTTAGTTTTCTCTTTCTCTCTTATAATCTCTCTCATTTTCAACTAGATCTTCATCTCTCTCTCACTCTGTTTTATCCATCATTTAATTTGATCTTCATTTCATCTTTCATTATCTCTCTCCATCATGTTCAACCAGATCTTCATCTCTCTCTCTCTCTGTTTTATCCATCGTTTAATTTGATCTTCATTTCATCTTTCATTCTCTCTCTCCATCATGTTCAACCACCTCCACCATCAACACCACCCACTATACACCTCCACCGTCACCACCCACAACCGTTGCACCTCCACCGTCATTACCACACCACCACCATTACACCTCCACCGTCACCACAACACCCCCACCTCCACCGGTCACCACCACACCACCCACAACCGCTGCACCACCTCCTTTATAAACACTGCCGCACTTCATGTTAATGTTTGCTGATTTGGGGGACGATGTTCATCAACGCCGCCGCACATAATTCGCTGGAACCCTAGCCGTAGGGCTGGCATATCGTGTATACCCGTACACGATAAGACACGACACGATAAGACATTATACACAAAATCCTATACACGAACACGACACGATATACACGAAAATTACCTGTTAATACCTGTTAACACGAACAAAAACACGAACACGACATGCTATCTGAGAGTTACAGAGGGAGTTTAGGGTTTTATTTTTTTAAATTGAATGAGGAATGAAAATAGAAAGGAATTAAGGAACCCACACGCACATTGCTGATGAGTTTTATTTAATTTAATTTATTATCGTGTACTAACGGGTATTAACAGGTAATCTCGTGTCTACCTGTTTGGTACACGATATCTGTTAAGGCCATACACGATACATGTTAACTTCGTGTAGGTTCGTGTCGTGTATTCGTGTAAAATTGTCAGCCCTACCTAGCCGTATACTTCACGTCATCAACGCCGCCACACATCGATGTTGTTGCAGGTTCGATTCACGGTGATGTTTACCGATTTGGGGTTCGATTATACGTCACTCTTTTCAAGAAGTTGTTGCAGGTTCGATTCTCACACACACACACATAAGGATGTTAATGTTTGTTGATTTTGGGGACTATGTTATATGCCAATCGGTTACAGAAAGCTAGGGTTTAAAATGCATGTGGAATTGAATGTGATTTGGGACAATTTCATGTCAATCTGTTATTTGGGAATTGAATGAATCTGTTATATGGGAATTGAATGTGGTTTGATGGTTCGGATCAGGATGGTGGTTCGGAGATGGTTCAGATGCGACATTTTAATGGTGGTGGTGTGTAGTGAGGACGGTTCACGATAGTGGTGGCAGGTGTGGTGGTGGAGAGGTGGTGATGGTAAAGGTGAAGTGTAGGTGTCTGTTGGTGTGTGTATGTTTTATTAGATATATGTAATTATTTTTATATATATATTATATATTAAAAATTTATGCATTAAAGACTTGTTCTTTGTATTTATGTGCATATAAGACTTGTACTTTATGTGTAAATGACCAAATTACCCTTATAGTTAACAAACTTGGTGGATGGAGTTAGAAAAATTGGACTCAAATGGTTAAGAAAAGTGGCTATAGGGACTTAGGGCGTTAAACATTTTGATTTTGGACTCAAGTGGTTAAAACCCCTAAAACACAGGGACTCAAAAAGTAATTTACCCTAACTCTAATACACACACACACACGTATATGTGTGTTGTATAACCGACTCTCTCATCATTACAAAACAAAGATCTTTCATCGACGGAGTCCGTCAAATGTAGGTTGTGTCGCTAATCCGTCTGTGATACTATGTCGGAAAAAAAACTGACGTGGGTAAAGAATTTGCCAACGGTGTACCGACGAACTTTCTTAAGATATCACCAACAATGAGTATTTCTGACAAATTACCAACATGCTATCCTCGTAGCTTACATGGCAGTGCCAATGACAGATCAACAATGTAATTTTCACTAAAGGATTAGCAACATATGTTTACCAACAGACGTCTACTTCCTGCGGTGATATTTTTATCCGAAAAAATAGATAAGTTATTGTTTTCTTCCTTTGTAAATAATATATAACACATCCTAATCCTAAATAATAATATACTACTGTAAATAAAAAAAATCTTCTACCCAAATTAGGTGATCCGAAGAGTGAACTACTCTTGCTTCGATCCTGTATGGGCATTGCCAAACTTTTCTTTGGCTTGAGGACATGCCAACCTATACACATGGAAGATGCAGCGTTGTTCTTTGACAAATGTTTGTGTGAGGCGATTAAGGAAGTGGTGGTTTGTGGTGGTCCTTTCTTTGGAGACCTCCAATGGCGACTTGTTTCTTTACTTATTAGGTTTAGGGGTTTGGGGTTGTATTCGGCTGTAGAGGTTTCATCCTATGCTTTTGTGGCCTCGAGGGCCCAATCGTGGGTGCTACAAGAACACATCTTAAGAGACAGTGGCATATATGGTATGGATTTTGATTATGTGTGTGCTTTGGTGTGTCTTCGTGATACGATTCCAAGCTTTGACTTTAGCGGTTTCACTAATAAGGACACCCCCTAAAGCCCAACATGCATTGGCAAGCGCTCTTTTTAGTAAAATTATCCACGAAATCGAAGTACAGTTTAACTTGACCGTTAGACAAAAAGACGTTTTTGAGTGTCTGCGAGCATCATATGCACAAGATTTTCTTCTTGCTATACCTATAGATGGGTTAGGCCAGCATATGTCGCTGGTGGAGTATCGTACTATCCTTAAGTATCGCCTCATGATTCTTTTATTCCCAGTTGATTAGGTATGCCCTGTTTGTCATAAGGCGTGTTTGGATTCTTTTGGGGAGCATGTAGTTCATTGTAAAGAACTCCCAGGGTTCAAATACCGACATGATTTGGTTAGGGATGTCCTTTTTGACATTTTCAGGCATGCTGGTATTTCTGCTAAGAAAAAGGCACCCGTTAATTTCTTAACAGACCCGTTGGAAGGGAGATCTACCCTTCGACCAACCGATATTTTGGTCTTTGGATGGGTAGGAGGAAAACATGCATGTGTGGATCTAACAGGGGTTTCCCCGCTTGTGGGCTTAGGGGTAATGCTTTCACGGTGGGTCAGGCTGCTTCGGGTAAAGTGACCAAACATGAGAAAGCGTGCCTTGACAACCAGCACGTGTTTATCCCATTTGTTTTGATACTTTTGGTTTTCTGGCGCCAGAGGCTGTGGACCTACTTAGTCGAGTTCAAAGGGTCATACATAGTAATGTTATAACCCCGAGATCTATGGACGTAGTTTTTAAAAGACTTAGTTTTGCTATTCAAAAAGGGGTAGATGCGCAGCTTGTTGCCCTTTTACCAACTACCTCGATGTAAATTCATAACACGACTCTAAATAAATATTCATCAGAAATTCATTATTACAATTAAATTAAAAAAATTTATTAACAAAATATGTTTATAACTAATAAATGGGTAACAATTTAGCTAAGTAGTGATCAGTGTCAATTTATTTTTCACAATGTAGTCGATCATATGTCTCTTGTAATTAACAAAAAAAAATGCATTACCTTTGGAAAATTCAACAGCATAACTGCTATAAATATAACATTTAATTATATGTGTTAAACAAATATCCTAATGGCTACCAAGAGTGGTAGCGCACTAACCAATGTTTTAAAAACCGGTTTTTAATTCATATCGGGATGGGCTAACAAATGGATCAACTGGTAGAACTGGATTATATCGGATGGTTCAACCGGATGAACTAGTTAACTCTAAAATTTCATAGAGATACATACATACATACATACATACATACATACATACATACATACATACATACATGAATTATAATGACAAACTCACCGATTTTAATTTTTTTCACACTGACATAAATTATAATATGGGTCAGGATTTAGAGAAAACGGAGGAAAGTGTGAGAACGCTTATGGATCGTCCGATCAAAACAATCTATGGACTAGATTAACGTGGTGGCGTTTTCGTAAATAACACGAATTCTATTAAATGGACGCGTTTCATTAAGGGTAAAAGGGTCTTTACACTTCTATACCAAAACGCCAAACTAATGAATAAAACGTCATTACGGGCCAAAAAACATCCCTATATAAACAAAACATCTCAGACATAAAAACACAACCCCCCTGAACCTGAAACGCCATATTTTCTACTATTTACCATTCATCTTACAAACGCCAAAATCCCCAAAACATCAAACACACCTACTCAAAAACGCCATATTTTACTATATACCAATCATCTTAGAAAAACGCCAAAACACTCAAACATCAAAGATTCCAAAAAATCGACGTTTCTTTCAGATACACTATTTTCTCAGTAAAACACCAAAAATGACAAATATTGTTTGTTGTATATTCAATATTGTTCTACGCGAAGTTTCGGAGAATGCATTCTTCCCTGAGGTGTTGTGACTCAAATAACATTTTGCTGCATGAGATGGACAAATCATAAACAAAAAGATGCCGGTGTCAGACTTATGTAATTTTTTGTGTTTTGTTATTGATGAATATTATAATGGCATGAAGAGATGAATGACACTGATGAGTGGTTTGAAGATACATATTCTGTCACACCCTGACTTTTGCGGAAGCGTATGATGTGTGACTTGTTCAATACCATTGCATTCAATTATAATAAACAACTATATGATCAAAATGATGTTCATCCATTCACAAAGTTTAAAATATTACAAACACCAGTCAATTAAGTTTCAAACGACACAACCTCTGATTAAGTTACAAACCAACAAAAGTGGATGACATCTAAACTTGTTATTCATATCCCGAAACAACACCAGCGCCCAAGATCCAACTTGTTTCCTGAAATACATGTAATTTTGAAAACATCAACAAAAGTTGAGCGAGTTCATGCGTTTTGTATAAATGCTGATAAACTTGTAAACGTTTGAGAGACTCCTTTGAAAACAAGTATGAAAAGCATCTATGAACAGATCAAATTAATATTTTGCAAGGACATTAATGTATGTGAAGACATAGGGAGCACTCAATATGAGTAGGCTTATACCATCGTCGAATCCCCTCGACTGTGTTGAATTCCCCTCGACTGTGTCAAATTCACCTTGACTATGTCAAATTCCCTTGACCGTATCAAATCACCTTGACTGTGTCAAATCACCCTTGACCGTTGTCGAATCACCTCGACTGGGACACCAAAGCACTCAAAGTGGTCACATAAGGACCATGAGTGGGGCTCGGCCGTACCCGTTAGATCTAACCTTTGTCCATATTCCTTATGAGAGTTAATGGTATTTCAATTTCAGTCTATGCTCACATGATCTAATATTTCTAACCTTTGTCCAAATCATACCATTGGAACATTCGTAACATGTATTCCACCCCCGAGAGTTATAAAACCAAAAACAGTTAAGAGAAAAGGGGGACATGAACTCACAAGTTTGCGTCCCGCTATCTCGTATGCTCAAAGGTCCTTCTATGATTCGTACAACTACCTACACACGTGTCATGTTTTATTAGACGTTTAGGCCGTGTAACGACTCTTTGTATTTGTTGTTCACTAAGACTTGTTTTGGAAATCTTGGTGTATTCTGAGTTACATCATTGATGTATATTATAATATTCCAAAGTGTATAATTATTTTGTTAAAATAATAATATTTTAACTTGAATTATATTTATTAATCATTTGGAATATTTGTTATAACAATATATTCTAACTTGATATGTCATGCAGTTATACGTATGTGTTCTCCCAAGGAGGGGTATAATCATACTTGTGTGTATTAGTCTTGTGTATTTTGCCAAGTATATGTGACGTATTCCGGCGTGTATTCGTACGTACGAGGATACGTATTTCCTTGTATTCATTAAGTATTCTTTTACTTATTTTTTGTATTAACTTTTCCGGAATAATATTTCTCATAAAAATATATATTCTCAAAATATATATTTTAAGAAACTTACATAGAAAAATTATTTATAATTTTCCCTTTGGCTGTCACACCCCGATATTTCCACGTATTGCCGGTGGGCCCGGTGGGGAGTATTGTGACGTAGTTGATATCATAGACAATTTATATTATCACAGTTTAATACACAGCGGAAGTCAAAAGATAAAAATCATTACAAACCGAATAAAAAGTAATATCAAGTATATTACAAAACGGTTGTAAGGATCCACAGGCGGATCAAAGTTCAAAAGATCATTGTTCAACAGATTTAATAACATCTAAGCTTGCAAGACTCTTTATTGATGCTAGGAATAGCCAGCCTATTCCGTGTAGTACCTGCACTTAGCATTTTTGGAAAATACGTCAGTTTACACTGGTAAATACAATTAACCGACTCATTTTGAAAATGTTTAAGAAAATTGATTTGAATGCACAAGGCACAAAATAATCTTTTATAACTTGGGATAATTATTTATATATAAACTTGTAAAAGAATTACATGTTTGTTATACGTTCAGTAGCCCGGGCTGAATACCGGGTTAAAGATTAATAGACACACCACATGATATAGTCCCGCGTCGAGTTATTCTCGAACAAGCGGTTATACCTTTTTATATATATATGCACCATCAGGTGTATGCCTACACCCCGTGCTTAGGTCGTGGCCATTTCAATGAATGATGCCAAGGATATCCGGGACATGGTCATTAACCCCCCAAAGGCTTTAAGCAATCAAAACAGATTAAACGGGTCATCTCAATAAATTAACCTTCATATGATTAACAATTCAATGCCCGACCAAGCGGTATTTTATATACCGTACCCCAAGCCCGTATAAGGGAAAATAAGTTAAAAGTATTTACCTGAGCAAGTATTTATCACAATCAGCGAGTGCAAGTATCTTTTACTGGTCTCCTAATCTGGAACGAAGGTTTTAATAACCTATTAGATTCCTAAAGGGTCTTAATTAAGTTTAAACTTAGACCAGTTAGTTTTAAAGGAAGATATACGGTTCAAACGCACGATTAAGCGATGACCGGATTAGAGTGTGGTTTAGACCCGACAAGTTTGTATACTTGTATAATATGGGTAAACTAAACACATTCTGGATTTTTAGATAAAAACGATAAGGTTTGACCCGTTTCGGCTAATTTATGCAAACTAGTTACATAAACCGTACCGAACGCGAATAATGCGTAACGGGTAACCAAATGAGTCATGAACAGGTTTCTTAAGTTAATATGCCTTAAATATGTTGTGATATCAGTAAGATACCTTCCATTATGCCCAAAATGGATTTAAACTCAAATTATGCCCCGTAGGGGTATTTTGGACATTTTAAAGGTTATAAAAGAGTTTAAATACTAATATGAGTTTCAGGTCTGATATAATCAGTAAAAATATTTATTTTTATAAGTCATAACAGTAGGGTATTGCATATATGTGAAATTTACCTTTTATAACCAAACTATGCACCGTAGGGGCATTTTGGTAATTTCACATAAGCTTTAAAGGTCAAAATTATAATTCTGAGTTCAAAACTTTTTCTTACTGTTTAATTATAAAAATTTACTTAAAACATCAGTAGGTATTAAGTTTTATATGCCAAAAATAGTTTTAACTCATACTATTCGCTTAAAACGCGTAAAAGTCGGTTTTAAGCAATTTTCGGGTTTAAATAAGAAATCTGAGTTTTTGATCAGTTTATAAAGTTCAAAATGTTTTATTTATTATATAAAATCAGTAGCAAAAAGTTTGGAATCAATATGTTATGTAAAACTCATTTTATTTAAGAAAAAGACATAACCGACAATTACCGATTTAAAGCAAGAACCCTATGTTATACTCAGCTTAAAAATAAATAAAAATCTTCAAAAATCCCAAAATATTATATTACATCAGTGGGTAAAAAGTTTGGTGTCAAAATTTGGGTTTAGATAGGCTTTATGCTAATTACGCCGTTTAATTAATAAAAAGTTTTTTAATTACGATATTGAGCATAACTCCTAATCTAGACCTCCAATTGATGTCAAAATTTTTAGGACAAGTTTATAAATCAGTAATAAAGGTTTTTGTCCTCTCACATTTTCAAAAATCTCGTTTTAAGGTCAAAAGGGCATTATGGTCAACATTTAGGCATATAACAGAAACATGTATATGAATCAAATAACTAATGAACCAAGTTGTATAACCTCAAAGGGTTACACTAACCTATAACCTGGTCCTCACAGATCTCTAAGTCATTTCTAAAATATGCTACATTGGGTCAGAACTGAAAGTCAAAGCAAAAGTCTACTTTTGCGACTTTCGGTTCCGAACCGAGCTTAAACTGAAAATTGTCGGGTTGAACATGTTTAGACATGTTCTTACATTGATTACCAAGTTATAAGAGTGATAAAACAGGTTTCATAGCTTCTACATTGTTAATTATGTGTTTATGCGAAAATTTGCTTCCTGTTGACTTTTTATAATTAACTTTGACCCGACAATTGACCTAGTTAGAGTGGGAATCAGAGGGTGCCCTTTGAAGGGTTTATTACCCATATAATTACCAACTCAAAGCTACTTTTAATTCGAGAAATGACTGGAACATTAGTGATTAATCACTAAGTCAAACCTTAATTACGACGGGTTTGACTTTAGGCCATTAAACTAATAAAACGGAATTAAGAAAGGTCAAGGAAGCTTACAAAGGTCCTATGCACGACTAATGACCCTTAGAAAATGCTCTTGAGCTCCAGGAAACTCCAGAAAATAAGTTGGAATGGTTTTTGAAATGTATGCAACAATGATGCAACTTTGAAGCTCTTATATAGAGATTTTAATCACATAAGATGATTCCAAACAAGTCTACAAGTGTTGTATGATGTTCCCAGGTGTCCCAAGGCATGCAAAACTGTTGGCCATGCTTCAGGAATTCGAATACCATGCATAAAGGTCGGTTAACAGGCTGAAACTGGCACCTGCCAAGCTTTTTGGACGCTGGCAGGTTTTAGGCGGCCCGCGTAAGACCCAACTTGACTTTTAAGGACCCCAAGACATAAACAAACTTTGTTAAGTCCTTCGTTAGTTATACGATCACCAAATAGGTCCTGAATTTCAACGTTGACGCTTTTAACCCCTTACTTACGAATGTTAGCATAACTTTCCCATACGATATCGAAACCTTGTGAAATTTTTATCACTTATTCTAGTGAGCATAATTAATCGTTACAAAGCTTTGGGTTTGCTAAAAGGTCACTCAGAGGTATAAATTAAACATGTTGACACATTTAACCCTTGCGGTTTGTAAACTCTCACTTTCTTCCACAAACGGCTTCATACGCTTCATAATTCATTCGTTTAAGGGTATAAACATCGTGTAGGGTTGTTGAAAGGTATAGTTATCCAATGTTGACACTTTGAAACCTTTTACACACATACTTTCTTTGTTTATCAACTTTAGTCCCTCATATTCAATCCTTTACACGTTTAAAGCTCATGACACGTGTCTTCATTATATTGGACATGAATTTACGAGGTGTTACATCCTCACCCCCTTAAAAGAAATATCGACCTCAAGATTTACTGAAATAAATGAGGGTACTTCTCTTTTATTGTGGACTCTACCTCCCACGTATACTCGGGACCTCTACGGGCATCCCATTTAACCTTTACAATCGGTACCTGCTTCCTTCGAAGCTTCTTAACCTATCGATCCTCGATCGACAAAGGTTTTTCAACAAATTTCAGGCTCTCATCTATGTGCACATCCGTATGTGGTATGACAGTTCTTCTGATTGCAGATGTGGAATACATTATGAATACCACTGAGCTCTTCAGGCAGGTTTAACTTATAAGCCACTGTTCCGACGCATTCGATGATCTCGAATGGTCCTATATATCTTGGGCTTAACTTGCCTTTCTTACCAAATCGCATTACCCCTTTCCAGGGTGATACCTTCAGTAACACTTTGTCACCAACCTCGAACTTTAGAGGTTTACGCCTTTTATCTGCGTAGCTTTTCTACCTATCCCTGGCAGCCTTGAGACGATCTCATATCTGTACAATCTTATCTATCGTCTCCAGGACTATATCAGGTCCTGTTAGTTGGACATCTCCAACTTCTGCCCAACAAACGGGCGTTCTTCACTTTCTTCCATACAGAGCTTCAAAAGGTGCAGCTTGAATACTGGAATGATAGCTATTGTTGTATGAGAATTCAATCAATGAAAGATGATCATCCCAACTTTTACCATCCGTCTGAGGATGATATGCAGTGCTGAAATTTAATCGAGTGTCTAGGGATTGCTGAAAGCTTTTCCAGAAATGCGATGTATACATCGTCTCCCTATCAGAGATGATAAACACTGGCACTCCGTGGAGAGATACAAGCTCAACCACGTACAGCTGAGCTAACTTATCTGAGCTGTGTGTTTCCTTAATAGGTAAGAAGTGGACTGACTTAGTCAATCTATCCACTATAACCCAAATAGTGTCATTTCCTCGCTTTGTTTTTGGTAACTTAGTAATGAAATCCATAGTTACCATTTCCCACTTCCAGGTGGGAAGTTCAGGCTGTTGTAGCAGACCTGACGGCTTCTGGTGTTCAGCTTTAACTTGCGCGCACGTCAAACATTTGGCTACATAAGTAGCCATAGACTTCTTCAAGCCTATCCACCAATAATTTACCTTCAAATCCTGGTACATCTTGTCACTTCCAGGATAAACGGAATACTTAGAATTGTGGGCTTCTTGGAGGATAACATCCCGTAGTCCTCCATAGATTGGAACCCATATTCGTCCATTTAATCTTAGGATTCCATCATTGCCATAAGATAACTGCTCAGCAGTTACTCCCAACTTTTCATTTGGATAGTTAGCTTCTAATACGGCTTCCTTCTGAGCGGCTAACAATCATTCATTTAAACTGTTCTTTAATTCAATGCTCTTGGCATTGATTCTTATGGGCTTCACCCTTTCTTTCCTACTTAAGGCATCGGCGACCACATTCGCCTTGCCTGGATGGTATCGGATTTCATAATCATAATCATTTAAAGTCTCCATCCATCGACACTGCCTCATGTTCAGATCCTTTTGATTAAACAGATGCTGAAGGCTCTTGTGATCAGAATAGATCACACACTTGGTACCATATAAATAATGCCTCCAAATTTTCAGTGCAAACACAACGGCACCCAACTCCAAATCGTGGGTGGTGTAATTCTTCTCGTGCACTTTTAATTGTCGGGAAGCGTATGCAATAACTTTACCTTTCTGCATTAGCCACATCCCATGCCAGTGTGCGATGTGTCGCAGTAAACCACAAATTCTTCAGTCCCTTCAGGCAATGTCAACACAGGAGCATTGCTTAACTTCTATTTAAGAATATCGAAGGATTCTTGTTGCTTAGGACCCCAATCGGCAATCAAACTTAATATTCTTCCTAGTCAACGAAGTTAGGGGGTGCTGCAATCCTTGAGAAATTCTCAATACAACGCCTGTAATATCCTGCCAGACCTAAGAAGCTGCGAATCTCTGTATGCGTCTTCGGCTCTTGCCAATTCATGATAGCCTCAATCTTAGCGGGATCCACCTGGATACCACGCTCACTAACCATATGTCCAAGGAATTGGACTTCACGAAGCCAAAATTCACACTTTGAAAATTTGGCGTAGAGCTTCTCATGCTGAAGAAGTTTGAGAATACAACGAAGATGCTTCTCATGGTCAGCTTGATTCCTTGAATAAATAAGAATGTCATCAATGAAGACAATGACAAACTTGTCCAAATAGGGTTTGCAAACGCGATTCATGAGGTCCATGAACGCTGCTAGTGCATTAGTGAGCCCGAAAGGCATCACCAAGAACTCGTAGTGACCATAGCGAGTTCTAAATGCAGTCTTGTGCACATCTTCATCTCTAACCTTCGGCTGATGATAGCCTGACCTTAAGTCAATCTTGGAAAAGTAACTTGCCCCTTGCAGTTGATCGAACAAATCGTCGATCCTGGGCAAAGGATATTTGTTCTTGATTGTAACCTTGTTTAGCTCACGATAATCAATGCACAACCGCATTGATCCATCTTTCTTCTTCACAAACAGAATTGGTGCTCCCCAGGGAGATGAGCTAGGTCTAATAAATCCTTTTGCCAATAAATCATCCAGTTGGGTTCTTAACTCTTTCATCTCAGTTGGGGCTAAACGGCAAGGTGCTCTTGCAACAGGTGCTGCTCCAGGTATAATGTCAATTCTAAACTCCACTTGCCTATCTGGGGGTAAACTAGGTAGTTCTTCAGGAAATACATCAGGGTATTCAGAAATGATAGGGATGTCTTCAATCTTGGGCTTTGGTTCATCAATAGTTACTTGTGCCATGTAGATGACACAACCCTTCTTCATACACTTTGATGCCTTAAGCACAGACACTTACTTAGGCAACCCATACTGAGTATCTCCTTGTATGGTAAGTGGCTCACCATACGGAGTCTTGATCACCACTTGTTTCTTGTCACAAACAATCTGGGCTTGGTTATGAGATAACCAATCCATGCCTATTACTATGTCGAAACCAGCTAATTTCAAAGGAAGTAAGGATAACGGAAAGGAGTGGTTCCTAATGGATATAAAACATCCATCTAGCACAGTTGAGGCAGTTTCTAAGGTACCATCGGCCAACTCTACTTCATATTTCACGCTTAGGGTTTTTAACAGGTAAATTCAACAACTTACAAAACTTATTATCTACAAATGACTTATCCGCACCCGAATCAAATAACACCCTTGCATAAATATCATTTATAAGGAAGGTACCTGTTATCACATTATCATCCTGAACGGCTTCTCGTGCATCCATTCGAAAGACCCTAGCATTGGTCTTTTTCGCTTCTTCAGGCTTTTTGGCATACTTAGGGCAGTTGGACTTGATGTTCCCCTTCTCGTTACAGTTATAGCACGTTGCATCCTTTATCTTCTTGCACTCTATCGTCTTGTGCTCACTTGACTTACAAATCCCACAAGCTCTCGGTTGTGATTGGGATTTTGACTCGTATATGCACCTCCCCAAATGGCGCTTCTTACAGATTTTGCATTTGGGCTTCTCACCCGACTGCTGATCATCCTTTCTAAACCCGGAACTCTTCTTGTGATCAGAGTTCCCTTTGTGTTTCTTGTTGATCGGTGTGAGTTTTCATCCTCACGTTTTCTCTTCACTATATCAGAATTTCTCAGCGATCTCTGCCTGACCGCATCAAGGGTAAGCGATAGTGCCAGATCGGCTACAGATCTAAAGGTAGTCGGTCGAGATGCCTTTACACTGGCTTTGATCTCCGGGGCTAAACCCCCAATGAAACGGGCTATCCGTTTTCGTTCCGGTGTCACCAAATATGGAACCAATCGAGACATGGTATTAAAACTCGTAAGGTACGCCTGACAGTCTAAATTCTTCATAACCAATGTCAGGAATTCGGTCTCGATCTTCTCAACCTCATGTTGAGGGCAGTAATTTTCTTTGATGAGAGTAACGAACTGCTCCCAAGACATGCCATACAAATAGACTTTTCCGGTAGCTTGGATCAGAGACCTCCACCAAGCTAGCGCTTCTCCTTTGAATGACTGAGATACAAACTTCACAACGTCCCTATCAGCGCAACCACTGATATCAACCACCGTGTCCATTTCATCGAGCCAAGTCATACAATCGACGGCTCCTTTCTCCCCTGTGAAGTCTCTAGGCTTGCAGGAGACGAAATACTTATATGTACAGGACTTACCACGTGATTCTTGTTTGAGCTCAATCTTCTTCGACGGAACACTATGCTGATTTGAGGAGTGATGATCGTCATCCCTCCTTGATCCATTATGTTTAGGAGGTGGCTTACTAGGAGCCTCAGAGTGAGTCTTAGGTTTAGAATGGGGTACAGATGAGGTCTTGCTTCGAGTACCACTTGACTCATTAAACTGCCTATCTATGGCTCTGGTAACAGCATTATCAATCAATGCTTGAAGTTCCGCACCAGTTACGTTGATCCTAGTAGTATCACGATTCTCCCTTGGATGACTGTTGACTTCTTCAGACTCAGCCATGTAGCTTGATTGCTACATAAAATGATGACAATGACTTCTTAGAAGTTTATATTAGATTTGTCATCTTATTAACTTATTAACCATGATATTAAAGAACCATGTTGGTTAATTTATTAAGTATTTCATTCAGGATTTTTCATTAATAATCCTTAGTTATAATTAAATATAATAATGGCACAAAAGGCCAAGTCACATGGACATACTCAAATTTTTAAGTCAAGTTCTTATAGGATCGAGGTACTAAGGCTTGAATCATAGTTCATTACCTTTCTTGACAGGGAGTTATAGGCTACAACTGTCTTTTGTCTTATATGACAATGATTATGGCCCGTAGGCATTACATCACAATTGGATGTTTAAATTAATAAAGAAGGAATTGGGATAATCCAATATAAGGATGGCACGTGTGATTTTACGAATCACATTAGCCAGGGATGTTAACAAGTTTTCAGATGTTAACAAGGAATTGAATCTCTTTAAACAGGTTTTACCATCATGGCCAGGTCTTATAATGACATGCAGGCTAGGTTATACCTTTAAGATTCTTATTTAATATTAAAGGCAGATCTTGTAAAAGGAATGACATATTTTGGATTTATTTATTTATTTCATACATATTAAATTTATGCATTTAATAACAAAAATAAAATTTAAATGATAACATGCCACTAAAGTTTAAAAAGAGTACAGATTGCCCTAAACGGGACTTAAACTGAAATAACTTGCCCATGCAGGGGCTAAACAGAAATGACATGCCCACGCAGGGGCTAAACAGAAATGACATGCCCACGCAGGGGCTAACTGGAAAAACAAGTCCTCGCAGGGACTGAATACAGAAATAGATGTCCACGCAGGGACTTGATTGAACATTACAGGAATACAAATAAACAAATAAAGGATTTAATGATCCTTTTTGCTCTTCCCCTTGATTAAGCTTGCCAAACCTTTAAGAAATCCCCGGTTGTTTCTACACTCTTCCCGAACCTCTTGCTCCACCTGACTCAACCTTTGAAGAATCTCCTGCTGCTGCGGTGGCGATAACAGTGGTGGCTGCGGCGGCTGCTGATGCTGCAGAGGTTGAGGAGGTGGCGGGTATTGGTACCCATAGGGTGGGTACCTAGTCTGATACGGGACTCCAAAGGGCCCCTCGGGATGATGAGCATTATAGTTTGTTGCCGCAAGGTATGGGTCAACTTCGGCGTAGTTGTAGTTAGTATGGGCCGGCTGCTCGAAAGGGTTATACGCCGCTACACCGGCGTATGTAGGAATTGGGTTATCATAACCCACTGGTGGCGGTGCGACTGGCGCAGACTCCACCTCTAAAACAGGGTTAGAAGGCCCACCCATTTGTGGGTCTTCATATAGTGGCGGGTAATGACTGCCACTTGAATGCTGAGGGGTGCTGATACGGACTCCCCCTCGCACGGACATCCGTGCGGTTGATCTCCTACGCCTCGGTGGCTCCGGAGGCTGTTGCTGCACTGGTGGTGGTGGCGGTGGAGTAACCGCTACAAAGCGCGAATCCTCCGAGGGATCCTGCTTGTCACACCCCGGATTTCCACGTATTACCGGTGGGCCCGGTAGGGGAGTATCGTGACGTGGTTGGTAACATAATAGTCAAACAACACAATATTTAAATGCACAGCGGAAGCAAAGTATAGATTCATTTCAACCAAACGATATTGTAATATTAAGTATCACAAATAGTTGAATATAAATCCACAGGTAGATTAAAATAAAAGGAAATAATGTTCAACAGTCTATGACATCCAAGCTTGCGAGACTTATTGTGGATGCTAGGAGAGAAGCCAGCCTATTACGCGTAGTACCTGCACTTAACCTTTTTGAGAAAATACGTCAGTTTACACTGGTAAATACAATCAACTGACTCATTTTGAAAAGAGTTTAAGAAAATGCATTTAAGGCACAAGGCACAAAGAATATTTTATAACTTGGGATAATTATTTGAATATAATACTTGTAAAGGATTTACATGTTTCTTATGCGTTTAGTAGCCCGGGTCGAGCCGGGTTAAAGATCAATAGACACACCACATTATGTATATGAGACACCGACGGGCGTACGCCTACGCCCCGTGCTTAGGTCGTGGCCATTTCGTAAAATGATGCCAGGGATATCCGGGACATGGTCATTAACCCCCCAAAGGCTTTAAATAAACAAAACAATTTAAACGAGACATCTCAATACTTTAACCATCATACAATTAAAGATTCAATGTCCGACCAAGCGGTATTTTATATACCGTACCCCAAGCCCGTATAGGGAAAATAAGTTAAGAGTATTTACCTGAGCAAGTATAAATCAAAGTCAGCGAGTGCAAGTATCTTTTACCGAGTCTCCTATTCTGGAACGAAGGTTTATAATAACCTATTAGAATCCTAACGGGTCTTCAGTTAAGCTTAAGCTTAGACCGGTTAGTTTTAAAGATACGGTTCGTACGCACGATTAAGCGAAGACCGGATAGAATGTGATTTAGACCCGACAAGTTTGAAGACTTGCTTAATATGGGTATATTATACACATTCTGGATTTTGAGATAAAACCGATAAGGTTTGACCCGTTTCGGCTAATTTATGTAAACTAGTTACATAAACCGAACCGAACGCGCATGAAGCGTAACGGGTAACCATAAGAGTCCTAAACAGGTTTCCTAAGTTAACATGCCTTAAATATGTTGTGATATCAGTATGATACCTTCCATTATGCCCAAAACGTGTTTAATCTCATATTAAGCCCCGTAGGGGTATTTTGGTCATTTTAAAGATTATAAAAGGGATTAATTAAGCTTCTGTGATCCGGGTCTGATTTTATCAGTAAAACAACTTAACTTAACAGGTTATATCCGTTGGTGTTAAGTCTTAGGTGGCAAAATGGTTTTAAACCCTTACTATGCGTTTAATACGCGTATAACGCCGTTTTAAGCGACGTACGGGTTAAAATAGGATTCTGAGTTTTCTGATCAGTTAAACAGGTTCAAAACACTTCATTTATTATTTAAAATCAGTAGCAATTGGATTGGCATCAAAAGGATTTGTAAAACTCATTTTATGGCTTAAAAGGGCATATTCGGTATTTACCGAATTAAGGCGATAATCCTATCTTATGATCAGTTTAAAAATAATTAAAAATCTTCAAAAATCCCAAAATATTATATTACATCAGTGGGTAAAAGGTTTGGTGTCAAAAATTGGGTTTAGATAGGCTTTACGCTAATGACGCCGTTTAATTACTAAGAAGCATTCTAATTACGTCATTAAGCATAACTCCTAATCTAGACCTCCAACTGATGTGAAAATTTAGGGACATGTTTTATAATTAGTAACAAAGATTATTGTACTTTCACATTTCCAAAATTCTCGTTGTATGGTCATAAGGGCATTATGGTCAATATTTAAGCACTTAACGGAAACGTCGGACAATTAAGGATTTAAGTGGTATAAACGCAGAGGGTTATACACACATGTAACTAGGTCCTAATGGAACTTTAAGGCATGTCTAAACCTATCAAAACCGGGTCAGAACCGAAGTCAAAGCAGAAAGTCAAACTATGCGCCTTTCGGCTCCGAATCGGTTCAAAACAGAAAGTTGTCGAATCAAACAAGCTTAGACAAGTTATTATACTTATTGTCAAGTTATATGAATGATAAAACAGGTTACACTTATTTTATATCACTAATTACGCGTTTAATGGTTCTGTTGACTTTTTCTAATTACCGTTGACTCGACAAACGACCTACTTAGATCGGGAATCAGAGGGTGCCCTTTTAAGGGTTAATTGCCCACATAACTTTCATTTTGGAAAAACTCTGGACCGTTTGTGTTTTATCGTTAAGTCAAACCGTAATTACGACGGTTTGACTTTTAAGCTATATACTAATCAAAACTTAATTAAGAAGGGTCACGGGTACTTACACGTGTCTAATGGATGATTAGGAAGGTCGTGTGTCTGCTGTTGTGCTCCTCAAATGATCAGAAGTTGAAGTGTGGTTGCATGTTGCAACATAAGCCTTATATAGTGACTTTGATCTTCCTAGATTGTTGCCAAATGAGTCTACAATTGATCATGGATCTTTACATGTGTCCTCTATAGTCTAAATACCATCTTAGGCAGCCCATAGTATCAAAGAAATGCATGTAAGTCGGTTAAAACATCAACAGACAGCTGTTTGTTAGTTTCTGTCGCTGGTACCTGTCACGCGGCCCGCGTAAAGGTCTTCATGACCTTACGCGGCCCGCCTTAGCCTCCGGATCAGGTTACAATTGTTTCCTTTATTGCATTTTTGGTCCTTGGTCCCCCGAAAGGTCGCTTTCTCATTGTTTCTTGCATTCTAAGCCTTTATATTTGACATATGGGGGATTTAAGGCTTATACCATCTTTTTCAAGTCCTCGGGTAACTTTGTGATCACCCGAAAAGCCCAAATTTTCAATGTTGACGATTCTAACCCTCACACACGAATTTTATCATAACTTTCTCATACGATAACGAAACTTGGTGAAATTTTTATGGTGCATTCTAGTGAGCATAATTAATCGTTACAAGGCTTCGGGTTTGCTAAAAGGTCACTCAGAGGTATATCTTAACATGTTGACACATTTAACCCCTGTAGTTTGTAATCTCTCACTTTTTTTCACAATTCGCTTCGTATGATCCATGATCCATTCGTTTAAGGTTATAAACATCATGTAGGGTTATTGTAAAGTATATTTATTCATTGTTGACACTTTGAACCCTTATATTTACATAGTTTCATTGTTTGTCAACTTTAGTCCTTCAAGAACATTCTTTCACACGTTCAAACCTATGACACGTGTCAACACATCATAGGACGTAAATTTTCGAGGTGTTACATCCTCACCCCCTTAAAAGAAATCTCTACCTCGAGATTTACTGAAATAGATAAGGGTACTTTTCTTTCATCGTGGACTCAACCTCCCACGTATACTCGGGACCTCTACGGGCATCCCATTTGACCTTTACAATCGGTACATGCTTCCTTCGAAGCTTCTTAACCTGTCGATCCTCGATCGACAATGGTTTTTCCACAAATTTCAAGCTCTCATCTATATGCACATCTGGATGTGGTATGACCAGTGATTCATCAGCGAAACACTTTTTCAGATTGCAGATGTGAAATACATTGTGAATTCCACTGAGCTCTTCTGGTAAGTTTAGCTTATAGGAAACTGACCCGACACGTTCGATAACCTCGAAAGGTCCTATGTATCTCGGGCTTAGCTTGCCTTTCTTACCAAATCGCATCACTCCTTTCCAGGGTGATACTTTAAGCAAAACTTTATCACCTACCTCGAAGTTAAAAGCTTTACGCTTTGGATCAGCGTAACTCTTCTGCCTATCTCGGGCAGCTTTGAGACTGTCACGAATCTGGACAATCTTGTCCGTCGTTTCGAACACTATCTCTGGTCCCGGTAATTGGACATCTCCAACTTCCGCCCAACAAACCGGCGTTCTACACTTTCTACCGTATAAGGCCTCGAAAGGCGCAGCCTTTATGCTGGTGTGGTAGCTATTGTTGTAGGAGAACTCAATTAGTGGTAGGTGGTTATCCCAACTACCACCCAAATCAATCATGCATGCTTGAAGCATGTCTTCCAACGTTTGAATAGTACGCTCACTCTAAGCGTCTGTCTGTGGATGGTAAGCCGTACTAAAATTCAAACGCGTGCCCAAAGATTGTTGGAAGCTTTTCCAAAAGTGTGACGTGTATCTAGTATCTCGGTCAGAGATAATAGACACAGGTATGCCATGTAAGGCTACAATCTTATCCACGTACAGTTGGGCTAACATATCGGAGCTATAAGTCTCCTTGATGGGTAAGAAATGTGCTGACTTAGTCAGTCTATCAACGATCACCCATATAGTGTCATTTCCCTTCCTCGTCTTAGGTAACTTGGTAATAAAATCCATAGTTACCATCTCCCATTTCCAAGTGGGAAGTTCAGGCTGTTGTAGCAACCCTGACGACTTTTGATGTTCAGCTTTTACTTGCGCACAAGTCAAACATTTAGCTACATAGGTGGCTACAGACTTCTTCAAGCCTATCCACCAATAATTTGCCCTTAGATCCTGGTACATTTTATCGGCTCCAGGATGAATGGAGTATTTGGAACTATGGGCTTCCTGGAGGATGACATCTCGAAGTCCTCCATAAATTGGAACCCATATCCGTCCATTTAATCTTAGAATTCCGTCCTTGCTAAGAGTTAACTGCTCCTCGGTTACCCCTAGCTTTTCGTTAGGATAGTTAGCTTCCAACACAGCTTCCTTCTGTGCAGCTAACAACCTTTCAATCAAATTGTTCTTTATTTCCATGCTCTTGGCATTGATTCGAATGGGTTTCACCTTCTCCTTTCGACTCAAGGCATCGGCGACTACATTCGCCTTGTCGGGATGGTATCTTATTTCATAATCGTAATCATTCAGAGTTTCCATCCAACGGCGTTGCCTCATGTTTAAGTCCTTCTGATTGAACAGATGTTGAAGGCTCTTGTGATCAGAATAGATCACACATTTGATTCCATATAAGTAGTGCCTCCAAAGTTTTAGTGCGAATACAACGGCACCCAACTCCAAGTCATGGGTGGTGTAATTCTTTTCGTGCACCTTTAACTGGCGTGAAGCATAGGCAATGACTTTGCCTTTCTGCATAAGCACACATCCCATCCCGGTGTGTGACGCATCACAATAAACTACAAACTCCTTGATTCCATCAGGCAATGTTAGTACTGGAGCATTGCTCAACTTTTGTTTCAGAATATCGAAGGATTCCTGCTGCTTAGGACCCCAGTCAAACTTAATCTTCTTACGCGTTAGCGAAGTCAGGGGTGCAGCAATCCTTGAGAAGTTTTCAATGAATCGCCTATAGTATCCTGCCAAACCTAGGAAGCTACGAATTTCTGTAGGCGTCTTTGGCTCATGCCAATTCATGACAGCTTCAACTTTAGCGGGATCTACTTGGATACCACGCTCACTGACAACATGTCCAACCTAGAGCTTTTCTTTATGAAGTAGTTCCAGAATGCAGTGAAGATGCTTCTTGTGGTCAGCTTGGTTCTTCGAGTAGATAAGGATATCATCGATGAAAACGATGACGAATTTATCCATGTAAGGCTTACAGACGCGATTCATGAGATCCATAAATGCGGCCGGTGCATTAGTGAGCCCAAAAGGCATCACTAGGAACTCGTAATGACCATAACGAGTCCTCAATGCTGTTTTGTGCACGTCTTCATCTCTAACCTTCAATTGATGATAGCCTGACCTCAAGTCAATCTTCGAGAAGAAACTTGCCCCTTGAAGTTGATCGAACAGATCGTCGATTCTGGGCAAAGGATACCTATTCTTGATGGTGACCTTATTAAGCTCACGATAGTCGATGCACAGACGCATCGATCCATCCTTCTTCTTGACAAATAAAACTGGTGCTCCCCAAGGAGACGAGCTAGGTTTGATGAAACCTTTGGCTAGCAAATCATCTAGCTGCGTTCTCAATTCCTTCATCTCTGTTGGTGCCAACCTATAAGGCGCCCTTGCAACTGGTGCTGATCCAGGAATAATGTCAATTCTGAATTCTACTTGCCTATCTGGTGGCAAACCAGGTAGTTCTTCCGGAAAAACTTCGGGGTATTCATAAATGACGGGGATATCCCCAATCTTGGGCTTCGGCTCATCAATAATCACTTGTGCCATGTAGATGACACAACCTTCTTCAAACACTTAGAGTCCTTGAGCATAGACATTTTCTCAGGCAGCCCATACTGGGTATCTCCCTGGATAGTAAGTGATTCACCAGACTGAGTCTTGATCACCACTTGCTTTTTATTGCAAATAATCTGGGCCTGGTTATGAGATAACCAGTCCATACCCAAAACTATGTCGAAACCGGCTAGTTTCAAAGGAAGTAGGGACAAAGGAAAAGAGTGGTTCTTAATGGATATGAAACATCCATCTAATAAGGTTGAGGCGGTTTCTAAAGTGCCATCTGCTAGTTCCACCTCATACTTCACACTTAAGGTCTTAACAAGTAATTTCAACAATTCACAAAACTTATTATCTACGAATGACTTATCAACGCCTGAATCAAATAACACTCTCGCATAAACATCATTTACGAGAAAGGTACCTGTTATCACATTGTCGTCCTTGACGGCTTCCTTAGCATCCATCCTGAAGACCCTAGCATTGGTCTTCTTAGCCTCTTCGGGCTTCTTGGCGTATTTTGGGCAATTGGTCTTGATGTGCCCCTTTTCATTGCAACCGTAGCAGGTCGCATCCTTCATCTTTATGCAATCCAAGGTCTTGTGTTCCTTGGACTTGCATAACCCACATGCAAAAGTTTTCGATTGTGAATTCGAATTCGATTCATACCTGCACTTCCCGAAGTGCTGTCTCTTGCAGATTTTACATCTGGGTTTTTCACCCGACTGCTGACCATCCTTCCTAAATCCTGACCCCTTCTTATGGTCATTGTTTCCCTTATGCTTCTTGTCTGAACGTCGTGAGTTGTCATCCTCACGCTTCCTCTTTTCGGTATCAGTGTTCCTCTGCGATTTATGCCTGACCGCATCCAAGGTAAGAGACAATGATATGTCCGCTGCGGACCGAAAAGTAGCTAGTCTGGAGGCCTTCACACTTGCATTGATCTCCGGGGCCAAACCCCCAATGAATCGGGCTATACGTTTGGGTTCCGGAGTTACCAAATATGGAACCAACCTTGACAAGGTGTTGAAACTGGTAAGGTAGGCCTGACAGTCTAGGTTTCTCATGATCAGCGACAAGAAGTCAGCTTCAATTTTCTCAACCTCATGCTGAGGGCAGTAGTTTTCCTTAATCAGTGACATGAACTGTTCCCAGGTCATATTGTACAACGGGACTTTCCCCGTAGCTTGGCTCAAAGATCTCCACCAATCTAATGCTTCTCCCTTAAAAGACTGAGACACGAATTTCACAATATCCCTATTATTGCAACCACTGATATCCACAACCGTATCCATCTCGTCCAACCAAGTCATGCAATCTACTGCTCCTTTTTCCCCAGTGAAATCCCGGGGTTTGCACGAAACGAAGTACTTATAGGAGCAACCCTTATTACGAGGTTCTTGATTCTGTACGACTCTTTGGGATGGAGCACTCCTCTGGTTTGATGAGTGGTGAGAATTACTGTTGTGGGCAGTGTGGGTCCTGGAGGGTGTTCTAGAGTGTGGTGCAGATTGGGTCCTTACATGGGTACCACTGGATTCATGGAGCTGTCTATCCATAGCTCGATTAACGGCATTATCTATCATTGCCTGTAATTCTGCACCCGCTACATTTACTCGGGCATTGTCATGCTCTCTCCTTGGGTGACTGTTGATCTCGTTTGAGTCGGCCATGTAGCTTGAACTGTTACATATTGACAATAATTTATTGGTGAGTTTATTATAGAATTGTCTTTTATGGCAATTTTATTAACCGTGGTAAACATAGACCATATATGGTTAATTTATTACTCACATTTATTTAGGATTTCTATTATAATTTATCCTAATTATAAAACAATAACAGTTTTATTAGCACATAAGGCCTAGTCACAGGGACAAATTTTAAATTACAAGCCATGATTTCAGAGAATCAAAGCATGAAGGTTTGAACAAAGTTCATTACCTTTATCAGACAAGGTCACAGACTATTACTGTCTTTTGTCTCATATGAAAATGAGAAGGGCCCGCAGGCATTATATTACCAATGGATGGTAAAGAGAACTGATCATCTTTATTGATGATTTAAACCCATGATCTATAGATCATTAGTTTAGGTTAGGAATCTTTTGAAGAATCCTATTATAAGCATGATGTGTGTGATTTTAATGGATCACAACTGCCAGGAGCGTTAACATGTTTTCAGATGTTAACAGGGATTTGAATCTTTTTAACGGGTTTTACCATCTTGGCCAGGTCTTAAAATGACATGCAGGCTAGGTTATACCTTTAAGATCCTTAATTAAAAATTAAAATAGGCAAATAGATTTTAAAAGGAATGATTCCGATTTATTTATTTCATATATAATTTAATTATGCATAACATAGCAAAGATGAAATTTATAAACTTTCATTCCATTAAAATTTAAAAGTAGTACACTTTGCCCTAAACGGGACTTTTCACAGAAACACTCGCCCACGCAGGAGCTATACTGATAATACAAGTCCTCGCAGGGACTGTTTACAAAAACAAATATCCACGCAGGGACTAACAGAGACAAGTCCATGTAGGGACTAAGTACAAAGATAGATGTCCACGCAGGGACTACATACATACTTTAAAGAAATGTCCACACAGGGACTTGATTTAAACTAGGAAATACAATAATACATATTGGGATTTAACGATCCCGTTTCTTCTTTCCTTTTAGCAAACTTGCTAATCCACTCATGAATCCTTGATTCTTCCTACGTTCTCTCTGGAAGTCTCGTTCAACCCTTTCCAGCCTTTGACGGAGATCCTCCTGCTCTGGTAGGGAAAACCGTGGTTGCAGGTGCTGTAGTGGTGGTTGAGCAGGTGCTTGATACCCATGAGTTGGGTATCCCATTCCCCAAGGGGTTCCATATGGTCCCTCAGGATTATGGGGAAGGTAATTTGATGCCACTTGGTAAGGATCCTCAGTATAGTTATAGTTATGGTATGCTGGCGGTCCGTATGGGTTGTAAGCTGCTGGAGCAGTATAAGCAGGGATAGGGTTGCCAAAACCCGATGGTGACGGTGCAATAGGTGCCGAATTCACCTCTGATACTGGAACTGAAGGTCCACCCATTTGTGGGTCTTCATATATTGGCGGGTAGTGGCTGCCACTAGAGTGTTGAGGGGTGCTGAAATGAAAATCCCCTCCCCGTGCTGACATCCGTGCGCCAGTCCTCCTACGTCTTGGTGGTTCTGGAGGCGCTAGATTAACTGGCGGCGGTGGAGGTGGTGGCGTGACTGCCACGAAACGTGGGTCCCCAGAGGGATCCTGTTGTTGCTGTTGCTGCTGCTGGTGAGGCGATGAATGGTGAGATGGTGTAAAGTACCACTCACACTGGTCGAACCGTGCCTGGTGACTATCCGGACCTTGGTATGGTGATCCGTGAAAAGATGAACCATCAGAGATCTCAACAGGATGGTTCGAGGTTCCGGTTGCAGGCTCGACGGGATCTGTATCCTCGTCCATGTCCATCGCTTGATCACCGGAAAAGTGATCCTCCGGTCCTAGTAGGTTAAAGCCCACTTGTTCTGGTAGGTAGTCCGCCGGGTTAAACTGGCCCCGAAAGACAGGAGTAGGGTCGTCGAACGAACGGTGCGATAAGGATCGCTGTAGGGGTATGTATGAAGGTTGCGGGTTGTTGGGCTCATTCTCCGACTAAGGCCCATAGGAGTGATGATATGGAGGCGTTGAGCTATACAACGTAGATCGTCTGGCAGGGTCCTCATAAGTCCTCCAAGGTTCTCGCGGATCTGCACTCCTTGTAGAAGAAGGAGTTCGCCGGTGCGAAGGCCCGGCCTCGTGATCGTTAGGGGCGCTGATTGGCCCTTTTCCTCTTTCTCCTCGCCTGAATCTTGGCGGCATTGATAAACCTGACAATATAAACAAAGGTAACAACAAGGAGAAATAAAGGACAAAGTTAAAATTAAAATAAAAACATTTTGGATTATTCCTAAGTTCTTTGTCTAGACTCGAAGATTTAGGAATGTGCAATTGTGTCATTGAGATTAAACACAAAAGGCTAGTGTTTAATTCACTCAATGTTGGCTCTGATACCAACCTGCCACACCCCGGATTTCCACGTATTACCGGTGGGCCCGGTAGGGGAGTATCGTGACGTGGTTGGTAACATAATAGTCAAACAACACAATATTTAAATGCACAGCGGAAGCAAAGTATAGATTCATTTCAACCAAACGATATTGTAATATTAAGTATCACAAATAGTTGAATATAAATCCACAGGTAGATCAAAATAAAAGGAAACAATGTTCAACAGTCTATGACATCCAAGCTTGCGAGACTTATTGTGGATGCTAGGAGAGAAGCCATCCTATTACGCGTAGTACCTGCACTTAACCTTTTTGAGAAAATACGTCAGTTTACACTGGTAAATACAATCAACTGACTCATTTTGAAAAGAGTTTAAGAAAATGCATTTAAGGCACAAGGCACAAAGAATATTTTATAACTTGGGATAATTATTTGAATATAATACTTGTAAAGGATTTACATGTTTCTTATGCGTTCAGTAGCCCGGGTCGATCCGGGTTAAAGATCAATAGACACACCACATTATGTATATGAGACACCGACGGGCGTACGCCTACGCCCCGTGCTTAGGTCGTGGCCATTTCGTAAAATGATGCCAGGGGTATCCGGGACATGGTCATTAACCCCCCAAAGGCTTTAAATAAACAAAACAATTTAAACGAGACATCTCAATACTTTAACCATCATACAATTAAAGATTCAATGTCCGACCAAGCGGTATTTATATACCGTACCCCAAGCCCGTATAGGGAAAATAAGTTAAGAGTATTTACCTGAGCAAGTATAAATCAAAGTCAGCGAGTGCAAGTATCTTTTACCGGGTCTCCTATTCAGGAACGAAGGTTTATAATAACCTATTAGAATCCTAACGGGTCTTCAGTTAAGCTTAAGCTTAGACCGGTTAGTTTTAAAGATACGGTTCGTACGCACGATTAAGCGAAGACCGGATAGAATGTGATTTAGACCCGACAAGTTTGAAGACTTGCTTAATATGGGTATATTATACACATTCTGGATTTTGAGATAAAACCGATAAGGTTTGACCCGTTTCGGCTAATTTATGTAAACTAGTTACATAAACCGAACCGAACGCGCATGAAGCGTAACGGGTAACCATAAGAGTCCTAAACAGGTTTCCTAAGTTAACATGCCTTAAATATGTTGTGATATCAGTATGATACCTTCCATTATGCCCAAAACGTGTTTAATCTCATATTAAGCCCCGTAGGGGTATTTTGGTCATTTTAAAGATTATAAAAGGGATTAATTAAGCTTCTGTGATCCGGGTCTGATTTTATCAGTAAAACAACTTAACTTAACAGGTTATATCCGTTGGTGTTAAGTCTTAGGTGGCAAAATGGTTTTAAACCCTTACTATGCGTTTAATACGCGTATAACGCCGTTTTAAGCGACGTACGGGTTAAAATAGGATTCTGAGTTTTCTGATCAGTTAAACAGGTTCAAAACACTTCATTTATTATTTAAAATCAGTAGCAATTGGATTGGCATCAAAAGGATTTGTAAAACTCATTTTATGGCTTAAAAGGGCATATTCGGTATTTACCGAATTAAGGCGATAATCCTATCTTATGATCAGTTTAAAAATAATTAAAAATCTTCAAAAATCCCAAAATATTATATTACATCAGTGGGTAAAAGGTTTGGTGTCAAAAATTGGGTTTAGATAGGCTTTACGCTAATGACGCCGTTTAATTACTAAGAAGCATTCTAATTACGTCATTAAGCATAACTCCTAATCTAGACCTCCAACTGATGTGAAAATTTAGGGACATGTTTTATAATTAGTAACAAAGATTATTGTACTTTCACATTTCCAAAATTCTCGTTGTATGGTCATAAGGGCATTATGGTCAATATTTAAGCACTTAACGGAAACGTCGGACAATTAAGGATTTAAGTGGTATAAACGCAGAGGGTTATACACACATGTAACTAGGTCCTAATGGAACTTTAAGGCATGTCTAAACCTATCAAAACCGGGTCAGAACCGAAGTCAAAGCAGAAAGTCAAACTATGCGCCTTTCGGCTCCGAATCGGTTCAAAACAGAAAGTTGTCGAATCAAACAAGCTTAGACAAGTTATTATACTTATTGTCAAGTTATATGAATGATAAAACAGGTTACACTTATTTTATATCACTAATTACGCGTTTAATGGTTCTGTTGACTTTTTCTAATTACCGTTGACTCGACAAACGACCTACTTAGATCGGGAATCAGAGGGTGCCCTTTTAAGGGTTAATTGCCCACATAACTTTCATTTTGGAAAAACTCTGGACCGTTTGTGTTTTATCGTTAAGTCAAACCGTAATTACGACGGTTTGACTTTTAAGCTATATACTAATCAAAACTTAATTAAGAAGGGTCACGGGTACTTACACGTGTCTAATGGATGATTAGGAAGGTCGTGTGTCTGCTGTTGTGCTCCTCAAATGATCAGAAGTTGAAGTGTGGTTGCATGTTGCAACATAAGCCTTATATAGTGACTTTGATCTTCCTAGATTGTTGCCAAATGAGTCTACAATTGATCATGGATCTTTACATGTGTCCTCTATAGTCTAAATACCATCTTAGGCAGCCCATGGTATCAAAGAAATGCATGTAAGTCGGTTAAAACATCAACAGACAGCTGTCTGTTAGTTTCTGTCGCTGGTACCTGTCACGCGGCCCGCGTAAAAGTCTTCATGACCTTACGCGGCCCGCCTTAGCCTCCGGATCAGGTTACAATTGTTTCCTTTATTGCATTTTTGGTCCTTGGTCCCCCGAAAGGTCGCTTTCTCATGGTTTCTTGCATTCTAAGCCTTTATATTTGACATATGGGGGCTTTAAGGCTTATACCATCTTTGTCAAGTCCTCGGGTAACTTTGTGATCACCCGAAAAGCCCAAATTTTCAATGTTGACGATTCTAACCCTCACACACGAATTTTATCATAACTTTCTCATACGGTAACGAAACTTGGTGAAATTTTTATGGTGCATTCTAGTGAGCATAATTAATCGTTACAAGGCTTCGGGTTTGCTAAAAGGTCACTCAGAGGTATATCTTAACATGTTGACACATTTAACCCCTGTAGTTTGTAATCTCTCACTTTTTTTCACAATTCGCTTCGTATGATCCATGATCCATTCGTTTAAGGTTATAAACATCATGTAGGGTTATTTTAAAGTATATTTATTCATTGTTGACACTTTGAACCCTTATATTTACATAGTTTCATTGTTTGTCAACTTTAGTCCTTCAAGAACATTCTTTCACACGTTCAAACCTATGACATGTGTCAACACATCATAGGACGTAAATTTTCGAGGTGTTACACTGTTGCTGTGGTGATGAGTGATAACTGGGAGTAAACACCCAGTCGTATTGGGCAAATCTTGCCTGATAGCTGTCGGGACCACTATAAGGTGATCCAAGAAAGGGTGACCCATCTGAAATCTCGATGGGGAGAGTAAGCGTTCTGGTTGGCGGCTCGGCAGGTTCTGGATCCTCTTCCATGTCCATGGATGTACCAGCCCAGCGTAACCGCACCATGATATTGTCCGCTTTGGCAGCCAGCACGCCCCCGGCGTCTGCCCCTCACGGTTTTCAAAACGCGTCATGATGGTGAAGGTATCCAGCTCCTTATAAGGAAGCCTTTGTTCCCCTTCACAACCGATGTGGGATGTCACAATACACCACCCTTAAGGGGTCCAGCGTCCTCGCAGGACCTGGCACCACCAGTCCGGCCCTGGCTCTGATACCATCTGTAACAGCCCAGCGTAACCGCACCATGATATTGTCCACTTTAGCGGCCAGCACGCCCCCGGCGTCCGCCCCTCACGGTTTTCAAAACGCGTCATGATGGTGAAGGTATCCAGCTCCTTATAAGGAAGCCTTTGTTCCCCTTCACAACCGATGTGGGATGTCACAATATCCTAATTTGAGACGTTAATATGGATCTGAATCTAATTATGGAACTACTATCTTGGCCCGATCTTAAAATGACACGTGGCTAGGTCTTGTCCTTTTTAGATTTTTGCCATTTTAATATAATGGTAGATCTTATAAAAGGAATGTTATTTTTCATTTATTTCATATTTCATATTTAGGATGAAAATTTAAATTTAGTCATTCCACTATAAAATTAAAAAGTTCGGGTTTGCCCTAAACGGGACTTGAAAGGAATAATGTTGTCCTCGAAGGGACTGAAAGATAAATATGTCCTTATAAGGACTATTAAGGAAACGATCTTCAGCAAAAGGAGTTTCTTCTTTATTTTATTTCTGAATGCTTTCTCCTTGGTTGCACGTTTCATCCTGGCCGCGGTACGAAGCTCAGCATTTCAAGCTCCGGGTGTGGAGAATTCCTATTACGGCTTCTTCGCTTGGCGACATATGAAAAGTATATAGAATTGAAAGCAATAATTTTCAGATTAGGGTTGAGAGTATTCCTATGTTAAGCCTAGACTCAGAAGGTCTAAGGAATGTGCTACTGTGTCATTGAGATTAAACACAAAAGGCTAGTGTTTAATTCACTCAATGTTGGCTCTGATACCAACCTGTCACACCCCGATATTTCCACGTATTACCGGTGGGCCCGGTGGGGAGTATCGTGACGTAGTTGATATCATCATAGTCAAACAACACAATTTAAATGCACAGCGGAAGTCTTGAAATATAAAATATTATTACAAACACAAATGTCTGATAATATAAAAGTATTCCGTACAGACTAGCTTGTAATAATCCACAGGCGAATCAAAAATAACAAAAGAAGTTATCAGACTAATAGCTTTTGTGAAGGAGTTGCAAAGTCCTCATCTAACAAGTCCTGAGCAGCTTCCAGCCTATTACGTACTTGTACCTGTCACTTAGACTTTGGAAAATACGTCAGTTTTCACTGGTAAATACACTCAACCGACTCATTTGAAAATGTTTATGAAAATTGGTTTAGGTGCACAAGGCACGAAAATATTTTGACGCTTGATTAAAATGCACAAGGCAAAATTAATCTTTTATACTTAGGACAAACTATATCTCATGTTATCAGTTTTACATAATTCTTGCTATTTAAGACAGGAGCTAGCTCAGGTAAATACTCTTAACTTATTTTCCCTATTACGGGCTTGGGATACGGTAATATAAATACCGCATGGTCAGGTATGGGATTCAAAGACCAATAAGTCGGGAAATCCAAATAACCTGTTTTAGTTCGTATTGCTTGACTGAAACATTGGGGATTAATGCGACCGTGTCCTGGATATCCTTGACTCATTAATTGCAATGGCTACGACCTAAGCACGGGGTGTAGGCATACACCTGACAGATGCAATATGCTTATTAATTAATTATACCCAATATGGGATTCCCAATAAGGGAATAAGGGGTGTGTCGGTTAATCTTGAACCGGCATAGAACCGGGCCCCGTATGTAGAGCAAGTTATGTAAAACTGATAACATGAGATATAGTTTGTCCTAAGTATAAAAGATTAATTTTGCCTTGTGCATTTTAATCAAGCGTCAAAATATTTTCGTGCCTTGTGCACCTAAACCAATTTTCATAAACATTTTCAAATGAGTCGGTTGAGTGTATTTACCAGTGAAAACTGACGTATTTTCCAAAGTCTAAGTGACAGGTACAAGTACGTAATAGGCTGGAAGCTGCTCAGGACTTGTTAGATGAGGACTTTGCAACTCCTTCACAAAAGCCATTAGTCTGATAACTTCTTTTGTTATTTTTGATCCGCCTGTGGATTATTACAAGCTAGTCTGTACGGAATACTTTTATATTATCAGACATTTGTGTTTGTAATAATATTTTATATTTCAAGACTTCCGATGTGCATTTAAATTGTGTTGTTTGACTGTGATGATATCAACTACGTCACGATACTCCCCACCGGGCCCACCGGTAATACGTGGAAATATCGGGGTGTGACAATGGAGAAATGGTCCTCCGGTCCCAACGGGTTATAACCCATTGGCTCTTCAATTTCGTTTGCCGGGTTGAACCGGCTTTGGAAGTAGGGTGTTGGGCCGTTAAAGGAATGGTGTGAGTTGGGGCTTTGAAGGGGTATAAAAGAGTGATGTGAATTATGGGGCTCGTTCTCCGACTGAGGCCCGTAAGAATTTAGGTAAGAAGGTGAGGAGCTCAGCGAGACTGAACGCCTCGCGGGTTCTAAAGAGTTCCTCCAGATTTCCTGAGGACTTTTGCTTAAAGAGTCTGATGGAGTTCGCCGGTGTGATGGCCCGGCCTCGTGATCGTTGGGGGCAATGAGTGGCCCCTTGCCTCTACCTCTTCCTCGCATTCTTGGCGGCATTCTTTTTGAACCTGTCAAAACAAACAAAGGACACAACAAAGAAAAATAAAGGACAAAATTAAATGAAACAAATTTGGATTAGTCCTAAGTTCTTTGTCTAGACTCGAAAGTCGAGGAATGTGCAAACTGTGTTATTGAGATTAAACACAAAAGGCTAGTGTTTAATTCACTCAATGTTGGCTCTGATACCAACCTGTCACACCCCGATATTTTCACGTATTGCCGGTGGGCCCGGTGGGGAGTATTGTGACGTAGTTGATATCATAGACAATTTATATTATCCAGTTTAATACACAGCGGAAGTCGAAAGGTAAAAATCATTACAAACCGAATAAAAAGTAATATCAAGTATATTACAAAACGGTTGTAAGGATCCACAGGCGGATCAAAGTTCAAAAGATCATTGTTCAACAGATTTAATAACATCTAAGCTTGCAAGACTCTTTATTGATGCTAGGAGTAGCCAGCCTATTCCGTGTGGTACCTGCACTTAGCCTTTTTGGAAAATACGTCAGTTTACACTGGTAAATACAATTAACCGACTCATTTTGAAAATGTTTAAGAAAATTGATTTGAATGCACAAGGCACAAAATAATCTTTTATAACTTGGGATAATTATTTATATATAAACTTGTAAAAGAATTACATGTTTGTTATACGTTCAGTAGCCCGGGCTGAATACCGGGTTAAAGATTAATAGACACACCACATGATATAGTCCCGCGTCGAGTTATTCTCGAACAAGCGGTTATACCTTTTTATATATATATGCACCGTCAGGTGTATGCCTACACCCCGTGCTTAGGTCGTGGCCATTTCAATGAATGATGCCAAGGATATCCGGGACATGGTCATTAACCCCCCAAAGGCTTTAAGCAAACAAAACAGACTAAACGGGTCATCTCAATAAATTAACCTTCATATGATTAACAATTCAATGCCCGACCAAGCGGTATTTTATATACCGTACCCCAAGCCCGTATAAGGGAAAATAAGTTAAAACTATTTACCTGAGCAAGTATATATCACAATCAGCGAGTGCAAGTATCTTTTACTGGTCTCCTAATCTGGAACGAAGGTTTTAATAACCTATTAGATTCCTAACGGGTCTTAATTAAGTCTAAACTTTGACCGGTTAGTTTTAAAGGAAGATATACGGTTCAAAACGCACGATTAAGCGATGACCGGATTAGAGTGTGGTTTAGACCCGACAAGTTTGTATACTTGTATAATATGGGTAAACTAAACACATTCTGGATTTTTAGATAAAAACGATAAGGTTTGACCCGTTTCGGCTAATTTATGCAAACTAGTTACATAAACCGTACCGAACGCGAATAATGCGTAACGGGTAACCAAATGAGTCATGAACAGGTTTTCTAAGTTAATATGCCTTAAATATGTTGTGATATTAGTAAGATACCTTCCATTATGCCCAAAATGGATTTAAACTCAAATTATGCCCCGTAGGGGTATTTTGGTCATTTTAAAGGTTATAAAAGAGTTTAAATACTAATATGAGTTTCAGGTCTGATATAATCAGTAAAACTATTTATTTTTATAAGTCATAACAGTAGGGTATTGCAATTATGTGAAATTTACCTTTTATAACCAAACTATGCACCGTAGGGGCATTTTGGTAATTTCACATAAGCTTTAAAGGTCAAAATTAGAATTCTGAGTTCAAAACTTTTTCTTACTATTTAATTATAAAAATTTACTTAAAACATCAGTAGGTATTAAGTTTTATATGCCAAAAATAGTTTTAACTCATACTATTCGCTTAAAACGCGTAAAAGTCGGTTTTAAGCGATTTTCGGGTTTAAATAAGAAATCTGAGTTTTTGATCAGTTTATAAAGTTCAAAATGTTTTATTTATTATATAAAATCATTAGCAAAAAGTTTGGAATCAATATGTTATGTAAAACTCATTTTATTCAAGAAAAAGGCATAACCGACAATTACCGATTTAAAGCAAGAACCCTATGTTATACTCAGCTTAAAAATAAATAAAAATCTTCAAAAATCCCAAAATATTATATTACATCAGTGGGTAAAAATTTTGGTGTCAAAATTTTGGTTTAGATAGGCTTTATGCTAATTACGCCGTTTAATTAATAAAAAAGTTTTTTAATTACGATATTGAGCATAACTCCTAATCTAGACCTCCAATTGATGTCAAAATTTTTAGGACAAGTTTATAAATCAGTAATAAAGGTTTTTGTCCTCTCACATTTTCAAAAATCTCGTTTTAAGGTCAAAAGGGCATTATGGTCAACATTCAGGCATATAACGGAAACATGTATATGAATCAGAACTGAAAGTCAAAACATGCATATAACGGAAACATGTATATGAATCAGAACTGAAATCTCGTTTTAAGGTCCAAAGGGCATTAGTCATTTCTAAAATATGCTACATTGGGTCAGAACTGAAAGTCAAAGCAAAAGTCTACTTTTGCGACTTTCGGTTCCGAACCGAGCTTAAACTGAAAATTGTCGGGTTGAACATGTTTAGACATGTTCTTACATTGATTACCAAGTTATATGAGTGATAAAACAGGTTTCATAGCTTCTACATTGTTAATTATGTGTTTATGCGAAAATTTGCTTTCTGTTGACTTTTTATAATTAACTTTGACCCGACAATTGACCTAGTTAGAGTGGGAATCAGAGGGTGCCCTTTTAAGGTTTTATTACCCATATAATTACCAACTCAAAGCTACTTTTAATTCGAGAATTGACTGGACCATTAGTGATTAATCACTAAGTCAAACCTTAATTACGACGGGTTTGACTTTAGGCCATTAAACTAATAAAACGGAATTAAGAAAGGTCAAGGAAGCTTACAAAGGTCCTATGCACAACTAATGACCCTTAGGAAATGCTCTTGAGCTCCAGGAAACTCCATAAAATAAGTTGGAATGGTTTTTGAAATGTATGCAACAATGTTGCAACTTTGAAGCTCTTATATAGAGATTTTAATCACATAAGATGATGCCAAACAAGTCTACAAGTGTTGTATGATGTTCCCAGGTGTCCCTAGGCATGCAAAACTGTTGGCCATGCTTCAGGAATTCGAATACCATGCATAAAGGTCGGTTAACAGGCTGAAACTGGCACCTGCCAAGCTTTTTGGACGCTGGCAGGTTTTAGGCGGCCCGCGTAAGACCCAGACAAGGTCTACGCGGCCGGTATGGCTCCCAGATCAGGTTAAAACAAGTTTCAGAAATTGCATGTTTGGTCCCCGGTCCTTTTTATAGTTGTTTTAACTTTGTTTATTGCACTTTTAACCCTCCAACTTGACTTTTAAGGACCCCAAGACATAAACAAACTTTGTTAAGTCCTTCGTCAGTTATACGATCACCGAATAGGTCCTGAATTTCAACGTTGACGCTTTTAACCCCTTACTTACGAATGTTAGCATAACTTTCCCATACGATATCGAAACCTTGTGAAATTTTTATCACTTATTCTAGTGAGCATAATTAATCGTTACAAAGCTTTGGGTTTGCTAAAAGGTCACTCAGAGGTATAAATTAAACATGTTGACACATTTAACCCTTGAGGTTTGTAAACTCTCACTTTCTTCCACAAACGGCTTCATACGCTTCATAATTCATTCGTTTAAGGGTATAAACATCGTGTAGGGTTGTTGAAAGGTATAGTTATCCAATGTTGACACTTTGAAACCTTTTACACACATACTTTCTTTGTTTGTCAACTTTAGTCCCTCATATTCAATCCTTTACACGTTTAAAGCTCATGACACGTGTCTTCGTTATATTGGATATGAATTTACGAGGTGTTACATTGGCAAAATAATTGTATTTTCGTTTAATCCTCCAAAAATAATATATTTTCAAGTTTAACTTAGAAAATATATTTATAAATCTATTTTTCACCCAAAAATAAGGTATTCTATTTTTATTTAAGAAAATATATATTTTCTCCCAAAAGTAATATATCTTCTAATAATTCCAAGAAAACATATATATTGTTCTTACCCAAAAATAATATATTTTCTTCTTGTAAAAAATATGATTTATTTTATAATACTTATGAAAATCATATTTTTGTTCTCTTGGTTTCCAAAATACCGTTTACCAAAATATACTTACGAATCTAATTCCGGAATATTTATTGTAAGTTATATTCCTTGTTCGGTTTCTCCAATATTTTGGGTATAATTTGTATATTTATTTCTTGGAATTTTTGGTAATATTTAGTATTGTATTTCTTGGTATTTTGGTGAGTTATATTATTTCAAGCCCTAAAATAATATAACTAATACACATAATATACAAATAATCACACACATGGTGACATCTAAATATATATTCTCCTAAATACATATTTAGTCACTTTTATTATCAAAAACCAACCTTCATTTTTTTGTAATTTTTGTAACAAAAATTATGGCAAACTTTATATGAAAAATCATGGTTAAAATATACTTGTAAATATTTGTTTAAAAATATTTTCCTAAGTGTTTAATTTCTAGAAAAATTTTGCCATAGTTTCCCCTTAAAAATGGAGGTTTCCATGCTTTCAAATCATATCATTTTCTTTTATAAATCATTATCAATCATCAACAAATCATTCAAGACTTACCATGTCAAAAAATATGAGATTTACACTATGACATGAACTTGAAACTTTGTAAAAATTTGTAGTAACTTACTAGTGTATTTAGTAAGCTTAGTTACCCTTTAAAGTGTGGTTATTTATTTAAAAATATCATTCTTGAAGAATTTAGATCTTCACAACTTGTAAAGTGATTTTCTAAAAATATTTCTTCTTGAATTTTTCTTGTTAAATATATATTTCTACACTTGATTAACCACTAAAAATGTGATTAGTTTCTTTAAGAACCAAGTTTATGTAAATCTTGTATTTTAACTTAGTTTCTTGACAAATCTATTTTTGAAATCATCATTCTACAAGTCTTATTTCACACTTTGATCATCATACTTCAAGAAAACATTAAATCTTTCAAGTTCATGTTGTAACATAAGGATGATCTCTTGATCTTTAACATAATCATCCTCTCATCTTGCTAGATTATGTCTTTAATCACTATCTAGCAAGATCCTATGATGTTTAACATCATATACACAAATAATCAACAATCAACAAGCATAACAACACTTAACAACATGATTGCTTATGATTTTTAAGCTTATGTTCAAGTTTCATGTTCTTGATTCATAGTGTTCTTCATGATTACCAACTTGTATCATCTTTTAACCAACTTAATAAGATGTAAAATGGAGTGTAGATGATCTTACTACTAGCTCAAGGATAGAGATGATCACAAGATGAAGAAGAGGTGGTTAAAAGCTTGTATGAGTGGTCCTTCAACTTCCAAGAGTTCCTAGCTTCCTTATGTTGCTTCTTACACCATGTAGTAACCTTGGATTGCTAGGAAATGAAGTGAAAAAGGGTGGTATGGTGGTGGTTATTCTCGGCCGTGAGGGGGTAGAAGGGAGAGGAGAATGATGTTGTTTTATGTTGTGAAATGAATGGAATGAAGGATCTTGTGGTTTTTATGATTAACTTCCAACAACACAAGATCCTAGTGGATTATATGTCTCAAAAGTTTAAGCAATATCTAATAAACAATGCAAATAAAATCTTCTAGTGAGACCCATGTCCCAACCGTCCAAAGGGGGGGGGGTGTTAGTTTCATTTCAATTGTTGGTTACTTGATTTGGTTGGAAAGTAAAGGTGTTAGTTAGGTATTTTATGTTTTTAGTGTTTATGATATGTAATATGATGTTTGGTAACCATTACTAGCTTCGGAATACTGAAACAATGCTTCTAATGAAAATTTGGTATTCCGGGTAGTGTCCGGTTGTTCGTTTCGTTACTGTTCGTTAAAGTGCTAAATTGCGCAGTTTAGTGTGCTTTATGTTATTTTTATGACAGTTTTGATTCCCGACACTTAGGAAAGTATTCTGGACCATTATACATAATTCTGCATTATATTTAAATGTTAAAAGCTGAATTTTTACTGAATTTGTTTATTTTCTGCAGAATTTTGCAGTTTTAGTGTGTTTCTGGCACTTTCCGGTACCTAATTCATCACTAGGAAGGCAGTTTTGTAATCCCTACTTTCCTACACACTATTCTAGTGTAACACTTGGTTCCGGGGCTCATTCTGTGTCTTAATTTCATGTCTGTCTGAGTACTGAACTCCCGTCAGTACTTCTAGTTTGTCTGATAATTGTGCTAACTTTGTTCTGTGCATTAAGTAAACCACACCGTGTTGCATGTAATAAAGATAAACAATCTTACAACATGAAATGCCTTTGTATGTATATGACAGTAAACAGAAATTCATTCGTCTAGTTAATTCATTCATGCACAGTCATTAAAGCACAGATTACTGTTTATTATTGTACGAAACACATGGAGAAATGCCAGTTGTCACATATTCAAACAAAAAACTCATGTCATTTTGTCTTTCCAAATGGCCACAAAACACAAGCATGACAAAGCCAAACCGCCAGTGAACATGTTTCAAAAAAGAAAGAGACTGATGACAGTGAAGATTTGGAAGATGAATTGTTTCTATTTTTATTTTTTTAGTTTTCTTTTTCTGTTGTTTGTTATGTATTTTTCAACTTAGAATAAAAAAATACATTATATTAATAAAACGCCAAACAATCATAATGATTGTGAAACGCCATAATGCAGTAAAACGCCAAAAACTCCCAAACTATAATAAAAGTAATTTGGAGAAGTATTATTAAAAGCTAAAAATGAAAAAAAAACGCCAAAAACTACTTAAACCCATTAAAAAGGCCAAACTTGGAAGATGGAAGGTTTATGACCCTAAAAACTCATAAAAAGCTGAACAAAAAACAGTAAAAATACCCACAGTAACTGAAAAGACGGCTACTTTATTAATATCATTTATTATAAATAAAATCCCGCCTACACTACGCGCCAAAAACATCCTATAAGAGAGACGTCTCTGCAAAGTCAACTGATCACAAACAAAAACAACGTCATGTTTCCTAGAAACCATTCACTTTAAAATGCCAAAAAAAATAGTTAAAAAAGCCACAGATGCAGAACCTCGTTTCTTCTATATTGAGTATTGTTCTGAATGAAGTTTCACTGAATGGATTCTTCTCTGAGGCGGGTATCTCTATAAGCTTTTGCTGAATGAGATGGACAAATATTCATGAAAAAGAGACTGACACTGATATGTCATCATGTCACTTTGTTCTTGATGGATATATTGACTGCATAAAGGGATCAATACACTCGAGCATGCATTGATCTTCAACATGTCAGCAAACAAGTATATATCAAACCAAAATAAAGAATGCCACAAAAAATAAGCATCTTCCAAAGACGGGCGTTATGTAGGAAAATAAGGATCTACATAAGGTATTCAAAACAGGTTCAAAACGCCAAAAAGGTTAAAGTAGAAGAGACTGATGACAGTGAAGATTTGGATGAGAAATTAGATTATAATTTTTAATTTTTTTTTCATTTTCTATTGTTTGTTATCTAATTCTCTGTTGTTTATTATCTAATTCTCTACTAATAAAAAAATTGAGTATAAAACCCCAAAAACTACAAACACCAAAACGTCTGATAGTGTGAAAACTGTGAGAACGGATGCTAGTAAAGCACGATGTTGCTATCTAAAACGCCAAAAAACGCCAAACAAAGTATTACTGGAAAAAGCAACACTAATTAACAAATGAAATTGAACGAAATAGTAATTGCAAAACAGTAAAATGAAGAGACGGTAACATTATTGCCAAACATTTATTATATTAAAAGCCACTACATGGAAAATTGTATTTATTTATCTTTTCAAAACGCCATAATTGTCTGTCACATTATAGGCCTGCATCCTACATGGCACAACACTTGATTGAAAAAAAATAAACATCAAGAAAATTACTGATGTTTTTTACATTATAGGCCTGCATCGTACTTGGCACAACAATCAAAGACATACAAAATATTTACTATGATCCTGATCTAAAAACAATAAAAACGCCGCGTATTTGTTAAACGCCAAAAATGGAAAGGTGATGTGACACGCGTTTAAAAAAAGAATATGAAAGGACAAAAAAACCCATCCGCCCTTCTCTATGTCGCGTGACACGTGTTGGGCCAGGATGCGTTCTCACCGTTCTCACACTTTTGGGCGTTTTCTCCTGATCCCATTTCATTATAATATAACTATTATAATGTCCTCTTTCGCTTTCAAGTTTCAAAATACAATCTCTCACAAACATTGCTTTATCCATACATACATACATACATACATGCATACATACATATGTACATACATATGGAGGGAGAGAGATACATACATCAAGTTGCTTCAAGTCTATCACTTTTTTATTCACTTGTGGATCTATTTACACCCAAATTTTATTTATTGAAATAAGTAAACTACCGACGAAGATGGAACTAGAAACATGATGAAGATGGAGTGATGAACCGATGGAGTTGAATCGTGTGGATGAAGTGATGAACCGTAAGTGATGATGGTTTTGAATGTTGATTGATGGTATATGTATGTGATGGAACTCCGGAATACTAAAGACCCAAATTAAAATAACCATGGGCCGGTACCGGTATTACGATTTAAACCGGTATACCGGATTTTACCGCCGGTACGAATCTTATGTCGTTTCACTTATTTACCGGAATGTTTGGTACCGGATTTGCATCCGGCACCGGTAATACCGGTATAACTAGCCGGTTTTACCGGTTTTTAAAACATTGGCACTAACACAAAACTTTGGATAATCATAGATTATAGTTTTTGTTAAAAAAATGTACCTTATTTGACACCGCCTTAATTTTTTTTTTTTTTTGAACTGACAGACCACTGGAGTATTATCGTGCCACCAGCCAGTGGCGAAGTTTTAGATTTCCGACCGGGGGGCGGAAGTCACCGGACCTAAAAATTTCTATAAAACTGGGGGGCCGAAAACGTATATACCCAAAAATTTCTATACGAAAACTGCATACTCTCCACTATTGAGCGAAACCCTCCTGCCCCCTTAAAAGCCTCGCCCATGCCACCAGCGAAATCACCCGATCATATCTATCTTCACTAGATATAATGCTTATACTCCAATTCAAAAGAAAACTTAATAAATATGAGAAAAAAATCATAGGCTTGACACGGCCTTAAATAAAGATACTCTGGTGCAGACTACGACTCACCCACCAACCGAGGACCCTTTAAGGTGTGCTTGCTCTTTTTTTTGAACGGCCAACAAAATTGTATTCAACAAATAACTAGCAACTCGTTAGTTCACACCATCACACAAAACAAAAAAAAATAAAAAGGCCAGTATTACAGATATTACAAACTCATACAAGACAAATCGAATTCGCACCACTGTTCCCATGTAATCACTTGTGCCTTTGCTCGATTCCGGATCCAGATATACCCCAAATGTCTTATTTGTTCTTTCATACCAATGATATTAGGCTGCTTGTTATTAAATATCATGTCGTTACGACATTTCCATATGCACCATACCGCGATCTGGATAACCAAGTAGACTGTCATCTTCCATCTACGAGTACCACCGACTTCATGTTTATAAGCTTCGAAAAGGTCCTTAATCCCAAAGATAATGAACCTCGGACACCTGGTCCAGCTAGCCACAAACTCCCAAACCAATTGAGCAAACTCGCATGCTACGAACAAATGCTCGACAGATTCATCTTGACACTTACAAAAACGATAGCGAACTGAATCAATCTGCACATTTCTTCTTACTAGTGCATCCATCTCTTAAGCTTGATTCTAGCGGAAGTCTATCCTAACTCTATGCTCTACAACAGAAGGTTAAGTGTTGATGTAAGATAAAGTTAAAACAAACTTTTTAAATTCTTTGCCTGATGATACTGAAGTTCTCGTTATCAATCAACTTGTAGGAAGTGAGTTCACAATTTATTAAACTGATAATAAAAAATATAACAAGGATGCTCTTGTTATTGGTAAGAAATATAATAGTACAATACTGGTTACGAAAGTATATGAAAATAAACAAAAAAATTACAATTTTACAATTACCAAACTTGATTCAACAGCGTCTTATATAGTTACTTCAACAAGCCTTCTTATAACATCTATGACTTGAGTCTTCAACCATGTTCCATGTCTGCAACAACGAGCACATTAAAATATTGACGAGTTTTGGTTGAGGATTGTTTTTGACACGGAGCCCTTAAAATAGATTCCTCGCCTCTTGGTAAACGAACGCTTCTGTCTCCCAGGGTACAACAACCGGAACAGTATGTGTACTACCGGAGATGGCTCAGGCGCCCGAGATTACACCGAGTTATTTAGTGTTTTCGATTTATGAAGAAAATATAAGAGTTAACTGTCATTTTTGTCCCTGTGGTTTGTTCACTTTTACTATTTCATACCAATTTTAAAAATGCACCAGTTTCCTCCCTGACAAACTGGAAACGTGCCACTTCAGTCCAAAAATTAAAACCCAGTTAAGTCAGATAGGTTAAATGAAGGGTATTATTGTCAATTCATATATCTTTTATTTTCACCTTATTTTATGAAATAAAAAAAAAACTTGAATAATTTTATTAATAATGAAATAATAATAAAAACTTGAGTAATAAAAAAACCTGAGTAATTGCATTAATAAAATCTCTTAAATATGGAAGGAACTACTAGTAGAACAATGGAACTTGAAGAGGATCAAGAACCACAAGACGATACACGTTTGGTTGATACTAGCACTCAACAAGAGGTTGTTGAAAATGATCAAGAGGTTGATCAGAACACACAAAATGTTCGCAGATCTGGTAGAATTAGTAATCCACCTGAAAGATATGGATTTTTCATGGATGGATGCTACGTGGTAGATTCAGATGAACCAACCACATACCATGATGCAATGTCAAAATCCGATTGTGACAAATGGCTTGAAGCTATGAACGTAGAGATGCAATCCATGTATGACAACCAAGTATGGGAATTGGTTGTGCCACCACTTAACTCTAAAGTAGTTGGAAGTAAGTGGGTTTTCAAGAAGAAAACTGTAATGCATGGTAACTTGGATACTTGTAAAGCGAGACTTGTAGCAAAAGGTTTCACTCAAACTCAAAGGGTTGATTATGATGAGACCTTCTCGCCAGTGGCAATGCTAAAGTCGATTAGGATATTATTTGCCATAACTGCATATTATGACTATGAGATTTGGCAAATGGATGTCAAAACGGCTTTCCTCAATGGATATCTTGATAAAGATGTCTATATGGTTCAGCCTGAAGGTTTTGTCGATCCAAAACATCCTAACAAAGTGTGCAAGTTAAAGAAATCAATCTATGGATTGAAACAAGCATCTAAAAGTTGGAATCACCGTTTTGATGAAGAGATTAAGGAATATGGATTCATCAAAAACGTTGATAAAGCTTGTGTGAATAAGAAGGCTAGTGGGAGCATTATTACTTTCTTTGTATTATATGTCGATGACATTCTACTATTTGGAAATAACATTCCAACCTTGGAGGGTGTAAGAGCCTGGCTTGAAAGTTGTTTTTCCATTAAGGATTTTGGTGAAGTCGCCTATATTTAGGAATAAAGATCTATAAGGATAGGTCAAGGCGCTAGATAGGTTTAAACAAAAGTGCATACATTGACAAAGTCTTGAAAAGGTTCAAGATGAAGAACTCTATGAAAGGTTTGGTACCTATTCAAAGAAAGGACAATATTGAAAGCGTTTCAATGTCCAAGCTCAAAGGATGAGCAAGAAAGATTGAAAGGATAAATGATAGATTCACCTAAATCATGTTCAAGTAAGGGACTTGAAATGGATGATGTTATTGAATGGCAAATATAGTCATACGTATTGGGGGTAGTAAACCGTAGTTAGGCGTCATTTACTGCTTGCATCAATCTGCTATGTATCTTGTGCAAGTGGGAGATTGTTGGGCTCTGATACCATTGAAGGGTTTTGTACATGTTTATCAAAGCAATTTTATCCTAATAAAATTAAAACGCAGCGGAGTATTTATGTTTAAAACATGTTACTTTTATAAGATATAAAACCATTTATATGCAAAATCCCAAAACCCGGATCCATATATGAGATGTATACTATCAAACACAACCATAGGATGTTTAGAAAACTACCTTCTTGAAGTACAAGGATTATGAAACGGATGATGCTTCTTGAAATGGTTGTCTTCAAGAGTAGAAGACCTCAAGTTTGTATACCCCAAGCTTCCAACAAACACCACAAGTTTAGCTAGGATTTAACACTTGAAGATCAAAAATTGCACACTTGAAAAACACCCTTATGGCCGAAAAATTGAGAGCAAAAATTCAGCTCTACTTTCATTTTTGGTCATCCATTTTATTTAAATATTAGAGAGAATATTATCAAAACCAAGACCCAATCAAAATCTCTTACACATGCAAAGTTGCATGTCATACCATTGGACCAACATGGGTCTTGGGAAGACCCCCAAAGTGGACGGCCCCTTAAGGGTTTTTAAAAAAAAATTCCAATTTTTTTTATAACATATAAAGTCTTGTTTAATTTTATAAATTTTATAAAATTATAACACTATGTTTGCAAGACTTTATATAATCTTTTATAATGTCATTTAACCTATTAAATAACAAAATAAAATATTCTCTCATAATAAATTATCCACATAATTTATTGGTTTCTCAAGTGTAGTTATTTAGAAAACCAATTTCTAAATATTGTAAGTGTTAATATTTATTTGTTTGATCATATCACAAATAAATAATATAAGTGTTTGTCTAGCTTGTTATTGGGTATGACTCGACTTGGATCATAACGTACTAGCCACATCAATTGCAAAAAAGTAACAAAGTTAGTATCAGGGGCCAACACTGTTATTAAATGCAACCTCGGAGCCTAACATGTTAAAAGATTCGTTTTTGGGCTGAAATTGTTAAACTGGCTAAACCACAGGGGCCAAAAGAGTAATTTACTAAAAAAATAAAAGTAATAATAAGAAACTAAAGTTTTAATGAAGATTAATAATGGGCCTTCAATTACCTAACACCCTTTTCCTTGGGTCTCATTTCTCTTCCATCTACCAATTACTATATGATAAAAAAGAAACAGAATGAACAGTGGATTTATTATTTAAATTAAAATTAGAATTATTAGAATTAGATTAGAATTTGATAAAAAAGAAACAGAATGAACAGTGGATTTATTATTTAAATTAAAATTAGATTAGAATTATTTAAAATGAGTAACATGATTAAGAGATGAGCAAATGGTATCGGGTATAGGTACCGGTCTCAAATTTACCAAACCGGTGTGTTTTTTGTACCGGTTCCGCACAGGTATTCACCGGTTTTTACCCTCAAATACCGGTGCCGTACCAATACCGACCGGTACCGAACCGTGCCATACTAGGTATATTCGGTACCGCCACCCACTTTTGGGGATTTCGGTACCAGTATTTTCGGTACCGTTTGGTAACGAGCTCATCAAATCCTGTAGCAACGCAAGTAATTGCACCGTTTAGATTACTTTTCATACACACAGTAAGTAAACTGTATTTCGTTTGAATGAGGTTTTATATACACAACAACTTATTTTGCTTTCTTTTTTGTCTTTTTCTGTAATGAATGAATTGTAGCATGTAAAATTAACTTAGATATTTAGAATATTGATGAGAAAATCGTATCAAATCCTGTAAACGAACCGGTATCGTATCGGTACCAAATTTACTATACCAAATCATTTTCGGTACCAATTTGGTACCCACCTTTGACGTTTTCAGAATCGTTACTTTCGGTTCGACACCGGTCTAGCACCATGCCTGTATTTATTGATTTTTACCTTCAAATACCATACCGTATTGTACCGAGCATTTTCGATGCCGGTACCTAATTTTGATGATTTTCTGGATCGGTACTTTCACTGTCGTTACCGGTACCGAGCTCATCCATATTTTAACGTGTTAGCACCATAATAACTGAACTGAAAACAACCGAATTTCCAACGTGTAGGACGTGTGAGTCCTATTATTATATATTAGGTTATTTAAAATCGTTTTTTTATGACGGAGTGACTATCCTTGCCATGTCATTTTATTTATATTTTGATATTCGGTATCTGTTTACCGTTGCTGACACGACTTTTGTAGTCATTGGGTCCCGCCGCAACGCGCGGGCGGAAAATAACTAGTTTTGATAAGAGATAAAGCATATGGGAATAGTATATGAAAACGAAACAATCCATAATACACTTCGTTATTTAATTCTTTTATTTTTTTGTCATTTAATTATATAACTTTATAAGTCACTCAAAAGTGTTGTATTTTGCATTTTTTCTTCTCTCTCCTTTTTTTGCATTTATTTTTATAAAATAAATGAATAATTTTATTTATAAAAAAAAAACTTGTCAAAAGCAAACCTAAATCTAAGATATTGTTTTATATGAGATCTCATTGTCTCACTACTTTTGGGTTTTTTCTTGTTTCTCTCCGTATTCTTATTTCTTTTTATTCAAATATTTGATAAAAAATTAAAAAAAAAAAAGTTTATATGTGCTAGCTTTACTTTGATCTTTATGGAAACTAAAGTTACAAAACACATGGAAAAAGATTCAAGTATGTTTCTTTTTTATTTGTAGCTTTATTATTGGGTATAGACTCAAATAAGTAGTGAGCGATGTTATGCTAATAGATGCTTTTATGGGTCAAAAGATGGTTGGATTTGATGTTATGCAAGCAACGGTGAAACAAAATATTCCAATATTTGGTTTTGGCCGACACAAACTTTGCAATGGAAGTTATCAAATCATTTTTCCACTATGAATGGACTTAATATTATACCCTAAGTAAAGATGCTTATCTTTTTGTGGCCTATGTCTCATTGCTACAAGCACACGCCAATCTCATGGCAGACAAAAGATATATCTTCAAGTCTTGTCTTCTAAAATATAATCTTAAACCTATCTTTAGAACCCATGTCTTAGAATCTAGGATCATGACCAAAACTTCCACGTTTCGTCGTCTCGTACTAAACCATAAGATGAGCGGGTTGCATTCATACCGAACCACTTTCAAAAAAGATCTGTAACCTGTCTTTAAAAGTTAAAACCCATATCTTAGAATCTAAGATCATGCCCAAAACTTCCACGTGTCGGCGTCTCATAACTAAACCATAAGATGGGCGGTTTGCATTCAATACAGAACGACTTTAAAAAAGAGAAGTGGGATGTCAGATAACCGCCTTTTGTATTACAGCTAGAACAAAATGTACAAGTGTTTATACGATTCTCATAATTCTGTATCTAAAGTTACCAATAGTTTCATGAGATCACATATGATTGTAATCCCAAACTCTTATGTAGGAGGATCTTGTGAAATTAATTTACTAAAGGTGAAGGACTTGCAAAGAAGCTTTTAAAAGAAACCTTGGTCTTTTTCGATATAAGTTTTACGGAGAAATATAACCCACAATATTCATAATTAAAATCTGAAATTTATACAAGCATTATGCTTCTCTTGTGCAGGAGTACTAATAATAACACAAATTTCTCGTTCGCAATTCAAAAGGACCACATTACCGAACTTTTAGGAACCGTTATTTAGGGTTTCTGAATGACAACCGAGTTGGCAAGACCAGCCTGCTCAATGGTCTGGTTTGGATCAGTGAGAAGCTTGGGCGGGAACGCAACCGTCTGCAGCTGATAAACCCGTGAACCATCTGGTCTAGATGCATTGATGAAGGCTCGAATATCTGCAACGGTGTGGTGGTGGTTGAAGTGGGCAATCATCCGAGTGCCATCAGCCAGCCGTAGCTGAATAGAGGTTGACGGTAACGCGGGGTCCAGAACAAGACCGCCAGAAGAGGCGGTTGTGTCAGCGGCAGCATTTGAAGTATTAGCATCCGGTGCTGCTTCATCTGTGTTTCGGCCTAATGTTCTTCCTACGCCTTGAAATGCAACTTGGGTTTCCACCACGGGTTCCTACAAGATCATGCCAAAGTGACGTATTACAATGGCAAGAATCAATGTGTAACGCATAAATGTAATGAAATAAAGAGTAAATGCCATTTTCGTCCCTGAGGTTTGGCCAATTTTGCGACTTTCGTCCAAAGGTTTGTTTTTCACATCTGGATCCCAAAGGTTTGAAATCTTGCCATTTTCAGGGGTATTTCTGTCTTTTTTGTTAACTTAAAGAGCGATTTGGTCTTTTCACTTTATGTTAAAAGACCGAATTTCCCTTATAGTTACCGAAAAAGACGGAAATATCCCTGACTTAACGGAGAAAAATGGATGGAGTTAACGAGCCGGGGTATTTCTGTCTTTTTTGTTAACTTAAAGAGCGATTTGGTCTTTTCACTTTATGTTAAAAGACCGAATTTCCCTTATAGTTACCGAAAAAGACGGAAATACCCCTGACTTAACGAAGAAAAATGGATGGAGTTAACGAGCCGGATGAAAATGGCAAGATTTCAAACCTTTGGGATCCAGATGCGGAAAAACAAACCTTTGGACGAAAGTCGCAAAACTGGCCAAACCTCAGGGTCGAAAATGGCATTTTACTCTAAAATAAAATATCATAAAGAGTGTTTTTAAAAAACACTGAAGAAAGAGAGACACACGGTACGGTTTTCATCCCTCCTAATCAGATTGACGTGAACTGAAGATCTTCTATCTGCAGGCTCAAGCTCTCTTGGACACTCGGATTTCTTGATGCTCTGCACGAAGATTGCCAAAAAACTTAATTTACGCAAGGCAAAAAAGAAACAAAGAAACTTTGTTAATCAGAATTCAATAACATTTTATTTATGAACCTCAAGAAAAGACGCATTTTCAGGGTCATCAAGCCTCCTCAAGGGTCCATCATTAACAGTGAAACCGTTTCTCCAGAAAACTATGTTGTGGACCACATTCTGGGGTTGCTCAGGAGCAGTTGTTCGTGCAGGCGCTGCCTCACCGCTTAGTGATCTTCCGGTGCCGGTAAAACTTGAAGAAGGACGGGCGTTTTCCATGGGCCCCTCCACACCGCCTAATTGCCTCGCTTGATTGAATATTTCATCCACGTCGTTACGCTTGTTAGGATCTTGAACAAGCATACCACTGCAAATAGCAATTTGAACAATGTCAGTAACATTCATATATCATGCACCCTCACCTACGCATAAAATATAGTAGTAACATTAGTGTTTCCATAACTAATAAGCTTCACTACAAATGATAACTAATTAGTTCTATACTTCTGTTGCATAAATATTACCATACTACCTAAATGGTGATCAAATCAAGCATGTCATTATTCGCTACTAACACCGGAACTATGTACACATACAAGTAACGATATAGTTATATAATAAATGATTAGCTCTATGTATAGAAGATTAGCAAATGATAATTTTCAGGCTTCACTTGATTAACTTAATAACAGTAATGCATCCTTCTTTCTCAGGGAATACAAAAGTGGAGATCAAAATTAATAAAAGCACTAATTTTGCAGCTCCCTCAAACTAATGATAACAACGCACTCCTTATTTGAGGATCCAAATCATGTATTCTGTAAAAATATGTCTACCAAGAGCTTTAAAACAAAATGTGTTCCATCTCTCACACAAAACTTTCAGCTGAGTCAGCGTACACCCCATGGCGCTATAACACGACACCTAAGAAAACTTCACATCAATATCTAAACCAGAACAATCAGCTTTTACATTTGTGTATATTTTGACCAATTAACATAACAACAGATGCATCGTGGCAACTGGAAATACATATACAGTTACTTTGTATACCAATCTTTGATAATATATATGTGGCCAAGTAACCACATCCAAAGATGTATACAGCATAAAGCACTAAAAAACCAACTTGCCAATTTACATAGACTAAATAGTGTCTATGATATACAAACTATCTTTGTATGAGTTAATAGTGACAGTTGAAACTATACCATGCTACCAAATTGAAAAGCACATACAGGATGTCTAACTATAGCACATATAGGATGTCTAACTATAATGCTCCATAATAGAACTATATTTATCACACAAAAGACGAAAGTATGTTTCTAAGCATCAAGCAATAACTATTACAAGCAAATCTTCCATAATTGTTAAAAGCCATCGCCTCTTGCGCCTAGGCCCTTTTTTCAGGCGAGGCGAGTCAGTTGCGCTTTAAGTCGAGGAGATTGCGCTTTAATTCTCCAGGTGCTGGTTCAGGCGCACATTCTGGCGAGATTCATAGATTCCGGAGAGTTTCCGGCCAAATTCTCTAAATTCCAACAAGATTCTAGCCAGATTTATACTTTTGTCCAAGGAAAACTAGTTTTCTACGGTAATACACTAATATTTTAGAACTTTTGGTTCAAAATAGATGATATAAAGTTTTATATAATAGATTTTGTTTATTTTATTTGAAGAATAGTATTCTTTTTCTAACACAATATATTTTTATTTTTTTCATAATGCGCTTTATTTTTCGTAGGCCCTCGCTTTTTTTACGCTTTGCGCCTAGGCCCCAAGCAAGATCTATACGCCTTGAGTGCGCCTAGCGCCTTTAATAACTATGAAATCTTCAAACAACGCTAAGGTTGTATAATCAGTCTACAGGAAATGCTATCAAGGTGGTGGATAAACACTCTCTAGACTCCACATTTGTGAAATTTCTGATTAATAGAATCTTAAAGCAAACAGTTTTTCACCTTATTGTTATAATTTTGGAAATGCGTTGCTTATTAAAATTGGTTTGACAGCAACTACCTTTTCATAAACGAACATATACCTAGTAAAATCCCACATATTTTTACTCGTATTCATCGGTAAAAATCTTCCGCGATAGAGGAATAGTTTGACTTCATCCTTCCCTCCACATACAACCATCTTTATATGAATATACTTAAAACAACAAAGGTTCTAGCACGTCATGCATTAGTCCAACGGTCCAACCAACTACCCAGCTACTATTAGAACAAAAAAAAGATAAATCAGAGCTCAAGTGCACAGAAGCGCAATCTATATATTGTTAGAAAAAAGTGTTGGGTGGTACTACGCAATCTATATATCGGCTGTCACAGAAAAAGATGGAGCAGAAAACACAGAACAGAAGCTGCTGATGTGGCAGCAGCTGACGGCTGTTGGCGGCTGTTGGCGGCTGTTGACAAAACACAGTGTTAGGATTGGGTATCACAAGATGAAACAAAACACAGCAGCATCGGGGTGCTGTCTGTTGCGGATCTGTGATGTTTCCACTGAAATACAGTCACACTCAAACACAAACACGATGCACAACAAACAGAAAAAATAGAGAACACCAAATTTTACGTGGTTCAGTCTATTGCACCGCCTGACAGAAAGTCAAAGCCTATTGCACTTATATTTAAGCCACATTTATGGGGTGTTTGGATGTGTGTTATAATTGATTATTGTGACTTGAAGCCATAACTATTAGTTCTGTTGGCAATTTCGTTAATGGAGGAAAGACTTAATAGGAACCCCCTGCCGACGTCAATCCGATACCTTTTTTCTCGTTTTTTCATTGATTTTCTTGCTTTATTTCCACTATTAACATGGAAGGGAAAAGGTACCACTGAACACAAACTTAATGTATCTTTTCTAGCCGAAAAACATTTTTAAAAGGTGAATTTAGGATGTTTAAAGTTTTATATTCCAGGTTATCAGAAGAGTTTTACACAAAAATCTAACCAAAAATAGGTTTACTAACAAATCGACTTGAACTCTTATACAAAACATCATCACGAAACCCTAAGAGAGAAACGAAGAAACGAAAGAAGATCACAAATGCTCTAAATCAGGGATCGACTTGAAACCTTAAGAGAGAAAATGGCGATCTTGTAATATGATCTGAACTATACGAACTTAGATGGGTCTTCAAACTTTATATCCTTAGTCGACCCGCTCCACCACAAGAACCGAATCCGCATGATTATAAGCCCATCAGCCTTCTCTTAAATTAGGCCCATCAGTAGTCTTGACTCTTGAGTTAAGCCCAGCAGCAGCAACATATAACCCACAGCCTAGCTCCATACTCAGCCCTCCAAGAATTGTGTTATGCACAAACATATTGAGATTTTTGAATAAGTGATTATATAAACATACAGAAAGAAAAGAATATTGATCATTGAGACCATCCACCCTATTTTTAATCAACTCATTATCCAATTTTAGTCCATCAAGTTGCAGCAATCACCATCCAAAATACACATTCACACGTCCCTTTAGATTTAGGATACTCATATCTCATTTTCAAGCAAGTGGTCCTTCCAGACTTCAACTACAAAAAGGAAATCTGTAGCTTCGAGCTCCCGGGTTCCAAATCCCCTTCCTCCTCATAACAGTCCGAATAATACAACCCAATATGTACTCACACACTTATTGGGTCCGTAGACCTTGCGGGCCCAAGATGGGCCCATAGTTGTTAATGGCGAATAGCAACAAATAGCGATAGGATACCTATATGCTACATAGCGAATAGCGATAAATAGCGGACGTTATTTTATAAATAGCGATACACTAGAAAAATATTTATTTTTTATATATATATATATTATATCAAAATGGGTGGGAGTTGGCTACAAAGTCCATTTTTCCTACAAAGTGTAGAAAGTCATAAGACACCATAATGTCAACCATAAAACACATTCAAAACCCACAAATAACAAAGTGAAGATTACTAAAACATCATATTTGTTGGTTTTATGTTGTGTTTTGGTTGATATGGCTTTGATTATCGAATGACTAACATTAGTGTGTTTTATGTTGATTATTATGTTGTGTTTTATATTCATAGTTCTACGATAGTGTGTTTGAAGTTTTTATGGACTGTTAGAGTTTGGATATTGTGTTTTAATGATCTTCACTCTCTTATTTGTGAGTTGTGAGTGTGTTTTATGGCTGAAACTGTGGTGTTTTATGACTTTGTACACTTTGTAGGAAAAATGGACTTTGTAGCCGAACCCCACCCATATCAAAATACCCTGGTATATGCGCTATTTTACATTTATATTTAACAAAAACCTAAAATCCAGCTATTTTATAGCTATATTTAATCGCTATTTATATTTTTTTATAAAAACTGAAATCCGGCTATTTATGGCTACATACTCTGTAGCGACCTTCTACGCTATTCGCTATAGCGACCATAGCGATCGCTATTGACAACTATGCATGGGCCTAACTTGGGGAGCAAGTTTTCTAAACCCGAACTAGCCTGTGTTCGTTTATTTTGTGTTTGTGTCCGTGTGTGCTTGATCTTAACAACAAATTCAACAATATCATCATATACAATACCCTTCAGTTTATTAATCTCTCCAAAGTAACCTATACTTCTCATACAACAAAAAGCCTCCAACTTTAACACAAATAATATTCAATCTCACTACACCCTAAATTCTTTAGCTCTTAAAAGTACCAAAGCTACAATCTTTATACAATTTTCTCAACTTAAAGGCCACAAACAATAACCAAGATTTAAAAAAATAAAAAACATTAATTAAAGAAATAGTAAAAGCTAGGGCTTGTGAGTGAACCTCTTTTCGCCACCGGTATAGTACTCCTGAGGGCCATCGGAGTCGCTGTCAGAATCATTTGCAGAGGGGCGATTCAGATCCGAAAGGGTCCGGATCCCACCGGATCGACTGGTTGAGGGTTTCACCGGCTTCTTGTCGCGTGAAGTCATCGGTTCTTCAAGATTCTCCTATGCGGTTTGGTAACTCAATTCACAAGAAACACAAAGGGTGAGGGTGGTATTTTTATTATTAAAAAGGATTAATGAGTTTTATGATTGTTACGTCCCGTGTGGGCGCTCAGGGGACAAAAGTGAAATTGCACTAATTTTAACGTTATTTTACTAATTTCGTGAAAATAACGTTAAAAGCGGCGGATGATTAATCATGCATCATGTAGTGGCGTTGATAGCCGAAAGACTAGGGGGGATAGTGCACGGTACATGCACCAGTCGGTCTTTGTCTCGGTCGCTAAGTGTTATGTGCCTTAGGTCCAAGGTTTGATGCAAAACTACTATCGATCTGAATATCTCACTGAAAGCAGCATCTCTATTCCTACGGGGTAGAATTAAGGTTGTCTACATCTTACCCTCCTCGGACCCTACCTTAGATTTGTTGTTGGTGGGATTTATTGAGTATGATGATGATAATGATGATGATTTGCAAAAAAAATTGTCACTAACGTTAACACCAGATTGTAAGCTATGTCATTTGTCTTCAAAAACTACAAAAAACGTACTTGATGCTTGCAAATCTTTGCACGTTATGGCCTTTAACCCTAGCTTAGTTAATTTTCATAGTAAAATTTAACCAAGTGGGCCCCACCTGAGGGTATTATTGTCTTTTCCCATCCTATCAAAATAAAACAAAAAAAGATTAAAAAAAATAAACATTTAAAATCCATAAACACCCCCACCCCTTCTTAGTTCTCTCTCTCTCTCTCTCCCTCTCTCTCTCTCTCCTCCCCCTTTCTCACACACACACATTCACACTCACCATCACCATCAACCACCCACCACCACTCTCTCTCTACCCTTCTTTCTATCTCTTTATTCTCCACTGCCACCACCAACCATCATCGTCACCCACGCCACCATAAGCCTCCCCTGGCCACCACAAGCCTCCCCCCGCTGGCCCGCTACCACCAGCCTCCCCCGACCACCATCAGCCACCACAAGCCTCCCCTGCCACCACTGCCTCCTCCAATCCCAATCACCCCCAAACCCAACCCTCAAATCGAAACCCTCCACCGCCTAGTGCAATCCTGGTCACCCCCAGATAGAAACCCTATGCCGCCTCCTCCGTAGAAATGGACATGAAAGTTGAGTTCCTGGCTAAACCTTTTTGTTGAATCTAAGTTGTTGCCTAAAGCTTATGTTATGCTATCGCTGAGTTTTTCGGATTTAAGATGTTTTCATGGTGGTTGCGGTTAGAGGTGCACAAATTGGGTTAGGGTTTGAAGTAAAGCTTAAAAGAGTCAAACTGGGTTGAGAGTGAAACCGGGTTGGGTTGAACCCGGGGTTGGTGGTTTGTAAAACTCAACCGTATGAAACCGATTCGAATTGGGTTGGGACCGAGTTGGACTAATGTTAGTCATTAAAACACAATATTGAAACCCTAACGGTCCATAAAAACTTCAAACACACTATTGTAGAACTATGAATATAAAACACAAAATGATAATCAACAAAAAAACACACTAATGTTAGTCATTCGATAATCAAAGCCTTATCGTCCAAAACACAACACAAAACCCACAAATATGTCGTTTTAGTAATCTTCGCTTTGTTATTTGTGGGTTTTGAGTATGTTTTATGGTTGACATTATAGTGTTTTATGACTTTTTACACTTTGTAGGAAAAATAGACTTTGTAGCCAACTCCCACCCATAGTTTGGATATCTGAATTACCCGAAAAAAAAATTAAAAATTTATAAGTAATAAATATTAATAAAAAAATTTGGATTTTTTGGATTGACTTTTTAAAAAATTTCTTATATCTAAAATATATTTTGTTACAAATTATAAATATTCTTTCTAAAGTTATAACACATTACATATTTTTTTAGATTTTGAATAGTTCATGTGCGAAATCATATAGTTTGGATCGGATTTTCGGATTCGGATACTTTTGAACACCCCTAATTGTGACACGCCTTCTTGATAATGTTCTTCAATCACATCTGCAAACATCCAATTCACCTTTATGCATGCATCGAATTGTGATTGGAAATTACAAAAAGCGTCAAGCCCGTCATCTTGAGGAATTCCTCGACTATGAAAAAGTTTCCACATTATATTGTTGCATTAATTGTTGTAATATAAACAAGGGTAAATTACACTTTTCGTCCTTTATGTTTGTATCGAATTACAATGAATAGCCTTTAACTTCAATAATTACAATCACAATCATTTATTTGCAAAACCCATTACAACCTACGTCCTTTGGCCCTAACAAGGTTAAAGATTTCAGTTAAGTATGGCATGTACCTTGCACATGATGGTAGAATGGTAATTTTACTACTTTATATACAAGTCTCTCCCCATGATGGAATAGCCTGAACACAGTACGACAGTATGAGCGTTGAACGGTGCGTCGAAGTGAAGTGGGGACGGATAGTCATCCGATCGGATGACCTTCCGGATGGATGGTCATCAAGGCGGATAACCATTCGGTCGGAAGGTTGTCCGCTTGCGATGGATGTGTTTGTGTATGATGGAACTTTGAAGTTTTCGTTGTAGCATTTTATAAAACGAGAAATGTTTCTACAAATCAGGTCATCCAGTCGGAAGGTCATCCAGACAGATGACCGTTCGGTCGGATGGCAATTCGCTTGAAACTAATATTCCTCGAAGTTTGGTGAAAATGTTTAGTGTTGAAAAGAAAACCACAAGTCATCCGTCCAGATTATCGTTCGATCGGATGGCAATCCGATCGGACGGCAATCCGCTTGGCAACCTGTTCGTTTGTAAAACTTGTAAAATTTGTTAAGATGTACAGTCTTGCGATTGAACCAAGACGGTATGACAACGTGTCAAACAATGGAAACTCCACCAAGTCCCAGTCGTCCGATCGTATAGGAATCACCCTGTCCGATCAGCTAACTGTTCTTGACGGAACTTCATATTCAACCCGTTAAGTCGGTCATCTCATCGATAGGATTCAGTTCTCAAACCGGCACTTCACTAGAGAATGAGTAGGAGGCCCGAACGAGCTCAGATTCTATCGGTTTTTAGTAAAAGTGAAGAAGGTTTGAAGAAAAGTGGAAATCAGTTGGAAAATGCTTAGATTTAGGTGAAATAAGTGTTTAAACGTTGTATAAATCCTTTGGATCAGAGTTATTCGTGGTGGAATGAGGTCATACTTTGGTGTTCTTGAGAACCCATGATGAAATCATCCTAAAACAGCCCAAATCCACCGATTTCATGGTGAAAAGTTAAGATTTGATGGTGAAAATGATGAAGAAGTGTGTGTAGATGATAGAAGTACAAGATTTGAGGTAGAAACTTACAAGAATCGCGAGGAATCGAGAGAAAATAGGCCAAAAGCATGCTGGTCGAACGAGAGCTGTCACATCAGTGAAAAGCTAATGTGACAGGTGCTATTTATAGGCAAGAGAGGAGAAAAGGTGGTGTAAGTGTGACGGATCGGAGGGCCTCCCGATCGGATGGTCATTCGGACGGATGACCATTCGATCGACTTGTCCTTCGATCGGATAGCTTTTGCCAGTTGGTTTCTGACTTTTTGTTTCGTGCGTTGAGCGTTGTAATGCGTTACGAGTAAGCGATGCGATAGTATTACACCCTAGTTACACAAATAATATAACTACTAATAATAAAAAAAAGTAAACCTTAGATTTCGAGTTCGCGATGAGATTGCGTTGTGATAGAGTTGTGATTGCGTTTTGCTAATAATCACCTCTAACAAATATAAACATGCACAAATAACAAATAATAGCACACACACGTAAAACAATATCCAGAACCTGTAATTCGAGTTGCGATGCGATAGCGATGTGATAGCGTCGAGTAGATTAACGTTTAGTTATCTTTATCCCATTGTTACTTCTACATAATGCAACTAACACGTGTAATTTAAAGTATCGATTATCTAATTTTGGGAGTACAAGCAATAATTAAGCAAGGAATGACAGATCCAATTAGCAATCTTTTCTTCCTTAGACTTTGACTTTGACTTGTACTTTGACTTCCGGAATCGGGTTGTTACAGCCTCCCCTACTTTAGGAAATTCCGTCCCGAAATTTAAGGCGCAGGCGTAGCAAACAGCTGTGGATACTTAGCCTTCATATCACTTTCTAGTTCCCAGGTGAACTCGGCGTTGTGTTTGCCTTCCCAACGAACCTTCACAATGGGAATGCGTGAGCACCGAAGTTTTTTGGTCTCTCGATCCATGATCTCGATTGGCTTTTCCACGAAGTGTAATGTTTCGTCCACTTGTAGATCCTCAAGAGAGACATGTAGGTTCTGGTCGGCTAGACACTTTTTGAGGTTCGAGACATGGAAAGTCGGGTGGATGTTACTAAGTTCCTCCGGTAGTTCGAGTCTGTAGGCCACCTTGCCAATTCTTTCCAGAATTTTAAAGGGTCCAACATATCGTGGCGCGAGCTTTCCTTTCTTGCCGAATCTGATCACCCCCTTCCAAGGTACAACCTTTAGGAGTATGTGATCACCAACGTCAAATACAAGGGGCTTGCGGCGTCTATCGGCGTAACTCTTTTGACGACTCCGAGCTTTCAGGAGGTTGTCTCGAATTTGGAGGATTTTGTCAGTCGTTTCTTGCAATAACTCAGGACCGGTAATTTGCGTATCCCCGATCTCGTGCCATACAATAGGCGATCGACATTTTCTTCCGTATAATGCCTCAAATGGTGCCATTTGAATGCTAGAGTGATAACTGCTATTGTACGAGAATTCGACTAAAGGTAATTGCGAATCCCAATTACCACCGAAATCTATAACACACGAGCGAAGCATGTCTTCAAGGGTACGAATCGTGCGTTCAGTCTAACCATCGGTCTGGGGATGAAAAGTAGTACTAAGATTGAGAGTAGTACTGAGAGTACATAGAAAAGTCTCCCAGAGGCGCGAAGTGAATCGTCCACCGTGGTCAGAGATGATGTCACGAGGTGTCCCGTGTCGACAGATGACTTCGTCAGTGTAGATCCGTGCTAATCGTTCTACCTTATAGTCTTCCCGTATTGGTAGAAAGTGGGTGGATTTGGTGAGACGATCAACGATAACCCAAATACTATCGTGACCTGATGGTGTGGCGGAAGTTTCGTTATGAAATCCATAGCTATACTCTCCCATTTCCACATAGGGATCTCGGGTTGCACGAGTAAGCCAGAGGGGCGTTGATGCTCAGCCTTGAATTTCGAACAAGTCAGGCACTTCGAAACGTAGATAGCGATATCTCTCTTCATGCCCGGCCACCAGTACTTGTAGCGAAGGTCCTGATACATCTTATCGGCACCGGGATGAATAGAATATCGAGATTTGTGGGCTTCGTCTAGCAGAATCTGTCATAAGTTAGTTCGTTTGGGAATCCAAATTCGGTCTAGAAAATGGAATATACCATTAGATTTATGCAGCAGTTGTTCACCGTTATTGATAATCCTTTCCTTCTTCAAAGTACGTTCGGTAAAACAAGCATGTTGAGCGTCGCGGATAAGTGCTTCGAGATTGTGCTGGGCATGAGTATTACGAACGCTATGCCAATAGCTTCGTATACTGAGAGCATCGGCAACGACGTTTGCTTTGCCTGGATGGTAATGAATCTCACAGTCGTAATTGTTGAGGAGATCAACCCATCAGCGTTGGCGCATATTCAGCTCTTTCTGGTTAAAGATGTGTTGGAGGCTCTTGTGGTCGGTGAAGACCGTACACTTGGTACCGTAAAGGTAGTATCGCCAAATCTTTAACGCAAAAACAACTGCACCAAGCTTGAGAGCATGGGTTGTGTAGTTCTTCTCGTGAATCTTGAGCTGACGAGAGGCGTATGCGATAACCTTGTCTCATTGCATAAGAACATAACCGAGACTGAGGTTAGAGGCATCGCAATAGACTACGAAATCGTCATTTCCGTTGGGTAAAGAGAGCACGGGAGCGTTGCAAAGCATAAGTTTCAGATTTTGAAAGGCTTCCTCTTGCTCGGTTCCCCAAACAAAAGGTTTGTCCTTGTGCGTGAGAGAGGTGAGAGGGACAGCGGTCTTCGAGAAATTTGCGATGAATCGGCGATAGTAACCCGCAAATCCGAGAAAAGAAAGAACTTCGGACGGGTTCTTTGGTGTAATCCAACCCTTAACTGCTTCAATCTTCGCAGGATCGACATGAATACCTTGACTATTGACAGTGTGACCAGGGAATTGAACCTCCTCGATCAAGAATTCACACTTGGAGAACTTGGCATAGAGGCGGTTTCCCTGGAGTAGTTCAAGAACCAAACGGAGATGCTGCGCGTGTTCGGCTTTTGACTTGGAATAAATCAGGATATCATCGATGAACACGATGATGAAGCGGTCGAGAAAGGGTTTACACACGCGATTCATTAGATCCATAAAGACTGCGGGGGTGTTAGTTAAACCAAAGGGCATAACAACGAACTCATAGTGACCGTATCGGGTTCGAAAAGCGGTTTTAGGTATATCTTCCTCTTGAATTCGTAATTGGTGATAGCCTGAGCGTAGATCGATCTTCGAGAAACACGTAGCACCTTGTAACTAATCAAACAAATCATCGATTCGAGGTAAGGGATAGGGATTCTTGATGGTAAGCTTATTCAATACCCTATAATCGATGCACATCCGAAATGATCTGTCCTTCTTTCTGACGAAAAGGACAGGTGCGCCCCATGGAAAGGTGCTAGGGCGAATAAAGCCTTTATCAAGCAATTCTTGGAGCTGACTCGAGAGTTCGCGCATTTCAGATGGAGCGAGATAATAAGGCGCTCTAGCAACAGGATTTGCTCTAGGAATAAGGTCAATTCGAAAGTCGATATCACGAGATGTGCCGGTAAGCCGGGTAAATCATCAGGAAAGACGCTAGGAAAATCACGAACCACATGCACCTTTTCCTTTGCCTTCTCTTTTTTTTCCTTCTATGCTACTACGATGTGTGCCAAGAAAGCTTGGTATTCCTTGCGGAGATACTTGCTAGCTTGGACACACGACATGAGTTGTAATTTCTTCGAAGCGACTTCGCCATAAACACACAATTGATCGCCGTTTGTGAGAGAGAAACGAATCATTTTATCGAAACAAATAATTTCAGCATGATTCTCCCGAAGGAAATCCATGCCTACTATGACATCAAAGCTACCGAGCTGCATCGGGATGAGATTGATTGGGAAAACATAACTATTGAGCTCAAGGGTACAATCACGTAGAACGGAACTAATAGTGACGATTCTTCCAGTGGCAACTTCTACGTCGAGTGTTGATGGGAGGTTAACGCATTTACGGTTTAGGAGCCTTTCGAATTCGAAAGATACAAAACAGTTATCGGCTCCAGTATTAAACAAACACGAAGCATATATACCATTTACGAGAAACGTACCATTAACCACGTTGTTGTCTGCCTGGGCTTGACGAGCGTTGATGTTGAAGACTCGCACACGGGGACTGCCTGCTGAGCTGGTTGCTGCTGCTGTTGGTGTTGTTGCTGCGCTGGCTGTTGTTGTGGCTCTTGCTTTACCACTCTGTTTGGGCAGACATTTGCAAAGTGGTTGGGGTCACCACACGCATAGCAGGCTCTTGCGTGAGCAGGAGCTGCTTATTGTCCCTGAGGAGCTAGTAGAGCAGGAGCTTGAACTTGAGCTTGACGGGGACCAGTACAGCAGTTGGCAGTAAAGTGGCCGTAAAGGTTGGAGTGAACACAAAATCAACATGCAATCCCAACAGGATGATGATAAGTACAGGTAGGGCATAGCGGATGTGGACCTGTATATGCACGCTTGGCCGGCGGCGCATTGGTCACTGGTGCTGCTACCTGGTGGTTCTGGTTATGGGGTGGAGCGGGTACTGCATTGAGTGGAGTGGCGGTGACAGCACGGTTCTTGTTGTTGTTGTTCTTGCACTTTCGACGTGAAGACTTGGAAGCTTGCGGTGCGGCGGTTTCAGCGGTGGGAGCAGCGGTGACTTGATGAAGACTGTTGGTGGTTTTATCAAAGTAACCAGCCCTAACTCGCTTGTCATTAATCTCGGCAGTGACCAGATAAGTCTCCTCGTTGGTGGTTGTCTTGGCGGCTTGCACGAAATCAGCAACATAATCTGGTAAAGCACGGATGTATTTCTTGATGGTGATGTCCGGAGTAGAGACTTGACCGGAACACATGATGCTTAGCTGCTTAAAGCGGGCAGTTAGACCAGCATTGTCACCACCCTGTTGCTTAATGTTCCAAAACTCGTCCTCCAGCTTCTGAAGCTCGTGGGGAGGGCAGAATTCCTTCATCTTGATCTCCTTCAACTCCTCCCAAGTAAGCCCATAAGTTGCATCATTCCCCCGCCTGTTCCTTTCGGCAGCCCACCAGTCCAAAGCCCGGGAATGGAAAAAGCCGGTTACGTTGACAATGCGTAGGTTTTCAGGATAGCCGCTTTGGCGCAGAGTGACTTCAATTGCATCGAACCGTTGAAACATGGCAGTAGGCCCATCTTCTCCGGTGAAGTCCTTAGGGCCGCAGGCCTTAAACTGCTTGAAGCTAAAAGTAGCGCGGGGAGAGTAGGTCCTTAATTCCTCGGAGCACTTGCTAGCGTTTTCATTAAGTTCGCTAACAATTTGCGAAATGACCTTAGCCATCTGCTTTGCGACTAGAGAAGCGATACGCTTGTCAGCGTGATTGCGTCGGGCAGCGCGGGAAGTATGTGATTCAAATGACGACATTGTCTGCATCAGACATCGCCATAGGACTTGAGTACACGTGTTGGCTTAATAGATTGTGCTCTTGCTTCAATCCGGGCGATCGGCACGCATCCTTTCGACCATTACGTGACTCAAGTCGTAGGAACCCATCGAGACTTTGGTGAGAGTTTTGTAAAACCCAAAATATAGAGCGGAATAAGTCATTAAGATGCGGGTTTCACCCCTAGCTTAACAACTCCATTCCTGTTTGTGTGATAGAATCACAAGATAGATAGGGAGAATCGCGTCGAAGTATGGATTTCACTCCTGATTCAACGCAAATTCTTGTGTTTATAGTAAAAATTGCGGGTTGAACGAGCGATTTGATCGAGAGTTTGCGGTTTTCACACCTAATCTCGATCTAATTGCTCGTTTGTTTTGAAAACTGTGTGCGTGTCGCCAACCTTAGGAAAGACTGACTTTGCGCGAAGCGGTAGTATGCGATGTCCGCGCAAGAGTGTAGTGTTAGGCGAATTCGAGCGAGAATCCTTACTTGATACTCTCCTAAGTTTGCAAGAAGTGGTCTGTTGGTTTTTAGACTATAGACTAGGTCAATTCTAAGACATCGACCCGGACTAGGTTGTCACACCCCGACCACATAAAACAACAAATCGTGGAGGAAACGTCGGGGAGTGTCGTAACAGAATCATTGTTTCACAACCATGGATTAAATAATTTTGTTTTATTGAATTATTAAACTCATTGTTTTATTACAATTCAGATAAATACAAATATTGTCTTTCAAGTTTTAAAGTTGCTAAGGCACAAGTCCATCCTATGTGTAGCATGCATCAACATTCATCACATAGAGCACCTGAAACATATGTAAAAATAGGTACGTCAACATAAAAATGCCTGTGAGATACTTAGGTTTTATTTGAATAGGATTCATGACTTGTATGTTTAGAGAAAAATGTTTAATCAAGAATAGTCATGAACCATAAAATATTTTCTTTTATAAATCATACTAAAATTGATAAGAAATCAGATGATATGACAGAATGATGCATAGACAAATAAATAACCAAGTAAAATGAGTTTGTATAAAATGTGGTGTTTGTAAAACAATGTTTTTATAAAAAGGTTTGTAGTACATATAAAAATATACCTTGGTTTTAAGAAAATCGGTTAAGTAATATATTAAAATATATTTTAGTTCCAAAATAGATAAACAGATAGTATATTAAACATACTTTGGTTTTATAAATAACATATTAAACTATGCTTTGGTTTTGTAAATAACATATCAAACTATGCTTTAGTAATTAACAAAATATATATTGGTTTTGTACATAGTATATCAAATATACCTTGGTAAACAATATCACATATGAGAGCATATCAAACTATACCTTAGGAGTATAACAAAATATACAAAAAAAATGTGATTTAGAATTCATTCAAACCTTAGTGTATCAAACTACACCTTAGAGACTATAGAAATACCACAAAGGCAATCTCTATTTGGATAAAAATTGGTTTCTGACATTCCATACAACAGGAATGGGTGTCTAATCCTATAGCGCTATATCATACTACCAATCGGTCTGGTGAATGTATAAAATAAGTACAATCCAACAATTAATTTTATAATCTTTGAAAAATTAGTGTTTAAACCATAAATAATCATTCAGTTTGTCAAAAGATAAGTACTAACATGTATAATTAATTTATACTTGGAAATTATGAACATAACAAATAGGTACACATGTTTCACCCCAAAACATTGAAAACAGTAAAAGAGGTGACTATGTACTCACTTGAGGATGCTTAGAAGACTTGAATAACAACCAAGCAAAGCTAGAGGGATCACGGAATCAAACGGCACCTAATATAGGTAACTATGTAAATAAACCGGACCTTAATCGGAAGATCGGATAGAATGAGGTTTCGTAAACCAAATGAGTATGGGAACTCATGTAATATGGTTTAACAAAGCCTACATACTAAATCGAAACCTAACCAAAGTGCTTACGACCCGTTTAGGTAGCTTACGCTACTTTAACGCGTCGTTCACGTAAAACGCGTTCGGACCGCGTAACTAGTCCTATGACAGGTAATATATGCCTTAACATGTCTAATAATGTTGCCTAATCAATTTAGATGTCAAAATTTAGGTTACATATGCTTAAAATGAATTTATGCGTAAAAAGGGCATTTTGGTCATTTACCTAAGGCATATAAACTACATATCATCAAACTACTTAAACGAAGTGACCATAAGGTATAACCTCGGAAGGTTATTCCCTATGCAACTATGGTCACATAATATGCTTGGTCGGATCCTAATGATCGACCAAACGGGTCTAGTTCGAAAGTCTAAGCGGTTGTTTAGACCGTTTGACTTACTACTCTATATAAGCACTAAACTAAAAGTGACGAACTAAACATGTTAAAACATGCTTAACTAAGTTAGAAAACAGGTTTTGATATCAAAACAAATGGTTTTGATACCCAAGAATAGTTTGGTTGCAAAATACGCTTGAATACGCATTTTGACCGAAACTATGACTCGTCACTATACCTAATCAACGTGGTAATCATTAGGTATAGTCACAAGGGACTATAACCATCGTCATTACGCTCACGTTGCGAAGTTCAAACGAACTTCGTGTTGACCAAAGACATGTCAAAGCAGAAAGTCAAACACAGTTTGACTTTCGTGCTTAAAAACGCATAAAAGCACGAAAGAATACTTACAAAAGGTCCAAGCTAGGAAGATCTTGATCAAATTACTCAGGTATGAAGTTCTTAAACTCCAACTTAGAGTAATTCAATCAGATTTGTGAGGAATGAGGATGAAGGTGATGGGTATTTATAGAAAACCCACAACCGTTAGGATCGTTCCTCGCAAAATGTGCTTCGATCTTGACCCTCCATGTGGGCACATGGTATTGTAATTCAAGGGGCATACTAAAAACCATCAAATCTAGCCCAAAGTATGCAAAACCTTGGGTTAAAACCATAAAAAACAGGCTGGAAGTCCAAATTCAATGTTTCTAATCTGGGCAGCTCTCGCGGGCCGCATAAGAAAAGGCTTGGGCTTACGCCCCAGGCCTAAGAAGTTTGGCAGAATTACAATTTTAGTCCCTGTAGGCCTAAAACTTGGTATTTGATGCAATTTTGACACGTTTAAGCCCCGTTAACCTCATTTCAAGCCTCTAAGATGAAGTTAAAGTATAGGGAACATGAAACATGCTCAAAAACATCTCGGATGTCGGTTCGTTTGGCCGTACGGTTGCGTTGTTCGGTAATTACGACGGAAGTCGTAACGAACGCAAAAACGATCCAAATTAAGCGACGAATGGAATTTTATCATGCCAATCACTAAAATAAAGTATTTTAATGATTACATAAATTTTTGGATTTCCGGATATATTCAGAACGTAAGATATGCGCGAAAATGCAAACTTATGCGATTTTTTACGCTTTTAGCCCCTGAATGACCAAAAAGTTTATTTTAGCACACCGAACCCCTCAAAACATATTTCTAAGCTATGTAAAGGATATTTAGGGCATTTTTAACTTATGATCATATTCCAGAATGTTCGTTACAGTACGAATCGGCATACTTTCGCAGTTTGTCGAAATTAGTCCCTGTAAGCAAATAAACTTGATTTCGACGCACCAAACCATCTAAAACTTATTTCTAAGTTATGTAAAGGTTATTTAAGGTATGTTAATCCTATGTCACTATCCCGGAGTGTTTTTCGCGTTAAACTAGTTACGTTTACGCATCAGTTCGCGTATAACTTTCCAAAAAGTGATTTAGAGCTCGAAATCGAACGAGAATTGATATGTGCAAATGATACACATATTTATACAAATCCCAAGTATGAAACACAATATTTCATTGATTTGGTATTTTTTTTTATGGTTGAAGTGACACAGGTGTCACAGTCTCCCCTACTTTAGGAAATTTCATCCCGAAATTTAATTTTAGAGGAAACCTGTGAAGACAACTGTGATTGTTTCGCTTTCGAAAGAGTCCTTCGAACCCTAAGTAAAACTCTGGGCCATGTTTGGATTCTTAGCGAATTTGTCAACCTTCAAAGTGATATCCTTGTAGTAACAAAACATTGAGTTTTGAACAACGGATAGAAGAATGTTTCCTTTGAAGACTAAATTAGGAAACTTGTGTGTGCTCGAAATTGGAGTCGGAGATTGCGGGGTAAAATGACATTGGTTAAGGTCCAGGACTTCTAGTAACTTAAATAACGCTACGTTCGCAATGTAATAAGGAACACTTATATATAGGAAGTACCAGCGGTGTATCCACCATGCCCCTTTCTATATTGTTCCCGTTTTGTTATTCTCATCACTAAAGGTCTTAACACATAACAAAACTTGTTGTGGTTTCTGTGCACTGAATTCCATAATTATGTATGCATCCATAATTACGTAATTCCTTGCACAGTCCGCATAGTTCATTTCATAATGCGTAGGGGAAAAATCAGTCGAATAAACATGAAGTGACTTGACTAGACAACCAAAGGATCTTTTTAACTAGATCAACGAACGATCTTTTAAACTAGATCAACACATGATATCCTTAACTAGATCGTCGTACGATCTCCTTAAATAGACCACTTAAGGGATCTTTTCAGCTATATCATCACATGATATTCCTAACTAGATTTTGAATCAATCTTTTTAACTAGACCACTCAAGGGGTCCAATTATAGAATAGTACTTCATAATCCAAGGGTCTTAACTATTACGTAGAAGCCCATTAAGGATTTAAGGTAGTACCTTTGGATATCCTACTACGAATCCCTCATACGGAGATATGGAAGATTCTACGAGGATTTGGATAATGAATATTCGGATCACACAAAAACACAAAACATATAAGAAAACACATAAACACATAAGCACATAATCACATAATTGTTTATCTTGGTTTACAATTTGTTATTATTTTGTTAATTTTCTTGTTAATTGTGCACACGAGTATTTAAAGCACACCAGGAATCCAATCCGTGAATTCCATCTGGCACTTTAAATATCTTCAAGAATCTTACTATGAAGATAGGAAGATCTCAATAGGAATTCGACTTTGTTTCTTAAAAGAAACGAGTATTTAGGATTTTTAGAGAGATCACAAGTGATCATAAAAATGACAGAACCACACGAGTAGTTTGTCTTGGTTTTGGCATCGAAGGGTTGTATCAAACATTCACACAATCGCATTAGTTTCGCAAAATAAAAATTGAAACAACAAATTTTTATTTATATAACAACTGAGTCGATTCAAACATCAAAAGATAACAACCAAGGAATTACAAAAGACTAATTGTTCACTGCTGCATCGTTGTTTGCGTTTGCCTCGTTTATGTTAAACACTCGTCCACGCGCTGAATTTGCGTTAACAAGTCTTCGGCAATTGTTTCGGTAGTGAGTAAGGTCACCACAGTTATAACATGACCCAGGAGGAAAATGTGCTTGCGCAGCAACAGGATTTGCAGCAGCTTGATTTGCATAACGGCAGGTATTGACCAAATGTCCCAATCGTCCGCAGTGGGTACATTTGTGACACTGCATTTGCTCCAGGTGATGATGGTTGCATTTGTTGCACAAAGGTGCGGTACCAACATAATTTTTCCTTGTACGAGGTTGTGCTGGCTGGTTTGGTGCATCCTGATTGTTCTGAGCAACTACGGCAAAGTTTTGTGAAGCCCTGCGCTTCTTCTTCTTGGATTTCTCGGCTTGTTTATCCTTTAGTTCTTCTTGTGCAGACTTGTCAGATGGTTTCGGGTCGCCCTTTTGGAAAAGCTTACCCTTCCTGATCTGGGATTCAGTCAGAGTAGCAGACAATTCAATGGCCTGTCTGACGGTAGTAGGGTTGCTGCCAGTAACGATATCCTGAACTAAGTCAGGAAGACCATCAATGTATTTTTCAATCGCCTTTTCCACAGGCGTAACCATGGCAGGACATAACAAGCTCAGTTCCTCATAACGGTCAGTGTAGGCTCGATGTTCACCGATGACTTGCTTTAGATCGTCGAATTCTCTTTCCAATGCTCTAAGCTCATGACGAGGACAGAATTCCTTCATCATTAGAGCTCGAAGCTCTTCCCAAGTTTGAGCTAGTGCCACATCGGCACCCCTATCACGTATCACACCGTTTCACCATGTAAGAGCACGCTTCTCTAATGCACTGGATGCAAACTCAACCTTACGCTCATTCGGACATTGCACATATCTGAATGTGCTCTCCAAACTTTCGAACCATTGCAGGAGCGCGGTTGCTCCTTGTGACCCAGAAAACTTCAAAGGTTTAGCAGAATTGAAGGTCTTGAAACTACACTGAGCATTGTTGTTGTTATTGTTGTTGTATAACTGGTGGATCTGGGTTACTATGCCCAGAAGCACAACAGCCATTTGCTGAGAGACAAGGGCTGCGACTTCTTCGTTGGTTAGAGGTTGTGCATCTCGTCGAGGAGGCATTGTCTAAAAAGGACAAGGAATCATGAGAGAAAACAAGTGAAATGGCATTGGGTAAGAATAGAATGTTATAATTACCGACCAAAAAGGCATGGATGATGGTCATTTGTTCGAACCATGAAGCAAACAAACGACGCACAAAAGCTGAATCAAAATGAATAGGTCCTTATAATGTATCGCGAAGACATGCTTTAGCCTATAAGTGGACACTCATCCCAAGAATTCCCAGGTAAGATTGACTGGTACGATTATGTGGATTTGTATGAACACTCTAGCGTTAGACAGAAGACTCAGGATACAGGCATCCACCCTTCCAGATTGCACGTGTTCACACTATAAGGCCCAAACTTTGACGAGATTTTGAAAACTTAGAGGGTTCAAAACCTAGTAATCACTCATCCTAGAACAGAGGATTGGTTTTCAAAGTGGATTCGAAATTTGTGTTCTTGTTGTGGTTGTCACCTAAAGATAGGCGATGGTATTGTTTTAAAACTAAACACAAGATAACTTGTGTTAGGGTCCTAGGAAGATTATAGTCTAGGTCAAAGTATTACTAATAACCTAATTCCCTATAACCATTGGCTCTGATACCAACTTTTCTGTCACACCCCGGCCACGTAAAACAACAAATCGTGGCGGAAACGTCGGGGAATGTCGTAACAGAATCATTGTTTCACAACCATGGATTATATAATTTTGTTTTATTGAATTATTGAACTCATTGTTTTTTTACAATTCAGATAAATACAAATATTGTCTTTCAAGTTTTAAAGTCGCTAAGGCACAAATCCATCCTATGTGTAGCATGCATCAACATTCATCACATAGCAGCACCTGAAACATATGTAAAAATAGGTACGTCAGTATAAAAATGCATGTGCGATACATAGGTTTTATTTGAATAGGATTCATGACTTGTAAGTTTAGAGAAAAATGTTTAATAAAAACTAGTCATGAACCATAAAATATTTTCTTTTATAAATCATACTAAAATTGATAAGAAATCAGATGATATGACAGAATGATGCACATACAAATAAATAACCAAGTAAAATAAGTTTGTATAAAATGTGGTGTTTGTAAAACAATGTTTTTATAAAAAGGTTTGTAGTACATATAAAAATATACCTTGGTTTTAAGAAAATCAGTTAAGTAATATATTAAAATATATTTTAGTTCCAAAATAGATAAACAGAAAGTATATCAAACATACTTTGGTTTTATAAATAACATATTAAACTATGCTTTGGTTTTGTAAATAACATATCAAACTATGCTTTAGTAATTAACAAAATATATGTTGGTTTTGTACATATTATATCAAATATACCTTGGTAAACAATATCACATATGAGAGCATATCAAACTATACCTTAGGAGTATAACAAAATATACAAAAAATGTGATTTAGAATTCATTCAAACCTTAGTGTATCAAACTACACCTTAGAGACTATAGAAATACCACAAAGGCAATCTCTATTTAGTTAAAAATTGGTTTCTGACATTCCATACAACAGGAATGGGGTGTCTAATCCTATAGCGCTATATCATACTACCAATCGGTCTGGTGAATGTATAAAATAGGTACAATTCAACAATTAATTTTATAATCTTTGAAAAATTAGTGTTTAAACCATAAATAATCATTCAGTTTGTCAAAAGATAAATACTAACATGTATAATTAATTTATACTTTGAAATTATGAACATAACAAATAGGTACAGATGTTTCACCCCAAAACATTGAAAACAGTAAAAGAGGGGACTATGTACTCACTTGAGGATGCTTAGAAGTCTTGAATAACAACCAAGCAAAGCTAGAGGGATCACGGAATCAAACGACAACTATGTAAATAAACCGGACCTAAATCGGAAGATCGGATAGAATGAGGTTTCGTTAACCAAATGAGTATGGGAACTCATGTAATATGGTTTAACAAAGCCTACATACTAAATCGAAACCTAACCAAAGTGCTTACGACCCATTACGACCCGTTTAGGTAGCTTACGCTACTTTAACGCGTCGTTCACGTAAAACGCGTTCGGACCGCCTAACTAGTCCTATGACAGGTAACATATGCCTTAACATGTCTAATAATGTTGCCTAATCAGTTTAGATGTCAAAAATTAGGTTACATATGCTTAAAATGAATTTATGCGTAAAAAGGGCATTTTGGTCATTACCCAAGGCATATAAACTACCTATCATACAACTACTTAAACGAAGTGACCATAAGGTATAACCTCGGAAGATTATTCCCTATGCAACTATGGTCACATAATATGCTTGGTCGGATCCTAATGATCGACCAGACGGGTCTAGTTCGAAAGTCTAAGCGGTTGTTTAGACCGCTTGAGTTATGACTCTATACAAGCACTAAACTAAAAGTGACGAGCTAAACATGTTAAAACATGCTTAACTAAGTTAGAAAACAAGTTTTGATATCAAAACAAACGGTTTTGATACCCAAGAATAGTTTGGTTCCAAAATACGCTTGAATACGCATTTTGACCGAAACTATGACTCGTCATTATACCTAATCAACGTGGTAATAAGTAGGTATAGTCACAAGGGACTATAACCATCGTGATTACGCTCACGTTGCGAAGTTCAAATGAACTTCTTGGTGACCAAAGACTGGTTAAAGAAGAAAGTCAAACATAGTTTGACATTCGTGCTTAAAAACGCATAAAAGCACGAAAGAATACCAAAGGGTCCAAGCTAGGAAGATAACTGTAGTACTATCGTTGCTAAGGTGTCAGGCAACAATCACTGTGTAAGCATAACATACTGGCGCGAGGAATCGAGAGAAAATAGGCCAAAAGCGTGCTAGTCGAAAGAGAGTTGTCACATCAGTGAAAAGCTGATGTGGCAGGTGCTATTTATAGGCAAGAGAGGAGAAAAGGCGGTGTAAGTGTGACGGATCAGAGGGCCACCTGATCGGATGGCCATCCGATCGGATGTTCATCCAGACGGATGACCATTCGATCGACTGGTCCTTCGATCGGATGGCTTTTGCCTGTTGGTTTCCGACTTTTTGTTTCGTGCGTTGAGTGTTGCGATGTGTTACGAGTAAGCGATGCGATAGTATTACACCCTAGTTACCCAAATAATATAACTACTGATTATCACAAAAGTAAACCTTAGATTTCGAGTTCGCGATGAGATTGCGTTGCGATAGAGTTGCGATTGCGTTTTGCGAATAATCACCTCAAACAAATATAAACATGCACAAATAACACATAATAGCACACACACGTAAAACAATATCCAGAACCTGTAATTCGAGTTGCGATGTGATAGCGATGTGATAGCGTCGAGTAGATTAGCGTTTAGTTATCTTTATCGCATTGTTACTTCCACATAATACAACTAACAAATGTAATTTAAAGTATCGATTATCTAAGTTTGGGAGTACAAGCAATAATTAAGCAATGAATGACAGATCCAGTTAGCAATCTTTTCTTCCTTTGACTTTGACTTGTACTTTGACTTCTGGAATTGGGTTGTTACATTCTAGTCCTTCCTCTTGTTCCTTTAATCTCTACTCAAGGTTAGTTATGATTATTATGTGTTAAAGCTGCGTTTTGCGATGATCATGATGTGTTATACCTAGGTTTTGTGTGATTTTTGATATGCTAGATGATATTTGATGAGTTAACTTGATGTTAGTCGATGTTACTAGAATTACATGATCGTTTAAACTTGTTCTAGTATCATAAAAGTGAAAACAGAAAGTTGATTAACATAAACAACCAACTTCAGTTGGCTGTAAACAGGTTATTAGATGTCGAAAAACTGATTTTCTGAAGTCTAAAATGTACGTTTTTGGAAAATGCTTCAAATGGAGTTGGAATCGCATTTTTCTGAGGTCGTTTGCTATTTTTAAAGGACAGTTTTGTACAGCAGCAAAAGCTGCGTTTTTTCTATAGAAATTACATGTTGTTTTTTTCGTTATATCCTGTAAACTGGATAGATTTAGGTCATGAAATTCGTACAGTAGCTGAACACGGATGTTGCCGAAAATCTCCAACTGGAATTTTGCTAATCGGACAGACGATGATTTTTAAATAAATATTTTCGTGGACTGCAGTCAGAAAGTCATGAATCTGACTGCATCCTAGTAGATGATTTTTAATAAATAATTGGTAATGATTTAGGTCTTAAAAATTTTTACACAAGGTGACGCGGAACACTTGGAATGTCCTGTAAATTATTTGGAATTTTTGGAATAGGGAAACTATTTTATAAAAATACCCGAAAATAGCTCAGTTCTGGACATCAAAGCTCTAACGTAATAAGTTGTTAGATGTGTATCTAAATGTTGTTTGTGCTATCTGAGAAAGATCAAACCTGTTTGATGTCAACGAAAATGATATGTGAGTTGTTGTGTGCTATGATCACAAGTTATTATATGTGAAATAGGTATATTTATGTAAATTGTCAACGTGATTGCATGATATGTGTATGAGTTTCGTGTCTTACATGAACACACTAATAAACTAAATGGTAATCGTATTAGGACGTGATTGACCTACCTCAACTCCTAATCACTTTAAAAGTCTAACCGAGCAATCAAAGGTGTGTTTACTACTTTATTTACAAGCATGCATCCAGTAGGAACAAACAAACAAACTTGCATCCTGTAGGGGATACTTTACAAACCCATGTCCTTGTACTGAGGCAGATTTCGGTAAATGTCATTGTTGGATAATACACTCACTTCTATCACTTAAGTCCCATCTTACTACCGAACTAGTTGCTTTTAGGGAAACAGGGTTATTAGTTGATAGCGCTATTAGGTTTGGCATCCTCACGACGTACCTGGATAGGACGGGCGTGAACTAATGACCTTAACGACATGGTCAATGTTTGATAGAGCATTGGGGAAGGGAAAACAAACAGCCATCTTGCGGTATCGAGTTATTATCATCATATCTTAAAATGAACACTTGGTAACCAAACGTTTAACAAAACTGTGAACTCGCCAGCTTTAAGTTGATACACTTTTTCTCCATGCTTCCAGGCCATTAGGTACACTGATAGGGGACTTGTTGTCTGGGAAGCTGGAGTAGTCATGGGTCGTGGCGATTGGATAGACACTCGAAGTTGGATTGTTTTCTAAACTTTATACGTTAAACTTATTGAACAATATTTAATGCTTCCATTGAATACGTTTGATTTTCAAAACTGATGTTTGAATATTACTGTTCTCAATTAATGGAAATTTCTATTTTTACTTATGGTTCAATGTGATTAGTGGCTAGATCCTGGTACGTTACACGCCTCGCGGGGGTTCCCGCTGGTGGTATTTTTGGGGGTGTGACAACATCTCTCACATTCTACTTTTAAATACACTTTAATCACCCTCTATTAAATATGGATTTATCATCATCAAGAGAATTATAAAAAAAATTAAACATGAATTGTGTGTGTACAGCGTACATGAATTATGTTTTGGCTCCTCTTATAGAGGTGAGCTAAAAGATCTAAATTTGAAACTGAATCCGAATTATCTGATATTCAGAAAATTTTGGATTCAGATTCAGATAGTTTTTTTTTTATATATTTTTGATGTCCAAATTACCCAAAATATATTTTCTTAAATTGATAAGTACTAAATGTTAATAAAAATTTGGATTTTTGGGATTGCCTTTGTAATTTTAAAAATTGATAAGTAATAAATATTAATAAAGAATATGGATTTTTCGGATTGACTTTTTAAAAAATTTCGGACATCCAAAAATTTTATTAGAAATTATTAAATATTCTTTCTAAAGTTATTAAACAACACATATATTTTAGATTTCAGATATCCTATATATCCGAAATCCATTCAGTTTTTGTAATCCATTTTCTGAAATATTCAAATGTCCGAAAACCAAGATACCTGAATTTGATCACCTCAAAGCTGCTCATGAATTAAAAAAATGTAGATAGAATCCTAAATTCTAGAATCTTTTCCTGATTGCTAGGAAACAATTAGGAGATTCTCTAGGTGACTACATGCTATTAGGTGGTGGTCCTGCTTATGGGTCAAAGAAAACATAAAAATAAGAAGATATTTGTTAACGACGTATCAAAATGGCATACCAAAAAATGAATTAAGACTGATGTAAGCGTCTCAAATCTTCCATTAATTTTGATCTGTCAAAAAAACAACCCATTAGAAAGAGAGAAAACACAACACACTAGTAACCAATGAACCAGTAGAATGAGGAAAGAAAACAGTCAACATGGTCAAACATACACATGGGGACTTCTGTTCTTGTTGGTGTAGCATTTTGCAGCACAACAACTTTATCATGCCAATTTGGATTATCTTCAAAATAACTTTTCAAATGCCAACAACTTTTTCGGTATTCCCTTAAACATGTCAAGGCTATCGACTTCTAGAATTACCTGCAAGATTGAAAGCTTCAGTTTTTGCAACTTTTTAATTAAATCACATGCAAAAGACGGTTCTCTTAACTCACCTTTTGACCATCAAATCTCCCCTCAAGTTCTTTTATATGATTCTTGACTCATGAGAGTTGAACGGTTCATACAAATCTAACAGAATCTAACCCAAAAGGAAACTGAGGTTTGAAGAAATAAAAAGACAATTCACACAAGTAATTAAGTATGTTAAAAAAGAAAAATGTTATTTATAAGTAAATATAATAAGTTTTTTTTACTAAAGTGATGCCTGTTTCAAAAACATAATCACAACTAATGTTGCATGCAAAAATATTTCACAAATGATGCAATAGCCATTTAAAATGGCAATTTTTTCCTTTCTTGTAGGCTTCTCAGAATTTTGTAGGAGAATGTTCAGACCCAATCATTTGACTAGGTACAATTTGCCATTAACAACGGCGATTTTTGGCCACCTGCACAAAAAGCCATTTGTAATGGCGAAAAGTGAAAAGATACTGCACAATCGCCATTTTTAATCACAATTTCTTCCACATAGCCATTAGGAATGGCGATTTCCTGTTAAAATCCATTAGAAATGGCGATTACCTGGTACACTTACTGCAAAAAGCCATTTGAAATGGCAATTTCTGCAAAAAGGCAATTGAAATGACAGCAAAAGCTGCTACACATTCTACCAAGCCCTTTGACTTTTCTTTTTTGTTTTTGAATATGTACATATCACTAGTACTTGTTATTATTATTATTATTATTATTATTATTATTATTATTATTATTTAAGAGAAATATCAATGTTATACTTTTCATTAAACTGTGAGTTTAACAAATTAAGTGTTCAAATTTGTTTGTAATTAGACATAGGAAACATAATTATATATTTATCATATGATAATCATGTCTTTACAGCAATTCCGCCAGACATAATTACAGCGAAACCAACGTTTTAATGTAATTTGGATATATATATATATATATATATATATATATATATATATATATATAAAGCATCTGCTTAATAATTACTAGTTAACTAATAAAACATGTGATCTAGTGTCATCGCCATATGTGCATAGCAGTCATGATAGCTCTCAAAACTCTGAAGACACCCCCGGCATATATGAATCCCACATGACCAACACACGATATGGTTGCACCGATTAGTCTTCTCTATGGTCAGTTTGCAATCAGGGCACTCCTTCACACGCTCCTCTTTCCCCTTAATATATTCTTTCAATGAGAGATCCGGATATCTCTTGAACTCCTTGTATTGTTCACACGATGACAAGGGATGGTACTCCAAGTGGCATTGAGTACATGTCGTCGCAGAGTGTAACGCACGGCGTTTTGAAACTTTCATATTTTGGCAAGTCTCGTCCCTGTAATACTTAATATTGCCTATTTGAGCCTTAAAACTATGTTTAGCTACGTGAAACTTTTACTCTATGATGCTTTTGTGATACTTTATGCGTCAATCTTGAAAACTATACTAGACTCTTATGAATCTTGACTCTTTCGTGATACTTGAATCTTGACTTTTGTGATGCTTTGAAACTCGAATCTTGAAACTTGACACCTGTTATGCTAGATACTTACTGAATAGGAGACTTTGATACTTGGTACTTAGGGAACGAGAAACTTTGATTCTTTATTGAACGAGAAACTTGATACTTTATTGATACTTATCGGACGAGAAACTTTGATACTTTATGGATGCCTGTGAACAAGAAACTGATACCTAATTGAATGATAAACTAGCGTAAACGTAAACTTGAAACACGGAAACTCTTGTGTTAATTATATAATTATACCATTGTAATGGTTACCCACAATAATACGCAACATAATGCTTAATCTAGCTCGCAAAACGAACCAAAGTCAGTGAACTAGCAAACGGGACTCGGCTGTCCGAATGGACATCCGACCCATTACGCACTCACACCGCCTTACTTGTCACTATCACCTATAAATACCCCACTTGTGCTCTCATTTCACACTTTTGCCTCTGTCATCCGACCACACGCACTCCCAAGTCCTTACAAGCACATTCCACTCGATTCAATGCGAACTTTTAAGTATTTCTTTTATATTCTTGTACAACTTTAGTCATTTTACACTTCCACACATGATTCTTCATCATAATCGCACAAACACTTCAATATTTCCATGAAAATCGACTGATTAGGGGTCTCTTGGAGGTGGTTTCCACTCAGAAGTTGGTACAAACTGTTGTGGAGCACCATTTGAGCAAGAACAGCCCTAGATCTAACAGATTTTCACAACTATTAAACAAAATCTAAGGAAAAGTCACACTTTCATACCAGATCTGACGGAATTCCTTCTGTTTCTGGCTCAGAACTGATGAACATCATGTTTTACACTTGATTCTCGAACTTTTCTTCAACTTTTTACACGAAACATGGGTGAAATCAGACTCGAACAGACTTTCGACTCGATTCTAAGTCAAAAGCCGGCTTGAGGACTGAATCTCACCGGAAAACGGATAAGTTTGACGAGTCCAAACATGAAACACACCGGAAACAACTCGTTGGTTAGAAAAGGGGTGGTTCCCAGCCTACCGACGAGCTGGGTTTGGTACGTTTCCGTTGTTTGATGCGTCATTACGCCGTCTCCGTTAACTCGAAACTTAGAAATCTAACGAAACTTCACTCACTGATCGTCTGTCCGGATGACCATCCGATCGGATGACCATCCATCCAGATGATCTGATTATCTTGACACTTGTTTGTTTTACAGGACACTATCATCTCAACACTTGAAACTTTATCAGTTCGCAAAAACACACAGTTCGAATGGCCATCCGTTCGAATGGTCATCCGTCCGGATGACCATCCGATCGGATGGAGTCCATCTGTTCGAATGGTCATCCGACCGGAAGACCATCCACTCAGGAATACTATCAGAAACTTTATCTCGATTTTAGCACCATTCAACACTCTGTTCCCAACCGGGTCAGCTCTAAGAGGACTGATGCTCTGTTCCCAGCATGCAGGCTGATCCAACGCTCCCTTCGATCCAATTTAAGCAGTTGTTAGTTGTTAGCACCCGCTGTGAGTATACTCAATCCCTTTTTGTCTTAAACACATTTGGGATGCAACATGTATTCTATAAATAAGACACTTGAAACTTGAAACTATTTGAAACATACTCTACCCTCGTGAAACTTGAAACTTGAAACTTGAGACTTTTATGCTATGTGAACGTTTAATCCTTGTGTGTAGTTCTGCCTTAACAATGGTAGCACTATAGGGGTAATACACCTCCCCATTAGTCTTTGGGGTATTGTTAGGATATGACATTTAACCTCCTCTTAGTCTTTGGGAAAAGCATTTAACGCATTAGAAACTTGGGCTATCACTTGGACTGCGTGAACTAGCATGGTGAAACTTATTTTATGTTTACATGATGGATATGAGTCTTTTAAACTATTATGCTACGTATTCAAACTTGTATGCTCGCCTACATTTTTGTTGATAGTATTTTAATACATGTTTTTCAGGTTGATAGTAGCTGGGATCCAAGAAACGAGCTAGGATGATACTTAGAAACTCATCTAGATAAATTAGACTGGTTTTGAACAATGTTTGAATTTTGATGTATTTGATGGATTATGTGGTTTGACTCTTAGACAAATTCGTGACACTTATTTAATTTATATTGAAATTATTAGTGTTGTGGATTCTCATGAGCAATCTGGTTCGCTTAGTGTCGCGCCCCGATGTTTCCGCCATCGGTTGGGGTGTGACAGATTGGTATCAGAGGCATAACTACAGGGAATTAGGAAAAGTAGGAATGCTTTTGCCTAGTCTATAGTTCTAGGAATCTTGACTCTTATTTGTTGTTTAAAACTTGTGTATTCTATCGTACATGCTTCCTAGCAACACTTTCCTGTTAAACTTACATGCCTTTCCTAAGGCTAACACAATACACACTTGGACGCTTGAAAACACTCTCGAAACGACTCATCAAAACAGGGGTGATCCCCGCCTTTGATGACGACTCTCATTTTTGCACGAGATTTACCCTCAAGTAAGGAGTGACATCCAAACCTTGAAGGGAAATTTCCACTTCATAATCTAGTAGGTCTTATCTATTGATAAGTACCGACACTATTAGGGTACGATGTTGTCAAGTTAGAGGTGAAACTCACATCTTGATGACTAGTCCCACTCCTTGATTTTCAGTCTCGCCAAAGTCTCGAAATTCCCAATCAATTAGGGACGTGTAGTGACCGAAAGGACAAATATCGTAGGCCTAACATCGATGACGTATTTGTCTAAGTAAGCCAAGACACGTTATCTTAATTTGAAAGGGGTTCGATCCACTTTGGTTAGTCAACGTTTCTCTACCCGAAACACTCCTATGTTTTATGAGCCTATCTTTTATGTTGTCTCGATTTTTCATATGGTTTTATACTTAACGCTTTGTTTCGAAAATTTTACACGAATCACACATATCTCCGCAATCTAAAACATTAACAATAATCTCTCAGGATCGAACTAAATTTATGATGCTTTATTCATTGTATTAAACTACATGGGAGTCTTGATTAAACTATGGGAAACATAATTGAACATTACGCTATGTGAAACAACTTGATCAACTATGTGAAACATGTTGAATGTATTATGCTATTAAACAATGTGAGACTTGTTGAACGTCTTGTGATATGTGAAACAACTTGAGTCTTTACGAAACTTTAGGCTATACTATGTGTTTTGAAACTATAACTTAAACAAAACATTGTGATCGAGTCTTACCCGACTCTTTGTTGAATATTTAGATGTCGCCGAGTCGTCTTAACAACCCACGCAAGAAGTCACGGGCCAACACTTAGAAAAAGATGATGTCTTTTATGGCCGATCAGATTGCACGCATTGTTCCCAAGATTGTCACTGAAATCCAGGGATCAAACACTCCTCCCTCCTTTGTTGATTCTAAAGCAGATAAACCTAAGTCTGTGAGCTTCAATTATAAACATTTTGTCTCTTGCAACCCTAAGCCATTCACGGGCAGTGATGGAGTGACCGCAATGCTGGAGTGGTTCGACAACATAGAAGTTACTTTCATCAACAGTGAATGCCCTGAGCATCTAAAGACTAGGAGTGCTGTTAGTGCACTATGTCTATTGACTTCGTCTTTGTATCATGTAATAGGTTTATCAGTGCATTAGGTTATTTAGCTTGAAAGTGATGATTTAGCTTGAAGGTGTCACATGTCATTTCAAGGGAAATCATGATTTAGCTTGAACTGGTTCAAGGGAAATCATGATTTAGCTTGAACAGTTTCAAGCTAAACCTCAACACTATATATAGGGTTCAAGCTAAATCAAGATTTAGCTTGAAACACATTTGCACATTTGAGATTTGGAGAGCTCTAGTTCTAGAGAGAGAAACTAGAGAGAGAAAGTCTCCAAGTGATTCAAGGTTCTTTGTACGTTTCAGATATATCAATAGAATCACAATTATATTACATCTTGTGTGTTACGGTCGCGTTCGTGTACGGATTCCGCACGTTTCACGTTCGTTTAGCAATCGTTTCGGAGTCAAACCGGTCCTAACAAGTGGTATCAGAGCAGGAGCTCGATTGCGTTGATCAAACAACAAGATTTGTACCAGGTTACAACGATTTCAGATCTGAATCGCAACTTTTCTTCTTCATCTACTCATTTCTTTCACGTTTTTGATGGATTTTCGACAAATTGATTGAGATTTCACGGTCGGAATTGGATGATTTTTTAGTATATTGTGCGAAAATAGTTGATAAACAATCCTACCAAGTTTCAGACTCAAATTCCTTGTCGTTTAGGAGATTTTCGAGTTTTTCCGTCTGAGTTCGTAACAATCAGCACTATTTCGCTTGAAACAAGGAGATTTCGCTTGAAAACATTGATTGTTTGAAGCGAAATAGTTAATTTCGCTTGAAAATCCTTATTCAGAAAGATTTCGCTTGAACAGAAGAACATGTGATTTCGCTTCAAAACAACTGTGGGATTTCGCTTGAACAGACATAATATCTGATTTCGCTTCAACTGATTATATTGAGATTTCGCTTGAAGATTTAACACTTGATTTCGCTTCAAGACAGAACACTTGATTTCGCTTCAACTGATTAACAGCTGATTTCGCTTGAAAGCTGTTGACTAGCTGATTTCGCTTGAAAGTTGTTGACTGATTGATTTCGCTTGAAGTTGTTGGTTAAAAGATTTCGCTTGAAGTCCGATTTCAATTCAAATTGGGTTTTCGCTTGAAACTGATAGAGTGATTTCGCTTGAAATCAAGATTTCGCTTGAAAAGTGAAGTTTTGTGTCGAGAACATTTCACGGCAACTGAGTGTCAGTCTGTTACAATTTATTTGTTATTAATTGTACTGATTGTGTTTGTTTGATTCTGATTCAGGTCAAAGCATCGGATACTCGCCCAAGTGGATCCCCACCGGATCAATTGTCACGCAATTATTGTCACTGTTGACTTGTGTTGACTCACTCGATCGGATACTCGTTCGTTTCAGTTGGTTGATATTCTTGTTGAAAATAATCATTGTTATTTGATTGTTTCTTGTGTTGTGATTTACGAGGTGTGAATATCAAGGTTTACATCATGGCTGAAAACAAAGAAGAAAAAGTTGAGATCAAAGAGAAAACTCGGGAAGAGATCTTAAGTGAGAAGACTTACAGAGAAAGAAATGTGGTTTTAAATAGAATGGATGATATGCAGGAGGAGTATGAGATGGCTGTTGGTAGCAAACGATGGGATAAAAAGAGAGAATGTTACTATAACAGAGAAGGAGAACCGGTTGTTCCCAAGAAAGACATAATCTTCGATGATGTTCTTCTTGTTGTCCCGTTAAGAGCTGAATACTATAGAAGAGTATTGAAAGATGACAAATATGCTAAGCAATATGAAAAGGATATCAGATATGCCATGTTATCGTGTCTGAGAAAAAGGGATGAAGAGAGAATGAAGAAGAATGTTGAAGAAATGGTGAACAATCTGAAGAAAGTTGCTGAAGAGGTTAACACAGAAACTGTTGAAGTTGAAGCTGTGAAGGAAATCAAAAGTGAAGAAGTTGTTGTGAATGAAGAGGATAAGAAAGTTGTTACTGAAGAACAGCAGATTGAGAAAGAGGTGAAGATAGAAGAAAAGAAAGAGAATTTGAAAGTTGGTGATGTTGGTAATGAAGTTAGTGTTGAAGAAAAGCAGAATGTTGTTAAGCAGACAGAGATTGCTGAAAACACCGAAGTGCCAATCACTGAGGTAAATTCTGATTCTAAAATCTTGAAACTGATTGATCAGTGCAAGAAATGCATGGAACCGTGCAGAGCTTGTACTGAAAAAGATGAGCAATTTAGAACAAGAGATCTTGAGTTCACAAAAATTGAAAAGATTTTCAAAGAAAAATGCAAAGAAATGCTGGAAAAAGAAAAAGTTTTTAAAGAAAATGATGAAAAATTTTCAGAAAAATGTAACAAATTAGAGAAAGAAAATGAAGTTTTGAAAGAAAATGTTTTGAAAATGATAAATGAATGTGAACAAAAGGAAATTGCTTGTCAAGAAATGAAAAAGGAATATGACTCAATGAAATTAGCATATGATATTATGAAAGAGTCATACGACAAAGTGAAAGATGAAATGAAATATGCTCAATCAAGAATGAATTATATGTCTGAAACAACCAAAGAACTTAAACGAATGTATTCTATAAAACAAGATGTTGTTAATTCTTATATTGAGGATGTTGCTAAGTTGAAACGACAGATTGCTGATTTAGAACAGGATAACAACAAGTTAAAGAGTTACCACGTGTCGTCATATGTGCTTGAACGAATTTTCAATATAAAACCGGATGATGGTGAGTCTGAGCAGAACAAGAAAGGCATTGGCTCAGAGTTTCATCAAGTTCCACCACCGGGAAAATTTGCATTTTATGATGAGGAAAAGGTCGAAAAAGCTTTCAACATGGTAGACCAATTGCCAGACAACATTGACATAACCTATTCCAAATCTGATGATTCTCATGATTCAGAGGTGGTAGGTAAAGTTGTTGAAAGTGTGTTGAAAGAAGAGTCAGTTGATACAGGTAAATCTGAATCACAGGATGAAGATGAAGGAAATATTCATGATGGTTATCTGAAAAACACAAAATCCGAGGAAAATTTGAATGATGATTCAAAAGGATTGGTTTATACCATGATTGGATCGGACAAATTGTTCTTAGATGTTGTATTCCCGATTCAGAATGTGATTTCAGAAAAGGTTGACAAAGTTTTCAAAATGGTTGAGATTGAGAAGTCTGAGATTTCAAAGTTTGTCGGTAAGAGTCATAGAGGTTCGTATACCAAACCTGGTTTCAAAAAGAAGAACATGAAGGCTGGGTTGGGTTATAAGAAGAAACAACATCAAAACAAAAATGAAATGCCGAATTTTCAGACAAAAATGAGTTTTTTTCAAGGAGGCAGTTTAGAAAAAGAAAAAGAATTCAAAATGAAACAGTCTAATGATGAATTCTTTGCTAAAAAGCAAAAGCAACAACCACAGGTCAAAGATGTGTCCATGAGAACATGTTTCAAATGTGATCAAAAAGGACATCTTGCACGCAAGTGTCCTAATCTAAAACCTGTGGATGTTGACAAAAAGAAGTTTGATACTGAGAAACAAAAATCTGAGAATGTGAGACAAAGGTCAACCAAATTTGATTCGAAACAAACTTGGAGGTTCAATACAAACAAGTTTGCTTCAAATCAAAATTGGAAATCAAACCAGATCAGGTTTGATTCAAGACAGACCTGGAATTCTCATACACCCAGATTCAGAACAACACAGAGCTGGAAAACCACAGTTGATATGACAAAACCTCAAGAGTTTTTGAAACCAAAAGTCGTTGTTCAAAATCAAAATGTTCAAAAAGTTTCACATTTTTACAAACGAGGAACACCAAAAGGTCAAACATGGAGTGTTAAGAAACATGTTGATTTGGTAAAAGATGAGAAAATTGAAGTTAAAATTGAGAAAGTTTTTGTGAAAAATGACAAAGAATTTCCAGCATTGAATGAAAATTATTGTGTTGAAATGCCTAAGGTTCAACAGACCTGGGCTAAATTGTTCAAGTAATTCAGTTAGCTGAATGTGCAGGTGCTCAACAAATCTGAAGATTGTGAGAATGGAGGTTGGAGCAGCCTGGCACAACAACGAGGAGAGGAGGCTGCTGGATCCTGTGTTGTTTGAAACAGGAAGTTTATATGTTTTCTGTAAATAAATAAACAATATTTCAAAAACCCTAAAAATTGGAAAACTTGAAAAACCAAAAATATGTTTGTTTTTAATTTTTGTCAAATATTCAAAAATTACAAAAATATGTTTTGATTGAATACGCCGAAACCCTCACGGCTGAACAAACATGATTACTTTCACCAGATTGAAAAACGGTTTTCAAACTGTAAAAATCAATGTGTTGTATATCATGGGGGTATGTTATATTTTCTGCAAAACAGAGCATGAGATGCAGAAAATGGATGGCGAGACAAAGCTATCAGTGTTGGTTGTCAAATTTTCTTTATATGATTTTGCATTTTAGGGGGAGTAATATTGTTAGAAAATACAAAAACATGATAAAATTCAAAAATTGAGTTTTTGCGTAAAAAGAGGAAATGATAGTACATCAGTAGACAGTTACAGTATGCTAAAGAATTGGAAAGTTTAAATGTGTTAAACGATCTCACCGTGGATGTGTCGGTAGATTTTTATACATTTAGTAAACTTTTTCGGGATATAAACCTAAATTCAAACTTGCTTATTTTGTGGGGAACACTACTTGGATATATAGGTAACCCCTGAAATCTCGTTTGAAAGGTCTCTTAATCTGATATACTAGGTCTTTATACTCAATGATATCTGGGGTATTATTCCGGGACTTCTGCTGAACGGTAGTTCTGACCTAGTCCCTGGCTAATACTTGCTGCAATGCTTGAAACATAGCATTAAACCCTCAACATGCCGATGAAACAATAAAAATTGATAGTCGCTGCTGTTGTAAGCAAAAAGATCCTCTAAAGGGGACATACCGAAAAGTCGAAGCTGATATCTCTCTGCGTATACGGAAGTATCGATCTGAGATCCCTCGGCCCTCGCATACCTAAATTATATACAGATATCATTGTAGTATTCTCACCTGTAAGACTGATTATTGGGATTCTGGATACGGGAGTATATTCAAGAGGTGGGACACATGAATAGGTTTAAGTTCTTAATACATCTAATTCGTATCCTGAATCAGTTGAAGTTTGTATGAAAATTTAAGTGGATCAGTATATCGACAATCTAAGTGAATTGTTTAATGCATAATGTGATTTTAAGCTCAACGGTACTTGTGACTTGTTGAAAACTGATATGATCCTCTAATGCATACTCAAACAAAAATATTGTCTGTAAATATGTTTGTACATATTTCGTTATTGCTTTATTTTTCCAGAAAATACAAAAAGATTTTGATTCTACTTTATTTTCGACAACTGATGTCTGAGTGCTGAGTTTCAAAATCTAAGTAAGCTGATTGTGTTTCTGAATGTAAAACAAGTTCATTAATTTGAAACTTGATTTAATATAAAAAAAATTTCAAAAACAGTTTGTGATATCTCCAAGGTCATTAATTTGGACTTGGATGATAAACTGTGAGGGAGTTGGATTCTTTAATACTGCTAAATCTATGAAGTTTGTTGATAGGGGGAGTGGGTTAGAGAATTTGTTTGAGAATTAAAATGCTGTTATTCATAAATGTTTGAGAAATTGCAGATGATAGTCCAGATTACGATCCCGGAAGCTGAGTCTAAGGGGGAGTTTGAAGATGAGCTCAAAGCAAGGGGAAAAGCTTGTAGATGGAAAGCTAGGTGTCGATCCCAAAGCACGGAAGCTTGATGAAAGGGGGAGCCTGAAGCTGATAGAAGAAGAGAAGTGATGGATGCATACAATGTTACAATCTGACCAAAAGAAGAAGGCAGAATGATCAAGACTGAAGATGTGTCATATTGCAGAGAATAGTCACTGAAGACTGTGTCAATATCCAAGGGGGAGTCTGTTAGTGCACTATGTCTATTGACTTCGTCTTTGTATCATGTAATAGGTTTATCAGTGCATTAGGTTATTTAGCTTGAAAGTGATGATTTAGCTTGAAGGTGTCACATGTCATTTCAAGGGAAATCATGATTTAGCTTGAACTGGTTCAAGGGAAATCATGATTTAGCTTGAACAGTTTCAAGCTAAACCTCAACACTATATATAGGGTTCAAGCTAAATCAAGATTTAGCTTGAAACACATTTGCACATTTGAGATTTGGAGAGCTCTAGTTCTAGAGAGAGAAACTAGAGAGAGAAAGTCTCCAAGTGATTCAAGGTTCTTTGTACGTTTCAGATATATCAATAGAATCACAATTATATTACATCTTGTGTGTTACGGTCGCGTTCGTGTACGGATTCCGCACGTTTCACGTTCGTTTAGCAATCGTTTCGGAGTCAAACCGGTCCTAACAAGTGCAACTGGTGTGTTTTAAGGAAGAGCTCTAGAGTGGTGGACGAATGAGAGAAACATCCGCTCTAATGAAGAAGCTTATGCTTTACCTCTGGCCGAGGTTAGGGAGATGATGATGCTTGAATTCTGCCCTCCGCATGAGCAGCAGAAACTTGAGGATGAACTCTGGCATCTGAAACAAGTGGATGACGACAATTTGTCTTATACTACCCGTTTCAAGCAACTTTGCATCATTGTACCACACTTGGTGTCTACTCCTAAGCGCATGATCACCAAGTACATTCATGGGTTACCTCCTGCTATGCGTGACGCCATTGAAGCAGCTCAACTCAGCTCTATTGAAGAGGTTTACCGTCTTGCAGCAAGTTTGAACAACAACCGCTTTCGTGATAAACAATCTGGAAACTCTGCTCCCTCGAAACTTGCAAACTAGATTACCCAGCAGCCAAGTGGCAGCAAGAATAAGAAACGAAAGTCTTAAGGTTCTGGTTGCAATGCAATTGTCCCTGCTGCAAATGCAAACCCTTCGGGCAATGCTATTGTGCCTGCTGCCACTAACCCTCCTGCTCCAGAAAACACCAAGAAGTAATACACAGGGATTCATCCCAAGTGTGCCACTTGCAACTATCATTATCCTGTAGGCACTGCATGTCGCATGTGCACTAACTGCAATCGTTATGGTCATACCGCTCCTTACTGTCGTTAAGCAAATCAAGCTCAGCAAGCAGCTCCAGCTCTACCAGCTCCACAGAACCCTAAACCTGCAAACAACGTGAGAGCCTGCTACAAATGTGGGGACACCAATCATCTTCGTCCCCAGTACCCCCAGCTGAATCAGGAGCAACAACAAGCCGCTCGAGGTCGAGCGTTCAACATCAATGCGAATCAGGCGCGTAACGACAATGACGACGTTAATGGTACGTTTCTCGTTAATAATCTTTACGCTTCGATACTATTTGATACTGGTGCCGACAAAAGCTTTGTGTCCGTAGAATTTGAATCTTTGTTAAACTGTGCACGCTCTAAACTACCTAAGTCGTTCTCTGTTGAGATTGCCGATGGTAAGTCTATCCTAGTTGATTCTATTCTCCGTGATTGTTCCCTGACTCTTAAAGATCACGTTCTCACTATTGATCTCATACCCATGCAATTGGGTAGTTTTGATATCATACTCGGCATGGATTGGTAGCGTAAGAACCATGCTGAAATCGTCTGCCATGAGAAGTACGTTCAATTACCTCTTCCATCTGGTGATACTTTGCACGTCTATTGTTAGGATCGGAGGCTCTCATGATTGTGTTTGTTTGTTTAAAATGAATAATCAATGACGATGAAAACATGTAAAGTGCAGCGGAAATGAAAACAAACTTTGTAAACACAGTCAAAAGGAGAAAAATAGTTTGATAAACAATTGCTTTTCATAGAGTCGAATGATTTACAAATCAAAGCAAAAGATTACAGACATGCTTACAAACTAAGCTCCCCCTCAGCATGATGCCTCAAGGTTGGATTGCACAAGATGAAAGGATTTGACATGAGAAGGGAAAACCAGCTCAGTCAATCAAATGTAACAGTACAGGGTACTGATACATTTATAGGCAAACCAAACCACTGAGGTATCTCAGCTGACGTCACCATGAAAGCGACGTCTAACAGCCTAACAACCTGTATCTACTGACCTTACACAAACACTGCTAACCTAACCACTGACTATACATAAGACAAACAATTTACTAAACAGCTGCTCTCCCTTTATGTCAGTGCTTTCCTCAAGGTTGATCAGTCCTTGACTGGGCAGTGCTTTAACATCAGTAGATAGGACCAGCAGTGTTGAATACTTCAGGGTTTTCATCAGCAGTTGAAAGGACAGCAGTAGTTGAATATGAGCAGCAGATAGAGACCATCAGTTGTTATAAATCACTTTCAAAGGGAGAGCAAAGTGTAAACCTCTGCTTATTGTGAATCCACTGTTGTGACCTGGTTTTGGCTTTACATTATATGTTCCTCTGGTAGGGTTCGATCCCAACATCTATGGAGACCGACCTTCTAGGGGACTGAAGTTGATGTCATGCACTCAAGCGAATAGATGCTTACGCAAACAGTACTTTACCATCTTGGCCCACATAGTGGAACAAAAGGGCAAGGGAAAGAGCATAAGTGATGTCCCAGTAGTGTGTGATTTCCCTGATGTCTTTCCTGAAGATCTTCCTGGTCTTCCTTCTCCTCGATCTGTTGATTTTCGTATTGATCTTATACCTGGTGCAACTCATGTTGCCAAAGCTCTGTATCGACTTGCACCCTATGAGATGCTAGAATTATCCAGCCAACTGCAGGAACTACTTGACAAAGGTTTTATACGTCCAAGTACCTCACCTTGGGGTGTTCCCGTGTTATTCGTCAAGAAGAAAGATGGTTTGTTTCGTATGTGTATCGACTACCATGAACTTAATTATCCTCTCCCTCTTATTGATGATCTATTTGACCAACTACAAGGCGCAAGCTATTTCTCTAAAATCAACCTTAGATCTGGTTATCATCAGCTCCATGTTCTCGAAGAAGATATCCCCAAAACCGCTTTTCGCACTCGTTACGGGCACTACGAGTTCGTGGTTATGCCTTTTGGGTTGACCAATGCACCCGTCGTGTTCATGGACCTTATGAATCGTGTTTGTAAACCTTATTTTGATCGTTTTGTGATAGTCTTTATTGATGATATTCTTATTTATTTGAAAACTCTAGCTGATCATGAACGAAATTTACGTCTTATGTTAGAACTATTACATGGTGAACGCTTATGCACAAAGTTTTCTAAATGTGAATTTTGGATTAATGAAGTACAATTACTCAGGCACGTTGAGGAATTCACGTTGACCCTTCCAAAATTGAAGCAGTGAAGAACTGGAGTACGCCTAAATCTGCATCTGAGATTCGTTCCTTCTTGGGATTGGCGGGTTTCTACCGTCGATTCATCTCGGACTTTTCAAAGATCGTCGTTCCTCTTACTTTGTTGACTCAGAAAGAGAAACCTTTTTCTTGGGGTCCTGAGCAAGAGGAATCTTTTCAGACTCTTAAGAATCTACTTTGTAACGCTCCTGTACTTGCCCTCCCTGATGGAAATGATGATTTTATGGTATATTGTGATGTCTCGAACCGTGGCCTGGCTGTTTGCTCATGCAACGAGATAAGTTCATCGTTTATGCCTCCCTCCAGCTCAAAATACATGAGAAAAACTATACTACCCACGATTTAGAGTTTGGCGCAGTTCTTTTTGTGTTAAAGATTTGGCGACACTATCTATGTGGTACTAAGTGTGTGGTATTCACTGACCATAAGAGCCTGCAACACATCTTTAAACAGAAAGAACTGAATATGCGTCAGCGACGATGGGTGGAGTTACTTAACGACTATGACTGCGAAATTCGATACCATCCTGGCAAGGCGAATGTCGTGGCCGACGCTCTTAGTCGTAAGACTCGTGTTAGTAGTATTCTCTGTTCTCAGATCACCAGTGATCTTCATGCTTGTATCCGTGAAGCTCAATACTCGTCATCAAACGAAGGAAGTCTAAATGTGGAAATTCGTGGCCCTACGATTGATCAACTTGAAATAAAGTCTGATGGACTTCAATACTATCTCAATCGCACCTGGGTGCCAGAACGCGATAACCTTCATGAGCTCATTATGAATGAGGCTCACAAATCCCGATACTCTATTCATCTTGGTGCCCATAAGATGTACCATGACTTGCGTATGACTTATTGGTGGCCTGGTATGAAAAAGGATATCGCTGCATACGTCTCTAAGTGTCTTACTTGCTCAAAGGTTAAGGCCGAACATCAACGTCCTTCAGGTCTTCTTGAACAACCTGAAATCCCTGTTTGGAAATGGGATAGTATCGCTATGGATTTTATAACTAAACTACCTCGAACACCTGCCGGTCATGATAGTATATGGGTAATCATTGACTGTTTGACCAAATCAGCCCACTTTCTTCCAATTCGTGAAGATTTAAAAATGGAGAAACTTGCTCGAATCTACACTGATGAAATCATATGTCGCCATGGTATACCCATTGACATTATCTCCGACCGTGATGGTCGATTCACTTCACGTCTTTGGCAAACTTTCCAGTCCGCTATGGGTTCTATTTTGAATCTTAGTACAGCTTTTCATCCTCAAACGGATGGACATACTGAAAGCACAATTCAAACCCTAGAGGATATGCTCCGTTCTTGTGTCATCGACTTTGGTGGTAATTGGGATGTACATTTACCATTGATCGAGTTCTCGTACAACAACAACTATCATTCCAATATACAAATGGCTCCTTTCGAAGCTTTGTATGGTCGCAAGTGCCGATCTCCTCTTAGTTGGCATGAGATTGGTGACAAGCAACTTACTGGTCCTGATATCATTCAAGAGATGACGGATAAGATTCTTCAAATCCGCGATAATTTGATCAAGGCCAGAAGCAGCCAAAAGAGCTATGCTGACAAAAGGCGTAAGCCTCTTGAATTCAATGTTGGAGATCACGTTCTACTCAAAGTATCTCCTTGGAAGGGAGTGATACGCTTTGGTAAAAAGGGAAAGCTTGCCCCTCGCTATGTGGGTCCCTTCAAGATACTTGAAAGGATTGGCAAGGTGGCCTACCGACTCGATTTACCTCAAGAACTTAGCAATGTACATCCAACGTTCCACGTATCTAATCTCAGAAAGTGCTTAGCGGATGAGGAACTTCAGGTTCACATAAAAGACTTGCAAATAAACGAGACTCTTCACTTTGTGGAAAAACCGGTTGAAATCATGCACCGAGGAATCAAGCGGTTGAGGCGCAGCAAAATTTCCATAGTTAAAGTGCGATGGGAAGGAAAGCGTGGTGCCGAATTCACTTGGGAACTCGAGAGTGAAATGAAAACTAAGTGTCCACAGCTCTTCGAGCAGTCTTCCTCTTAGATTTTGGGGACGAAATCTCCTAAAGGAGGGGAGACTGTAACGCCCTGCATTTTGAAACTTTCATATTTTGGCAAGTCTCGTCCCTGTAATACTTAATATTGCCTATTTGATCCTTAAAACTATGTTTAGCTACGTGAAACTTTTACTCTATGATGCTTTTGTGATACTTTGTGCGTGAATCTTGAAAACTATACTAGACTCTTATGAATCTTGACTCTTTCGTGATACTTGAATCTTGAATCTTGTGATGCTTTGAAACTTGAATCTTGAAACTTGACACTTGTTGTCACACCCCAACCGATGGCGGAATCATCGGGGCGCGACACTTAGCGAAACAGATTGTTCAAAGAAATTCCATAACAACTAAATTACCAGATAGTTTAAATATTATGACCCATACTATAACCCATAAGATAAGCTAGTTATTACAGACAGAGATATTCTTCAAACAAGCAAACATGTCCCGACAACTCAGATTTTCAAATAAAATAAATTGTCTTTGTTTCTAGACTCTTTCCTAGCCTCGATTTCACAGTAAGCCAAGCATTTAAACATCTTAAGCACTTGCCACATACGTTAAAATAAAAGTCAATACACATAGTGTAAAGGTGAGCATACAAGTTTGATAGATATAATAGAGTTTGAAATCATTTACGCATAACCAGCACGTACACAGTGTGAAATGAAGCACGTAAGTTATCGACATGATCCTATCAATACCAATGACTGCGGGTTGACTGCACAAGGCAGTTCGTAATACATACTCACCACTGTGAGCCATGTAAATAATTGTCCTTAACAACCCCTGAGTGAACAGGTGCTGAGTCCAAACAAATAGTACTATCGTTGCTAAGGCAGGTAGACAGCAATCCATGTGTAAACATAACAAACAAGCATTCATTAAGTCACGTATAACATGCGGTAATCAGTTAGCGTTAAAGTATTGCGTAGTGTGTTTGATGTGATTTAGAATAAGTAACGTATGTAACACCCAAAAGTGCGTAAAGCAAAAAGGGTTCGAGTATACTCACAACGATTGAGTTAATGAATTGAAGGGAGCGCTAGAGCGGAAATTAGCCTGAACAGTTAACGATAGAATAAGCGAAAGTCGGTGCGTAAAACGGTGAAGGTGAACCAAGGATCGGATGGTAATCCGGTCGGGTGGCAATCCGATCGGATGGCCAGTCGATCGGGTGGCAATCCGTTCGGATGGTCACCCGATCGGATGGCCATTCGATTGGATTGTCACATCGCTTGGTGAGGATGTGTTTATGTATGATGGTTTGTACTTTGAAGTTTTCGTTGTAGCATTTTAAAAATAGAGAAGTATCTCTACCTTTCAGGTCGGTCGATCGAACGGCCATTCGATCGGACAGCAATCCGATTGGCGAGACTTCTCAGTTTTGAGAACAAGTTCACAGCAGGATGGTCACTCGATCGGAGATCGGGTGGCAATCCGTTTGTATTGAACCTGCTGAAAGTTGGCCAAGTCCCAAACGTCACACGATCGGGTGGTCACTCGATCGGATGGCAACCCGATCGGGTGGCAATCCGTTTCAACATTCAGTTCCTTGAATATATTGAAAAATAGTTTAAGTTTGGGACCCAAATGTAAGCCGATCAGATGGCCGGTCGATCGGGTGGCAATCTGATCGGGTGGCAATCCGATCGGACGGTAATCCATCCCGACTATCCGTTCGTCTTGACACTTGACTCGTTTTAAGTTTTGAGGTGTTTGAACGAGATATGTTGATACCTTGCTTGAACACCCAGAACCCTCAACCCGGCCCAAGTGACCCGACCGAACAGGAATCACCCTAGTCCGACTGGTTCACGGTTCGAGTCGGTAGTTCATGTTCAAACCTGAAGTCAATACCTCTTGGATAGAATTCGGATCTGGAACCGATACATCACCAAGAATGGGTAGAAGTTCAGAACTAGCTCCGATTCCATCGGGTTTGAGTGCATTGAGTGTAAAAGAGTTGAACGAAAGTCAGAAAACCATCTTTCAATCCTTTTCACCATGAATATGTTTAGATCTATGAAAGATCTTTGTTTATTCATGTGGAAATCATTCAGATCTAAGTTGTTCATAAGAACCCCATGATGACATCATCCTAGAACACCTCAAATCTAGTGATTTCACGGTTAAATGTCACACCCCGATTTCCACGTGTCACCGGTGGGCCCGGTGGGGGAGTATCGTGACGTGGTTGGCAACGTAATAGTCAAACAACACAATATAATAATGCACAGCGGAAGCAAATTTAAAATAAGATACAACCGAATTTATTTATTGTAAACGAAGTCACAATTATCCGGTGTTTATCCACAGTAGGATCGAATAATAAAATATTGTTTATGGTTCAACAGACTTCGGCATCTTAAGTTTGCGAGACTTCTAGTGATGCTTAGGAGACTCCCAGCCTATTTCGCCTAGTACCTGCATTTAATCTTTTTGGGAAAATACGTCAGTTTACACTGGTAAATACATTCAACTGACTCATTTTATAAATGATTGAAAATTGGTTTGGATGCACATGGCATAAACATTTTTATTAACTTGGGAGAATTATTTAATATTAAAATCTTGTGAACGATTTACATGTTACTTATGCGTTCAGTAGCCCGGAACGTATTCCGGGTTAAAGATCAATAGACACACCACTTTAAGTGAGTTATACACGGGAGTACGCCTACACCCCGTGCTCAGGTCGTGGCTATCTCGTAAGATAATGCCGAGGATATCCGGGACATGGTCATTAACCCCCCAAAGGCTGTAAAGTAAACACATCTGTTTAAAACGAGCCGATCAAATTATTCAATTAACCACCTAAGCGATGGAAGATTTGATGCCCGATCAAGCGGTACGCTATGTACCGTAACCCAAGCCCGTATAGGGAAAATAAGTTAAAAGTATTTACCTTGATGCAAAGTATAGTCACAATAATCAAATAGCAGGTAGCTTTTACTGTTTCTCCTAATCTGGAACGAAGGTTAAATATAACCTATTAGAATCCTAGCGGGTCTTTAATTATGCTTAAGCTTAGACCGGCTAGTTTCAAAGATACGGTTCGTACGCACGATTTAAGCGAAGACCGGATAGAATGTGATTCAGACCCGACAAGTTTGAAGACTTGTTTAATATGGGTTTATTATTCACATTCTATATTTTGAGATTAAACCGATAAGGTTTGACCCGTTTCGGCTATTTTATGTAAACTTGTTACATAAACCGTACCGGACGCGAAATAAGCGTAACGGGTATCCGTAAGAGCCATATACAGGTTTCCTAAGTTAATATGCTCCAAATATGTTGTAACATCAGTAGGATATCTTTCGTTATGCCCCGAACTAATTTAAACACAACTATGCCCCGTAGGGGTAGTTTGGTCATTTTAAAGTTTGTAAAAGCGTTTATATGTTCAACTAAGTTACAGGTCTGATGTAAACAGCAAACATACTCATTTTGATGGGTTATAACAGTAGGCTAAGGCATGTATGTGAAATTTATCATATTTAACCAAACTAGGCCCCGTAGGGGTATTTTGGCAATTTCACATAAGCCGACAAGCTCAAAAACTGAATTCTGAGTTTATCAACTTTTGCTTACTGTTAAGATATGATAATTTGCTTCTTATATCAGTAGGTATCAACCCGGGTATGTCCAATATGATTTTAGAACATACTATGCGTTAAAAACGCTAATTTAGGCGATTAAAGGCCATTACCGGGTTCGATACTTAAATCTGATATTTTTATATTTCCAGAAGGCTTAAAATAATTTATTTATCATAACTAATCAGTGGCAAAAGGTTTGGGGTCGTTTAGATATGTAAAACTCATTTTATGGCCCGTAAGGGCAAAACCGACAATTACCGAATTAAGCCTACGACTATGAGTTATGCTCAGCCTAAAATTTATTAAAAATCTTTAAAATTCCCAAAATATTATATTACATCAGTGGGTAATTCGTTTGATACCAAAAAGTATGTTTAACTAGGCTATACGCTAATTACGCCATTATGTTAACATAAATCATTAGTTTTGCGATATTGGGCATAACTCTTAATCTACAAGTCAAACTGATGTCAAACTTTGCATACAAGTTTATATATCAGTAACTAAGGTTTCTACACTTTTACATTTTCATAAATCATGATTTAAGGTAATAAGGGCATAACGGTCAACGTATGAGCATTTAACGGAAACTTGCATATTAATTGGATAACTAGTGAACCAAGGTGTATGATCACAGAGGGTTGTTCTAACATGTATCCTAACCCAATTTAAGCTCTGGGGCATTTCTAAAATATGCCCAAACGGGTCAGATCTGAAAGTCAACCGAAAAGTCAAACTATGTGGCTTTCGGTTCCGAACCGGGTCTAAACAGGAAATAGTCGGGTTGAACATGTTGGGACATGTTCTTACACTTATTTCTAAGTTATAACAATGTTCAAACAGGTTACAATTGTTCTAGATAGCTAATTATGCATAAATGACATTTTAAGCAATATGTTGACTTTTTAAGTAAATGTTTTGACCCGACATTTGACCTGTTTAGGATGGTGATCAGGGGAAACCCTTTTGGGGTTTTATTTCCCACATAAATACCATTCTAAAACTACTTTTAATTCGAGATAAGACTGAGTCATTAGTGACTAATCTCGAAGTCAAACCGTAATTACGACGGTTTGACTTTTAGCTAATTAACTAAGCTAAACACAACCAAATAAGAACTAGAAGACTTACAATAGTCCAATGCACGAATTATGATCAGAAGGGAGAGTTCCTTAGCTCCAGGAATGCTCCAATGATCAGTTGCAAGTGTGAAGAATGTTGTGATCTTGGAAGTCTTTATATAGTGTATGAGATCACCACAATTGGTTGACAACAAAGGCTAGGACTAACCACAACCATCCAACACTTGTCCTAGAGCTTCTAGGATAGTTTAGGGTCTTTAAATAATGTTAACAACCGGTTTAGTGGGTCAGAAACGCGCACAACAGGCAACAGCCCGTTTTTTCGGAACTGGGCACCCCCTGCGCATCGTAGGGACATTAGGCCTACGATGCGTATGGCCTCTTCAGGGGCTGTTTGCTTGTTTCTTCATTTATTCGAAAAGGCAGCCCACTTGCACGACTTTATGGCCTCTATTTGCAACTTAGGACCCTCCTAAAGTGCATGTTCCTGTATAATACCCTACCATTTAAGCTTGTTCCATTTGAATGCATTTGCAAGACCCGAAAACATCGGTTTACCATTCAATTTCTTCATGAGGTCATATCATGCTTTTGCAAGTTCTTTATTGGCAATAATTCTCTGTATTGTGGCATGAAAGATGTGTAGTAATATTATATCGGGTCTTGGGATTTATAATTGAGGTCGTTCAGAGGTAACAATTTAACATGACGCCACTTTAATCCTACCGAAACATCTTTATTAAATCCGGGTTTTTCAACGCGTTTTGTCTTACATGACACGTGTCATTTTATTATTAAACCCGAAATTTTCGAGGTGTTACATCCTCACCCCCTTAAAATAAATCTCGACCCGAGATTTACTGAAACAAGTAAGGGTACTTTTCTTTCATCGTGGATTCAACCTCCCACGTGAAATCGGGACCTCTACGGGCATCCCATTTGACCTTAACAAAAGGTATATGCTTTCTCCGAAGCTTTCTTACCTGTCGATCTTCAATCGACACAGGTTTTTCCACGAATTTCAAGCTCTCGTCAATATGCACATCTGCATGCGGCATGACATGTGATTCGTCAGCGGAACATTTCTTTAGATTGCATATGTGGAACACGTTGTGAATTCCACTGAGCTTTTCTGGTAAGTTCAACTTATAGGCAACTGACCCGACACGTTCGATAACCTCGAAAGGTCCTATGTATCTCGGGCTTAGTTTGCCTTTCTTTCCAAACCGCATTACTCCTTTCCAGGGTGACACTTTAAGTAGGACTTTTTCACCCACTTCGAAGTGAAAATCCTTACGACTTGGATCCGCGTAACTCTTCTGCCTATCCCTGGCAGCTTGGAGATTTTTACGAATCTGGAAAATCTTGTCCGTCGTTTCGAATACGATCTCTGGTCCTGATAACTGGACTTCTCCAACTTCCGCCCAACAAACTGGCGATCTACACTTTCTACCGTATAATGCCTCAAAAGGCGCAGCCTTTATGCTGGTATGGTAGCTATTGTTGTAGGAGAATTCGATCAATGGTAGGTTCTTATCCCAGCTACCTTCCAATTCGATCGCACATGCACGTAGCATGTCCTCCAACGTTTGAATAGTACGCTCACTCTGACCGTCTGTCTGAGGATGGTAAGCCGTACTAAAGTTCAAACGTGTGCCCAAAGATTGTTGGAAACTCTTCCAAAAATGTGACGTGTACCTAGTATCCCGGTCAGAGATAATAGCTACAGGTATGCCATGTAGGGCTACAATCTTATCAACGTATAACTGGGCTAACATGTCGGAGCTATAAGTCTCCTTGATGGGTAAGAAATGAGCTGACTTAGTCAGTCTGTCAACTATAACCCATATTGTATCATTGCCTTTCCTTGTCTTGGGTAACTTGGTAATAAAATCCATAGTTACCATTTCCCACTTCCACGTAGGAAGTTCAGGCTGTTGTAGCAAACCTGACGGTTTCTGATGCTCGGCTTTGACTTGCGCACAGGTCAAGCATTTTGCTACATGGGCGGCTACAGACTTTTTCAAGCCTATCCACCAATAATTTGCCTTTAAATCCTGATACATCTTATCCGCACCAGGATGAACGGAATATTTGGAACTATGGGCTTCCTGGAGGATAACATCACGAAGTCCTCCATAAATTGGAACCCAAACTCGTCCATTCAACCTCAGAAGTCCGTCCTTGCTAAGAGTTAACTGCTCCTCAGTTACTCCTAGCTTTTCATTAGGATAGTTAGCTTCCAACACAGCTTCCTTCTGTGCAGCTAACAACCTTTCCATCAGACTGTTCTTTAATTCTATGCGCTTGGCATGGATTCGGATAGGTTTGACTCTTTCCTTCCGACTCAAGGCATCGGCTACTACATTCGCCTTGCCGGGATGGTACTTGATTTCACAATCATAGTCATTTAAAGTCTCCATCCAACGGCGTTGCCTCATGTTTAATTCTTTCTGGTTAAACAGATGCTGGAGGCTCTTGTGATCAGAGAAGATCACAAACTTGATTCCATAGAGATAATGCCTCCACAGTTTTAGTGCGAACACAACGGCACCCAATTCCAAGTCATGGGTGGTGTAATTCTTTTCGTGCACCTTTAACTGTCACGATGCATAGGCAATCACCTTGCCTTTCTGCATAAGCACACACCCCATGCCGGTGTGTGATGCATCACAATAAACTACAAATTCTTCAGCGCCTTCAGGTAATGTAAGCACAGGAGCGTTGCTCAACTTTTGTCTCAAAACATCGAAGGATTCTTGCTGCTTAGGGCCCCAAACAAACTTAACCTTTTTCTTAGTTAAGGAGGTTAGAGGTGCAGCAATCCTTGAAAAATTTTCAATGAAGCGCCTGTAATATCCTGCCAACCCCAGAAAGCTACGAATCTCCGTAGGCGTCTTTGGCTCTTGCCAGTTCATCACTGCTTCAACCTTAGCGGGATCCACCTGGATACCACGCTCACTGACCACATGTCCAAGAAATTGGACTTCCCTAAGCCAAAATTCACACTTGGAGAATTTGGCATAGAGCTTCTCCTTATGCAGAAGTTTGAGGATACATCGAAGGTGTTTCTCATGGTCAGCTTGGTTCTTAGAATAAATAAGGATGTCATCAATGAAGACGATAACAAATTTATCTAAGTAAGGTTTGCAGACGCGATTCATGAGATCCATGAACGCGGCTGGTGCATTAGTGAGCCCAAAAGGCATCACTAGGAACTCGTAGTGACCGTATCGAGTCCTAAATGCAGTCTTGTGAACGTCTTCATCTTTAACCTTCAACTGATGGTATCCCGACCTCAGATCAATCTTTGAGAAGTAACTTGCCCCTTGTAGCTGATCGAACAAATCGTCGATCCTGGGCAATGGATATCTGTTCTTGATCGTGACTTTATTAAGCTCGCGATAGTCGATGCACAGACGCATCGACCCATCCTTTTTCTTGACAAACAGGATTGGCGCTCCCCAAGGAGATGAACTAGGTCTAATGAAACCCTTAGCCAGCAATTCGTCTAGCTGCGTCCGCAATTCCTTCATTTCCGTGGGTGCCAATCTGTATGGGGCTCTAGCAATTGGTGCCGCTCCGGGGATGATATCGATCCTGAATTCGACTTGTCTATCTGGTGGTAGGCCAGGTAGATCTTCAGGAAATACTCCTGGGTATTCTGAGATGACAGGGATGTCTTCTAACTTCGGTTTAGGCTCATCAATAATCACCTGTGCCATGTAGATGACACACCCCTTCTTTAAACACTTTGAAGCCTTGAGCATAGTCACGTGCTCAGGCAGTCCGTACTGGGTATCTCCCCGAATGGTAAGTGATTCACCAGACGAAGTCTTTATTACCACATGTTTCTGGTTACAGACGATTTGGGCCTGGTTATGAGATAACCAGTCCATACCCAGAACTATGTCAAAACCAGCTAATTTAAACGGAAGTAGAGACAGAGGAAAAGAATGGTTCTTAATGGATATAACACATCCATCTAACATAGTAGAGACGGTTTCTATGGTACCATCTGCTAACTCTACCTCATAGTTCACTTTTAGGGTTTTGACAGGTAAATTCAACAGTTCACAAAATTTATGATCTACGAAAGACTTATCTGCGCCTGAATCAAAAAGTACTCTTGCAAAAACATCATTTACAAGGAAAGTACCTGTTATGACGTTATCATCCTGCACAGCCTCCTTCGCATCCATCCTGAAGACTCTGGCATTGGTCTTCTTAGCCTCCTCAGGCTTCCTGTTGTACTTAGGGCAGTTAGTCTTTATGTGGCCCTTTTCATTGCAACGGTAGCACGTTGCATCTTTCATCTTCTTGCAATCCAAGGTTTTGTGTTCCTTGGACTTGCACAAACCACAAGCGAAAGACCTGGACTCGTTATTCGAGGTTGATTCGAATCTGCACTTTCCAAAGTGCTGTTTCTTGCAAGTTTTGCATGTGGGCTTCTCCCCAGAACGATGCCCATCTTTCTTCGAATCCGATCCCTTCTTGTGATCACCGCTCCCACGGTGCTTCTTGTTCGACTTACGCGAACCATCATCTTCATGCTTCCTCTTCTCGGCCGCCTTATTCCTCTGCGATCTCTGCCGGACCGCATCAAGAGTGAGGGATAAGGAAAGGTCAGTTACAGACCTGAAGGTAACTGGCCGAGAAGCCTTTACACTGGACTTGATCTCGGGTTCCAAACCACCAATAAAGCGTGCGATTCTTTTGGGTTCCGGAGTTACTAGGTAGGGAACCAGCCGAGACAGTGTATTGAAGCTCGTCAAATAAGCTTGACAATCGAGGTTCTTCATCACCAAGGACAGAAAGTCATATTCTATCTTTTCCACCTCATGTTGAGGGCAGAAATTATCTTTGATCAGGGCAATGAATTGATCCCACGTCATACTATACAACGGGATCTTTCCGGAGGCCTCCATCAGAGATCTCCACCATGCCAACGCCTCACCTTTGAAGGACTGTGAGACAAATTTAACCACATCACCTTCAGCGCATCCGCTGATGTCCACGACCGTGTCCATTTCATCTAGCCACGTCATGCAGTCTACGGCTCCTTTCTCCCCCGTAAAATCCCTGGGTTTACAAGACACAAAGTACTTATATGTGCAACCCTTGTTACGGTGTCCCTGATGCAGTACCAACTGCTGAGATGGATTACTTTGGTGGTTGGTGGACTGGCGATCATCACCGTTTTTCTTTGGTTCATCCTTTTTAGGAGGAGGCTTGTTATGAGCCTCAGAATGTGTCCTTGGCTTTGATTGTGACACAGAGTGGGTCCTACTCCGAGTAACACTGTATTCCTCATATTGTCTATCCAAAGCTTGTGTGATAGCGACGTCTATGATTGCTTTTAGTTCAGCGCCCGTTAATGTAATCTGGGCGTTCTCATTCGGCTCCACATGATGGCTGTTGACTTCATTAGAGTTAGCCATTTGTATTGAACTGTTGCAGAAAACAAGGACAATAATTTATTTGGGAGTTTATTATGGAATTACCCCTTAGGGTAACTCGTTAACCATGGTAACAGAGACCATATTTGGCTAACTTATTAATCGTATTAATTTAGGATTTCAATTAAAATTTATCCTAACCATAAACAATAACAATATATATTAGCACATAAGGCTTGGTCTCATGGACTATTTTATAAACCATGATTTCAGAGAATCAAGACTTTTAAGATTTGAACCTAGTTCATTACCTTTATTAGACAGGGAGTCATAGCTACCACTGTCTTTTGGCTCATGTAGAAATGAGCAAGGCCCGTAGGCACCATATTACCACGTATGGTTAAATATGATCATCTTAATTGATGATGTAAATCCAGGATTCAGAGATCATTAAACTGGATTAGGAATCTTCTAAAGAATCCTTATTCATTCAAGAATGACATGTGATTTTTTTTTTTAACGAATCACTTCTGCCAGGAGTGTTAACATGTTTTAAGATGTTAACAGGGATTTGAATCTTTTAAACAGGTCTTACCATTTTGGCCCGGTCTTATATTTGACACGTGGCTAGGTTTCACACTATAAGATCCTTAATTACATAGGCAGATTTATTTTTAAAAAGGGAATGATTTTTAATTTATTTATTTCATTTATAATTTATATATGCACATAATGGCAACATGAAATTTATAAAATAACCATTCCATTAATTCATTTAGAATATTACACATTTGCCCTAAACGGGTCTTCCAATTTCAAACTTACCCTCATAGGGGTTAAACAGATACTTACCCTCGCAGGGGTTAAATAGCACACATGCCCTCGAAGGGGCTAAATATAATACATGTCCACGCAGGGACTACTTATTCAAACCACACACACCCACTTAGGGGTTTAACAAACAAGCATGCCCACGCAGGGGCTTAACAATCAACTACTCCCACGCAGGGGCTTATACATCAGCGATGGAAGAATTCAACGATCCTTCTTGTTCTTCCCCTTGATCAGACCCATCAGTCCTTGGAAGAATGTTTGCCTTTCCCTACGATCCTCGTGTGCTTCCCGTTCCACCTGCTGCAACCTATGTAGAATTTCCTCCCGTTCTGGGGGAGAAAATCGTGGTGGCTGCGACTGCGTCCTTATGATGGGCCTAGGTGGTATCGAGTATCCCTGTGTTGGGTAACTCACCCCCCAAGGATCCCTATAAGGTCCTTGCGTGCCATAGTTCGCTGCTACCGAGTATGGATCAGCCTCTCCATAACCGTAGTTATGATGTGTTGGTGGCTCAAATGGGTTGTAGCCCATACCACCCGGGTATGCTGGTATCGGGTTTTCAAAACCCATTGGAGGTGGCTGCAGTACGGCAGGGTTAGAGGGTCCACCCATTTGCGGGTCCTCATAGTGCGGTGGGTAGTGACTAGCACTAGACTGTCGTGGGGAATCGAAAGTGAAGCCCCCCGGTCGCACAGATATGCGGGCACCGGTTCTTCTACGCCTTGGCGGTTGAGGAGGTGCCGGTTGAACTGGTGGCGGTGGAGGTGGTGCCGTAACTGCCACAAAGCGATGATCCTCTGAAGAATCTTGATGATGCGGCTGTGGTTGTGGCTCCTGGTGCTGCTGAGAATGCTGTTGTTGATGCTGCCCATGTGACGACGAGTGGTGCGAAGGCGTATAGTACCATTGGTGTTGGTCAAATAAAGCTTGGAAGCTATCTGGACCACCATAGGGCGATCCGTGAAACGAAGATCCGTCCGAAATCTCTATCGGGTGGTTCGGAGTGCCACTCGCAGGCATGACGGGGTCCGTATCCTCGTCCATGTCGTCAGCTTGGTCACCAGAGAAGTGGTCGTCTGGCCCTAGTGGGTTGAAACCCACGGGTTCTTGTAGGTAATCGGCCGGATTAAACTGGCCTCGAAAGATAGGTGTGGGGTCCCCATAGGAATGATGGGACAGAGACCTTTGTAGTGGTACATATGAAGGTTGGGGGTTGTGAGGCTCATAAGGATTCAGAGCAGGAGGTGTTGAAGCATGCGAAACCGATCGTCTGGCCGGCTCATACTGGTTTCTTCGGTTCTCCCGAGGGTCGTCACTCTCGGTATTGGATGGAGCTCGCCTTCGTGAAGGTCCAGCTTCATGATCATTGGGGGCGGCTGTCGGCCCCTTTCCGCGTCCTCGTGTTCGGAAGAATCTTGGCGGCATTTTCGATATTCCTGTCAATATAGCATAAGACAACAATAACAAAAATATAAATTTAAAGGACAAAAACAAAACCAAATAAGGTGGAATTTGTCCTATGTTATAAGTCTAGACTCGAAGGTTTAGATATGTGCAATTGTGTAACTGAGATTAAACACAAAAGACTAGTGTTTAATTCACTCAGCGTTGGCTCTGATACCAACCTGTCACACCCCGATTTCCACGTGTCACCGGTGGGCCCGGTGGGGGAGTATCGTGACGTGGTTGGCAACGTAATAGTCAAACAACACAATATAATAATGCACAGCGGAAGCAAATTTAAAATAAGATACAACCGAATTTATTTATTGTAAACGAAGTCACAATTATCCGGTGTTTATCCACAGTAGGATCGAATAATAAAATATTGTTTATGGTTCAACAGACTTCGGCATCTTAAGTTTGCGAGACTTCTAGTGATGCTTAGGAGACTCCCAGCCTATTTCGCCTAGTACCTGCATTTAATCTTTTTGGGAAAATACGTCAGTTTACACTGGTAAATACATTCAACTGACTCATTTTATAAATTATTGAAAATTGGTTTGGATGCACATGGCATAAACATTTTTATTAACTTGGGAGAATTATTTAATATTAAAATCTTGTGAACGATTTACATGTTACTTATGCGTTCAGTAGCCCGGAACGTATTCCGGGTTAAAGATCAATAGACACACCACTTTAAGTGAGTTATACACGGGAGTACGCCTACACCCCGTGCTCAGGTCGTGGCTATCTCGTAAGATAATGCCGAGGATATCCGGGACATGGTCATTAACCCCCCAAAGGCTGTAAAGTAAACACATCTGTTTAAAACGAGCCGATCAAATTATTCAATTAACCACCTAAGCGATGGAAGATTTGATGCCCGATCAAGCGGTACGCTATGTACCGTAACCCAAGCCCGTATAGGGAAAATAAGTTAAAAGTATTTACCTTGATGCAAAGTATAGTCACAATAATCAAATAGCAGGTAGCTTTTACTGTTTCTCCTAATCTGGAACGAAGGTTAAATATAACCTATTAGAATCCTAGCGGGTCTTTAATTATGCTTAAGCTTAGACCGGCTAGTTTCAAAGATACGGTTCGTACGCACGATTTAAGCGAAGACCAGATAGAATGTGATTCAGACCCGACAAGTTTGAAGACTTGTTTAATATGGGTTTATTATTCACATTATGGATTTTGAGATTAAACCGATAAGGTTTGACCCGTTTCGGCTATTTTATGTAAACTTGTTACATAAACCGTACCGGACGCGAAATAAGCGTAACGGGTATCCGTAAGAGCCATATACAGGTTTCCTAAGTTAATATGCTCCAAATATGTTGTAACATCAGTAGGATATCTTTCGTTATGCCCCGAACTAATTTAAACACAACTATGCCCCGTAGGGGTAGTTTGGTCATTTTAAAGTTTGTAAAAGCGTTTATATGTTCAACTAAGTTACTGGTCTGATGTAAACAGCAAACATACTCATTTTGATGGGTTATAACAGTAGGCTAAGGCATGTATGTGAAATTTATCATATTTAACCAAACTAGGCCCCGTAGGGATATTTTGGTAATTTCACATAAGCCGACAAGCTCAAAAACTGAATTCTGAGTTTATCAACTTTTGCTTACTGTTAAGATATGATAATTTGCTTCTTATATCAGTAGGTATCAACCCGGGTATGTCCAATATGATTTTAGAACATACTATGCGTTAAAAACGCTAATTTAGGCGATTAAAGGCCATTACCGGGTTCGATACTTAAATCTGATATTTTTATATTTCCAGAAGGCTTAAAATAATTTATTTATCATAACTAATCAGTGGCAAAAGGTTAGGGGTCGTTTAGATATGTAAAACTCATTTTATGGCCCGTAAGGGCAAAACCGACAATTACCGAATTAAGCCTACGACTATGAGTTATGCTCAGCCTAAAATTTATTAAAAATCTTTAAAATTCCCAAAATATTATATTACATCAGTGGGTAATTCGTTTGATACCAAAAAGTATGTTTAACTAGGCTATACGCTAATTACGCCATTATGTTAACATAAATCATTAGTTTTGCGATATTGGGCATAACTCTTAATCTACAAGTCAAACTGATGTCAAACTTTGCATACAAGTTTATATATCAGTAACTAAGGTTTCTACACTTTTACATTTTCATAAATCATGATTTAAGGTAATAAGGGCATAACGGTCAACGTATGAGCATTTAACGGAAACTTGCATATTAATTGGATAACTAGTGAACCAAGGTGTATGATCATAGAGGGTTGTTCTAACATGTATCCTAACCCAATTTAAGCTCTGGGGCATTTCTAAAATATGCCCAAACGGGTCAGAACTGAAAGTCAACCGAAAAGTCAAACTATGTGGCTTTCGGTTCCGAACCGGGTCTAAACAGGAAATAGTCGGGTTGAACATGTTGGGACATGTTCTTACACTTATTTCTAAGTTATAACAATGTTCAAACAGGTTACAATTGTTCTAGATAGCTAATTATGCATAAATGACATTTTAAGCAATATGTTGACTTTTTAAGTAAATGTTTTGACCCGACATTTGACCTGTTTAGGATGGTGATCAGGGGAAACCCTTTTGGGGTTTTATTTCCCACATAAATACCATTCTAAAACTACTTTTAATTCGAGATAAGACTGAGTCATTAGTGACTAATCTCGAAGTCAAACCGTAATTACGACGGTTTGACTTTTAGCTAATTAACTAAGCTAAACACAACCAAATAAGAACTAGAAGACTTACAATAGTCCAATGCACGAATTATGATCAGAAGGGAGAGTTCCTTAGCTCCAGGAATGCTCCAATGATCAGTTGCAAGTGTGAAGAATGTTGTGATCTTGGAAGTCTTTATATAGTGTATGAGATCACCACAATTGGTTGACAACAAAGGCTAGGACTAACCACAACCATCCAACACTTGTCCTAGAGCTTCTAGGATAGTTTAGGGTCTTTAAATAATGTTAACAACCGGTTTAGTGGGTCAGAAACGCGCACAACAGGCAACAGCCCGTTTTTTCGGAACTGGGCACCCCCTGCGCATCGTAGGGACATTAGTCCTACGATGCGTATGGCCTCTTCAGGGGCTATTTGCTTGTTTCTTCATTTATTCGAAAAGGCAGCCCACTTGCACGACTTTATGGCCTCTATTTGCAACTTAGGACCCTCCTAAAGTGCATGTTCCTGTATAATACCCTACCATTTAAGCTTGTTCCATTTGAATGCATTTGCAAGACCCGAAAACATCGGTTTACCATTCAATTTCTTCATGAGGTCATATCATGCTTTTGCAAGTTCTTTATTGGCAATAATTCTCTGTATTGTGGCATGAAAGATGTGTAGTAATATTATATCGGGTCTTGGGATTTATAATTGAGGTCGTTCAGAGGTAACAATTTAACATGACGCCACTTTAATCCTACCGAAACATCTTTATTAAATCCGGGTTTTTCAACGCGTTTTGTCTTACATGACACGTGTCATTTTATTATTAAACCCGAAATTTTCGAGGTGTTACATTAAAAGTCAAGATTCAAAACATAGAAAGGTGTAGGAGTGCGTGTAGATTAAGAAAGTACAAGATTTAGGTTGAAAACTTACAAGAATCGCGAGAAATCGGAAGAAAAGTGGGCTGGAGCGAGTTGAGCAGAGAGAGAGCTGTCAACATCAAGTGATGTGACAATGAGGGGTATTTATAGGGTTTCCATAAAAGGAAAGTGGGGGAAGAGGCTGGTCGATCGGGTGGCAGTCCGATCGGGTGGCAACCCGATCGGGTGACAACTTGGTCGGGTGGCAACCCGATCGGATGGCAATCCGATCGAATGGCCACTCGGTCGGTTGGCCACTTGATTCGAGTGTTCAGCGCGATGAGTTAAGTCATTTCGATTCGATTCGAGAGGGCGATGCGATAGAATTATTCATCAAATTACTTTTAATCCCAACTACTATATCTAACATACAATCATTCTAAATAACTTGCGTTTAGCGTTTTCGATTCGATTTGCGATGCGATAGATTGCGATTTCGATTATTACACCTCAACATAAACATAACATGCACAAGTAACACATAAATGGCACACACACGTAATGAATATCCAGAAAACATAATACGAGTTGCGATTGCGATAGCGATAAGCGATAAATCGATTAAATATGCGATAATCATAAATAGATTATCCACAAGTCAAAGAAGTCAAAACAGGAGTTGAGCAAGGAGTGACAGATCGCAATTAGCAATCTTGTGTTCCTTTGACTTCAATCTTGACTTTGACTTTGACTTTCGAAACACGGGGTGTTACACTTGTTATGCTTGATACTTATTGAACAGGAGACTTTGATACTTGGTACTTAGGGAACGAGAAACTTTGATTCTTTATTGAACGAGAAACTTGATACTTTATTGATACTTATCAGACGAGAAACTTTGATACTTTATGGATGCTTGTGAACGAGAAACTGATACTTAATTGAATGATAAACTAGGGTGAACATAAACTTGAAACACAGAAACTCTTGTGTTAATTATATAATTATACCATTGTAATGGTTACCCACAATAATACGCAACACAACGCTTAATCTAGCTCATAAAACGAACCAAAGTCGGTGAACTAGCAAACGGGTCTCGGCTGTCCGAATGGACATCCGATCGGATGACCGTTCGACCGAATAGCCATCCGACCCATTACGCACTCACACCACCTTACTTGTCACTATCACCTATAAATACCCCACTTGTGCTCTTATTTCACACTTTTGCCTCTGTCATCCGACCACACACACTCCCAAGTCCTTACAAGCACATTTCACTCGATTCAAGGCAAAGTTGTAAGTATTTCTCTTATATTCTTGTACAACTTTAGTCATTTAACACTTCACACATGTCTACACATGATTCTTCATCAAAATCGCACAAATACTTCAATATTTCCATGAAAATCGACTGATTAGGGGTCTCTTGGAAGTGGTTTCCACTCAGAAGTTGGTACAAACTATTGTGGAGCACCATTTGAGCAAGAACGACCCTAGATCTAACAGATTTTCACAACTATTAAACAAAATCTAAGGAAAAGTCACACTTTCATACCAGATCTGACTGAATTCCTTCTGTTTCCGGCTCAGAACTGATGAATATCATGTTTTACACTTGATTCTAGAACTTTTCTTCAACTTTTTACACGAAACATGGGTGAAATCAGACTCGAACAGACTTTCAACTTGATTCTTAGTTAAAAGCCGGCTTGAGGACTGAATCTCACCGGAAAACGGATAAGTTTGACGAGTCCAAACATGAAACACACCGGAAACAGCTCGTTGGTTAGAAAAGGGGTGGTTCCCAGCCGACTGACGAGCTGGGTTTGGTACGTTTCCATTGTTTGACACGTCATTACGACGTCTCCGTTAACTCGAAACTTATAAATCTCATGAAACTTCACTCACTGATCGTCTGTCCGGATGGCCATCCGATCGGATGACCATCCGTCTGGATGATCTGATTATCTTGACACTTGTTTATTTTACAGGACACTATGATTTCAACACTTGAAACTTTATCAGTTCGCAAACACACACTGTTCTAATGGCCATCCGTTCGAATGGTCATCTGTCCGGATGACCATCCGATCGGATGGAGTCCATCTGTTCGAATGGTCATCCAATTTAAGCAGTTGTTGGTTTTTAGCACCCGCTATGAGTATACTCGATCCCTTTTTGTCTTAAACACTTTTGGGATGCAACATGTATTTTATAAACAAGACACTTGACACTTGAAACTATTTGAAACATACTCTATCCTCGTGAAACTTGAAACTTGAGACTTTTATGCTATGTGAACGTTTAATCCTTGTGTGTAGTTCCGCCTTAACAATGGTAGCGCTATAGGGGTAATGCACCTACCCGTTAGACTTTGGGGTATTGTTAGGATGAGACATTTAACCTCTCGTTAGTCTTTGGGAAAGGCATTTAACGCATTGGAAACTGGGGCTATCACTTGGACTGCGTGAACTAGCATGGTGAAACTTATTTTATGTTTACATGATGGATATGAGTCTTTTAAACTATTATGCTACGTATTCAAACTTGTATGCTCGCCAACATTTTTGTTGATAGTATTTTAATACATGTTGAAGGTTGATAGTAGCTGGGATCCAAGAAACGAGCTAGGATGATGCTTAGAAACTCATCTAGATAAATTAGATTGTTTTTGAACAATGTTTGAATTTTGATGTATTTGATGGATTATGTGGTTTGACTCTTAGACAAATTCATGACACTTATTTAATTTATATTGAAATTATTAGTGTTGTGGATTCTCATGAGCAATCTGGTTCGCTTAGTGCCGCGCCCCGATGTTTCCGCCATCAGTTGGGGTGTGACACAGAGCATGCCCCACATGCAAACGGTCTCATGATCCCAATCTCCTGCCACCTGATAAACCGAAGGACAGTCTGGTGAAGGGCAAAACCGGTATTTCCCACTACTAGATGCCACAAAAGACCCCAAAGAAGCCCGAAAAAGTTCATCTACTTTATGGGTTGACAAAAGTGATTTGAAGTCCACCACTAAGATCAACTCACCACAAGCCTCATAGGCACAACGCATTGGGAAGTTGTTCCCATGGTTCTTGATTGCAGATTCACATTGGTAAACCAAACATGACTTACAAAACTCGTGGTTACACTTTTCCAAACGGTGTCCATTTTCGACCTCAGAGAGACATATTGAACAGTAGGGTGTTTGACCAGGAGTGGAACTTGTTCTCCGTACAATCTCGTGTATTGTATCTCTAATGTTTTGTATCACTTCTTTTGTACCACGAACAGAGATGGTATCGTGGCGTGTGTTTAATACGAAGTCTAATCCTGGGAATCTTTCTTTGAGTCCTCCAAGTCTAAGTGCAAACTTCATAACAACTTCTTTTATAAAATCGGATGCGAAAGTGGGACCGCCAAGATGAACATTAAGCTGTTTGCTTTTGTGTAGGGCCACAAGGGACAGAAAGAATTTGCTCTGGGCTAGATCGAGCTTTTTTGAAGGACCAAAGACACTAAAGCTATGGTTATGTCTGTCAAAGAGGATGCAAGTGCCTGTCTCACGTTGAATATCCTTCTGAACATAAAAAAGAAAAGTCAAAGGGCTTGGTAGAATGTGTAGCAGCTTTTGCAGGAATTGTCATTTCAATTGCCTTTTTGCAGAAATTGCCATTTCTATTGTTTTTTTGCAGGAAATCGCCATTCCTAATTGCTATGTGGCAGAAATTGTGATTAAAAATAGCGATTTGCCTGAAATTGTGGTTCGGATTGGCGATTTGGTAGGAATTGTACTTGTTTACCAATCATAATCTCTTACATTCCCTTAACTTATTCCTTACAAACCCTACACATTAAACAAATCGCCATTTCAAATGGAATTGCATTACTTTTGAAAGTTTTTTTGAAGGTGGTATTAGTTGTAAAAAGCTTTAAAGAAACAACCTTAGTTCTGTAACGAGTAAGTCTCCTTGATTTTCCACTCCTACTGGGGTCCCCTCAAGCCCAATAATATATGTGCATGCCCTCACAACATGTCTTGCGTAATCATAAGTTCAAAAACTAAAAAAAAATTCTTGAGTTATAAAACCAACTATATATATATATATAACTACCCGATTAAATCAGCTGCAAGAACGGCTGTTAGCAACTTTGACCGAGACGACGTTGTCCTATAAATCCCAGAGGACGGAAATGGAGTATGCAAAATCTAAATCGACTTTCATATTGGGTTTCTTTTCTTTTAAATATCTTGGAAGAAACATCAAATGTCAACCGGTTCAAAACTGGATATCCGAAAATTTTAGATACATGGTTTCAATATCCGAATATCCAAATATTTAGTTTATTTTTACTTATTTTAAACCAGATATTTCGGATATCCAAATATAAATTTTAGGATATCGTAATATATTTTGGATATTTCGAATATTTTTTCGGATAACTCGGATATCCGAATTTTTTTTAAAATCTCCCCACAAGCCTCATGGGCACAACGCATTCGAAAGTTGTTCCCAGGGTTCTTGATTGCAGATTCACATTGGTCAACCAAACATGACCTACAAAACTTATGGTTACACTTTTCCAAACGGTAGCCATCTTCGACCTCACAGAGAGATATTGAACAGTAGGGTGTTTGACCAGGAATGGAACTTGTGCTCTGTACAATCTCGTGTATTGTATCTCTAATGTTTTGTATCACTTCTTTTGTACCACGAACAGAGATGGTATCGTGGCGTGTGTTTAACACGAAGTCTAATCCTGGGAATCTTTCTTTCCAAGTCCAAGCCCAAACTTCTTAACAACTTATTTTATAAAATCGGGTGCGAAAGTGGGACCGCCAAGATGAACATTAAGCTGTTTGCTTTTGTGTAGGGCCACAAGGGACAGAACGAATTTGCTCTGGGCTAGATCGAGCTTGTTTGAAGGACCAAAGACACTAAAGCTATGGTTATGTATGTCAAAGAGGATGCAAGTGCCTGTCTCACGTTGAATATCCTGCTGAACATAAAAAAGAAAAGTCAAAGGGCTTGGTAGAATGTGTAGCATGTTTTGCAGGAATTGTCATTTCAATTGCCTTTTTGCAGAAATTGCCATTTCTATTGGCTTTTTGCAGGAAATCGTCATTCCTAATGGCTATGTGGCAGAATTGCCATTTCTTGAGTTATAAAACCAACTATATATATATATATATATATATATATATATATATATATATATATATATATATATTAGTTATGGGGTAACTACCCGATTAAATCAGTTGCAAGAACGGTTGTTAGCAACTTTGACCGAGACGACGTTGCCCTATAAATCCCAGAGGACGGAAATGGAGTATGCAGAATCTAAATCGACTTTCATATTGGGTTTCTTTTCTTTTAAATATCTTGGAAGAAACATCAAATGTCAACCGGTTCAAAACTGGATATCCGAAAATTTTAGATACATGGTTTCATTATCCGAATATCGAAATATTTAGTTTATTTTTTTACTTATTTTAAACCAGATATTTCGGATATCCGAATATAAATTTTAGGATATCCGAATATATTTTGGATATTTCGAATCTTTTTTCGGATAACTCGGATATCCGAAATTTTTAAAAAATCACTATCCGAATCCAAATTTTTGGATAGTTCAGATTTGGATATCGGATGCTTCATATCGGATTTTCGGATTTTTGTACTTTTGAACACCCTAATTGAAAGGACGTGGGGAGACGACAGAGAAAAGAGAAAGTTGTGTAAATTGATTGTTTTATAAAATTTTTTGTTTTTATTTTTGAAAGAAAATAATCTCAGATCTGTAACGTAACTTTATCATATGGATTATTTGTATAATTATTTCTAATCGTTTTTGTAAAAGCAATGAGTGTTTTTAAGTTGAGTTAATTGCTTTATCATATGAACACTCATGACCTATTGGTGTAGTGGTATGATGGTCATTTTTACAAATGTGAGGTTGTGAATTCAAATCTTTAATAGTGCAAGATAAATGTGGAATTAAGGTGTTAAAAAGAATTTTCATTCAAAAAAAGATTAAAGCTATAGTTAGAAATAAAGTTACAACTTAGACCACCCGTAGTGGGGGGTTTTGGCGTTTTTTCCCCAAAAGACGCCCCATAATGCTCCTCTACCGCCTCTAGGAGCGTTTTTCTTCAAAATTTTGCTTGGGGCGTTCTAAATCAAACACCTTGTGAGATTCTTTTCGCTAATCATGTCACTACACCCATTTTAAACATTAACTTTAATTTAAAAAAACAAAAAATAATAATAGGTAATAATTGCATAGACATTATGGGGCATTATACCACTACACCCATTTTAAAAGAGTAAAGTTCTTTTTGAGTCCCTATAGTTTGTGCATTTTAACCATTTGAATCCAAAAACCAAACTTGTCTTGATTTGAGTCCCTGTGGTTTCTAATTTTAACCATTTGAATCCAAAACGTAAACAACATTCAAATTAGAAACATTTGGTTTTTGGATTCAAATGGTTAAAATTAGAGACCACAGGGACTCAAATGGTTAAATTAGAGGCCACAGGGACTCAAATCAAGACAAGTTTGGTTTTTGGATTCAAATGGTTAAAATACACAAACCACAGGGACTCAAAAATGGCTTTACTCCATTTTAAATTAATGCCCCATAATACCTAAAAGCTGACTGGACCCCTACATGACGGATAATACCAAAGGGTAAACATTATCTTCCCCTCTCACTACAAATGTTCATTGTTAATCCCTAAGAATGGGAGGAAAGTTTACGAGCAATTATTTTAAAGAGTAAACTGCCATTTTGGTCCCTGTGGTTTGGGCACTTTTGCCATTTTAGTCCAAATCTCAAACTTTTTACATCTGGGTCCCTATGGTTTGCATTTTATTGCCATTTTAGTCCAAATTTCAAAAACCCCCTATTTTGACTGTTGAAATCTGCTTATTTTGTCCTTTAGTGCAGGGGTATTTTGGTCATTTATGTTTTATTATAAACTGATCATCATCATCCCCAAAAATAATCAGCTCTCTCTCTCTCTCTATAGCACCACCACCACCGCCACCTCCCTCCCTCTCCCTCTCTCTCTCTCTCTCTCTCTTCTCTCTCTCTATAGCACCACCACCACCGCCATAACCTCCTTCCACAACCACCTGTTTCCACCATCACCACCCATTCACCCACCTCCAAACCCTAACCGTCAACCTGTTTAAGAATCGCCAGCCACCACGTTTCTTCTCTCTCTAGAACAAACAAACAACTGATAGATTCACTACATAAGTGCTTCAAAATCACAGAAACTAAAAGGATTCAACACCTAATGTAAATTGAATCCGATTCAATTTCTGAACAAAATCAATAAACGATTTCTGAACAAAAACAAATAGACAAAAAACACAAGATGAATTACCATTCTCCTTCTCATTAATCTCTCCAAAGCTCACATCCGATTTCTGAACAAAATCCGATTCGATTTCTGAACAAAGCTCACCACCGCCATCATAACCCAGATCAACTCCATCCTCGTTTACCCCCTTCTCTCTATAGCACCACCACCACCGCCCCCATATGCCACCACCGCCCCCATCTCAAACCCGAGCCACACCATAACCACCTCCACTGCCGTCGTCAACCACCCCCTTACATCATCATCATAATCACCGTCCATCATCATCATTAGTCATCATCATCATAATCAGTCATCGTCAACCACCCCCTATTTACAGATCTGAAAAGAAAGAAGGATGGAGGAGAGATACAGGTCTTCGCCGTTAAGTGAAAGATGAGGTCGCTGGTGAGTGGGGATGAGGTCGCCGGAGTGGGGATGAGGTCGCCGGAGACTCGTTCGGAAAGATGAGGTCGCTGGTGAGTTGCAGGGTCTTGGAGAGAAGGATTAGGGTTATATATGATGTGAGAAAGAGAGTGTTATATATATATATATATATATATATATATATATAATATAATTAATTTTGTTTTAATTTATTAGAGAGTAAATCAGAATGACCAAAATGCCCCTGCACTAAAGGACAAAATAATCAGTTTTCAACAGTCAAAATAGAGGCATTTTGGATTTTGGACTAAAATGGCAACAAAATGCAAACCACATGGACCCAGATGTAAAAAGTTTGAGATTTGGACTAAAATGGCAAAAGTGCCCAAACCACATCTCGTTAGAAGAACTAGACGAAAGTCACGAAATATCTATTATTATTCATTATATTTTCTTCTATTTTCAGAACTTTTTGTCATAAAAAAATGTACTAGATTAAAATTAACTAATTCGTGCATAACTCATATTTGACTCGTGTTAGAGAAATTCATTGTGTAATCCATTTTATCTAAACATGTTGTTGTTGATGGGTTGCGAATGTATTCAGGGTCGGCTCAACCATTTTGGTGGTCTAAAGCAATTTCAAAAACTCGAGGTCTTTTTCTAAAAAAAAACATCATTTGAGGAAAAACCCTCTTTTACCCGGGCTTGAGACCAGCAAAATAAATTAAAAGGTTTATTGTTTGCGAAGTTAACTTAATTTTTTTGTATTTTTATATATTTTTTGTATGTGTATAGATAAGTTCAGCTCAACCCAAATATCATATATAATTTTTTTAAGTTGCAGGCCTTATTGATATGGAGGCCTAAAGCTAAAGCCTCAAAATACTTGGGCTTAGGCCGGCCTGATGTGTTACAATCAAGTTTGTAAACATATTCAACCACAACACCCACCCCTGTTTGCAGCTAGACGATTGTACGTTTTTCTCTTCCTAAACATGACACATTCAATTGCATGAGTTAAACACGACAACTCTTACTTTTTACCTAAAACTAGATACAAGATTCATAGCGTTCATGGGTGTTTGAGTTACTTAAAAAGGTATAATGTGGTTTTAACTTTTAACATCAGATTGACATAATCATTTAAAATAAAGTTTGCTATACAAGACGTGGATTTTTTTTTTTTGAACTGCGACTTTCTACAACAGACGATAGACATCGCACCCACCGTTTACATTGGCAGGCCCATCCACCCCACTCCGGCATCCAAGGCTATGTTGTATTAACCGGGACCACGTTTGGTGCATCAGAGTTTGGCTAGGCGCTCCCCAAGAAAATTTCCAGCCTACTGCCCACCCGATTGACCGGGAGCGTGTACAGGGGCGGACTCACATTATGGGGTGGGTGGGCGGCCGCACCCCTTGAAAAAAAAAATTTAGTGGTATTTTTCGCGAAAAATCCCGACCGCACCCCTTGAAAATTTTCGTCCGCACCCCTTGGAAAATTCCGACCGCACCCCTTAGAAAAAAATGTTATGAATTTATATAAAAAAATTGTGAACACGGATTGAAACCCGATCAAATAAGGTAAACAAGTTAGCCCACTAACCCCTTTAATAAAACTTAACTCAATCCATCAAACCCAATAACTTAATACCCATTCAAGCTCAACCCAACTACTAGGTTTGTTAAACAAAATCAGTCCACATAATAAAAAAAAACACAAATCGCTGCCACTTGCCAGCGACTCCCGCCCTCCCTCTGCCTCACTTCAGCGCCTAGCGACAGCATAATTCCGGTCGGCGACTGCAAAACTCCGGCTGCAAACTGGTTAATTCAGGCCGCCCCAGCGACATGTTTTGTTTTGGTTTTTTGTTTTGGTATTTTGATGTTTATGCGATTTTGTTCAAGAGTCACGAGACAATAGGATTTTAGGATAGGTTAAAAAGTTTAAACTTTTATGTGTTAAAAAGTTAAAAAAGTTTAAACTTTTATGTTTTTGAATACTTAATATGTTTATCCTTTGTTTACATTCCTCTATACATTACTCTAGTTCAATTAATAATGGATGGATGTGTTGCACATGAAATTTTTTTAGGTAAAACAATGTATGACACCAAAGCGGTACCAATATGGTAAAGTATCAAAATACAAGTACCGTACCGGTACCGAATCGATAAGGTAATCGGTATCCATATTTCCTCAATTTCGGTAACGGTATTTACGGTATCGGTACCGGTACGGTACCGGTATCGTACCGATCTCATCCCTACCTGACCCGGATCCGACCCGCTATAAACCGATTTTTTTATATAGCTAGGGGTCTAAAATCTTTAAAAAATTCCCGCACCCCCAGGAAAAAAATCCTGGGTCCGCCACTGAGCGTGTAGTTGCACCCTCCACAAAAGTCGAAACTCTCTAGAGTAAATGCACTATAATAGAAAACTCGGGTGTGCTCCGCGAGTTTCGAACCTGTGACCAGACCTCTACCCGTATCATTGCATGACCACTGGGCTGTGAACCCAGGGTCTACAAGACATGTGGATATGGTTTCATTTTTTTAAGTTTAAATAGATGTTATAAACACAAGACATCGCAGAAAATGAATAATTGATTATTTTTTGGTATAATTATATGTGTTAACTAGTGTATTTGTTTCTCTTCATTATCATAGATATCTTACAGTATAATTTTCAAAAAAAAAAAAAGTGGATACGTGAAAAATTGAAACACAAAAAGTAAGATACACAAACTGTTTTGTAGTATCAAATTTCATTTTTTTAGTTTTTTTTTTGGACGGCAAAAAACTTCACTCATCGCCCAAAAGTTTCATTACACAAATTACATACTCGTATGGTTAGTAAGTTACTAAGCCAACCACCTCATTATAGTCGCACTTCTTTTAGCTTAACATTTTGATTATACATGAGCATAAAATAAATACACGAAATAAATTTATATTTTTCATAATCATAAAAGGCAAGAAACCTGTTTTTCACAAACACTAATATACAAATACATAAAAAAATAATTACTTTCATGAATTTTACAAGCTAAGTTATAAAAAACTAATTGCGGTGTCAACTCGTTACTTCTTTTCTTTTTCTAATTCTATGGATGTCATGAACTCATGGGATAACATTGTTAGAGAAATTATTCCACTTTCTAAAAAGACAGAATAATTGAAGAGAGTGGACAAAAAAAGAACAAAAATGCAATCAAATTTCATGGTTGGTGGAATCCGATCAATCATTCCACTTTTTGCATCATTTTTAAGTCGAATTCTATCCATCATTCTATTTCTGAATTTAGCATGATGGCAGATAAATCCAACTCCAATCTAAGCTCAAGTAACAACTATAACGATCCCCAACGTCGGCTCAAACGGCCGGTCGAGGTTGAATTCGTCTCCGAAGACGAAGGATGGAGTTCAGAGAGTTCCGACACGTCAAGACGGAGTCTGGCGGCTAGTTTACGAGATCTCACAGAGTGTATGATGAGAAGACAAGCGGCAGAGCTTGAGATGATGAAGACGAGAGAGATGGTGAGAATTGAGGCGGAGAATCGGAGATTGGAGAGGGAGACTGAGTTGACGGAGATGATGTTGAAGACCCAGTTGCAGCTTACGTCGTTTATATGTTCACAAGCATGTGACCGGAAACGAAAGCGCGGTGAAGAAGACGACGGTAGTGACCCACCGGTGTCCGCAGAAAGGTGAAACCTTTAACATCTTCATTAACAAACCCAACTTTGTAGTTACATATGTTCATATGAAGATATTTAAATTTGCATTTATTAAGGTTTTTTAGATTGATAAATAAATCTTGTAAAATACTTAGTTATGTAATGCAGGAAAGGAGCAATGTTACTGAGCTTACTCCACTTCAATTTCGGAATATGATATGCGTTAAATTTCATGTATGCCATATTTCTTTTTGTAACCAAATAATAATCGATAAAAACCTATATCTTATCCAGATATCCAACATTATTTACATATATAGCCAGTCTGTCGGTTTAAGATAAAATTGTTTTTAGAGGAAGGCATACTTGGGGGGAGAGCTATGGTCGCGTTCGCGTTTCGGGGTTGCAGATGCGGCAAGTAGAACCTTATGTCGTTCTAAAGCGCTCTTGATGTACTCTTGGAGTGGTGGAAGAGAAGCACCATCTTCATCTTTCTGTACTTGACCTCGTATAACCTATCATTAACAAAAACAGTAACATCAAACTACTTGCAAGTTGCAATATTGTACATGTGTCATACAACATAGACATTGGTTACCTTTGACGCCCAACGCCTCTCTGCTTGTTGACACACATCTCGAATATCTCGTCCAGACATTCTGGATTGTAAATAATGCAGTTAGAAGCAGCGATAACAATAACTTTAACTACAAACATGCATTATGCACATCTACAAGAATAAGAGAGTGATTTACTCTTCAGTAGCTGCAGCAATTTCAACTAAATCGGTCTTTGTTAAGTGTTTTGCATATTGAGCTGCTATCTCCTGACGAGTGTGTTGATCAGGTAGGCCAAAAGTTATCATGGAGTCAAACCGACTGAAAAAGAGTTGACAGATTAGAAAACTCAAAAACTGCTTTGCTTCTTCAATTATAAGAGATCATGTTATGTTTAAAAACAATCTTCAATTATAAGAGATCATGTTATGTTTAAAAACAAAACGAATACGCACCTTAGTAAAGCAGGATCAAGATCTTGTTTTCTATTGGTTGCAGCTATCACGACTACTTTTTTGTCCTGCTCGAACCCATCAATCTGCAATATAGGGGTAAACATAAACATGTATGGTAGGTAAGGTTGACTATTTCAAAACAGTCAACGCTCTTCGACAATTCAGGGGTCTACGCGTAAGGGAAAGAAAACTTACCTGACGTAAAATGACCGACAAGATTCTACGAGTAGCTTCATGAGTTTCACTATCACGAGAAGTAGCAAAGGAATCAACCTGTTTTACAATCAGATATGGTTGAAACTAAACATAAGACATGTATATTACTTCCTATGCAGTTAATATCGGTGATATATGATATATCGGTTATCGGTCTTCATGTAAAATATCGGTTTCATATATCGGTCAAAATATTGGTACCGATATTATCGGCGATATTGACCGATATTTGACTAATATATCACCGATTTTCCTGATATTAGTACCTTTCTTCTTAGTTCTACCATCCGTCTTTCTTCTTATTGCTGTTATCAGTGTTTTAAGTCTTAATTGTTAATGTTAAATGTTAGTGTTTTAAGTCTTAATGAGTTCCTACTTGCTACAATTGTTAGTGTTTTGCAAGTTGCAAAAGATTAATTTGTTAATGGTAGGAGAGTGTGCTGAATTGTTAGTGTTAAAACTGCTATATACATAAAATTTTGCATGATATTAAAACTAATGATATCCCACCGTAATAAGCAATATCTCAATATCGGTCCTTGACCGATATCCGATTTTTACCGCATTTACTACTTAGATTACTTCACAAGAATGTCGTATGCAATGCATCTATACCTCATCGAGGAATATGATTGCACCATTGGGAATTTCATTAGCAAGCGTAAACACTTTTCCCAATAACCTATCACTTTCACCAAAATATTTTGACATGATCACCTCCAATGGCACGTATAACAATGGGGCACCCTGCATAATAGAACAATATCCTTTTAATTATCGAAATATAGATCTTATAAATATGTTAATACACACTACCAGCAAGCATATGGATTGCTTAGCAATATATATAAATAATAAAGGAACGCTTGATAGCAATGAGAAGAACAAATTACCGCTTGATTAGCTATAACACGAGCACAGGATGTCTTCCCGGTACCTGATATTAAAACAAGAAAACAAGTGAAGCACATTAGTTTCACGCCAACTAAAGTAAAGATACACAACTACCCTTGGGTGTAAGCTAGAATAAAATTTATTACTTCAGTTTCGAATTCCACATTCGGATGAAATCGAAGATCTTACCAAAGCTTTAAGGTTGACTGGTTGAGGATGTCCAACAGAAAGGGCATTTACAAAGAGACCGAAAGCATAAAAAGGAATAAACCAAAGGTTACTTGTAGTGCAAAGATAACAAACTTGTAGATAATAGAATTGGGAGCACATATACCAACACTTCCAAATTTGCTTTTGCAAAACCGTACACTAGTTTAAAAACTAAATTAAATCTCAAACCAGCAATTAGTATTTAGCAACTAATAACTAATAAGATAGAGCAAGTTAGGAATTATTAGAGAAACTAAAACATTGTCGAATCTTCTTATATGATTCCAGTGCATAGAGTTTAAAAGATAGGAAAATTGGGTTGCGGTTAGGGGTGTGAATTTTTGACACGACACGAACTTAACACAAAATCCACAGGTTTGGGTTAGTTTCAAGTCGAACCTGCTTAGCTAAATGGGTAAGGTTAGTGTCAACACGACAAGTTCACAGGTTGACCCGTTTAATCTCATTATTTTTATTTTATTTTCTAAATAGGTGTTTTATGTCATAAATTAAACTGGCTTGGTATTCTAAGCCAAAATTTAAAAATTATCATGTATATGTTTTTATACATGTGTCGTTTTTTGTTGTAAAAATGTAAATCTAGAGTACTAATATGAAAAAAAAAATAAGTTTAAACAGGTCATGTACGTGTCAACCGCGAATATTCATGCCGTATTCGTGTTGACACAATTTTCAAATTCGGGCCGTGTTTGGTCGAACACAACACGTTTAGCATCCCTAGTTACAGTTGAGCAAACTGTTGCTACATTCTCACTAAATTAGGCAAAGTTATAAACTTATAATGAGTTCGATTATGATATGAGCTTTTTATCTTCTATGTAAAATCCCACATATAGCATAGTTACATATATCCAGAACATATTCACAAAGATGCTAAAGTCACGAGAAAAACCTGGTGGACCTTCGAACAGTACCGCTCGAGGTCTATTCGTCTCAAACTTGCACCGGGTCCCATGAGCAATTTCATCGTAAACCTCAGGACTCTGCAAAGCTAGCAGTATCGTGTCTTCTATATCTCTACATACAAACAATCAAAATTCTAAAACTTAACCCAACAAGCTTCTTTACAACAGATCCATTATTTGTGATGCTTCAACACATGAAAAGATACATGTACCCTTCTAGTACGTTCCATACCTTTTCTGCTGATTATATCCCGCAATGTTTTCCCATGAAATCTCGGACTTCGAGTCCTCTAATTTCGGCTCCTTAAGCCCGTAGATCTTCACCCCCATGCCCTCGAGACTAGCGACCGATTTATCCATCGATGGGTTACGCGCGGTATCGCCTCTCCGATCCGAAACCCTATTTTGTCCCACTCCTGCCAACTTTAACACGGATACCAAAGCATCAAGCTCGTCAGCAGTAAAGCTCCCTTGCTTCATGAACTCCATTTCCTACATAAGTTTTAATAAGAGATTAAAATAAAGCATATTAAATGAAAATATAGAAGTTAAAAGTTTGAAGGGATTGGAGATAACTGCTTTATCAGAACTAATGAGGGATCGGTATATCAGAACGCAAAGATCTCCGTCATTTGGATTTGCATCAGAATCGTTATTATCCTTGACACCTTCCTTCTGGACCACGGGACGGTTGAGCGTTAACTGCCACGCAACACCACTGGGATTGAACATGACAAACCATCATAAGTAATGGCTGCAACTTAGAGCAAAATTAACATGCACATGAAAGTAAAGGCTTTAAACTCACCTATCCCAAGCGCGTAAATTCATATCCGCACCTGTTGCTCGCTCCTCAACTTTGACACCAAGATGTGCAACAATGTTTGAAATCAAAAGTGCAATTTCACATGTAGGAGGAACTTGGAACTTAATTGTAACCTGCAGTGTAACATCAAATAAGTTGCATATACAAGCACTGCCAAGGATATTATAAGCATCTCATCAATACAGACGATGGTTTTATAAAACATGAAATACCAGTAATACAGAACCTCCAGGGTACGGTTAAAATTTCAGAAACATTAGCATGAGTATAAGCATACAGTAGCTTCATTTCTGAAACATAGCATGACTGCATGAGTATAAGCATACATGAAATACCAGTCATACAGAACCTCCAGGGTAGACAATCACACAGAGTAAACCCTATTAATAGATGCCCTAGATTTTTTTTATTTTTTTGAACATCAATCTAATGTACGCATAGGTTCGTGATAACTTCAGCAGAATTCAGCTAACCGATACAAACATCAAGAGTTACTATCGTAAATATCTAGAAATCATAGTTCCTACTTCCTTACAAAATTAAAGAAACAAATAAACAATAAAAAATACAGGATGTTGTAGGGAGTTATATAGATAGTGGTTCCAGAAGGTCGACATTTTCTTTTCTCATGATAAAAGAAAGGTGGTCCCACCCAATTGATATATCAAGAACATTGATTGATCAGGCAAACTTAACAGCTAACACCATCAGAATGAATAGTACCCTATCAAGTTGATAATATAGTTAAATTGACATATTCAAAAGCGGTTGATAATCTGATATTAAAGTTGTAATGGTTTGATAGCACCCATGAGCTCTCAAGTAACTACAACTTTCTAGTTTTTTTACTTTTTACATTAACCACTGTGATGGAAGAGTGGTCTCGCTAAAAGTGGCTTAGTTGTGGTTAGTAGGGCTGTAAACGAAGCGAACGTTCATCAAACAGTTTGTGAACCGTTCGGCAGGAAGTTGTTTTTGTTCGTTCGATTGACTTAACGAACGATCACATACAAGAAATTTCATTCGGTTAGCCTAGCGAACGAACACGAACAAATGTCTCGTTCGTTTGATTGCGTTCGGTAATATGTTCGGTTACATCTGTTCATGTTCGTCCGTTTATCTTCGTTCGTGTTCATTTGATTATACAACAACAACAACCATACCCAGTAAATCCCACAAATAGCAAGCTACTTATAGGGTCTGGGGAGGGTGGGATGTAGACAGACCTTGCCTCTATCCCTAGGGATAGAGAGGCTGCTTCCAGAGAGACCCTCGGCTCCAAAACGAACAGCATACCAACACAGCAAGTCAAAGAATATAGAAATAAGAAGTCATAAATACCAAGCAAGTGATCAGAGTGACACAATATAATGTAAATCATGTATAATAGCATACACATCATTTGGGCATAAACACAAGAAGACAATCACCGGTAAAGACGCTTAAAGAATAAGAAAAACCTATGTCCCTAAAAATACACCTAAGACCTTACTACAATATCCTCTAGGAGTCCTTAACCATAATCCTACGCCTCCACGAAGTCCTATCTTGGACCATGTCCTCAGAAAGATGCAACTCTAGTAAATCATGCCTAATCTGCTCATCCCATGTCAGTTTGGGTCTGCCTCTTCCTTTCCTCCCCTCCACAGTAAGAGTTTCCACTACTCTAACTAGTGCCGTCATTTGCCTCCGCTTCACATGCCCAAACCATCTCAATCTCCCTTCCTTAATCTTATCGTGTTCGTTTGATTATATTAAAAATAAATAAATAATAAACCTTTTTCTAAACATGTTAAAATCCTGAAACTCTATTTTTTCTAAGTTAACTAAAATTTGGACATTCAAAACTTTTTTTTTTTGCGATAATTATGTCTAAGTTAGTTAAACTTGATTCATCATTTGGTGGTTGTAGTAGACTTCTTGTGTTTTCATTTATCATTTGATTGTTGTATTTAACTACTTATGTCCAATGTTTAAGGTTACCAACGTTTTTATTTTTTATTTTCAAGTTAAATGTTCATTTACATTCGTTTTATTTCGTTTGCATTCGTATGTGTTCGAGATCAATGTTCATGAATTGCTCGTGATCAACTAAAATTTCCTTAACGAACGGACACGAACATCAACTTATGTTCGGTATGTGTTCGTGAACATGTTAATTTCCTTAACGAACGAACACAAACATGGCCTTGTTCGTGTTCGTTCGGTTCGATTACAGCCCTAGTGGTTAGGAATGAAATAGAGAAGAGCATATTAGTTCAATAAATTTTGATTCTACACCATCATAGAAACACTTTCACTTAGTATATAATACCCAATCCAGTTAGAGAATAAGGATATACAACTCCAATATGATTTACTAGAAAATATAACCACCCAAGCAAACTTCAAATTAGATCAAGTGCATTAGATACAGAAAGCAACTGAATAACCTTTTGGCCCTTCACAGCAACTGTAAACCGGGGATAAGAACCATACAGCATCCCTTTGCTTTTAAGCAAATTTTCTAATCGAACTCTTTCTTTTTTGGCAATAGCCTCCATATCAACATGCGTTGAAGGTGCTTTAGGTGGCAAAGGTGTTTTAGCCTCAGCCTGTACAAAAACAAAAACCTTAATAACGAATTGTAAAACTTGAAATGTAAAAAGAAACTTGTGAGTTGTGACTCGCTAGTTAGTCCAGTGGAAGCAAAAAATAGAACACGAACATTGTTTATTGACACTGCTGGTAAGATAAATCGACAAGATAACAATTTCATACAAACCTCAGGTGCATCTGCATAGGCCACATCTACTAGACCAAATCCAAGCAACCCTGATAGCATAGCAGGAAGAATATTTAATCCATGAGCATTTGTTGAGCCCCAGGCCTTATCATGGTAAGGGTGGCCGTTGTGCTTGAAACTACCTGCAAGCGCCAATTCTGAGCTTGTTAAAAGACTCACATACTCTCACAGAAGTTCACTTGTTTGATAATATATAATATTAATAACAAAATTTACAATATCATCTCCTCCATCCCAATATACAAATTGACCTTTGCAAACACACAAATGGCAACTAAATCTCTAGAAATCCCATAAAGAAGCTAATGTCACACTGGGTAAGCAAACCTTAACCGTTAACCGAAATTAACCGTTAACCGAGATTAACTAACCGATTAATTGGTTATGGTTATGGTTAAGGGTATCCCTTAACCGAACGTTAACTCAACTGAACCGAACCGGAAAGAAATAAGAGATGCTTATGTCGAGATGAATATATGTATATACATATATATAATTATATATGAATTGGGTATATGTGTCAATGTTGTAATGAAAAACTTTAACTGATTCTTTAAATGTGTTTCAGTGATCAAGAATAAGTTAACCGATTCTTTTTCCACATTCATTTAGTTCAAACATGGCTAGGTTAACTAACCGAAATTAACCAAAACCAAAGTTCGGTTATGGTTACGGTTAATAAAATCCCATAACCGAAGCTAGCGGTTATGGTTAAGGCTAAAAACCTAACGAAACCGCGATTTGCGCACAGCTAGGTCAAAGTGTCTCTAGTAATACAATAGAGTGAGTACTTATAACTTATGCACAACCTATGAGAGACTAAACTTTGCAATTATTTAAAATTTAGTTGTGAAATACATACATGATTTGTGGCTATTAAATTTGACAACAACTAAGCAATAAACCTAAAAAACCTATCAGTCAAAATTCTAAACAGAGTGACTACTTAACAACAGTATGATCAACTGATATTTATTAACAAAAACAAGCAAATTAACGGACATACAGTAAGAGAGGTGACGCAGAGGCGGAATCGAAGGGGTTAGGGTTTTGCGAAATGCGATTGTACGGCAGGACTGAATTGTTCTAGCAAGATGACGGATTGACGCCATGAAAAGTTGCCGATCTCGTTCGTTGTGAATTGGAGTGTTATTCGGTCTTGTTGTTGAGGAACAATGGCGCGCAACCATGAACCACCTGCAACTCTGCAGCAACTTCTACAATTTATTGGACTTCGTTGATTTCCTGGGCTGGGCTGAACAGATTGGGCTTGTTTCAAAAGTAAAAAAAAATTAAGAAAAGAGTGAAATTTGAAACTTCGGGGCTATTTTTCATATTTGGTTTCATGCCGAGTTCAGGTATGGTCGGGTATTGAAAAATCGGGTATTGGAAGAAACCGGATTAGATTCGGGTATTGAGGGAAAAACCTAACGGTGTGTAACATAGTAGGGTAAGGTATGGAACCGGGTTTTTTTTTTTTTTTTTACACAAAATGAATTTGTTTTAAATTTAAATTTGCTTGTGTTTTGTAAAAATAACTAATTTTAGAACAGTGTATTTTGGATGGTTTGTAAAGTGTTTTTTGTGTGGTTTTGAGATTTCCGAGTGTTGTGATTATACCAAAATATCGACTGCCTGTTTATGATAAAACATGAGAGCCAAAATGGATAAAGAAAATGCAAAAATGGGTGAAAACTGTTTTAACGGCTTTGGGTAGGGTAAAATACCTAGGTTCGGGTATTTTAAAACCCGGTTTTAGGTACAGTTTTGAATTCGTTTTGGGTTTGGTTTCTAGGAAAGAAAAAAAACGATACTCTATAGGTAGGGTCGGGTACAAAACCATGATATATTATACACAATTATTAAAATACCGTGTTTCGAGTTTTATAGGTTAAAATCCATATCGAGTTTTTATGTACACCTCTAGATTAGATTGAGAGTCTTAGCGACTACATTTCCTGGTTTTAGTAGAATCTTTTTCTTAAAGATTATTATATTTAAAAATATATTTTTTAGGGGTGGAGATATGATAGGAAGTTTATTTGGCTAAGAAGGCTAGGAAGTGATCTTGACCATCCATTTAGTTAATCAAGGGCAAAGATTAAATCAGGGAAATTGAAGAGAAGAAAAGAAGCGCGTGAGTTTGTTTAGGGGTATTCTAGTCAATCCAAGTCAATAGTTTCTCTCTCCTCCAATTCCCCTCATTTTTTAAACGTTAATAACTTTTTCATACGACATTATTTTTTTATAAAAATTTCATCAAAAAACGAGCGTTTTTTTATCTTAAAAACGAGTATACTATTGCTATATTTTCGAAAAAAAAATTCTAAAACCCAGTTGCGTAAAACGCAATGGAAAAAAAACCTAAAAAATGACATTTTTCTAAAACGCAATGCACAAAAAACACAAAGAATTGTCTTATTTGTAAAACGCAATGGCCAGAAAACACAAAGAAATGTCTTATTTCTAAAACGCAATAGCCTAAAAACTCAAAAGAAAATGTACATTCTAAAACGCAATGGACTAAAAACACATAAAAATGTGTTTTACCTAAAACGCAATGCACAAAAAACACAAACAAATGTCTTATTTCTAAAACGCAATGGCCAGAAAACACTTGAAATGCCTGTTTTCTAAAACCCAATTGACTGAAAACACATAAAAAGTGTTTTACCTAAAACGCAATGCACCAAAAACACAAATAAATGTCTTATTTGTAAAACGCAATGGCCTAAAAAAACAAAAGAAAGTGTTATATCTAAAACGCAATGGACTGAAAACACCTAAAAATATGTTTTACCTAAAACGCAATGACTAAAAACACTTCAAGAATGTGTTTTTCTAAAACGCAATGGCCAGAAAACACATAAAAATTGCTTAGTTCTAAAACGCAATTGCCTAAAAACACCAAAGAAAGTGTTCTCTCTAAAACGCATTGAACCAGGACAATAGTTTTGTCTGTGCTGTGAATTGTCTGAACCAATGCAGTTTACGAATGCAGTTTTCCTTGGACCCCGCCAGGGGCTGCCGCCCCTGGGACCCTGCTACCAGGGGCGCTGCCCCCGAACCCCCGTCAAGATCGTAAAACGCAATGACTAAATCAAAAACCCAGATCGTTAAAATTAAATTAAAGAACTTCTTACATGGATCAAAGCCGATTTCTTCAACGATTGACGAAATTTGAATGATAGAAACATTTATCAGCGATCAAATCGAACGGATCGAGTGATTATCTTCAAAATCACGGGAAAACGAGATTTTGAATGAAATTAAACTGGGTTTTCTTCAAAAAAAAAGTTGAAGAACACCTTGATCGGGTGTTTGAATCATTGATTGGTGACGAAAATCGCACTATAATGTAGTGATTGTTGAGATAGTAAGTGAAGAAATGGTTGAAGATGGTGGGTTTTGAAAATTGTGGGTTTTGAAGTTACTGGGGAGAAGAAGGAAGAAGAAAAAGTTGGATTGACTAAAATACCCTTTCTCTTTATTTTAAATGTTGTCATATGTCATAATCATAATGCTTCCTACACTTTCTAGCCAAAATAAACTTCCTATTTGATTTCCACACTATTTTTTAGATACATTTTTCAAACATTATCATATTCTAATAAATATTACTTTTATACATATTTCATAAATAATTATTTATATCAGCAATGTGGTAGGGGACTATGTACAAAGTATCAAAACATGTGAGTCTAGGAAATATTATGAAAAATCTATCTAATACCATCACCAGCATTTACATTGAATTTGATGGTGAGTGAAAAGGTAATTAATGAAGAAGAGAAAGAGAAATTCTTCAAGTATGTAGCATTGGGTTTTGTCTTAACAATTCAATGTAAAAGATAGCAATCACGTAATAAAAACAAGTGTTATCTGGGTAAGAAAGGGTAAAAAAAGAAAATCATTATGTTGACTTTTAAACCACTCATACGTTAATATATATTTTTTAAATTACACAATTAGAACGGACATTTTATTCTCTTTAAGTTGAGCATAATATCATTATAGGTTTTTTTTAATTAAAAAAAGAAGTTTAACATGCTATGTGATAACATACCAATACGTGATTACAAAAGGTTACGTAATATGCCTTGTATTCAGAACCATAACATGTCGTTACTTGATTATACCCCAATGTGTAATTACGTAACATTATACCCCAATACGTGACTGTATACCATTACGTAATTAAGTAAACAGTTACTACGTGATTACGTACGCACGCTACGTAATTTGTATGGCCAATAATACCCTTGACATTTATGATTACGTATTACTTTTTTTTTAACGGCAAATTTGGATCACTGACGGACCACTGGAGTATCATCGTGCCACCAGTGGAACCACCCGATCATATCCATCTCCACTAGGCATAATATGATTACGTATTACTTGAATTACAAAAGGTTCATGTATTTCGTAACATAAAACCTTTCAATCAGATTCAGACGTTCTGCAAAAATATTTTTTAATTAATGATCAAACATTTGAATTAAATAATATTTATTTTTACACATTATTTAGTTAAAGTCGTACACATTGATCCAAAAAAAAGTTTATAAAGTCGAAAGAGACAGAATCTGACAGGTTAGAAAGCTACTTTCAATTTTCCATTAATATTTTACACATTAACATTCAAAAAATAAAAAGGGAAATCTAACAATCCCATAAAATTAAAACCCAAAAAAAAAAAGTAAAAAAGTAATAAATAAACATAAAGTCAAAACACTTTTTTAGTAAACAAGCTCCTCAAATTAAACAAACCACTAGCTCCACCGTCACCACCGCCACCCACCGCCGTTGCACCACCGTTCCCTCCGGCAACACTTCCATTATTTTCTTTACTCACATCACTCTGACAACCCATCCGTTGCCGGTACCCAATACACGCTGGAACATTAATATTCAACACCTTACCATTTCCTCCGGCACCGGTACCGGCGCCGGAACTTTTCCCGGGCGGGGGACTTTTCTCGGCGGTGCTCCGAACAACACCGTCGTGTAAACTCCGGCTAAGCCCGACCCGTTTCGCTTGCCAAACCGGACTACTCCGACCCAAATGAACCCCGACCCGACCCGGACTGTTCGGCCATTTCCGGTACTTATCGCCGGTGGAATTGCTCCGGGAACACGGCGCACTACTCACTTTCCGGTTTCCGGCCACCGTCCGCGGCCGGTTGTTCCCCGCCGATCTGCTTCTGGAAAACGGCCATAAGTTTATATTCAGCTCCGCCGTCCCAACTCCGGCGCCGGCGCCGGAGACAAGATTTTTTTCTTTTTTTTTCTTGATTTCTTTGTCTTTTTTTTCTGGGTTTTTCTTGAAAATGTCTTTCCAACGTTTAGATGCAGTAAAGGTTGGAACTTTGGGGTCGGATCCGGGGATATTGATGTTATCTGAGGGTGGGTTTGTGGGGATGTCCGGTGGGTCATCGGTGGTGGTGGTGGTGGTGAGGAGGTGGAGGGGGAGGAGGACGCCGTCGGAGAAGAGTTGGTCGGCGGAGTGGAGGGTGGTTTGATCGGAAGATGGGTTTCTGAACTCGAATTCCGGTGAGTTAGAAGCGGTGAGAGTGGGAATATTCTCCATTTGGAGAGGAAGAGAGATTGTTAGGAGTGGTTGAAGTGTGTGTGTAGATGAGGGAGGGTGAGGGTGGTGGTTATTGTTATTGTTGTTTATGGAAGGGAAGAGATGGATAACATCAACCATATAAAAATAGATAAATAAATCTAGCTAAATCTTTTTAGTTTAAAAGAAAATATAATAATAAAAAATTAAGTTTAGAGTATAATAATAGTATTTGTTGAAAAACTAAAGAAAGGTTTGATAAACATGTATTAGTTTTTGGAGTTAAATGTCATTTTAGTCCCTGTGGTTTGGGCCATTTTCCAAGTTTAGTCCAAAGGTTTCATTTTTAACCTGTGGGTCCAAAAAGGTTTCACAGTTGCCATTTTAGTCCACTGGGTTAACTTAATCCATTTTTTCTGTTAACCAGAAGGCCATTTCGGTCATTTTATATGGCTGAATTGTCATTTTAGTTAACAGAATTACATACAAAATGACCAAATTGGCTTTCTCGTTAACAGAAAAAATGGATGAAGTTAACCAAGTGGACTAAAATGGCAACTGTAAAACCTTTTTGGACCCACAGGTTAAAAATAAAACCTTTGGACTAAACTGGCAAAATGACCCAAACCACAGGGACTAAAATGGCATTTAACTCTAGTTTTTGCCTTAAAAAAAGTATTACTTTTATCTTAAATTAAAAGAGTTAAGTGTTATTTTAGTCCCTGTGCTTTAGGTTATTTTATCAGTTTAGTCTAAAGATTTTATTTTTTGTCTATGAATCTAAAAAGGTTTCATCGTTGCCATTTTAGTCCACTGGGGTAACTTCATTCATTTTTTCTGTTAACGAGAATGTCAATTCGGTCATTTTATATAGCCGAATTGCCCTTCTAGTTAATAGAATTACATATAAAATGACCGATTAACCCTTCTCATGAACAGAAAAAATGAATGAAGTTAACCCAGTGTACTAAAATAGCAACGGTTAAATCTTTTTGGACCCACAGATGAAAAATGAAACATTGGGACTAAACTGGCAAAATGGCATAAACAACAAGGACTAAAATGACATTTAACTCTATCTTTTATAAATTCTAAATATCACTTAACTTTCGTGTAGTAACTAGTAAGTTGACTCGCATTGACGCGACATTGAAACGTAAAGCACATCGAATTTATATCGTCTAATGAAAACGTATTGTATTAGACCTAGTTGGCTTTCGAAAAAATTACGTCAAAAACGTAGACCAACTGAAAACGTACTTAAAAATAAGCACAGAAACATACTATATTTGACCCAACTCTTTTTCGAAAAAAAAATTAAATTTATGTCAGAATGTAGACCAACCGAAAACGTACAAAATAATGTCATATTATATTTGACACAAATCATTTCAGGGAAAATTTTACGTCGAAACGTAAATCAACTTGAGTTTATACACACATACATAAAAAAACATGTAAAATTCGATTAAAAAATCTTTAAAAAGTTAAGGGTTGGTGTCACGACCCCCGACCCTACCCTGGGCGGGAGCCGCGAACAGTCGAGTGGTACCGGTGGTTATTTTGAAAACATTGCAGCGGACAATTTCATCAGGACCGTGAGTTAGGAAAAATATCAGAGTTTAGAAAACACCGGATTTTATTTTTATTAAACAGATGGGAATAAACCCGAATATATCAAACGTTTAATTTAATTTATTTGATAAAATAAGCCACTTCTTTAAGTCTTTCGGTGCCGTATCCAACTCTTATTCTGATCTACTGTAATCACCTGAAACGCGTTTTAAAAACATTTGGTCAGCAGGAAATACTGGTGAGTTCATTCATTTTTGTACAAAACGACACATTGTTATAATTCACAGCATTAAGAGTTTTTACATTTGCTTTTTCAAGATTGGCAAAGACTTAATCACTGCAATTATAACTTTGTTATAATTTACAGCATTAAGGGTTTTTATATTTGCCCCTATCGTATAATTAGTTGGTTCAGCTGTCACTCGACCGAATCTATGACTGTGGACATATCACTAATTAGGCTCGCCCACCTAAAGTGATAAATCGTTAGTAGTAATGTGCACAAAACACCCACATACTGCCAGTAATTAAAGATTAGCAAAGACTTAATCACTGCAAAGTATAACTGGAAAATATTTAGGGTTTTGTAAAGCAATTTTTATAAAAAGAGAATGACTCACCTTGTTAGCATATAGTCTTGATTAAACAAGCATCTTGATTCTAAGTCTTCTGATAACTGAGCATCTAATTTGGTTTTGAATCTTCTGATGATTAATTATCTTATTTGATGGTAAGTGTAGAGTGCGGAGTTCTCTGGTAGTTAAACATTTAGTTTAACAGAGTGGAATACGTATTAGTGTTAAACCCAATCAAACCTAACGATGGTCACGAGATCGGAACCTTAACGAAATTCACAAAGTATAGTCTTATTTAGACAGCACTTTGGCATTTGTTAATTGGTTACCGAATCGATCGGACAGAATATCGCATCGGTGATTATTGGTTAGAACGCCAACGTACGGAGAGAATAATAGAAGAAATGAGCAAAGAAAAATGAATCCTAAGCTTCCTATTTATAGGTAGGAAATATGAAATTTCTAGGAAGTTTCCTTTGTATTTCTAGGAAATTTCATATAGCTTTTCTAGGAAGTTACCTATACATTTTCTAGGAAGCTTCCTACCTACATATATATCCTCTTACACCTTCCTCATATATATCTATTTCATATATATATTTATTTTCGTGTATATCTATTTAGGTTTTTAATTTACTTAATTAATCTTACTTAGCTAAATTAATCTTGCTTAGCTTAACTGCTAAGTTTTCTTAATTACTAAGTTTACTTAGCTGTTAAGTTTACTCAACTACTAAGTTTACTTAATTGCTAAGTATTATAGTTTAACAGCTTCCTGAGCATGAGTTCTAGTTATAGATACAATGGAACTCGTATTTAGCGTATTAACCCAATTCAACTTTAACGATAATCACGAGATCAAAACTCACAGTGAATGACAAAGTATAGCCGTATACAGGCATCACTTAAACATCTGTTGGATCAGTTTCAATCAATCGGATATAGTACCGTGTCAGGGATTAGAGTTATTACCCTGATAACGAGCAGAGTTTTGGGAATTTAGGGCATTGATTGAAAGAAATGGAGATACGAGAGAGTAAGTTCGTCAAAATTTGATCGAACTGGTGCACAGACTTCAGTCCCACTGCTGCCTTCTTATAGCTGATTTTTGGGTCCCCTCGCGTGGCGCGACAGGCTGTCGCATGGCGCGGGGATAGTTGGCCTGGCTTTGGTCGCCACGTGTCCCACATAGGTCTGACACGTGTCACCTTCTCGTGACGCGTGTCCTTGGTCGCCTTTTCGTCCAATCATGCATTTTTCCTCGATTTTCATGCCGATACTTATTGCGTATGCTCGGGTCTTGATTCCAGTTGATTCGGTATTTAATTATGAGTCTAATAAAGGTACTTTTGTGCGGGTTGTTTCATCAACCATCAGGTTTTCAAACTTTATCGTGCACGCTTCGGATGATCTTTCCGAGGGTCGTTACATCCTCCCCACCTTGTTTTAAATCTCGTCCTCGAGATTTGCTGGAACAAGGGTGGTTACTTCCGTCTTATCTTTGATTCCCAGCTATATTCTTGTTTACGTTTTAAATCCTACTTTACCTTGGCCAAAACTAATCTCATATACTTTGGAATTCTCATATTTGACTTGTAAGGTCTTTTAATGGACTTAAAATTTTCATTTAACTTCATATCTTGATGAGGTATAACTAAAGATTTATCACCTAAGCATTTCTTTAAATACATACATGAAATATATCATGTATACTTGCCATTTCTTTTCGTAAATTTTAGTTGATAGGCTACTGGTCCATTTTGCTTAATAACCTTAATGGTTTGACATTCCTCAGACTTAACTTTCCTTTCTTACTAAATCAGACTATTCTTTTTTTTTGGGTAAAGGGTATACCCTGTTGATTTGTATAAATTTCAAAAACAAAACAAGTAGAGGGCTGAGTACCACTCTAGTTCATTGGAGTGACATGCCACTACCAATGTAAACAAGCCAAAAGCACAACCACAAAAACAAACGACAACTAATCAGCTAGTAACCAAAAGAACTACATAACTACTAGTCATTCGCCATCCATCACAGGGAGATTTTTAGTAGTATTCTTTCTCTTATTTGAATTTCTAATGGTTTGCGATCTCATGGCCCGATAGTTGCTTTTCTCATATTTCTGCTTGACATAATGGATGGTACCTTAATCCATAAAGTGCTTCAAACGGGCAATACTAATACTTGAGAAATCTTATGGGTGACAGTCCCACTTTCACCAATATTTATTGCATATGAACTTAATACATCTTTCTATGTTTTGAAATGTTCCTTTTCACTATTCAAAATAAGTCGGGTTAAAATTTTCCCAGAAATGAGAGGTGAAATGATTGTCTCGATTGAATACAATAGATAACGGGATTCTATGTAATGAGACCATTGGATCCCTACACAACTTAACTAAGCGTTTTATGCTAAAGGTTTCCTTCATTGGTAGGGATTGAGCAGACTTGGTTAATCGATCCACAATCTCCCAGATTGTGTCATTTCTTGTTTTGGTTAATTTGGTAACAATATCCATTGTTATCAATCTCATTTCCATACTGGCATTTCTAATTGCTCAGGTAAACCTAAAGAGTTCTAATGTTTAGTTTTGCAAATAAACTAAATACTTGTAACTGGCTACATTATTCCTCATTCCTATTTATCCTCAATTCTTATTCAAACATTGATACTCCTTATCATACGCTAAGTTTTATGAGCTTTCCTAAGAATTATGTATGTTTCCTTAGATAGGTATCTAAATTCTTATGGAATTTCCAAATTCCATCACTCCTTTTTCTGATTCCTTCATTTTCCTTTATAACCCTTCAGCATCATCCTTGATTGTTGTTTCTTGGGTACTCTTTAATTTATCCGCAAATTTAATCTGAGAGCACGTACTTGTTTCGGCTTCTTATGAAACTTATGACTTAAAGCATCAACTACTACATTTGTCTTAACTTTGTGATATAACAAGCGGTGTTGTTCTAGTCACAGACGAATTCTGAGTTTCTCCTCACGATCTAGTGATAGTCCAAGTAGATCTTCTGGGAAAACGTCGGTCGGAATTTCTTTCAGTTCCATGCCTCTAGCGTTTATGAACTCCGAGACCATATACGCTATGTCTTATTTCCGTGCATAACTCACAATTTTCATCACAGAGACGAACTTTGTCGGCTGGTCTGTCTTGTCTCCTTGTGGTCACTTCTCCAGTTGGCTTGCAAATCTCAACCTAATTCAGCAATCACCTCCGGAATCATCGTTTCCATTTGTTCCTTTTTATGAAACAGACAAAATTTCCTTTCTGTCAGTTCTTTTCATTTCATGGCATACGTCGTGATCAGGTGTTTCGAAGATCGGTCTTACTATCTTAATGTCTAAATTTTGAAGCATACATTACTTCATTCTCCTTAACACATGTACTAATGGTTTGGACAACTTTAATCCTTTGCAGCCCATGTATTTCGTAACAGCTTCTTTATTACTGGAAATCTTACTAGGATTATAGGTGAAGAGAGTCTTTATAAGTGCACCTAGTCGTGGTTACTCTTATCTTTGCAAGAGTTCTTAAAGAAAAGCATAATTACTCTCATTAGCGTAGGTTTTGAGATGTTTTGTACCTAGCACAACTTTTCCTAATGCGTTAATAATCTAAGGTAACGCAGAGGGAATTCTTATACTTTCGATGGCGTCCCAACTTTAAGGGTTCACATCGTTCATCTTGTCGCACGAGTTACGAGACGGGTGATCAAATGGGATAGTTTTCGATGTCGGAATTATAGATGTATATGAGAGATTCCTGATAAAAATTCTAGAATTATTATTGACACACAGGCTCGTGATGTATTCTAAATTATCAATCCTTATGGTGTTTGGATTTCCTTATAGATATACATATCTATATAATCGTATACTGTAATATACATACCATTCATAAGGTCAATGTATTTAACATATTCATAATTCCAAAGACAAGTCAGATATCAGGTCATGATACTATTTAGGGAATTCTGTTACTTGTTTGACATATTATATACCCCATCTTACCCGGTTCTCGCCGGAGAGGTAACCTCATCTTACCCGGTTCTCCCCGGAGAGGTAATTTGTATTTCCCATAAATAGAATCTTCTCAATTCAGGATTTAAAAATGAATCTTTTATTACAGCTTTTTATCAAAGAACAAGGTAATTAGTATTCACATGATGGATCATATTCTAGAACCCAGTAGTACCAATAAACAAGAAATAACAGTGGCCAAGTGTTATCGCTTATTTACCATACTTGCAACGTTCTAGTCATCATCCTCATGGCATACTAACACCCATCACATTTTATTTACGCAAGTAATTAGCTTATCTCGAAGCTTATACTAAGGCATCTTTCTTAAGTTCAAGTTTAAATACTATCCTTGTTGCTACCAGTTAATAACAATTTCCTAACTCTTTCGTTTAAGCTTATGTATTATTACAACACCCAATTGCTTAAACAAGTGGCTCTGATACCACATTCTGTCACGACCCCCGACCCTACCCTGGGTAGGAGCCGCGAACAGTCGAGTGGTACCGGTGGTTATTTTGAAAACATTGCAGCGGACAATTTCATCAGGACCGTGAGTTAGGAAAAATATCAGAGTTTAGAAAACACCGGATTTTATTTTTATTAAACAGATGGGAATAAACCCAAATATATCAAACAACGTTTAATTTAATTTATTTGATAAAATAAGCCACTTCTTTAAGCCTTTCGGTGCCGTATGTAACACCTCGAAAATTTATGTCCAATAATGTATCGACACGTGTCATGGACTTTACACGTGTAAAGGATTAAGTTAAGGGGACTAAAGTTGACAAACAAGGAATCTCTGAGTATAAAAGGATTCAAAGTGTCAACAATGGATAAATATATCTTTCAATAACCTTACACGACATTTATACCCTTAAACGAATGAATCATGGATCATACGAAGCTAATTGTGGAAGAAAGTGAGAGATTACAAACTACAGGGGTTAAAAGTGTCAACATGCTTAAGTTTTACCTCTGAGTGATCTTTTAGTGAACCCGAAGCTTTGTAACGGTTAATTATACTCACTAGAATAAGTGATAAAAATTTCACAAGGTTTCGATAAAGTATGAGAAAGTTATGATAATATTCGCATACGAGGGGTTAAAAGCGTCAACGATGAAATTCAAGGCTTTACGGGTGATCATAAAGTTAACCAAGGACTTAACAATGTTTAATTATGTCTTGGAGCCCTTAAAAGTCAAGTTAGAGGACCAAAAGTGCAAGAAATAAACTTAAAACCACGTTTGAAAGGACCAGGGGCTGAAATGTAAATAGCTGAAACTTGTGTGGCTGGTAACTGAGGTGCTGGCGTAGCGCCACCAACAACCCCCTCTGCCGTCGCGCTACGTGACAGCCTTAGCTGGTCAGAATTCATGCACAGGTGCGAGTTCAACAAGTTAAACAGACTTAGAGGCCTTGTATTCGATTCTAGGGACTTGTTTGATGGTTTTTCCATGCCTAGGGACACCTGGAAGTGATCAAGGAACATCTATACGCTATTGTGGCATGATCTTGATGATTTAAACTCACTATATAAGAACCCATTGTGCAACACTTTGGCTTACACTTTGAAAACCATTCAAACTCAATTTCTGGAGATCCCTGGAGCTCAAGGCCACTTCCTAAGCATCCTTAGTCGTGCATAGGACTTCAGTAAGTGTCCTTAACCTTTCTTAATTCATTTTACTTAGTTAATTAGCCTAAAGTCAATCCGTCGTAATTAAGGTTTGACTTCATCATTAACCTTAATTTGTCCAGTCAAATTTCAAATTGAAAGTACCTATGAGTTGGTAATTATGTGGGGAATAAACCCTTAAAAGGGCACCATCTGATTCCCACTCTAACTAGGTCAATTGTCGGGTCAAAGTTAATCTTAAAAAGTCAGCAGAAAGCTTATTTTCAAATTAATGCATAATTAGCAATGTAGAAGCTATGCAACCTGTTTTGGCATTAATATAACTTGATAATTAATGTAAGAACATGTCTAAACATGTTCAACTCGACAATTTTCAGTTTAAGCTCGGTTCGGAACCAAAAGTCGCAAAAGTAGACTTTTGCTTTGACTTTCAGTTCTTACCCATTAGAGCATAGTTTAGAAATGTCTTAGAGCCTTATTAGGACCAGGTTTCATATAAGTATAACCCTATGTGATTATACAACTTGGTTCATTAGTTATCTGATTCATATGCATGTTTCCGTTAAATGCTTAAATGTTGACTATTATGCCCTTTTGACCTTAAAACATGATTTTTGAAAATGTAAAAGAGTAGAAACCTTAGTTACTGATTTATAAGCTTGTACCTAAAATTTGACATCAGTTTGAGGTCTAGATTAAGAGTTATGCTCATTAGCGTAATTAGAAAGCTTTTTATTAATTAAACGGCGTAATTAGCATATAGCCTATCTAAACCTAATTTTTGATACCAAACTTTTTACCTACTGATATAAAATAATATTTTGGTATTTTTGAATATTTTTATTTAATTTTAGGCTGAGCATAACATAGAGTTCTAAGCTTGATTCGGTAATTGTCGGTTTTGCCCTTTTGGCCTATAAAATGAGTTTTACAAATCTTTTTGATATCAAACCTTTTTCTACTAATCTAATATGATAAATAAAATATTTTAAGTCTTCTGGAATAATATAAATATCAGCTTTTCTTATAAAACCCGGAAATCGCTTAAAACTACCTTTTTACGCGTTTTAAGCGCATAGTATGTATTAAAACTATTTTAAACATATAAGGTTTGATGCCTACTGATATGTTCAGTAAATTTTTATATTTTAACAGTAAAACAAAAGTTTTAAACTCAGATTTCCAGTTTTTGACCTTTTAGGCTTAAGTGAAATTACCAAAATGCCCCTACGGTGCATAGTTTAGTTATAAAGGATAAATTTCACATATACGTTATACCCTACTGATATAACTTAGAAAAGTATGTATTTTTACTGATTACATCAGACCCGAAACTCAGATTTATATTTAAACTCTTTTATAACCTTTTAAATGACCAAAATGCCCTTACGGGGAATAATTCGAGTTTAAATCCGTTTTGGGCATAATAGAAGATATCTTACTGATGTCACAACATATTTAAGGCATATTAACTTAGGAAACTTGTATATGACTCATATGGTTACCCGTTACGCACTTTTCGCGTTCGGATCGGCTTATGTAACTAGTTTGCATAATTTAGCCGAAACGAGTCAAACCATATCGTTTTCATCTCAAAATCCAGAATGTGTTTAGTTTACCCATATTAAACAAGTGTCCAAGCTTTTTGGGTCAAAACCACATTCTAAACCGGTCTTCGCTTTATCATGCATTTGAACCGTGTCTTCCTTTTGAAAACTAACCGGTCTAAAGTCTAAACTTAATTAAAGACCCGTTAGGATTCTAATAGGTTATTAAAAACCTTCATTCCAGATTTAGGAGCCCAGTAAAATCTATATGTACTTGCTTGGTGGTATACGGCTGGGATAAATTGTATAAATTTGCCCAGGTAAATACTCTTAACTTATTTTCCCTATACGGGCTTGGGATACGGTATTATAATAATACCGCTTGGTCGGGTATGTAGTCATTTAAATCGGATTGTGATTAATGTATTTACATAACCTGTTTTAATCTGTATTATTTGGTGTATGGCCTTTGGAGGTTAAATGACCATGTCCCGGATATCTTGGCATCATTCAAAGAAATGGCCACGACCTAAGCACGGGGTGTAGGCGTATACCTAACAGTTGCATATTTAAAAACTGGTAGTCCACTTAAAGGAATCAACCTTGTGGGTATTATACATGTGGCGTGTCAGTTAATCTAGACCGGCCCTACAAACCGGCCTTGACGGACGACAAATAAGTAAAACTGTATACAAGAATATTTTTAAATAATTGTCCCAAGTTATAAAAGATATTTTTGCCTAAGCGCATTCAAATAAATTTTCAAACTCTTTTCAAAATGAGTCAGTTAAGTTGTATTTACCAGTGTAAACTGACGTATTTTCCAAAAAGGCTAAGTGCAGGTACTATACGTAATAGGCTGGTTACTCCAGGCATCAATAATCAATTCTCGCAAGCTCTAGATGTTAAAGTCTGTTGAACAATAATCTTTTTATCTTTTGATCCGCCTGTGGATCCTTTGCAGTCCGTTGTAATAATTTGATATTACTTTATATTTGGTTTGTAATGTGATTCATCTTTTGCTTCCGCTGTGCATTTAAATTGTGTTGTTTGACTATGATGATATCAACTACGTCACGATACTCCCCACCGGGCCCACCGGTAATACGTGGAAATATCGGGTGTGACACCGTATCCAACTCTTATTCTGATCTACTGTAATCACCTGAAACGCGTTTTAAAAACATTTGGTCAGCAGGAAATACTGGTGAGTTCATTCATTTTTGTACAAAACGACACATTGTTATAATTCACAGCGTTAAGAGTTTTTACATTTGCTTTTTCAAGATTGACAAAGACTTAATCACTGCAATTATAACTTTGTTATAATTTACAGCATTAACTGTTTTTATATTTGCCCCTATCGTATAATTAGCTTGTTTAGCTGTCACTCGACCGAATCTATGACTGTGGACATATCACTAATTAGGCTCGCCCACCTAAAGTGATAAATCGTTAGTAGTAATGTGCACAAAACCCCCCACATACTGTCAGTAATTAAAGATTAGCAAAGACTTAATCACTGCAAAGTATAACTGGAAAACATTTAGGGTTTTGTAAAGCAATTTTGATAAAAAGAGAATGACTCACCTTGTTAGCATATAGTCTTGATTAAACAAACATCTTGATTCTAAGTCTTCTGATAACTGAGCATCTAATTTAGTTTTGAATCTTCTGATGTTTAATTATCTTATTTGATGGTAAGTGTAGAGTGCAGAGTTCTCTGGTAGTTAAACATTTATTTTAACAGAGTGGAATACGTATTAGTGTTAAACCCAATCAAACCTAACGATGGTCACGAGATCAGAACCTTAACGAAATTCACAAAGTATAGTCTTATTTAGACAGCACTTTGGCATTTGTTAATTGGTTCCCGAATCGATCAGACAGAATATCGCATCGGTGATTATTGGTTAGAACACCAACGTGTGGAGAGAAGAATAGAAGAAATGAGCAAAGAAAAATGAATCATAAGCTTCCTATTTATAGGTAGGAAATATGAAATTTCTAGGAAGTTTCCTTTGTATTTCTAGAAAATTTCATATAGCTTTTCTAGGAAGTTACCTATACATTTTCTAGGAAGCTTCCTACCTACATATATATATCATCTTACACCTTCCTTGCACCTTCCTCATATATATCTATTTCATATATATATTTATTTTCGTGTATATCTATTTAGGTTTTTAATTTACTTAATTAATCTTGCTTAGCTTAATTAATCTTGCTTAATTTTAATTAATCTTACTTAAGTGATTAATTTTCCTTAACGGTTTAACTCATGTAATTTACTTAGCCGATTAATTAACTTACTTAGCTTGCTTAACTGCTAAGTTTCCTTTCATGTTAAGTTTCCTTAGCTATTAAGTTTACTCAACTACTAAGTTTACTTAATTGCTAAGTATTCTAGTTTAACAGCTTCCTGATCATGAGTTCTAGTTATAGATACAATGGAACTCGTATTTAGCATATTAACCTAATTCAACTTTAACGATAATCACGAGATCAAAACTCACAGCGAATGACAAAGTATAGCCGTATACAGGCATCACTTAAACATCCGTTGGATCAGTTTCAATCAATCGGATATAGTACCGTGTCAGTGATTAGAGTTATTACCCTGATAACGAGCAGAGTTTCGGGAATTTAGGGCATTGATTGAAAGAAACGGAGATACGAGAGAGTAAGTTCGTCAAAATTTGATTGAACTGGTGCACATACTTCAGTCCCACTGCTGCCTTCTTATAGCTGATTTTTGGGTCCCCTCGCGTGGCGCGACAGGCTGTCGCATGGCGCGGGGATAGTTGGCCTGGCTTTGGTCGCCACGTTTCCCACGTAGGTCTGACACGTGTCACCTTCGCGTGACGCGTGTCCTTGGCCATTTTTTCTTCCAATCATGCATTTTTCCTCGATTTTCGTGCCGATACTTATTGCGTATGCTCGGGTCTTGATTCCAGTTGATTCGGTATTTAATTATGAGTCTAATAAAGGTACTTTTGTGCGGATTGTTTCATCAACCATCAGGTTTTCAAACTTTATCGTGCACACTTCGGATGATCTTTCCGAGGGTCGTTACAGTTGGTAAGTGTCAATGCTAAAAATTGATTGGTAAAATCATATAAAAAGATTAACAAAAAGGTCAAAGTGTAATACGTTAGTTAGTAATTATAACATATAGAATTGTATAGTTTCTAATAGGTAGATTAAATTGGTCGTCGTCTTAGTAGACGAAAAGTTTTCTTGTGGATCGACTAAACTCTAAAACGTTTTAAAAATATCATTTAGTTATTGTCGGAAGGTGTGTCTTGATAGCTTCGGGGAACATGCCCTTCACTGCAAAGAGCTTCCTGGCTTCAAGTACAGACACGATCTGGTTAGAGATGTGATGTTTGACGTTCTCAAGCGAGCTGGTATCGCTGCTAAAAAAAAGGCTCCGGTTAATTTCCTAACGGACCCGAAAGAGGGGAGGTCTTCCCTTCGACCAGCCGATGTGCTGGTTTTTGGATGGTCCGGGGGTAAGCATGCTTGCATTGATCTCACGGGGGTGTCGCCTCTTGCCGGTTTCAGGGGCAGTGGTTTTGTTTCAGGGCAAGCGACGCGGAAGGCTGAGGCGGGGAAAATATCCAAGCACGAGCAGGCCTGCATAGATAATCAACATGCCTTCCTTCCTTTCGCGTTCGATACCTTTGGTTATCTGGCCCCTGTGGCGTCCGGTTTCTTGAAGCGGGTTCAAAAGGCAGCACTTGCGCATGCGACAGTGTCTGTAGGCCATAGTTATGTGTTTAGCCGAGTAGGATTTGCAATTCAAAAGGGGGTGGCGGCGCAGCGTGTTGCCCGTCTACCAACCCATGATTTGTAATTTGCTATTCTAAGTTTAATCAAATATTTATCATTCCTGCAAAAAAAAAAAGTTATTGAATCATATACGTGTAAATATATGTTATAATAAGGCACACTTCGACAATCATGTCTTCTCCATTGAAGGGTAACTATCTGGAACAGTTCACTACTAAACTTGAAACATCAAACATGTTCGACTTATACGCAGAAAGACGTACATTAAACCTAAAGGTTGTCCCTGCCATAACGGTATGAGATGTAACCTTATGAGTTGATAAGTTAGAGCATAGGCAACAACCACGAAACCGACTAGAAGCTGAAGGATAAATGGTTAAATCAGAAAGTCTTTAGTTTGAAAATCATATAAAACCGTCGACCGCATGGTTTGATTGGGTTTATCTTATTACTTATATCTTGATGATCCAATTGTTTTTCATGGTTGCTTATTTCTTGTTTAGGTCCCTAGCAATGAATCGTTACAACTTTAATTTCGGTTCTTCTTCTTGACATTTATGATGTTTGACTTTTATTTATGGATATTATGTGCAAAGTTTCACGCCCCGCTTGCGGTATGCTCATATAATGTATATATGTGTGGGCGCTCGGGGGGCAAAAGTGAAAGTGCACTAATTTTAACGTTATTTTACTAATTTCGTGAAAATAACGTTAAAAGAGGGGGACGGTTAATCATGCATCATGTGGTGGCGTTGATAGCCAAAAGACAAAGGGGTGCATGCACTAATCGGCGTTTGTCTCAATTGCTGAGTGTTATGTGCCTTATGTCCAAGGCTTGATGCAAAACCACAATCGAGCCGGGGGTCTCATTGGAAGCAGCCTCTCTATTCCTACGGGGTAGAGGTAAGGCTGTCTACATCTCACCCTCCTCAGACCCTACCTTAGCTTTGCTATTGGTGGGATATACTGAGTATGATGATGATGATGATGTGCAAAGTTTGAAGGATGGATGGGTCCTATATTGTTGCAAAAATCGCGATTACTCGGCGATTAATCACCGACTAGTCGCTAGTCGGCCTCCTACTGAGTAATTTTTCACTAATCAGTTAAAAAATCGCTAGTCGGTCAAAGCCGGTCCAAGCCGCCCTAGTCGGCCCATTTGAAATCCTTACAAAACAGGCCCAAGATTACAACTTTAGCCCATTTTCCTTATCCCTTACCCTAATATGACGAAGAATTTGAGTTGGAGAAAGAGGATGAAGTAGACGAGAAGATTGAATACGAGTCGGATGGTGTCGAAATCATTGAACACTATGGGGATGACGATTACATTTGAGCTATTTATTAATGTTTGAATTTTAAGTATTGAGACTTGTTATGTTATGACTTATATGTAAGTTTAGTTTGTATTTTGAACTACTTTTACCTTTTTAAGTATTATATTGATATGGATGTGTGAGTATATATATACATATTTATAAAAATAATAAAATTTACATATAAAGTTCCGATCCGATTAATCCCGAGTAGTCACTAGTCCCCACCTCACCGGCCAACTAGCGACTAGCGAGTTCTCCAACCTTGCGTATGTGAAATAAGGTTCGATGTTGTTCTGACTTTTGGGCCAAGTTTTAATTTATAGTCCCGTGTATTGAATATATGAATCATTTCTATTGTTCGACTTTGATTATTGTAACAAGTTGCCTTCTATTAATCATGAGAATTTGTGATTGTTTTTTTTTTTAAGTTTAAACTAAACTAAGTCCAACTTTGGCGGGACTCAAACCCTTGATCTTAAGGGTACCACTTTAACTCCGATGGTTTTGTGAGAATTAGTGATTATGAGTTTGCTATATTTAAATTGGCTATTAGGTCATAATGTTGAGCATTATCGTACTACAAATTTAGAGAGCACATTATTCTATCAAAAAGTGAAATGTATACAAAACTTGAATGAAATTATTGGAGTTGTTAAGGGGGTAATAAATAAAGTTTAGAATCATCACTACTCATTAGACCTCAACTATAAATTACCTTTTTTAGTTTTGACACACTATTGTTAATTTGTAATTGTCATGATAGTATACAGACTCTGGGTTGTTTTATGCATTGAATTGTCATAATAGATTATTGTTTTGGGTAATGATTATGGCTACTAAGTTTATATCAATGTTTTCATGATCGGATTGGATGTTGAACCAATCTTCTTACCAGTCCACTGGTTAGGCCACTCGAACCGGTTGGATTAGATGTAAGAATCGGGTTATGCCGTAAATATTATAAAAATAAACAACTAAAAACTGAAAAATGTAATAAAAAACTAGTTCAACCCCAAAAAAATCAGGTTCTATCACCCGGTTTTCCGGTCCAACTCTTGGTTCCCAGTCTAACCGGTTGGTTCGACTCAAAAACTCTCAGGTAGGGTGAACCAGACCGGACAGACCCCCGGTTCCCGATTCGAGCAGTCGGTCTGGTCCGGTTTTCCAAAACATTGGTTTATATTAATGTTACGTGCATTTGAAAGTTGTCAAACTATCAATAGATGTATTTATAAGAGAAACTACTTATCTGAGATTTTGAGCACTCATACTAACTAATGTTGTTCACTAAACTTACATGGATTTTATGCGTTTGTCATTGTGCAATCGCTCTCACCCAATCATACTTAACTATAGAATTCCCATCTCATTCACAACTAATGCATCAAAAACATGTCGGAGGTATTTGAGACGGTGCATTTTTCATTAGCGCAACATTTATTCTGTCTGCAATCCATGTAGGATTTACCTAAAATGTTACTAGTTTGTTCTCATGATGCTATGAGCGTTGGCACTTGGCAAAGGTCGAAACAAACGTGTTTTTGAACGTCTATTTTAAGGTATCATGTTACTTATCGAACTAACAAAATCGAATATGGGAGCAAAGAAATCACTACCTAGGCCGGTGCTTTAATTTTAGGTTGTTGAGCATGTTACATATATAATTTATCTATAATCTAAAATATATAATTTTAATTCGTGACATTTTACCAGTTTCTTAAGTTGTTTTTCCTTGGATATTCCTAGGGAAATATTTTGTACGATTTTCTTGATCCCAAATTCTTTTATTCCCTTTAGTTTGTTAATAAAACTATGGAAATATTTTGTATTATTTTCGTGATGCCAAATTCTTTTATTCCTTTTACATGCAATTTGCATTCGAATATTATAAAAAAAAACATGTTTTTAATCAAAAATCTAATCTAACTTATAATAAAAATATTATAAAAAACATTTTTTTAATCAAACATCTAATCTAACTTATAATAAAAGACTCCAAATAATGTCACATAGCATTCTCTCCTTCAACCTCGAAAATTTTATTTATATTTATTTAATAAGTTTCTTTTAATATTAATATTAATAACTAATATATAGATATCATTTATTTTTATTTTTATCCTTATCTTTATCTAAAATTAATAAATAACTTCAATTTTGCAATTTAATCTCAACTATTTTTTATTTTTACTTTTAACCCAAAGTAAAAATAAAAAAATAAGAGTAAACTGCCATTTTGGTCCCTGTGGTTTGGGCATTTTTGCCATTTTAGTCCAAATCTCAAACTTTTTAAATCTGGGTCCCTGTGGTTTCATCTTTATTGCCATTTTAGTCCAAAATTCAAAATCCCCCTTTTTTTGACCGTTCCAAAAAGTTTGAGATTTGGACTAAAATGACAATAAAAGTGAAACCACAGGGACCAAAATGGCAGTTTACTCTTAATTTTGGACTAAAATGGCAATAAAAGTGAAACCACAGGGACTCAGATTTAAAAAGTTTGAGATTTGGACTAAAATGGCAAAAGTGCCTAAACCACAGGGACCAAAATGGCAGTTTACTCAAAAAATAATTATATATAGACCCTTTTTACTTTTAACCCAAAGTAAAGGGTCTAAGATTAATATATAGACTTTTTTTTTTAACTTTTAACCCAAAGTTTTTCTTCTTTTCCAATTTAATCTCAACTCTTTTTTATTTTCAATTTTGGTCCACCATACTTATCATCTTTCCTAAGTTTTTCGTTTCGTTCTAAATTTTGTAAGTTAATGCACCGCAACGTGCGTGTGGGGTTCAACATTTTTTTCGTATATTTTTTCCCGTTTGACTGGCCCGTCGCAGCACATCTATTTTTCTCCGTTTAACAAGTTCAACCAACGCACAGGTCCTGGATTGACTTAGTTATTTTTTTCTATGTTTTACGTTTCGGTTTAAATTCTCTGCAATGAGTGTTCGTGATTCAAAGATTTCATGTCTGTTTTTCACTCGGCGTTATTTTTTCGTTTTTATTTAATTTGTTTTTACGCCCTTTTCCGGTGTTGGTGGTCGCTGACAGTGGTATAACATTGGTACTACTTGACACAGTTTTACAACAACCACTGCAACGCAGGGGCTTAATACTAGTATTACATATACAGATTTGTGTAAATATTCACATAAACGTGCCTAATTATCTAATACCCTACAAAAAAAGTTTGTAGGACACGTAAAAGACAAAATTCATATTATATATGTAGAGTTAAGTTCACGTACAAATACATTTAACGTGCAAAACGTACGAAAGACATGAAAAGGTAAAAAAAACGTGGTGGCACTTTCGTAATTATTTTACTCGTAGGGTAATTATCAAAATTACTCTACAAATGATATTGTACGGTAATTTTGTAAAATGATATTGTAGTGTAATTATCATAATTACTCTATAAGTTTATCAAAATTACTATACAAGTTTATCAAACAACATACGATTCAAAATTACCTTACAAGATCAAAATTACTCTGCAAACATACAATTCAAAATTACCCTACAAGATCATTTGTAGAGTAATTTTGATCATTACTATACGAGTTAAATAATTACGAAAATGACACCGCATTTTTTAGGAAAACCTTTAGTTCGTACGTTTTGTATGTTAAATGTATTTGTATTTAATATTTTGTGTGTTTATGTTGTTAGTTCTCTCATTAAATGGGTCATTTTATGAAACATTTATACGTGTTTACCCTAATTTACCGTTAAAATGAGATCATAATAGGTGGTAATATTTTTATTTCTCTTTCAAATTTCTAACATATATAAAACAATAATTTTACATAAAATATAGGAAAATATGAGAATATGATAACCAGATTTAGGTAGAAGAGGAGATAAAATTATAAGATGTCAAAACCGTCACTCCAGTTTTAGTTGTGTGGTAGAGACTCTTGTCTGTCTCTTGGGAGAAGATCAATACTCAATTTCTGACATGTAGTATATTAGGTATTATTTGGTGTACTTTAGGAGTAGGATTGTTGTCTAGTATGTAGTATATTAGGTATTATTTGACGTAATTTAGGAATAGGATTGTTGCCTGGTATGTGGGTATATAGGTATTATTTAGCGTAATTTAGGAGTAGAATTGTTGTAACATTAGTCGTTAAAAAAATGAAAATGAAGTAAAAATAGAAGAATATGTGTATATGTTAAAAAAAATGAAAAATAAAGTAAAAAATAGAAGAGTATGTGTATATATGAACGAGTTTAAATGTCTTCATTAATCACAAAAATAAATACTGACCTAAAGGCAGCTGCTATCTCTATGCACCTATTGATGGGGAACATACATTTAAGATTATAATAACACTTCATTTAGTTGTAGGTAGGGGTGCAAACGAGCCGAGCGGCTCGCGAGCTACTCGAGATCGGCTTGAGAAAAAGCTCGAAACGAGCCGAGCCTTATCGAGCCCGAGCCGAGCTTGAGCCTAAAATAAAGCTCGTCTATTTATCGAGCCCGAGCTCGAGCCTCGCATGTGAAGCTCGTTAGGCTCGTCGAGCCTGTTCGAGCCTTAGTGTAAACGAGCCGAGTCGAGCCGAGTTTATTCAAACTTGTTTACAAGCCGACCTCGAACCTAAAAATAAGCTTATTTAGTAAGCGAGCTCGAGCCCGAGCTTCGCTTATCGAGCTCACGAGCCTAAAAAGTCTATTATTTATATTGTTTTTAATTAATATATAATAAACGAGCCGAGCTCGAGCTTGAGAAAATACAAACGAGCCGAGCAAGCTCGAATCGAGCTGAGCTCGAGCCCGAGCTCACATAAAGTTAATCAAGCTCGATCTCAAGCTTGGTCAAGCTCGGGTTTGACTCGACTCGTTTGCACCTCTAGTTATAGGTAGTACCATCATTATATCTATTTCCAAATCACCAAAGTAACACAATATGTTGAAACCAAAGTCAACATTTTACATTTCTTGCATTATGTTTGGGTAATATATATTTCAATAGCTACATTTATCTTACATGAAAGCAAATATTTATGTTCAAATATAGTACACTTATAAATTTTGTTTTAAAAGTAAGTTGTAACCTATCTATTATACTAAAGCAAAATAATGGTTGACTATTTGACTTTGATGTGGTATGCTCATATAATGTATATATGCTCATATAATGTATATATGCGTGGGCGCTCGGGGGGCAAAAGTGAAAGTGCACTAATTTTAACGTTATTTTACTAATTTCGTGAAAATAACGTTAAAAGAGGGGGACGGTTAATCATGCATCATGTGGTGGCGTTGATAGCCAAAAGACAAGGGGGTGCATGCACTAATCGGCGTTTGTCTCAATTGCTGAGTGTTATGTGCCTTATGTCCAAGGCTTGATGCAAAACCACAATTGAGCCGGGGGTCTCATTGGAAGCAGCCTCTCTATTCCTACAAGGTAGAGGTAAGGCTGTCTACATCTCACCCTCCTCAGACCCTACCTTAGCTTTGCTATTGGTGGGATATACTGAGTATGATGATGATGATGATTTGACTTTGATGTGGCTATTGTCTTTGGCCAGAGAATTGAGATTTTAGGCGGCATTTTGCTTCTTCCTACCTACGCTTCTTGAATTTTGGTAACCTAATCAATTCTCTCAATCAGTGGAAGGCAAATTGATTTCTCTTTAAATCTCAAAACCTAATCGAATTGATTTCTTTCACCCACATTCAATTTTAAAAACCCTAAATCTCATCTACGTCTTCATCTGTAGCGATTGTATCTGGCCAGCCACTCTATGTTATTCGATGAATAGCCTCCTTTTCATCTCTGCGTTGGATTCCTAATTATGTTTCATCGATCCATCAGTAAGTTTCTCAAATCCCTAAATATTATTCCATCGCCTTCACACATAATCTGTTTTTTCTTCAATTAATTTAGTATTATTGTTGAAATCGGTTAGTTCTATGTAAGATTCAGGTTTTTTTGTAGGTGTTATGGGTTTTTGATTATTTTACTGTTGTAATTGTGGTGGCAGAACGGCGGGGAATACCAGCGACATCTTTCGTCAAAGATGTGCAAGCTTACTTTAATCAATTAGGGCTCGATGTTAACTCTACACTCGCGTTTCTTCAAAAAAAGGTCTTCATTTTCATTTTCGTTTCACATATTCGTTCCTGTTTTGATTCAGTATAATTTTGCTGTGTTAAAATATATTTTCGTTTCAAATATATTGATCTATTGTTCTATTCATAGATTCGTTAGGTTTAAAATATGCGATTTGATAATCGATTTACTCATTCTTTGTTTAGTTGTGTTTTAATCGTCCATTTGAATTTATTTTATATATAGATTGTTGATTACTTCAGTCGGTTTTATTTCTTTAAATGTTTACAGATAGTCTTATTATATAATCGACGATCGGAAGTTGTTTGGAGTATGATTATGTTTTTTTAGGGTTTTAATCAAGTTTTTTTTTTATTTTTTTTACATTCTTTGTTGTTAAAAAACCATAATCCATTTATTGGGGTTTCGTTAGGGTTTTAATCAACTTTTTTGAGCTTTTTAGTTCATTGTTGATAAGTTAATGAACATTATGATTTCATTATATGCATTGTTATTGTTTGAAGATTTTAGTGTTAAACATGAAATTTAACTAATAAAATCCCACTTTTTTTATGTAAACAGTGTACGTTGAAAGCTACAATGGTTTACGGATTTGCGGTACAAGTTTGGGACTGCGAAAAGAAATCTATGGTGAGTAACCTGTTATTATGTTGTAACCTGTTACTTTATATGTTATACAATAATAATATTACTTTGTATTGAATGCACCGGACCGAAAGGTTCCAAAAAAAAAGTTCAGATGGGTCATGGATGTTATACAGTAATAATATGTAGATTTTATATTCTTTATATAGTATAAATAATAAAAAGGATGTCATTTATCAAAATATGTAGATTTTATATTCTTTGTTTGTTATAATAATACTAATAATAATCTTTATTGTTTCCATTTTCAGAAACTACCAAAGCAATATGAGATATGGATTAACACATTTAACTACCCTGCGAAGAATGCAGTTATTAGGACACTTGATGGAAGGTTGTTTAATGTAAAGGTGTTTAAGATTGGATGTGACTTCTTTTTTTACAATGGATGGCTAGATATGATAACTGCATTGAAAATGCCATCCAAGTCATGGTTGGTTTTCCAGTATGAAGAAGCACTTGCTTGCTTTCGGATCTTCTACTTTTATCAGGATGTTTCTCTTGCGCCTTTCGATTACTTCTACTACAAATCAGGATGTGTCAAAGATAGAGCTAATTGCATGGTACTTGAACATATAATATTTGATTTATCACATTAATATGTCGAAAATTTGTTTTCTTATTATCAGACTTCACAACTAATAATTTCTTTTTCCTATGTGCAGCATGTGAACATATATTTTGTTCATCATAAGATGCTTAATACTGTTCCTACGTATCCTGTTGTAGTCTGAACCTGTACAAACCGTAAATGGTTTGTCCGTATGGATGACATTGAAAATGAGCTCTATATAACAACTGGATGGAATCGGATTAAGCTGGAGATGTCCATCACGGATAACCATTTGGTGGTGTTCGAAATGCTTGATATGAAGACATTTGAAATGAGTATTTTTAGTTGTGATCCTCCCCTTTTGTGTTACCCTCCTGAACTCAGTGTTGTCAAAGAAGAACCAAACTATGACCCGATTGAAGTTTCCGATGGTGAATCGGCTAATCCGATTGCTGATCATATTGTTGAACATAATGAGGATGAAGGGGTACCTATTACTTTCCGTGTTGATAATCATTATGTAAGATTATGTTATTTTGATTATTTTTAATATTTTATATAATTTTAACTTTCATAAGCAGCTAATAATCTAACCATTCAAACTGTTATTCGTAGCGACTTCGTAAAAAGTGGGCACAGGATCATGATTTGGATAGGAAGATGGGTTTGACGATTGAGGAATCTTTTGGTGGGGTTTGGGAGGTCCAGATTGGTGTTGAGTACTCGGAAGGTATGATGTTTGTGTTCTATATTTATGTGTTCATCATTTATCGAAGTTATTACTGATGTTTGTTTTTGGTTTTTTTTATGGTGAAGATCTGATATAACAATCGAACGATGATTATTCATCCGGCACAACTTTCTTCCATCTTAAATCTAATGAACGTAAGATCTATGTGATTTATGTTTTAAATTCTACGATTCCTTTCTTCATCGATTATGGTTTTTTTTTTCAAAAATCGCGATTAAATGTTTTGAAATCACGATTCCTGATTTAACGTAGCTCCAGGAAATACCTTTTAAATCCCACAGTTGTCACTATTTTTTATTAATCTCATTATTTATTAACTTATTGTCATTGTCTCATTTATATTTTTCTAATTTCTTCAAATATTATATACATCTAGACAGTTTGGCCGAGTGGTCTAAGGCGCCAGATTTAGGCTCTGGTCCGAAATGGCGTGGCTTCAAATCCCACAGCTGTCATTATTTTTCATATTCATTGGTTGTTTTTAGTTGTGTTTTATATCAAGTGGGTCAAAATGAAAAAGTTTATTTGGAAGTTAACTGTGGCATTATTGATATATGTGGTTATTATTAGGCATACGAGAAGTAGATTACCACATGATGGCGTTACGATCTTGGTCGCAAGAGGAACTTTGAACTGGTTATCTTGACATTATTGAAGCTTATGCCACATATTTGGTCAATGGTAAAACATTTATTTTCAATTATATATCCTGGACATGTGTTAATATTTTCATTGAAGTGAGGGAGTGTTATGTTTGTAACCATCAAATCCTTTAGCCTATGTGTTTGAATTTATCTTTCACCGTTTTTAAAAACTGAATCCGAAGAAAGAGTCACTGTTTGACTACAAAAGGTCAACTGTCGTGTTACCAAAGCTATTTATCAAAGGCCTAAAATAGATCGTTTATAGTGATGACAATAAGTTAAAAAGTAACTTTATGTTAGTTTTATTCATTTTGTTTGGTTGTTTTAGTTCCGGGGGTTTTTTTTATTAAGTTAGCGCAAGTCATATATAGGTTGTTGTAAGTCATACGTTAGTAACGTTTTAAAGGATAGCCCACAGGTATTGCATTCTCAACTTTGTGTTGATTTTACATCTTGATTTTGTGAACATGAGAACATTGAGGGTCCATAGCTAATGGAGCAGAAGTGCAGTATACGAGTGAGTTCGAGAAGAAGGTATAGACTTTGAAGATGGAAGTGACTACGCAGAGATCTTTGAGCAGGTTACGAAGCTGCAGGTATATGTTTCTGTTTGGTGGTGTATGATTTTGATGAATCAAATGCCGCATCTTTTTTTAAGAGAAATTAATCGAAACAAAGGTATGCTTCTGTTGTTTCGATTTGTTTGTTGTATTCAAATCATCTCTTGAATTTATTCATCCAGTACTAGCACTGGATTTATACTCTTCTGTATTTTTTCCTCTGTGAAATTTTTGACGGCCAAATACGATGTCACATTTTACTCATTCTTTGTTCTTCGTCTTCTCCGTTTGAAGCTTTGATTTTCTGATTGCATGTGGTGTGGCTTCTCGCATGTTCTTATTTTGTGGTTTGTCGCTACTTAGGGCAATTCCGACATTTTTTACATAATTTTGTGTTGTTGAGATAGTTATCAAATTAGTTTGTAAACATTCTTTTTTTAATTGTTAAAGTTTTGGTTTTGGTTTTTTGATTGTTAAAGTTTTGTAGGTGATAAAGGAATCCTTTTTTTATTTCGACGCAATCTCATTTGGGATCTCAGGCCCAGTCAATTGGGGAACATGATACATACACTCTCAGATTGGTAATCTCAAATTATATTTACCATTTCTTTACATTTGATGTTAAACACGTTCTTCAAGATGTTTTGGAAAATAACATTTTTTTGAATATTTAATTTGTTATCAGCATATAAAATAAATCACGTATTGTGGCTCTGATTAATGACATTTCGTAGGTTGGGTATATCAGACGGCTTACTTATTACAATTCAAGAAAAGATAAAATGGGCAGACTCCATGAGTGAGCTGGACAAGAAACATAAAAAGGAAAATGTTGAAATGCTTGAAGAAGCGAAGAATGCACTCTCCCTCAAGGTCAATACCGCTCTTTTATTCTTGGTTTGATAATTTTCCGAATCACGAGTGTCTGATACCAGGCAAAGCCTATATGTTTTTGTCGATGTGTCATACTTAAGATGTGGCAGATGTTATTCACTATGAGCAGGCTGACATTGACTTCCGAGGGCACGGGCGTTTTGCGAAACCTGGTGGAATAATGGATTTTGGTGAAGAGCGACGATCCAAGAGGTAAATATTCGCATGCATTTTGTGGGTCTGATGTAGTTTCTATTCGACCGTATTTCAAGGTCTACATATTATTTTTATGTTTAGACTTCATATTTCTATCCTTATATCATAACCATATATACTATCTTCTTTCAGTAACTTTCTGTATGGGTTCTTCTTTGATTAATTATACCAATGAGTTATAAGTTTGTAAATTGTTATCAGATGCATTTGAAATGTTTAACCAATCGTCAAACTTTGATGTTTTAATCGGATGAAGAGATGTTTGACCAATAATCATCTCTTCATCAAATGTTGACTGCATTTGAGATGTTTGACCAATACTCAAACTTTGATGTTTTAACTTTTATAATTGGATGAAGAGACTACATGATATCAGTTTATATAGTTACTGAAATTTTAAACTTATACAGGATATGGTTTAAATTTTAAACCTTCGAGATGGAATCTAACATAGAAGAAGCTATTAGAGCGAAAGAACATGCGGAGAAACTGTTGTAAGAACTGTCGTGGCGTTTTTGTCGCTGTTTAGACGGGTGCGGCTCCGGTGGCTTTTTGCCGGTACTCATATACAACCGATAACGGGTTCACAAACTCTTCGTACACTGCAGCATTTCATTCTGGAAACGGGCCCGAGATCAGTGATTTGGGTCAAGTTAGAAGACGTTAATCAATAGCGTACCAAACGGGTGCTTTTCGTTTGAACCTGTTCTTGATGTTAGAAAGCTGTTAATCAATAAAGTCCGATCAGTGATTCGGGTCAAGTTAGAAGAAATGAAGTTAGCTTCAAAAGCCGAAAAGAACGGGAAAAGACGAAAAACACGATGATCAACCCGGACCCTGATTTCCATGATTTTGATAACGACAGATCAGAGAAAGTATTTAAACCGAAACAAATATGGGCGATTTACGATGAACAAGACGGGATTTTGATAGCATGTTATCACATTTTATTTTGTAACACGTTATATCACATTTTAGTATGTTCCTATCGGGCATTTGTCCAAAAACCTTATAGACTTTCATTGAATCTGCATATAACTTCATGTATTTTATTTTTATTGACACCAAATTTTAATTTATTTATTTAAACACTTAATAACGTGTGAAAACATGTCTTTTAATTTATTTAATGACATAATTAGATTATAAATTGATTTTTTCTGCCCGGGAAGTTCCCGGGTTATAAAGATTCACAACTACATGGTATATTTTTATTAATTAATATATAAGTCTCTCAGTCTGTACATGTGTTAACTTAATATTATGGAATTTTTTTAAAGTTTGAATTATTATTAACCATTTAATTATGTACTTTTATCCAATTGTAATGCAGCGTTTCCCGAAGCCCTTTGCCATGAACATTGATTTATCCGTCCTTGATGAAATGACAGTTGAAACTGAAGACGGATTTTCAATGACTTTGGATATACGGGAAGAAACTGCACATGGTAGGATTCGGTATGCATTAAGAGGATGGCAGAACTTTATGCGGCAAGCTGGTTTGGCGGATGGTGGTCAGTTTGATCTTCGTTACAATAGAAATCTGAATAGGTTGCTCATCTCTAACCACAACTTTAACGAATGTTTGTGTTGTGGTTAATACATGTGGTAAACAATTATCTCCCGATAGTAATGATGTTCAACATTTTTTTGTCATCGTACAATGTTTCGACATTATTATGATCCTTATATGTATTTTGTTATGTACAATTTTCAAACAGTTTGTTTATATGGTATCATATTTCAATGGTGTAAGTCTTATTATTGCCAACATTGTTTTGATTTCGCCCTGATACTATTTACTATTTTAGCAAGCTATAATGGTTTAGAATACTTTAACAACTTCTGCTTCATATTTAGTTATTTGAACTTATAGTATAAAATATTCTAACATGCTGGTTTATCGGTTATTCTTATTTTTTAAATGCAACAGATTATCTTCTTTGTTAGGTTTGATGTTCCTTTTTAACATGAACATCTTTTATTGCACACATTAGAAGAGATTTCAAATTTTAAACATATTTTAGAGAGTTAATTACTGTTTTCGTCCCTGAGGTTTGTCAAAAATAACGGTTTCAGTCAATTAGTTTAAAAATTGCCATTTCAGTCCATTAGTTTCATTTTCGTAACCATTTCAGTCCACTAACTTAACTCCATCCATTTATTTTGTTAACTTTGAGTTAACTAACTAATTCAGGGACGGTTTGCGTCAGTTTTAGAAACACAGGGACTTAAGTGTAAACTCTAAAACATTAAAACAAAAAAAATAGTAAATTCCAAAAAATCAAAAAAATTCCAAAAAACCAAACAAATTCCAAAAAATTCTAAAAAATAATAAAAATTCTAAAAAATCATAAAAATTCTAAACAATTCTAAAAAATCCAAAAAATCCGTTTCGGCGCGAACTGTTTCGACCCGAACCGTTTCGAGCTGAACCGTTTCGACGCGAACCGTTTCGACCCGTACCATTTCGAGCCGAACCGTTTCGACCCGTACCGTTTCGAAGCCGAACCGTTTCGAGCTGAACCGTTTCGAACCGAACCGTTTCGACCCGTACCGTTTCAAGCCGTACCGTTTCGAACCGAACCGTGCCGTTTCGAACCGAACCCTTTCGAGCTGAACCGTTTCGAACCGAACCGTGCCGTATCGAACCGTACCGGTTCGGCTTCGAAACGGTTCGCGTCGAAACGGTTCGGGTTGAAACGGTTCAGGTCCAAAGGGTTCGGTTCGAAACGGTATAACGTTTTCAATATTGTGAAGAAGAAAGAAATCTGTCTACTAAATTAGTACTAAGGCATGCTGACTTTCGTTTCCTATATAACGTTTTCAAAAAAATGTCTTACTTTTGATCACTGACTCATTCAACTTAATAGTCTTAAACTCATTCCACATTGAGGAAAAAAATAATTATTTAACCCGTTTAAATCTGTCTACTAAATTAGTACTAAGGCATGCTAACTTTCGTCTCCTATATAACGTTTTCAAAAGAGTTAATTGCCATTTTCGGCCTTGAGGTTTGGGCACATTTGCCATTTTCGTCCAAAATGACGTTTAAAAACCATTTTGCCCCTCACGTTTGGCCATTTTTGCCATTTTCATCCAAATCTCTAACCTAGTTAAAAAGTTCTGTTAAATGAGAATTTTTTTTGATTTAATTTTTTATATTTACTCTATAAAATACAATTGTTTAATTTAATTTTTTAAAAAGTTCTCTAACATAATTGTTTATTATATTTTATAGAGTAAATATAAAAAATTAAAGAGTTAATTACCGTTTCGACCCGTACCGTTTCGAGCCGAACCGTTTCGACGCGAACCGTTTCGACCCGTACCGTTTCGACGCGAACCGTTTCGACGCGAACCGTTTCGACGCGAACCGTTTCGACGCGAACCGTTTCGACCCGTACCGTTTCGAGCCGAACCGTTTCGACGCGAACCGTTTCGACCCGTACCGTTTCGCCCCGAACCGTTTCGAGCCGAACCGTTTCGACGCGAACCGTTTCGACCCGTACCGTTTCAACCCGTACCGTTTCGCCCCGTACCGTTTCGAGCCGAACCGTTTCGACGCGAACCGTTTCGAGCCTAACCGTTTCGACCCGTACCGTTTCGACCCGTACCGTTTCGAACCCGAACCGTTTCGACGCGAACCGTTTCGACCCGTACCGTTTCGACCCGTACGGGTTCGAAACGGTACGGGTCGAAACGGTTTGCGTCGAAACGGTTCGGCTCGAAACGGTACGGGTCGAAACGGTTCGGGTCGAAACGGTTCGGGTCGAAACGGTTCGCGTCGAAACGGTACGGGTCGAAACGGTTCGCGTCGAAACGGTTCGGCTCGAAACGGTACGGGTCGAAACGGTTCGCGTCGAAACGGTTCGCGTCGAAACGGTTCGGGTCGAAACGGTTCGCGTCGAAACGGTTCGGCTCGAAACGGTACGGGTCGAAACGGTAATTAAACGGTACGGGTCGAAACGGTTCGGGTCGAAACGGTTCGCGTCGAAACGGTTCGGCTCGAAACGGTACGGGTCGAAACGGTAATTAACTCTTTAATTTTTTATATTTACTCTATAAAATATAATAAACAATTATGTTAGAGAACTTTTTTAAAAATTAAATTAAACAATTGTATTTTATAGAGTAAATATAAAAAATTAAATTAAAAAAATTCTCATTTAACAGAACTTTTTAACTAGGTTAGAGATTTGGATGAAAATGGCAAAAATGGCCAAACGTGAGGGGCAAAATGGTTTTTAAACGTCATTTTGGACGAAAATGGCAAATGTGCCCAAACCTCAGGGGCAAAATGGTACCAAACTGTCATTTTGGACGAAAATGGCAAATGTGCCCAAACCTCAGGGGCGAAAATGGCAATTAACTCTTTTCAAAAAAATGTCTTACTTTTGATCACTGACTCATTCAACTTAATAGTCTTAAACTCATTCCACATTGAGTAAAAAAATACTTATTTAACCTGTTTAAGTTATGGTCGAGATTGCCATATCTGCAAAACGGCTTCATCTCATGTTTATTGACATGCGGTTTTTAAAAAAAGTTGAATGAAATTTTTGGCATGAAATTTGGGGACTTGGGATTAAATCACATTGAATGTTTATTTGCTGATAGGTATTGCTGGGTTTGGTGGTAAGTGCAGGTTATTGGAATTGGGTTTGACTTGGATGATGGCTAGAAGCTTGAAGTTTGTTGCTGATGCGTATGAAAGGCAATAGAGTTTTGAAGATTGATGTTTTTTTTGTTTGAACTGTATTTTGTCTTGATTTTGGTTGTTTTTGTTTGTTTTTTGTTTGGATTTTGAATAGGTTTTATGTTTGTAATACTTGGGTTGTAGATTTAGAAGTAGTAATTGTTATTGGTTAGAGTGGTTGGGGTAGGGGTTTGTTAAAACCCGTTCTGTAAGGCCATAGGCGTTTTTGAGGTTGGTGATCTTGGGGTATGTCTCGGAAGACCCAATGCTCTTTAGGTGTAACTATTATTTTTTAATTTTATTAATAAAGTTTTGACGGGGTGTCGTCCCGGTTTAGAAAAACAAAAGATTGAATTAATTACCTTAGTTGCATGCCTAATTTGAGGTTTTCTTTGTAAATAGACTTCCTTGATTTTTTTTATGGTATGGGATGAGTCGGGTTGGGTTGACACGCAAACACAACTCCGATCATCGGATGTTGCAACTAGATACAATGTTGGGGCCTTTTTGTTTCTACTATTAGGGGAATCATTGCTTATGTAATTTGGAAGGCCTTCAGCACTAATTCGAGGTTGGATCATTATTTATTTTATATCCAAGGTAAAATTATGTTTACGATCAATATACATAACTTCAGGATGTCAAAGAGAAGCACTCAGTTACTCTCTTATAGCTCAATATCATCAGGATGTAATAAAGTATTTACGTATTAAAGTATAATTTTTTTGTTGTTTAGCCACCCGTGTATTACACGGGGACTTAGACTAGTAATCTATATGAGCAAAATTGAAAAACAATTGGGATTTATAATTTCTAACACAACATGAAAATAATCATGTCTGAGTTACTTAGTATTACTTGTTTAATAACCATATTATTTTTGGTTAGTATGCTTAACTCATTTATATTATATAATTTTAAGTGTGTTTGATGGAGTTATGAACAGTGTTTTTAACATTAATAAATAGAATATAGTTTACAAATAGTGTTATTGTATACAATTCAATATAAAAAAATTTCAATTATATTTAATGTTTCATAAGTCAAAAACTGTATAACAACTTTGAAGATGCCCAATTGCCCGTGATGTTGAATAACACACATAGTGGTATCCTTTTTTATATGCCCATAAAGTTATACCTGTCATAAAATCATCGAATAATTATATATTTGATTTGATCTGGCTGTTCTATAAATTAATTATTATATTATCATTTAGCAAAAAGTGAATGTACCGTAAAATAAAAAAATAATCATGTCAAAAGTAGGCAATACAATTAGTAAAATAAAAATAATTATGTCCAAAGTAGGCAATACAAATAAAGTAGTATGCTTAAGCAAATAATGAATAATCAAATTTTGTAACTACGTTAAAGATGTATTTCTTAAAATAAATTCGTTTACGTTGAACAAGAAATTTCGTTCGATTAGTCAAATGAACGAACCTGTCATAAAATCATCGAATAATTATATATTTGATTTGATCTGGCTGTTCTATAAATTAATTATTATATTATCATTTAGCAAAAAGTGAATGTACCGTAAAATAAAAAATAATTATGTCAAAAGTAGGCAATACAATTAGTAAAATAAAAAATAATTATGTCCAAAGTAGGCAATACAAATAAAGTAGTATGCTTAAGCAAATAATGAATAATCAAATTTTGTAACTACGTTAAAGATGTATTTCTTAAAATAAATTCGTTTACGTTGAACAAGAAATTTCGTTCGATTAGTCAAATGAACGAACCTGTCATAAAATCATCGAATAATTATATATTTGATTTGATCTGGCTGTTCTATAAATTAATTATTATATTATCATTTAGCAAAAAGTGAATGTACCGTAAAATAAAAAATAATTATGTCAAAAGTAGGCAATACAATTAGTAAAATAAAAAATAATTATGTCCAAAGTAGGCAATACAAATAAAGTAGTATGCTTAAGCAAATAATGAATAATCAAATTTTGTAACTACGTTAAAGATGTATTTCTTAAAATAAATTCGTTTACGTTGAACAAGAAATTTCGTTCGATTAGTCAAATGAACGAACACAAACAAATATCTCTTTCATTCAATTATGTTTGTAAACGTTCGAAAATGCATTCATGAACATTCGTTCATTTACGTTTGTTTGTTTATTTTGTTCATGAAATATTTTTGTACATTTATTTATTACATCTAAATTTTTTATGTTATTTAATTTATTACCCTAACAACTAAAATAGAAAAAAAAAATACTATTCCGACCTTGTTTTTACACATTCCCTTTTTTCTTACCCACTAGGCATTGATGAATACATCTACCTCCGTTCCACTATTAGGACTTCAGGTTCCAACTCTCCTTCCTCCATTTCTGGCCTCTGTCACCTTTGCTATTTTATTTGTCTTTGTGGACACATTAATTTCTTTAACGAACGAACACGAATATAAAATCTTATTTGGTAATGTGTTCATGAACCGTTCATGAAATAAATTTTATTCCTTACAATTAAACTCACTCAATTCTTTAGGGTTATTCATAATAGATTCTGTTCCTTACAATTAAACTTGACTCAATTCTTTAAAGTTGTTGAAGCGAATGTTTATGTTATGTGCTTGTGTTTTCGTATTAAACACTTAAACAAACAATGTTAAAAAGGTAGCAAAATTTATTCCTTTTAGTGAGCGTCATATCTGGTACATATAATATAATAATTTATATCACATATGTCATTCAAGAATTCAACAACCCTATATAATTTACAAGAAAAGTTATTGAATTATAGACAAATATATATGAATTATTATACACATGTATATTAAAACTTTCCAAGTTGTCACAGTATGGAATTGTTGCTTCACGCTTGTATGTATTTTAAATTGATATCTTTAATGAGGTGGTTATAAGATGGGATGTCCAACTACCATGTTATTTACCAAATATAAATTAGTAACATCTTTTGGCATTAAGTTATTATACCCCATGCATGGGGAGTTTTCCAAAAAAAAAAGTTAATTTTTCATTTGTAACCCAAATGTTTTCTTCCTATTCATATTAGCCCCTTAGATTTTTTTTACTTTTAATCCAAACTTTTTCATCTTTTCAAAATTAACCCATCAATTTTTTTTTCAACTTTGGTCCCCAGACTTTTAATCTTGCACAGTTTTTTCGTTTTACATTTCGTTCTAAATTTTGTGAGTTAACATGCCGCAATGTGCGTGTGGGATTCCACGTTTTTTTCGTATATTTTTTCCTGTTTTACAGGTCCGTCGCAACGAGGAAAAAGTTTTTTTTCTTCCCGTTTGACAGGTTCGTCGTAACCCGCTGGTCTTAAATCGACTTTGTTATTCTTTTCTACATTTTACGCTTCAGTCTAATGTCTTAGCATTGACACGCCAAAACGGGTTGTGCGGTTCAACGATTTACGTCTGCTTTTCGATCGGTGTTATTTTTCCTTTTTTATTTATTTTGTTTTTACATGCTTTTTCGATCTTGGTGGTCGCTAGCAGTGGTGTGACATTCGTGCTACTTGGCACACTTTTAGGTAATTTTATTAAGTTTTATACTAATAGTTTGTTTCGAGTTTAGCCCTATACTTCATTTACTTACAAAACTATTTTTTACAAGCATATTTTTATGGACGCCTTGGTATAAATTCGATTTGCTCTTCGTTTCGACGTAAACGTTTTTAGGAAACGAGTTAGGTCAAATATAATACATTTTCGTTAAAAATCATGTTTTACGTGCATAATTTATGTACGTTTCATTATAAATTCGAGTTAGTCTACGTTTAAATGTAATTTTTTTTTGCTAACGAGCCAAACCATATATATAATATGTTTTCGTGCTTATTTTATATATGTTTCGTATAATTTGTTTTGAACCGAGTGAAGTCAAATTGTGGTTTCCTTTTTCCTTTTTTTCAAAATCTCCAATTCATCTCTTTTGATTACATGTGTCAGTTTTTCCTTTATACCCGTTACGTTTTCTATGTATAGGTCGGGTCATATATCATATATTATGATTGTACGGTATAAACTCGATTACTCTACGTTTTGCTCCAATCGCAATGCTTATATAAGTTACATTGAGTACAATCAGACGTCGAAACACGTGTTTTCCTGATGGGTAATGCGTCACATAATGTTGCAGCGCGGGTCTTATTGGTAGTTACTACATATAGATAACTAAAGTTTAGAAGTCCCAATGTTGTTAGGCATTAAAACTTGTATTTTTAGCTTATAAAGTTGGACATTGGTTTATGAAAAAACCATGTACTATAGTATTTATTTATATACTATTAAATGGTAACATTGTTAGGTAGGGATGAGCACGGTACCCGTTCGGTACGGGTACCCTCAGTACCGGTACTAAAAAACGAGAAAAGTGGGTACCGGTACCGAATACAACGGCCGTAACATGGAGCTCATGTATAATGTTTAGGGGCTGTTTGGCAACTTCTGAATGGTTAAGTGTTGAATTAGTAAAAGCTCTGAACTATTAAGTGTTGAACCAGTAAGAGGTCTGAACCATTAAGAGTCAGTATAATGCTTAACCATTCAGAGGCAAATGTCTGACCAATTCAGATTAGAGGTCTTAACCATTAAGACTCAGTATAATATTTAACCATTTAGACGTAAATGTCAGAACCATTCAGACATTTACTCGCGAAACAACCCGTTTGAATCATTAAGTGCTGAACCAGTAAGATGTCTGAACCATTCAGAGCCTCGTCAAGAGGTAAACAAACAACCCTTTAGTTGTTAACTAACCCATGCCGGGTGAATTTGTAAGCCCCGGCCGCAACGCGGCGGGTTCTTACATCTAGTTGCTTTTATTTATGTACAAAATTATAAGTTACTTATTATTCTTTATAACACCAGTTAACCTACTCCTAAATACAATGATATTCAATCCAAACTTTTTTTATTTTTCTTAACAATCAAACTTCTATAAAAGAAGTAAACGGGGCCGGTAAGAAGCTTGGGGTCCCATAGTTTGAACATACAAACAAGAAACAAAACAATACAAAGAACGAAAACAATTAGTTAATAACATCTCGAACATTAAAATCACACCACCTATCCCAATTCAAACTCTGAAGAGGATATCTATTTTTCATCCAATGAAACGAGTCTTCTTTGATCCTTTTTCACTATGTTTTCCGTTGTGCCTCCTAAAGTCTAGTCAGGAAGGTATAGACTATAGAGTAAGGTTAGGTGAGAGAATATGATCAAGATGTGAGAATGAAACAAAGAAGTTACATTTTAACTTTACTCATGTGTCATTAACAATTGTGTTAATCAATAAGTGGGATAGAGTGACTAGTTTATAGATGAGAATTTATTTGTAGATCATAAAAATTAATTCATACAATAAAATGTACCATTTATGTAAACATATTGTACAACATCCTAAGCATTTTTTATAGTTTAAACAGTAATTATAATGACATATAAATCACCATAGATTAATATAACTTACGACGATGTAACATAAAACGTGTTACGTCCATGGCTGTATAGCCTAGTGGCATCTTGGGGGTGAGATAAAGCTTTGGAACCAATAGGTCATGGGTTTAATTCCCACGAGGGAAGTTTTCTCACATTTATTGGGTTTCCTTCTGAATTGATGTATAGGCATCATGCCTAGTGGAGATGGATATGATCGGGTGATTCCGCTGGTGTCACGATGATACTCCAGTGGTCCATCAGTGATCAAAATATGTCGTTAAAAAAACATGTTACGTTTTGTGTACCTTATACCATATCTAGATTCCTTTATGGGAACAAGTAGTACGAGAGGTTTAGACCTACGATTAATTAACAACTACTTAGAAGCACCATACATAATTAGAGGGAAGGAGACCATGTGTTGTCGTTTAAATACTCAGGTCGGTATGGCATAGGGTATGTTTAAGTAATATAGTTTAGGGGTAACTGAGTGTGTATGAAAGAAAAAAAAATCTTGTAATTTGTAGGTTTTTCTATTGTTAACACCGTTCCTAAAAGTGACATCGTCATCAGCTGAACTTATAAAAGGTATGGTTCAACAAACTTTAAAAGGATTTGTTGAAGTCTATATTCATGCTAAATATCCCCTGAATTCTCTTTAGTAGCTTAAGATGGCTAACAAGAGTGTCCTTTTTCCTGTGTTGCACTATGTTCCATTTAAAGCAAGCTTATTAGTTTTAATGTCCTTTAGGGAGTGAGGAAACGCCAAGTCTAAACCGTCGTGTTTATTTTTGTGGGAATAGTCTCGTTAAGATGGGTTATTCCTTTAACTTTCCTCGATCAATGGTTGGAGAAACGATCTTAGAAACAAAGCACCTACCATATGTACTATTTGTACTTGTCTTAGCTATCACTGTGCTGCATGCGCCGATAAGAGCCTGTGCGCATACTTTGGTGATAGCTAAGTTTTGTTTCGCTAAGTCTGGGTATGACCCTCTGCTTGCATGCTTTGCAATGTCTTGCACATAATTTAAGACCATACCCCTTCAGGTACGAGCATTATTCTATAAATCTTTAATGTCATTCATAGGCTTAAGGGTTCATTAAAGCTAGTTCTTAACTTTAATTCATAGAAGCTATACGGCTTCTTGACTTTATTAAATCCGAATATGGACTAGATTTATTCGCACATGGGTAAGGTTTTGCATCTTAAGCTCGGTTATACTAGTAAACCCTCCTGATCCAGTATAGCATGGAAGTCTTGTGAAAGCTTAAATATTCTATAAAACTAATCATGCGATTTGGTTTCTTAAAGTTAATGTTATACTGTTATTGATCATATTCATATAATCATATCCAGATCCTAACATGTACTTCATAAACGGATAAAGTTATAAGGCCATGCGTAGTGAGGGGTTATACAGACGCTATCTTGGGCTATAACGCCCCATAGCGCCCGGAACACCGCCCCATGTGGGGGTTATGGAACATGGTGGTGATATGCATAGCGGCGCCACCGTTGGTTTTTCTCTCTCACACATATGTATACATACATACATATGTATAATTGAAGGGGTATAACCCCACTACACACTCAAGTTATATAACCCCCTTTTTTTATACATTTGCAGTTGTCATGTGTCGTATAACCCCACATCTATGGGGATTATGGGATTTGACCAGTACAAATGGTCTAAGGTGTTGTTTGTTTTTTAAGAGGTTAAATGTCTACAGTCTGCGGATTATATCTGCAGGCATCTGTGGGTGGTGGTGGACGGTGGGTGGTGGTGGTGGACGATGGTAGTGGTAGACGGTAGTGGTGGGTGGTGGTGGTGGTAGACGGTAGTGGTTGGTGGTGGTGGTAATGATGGACGGTGGTGGGTGGTGGACTGTGGTGATGGTGGTGGTGGGTGGTGTTTAACCCTCTGCAGACCTTAGAAAATCTTAGAAGTGGTTGGGCCAAGTCTGCACCAACAAAAGCTCGCACAGACTTTTTTTTTATGAAATGTCTTCGGAAAAACAAACAGTCTACAGATGACAATGTCTGCGCGTGGTGCAGCCAGAAGAGTCTGCACAGATTTCTTTTAGAAAAACAAACACCACCAAAGGAGACTTAGGGCATATTTGGCTAAACCTTTTGAAACAACTTATTGACTTATTGGCTTTTTAGAAAAGTCAGTATGGAGTGACTTATTGACTTATTGGCTTTTTCCCTTTACATACACCCTCATTGCCAAACATTATTTTGAAGCTTATAATTTTTCAAAAAGTCAATAAATTGTTTCAAAAAGCTTAACAAAACATGCACTTATTACACTGTTACTTGTATTAAAAAGGATAATATACTTGTGAATCAAAAGAACACACCATTACACTTTATTTAAAACTGGTTTGCTCTTTGTGTCTTTCCTTTACTCTTTATATATGCTTTATTCATACGCACATGCCAATGTACCATCTCTTTCTTCCTCTTCCCAATGCACACCAAAATGCGATGTCAAATTAAAGTTTTAAAGCAAAAATATTGTGTACACGAGTAATAATAGAAAATTATTGTGTCCTGTACACGAGTAATTGGAATTTTATGTGGTAGATGACAAAAAGGAAAAAGCTAAAGGGAATATGAGCATCTTTTTTATGCTGAAATTAAATAGAAATAATAATTTTTTTTTCCAAAATTTTAAAGTCAGCATATGTTTAAAATATAAAGCAATATATATTAATTGGTAAGTGATAAAAGATATGTGATTATTAGGCAAGCATTTAAAAGAAAATTACTTAACAAACAATAAACCAAAACAAGAGTTGCAATTATTATGGGTTAGGTTAATTATAACACCATTAAAACTTGAAAACCAAAAAAACTACTACCAATGGATAAAAAAAATTTATATTACTTTTCATTTTCTTTAATTATAAAGTTAGTTTTTTTTTTTTTTTTTGAAAAGCAATTATAAAGTTAGTAATGTAGAAACAAAAACAAAAATTAAAAAAATATGTAGATTGATGAACTAATGTAGCTTACGAAGGTATACACATATGAGGAAAATATATGTAGTTCACGAGCTACATACATATAACTTGTCGACCTACGCACACATATATATAATGTGAGGTTCATTGGGGAACACTAAAAAAGTGGGGAACCGAGAAACACTTTTAACAATTTAACTTAACATGTTAAAAATCAAATTTAAAAAAAAAAATCTCAGTGCTTTTCTTTATATATACTTTTAGAAGCATTTTTAGTAAAAAAATAAAAAACTAAAAATAAAAAAAAAGTTAAAAAGGCTTAATTTTTTTTACAAAAATGATTTTTTTTTATTGAAATAGTTTCTATTCATTTTTATAAGGAAAAGCGTTGAAAAAAATTAAAAAAAATTGTTAATTTTATAAGATATTTTTTTAATTGTTTTTTAAACATTTTTTATTAAAAAGGTTTCTACATGTATTTTTAAGGAAGAGCGTCGAAATTTTTTTAGAAAAAATTGATTTTTAACATGTTAAGTTGATTTTTCAAAAGTGTTCCATATTTTTTTAGTGTTCCCCAATGAACTTTCCCCTATATATACACACACATATTTATGTATAGTACACTTTTTCTATATAGAGGTTGGTTAACATACAATTAACCTTAACGTACGATGCGTACGCGGTGAGGAAGATAACATGCGGATTTGGTTATACAAACATGCTGATTTGGTTTTACAACATGCAGATTTGTTTTACAACATGCAAATTGTTTTTTTCAACATGCGAATTGGTTTTACAAACACAAAGCTTTGGGTTTACAACATGCGGAATTCTCATCGCTTACAATTGTATGTTAAGGGATATCGTACAATACACTTCCCTTTCTCTCTATATATGGTAGGGTTCATTTGAGAACCACTCTTATTGTGAGAACCACGAGAACCAATGTGAATACAACAAAATACACCCACCCACCACCACCTAAAACCTAAACAACACCCCTACCCCACCACAACCCAAAAACCTAACCCCCCCACCCAATCCCCCACCCCCACTACTAAAAAAAAACCTAAACCTCACCAAAAAAAACTTAACCCCCCACCCCTAAAAACCTAAAAAAACCTAACCCCCAAAAACCTAAACCTAAGCTAAATACTAAAAACTAAACCATAAAGCTAAACTTCACAACTAAATGCTAAAAAAGTTTTTTTTTATATTTTTATTAACAATCACTAAATTTCGTCACTAAAAAAATTGAACAACAGTACCGATGTGCATATGCATACTCATGCACATGTGCAACGATACTTTTTCTTCAAAGCATTGTGTTTTGGTTTGTCAAGTTAAAGGAATCACCCATTACATTAGGGGTGTGCATGGTTCAGTTCGGTTTTTGGGCAAAACTAAAAACTGAAACCGAAATGTCGGTTTCGGTTTTTTTAAAACCGTCTGGTTTCGGTTTTTACGTCGGTTCGGTTTTCTTTTTTGGAACAAAATTATGTAAGATTCAAAAGATAAAAAAGTATAATGTAAAATATAATCTTATATATTTACATTTAAGTTATTATAGTTAACTTCTTTAATTAATATTTGTTACATAAACTTAACCTATTTTACATTTAAGTTATTATAGTTAACCTCTTTAATTAATATTAGTTACATAAACCTAACCTTCTAATCTGTTTTATGTTTCTTCAAAGTTTTTAGGGAAATTGGATTTAAATAATCCGAACTTTCACCTGTTGGCCAATAACACTCCGAACTTTCAGTTTGGCCAGCAGCACTCTCAACTTTCATCCTATTTTCCCAAAACACACCCAAACGATTTTAGGGTACAGAACAAGACATGTCTGAAAGCATGTCTGGGAGTGTTTTGGGAAAATAGGATGAAAGTTGAGAGTGCTGCTGGCCAAACTGAAAGTTCGGAGTGTTATTGGCCAACAGGTGAAAGTTCGGATTATTTAAATCCAATTTCCCAAGTTTTTATTAAGACACTAGTGGGGAACCCGCGCGTTGCTGCGGGAGCGACAATTTGCAGCGCAGAACTCATTTTTTTTAGTATTCTATAGAGCTTTTTTCACACTTCTGAACCCCAATAACTTTGGCGTTTATAATAACATATGGAGATCAATTTACAAATCATGAAATATATACAAAGATTCAAATATAGACATTATAGTGTTGTTGACATTTAGAGTTTGGATCTTGCAAGAACATCGGTATTTTTAAGATTTGATAATATATTGTACATTCTTGAAGAATATTAAAATAAAAAAAAAGTAAATTGCCATCATATACAGTTTCAATCCTGCAATCTCATCATCCTACCGTCATGTCATCTATCCATCATATACACGGTATGTGTGCATTGATCAAGCAGTTAACTTCAGTGCTGCTGATGTCCATAATAACTATCAACGTATTCAACAATCGCCAGCGTATCCTAATGATGAGGAAGTTCTTATACTTGACGGTTTTGATCGTGCTACAGAGCGTTACAATTACAATGGTGGAGTGTCTAAGAATGTGGTAATTAAGAACTTGAAGATGTCAAAGTATAGTGAAAGTGGAGAAGAAGGTGAATTATGTGTGATTTGTCAAGATGAGTTTAAAAGGAAGGAGACGTTAGGAAACTCAATCCACCAGCTGACGCGTTAGCAAACTCAATCCACCAGCTGACCCGTTTGACCTGTTAGTAAACTAAATCCACGAGCTGACCCGTTAGGAAACTTAATCCACCAGTTGACGCGTTAGCAAACTCAATCCACCAGCTGACCCGTTTGACCCGTTAGTAAACTCAATCCACTAGCTGACCCGTTGGTAAACCCAATCCTCCAACTGACCTGTTAGTAAAGCCAATCCGCCAGCTGACCCGTCAGTAAATTTTGAGTTTAGATGTGTTGTTTCACTCAAGTGATTAACAAAAGGAGCCCACATTGATCCATTTTTTTCCAACATACTATAGTTTTTAATTACAGGGAGTTGGGTAAAAGAAATTCAAGAATCTCACTCTTCTTGCTTCCCACCATATTGTCACCATGCTTAACAAAATTGACCAGTATAAAATTATTTAATCCAATATATACGTATCATATTCATATATATGTATTAATTTGAAACATAACTGATGAACAGTAAGGAACAGTGACTTCACGGTCACGGCCGTTAGTCTTTGAAGCCAACACAAAACCCTAGCTCTGTTTCTACACCCCACACACAAACGGCAGAAAGGAGACCTGGTGATGGTTCCCGCGGAGTGATCCCTCTCTCTTTCTCTAAATCTCTCACACACACACACATAGTTTCTGCCATGGCTATCGCAGCAGCAGCTGTTATCGTCCCTATCGGAAATGGCATGGTTGATTTTCCGATTGGGTGGTGGTGAGTGAAGACGGTGACAGTAGGATTAGGGCAAGAGGATGTGAGTTGAAGGTGAAAGTGAGATCTGAATTTATTGCCCCCTTTTGAACAGGTAGGGTTTCTACGCCGTTAATCCATCCTCACTTTTTTTCTTTATGCCTGTTACTTTCTCTACTAACTTCCCCTTTACTTAACAACATGCCACCAATCAGCCACAAAGACCACAACCTGAACCTTCAACCAATGTCTTTGTTTAAGGTACATCTCCCCCCCTCTCTCTTTCGTCATCATTTTCATTTTATATGAGGCAATCTACATATAATTTTTCATTGTTTATGTTTATGTAAATGTGTTTTTGTATTAGCAACAGTAGGTTAATTGATTTAGATAGTTATGTGTTCTGTTAAGTTGTGTGGTTTTACAATTATGAACGACTAAAATGCAATGTACATATGCCTAATGTAATGTTATGATCCATATGAACAAATTGTTGTAATTTGGAAGCTCTGTTTCCCAAAACAGGGGGTTAGGGTTTATCTTATGGTTATTGCCTATGAATATGTTTTGGTTGTTTTAATTGATATAACTGCTTGATTCGAACCAAAATCACAAATATTAGATACATTCTTCTTTGTAAAGTTCGTTCACTTTAACCACTATACTCTTCAAATTCAGTATCTTCTTGCAACATTTACCTTTCAAACGATTAATAGTGTTGCAACTCATATTACCTTTAATATAATCAATTCACCCATGGGTTATAGAAAGCTTATGTATATTGTTCAGCTTTTATTTTATACCAAATGCATTTATAATGAAATAAAACTTTTTTATAGTATTATTTTTCAGATAGTGGTCAACATGAAACTGCCTTATTGCAGGCTATCCCAATTTCTTCAAACAAAGCATCTGTTGTTAAGGATGTATTCAATTTAGTTGTTGAAAACTTGAGATTCAAGTTTATGGTGTTAAAAAGTAAGTTGATTTATATGGACAAAGTACGAGCTTTTGAAATGTTTGTCTTATGTAAAGCATAACAGTAAAGCAAATTGCTGACAAATACTTTAAAATCATTAAAGTTGATATAATCTTTGTGGGCAACAATGGTTTGGAGGGAAGAAGATTGTTACGCAATCAATTTGATGGCAAATTTAGTGTGTTCTATGTGGAACTCCCTGGAGGTACAATATTCTCCCATACAGTTGAAGAGAACGAAAAATTCTCGTGCAGCTTGGTCGTGAGGTGTGATACTTCATAACACTTGATAGTTTATAAGTATGTTCATACATAGGGATGAGCATTTGGTACCGGTACCATACCGAACCGGTACGTACCGGGTATATTTGGTACCGGTACCTGTTCCCATTTTCCACGTTTTCCGGTACCGATACGGTAGCGGTATTTACTGGCAAAACATCGGTAAATATCGTTACCGTACCGGTACCAGTACCAAACCGGTACCCCTTTTCCCCGTTTTTCGGTACCGGTACCGAACGAGTACCGGCTCATCTCTACTCATACGTGCTCACTAGCATACAAGCATTTTACCAGCCACTAAATATCTTGAAAGTGGAAAAATGGAGATTTAAGTCAATTTAGCTCCCTGTAGTCACTTTATCAAACTCTATATTTTATGTTCTTTATCCTCTAAACTAAGTTGAATATATATATGTGTTTTTGCTGCGCTATCTTATTATTTGCATGAATGACTCTGATGCTCTGCTTCAGACTTCTTATTTAGGGTAACAACCTTATACGGATTTTGATTGTGGCTGCATTTGCAGTGTTCGGTTATGCATCTACTTAAGAAAGAAGCAGCAAACTTTTTAATCCATTGCTATGGGAGATTTATGAAGCAGATTATCCAGATAAAGGCCTTCGGGTTTTTGTGAAAAGGTTATAACTCTTTACTAAGATAGTGAATTATTATCTTAAGCCTTTTAGAGTGAAATACTATGTTAAATCCTTCCACTCAATTATTTTAATCTTGCTACAGGTCAGTCATCACCCAATAGCTTCACTCTGAATTTGAACCTTGGATCCTAGCAATGTAAATGGGAGACGACAAGTTTTTTGAGAACATCCCCGAGCTGGTCTTTGGAGTGAACATGAAGTGCCAGAAGACATCAACTGTAACTTAAACTGCCACACTTTATGTAATACACAGAACCTCGCCGCAACGCGGCGGGCACTAATACTAGTTTAGAATGAAAAGTTCATGTTTGTTCGAAATTCTAGATAACTATAAATAATAACAATAACAATAATTATAATTAATATGTTTTAAACACATCTATCATATGTAGAATTCAAGAACGTAAAAGGTAAAAAAGTTTTCGTGGGTCAGTCCGACCCGTTTTGGCCTGTTCTAAAAATTAATTGTTTTGACCTGTTCTATAATATAACTGTTTTAACCCGTTAACCAACCCTCCCAACCAACAAAGAAGATGACATTACCTATTTCTCTTGCGTTTTCCCATCAACTCTGGTAATGGTAAATATTATCGTGGATCATCGAAAATGCAGGGACTTCCTTTCACATTTATATCAATAGAACTTAAAGCCATATAAAACTCAAGTCACTGCTACATAGAACTCACAATTTTACCCTCACAAAACAAGCATTCCAATTTTACTTTTATACCCTCATAGTGTGTGGGTATAGGGTGTAGGTGTAATATACTGTTATACCCTCATAGTGTCTTAAAATTTTACACTCATTCCAATTTTACCCTCACAAAACAAGCATTCATTGGTTGTACATATCGCTTTAAGTGTCAGGCGCGATGTAAAATTACATGCTTGTACATCACATATCCTAAATATCGATACATACTTTAAAAATCCAACTCCAAAGTGAATTAGAAACTTATTACGCTTAGTTTCTTAAGTAACTATAACTCCCCCAATGATATCAGATCAAGCAAACTGGCCTACCGGCAAACGAGCTGGCTTCTTATCTAACGAAAACAAATAACCTTTCGTCAAAGCAGGGCGTTCATACGGAGCATACGCCTGCATTGACACCATAACAATCCTTAACTTTGCAACTAAAAAACAGAACAACAAACTATAATAACTACCTATAAAATCAAACAATCCAGAATTATGTAATTATAATCCTTGATCTGAATTCATTATTCAAGTTTCCACCTTTAAACCATAAACCCTAATTAACCGAGACTACCTCTTTGGAAACAATACACAGCTTCCCATCAGCCATTCCGTGTTTGACGAAAGTCCTAGCTGCATATCCAGTAGCATTTCCACCTCCAACTATCACAAACCTGCAACCAATCCAATCTCAAAATAGTTTTTTATTTAATTTTCTTTTTGACAAAACTCAAAAAAATCAAAATTTTACAAGACATGATTACCGATGGGCAGATCTAAACCATAACAACCAAACGAACATTGTTAGGCAATGTGCAGATCTTAATCAAACAAACATGATTACCGATGTCACTCTGATAGCATCGAATATAGATTTGATTAGAACCGTAGAAAACAAAACCTTACAGTTCACACAATTAACGGTATAATCACATCCATGATCCTTCTGTAACACCCCGTGTTTTGAAAGTCAAAGTACAAGTCAAAGTCAAAGTAAAAGGAAGAAAAGATTGCCAATTGCGATCTGTCACTCATTGCTTAACTATTGATTGTACATCTTGACTTACAGGTTTTGTATATTGTTTTACGTGTGTGTGCTATTTATGTGTTACTTGTGCATGTTTATATTATGTTTGTGGTGATTTATCAAAAAGCAATCGCAACTCTATTGCAACGCAAACTAATCGCAAACACCAGAAGCAAGTTAATTATGATGATTGTATGTTAGATTTAGTATTCGGGTGGCTATTAATTAAATCTATCACATCGCTTAATCAACGCTCACTCAAACACATCGCAACGCTCAACACGCAAAACAAAACGCCGAATCTAACTTGCCGGATCACTTCGATCGAAAGACCATTCGATCGAATGGTCATCCGTACGGATGACCATCCGATCGGATGGCCATCCGATCGATGTGCCATCCGATCCGACACTTGTGTTCCCCTTTCCTCATTTGGCAACCTATAAATACCCCTGTCACATCACAAACAGTGATGTGACAGCTCTCTCGTTCGACCAACACACTCAACCCCTCTTTTCTCTCGATTTCTCGCGATTCTTGTAAGTTTTCAACTCGAATCTTTTACATCTATCATCTACGCACACTTATTCATCATTTTCACCTTTGAGTCTTAACTTTTAACCGTGAAATCAACGGATTTGGGGTGTTCTAGGGTGATGTCATCATGGAGTTCTTATGAACTTCAAGTCTTGACCTCATTCCACCAAGAACAACTCAGATCTAAGTGATTTCCACATGATTAAACAATGTTTTCGCATAGATCTAAACATTTCCATGATTGGAAGGATTGAAAGATGGTTTCATAACTTTCTTTCAACTCTTTTACACTCGATGCACTCAAAACCGATAGAATCAGAGCTCGTTCAGGCCTTCTACTCGTATTCTAGTAAAGTGTCGGTCTGAGATCTGATTCCTATCAAAGAGACAACTGATTTTGGGTTGAACATGAACCACCGTCACGAACAGTGAACTAATTGGACTGGGGTGATTCCCACTTCGGTCGAATGACTTGGACTTGACGAGGTTCCGTTGTTTAACACGTAGTCATACCGTCTCGATCAAACCGAAAAACTTTCAAAACTTAACAAATTTCAAAACGATCAGATTGTTGGACGGATTGCCATCCGATCAGATTGCCATCCGATCGAACGACAATCCGATCGGATTGCTCATGGACTTCAACACTTAAAACATTTTTCATAATTTTCAAAGATCATTAGTTTCTAACGGATTGTCATCCGATCGGAAGACCATCCGATCGAATGACCATCCTGCTGTGAACTTGTTCTCTGAGAAATACCTCGTCGGACGGATCGCCCTCCGATCGAACAACCATTCGATCGAACGACCTGAAAGGTAGAGATATTTCTCTGATTTTAAAATGCTACAACAAAAACTTCAAAGCCATCATACACAAACACATCCATCTCAAACGAATGACCATCCTTTCGGATTGTCAACCGATCGGATGACCATTCGTCACCTGGTTCACTTGCGTCGTTTAACGCGTCGTTCTTCGCTTATGCTTATGCTATCGTTAACTGTTCAGGCTAATTTGTCACACCCCAACCGATGGCGGAAACATCGGGGCATGACACTGAGCGAAACAGATTGTCCAGAAGTTTCCATAACAACTATCATTACCAATTAATTAAACAACATGTCCCATACCATGTCTTAAAAGATAACATAATTATTATAGAAAGGATCTAGTCAAATTGTTCTGTTCCGATAACTCAGATTCTTATTACAGATAATTGTTTATTGTTTCTAGACCCTCCCTAGCCTCAATTTCATCACCGCAAAGTAAAGCAATTAAGCATCCTAAGCACATGTCACATACGTTAAAGTAAAGGTCAATACACATAGTGTAAAGGTGAGCATACAAGTTTGATAATAACATATAGAGTTCGAAAGCGTTACTCATAACCAGCACGTACACATAGTGAAATGAGGCATGTCAGTTATCGACATGAACCTATCGATACCAATGACTGCGGGTTGACTGCCCAAGGCAGTTCGCGATACATACTCACCACTGTGAGCCATGTAGGTAAATGTCCTTAACAACCCCCGAGTGAACGGGTGCTGAGTCCAAACTAATAGTACTACCGTTGCTAAGGCAGGTAGACAACATTCCATGTGTAAACATAATAACAAGCATTCATTTAGTCACGTATAACATGCAGTAACGGATAGTGTTTAAAGTATTGTGCAGTGTGTTCGATTATGATTTTGTATAAGAAACGTACATAACACCCAAAAGTGCGTAAAGCAAAAAGGGATCGAGTATACTCACACATAAACAATATTTCAGACCTGCGATTCGTTTAGTTAACTTTATCGCATTGTTACTTCCTATAGTTCACATTCGTAAGTCGATTAGATAGTGAATAACACAGGTCGATTACTGCGATTATTGATAGTTACTCCACATAATACAACTAAAATATACACATAAAAGAAATCACTACAAGTTAAGTTGTGCGATCGGTCGTTGACTTTGACCTTGACTTCCCTGAGAACACGGGGTGTTACAGCCTCCCCTTGTTAAGGGAATTTCGTCCCGAAATTAGGCTGAAACCGTAACAAACAACTGCGGGTACTTCGCCTTCATGTCACGTTCGAGTTCCCAAGTGAACTCTGCGCCTTGTTTGCCTTCCCAGCGAACCTTCACAATGGGAATGCGTGAGCGCCTGAGCTACTTGGTTTGTCGGTCCATGATTTCGACAAGCTTTTCCACGAAGTGTAATGTTTCGTTCACTTGCAGATCCTCAAGGGGTACGTGTAAATCATCGTCAGCCAGGCACTTTCTGAGGTTCGAAACATGGAAAGTCGGGTGAACGTTGCTAAGTTCCTTTGGTAGTTCGAGTCTGTAAGCCACTTTTCCGATTCTTTCCAGAATCTTAAAGGGTCCAACATATCGAGGCGTGAGCTTTCCTTTCTTGCCGAATCGGACCACACCCTTCCAAGGTGAAACCTTTAGGAGTACGTAGTCACCAACGTCAAATTCAAGGGGCTTGCGTCGTCTATCGGCGTAACTTTTCTGACGATTCCGAGCTTTCATCAGATTGTCTCGAATTTGGAAGATTTTTTATGTCGTTTCTTGCAATAGCTCAGGACCGGTTAGTTGCGAATGCCCGATCTCGTGCCATACAATAGGCGATCGACATCTTCTTCCATACAATGCCTCAAACGGTGCCATTTGAATGCTGGCGTGATAACTGTTATTGTACGAGAATTCGACCAAAGGTAAGTATGCGTCCCAATTACCACCGAAGTCTATGACACACGAACGGAGCATGTCTTCAAGAGTACGGATCGTTCTTTCAGTCTGACCGTCGGTTTGAGGGTGGAATGCGGTACTCAGATTAAGCGTAGTACCGAGAGCCGCTTGAAACGTTTTCCACAGTCGCGAGGTAAACCGAGTATCACGGTCGGAGATGATGTCACAAGGCGTCCCATGTCGACAAATGATCTCTTTGGTGTGGATTCGGGCTAGTCGTTCTACCTTGTAGTCTTCCCGTATTGGTAAAAAGTGAGCTGATTTGGTCAAACGGTTAACAACAACCTAGATGCTTTCGTGACCTGATGACGTGTGCGGAAGCTTTGTTATGAAGTCCATAGTTATACTCTCCCACTTCCACATAGGGATCGGTGGTTGCTCGAGTAAGCCAGAGGGTCTTTGGTGTTCAGCCTTGACCCTTGCACAAGTCAGGCACTTTCCAACGTAGAGAGCAATATCCCTCTTCATGCCCGGCCACCAGTACTTGTAGCGAAGATCCTGGTATATTTTATCGGCACCGGGATTAATAGAATATCGGGATTTGTGAGCTTCGTCCATCAGTATCTGTCGCAAATCGGTTCGTTTAGGGATCCAAATTCGGTCCAGAAAGTGGAATATCCCATTTGACTTATTCACAAGCTGGGCTCCATCGGGGTAGATTATTTCCTTCTTCAGAGTGCGTTCATTAAAACAGACATGCTGGGCTTCGCGAATGAGGGTTTCGAGATCGTATTGGGCTTGGACGTTACGAATGCTGAGCAGATAGCTCCGTCTACTGAGTGCGTTGGCAACGACATTTGCCTTGCCTGGGTGATAACGAATCTCACAGTCGTAATCATTGAGAAGTTCTACCCATCGGCGTTGGCGCATATTAAGTTATTTCTTATCAAAGATATGTTGTAGGCTCCTATGATCGGTGAAGATCGTGCACTTGGTACCGTACAGGTAGTGTCGCCAAATCTTTAACGCAAAAATAACTGCGCCTAGCTCGAGATCATGGGTTGTATAGTTCTTCTCATGGATTTTGAGATGACGAGATGCGTAAGCTATAACCTTGTTCCGCTGCATAAGGACACAACCAAGACCAAGGTTGGAAGCATTACAATAGACAAAGTCGTCGTTTTCGTCGGTTAGAGTGAGAACAGGAGCATTGTAAAGCATGTGCTTGAGGGTTTGAAAAGAAGACTCTTGTTCGGTTTCCCAAATAAAAGGCTTGTCTTTATGGGTAAGAGCGGTAAGCGGCACAATGATCTTTGAGAATCCTTCAATAAATCATCGATAATAGCCCGCCAATCCGAGGAAAGAACGGACTTCCGAAGGGTTCTTGGGTGTAATCCAACTCTTGACTGCTTCTATCTTCACGGGATCGACGTGAATACCTTGACTATTGATAATGTGACCCAGAAACTGAACCTCCTCCAGCCAAAATTCACACTTGGAGAATTTGGCATAGAGTCGATTCCCCTGGAGTAGCTCGAGAACCAAACGTAGATGTTGTGCGTGTTCGGCCTTCGACTTGGAATAGATCAAGACATCGTCGATGAACACGATGACGAAACGACCGAGATATGGTTTACACACGCGATTCATCAGATCCATGAAAACCGCGGGTGCGTTGGTTAAACCAAAAGGCATAACAACGAATTCATAATGGCCATAACGGGTGCGAAACGCGGTTTTAGGTATATCCTCCTCTTGTATTCGTAGTTGATGATAGCCTGAGCGTAGATCGATCTTCGAGAAACATGTAGCACCTTGTAGCTGATCAAATAAATCATCGATGCAAGGCAGGGGATAGCGGTTCTTGATAGTTAACTTATTCAATTCCCGATAATCGATGCACATCCTGAACGACCCATCCTTCTTTTTAACGAAGAGGACTGGCGCGCCCCAAGGAGAGGTGCTCGGGCGAATGAAGCCTTTCTTAAGTAATTCCTGGAGTTGACTCGAGAGTTCACGCATTTCGGACGGTGCGAGTCGGTAAGGAGCTTTGGCAACAGGGTTGGCTCCAGGAATGAGGTCGATACGAAAGTCGATATCACGACTTGGCGGTAGTCCTGGAAGATCCTCAGGAAAGATGTTAGAAAATTCTCGAACGACTGGAACATCGTTTACACTGGGTCTTCCTTTCTTTTCCTTCTCCGCTACTACAATGTTAGCCAAGAAGGCTCTGTATTCCTTGCGGAGATACTTGCTAGCTTGGACACATGACATGAGTTTGAGACATTTCGAAGCAGTTTCTCCATAGACACACAATAAATCACCATTTGCGAGCGAGAATCGAATCATCTTATCGAAGCACACAACTTCAGTATGGTTTTCGCGAAGAAAGTCCATGCCTACTATGACGTCAAAACTTCCGATTTGCATCGGAATAAGGTCGATTGGGAAGATGTGATTGTTGAGCTCAAGAGTACAATCACGGAGAACAGAATTAATGGCGACAGTTCTTCCGGTAACGACTTCAACATCGAACGTCGAGGAGAGTTGGGAGCGCTTACGACTAAGGAGCTTTTCGAATTCAAACGACACAAAGCAATTATCGGCTCCAGTATCAAACAAACACGATGCATAAATACCATTCACAAGGAACGTACCATTGACTACGTTGTTGTTAGCCTGGGCTTGGTGCACATTGAGGTTGAAAGTTCTGGCGCGTGCGGCTTGTTGCTGCTGCTGGTGTTGTTGCTATTGTTGAGGGTGCTGCTGCTGGGGTTCTTGCTTCACAACCCTGTTTGGGCACATGTTCGCAAAGTGGTTGGGATCACCACATGCGAAGCAGACTCGGGCGTGGACCGCGGGTGCCTGAGCCGCTTATTGGCCTTGCGGGGCTGGGAGCAAAGCTTGATGAGCAGTGGCTTAAGCTGGCGCTTGACGGGGACCAGTACGGCAGTTAGTAGTGAAGTGGCCGTACATATTGCAGTGAGCGCAAAAACGGCAGGCGAGATCCACCGGGTGATGATAAAAACATGTTGGGCAAACCGGGTGGGGGCCTGTGTATGCGCGCTTTGCAGGCGGTGCATAGGTAATTGGTGCTGGACGGTGGTGAGACTGCTGCTGAGCCGGTACGGCTTGAAGTGGTGCAGCAGTGGTGGTGGCAGCACAGTTCTTGTTGTTGGAGCTGTTGTTGTTGTTCTTCTTCTTTCGGCGTGAGGATTTTGACGATTGAGCGGTGGCGGTTTCGGTTGCTGGTGCGGTGGTGACTTGATGCAGGTTCTTCGGAATTTTATCCCAAAAACCAGCTTTTACCCACCTGTCGTTGATTTCGGCGGCAAGCAAGTAAGTTTCTTTGATCGTTGCTGTCTTTGCGGCATGCACAAAATCCGCAACACAGTCGGGTAGAGCTCGAATGTACTTCTTGATTGCCATGTCGGGCGTCTTCACTTGATCGGGACAGATGATGCTGAGCTGCTTAAAGCGAGCAGTCAGGCAGCGTTGTCACCTTCTTTCTGCTGAATGTGCCAGAACTCGTCCTCCAGCTTCTGGCGCTCATGGGGAGGGTAGAACTCTTCGAGCATAACGTTCTTCAACTTGTCCCATGACAGACCATAGGCTACATCATTTCCGCGCTTGTTCCTTTCGGCCGTCCACCAGTCTAGAGCGCGTGACTGGAAAACGCCGGTCGCGTTCAGTGTGCGGAGATTGTCAGGACATCCGCTCTGTCGCAGGGTGACTTCGATTGAGTCAAACGATTGAAACAAAGCTGTAGGGCCTTCTTCGCCGGTGAATTTTTTCGGTCCGCATGCCTTGAACTGTTTGAAGCTGAAAGCAGCTTTGGGAGTCTCAGTTTGGGATTCCTCAGACGATTTGCTCATGTTCTCGTACAGCTCGCTGACGACTTGGGGTACAACCTTTGCCATTTGCTTAGTGATCATGGCAGCAAGGCGTTTGTCTGCTTGCTTTCGGCGAGCGTCTCGGGTAGCGCGAGATCTAGATGACGACATTGTTTGCAACAGACATCGTCATAGGACTCAACATGACATATTCGAATCTCACCTCACAATCCTACTACTACTAAAGCTCAGGAACACAATGAAACATGTATCACATAATCACAGATTCACATAAGCACAGAGGCACATAAACACATAAGCACATAAGCACGTAGAGCACAGAAGCACATACCCATTTAATCACCAGAGGTAGTCAGAATACAGAAACCTATAATTCAAAGTCTGCGATTGTTCGAATATAGCGGTCGTGTATAACATGAGTAGTATATCATAAGCGAACAATCATAACAACTACATGGCGTACGGCCGTTCCACGAGTGGTAGCAATTTGTTAGCGTATTGAGATAGAAATGCAGTGCGAGTCGTGCGTGTCGATCAAAGTGAAAGCGAAAATCGAATAATTCTCCAAAATTAAAACACATAAGCAGGTAAACACACATATAAAACATAAAATCGATGAGTCATCAGAGTCAGCAGTTGCGGGCTAAGAATCGAAATACATAAAAATCAAGAATTGGATCGTTTGCGGCTATTAGACATTGACTATCCAAAGTGATTCGACTATTCTCAAGGACTTGTTGTACACATTTTGACCTTTAGGATTATGCTTTCGCCTCGAATCTTGGGCTTGGCACGCATCCTTTTAGTCTTATTGTGACTTCATGTCGTTGGAGTCCGTCGAAACCTTGGTGAGAGTTCTGGAAAAACCAAGTAAAAGTCGGAACAAGTCGTCAAGGTTAGGGTTTCACCCCTGGCTTAATAACTTCGTTCCTGTTTTTGATAAAATAGAGGAGAATTATGCGTCAAAGTATGGATTTCACTCCAGGTTCAACGCAAATTCTCGTGTTTATAGATAAAAATGTGGGTTGATCAAGCAATTTAGTCGAGAGTTTGCGGTTCTTACACCTAATCTCAACTTAATCGCTCATTCATTTTTTTTTGAAAATTTCGAGTGCAGCGATAGGGTAGCATAGGCGAGAATAGCGAGAAATATCAGTAAGCTCGTACGTAATCCATACCGGATACGCACAAGTTGGTCTGTTGGTTCCTAACTATAGACTAGGTCTCTAGGACATCGACCCGGACTAGGTCGAGTCTTGCCTTATTCCCTATAGTTATGGCTCTGATACCAATCTGTCACACCCCAACCGATGGCGGAAACATTGGGGCATGGCACTGAGCGAAACAGATTGTCCAGAAGTTTCCATAACAACTATCATTACCAATTAATTAAACAACATGTCCCATACCATGTCTTAAAAGATAACATAATTATTACAGAAAGGATCTAGTTAAATTATTTTGTTCCGACAACTCAGATTCTTATTACAGACAATTGTTTATTGTTTCTAGACCCTCCTTAGCCTCAATTTCATCACCGCAAAGTAAAGCAATTAAGCATTCTAAGCACCTGTCACATACGTTAAAGTAAAGGTCAATACACATAGTGTAAAGGTGAGCATACAAGTTTGATAATAACATATAGAGTTCGAAAGCGTTACGCATAACCAGCACGTACACAGAGTGAAATGAGGCATGTTAGTAATCGAAAATGAACCTATCGATACCAATGACTGTGGGTTGATTGCCCAAGGCAGTTCGCGATACATACTCACCACTGTGAGCCATGTAGGTAAATGTCCTTAACAACCCCCGAGTGAACGGGTGCTGAGTCCAAACTAATAGTACTACCGTTGCTAAGGCAGGTAGACAGCATTCCATGTGTAAACACACACAACTCGCACTGCACATCTATCTCAATACGCTAACAAATCGTGGAACCCTCGCAATCGCTCCTCGCTAAACGAAATCGCTATTCTCGATCGCAACCGCAACTTTGAGGAATAGGTGAATACGTGCAATATATATAGGTGAATACGTGCAATATAGGAAGGTGAATACGTGCAAAATATAGGGTGTCCTCATGGTTGCTGTGTTCCATGTGCCTTATATGCTTTTGTGCTCTACGTGCTTATGTGTTTCCGTGGTTTATGGGTGACAACCCTCATAAATCCAGGTATCCGTACAATTAATTAATATTAATTAATGCTTAATGATTGTGCTGGATTATACATAACTGCTTTTTGATTACTGCATCATACTTATATGTGCATCACATATTAAATAATGTCACCTTGTTATCACCTACAAACTTTATTGACATACATGATGCACAAAGCACGATTAGCACAATTAACGGATAGAACGGGAATATGCTGACGGGGTTCAGTACATAGACAGACAGTGTTTTGAGACCCAGTATGGGCCAGGGACAAGGTACTACACTAGTATGGTGTGTAGGGAAGTAAGGACCATAAAACTGCGTCACTAGGTGATAGATAAAGTGCCGGAAAGTGCCTAAAACCCACTTATAGTGCATAATTCTGCATTTTTCAGCAAAATTCAGCTTTTTAACAAGCTAGTTACATGCAAAAATTTGACTAAATGGTCCTGAATGCTTTCCTAAGTGTCGGGAATTAAAAGTGTCACAAAAAGTAACATAAAGATCATTAAACGGAATAGCTTGACACTTTAATGAACCGGTATCTAACCGAACAACCGGACACTACCCGAAATACCAAAATTATACTAGAAACATTGTTTAATTATTTCTGAGCTAGTCATGATCCCCGAACACCTTAACACCCACTAAAATATCTAGTAACTAACTTAACTAACTATACACTTGATTTTGAACTAGTAAGTAACCAACTAGTTACAAGTTACACTTAGACCCCCCCTATGCTATAATCGGCCATACCACCACCATACCTCAAAGATTTGATTTCTTTTTTTATTGGATCTTGCTTACTCCTCTTGCCAAAATATTTAGAGTGAAGGTTATAAGTATGGCATGAGATCTCTAAAGATCATCATATTTCACACACTAACACACACCCACCTTTCTCCTACTCTCTCCCTCTCCTCTCGGCGGAGCATAGTGCCGCCACCACCACCACCTTATATCCATCATCCACTCATTCCATATACTCTCAAGGGTGTAAGAAGGTGACTTGTGAAGCTTGGTGCTCTTGAATCTTGAAGAACCTCCATCAATTGCTCTTATCCATCACTTTTATCATCTTCTTCATCAAGTGTTCTTCCCTAGCTTAGAGCTAGTAGTAAGACTCTCACACCCCTTTGATACTTCTTATTTTAGTTGGTTAAAAGATGTATTATGTTGTAAATCACAAGAACACTAAAGAACATAATCTTGAATCATGAACATAAAGCTTACATATGATGAAATCTTGATGAGATAATGTTGTTTAGAGTGTCACACCCCCAAAATCCACCTGCGGAATACCACCGCTTGGAGGCGTGACTGACCAGGATCCAGCCACCAATCATATTGAACAAGCATGTAAGTGATTATAAAAGTCCAACCAATACAATTGGTGTCCAAACAAAAACATAGTTTAAGTTGCAAGCGGAAGCATAACGTTTAAAACCAAAACATAAGTTTAATTGTTTCAAGGTTTAACATGGCACACAGCTGTCCATGTCCCACAACGACTCTCTTCCATGCAAGCTCCAGCTAAGTACCTATTGACCTGCAAAGCATGTAGTAACGAGTCAACAATAATGTTGAGCGAGTTCACAGTTGGGTGTTCGTTTTAAGTTGTTTCGAAAACAGTTTTTTTTCCTTTATCTGGCATCCCGCCGTGGGGGTTACCCCGTAGTTGAAAACGTGATTTGTTTAACCCATTTACTCCGGCAATCCAGCCGTGGGGGCTACCCCGTGTCTAATTGTCTAGCTCTACGGCCGTGGGGAATACCCCATGTTTGTTACTAGACTCGTTACCATATCGACTACTGACTGTAGTCATGTTTATGTGCCCTGAACTGTCAATGTCTATCATCATTGACGTGCCCAGATCCATTAGTTCACGCCCGTCCCCTGCGGCACGGTGTGAGGTTTGTCAAACCTAAATAGCGCTATCTAACTAATGACCCGCTCGCCATTGGCCCGGCGATTAAGTCGATATAAAAAGGAGGGACTTCGTGATAGAGTTTTGGTCTAGCGAAAGTTATCTGTCCAAGAGGACGAGGAATTATATTCCTGAACCAGTGCTGTCCTACCCAATAAAGGACGAGGAATCCATGTTCCTTAACCCCATTCCCAACCCCTGGGAATCCCATGCTTTGTAGAGAGTGTGAACTCACCTTAGGTTAGCTCGGCAGGTAAACGAAAGGTCAAATCGAGCTAATTGTGGTCAACCACGTCCTAGTATGGTTACCACACAAGTCAGATACAAACCAAGTAACGCACATACATTTTCTAGATGGATACTAGCACGTTGCAAACAAGTGTTTCTCACGGCAGTCCAATCAACAGTGCACAACATACACATTCAACAGTAACACATAAAGCCCATATGTTCGGCCCAAATACTTGGGCCTGTAACCGTGCAAGTCCATACAGATTGTATATAATCAGGTGGTCTCGAGTCGAGACTAGAGATCTCGAGTCGAGACGGTGTTGTCTCGGTCTAGCCTTCATCACTCGAGACCTTGTGGTCTCGAGTCAGGTCTCGAGTCGCAACAAGACCAGCAACATGGTTTCGAGTCATGTTATTTGTGCTGGTAATGTGTGGTCTCGAGTCGAGACTAGGGGTTCTCGACTCGCAACCTGTGTCGCAACCGCGATCTCGAGTTGTCACGTATCTGGTCTCGAGTCGCAACCGGAAGTCTCGACTCGCACCCTGCTGTTTCTAGAACATTTACCCAGAATTGTACTAACCAATAGGATTACCATTTCATGATCTTGTGTACTATCCAACCAAAATTCACAAACATGTTTTCTTGTCTAATGCATAATCAAAACAGATCAAAGCACAACATTTCAAATATTTTTAATAACCTTCATGTTGTTCTTCACGTATTCAATTTATTCATCATGATCATTCATCCGTATCCGACCCGAAAACATGCTATACTAGATCTATTCTTGCCATTTTCGAAGTATTTTAAGCAACTATTTACCATTACTATCTCATAAATCATGTTTGCATCATGTAACACACTAGTCATGTACTAAACCCTATAAGCACCCTTAACTCATCATTTTTATTCTCTCATTACTATGAAGGAGCATTTTATTCACTTAAATCAAGCAAAACACACTACTCATATTATCAAGCAAATACCTTCATCATGGATAACAACAATCTTAATATCGACTATTCAAGAAGGATATATTCAACATGCATAAACTTAACAAGCAAACACATATTATCATATAACTTCATCATACATCATCAACCGAAATAAAACACATAACATGGATCACTAACCGGTAAGATTCCAAGGTATGAGGGTATGAAGGGTCGTTGAATAAGCTTTCCAATGAGATCCTAAGCTTGAACCGAGAGCTCTTGTTGTCACCGGTTTGGTCCGAGAGAAAGGAGAGAAGGTTTGTGCTTCTAGGGTTTTAGTGAGAGAGAATGTAGGAGTGTGTGTGTAGGAGAGTGTGTGTAGGTTGCCCCAAAAATGGAAAGGTTGGCTATCCACCAAGGTTATATACTCGCTCCAAGTTAGTGCACCCTAAATGGGCTTTCGGGTGGACTAAAGGAGGTGCATGGCCCAACCGGCCCACTGTTTATTGTTCACTGGAGACCAAGCGGTCACGAGTCGGGTCCTTGTGTCTCGGGTCACATAAATATTACGCATACATAAGCACATCACATATTCACATAATATTCACTTATAACATTCATTAATCAACATGTCAACTAGTCACATAACGTTCAAGCATGTTACATCGAGATATAAAGAAAGGTTCTAAATTCCGAGTTGTCACATTATCCCCAAGTTGAAAGAAATTTCGTCCCGAAATTTGGTAAGTACTCACTGAGGAAGCTAGTTAAGTTGTATGGTTTTCCTGATTTTCCTGGGGTGTCACATCCTCCCCCCGTTGATCTGGAATTTCGTCCCGAAATTCCGTAGCTTCAGCCTCAGTAGTGGTTGTACTGTTTGCGAATAGTTGGGGATACTTTTGTTTCATCTGATTTTCGCGTTCCCAGGTGAACTCTGGGCTGCGATGTGAGTTCCAACGAACTCGAACGAGAGGTATTCTAGTGTTCTTAAGGACCTTAACATCCCGGTCCGTGATTTCAACTGGTTCCTCGACGAATCGTAACTGCTCGTCGATGGTGAGCTCCTTCAAAGGAACTACGAGGGTCTCATCTGACAGACACTTCTTCAGATTTGACACGTGGAAAACGTTGTGAACTGCACTGAGTTCTGCTGGTAAGTTCAGTTTGTAGGCCACTTTGCCTATTTTCTCGATGATTTCAAAGGTCCGACGTATCGTGGGTTAAGTTTGCCTCGTTTACCAAAACGAACCACACCTTCCAGGGTGAAACTTTGAGTAGCACACGCTCCCCAACCTGGAGCTCAAGTGGTTTCCTGTCCTTATCGGCGTAGCTTTTCTGACGGTCACGAGCCGCCGCCATGCGTTGTCGTATTTGAGCAATTCGTTCGGTTGTGTCTACCACAAGTTCTGGACCAGTGATCTGACTATCCCCCACCTCTGCTCAACAAAGAGGTGACCAGCATTTACGCCCGTATAATGCCTCAAACGGAGCAGCTTTAATGCTGGTGTGGTAGCTGTTATTGTACGAGAATTCCACAAGTGGCAGATGCTTTTCCCAGCTGTTGCCAAAGTCGATTACACATGCACGAAGCATGTCTTCTAAGGTTTGAAAAGTGCGCTCAGACTGCCCGTCTGTCTAAGGGTGATACGCTGTGCTCATATCTAAACGTGAGCCAAAGGATTTGTGCATTGCTTGCCACAGTTCTGAAGTAAAACGTGCATCACGATCCGAGATAATGGAGGTGGGCACCCCGTGCCTCGAGACAACTTCCTTAAGGTATACGTCTGCTAGAGTGGAGAACTTATCCGTTTCCTTGATAGCCAAGAAGTGTGCAGACTTTGTGAGTCGATCCACGATCACCCAAATAGTATCGTTCCCCCGTTGGGATCTAGGCAGGCCAGTAACGAAATCCATGGAAATTTGCTCCCATTTCCATTGTGGTATCTCTGGTTGTTGGAGTAGGCCTGAGGGTTTCTGGTATTCCGTCTTGACTCTCGCACAAGTCAAACACTTGCTGACGTAAGTTGCTATGTGGGCCTTCATGCTAGGCCACCAATACGTAATTTTGATATCGTGGTTCATCTTATCCGAACCAGGATGTACCGAGTAGCGAGACTTGTGTGCTTCGTCCATCACAAGCTCTCGTAAGTTGCCATAGAGTGGGACCCAAATGCGTCCCGTTACGTAGTAGGCACCGTCTTCCTTCTGTTCTAAGCGTTGCCTTGAGCCGCGTAGGGCTTCAACCCTGACGTTTTCTGGCTTTAATGCTTCCACCTGAGCACCTCGTATCTGGGAAGGAAGACTAGAATGTATTGTGAGTTGCAAAGCTCGTACGCGCTTAGGCGCAGTGTCCTTTCGACTGAGGGCGTCAACCACCACATTGGCTTTGCCAGGATGGTACTTGATTGCACATTCGTAATCGTTTAATAACTCGACCCATCGTCGTTGACGCATGTTTAGCTCCTTCTGCTTGAAGATGTGCTCGAGACTCCTGTGATCGGTGTAAATGGTGCACTTGGTACCGTACAGGTAATGTCTCCATATCTTAAGTGCAAAAATAATAGCTCCCAGCTCTAAATCATGTGTAGTGTAGTTCTTTTCATGAACTTTAAGTTGGCGTGAGGCGTAGGCTATAACTTTATCTCGTTGCATCAATACACAACCAAGACCTTGAATTGATGCGTCGCAGTAAACCACAAAATCGTCTGTGCCCTCTGGCAAGGAAAGGATAGGTGCACTGCAAAGTCTATCCTTTAAATGCTGAAATGCTAATTCTTGTGCATTTCCCCATCGATAAACAACACCTTTCTGCGTTAGTGAGGTGAGAGGCTGTGCAATCTTGAAAAAATCCTTAATGAACCTCCTGTAGTAACCTGCCAAACCCAAGAATTGGCGAATTTCCATTGGTGTGCGAGGCGCAGGCCAGTTCTTAATCGAGTCTACCTTGGATGGATCAACGTGAATCCCATCCTTGTTTACCACGTGGCCTAGGAAATGGACTTCACGAAGCCAGAAGTCGCATTTCGAGAACTTTGCGTAAAGCTGTTCCGTTCGAAGGAGTTCCAAAATAAGTCGTAGATGTTGCTCGTGTTCCTCCTGACTCTTGGAATAGATCAGGATGTCATCGATGAAGACTATAACGGACTTGTCCAGGTAAGGCTTGCACACTCTATTCATCAAATCCATGAAGACCGCAGGTGCGTTTGTCAGCCCAAAAAGCATGACCAAAAACTCATAGTGGCCATATCGAGTTCTAAAGGCTGTTTTGGAGACGTCCTCTTCTCGGACTCTCAGCTGGTGATATCCTGATCTCAGATCAATCTTTGAATAGTAGCTCGACCCCTGCAACTGGTCGAACAAGTCGTCAATGCGCGACAGAGGATAACGATTCTTCACCGTCACTTTGTTGAGTTCACGATAGTCGATACACATTCTAAAGGTACCATCTTTCTTCTTCACAAATAGCACTGGAGCTCCCCAGGGTGATGAGCTAGGAGGAATAAAACCCTTATCCAAGAGTTCTTGCAGTTGCGTAGAGAGTTCTTCCAACTCTGATGGAGCTAAACGATAAGGTGCACGAGCTATAGGCGCAGCTCTCGGAGCTAGTTCAATCTGGAACTCGACCTGGCGATGAGGCGGAAGGCCAGGTAATTCCTCAGGAAACACCTCAGGATAATCGCGTACAATCGGAAAATCTTCTATCTTCTTCTCTTCCTTCGAGGTGTCTGTAACGAGAGCCAAGATAGCAACGTGGCCCTTTCTCAAGCACTTCTGGGCCTTAAGAAAAGAGATGATGTTCTCAACAGCGCCCCTCTTGTCGCCACGAATCATGAGAGGTTCATCACCTGAACCAGGAATACGAACAATCTTCTCGTTGCAAAGAATCTCTGCTCGGTGTTGGGATAACCAGTCCATCCCAATAACAACGTCGAAACTACCCAAGACGATAGGGATAAGGTCGATAGAGAAAGTCTGGTTAGCAAGAACAAGTTTACAACCCTTGACTACGTGTGTGGCCTCTAAACTCTTACCATTTGCTAGCTCTACAGTGTGCTTGTTGTTCAAAGGTGTTGGAATACGCTTAAGCATTTAACTAACTTCTAGTGACATGTAGCTAGTATCGGCACCCGAATCAAATAAAACTGTAACATAAAAGTCGTCGAGAAGGAACTTACCCGCCACAACATTGGGGTCATTCCTTGCTTCACCTTGGTCAATCACAAACACCCGCCCCCTGGCACCATTGTTGTTGTTGTTCCCATTGTTACCATCCCCCTGATTATTGTTATTGTTGTTGTTGTTGTTGTTCTGGTTCCGGTTCAGTTGGGGGCAATCTCTCTTAAAATGGCCTTCAGCTCCACACTAAAAGCACCCTTTGTTGATTCCTTGCTGCTGCTGTCGCTGGTTCTGAGGGGCTTGTTGTTGACGATTCTGGTTTGCGGGGTATAAGCTTCTGCAATCCTTGGCGGCGTGACCTAGCTTGTTGCACCGATGACAGTTACCCTTGGTGCATGTTCCGCTGTGGTGGAGGTTGCAGCGATTGCATTTGGGGTGATTCCCCTTGTACTCACCATGACTTTGACCATCAGATGATTGCTGACTGGGGCCCTTGTAGTCATCAGTCCTTCTCTGCTGAGACTGAGACTGAACAAAAGTCGAACCCTTACTTGAAGCTCCATCCCATTTCCGCTTGTTGTCACTAGGGACACCTGAAGTAGTTGCAGCACCTATGCGCTTTGGTAACCTGTTCTGCTCCACCGCCTGATCCGTGAGGCGGTGAGCCAATTGAACAACTTACTGGATGATGGCGAGGTTTGCTGATGTCACACCCCGACCACGTAGAACATACAAAACGTGGCGGAAACATCGGGGAGTGTTGTAACATAATTTATGTTTCACAACCATGGAAATTAAAGTTTCGTTTTATTGATTAAAAGTGTTACTATGCCTTAACAAACAAAGAAATACGACATAATTAACTAGTCTTGCATCTTTTATTGTCACTAAAGCCCAAGTCTGTCTATGTGTATCTTGAACATCTTATGCAACAGCTCCTGAAAAACACATGTGAAAATAGGTACGTCAGCATAAAAAAGCCTGTGAGATACATAGGTTTTGTGAAAATAAGATTCATGACTTATGTTTGAGAAAATGTTTAGTCATGAACCTTGTTATTTGCTTTGTCTTTTAAATCATTTGAAAAACGATAAGATCAGATTATAAGTATAAATAAATGTAAGGTTAAATGAATAACCAAGTAAAATGTGTTTGCATAAGATAAGTTGTTTATAAATCAATGTCTTGTGAAAAGTATGTTATTTGTATGAAATGTTCTATGTCTCAAACTGAAATGATTCAAATAACGTTACGACATGTAATACCATACAAACACTTATATATAGGAAGTACCAGCGGCGTATCCACCATGCTTGTATCATATTACACACGCCTCGTTACTTAATCACTTAATCAAATCAAACCAAACAATGTAAAATGTTCATGTCAAGATGTAAATCATGTCAAAATGTCTATGTCAAATATCCATGTCAAATGTCTATGTCAAATATCCATGTCAAATGTCTATGTCAAATATCCATGTCAAATGTCTATGTCAAATATCCATGTCAGATGTCTATGTCAAATATCCATGTCAAATGTCTATGTCAAAATGTCAAGTATGGCAAGTGAAATGTCTCAACTAAACCATATGCACAAAAACAAAGTATTGAAGTAAAACTTGGTTTAAATCAAAGCTATGTTTTGTGTAAATGCATGATTAAATGTCAATCATGTTAAAATGTCTATGCCGAAATGTCTATGTCAAATGTCTATGTCAAAATGTCATGTATGGCAAGTGAAAGGTCTCAACTAAACCATATGCACAAAAACAAAGTATTGAAGTAAAACTTGGTTTAAATCAAAGCTATGTTTTCTGTAAATGCATGCAAATATTTAATATGAACATTTATGCGGTATTGTGAAAATGCATACATCCAAGCCTTGCGACTGTGGTGATAAACCCTTTAAACAAATTAAAGGTTTATCTGTCTTATATCAACGAATTCGGTCATTCCTTTCATCCCCTTTCCCTGGGACGTCCGGAACGGGAGTTGTCAATTCCTATGGTACCACTACCTACTAACGAACGGCATGATCGGTGTTAATGAATGTATTGTCCCATGTAAACAAACCAAATGTCATACCAAAATGTAAGCATGTGATGAAAAACAATGTACTAAGTATGCACGCAATGGACATAAATAGCATAAAATGTAAATGTAAAACGATGTACTAGGTATGAACGCAATGGTCATACATAGCATAAAATGTAATGAAATCATGTACTATAATGTACTAACGAACATAGCAGGTATATGATGTGAAAACATGGAAAGCATGAAAGTAACAAGTAGGCACATGTGTTCCACCCCAAAACAGTTTGGAAAACAGTAAAAGAGGGGTCTATGTACTCACTTGAGATTGCTCAGATGTCTAAAGATAATCACCAAGTAATGCTAGAGATCTCAGAATCAAACGGCACCTAATATAGGTAACTATGTTAATAACCGGACCTTAATCGGATGATTGGATAGAATGAGGTTTCGTAAACCAAACGAGTGTAGAGACTCGTGTCATTTGGTTTAACAAAGCCTACATACTAAATGAAACCTAACCTAAGTGCTTGTGACCCATTACGACCCGTTTAGGTAGCTTATGCTACTTTAACGCGTCGTTCGCGTGAAACGCGTTCGGACCGCCTAACTAGTCCTATGACAAGTAATATATGCCTTAACATGTCTAATATGGTTATCAAATCAGTTTAGATGTCAAATGTTATGTTACATATGTTTAAAATGAATTTTGGCATCAAAGGGGTATTTTGGTAATTTACCTAAGGCATATAAACTACCTATCATACAACTACTTAAACGAAGCGACCATAAGGTATAACCTCGTAAGGTTATTCCCTATATACTATGGTCACCTAATGTGCTTGGTCGGATCCTAATGATCGACCAAACGGGTCGGGTTCGAAGGTATAAGCGATTGTTTAGATCGCTTACCTTACGACCCTATCTAAGCACTAAACTAAAAGTGACGAGCTAAGCATGTCAAAACATGCTTAACTAAGTTTAGAAAACAGGTTTGGTATCACAACAAATGGTTGTGATACCTAAGAGTAGTTTGGTTACAAAATACGTAAGAATACGTATTCTGCCCGAAACTACGGCTCGTCACTGAGCCTAGATAACGTGGTAATCAGTAGGTATAGTCGCTAGGGACTATAACCATCGTGATCACGCTCACGTTATGAAGTTCAAATGAACTTTGAATCGACCATAAACTGGTCAATGCAGAAAGTCAAACAAAGTTTGACTTTCGGACTCGAAAAGCAATAAAAGAACGAAAGAGGACTTACGAAGGGTCCCCGAATGCTAATCCCGATCCAAGTAACTCAGGTATGAAACGAAGGTTCCAACTTAGAGCCCAAATGATCAGATTTGTGGGTTTTGAAGCAATGGGGGGTGGGTATTTATAGGAAAAGTAGAGCCGTTAGGATCGTTTCTTGAATATCGTGCCACGATCCGAGCCGTACACTTGTCACAAAGTTGTGGTGGCTAGAAATGATGTTTATCAGCTGAAAATGCAAGTTGCAAACATGTGGTTGTGGTTTAATCAGCTGATAATCTGCTGACTGTTTGTTATTATCTGTTCTGGCATAGGCTAGCGCACCGCTACACTAAAAGTGTAGCGCACCGCTAGGCCTAAGTTTGGCAGATTTACACTTTTGGTCCCTGTTATGCATTCATCCCATTTTCGACACGTTTAAGGCCCGTTAACCCCATTTCAAAGCTCTAAAATGAAGTTAAAGTATAGGGAACTTAAAATGTGTTCAAAAATATCTCGGATGTCAGTTCGTTTGGCCGTACGGTCGCGATGTTCGGTTAATTACGACGGAATGCGCATAAGCGCGAAAAACGATCCAAATGACGCGACGAATGGATTTTTCTTATGGCGAACACTAAAATATAATGTAGTCATGCTTACATAAATTTTTGGATGTCCGGATGTATTCAGAACGTAAGTTATGCGCGAAAATGCAAACTTGTGCACTTTTTGACGCTTTTAGTCCCTGAATGACCCAAAAGTTTATTTTAACACACCGAACCCCTCAAAGCCTATCTCTAAGCTATGTAAAGGATATTTAAGGTGTTTTTAACTTATGGTCATGTTCCGGAATGTTCGTTACAGTTCAAATTGACATACTTTCGCGGTTTGTCATATTTAGTCCCTGTAGTCGAATTAACTTGTTTTTGCCATACCAAAGCCTTCAAAAACTTATTTCTAAGTTATGTAAAGGTTATTTAAGGTATGTTGAGTATATGTTGATGTTCCGGAGTATTTCTCGCATTAAACTGAGTACGTTTACGCACTAGTTTGCGTATAACTCTCCAGAAAGTGATTTAGAGTTTGAAATTGAACGAGAATTGATATGTGCAAATGATACACATATTTTTACAAATCCCAAGTATGAATTATAATATTTCATTGGTTTGGTATTTGTTTGATGGCCGTGAAGGCACAGGTGTTACAGTCTCCCCTACTTTAGGAAATTTCGTCCCGAAATTTATTTAGAGGAAACTTGTGAGAGCTTGAAAAACATGAAGTTGAAAAGATCGAACAACATTGGTTAGGGTTCTTGAACTTCTAGTAACCTTAATAACATTATGTTTGCAATGTAAGAGGGACACTTATATACAAGTATATGAAGCGTCATTGGTGCGTCCACCATGCCTCCATTACATCGTTCTCATTTTGTTATTGTTGTCACTATCGGTTCTTACACATAATAAACCTTACTAGGTTTCTGTGCACTAAATTTCATAATTATGTACGCGTCCATAATCAGACAATTCCTTGCACAGTTCACACAGTCTATTTTATAATGTGTAGGGTAAAACCAAATGAACAATCATGTGATGAGTGTGACTAGACCGCCATAGAGTCCTTTTGACTAAATCAATAAATGATCTAAATAGACTATCAAGGAGTCTGTCCAGCTACATCACTAGATGTCGTTCTTTAACCAAATCGTGAATCAATCTTTTTGACTAGACCACTAAAGGGTCTCTTATAAAACATGGAGTGGTACTATATAATCCAAGGGTCTTAACTATTACATAGAAGCCAGTTAAGGATTTAAGGTAGTACCATTTGAATATCCTGCTACGAATTCCTCATATGAAGATATGAAAGATCCTGCGAGGATTTGGATAACGAATATCCAGAGTATAAAAAAAAAAAAAAAAAAACACAAAAATGCATAAAAGAAAACATAAGATGAATAAACACATATCACATAACCACAAAATTGTTTAACTAGAAGTTTGTTCTGCTAACAGAGCACATGTATTTAAAGCACACTAGGAATCCATCTCGTGGATTTCATTTGGCACTTTAAACATTATCAAGAATCTAACTATAAAGATAGAAAGATTCAAAAAGAAAATTCGATTTCGATTACTAGAACCCGAAATGTTTGAATTTAGGTATATAAGGAATCCAATTAAGGACTCTGATTTGAATGATAATTATCCACAAGGGTCTAATTGTGGAGATAAAAAGATCCCATATGGATTTTAGAAGTTGAAGATGTTTTGAAATCTTGCACGGGATGTGCTTAAGTCAAAACATGAAGTAAAATGCTTATGAAGTTGAGATGCCTGATATGTCAAGGCGACATATGAAGCGGAATTTGAAGGTTAAGTCAATGTATGAGGAAAATATTTTTGAATACTATGCATGGGGTTCCTTTAAGAAAAATGTGTTTAACGTTTTTGAAACCTTATATATAATACTTTTTGAAATCATAAAGTAGGTGTATTAGGTAGATATATTTACAAAAATGTTTTAAAATCATGCGAGATGAATTTTGAAATTATGTATAAGGTTTTTGAAAGACATGAATGATGCTTTTCGAAATCATGCACTTGATCAGAAAATGTATTGTGTTAATATTGTATTCAGACTATATGAAATATTTTGAAATTAGAAAGGTTGGTTTTGATAACATGGCCAATATTTTTGAAATAACATAGATAATGCATTAAAAAAAATTGTTTCAAACTATATGAAATGTTTTGAGATCATGAAGATTGTTTTGAAATACTGGTACTGTGTATGTTGAAAAATCGAAACATAATGGGTATGAGATTTGAAAATACCCTTAGTTATCTAACCAAGGATTCAAAGGTAAAGATGTGCTGATGCATGATTACTCATAATGTCACTTTATTTTCTGTACTTCGTATCTTGGAATGAAACGAGTACTTAAAATTTTCGAGGGAATCATGAGCGATCATTTGAAAGAGAGAAAATCACAAGAGTAGTTTGTAAGGAACATAGTTCCTTGATACAGGTATTATAGGGAAATGCCATAAACACATGTAATTATACCTGTATATCAGAATTTGTGAACAACGATTTATTTATAAACAAAACAGATTGTTTCACATTACAAGGAAACAAAAGAACAAAAGCATAAGACAGCAACATCTTCTACTCAGCCGAATGCTCATCCAAGGGTTGGATTTGCATTAGCAAGCTTTGGGCAGTTGTTCCTGAAATGGCTCGTATCGCCACAGTTGTAACAAGTACCACGCGGGAAACGAGCTTGAGTAGGGTTGACTTGGAGTTGGGTAGTAGCAAGATTTGCAACAGCTTTGTTCTGGATAGCAAAGCGGCATGTGTTGACCAAATGTCCCCGCCGTCCACAGTAGGTACATTTCCAGCAGGGTATGAGGTTTGAATGATGACCGTTGCATCGCTTGCACCTAGGAGCAGTTCCTAAGTACGGCTTCCTAGCTGGTGGCCTTGCCACTTGGCTAGGTCCAGCTTGATTAGGTGTAACCGCTGCGGGTTTCCTTGAAGCCTTACGCTTCCTTGATGTTGGTGCAAGCTTGACTTCTGCTTCCTTTGGTGGCTCTTGAGTGGCTTCATTGTCGAGACGAGAGGCTTCATTGTTGAGACGAGCCATGGCAATGCCTAGATCCACAGTCCTCTGAATCACTTCGCCAATTTGCTGGGCAAATTTGGCTGTTCGCTCGGGCATTTGACCAGTGCTGAGAGGAATAGACATTCTAAAAGAAAATGAAAGACAGAGGAAGAAGCAAGTGAAAGGTTATTGGATAATCAATACAGAATGGTAACGAATGAAAATTGTGATCATTTGTTTGTTACCTAAGGCAAACAAATGAGATGGTGACAATTCAAAGTAAATGGGTCAAAAATAATGTATCGCGAAGACATGCTCGCCTATAAGTGAACACTCATCCCAAGAATTCCCAGGTAAGCACAACTGGTCTCGCGTCTGATGAGATGTATACGAAGTGCTTGCCTAGCCAGAAAACCCAGAATACAGGCATTCACCCTTCCAGTTTGCACGTGTTCACATTATTTAAAACCCAAAACCTTGACGAAGTTTTGAAAACTCAAAGGGGTTCAAAACCATATAATAGAGAGTTCAAAACCTAGTAATCAATCATCCTAGAACAGATGATTAGTTTTCAAAGCGGTTTTGAAATTCATGTTCTTGTTGCGGTTGTCGCCTAAGGATAGGCGACAGTATTGTTTTATGACTAAACGCAAGTAAACTCGCGTTAGGGTCCTAAGAAGGTTATAGACTAGGTTAAAGCATTACTAATAACCTAATTCCCTATAACCATTGGCTCTGATACCATCTTTTCTGTCACACCCCGACCACGTAGAACATACAAAACGTGGCGGAAACATCGGGGAGTGTTGTAACAGAATTTATGTTTCACAACCATGGAAATTAAAGTTTCGTTTTATTGATTAAAAGTGTTACTATGCCTTAACAAACAAAGAAATACGACATAATTAACTAGTCTTGCATCTTTTATTGTCACTAAAGCCCAAGTCTGTCTATGTGTATCTTGAACATCTTATGCAACAGCTCCTGAAAAACACATGTGAAAATAGGTACGTCAGCATAAAAATGCCTGTGAGATACATAGGTTTTGTGAAAATAAGATTCATGACTTATGTTTGAGAAAATGTTTAGTCATGAACCTTGTTATTTGCTTTGTCTTTTAAATCATTTGAAAAACGATAAGATCAGATGATAAGTATAAATAAATGTAAGGTTAAATGAATAACCAAGTAAAATGTGTTTGCATAAGATAAGTTGTTTATAAATCAATGTCTTGTGAAAAGTATGTTATTTGTATGAAATGTTCTATGTCTCAAACTGAAATGATTCAAATAACGTTACGACATGTAATACCATACAAACACTTATATATAGGAAGTACCAGCGGCGTATCCACCATGCTTGTATCATATTACACACGCCTCGTTACTTAATCACTTAATCAAACCAAACCAAACAATGTAAAATGTTCATGTCAAGATGTAAATCATGTCAAAATGTCTATGTCAAATATCCATGTCAAATGTCTATGTCAAATATCCATGTCAAATGTCTATGTCAAATATCCATGTCAAATGTCTATGTCAAATATCCATGTCAGATGTCTATGTCAAATATCCATGTCAAATGTCTATGTCAAAATGTCAAGTATGGCAAGTGAAATGTCTCAACTAAACCATATGCACAAAAACAAAGTATTGAAGTAAAACTTGGTTTAAATCAAAGCTATGTTTTGTGTAAATGCATGATTAAATGTCAATCATGTTAAAATGTCTATGCCGAAATGTCTATGTCAAATGTCTATGTCAAAATGTCATGTATGGCAAGTGAAAGGTCTCAACTAAACCATATGCACAAAAACAAAGTATTGAAGTAAAACTTGGTTTAAATCAAAGCTATGTTTTCTGTAAATGCATGCAAATATTTAATATGAACATTTATGCGGTATTGTGAAAATGCATACATCCAAGCCTTGCGACTGTGGTGATAAACCCTTTAAACAAATTAAAGGTTTATCTGTCTTATATCAACGAATTCGGTCATTCCTTTCATCCCCTTTCCCTGGGACGTCCGGAACGGGAGTTGTCAATTCCTATGGTACCACTACCTACTAACGAACGGCATGATCGGTGTTAATGAATGTATTGTCCCATGTAAACAAACCAAATGTCATACCAAAATGTAAGCATGTGATGAAAAACAATGTACTAAGTATGCACGCAATGGACATAAATAGCATAAAATGTAAATGTAAAACGATGTACTAGGTATGAACGCAATGGTCATACATAGCATAAAATGTAATGAAATCATGTACTATAATGTACTAACGAACATAGCAGGTATATGATGTGAAAACATGGAAAGCATGAAAGTAACAAGTAGGCACATGTGTTCCACCCCAAAACAGTTTGGAAAACAGTAAAAGAGGGGTCTATGTACTCACTTGAGATTGCTCAGATGTCTAAAGATAATCACCAAGTAATGCTAGAGATCTCAGAATCAAACGGCACCTAATATAGGTAACTATGTTAATAACCGGACCTTAATCGGATGATTGGATAGAATGAGGTTTCGTAAACCAAACGAGTGTAGAGACTCGTGTCATTTGGTTTAACAAAGCCTACATACTAAATGAAACCTAACCTAAGTGCTTGTGACCCATTACGACCCGTTTAGGTAGCTTATGCTACTTTAACGCGTCGTTCGCGTGAAACGCGTTCGGACCGCCTAACTAGTCCTATGACAAGTAATATATGCCTTAACATGTCTAATATGGTTATCAAATCAGTTTAGATGTCAAATGTTATGTTACATATGTTTAAAATGAATTTTGGCATCAAAGGGGTATTTTGGTAATTTACCTAAGGCATATAAACTACCTATCATACAACTACTTAAACGAAGCGACCATAAGGTATAACCTCGTAAGGTTATTCCCTATATACTATGGTCACCTAATGTGCTTGGTCGGATCCTAATGATCGACCAAACGGGTCGGGTTCGAAGGTATAAGCGATTGTTTAGATCGCTTACCTTACGACCCTATCTAAGCACTAAACTAAAAGTGACGAGCTAAGCATGTCAAAACATGCTTAACTAAGTTTAGAAAACAGGTTTGGTATCACAACAAATGGTTGTGATACCTAAGAGTAGTTTGGTTACAAAATACGTAAGAATACGTATTCTGCCCGAAACTACGGCTCGTCACTGAGCCTAGATAACGTGGTAATCAGTAGGTATAGTCGCTAGGGACTATAACCATCGTGATCACGCTCACGTTATGAAGTTCAAATGAACTTTGAATCGACCATAAACTGGTCAATGCAGAAAGTCAAACAAAGTTTGACTTTCGGACTCGAAAAGCAATAAAAGAACGAAAGAGGACTTACGAAGGGTCCCCGAATGCTAATCCCGATCCAAGTAACTCAGGTATGAAACGAAGGTTCCAACTTAGAGCCCAAATGATCAGATTTGTGGGTTTTGAAGCAATGGGGGGTGGGTATTTATAGGAAAAGTAGAGCCGTTAGGATCGTTTCTTGAATATCGTGCCACGATCCGAGCCGTACACTTGTCACAAAGTTGTGGTGGCTAGAAATGATGTTTATCAGCTGAAAATGCAAGTTGCAAACATGTGGTTGTGGTTTAATCAGCTGATAATCTGCTGACTGTTTGTTATTATCTGTTCTGGCATAGGCTAGCGCACCGCTACACTAAAAGTGTAGCGCACCGCTAGGCCTAAGTTTGGCAGATTTACACTTTTGGTCCCTGTTATGCATTCATCCCATTTTCGACACGTTTAAGGCCCGTTAACCCCATTTCAAAGCTCTAAAATGAAGTTAAAGTATAGGGAACTTAAAATGTGTTCAAAAATATCTCGGATGTCAGTTCGTTTGGCCGTACGGTCGCGATGTTCGGTTAATTACGACGGAATGCGCATAAGCGCGAAAAACGATCCAAATGACGCGACGAATGGATTTTTCTTATGGCGAACACTAAAATATAATGTAGTCATGCTTACATAAATTTTTGGATGTCCGGATGTATTCAGAACGTAAGTTATGCGCGAAAATGCAAACTTGTGCACTTTTTGACGCTTTTAGTCCCTGAATGACCCAAAAGTTTATTTTAACACACCGAACCCCTCAAAGCCTATCTCTAAGCTATGTAAAGGATATTTAAGGTGTTTTTAACTTATGGTCATGTTCCGGAATGTTCGTTACAGTTCAAATTGACATACTTTCGCGGTTTGTCATATTTAGTCCCTGTAGTCGAATTAACTTGTTTTTGCCATACCAAAGCCTTCAAAAACTTATTTCTAAGTTATGTAAAGGTTATTTAAGGTATGTTGAGTATATGTTGATGTTCCGGAGTATTTCTCGCATTAAACTGAGTACGTTTACGCACTAGTTTGCGTATAACTCTCCAGAAAGTGATTTAGAGTTTGAAATTGAACGAGAATTGATATGTGCAAATGATACACATATTTTTACAAATCCCAAGTATGAATTATAATATTTCATTGGTTTGGTATTTGTTTGATGGCCGTGAAGGCACAGGTGTTACAGCTGAGGTCACATGACTTTGGATTTCTGGCACTAAGCCCTTGAGATAGAGTTCGATACGCTTAATTGGAGGGTCCACCATAGTAGGACACAGTAATGCAAGCTCATTCGAGCTCTTCGTATACGCCTCAATTTCTGACCCCGTCATCTTGAGGTTGAAGAACTCGACTTCCAGCTTATGGATGTCATCACGACTGCAGTATTCTTCCTTGATCATCTCTTTAAAATTGTTCCATGGGGTGGCGTTAGCAGCAACCAACCCCAGCATTTGAACCTGAGCGTTCCACCACGTGAGCGCTAAACCCTCGAGAGTACCGGTAACATACTTCAGCCTGCGAGCCTCAGGACATTCACACATTTCGAAGACTGACTCGAGCTTCTCAAACTAGTGGAGGAGACCTACAGCTCCTTCAGTGCCGCTAAAAGTAGTTGGTCGGCAGTCCATAAAAGTTTTAAAGGTGCACACAGGTGGCTGAGCATGTTGACCTGTCGTGGGTGAAAGAAAGGACAGAGTTTAACACAAAGGTTGGTTCACGAGAGTAGGATCTAAAGATCCTAGAAGGAGTTTGGACTGCAGGATATACCTCCTACGTGTGCAGCTGCAAGCGCCGCAGCAACTCGTTCGTTAATCAGAGCCGTCAACTGGGCTTGAGTCATGTTAACGCGTCCAGACATGATCTTCATATCAAGAGGAACATGAGTGAGAGGGGTTCGCGAAAATGCGATGACAGAAGAGAGTAAGCACACACGTGTTCAAGCAACAGTAGTTATACTAACCAAGCATACCATGAGCGATGCACTATGTAACTAACAAGTAGGCAATATATACATAGATCATATCACCTAGATTGGTCGAGCCTTGCATGTGGAGTGAAGCGTCGTTGTGGATCGTAGAGCACTGTACAGGTTATAGTCTGATTTTAATAAAACTTTTCCCCCTATTAAAACCAAGTTCACTATAACCAATGGCTCTGATACCAATCTGTCACACCCCCAAAATCCACCTGCGGAATACCACCGCTTGGAGGCGTGACTGACCAGGATCCAGCCACCAATCATATTGAACAAGCATGTAAGTGATTATAAAAGTCCAACCAATACAATTGGTGTCCAAACAAAAACATAGTTTAAGTTGCAATCGGAAGCATAACGTTTAAAACCAAAACATAAGTTTAATTGTTTCAAGGTTTAACATGGCACACAGCTGTCCATGTCCCACAACGACTCTCTTCCATGCAAGCTCCAGCTAAGTACCTATTGACCTGCAAAGCATGTAGTAACGGGTCAACAATAATGTTGAGCGAGTTCACAGTTGGGTGTTCGTTTTAAGTTGTTTCAAAAACAATTTTTTTTCCTTTATCTGGCATCCCGCCGTGGGGGTTACCCCGTAGTTGAAAACGTGATTTGTTTAACCCATTTACTCTGGCAATCCAGCCGTGGGGGCTACCCCGTGTCTAATTGTCTGGCTCTACGGCCGTGGGGAATACCCCATGTTTGTTACTAGACTCGTTACCATATCGACTACTGACTGTAGTCATGTTTATGTGCCCTGAACTGTCAATGTCTATCATCATTGACGTGCCCAGATCCATTAGTTCACGCCCATCCTCTGCGGCACGGTGTGAGGTTTGTCAAACCTAAATAGCGCTATCTAACTAATGACCCGCTCGCCATTGGCCCGGCGATTAAGTCGATATAAAAAGGAGGGACTTTGTGATAGAGTTTTGGTATAGCGAAAGTTATCTGTCCAAGAGGACGAGGAATTATATTCCTGAACCAGTGCTGTCCTACCCAATAAAGGACGAGGAATCCATGTTCCTTAACCCCATTCCCAACCCCTGGGAATCCCATGCTTTGTAGAGAGTGTGAACTCACCTTAGGTTAGCTCGGCAGGTAAACGAAAGGTCAAATCGAGCTAATTGTGGTCAACCACGTCCTAGTATGGTTACCACACAAGTCAGATACAAACCAAGTAACGCACATACATTTTCTACATGTATACTAGCACGTTGCAAACAAGTGTTTCTCACGGCAGTCCAATCAACAGTGCACAACATACACATTCAACAGTAACACATAAAGCCCATATGTTTGGCCCAAATACTTGGGCCTGTAACCGTGCAAGTCCATACAGATTGTATATAATCAGGTGGTCTCGAGTCGAGACTAGAGATCTCGAGTCGAGACGGTGTTGTCTCGGTCTAGCCTTCATCACTCGAGACCTTGTGATCTCGAGTCAGGTCTCGAGTCGCAACAAGACCAGCAACCTGGTTTCGAGTCATGTTGTTTGTGCTGGTAATGTGTGGTCTCGAGTCGAGACTAGGGGTTCTCGACTCGCAACCTGTGTCGCAACCGCGATCTCGAGTTGTCACGTATCTGGTCTCGAGTCGCAACCGGAGGTCTCGACTCGCACCCTGCTGTTTCTAGAACATTTGCCCAGAATTGTACTAACCAATAGGATTACCATTTCATGATCTTGTGTACTATCCAACCAAAATTCACAAACATGTTTTCTTGTCTAATGCATAATCAAAACAGATCAAAGCACAACATTTCAAATATTTTTAATAACCTTTATGTTGTTCTTCACGTATTCAATTTATTCATCATGACCATTCATCCATATCCGACCCGAAAACATGCTATACTAGATCTATTCTTGCCATTTTCGAAGTATTTTAAGCAACTATTTACCATTACTATCTCATAAATCATGTTTGCATCATGTAACACACTAGTCATGTACTAAACCCTATAAGCACCCTTAACTCATCATTTTTATTCTCTCATTACTATGAAGGAGCATTTTATTCACTTAAATCAAGCAAAACACACTACTCATATTATCAAGCAAATACCTTCATCATGGATAACAACAATCTTAATATCGACTATTCAAGAAGGATATATTCAACATGCATAAACTTAACAAGCAAACACATATTATCATATAACTTCATCATACATCATCAACCGAAATAAAACACATAACATGGATCACTAACCGGTAAGATTCCAAGGTATGAAGGGTCGATGAATAAGCTTTCCAATGAGATCCTAAGCTTGAACCGAGAGCTCTTGTTGTCACCGGTTTGGTCCGAGAGAAATGAGAGAAGGTTTGTGCTTCTAGGGTTTTAGTGAGAGAGAATGTAGGTGTGTGTGTAGGAGAGTGTGTGTAGGTTTTCCCAAAAATGGCAAGGTTGGCTATCCACCAAGGTTATATACTCGCTCCAAGTTAGTGCACCCTAAATGGGCTTTCGGGTGGACTAAAGGAGGTGCATGGCCCAACCGGCCCACTGTTTACTGTTCACTCGAGACCAACCGGTCTCGAGTCGGGTGACGTGATTGTCGTGGGTCACGCAAATTTAATCCCAATAACAACTATAGATAGCGGTAATAGGGTATCGAACTCAGGGAGTATGTGGAAAATATGTCAATTATATAGCCTTGCAATTATACTACAATTATCCTAATTTGCAGAAATTAAAGATCAATGAATTTGGATTGTTGTTTTAGAAAACTAAATTAAACTAATTGCAAATCAAATGTTGGTTGTAAAACAAATTAGGAGAGAACAATGACCATCTTAGGTTTCAGTTTCTTTAAACAATTGTGTGCAATTCCAACTAGAAAGAGTTACATAGACATAACTCGTGCATGAATAATCGAAGTGATAAAAGGGAACAAAGTACTCGGATTTATAAACGCGAGGTTGTTTCCCGATGATCAATTAATCAATAACCAACCCTAACCCTTCCCGTGATATCTCGATTGCCAACGGCACCAAGAACGTACGATTGAGACTAGAAATTGCAATATCAATTAACAAACTACAAACAATTAAACATACACCATGATATTCAAGCAACGCAAGTTATCATTCTAGAAATTCAGAAATAAACACACAAAAGTTCAAGAGAAACCTTCACCTAAGATGATCACCGAAAGGTTTAGCCGGACATAGCTTGGTGAATCATCATAACAACAAGTCTAATGTTCATAGGAATCATAAACACAAACCGAATGTTAGGAATTGTCCAAAACCAAGCCAGAACAGCCAAAATCGCCCCTAGTGAGTTCCAAAACCGTCCAATGATGAGAACACATGAAAAGACCTCATTAAACTGACTTAAAGATGGCGGTTACAAATTGTTCCGCAGCTTCCACCGTAACTTACGGCTCTACCGTAAGTTACGGTACACCTAAAAGTGTTACGGTGCTGTTTGTCTGCTTTACGGTGGCCTCCAAACCAAAATCAGGTCCACCGTAAATTACGGTGAGACCGTAATTTACGGTATCAACCTGATTTTGGTGACTTGTTTCAACTTTTGTTTCTCACACGATGTTCAAGATGGATCCATGATGATGATGTCGGCCCATGTGCGTCCAAAAGAAATCCACAGTCACATGATGTATGTATTGGCAGCCCAATCAAAATAGTCCAAGACTTCCTCATGTGTTAGCTAGCATGTGCCAATCTCACGTGTATATGCTCCCGTCCCCAAGGCTGCCTCCAAAAGTCTTCGTGACTTATGTGCCGCCCCTAATTAATAATGATGATGTTGGATTCTAGATGATGATGATTGTTTCATTGAGAATGATGATGATTAATTGTGATGATGTGATGATCTGCCACTTCTGCCGTCGCATGTGATGTTGTTTCAGTTGTTGACTTTTTGTGTCCTATTATATGTGAGATGATGATGTTGTTGTTTGATTATTCACGTGTGCCGCCCCCAAAGACCACATATGGGCTTCTAATTCATATCCCATGTGCGGCCCACTCCCAATAATGATGATCATAAAATGTCGGTCCAATTGATGAGTCCAAGATGTGTTGATTTTTAATGATGGCCCAATCAATATTGATAGAGAATAAAATAACATAACACCACGTGAGAGTTGCTGCCATCAATCTTTGATGATGTGATTGTGTCTCAATTAAATGCCACCAAAAAGTCTTCTTATTCCTCAGCCGTCAAAACAAATATATATCCTTGTAATGTTTTTGGCTTTTCAATTAATCCTCATCCCTTCACGTGATAGCTTAGACCCTGTCTTCGTAGCCTCAATATATATATCGATGATGATGGATTCTTTAATAAAATAATGGTGGCCTACAAGTCCACCCAAATCTCAATGTATGCCAAAAGAAATCCACGTGCCTTTCAATCTCAAAGTATGCGCCTCCCATGTGATGTCTCTTACTAGGGTATTTAAAACCCATTAAATTGCCCATGAACAAGTAACAATATGCTGCCTTGTATCCTCCACCGTAACCTACGGGTTCCAATTTAACCGAATTAAGCGATTTACCTGTAAAACACCCGAACACTCGTAGTTATCACATTCATGATACATAACCGTGTAAAATATGGGATATGCACGTATTTAGCTCATTTAAGGGTTGTCCTACGGACCACCCGTCATCGGGTCCTTGTGTCTCGGGTCACATAAATATTACGCATACATAAGCACATCACATATTCACATAATATTCACTTATAACATTCATTAAGCAACATGTCAACTAGTCACATAACGTTCAAGCATGTTACATCGAGATATAAAGAAAGGTTCTAAATTCCGAGTTGTCACATTATCCCCAAGTTGAAAGAAATTTCGTCCCGAATTTTGGTAAGTACTCACTGAGGAAGCTAGTTAAGTTGTATGGTTTTCCTGGGGTGTCACATAGAGTATGTATGATACTTGCTTGATTACTTGAGATTATGAAGTCGATCATCATAAGGAGCTTGCTAGATTGTGATTAAACACATGATCTAGCAAATTAGAGGATGATTATGTGTTAACACAAGAATATCATCCTCATATATAAGCATGAACTTGAATAAAAAGATGATTTCTTGAAAAATGATAATCAAGTGAGTTGATAAACTTATAGATCTAAGATGTATGAATGGTTTTTCCAAAAGAACCAAGTTCAAAATATAATTTCTAGAAGATCATGGTTCTTACTTAAACACACACTATTTTTAGTGGTAAAACAAGTGTATAAACACTCATGAAACAAGAAGATCTCACAAAGAAACTTTTTTGTAAAATATGTTTACAAGTTATAAACACTTAAATTCTTTAAGAATGAGATTTTTAAATAAATAAACACACTTTAAAGGATAATTAGACCTACTAAAAACATTACCAAGTTACTACAAGTTTTTGTGAAAGATCAAGTTCATGTTGTTATGTAAAGTGAGTAGTTCTTGCACTTGGTAAGTGTAGATTGATTATTGATTGTTGTGATGATTTTTGAAAAGAAAATAATATGCTTAAATAGCATGGACACCTCCATTTTTAGAGGAAACTATGACAAAATTTTCTAAAAATATAAACACTTAGAAAAATATTTTCTAACAAGTATTACAAGTGTATTTTGATCATAAGTCTTCAATATAAACTTTGCCATATTTTTTGTAACAAGAATACAAATATTGGAGGTTGTTTTTTTATAAATAAAAATGGGTAAATATATATATATATATATATATATATTTAGAATATATATACATATTAAGACACTTGTGTGATTATTTGTATACTTGGTGAAATTGTTATATTATTTTAGGGTAAAATAATATAACTTAACAAAGTACCATGAAATTTACTATACAAAACAATGTCGTTACAAATACATCTTTGGTAAATATTATTTTGGATACAAGAAAGGAAAATATGATTTTTGTAAATATTACAAAGTTATATCATACTTTGACAAAAGGGAAAATATTATTTTTTGGGAAGTTAAAATATATTTTCTTAGTATATTTAGAAGATATATGATTTTTGGGAAAAATATATATTTTCTGGACAATACATTATTTTGGGACAAAATAAGTTATTATATATGTTCTAAAGGTGAGACTTGAAAATATATTAATATGGAACTACAAATACAATATTACGAAAATACATGTATAAGATACCCCCATCCTTGGGAAGGAAATACGAAAGTAAATACTTGAGAAGTATTGTCACAGAAATATTGCTTAAACAATTATTCCAAAACTAAAAAAATATTTAAGTTGAAATATTAATTATTTTGACAAATAATTATACAACTTGGAATAACATTAGAAACGTAACTCCAAAACATTAATACTAAGCAAAGGCACGACCCGTTCGTCTAATAGACGTTAGTACACTGTAGGTAGTCGTGTTCGTTGAGGAGATTTGAGTTACGATTCTGAAGACGCATTACTGTGAGTTCATGTCCCCCTTTTCTTTAAACTGTTTTGTTTATTTACTTCGGGGGTGAAATACATGTTACAAAAGGATTACTTACAGATACTATTGGTATGGTTAGCCTAGGAAAGAACCATAGATCATGTGATTGGGTAGGCGGATACTTGGGACCATTAATCCTCGTATAAGGACCGAGGGGTATGAGTGATAGATCTATTTGGGTGTAGCGAGCCCACACCCATGGGGACCAGGGTGGCCCATAGTGGTGACTATGTCTTCCAGCTGGAAGCCCGATACAAATTTTCTAGGTTTGAGTCTTCCTACATCGTCACACATATCAGTGGCCTTGCAAACCATTGGTGATCTTTTCCTTGTTTGCTATCATACCAGGACATTTCATACTTACACTGTTTACAAAGGTTTATACATACTCACACGAACACATGAACTCGCTCAACTTTTGTTGATATTTTTAAACTACATGTATTTCAGGGAACTATGTGGATCTGGCAGGTGTATGCATGTGTTTCAAGCTGCGTTATAAATAAAAGATGTCATCCGAGGTCATAGGGTTTAGGATATGTATCTTACTCCTGGACGAGATACATGGTCCTAAGCTCGGGTTGGTTTAAGTTATGTTGTCGAGTCTTCGCGAACTCATTAAAACATGTTATGGTTTGTAACTTGAATTTGGTGTCGATGTTTCGAACAAGTATGTTATGGTATTTTCAAACTTAACTTTTATGGATGAATATCTTTTGGTTTTATCATTTAGCATTGTTATGATTGAATGCTATGGCATTAAGAAGTCACACCAATAACCACGCTTCCGCAAAAGTCTGGGTGTGACAACTTGGTATCAGAGCTTCGATCATAGCGAACTAGGATTCTTTCTCGAGTCTAGACTACGATCATTAGGGCTCTCACGAAAATGTTTTTACAACATGTTTTCATTGCATACATAAAGCGTCCAGATCCATGAAACAAATATTTTTACAAATAAAAGACACAAAATACATTTCAAAGAATTCATTTATATTTCAGTCTGAGAGACTAGCTAGGTAGTTCAGTCTGAGAGACTGGGGAGTTAGTCTGAGAGACTAGCTGGGTAGTTCAGTCTGAGAGACTGGGGAGTTGGTCTGAGAGACTAACTGGGTAGTTCAGTCTGAGAGACTGGGTAGTCTGAGAGACTAGTTGGGGCAGTCTGAGAGACTGGGCGGTTTAGCCTGAGAGGCTGGGTAGTTCAGTTTGAGAAACTGAGAGGTTTAGTCTGAGAGACTAAGTAGTCAGTCTTAGAGGCTGGGTGGGATAGTCTTGGGAAGACTAGGATGCATACATGCTTACATTATTACTACTTACAGGCTTATTTGATGATTGTTGATGTTTGTGCATATGTGTGATTGTTTTGTTACAGACACCATGTCCTCTTCTGATAGCGGAGTATCAGATACAGTAGACCCTATGGCCATAGTTTCGGATGACGAGATGGCCACAGACCCTGAGGTTTTTACATCTGACACTACGAGTGACGATGATGATGATTTTTAGCCGTTTGCTTTACCAGATTTTGGAGATGATATACCGCTAGCTGATGGTCTTCCTGGCGAGGATCTACCTCTTGTTCAGATCCCTGCTCATTTTCCTCTTGCTGCATTTCCTCTTGAGGATCTGCCTCTTGACGCCATGTCTGACGACGACATCGATCTTTTTATTGAGGGTCCCCCTGAGGGTGCCCAGGATGATGGGGCTCCAGTCGATGATGCCATTGTCGTTCCACTTGTTGAGGTTCCAGTTAGTGATGTCGTTGCTGTTCCACATGATGAGATTCCTGTTGTCGATGCTCCTTCTGACCATTCTGGTCCTGATTCATTCGAGTCTATGTCATCTACTACTTTACACGCACTGGGATTACAGCGTTATCCCGCCGATACTGAGTCTGACACAGCTATGTCTGTTGCACCTGATATTCCACACGGTGATGATCATGATTTTGATTTTGATGATGAGTTGGATCCTGTCTTTCCACACGACTTCGACCCTGAGTATGAGATTGAGTTTGTCCCCGATGTGCAGCCTTTTGAGGCACCTGTCATTCCTGACGATCAGCACTTTGATATACTCGCTAATCTTGAGCTTGCACCAGTTGACCCTGAGCCTTTGATTGCACCCGAGCCTATACCTGCTCACGATCCTATACCTGAGCATGACCCTGCACCTGCTGATGTACCAGTTGCTGCACCACTATTACCTGATCCTTTACCTGCACCTATTGATCATGCTCCTTTTGCTGCCCAGATTGACCCCAGATATGCCTTCACCCACAATGGGTGGATCGAGGACGATGATGACTTACCTCCTTTTGTTAGACCCGTTACTCCCCTACCTGCACCTAATCATGCACCCGTTGATATTACCCCGTTTCACCCACACGTATCTGACATTCATCACACTGATTTACCAGTCACGTTTCTACAGGATATTCCTCCTCCCCGTCCTGGGGAAGGTCCATCGAGTCAGCCGTCTGGTCATGTACCACCTGTGTCAGCAGCCTTTCCTTTTATACCACCGTTTGCACCTGCTACACATACTGCACCTTTTGCTTCTGCACCATCGGGCGAGCCACTGATTTGGTTTCCGCCCAACACGATGCCTTTTTCTGATCCATACCATCCCTTCCACATTGGATACTTGAGCGATGATCTGCTTTTGTCCTTACAGCTCCAGCAGGAGATGTTGTGTAGGAGAGTCATGGAGTTAGAGAGGATCCCGCGTCCTCCGCCTTGTCCTTGTCAGTCACCATTCGCGACTCCGCTCGCTCCTCTCCTGCCACACCCAGATGTTGACTTCCGTTTCCTTACTATGGAGCAGCAGGTTAGCTACCTGTTGCGTATCGTTCATGCCCTCGAGGAGGATTTAGCGCATTTGCGCAGGTTGCTCTTTGTTCCTCCACCTCCTCCTCCACCATCAGCTTAGAGGTTTTTGGTTTTATGCAGATAGCATACGTTTGATGAGAGTGCAGCTATTGAGCCAGATTGCACAGCCTTTTGACTACCACACTTTGACTTTTGACTTTTGATTATTGTAGTTGGTAGGCGTTTTGGACAGGGGTGATGTGACCCTTTAGTCCCTTTTGATGTATGATATATTGTGGAACATGTAAAACTGTACTTGTGGTCTTGATATATGAAAGCTCAATCGCAACATTCTCATTATATACATTGTTGGAATTACTTGTTTGTGTTATGACATGGGATGTTATGTGTTTACTTGTGATTGATAAATGTTATTACATACGCGTACTACATACTTATATGCATAATACCTTACCTATACAATCTTCCTATAGAAGATGCCTCCGCGAAGAGAAACTCGATTGCCCACTACTGAGGCCGAGTTACAAGAACGGATTTCACGAGCGATAGCAGAGCACGAGGCCTCACGTGATGAAACTAGTGGGGGTACCTCGAGGAACAACCCACCTCATGGTAATGTTTAAGTCGCTTGAGACACGTTACATTACATTTGGAAATACCATGTGCGTTTGCTAATGCTTTCTGTGAATGGCATTACTTGTACAGGCTATACCTATAAACAGTTCTTAGACTGTAAACCGCTGAATTTCAACGGCACCGGGGGTGCTGTGGGTTTTGTTCAATGGACGGAGAAGACCGATTCTGTGATAAGAATGAGCAAATGCGCACCAGAACACCAAGTTACCTACATCTCCGGATTGTTCATAGATGGAGCGCTTTCATGGTGGAATCTCCAAGTCCAAACTCTGGGAGAGGCAGCAACATACGCTTTGACTTGGAACGAGCTGAAGGAGCTCATGCGAAAGAAATACTGCTCCAGGGCTAAAATTCAAAAGTTAGAAACTGAATTCTGGAACCTCAAGATGGACGGCCCGAAGATCGCCGAATATGTGCAGAGATTTCACGATCTATCTCACGTGGTACCATACATGGTTAGTCCGGAATTCAAGCGCGTTGAGCGTTTCATTTGGGGTTTGGCACCTCAGATTATGAGTATGGTAACAACATCGAAACCTGCTACGATCACCGAGGCTATCGATCTGAGCGTAGCGTTAACGGAAGAAGCTATCAGATTAAACAAGTTTTCGATCTCTGACCAGAAGAAGGAGACTCACGTTGAGTCATCCGGTGAGAACAAATGGAAGTTCTCCAACTTTAAGAAAGGTACCAGAAGTACAAACAAGAAGGATGAGACAAACGCACCGGCCAAGGCCAAAGGAAAGGGGTATGTGGGCACTTTGCCCAAATGTGATGCGTGTCAGTTGCATCACAATGGACGATGCCGAACTGGAAAATGTGAATCTTGTGGAAAAGTTGGTCACTCGAAAGAAACATGCTGGGTTGGTAATGGCCATGGTGGTCAAAGGGGTTTTGGTAATGGAAACAACAACCGTGGAGGTAATGGATACGGAAACCGCCCTCAAGGAGGAAATGGTGGTAACGGAAATCGTGGTAATTTTGCGAATCAAGCTGGGAGTGGAAACCGCAACCAAAACAACAATCAAAGTGGTAATGGGAATGGTAATGGTCGAGGACCAGGTTGTTTTAATTGTGGAGACGTGGGGCATTTCAAGAGAGAGTGCCCAAAGCTCAATCAAGCACCTGGAAGAGTCTTCAACATCGGTGCGAGGGAAGCACGCCAAGATCCAAATGTGGTCACTGGTACGTTCCCTATCAATCAACGCTTTGCATCTGTACTGTTTGATACTGGTGCCGATTATAGTTTTATATCGCTAGAATTTAAGAATATACTTGGGTTGGTAGATAGTAAGCTAGACATTCCGTATTCGATAGAACTAGCAAATGGAAAGCTAGTTGAAGCAAACGAAGTCATTAGAGGGTGCGTGATAGAACTGGGAGAGCATGAGTTTATGCTTGATCTGCTGCCAGTCGAGTTGGGAAGCTTCGACGTGGTAGTGGGGATGGATTGGTTGTCAAACAACCGAGCAGAGATTGTATGTCACGAGAAGATCATTCGCATTCGGATGGCGAATGGAGAAATAGTTGTGGTACATGGAGAGAAGCACGATACGCCCCTAAGGATCATCAGTTGTTTGAAGGCTCGAAAGTGTCTACAGAAAGGATGTGTTGCCTTCTTGGCACACATTGTAGACAAAGAAGCCGCTGAGCCAAAGCTAGAAGACATTCCAGTCGTGAAGGAATATCCTGAAGTCTTTCCCGAAGACTTGCCAGGATTGCCGCCGCAAAGGCAAGTCGAGTTTCACATTGACTTAGTTCCAGGTGTTGTGCCTGTAGCTAAGGCTCCTTATCGACTTGCGCCTTCAGAAATGCAAGAGCTGTCAACGCAACTCCAGGAGCTATTGGACAAGGGATTTATCAAACCAAGCTTCTCTCCTTGGGGAGCTCCAGTTTTGTTCGTTAAGAAGAAAGATGGTAGTTTCCGCATGTGTATCGACTACCGCGAGCTTAACAAGTTGACCATTAAGAATCGGTATCCTTTGCCAAGGATAGATGACCTGTTCGATCAACTGCAAGGTTCGAGTTTTTACTCAAAGATCGATCTACGATCAGGATATCACCAGTTGAGGATTCAAGAGGAGAGCATTCCAAAGACTTCCTTTAGGACTCGCTATGGACATTACGAGTTCCTGGTCATGCCGTTTGGTTTGACAAACGCGCCAGCAGTATTCATGGATTTGATGAACAGGGTCTGCAAGCCCTATCTCGATAAGTTTGTGATCGTGTTTATTGATGACATTTTGATCTACTCGAAGACAAAGGAAGAACATGAGCAACATCTAAGGGCTATCTTAGAGCTGCTTAAGAAGGAGAAATTGTACGCAAAGTTCTCGAAGTGCGAGTTCTGGTTACGCGAGGTTCAGTTCCTTGGTCACGTGGTTAACGGAGATGGAATCCATGTGGATCCCACAAAGATCGAGGCAATCAAGAATTGGGAGACTCCAAAGACGCCAACCGAGATCCGTCAGTTCCTAGGTTTGGCAAGATATTATCGCAGATTTATTGAGGATTTCTCAAAAATCGCTCAACCTTTGAACTCCCTCACGCAGAAAGACAAGAAGTACGAATGGGGAGACAAGCAAGAAGAAGCATTTCAGTTGTTGAAAAACAAGCTTTGCGATGCACTGATCTTATCCCTACCCGAAGGCACCGATGACTTCGTGGTATATTGCGACGCCTCGCGCCAAGGTTTAGGCTGCGTGCTGATGCAGCAACAGAAGGTTATAGACTATGCTTCATGCCAATTGAAAGTTCATGAGAAGAACTACACTACGCATGATTTGGAATTAGGCGCCGTGGTGTTTGCTTTGAAGATCTGGCGACATTATTTGTATGGCACGCATTGTACTATTTTTACCGATCACAAGAGCCTGCAGCATATATTTGATCAAAAAGAGCTTAACATGAGATAGAGACGTTGGGTAGAGCTGTTAAATGATTATGATTGTGAGATCAAGTATCACCCAGGGAAGGCGAATGTGGTCGCCGATGCCTTGAGTCGGAAGGAAAGAATCAAGCCCATAAGGGTTAGCGCTTTGGAAATGATTATTCAAACGGACCTCTCGTTGCGTATTCGTGCCGTGCAGAAGGAAGCTCTTAAGGAAAGGAATCTTGAGAATGAATATCTCCGTGGGATGGAGAAGCAGTTAGTACCCAATGATGAAGGAACGTTGCGCTTCATGAAACGAATTTGGGTTCCTCTCTTTGGTGGTCTGAGAGACGTTATTTTTGATGAGGCTCACAAGTCACGGTACTCGATCCATCCAGGATCGGATAAAATGTACCAGGATTTAAAGGATTTCTATTGGTGGCCGAAATTAAAAGGTGATGTTGCAACATATGTTGGCAAATGTTTGACTTATGCCAAGGTAAAGGCCGAATACCAGAAGCCTTCAGGTCTTCTGCAACAACCCGAAATACCCATGCGGAAATGGGAGCATATTTCAATGGACTTTATAACAAAATTTCCAAGAACACCCAGAGGTCACGATACGATTTGGGTAATCATGGACCGTCTGACCAAATCTGTGCACTTTTTACTGATCAGAGAAAAAGATAATACTAGCAAGCTTGCTGAGCTATACCTGAGAGAGATTGTTGCACGACATGGAGTGCCTCTCTCGATCATTTCTGATAGAGATGGAAGGTTTGTGTCAAGCATTTGGCAATCCTTCCAAGAAGCCTTTGGTTCTCAGTTGAATCTGAGTACTGCATTCCATCTGCAGACAGATGGCCAGAGCGAGCAAACGATACAAATGTTGTAAGACATGTTACGAGCTTGCGTGATGGATTTGGGTGGTAGTTGGGACACTCACTTACCCTTGGTAGAATTCTCATACAACAACAGCTACCATGCGAGTATCCAAGCTGCACCATTTGAAGATCTCTATGGATGCATGTGTCGATCACCGCTATGCTGGGCCGATGCGGGTGATAGACAACTTGTTGGTCCTGAATTGGTTCAAGAGACGACTGATAAGATTTCACAGATCCGAGAGCGCGTAAAGGCGGCTCGTGATCGACAAAAGAGTTACGCTGACCAAAGAAGGAAACCGTTGGAGTTTGCAGTAGGAGATATGGTTTTGTTAAAGGTTTCACCCTGGAAGGGTGTAGCACGCTTTGGGAAGCGTGGGAAGTTGAACCCGCGATACATTGGACCATTCAAAATCCTGGAGAGGATTGGTCTTGTAGCTTACAAGTTGGATCTACCCGCAGAACTGAATGGCGTTCATGATACATTTCATGTATCTAACCTGAAAAAGAGTCCAACTCAAGAAACAGTCGTCATACCTGCCGATGAAGTCCACATTGACGATACACTCCACTTTACTGAAGAACCTGTTGAGGTTACTGATTTGAAGGTTAACAAGACGCGACAGAGTAGTGTTAAACTCGTCAAGGTTCGTTGGAACGCGCGACATGGCCCAGAGTTCACTTGGGAGCGTGAGGATCGTATGAAAGCGAAGTACCCACATTTGTTCCCCAAGACCCCTGCAGCTAGTAGCAGAACTTAAATTTCGGGACGAAATTTTCTTAATGGGGGAGAATGTGACAACCCTCATAAATCCAGGTATCCGTACAATTAATTAATATTAATTAATGCTTAATGATTGTGCTGGATTATACATAACTGTTTTCTGATTACTGCATCATACTTACATGTGCATCACATATTACATAATGTCACCTTATTATCACCTACAAACTTTATTGACATACATGATGCACAAAGCACAGTTAGCACAATTAACGGATAGAACGGGAATATGCTGATGGGGTTCAGTACATAGACAGACAGTATTTTGAGACCCAGTATGGGACAGGGACAAGGTACTACACTAGTATGGTGTGTAGGGAAGTAAGGACCATAAAACTGCGTCACTAGGTGATAGATAAAGTGCCGGAACGTGCCTAAAACCCACTTATAGTGCAAAATTCTGCATTTTCAGCAAAATTCAGCTTTTTAACATGCTAGTTACATGCAAAAATTTGACTAAATGGTCCTGAATACTTTCCTAAGTGTCAGGAATTAAAAGTGTCACAAAAAGTAACATAAAGATCATTAAACGGAATAGCTTGACACTTTAACGAACCAGTATCTAACCGAACAACCGGACACTACCCGAAACACCAAAATTATACTAGAAACATTGTTTAATTATTTCTGAGCTAGTCATGATCCCCGAACACCTTAACACCCACTAAAATATCTAGTAACTAACTTAACTAACTATACACTTGATTTTGAACTAGTAAGTAACCAACTAGTTACAAGCTACACTTAGACCCCCCCCCCCCCAATGCTATAATCGGCCATACCACCACCATACCTCAAAGATTTGATTTCTTTTTTTTATTGGATCTTGCTTGCTCCTCTTGCCAAAATATTTAGAGTGAAGGTTATAAGTATGGCATGAGATCTCTAAAGATCATCATATTTCACACACTAACACACACACACCTTTCTCCTACTCTCTCCCTCTCCTCTCGGCCGAGCATAGTGTCGCCACCACCACCACCTTACATCCGTCATCCACTCATTCCATATACTCTCAAGGGTGTAAGAAGGTGTCTTGTGAAGCTTGGTGCTCTTGAATCTTGAAGAACCTCCATCAATTGCTCTTATCCATCACTTTTATCATCTTCTTCATCAAGTGTTCTTCCCTAGCTTAGAGCTAGTAGTAAGACTCTCACACCCCTTTGATACTTCTTATTTTAGTTGGTTAAAAGATGTATTATGTTGTAAATCACAAGAACACTAAAGAGCATAATCTTGAATCATGAACATAAAGCTTACATATGATGAAATCTTGATGAGATAATGTCGTTTAGAGTATGTATGATACTTGCTTGATTACTTGAGATTATGATGTTGACCATCATAAGGAGCTTGCTAGATTGTGATTAAACACATGATCTAGCAAGTTAGAGGATGATTATGTGTTAACACAAGAAGATCATCCTCATATATAAGCATGAACTTGAATAAAAAGATGATTTCTTGAAAAATGATAATCAAGTGAGTTGATAAACTTATAGATCTAAGATGTATGAATGGTTTTTCCAAAAGAACCAAGTTCAAAATATAATTTCTAGAAGATCATGGTTCTTACTTAAACACACACTATTTTTAGTGGTAAAACAAGTGTATAAACACTCATGAAACAAGAAGATCTCACAAAGAAACATTTTTGTAAAATATGTTTACAAGTTGTAAACACTTAAATTCTTTAAGAATGAGATTTTTAAAGAAATAAACACACTTTAAAGGATAACTAGACCTACTAAAAACATTACCAAGTTACTACAAGTTTTTGTGAAAGATCAAGTTCATGTTGTTATGTAAAGTGAGTAGTTCTTGCACTTGGTAAGTGTAGATTGATTATTGATTGTTGTGATGATTTTTGAAAAGAAAATAATATGCTTAAATAGCATGGACACTTCCATTTTTAGAGGAAACTATGGCAAAATTTTCTAAAAATATAAACACTTAGAAAAATATTTTCTAACAAGTATTACAAGTGTATTTTGATCATAAGTCTTCAATATAAACTTTGCCATAATTTTTGTAATACAAATATTGGAGGTTGGTTTTTATAAAGAAAAATGGGTAAATATATATATATTTAGAATATATATACATATTAAGACACTTGTGTGATTATTTGTATACTTGGTGAAATGGTTATATTATTTTAGGGTAAAATAATATAACTTAACAAAGTACCGTGATATTTACTATCCAAAACAATGCCGTTACAAATACATCTTTGGTAAATATTATTTTGGATACAAGAAAGGAAAATATGATTTTTGTAAATATTACAAAGTTATATCATACTTTGACAAAAGGGAATATATTATTTTTGGGGAAGTTAAAATATATTTTCTTAGTATATTTAGAAGATATATGATTTTTGAGAAAAATATATATTTTCTGGACAATACATTATTTTGGGAGAAAATAAGTTATTATATATTTTCTAAAGGTGAGACTTGAAAATATATTAATATGGAACTACAAATACAATATTACGAAAATACATGTATAAGATACCCCCATCCTTGGGAAGGAAATACGAAAGTAAATACTTGAGAAGTATTGTTACAGAAATATTGCTTAAACAATTATTCCCAAACTAAAAAAATATTTAAGTTGGAATATTAAGTATTTTGACAAATAATTATACAACTTGGAATAACATTAGAAACGTAACTCCAAAACATTAATACTAAGCAAAGGCACGACCCGTTCGTCTAATAGACGTTAGTACACTGTAGGTAGTCGTGTTCGTTGAGGAGATTTGAGTTACGATTCTGAAGACGCATTACTGTGAGTTCATGTCCCCCTTTTCTTTAAACTGTTTTGTTTATTTACTTCGGGGGTGAAATACATGTTACAAAAGGATTACTTACAGATACTATTGGTATGGTTAGCCTAGGAAAGAACCATAGATCATGTGATTGGGTAGGCGGATACTTGGGACCATTAATCATCGTATAAGGACCGAGGGGCATGAGTGATAGATCTATTTGGGTGTAGCGAGTCCACACCCTATGGGACCAGGGTGGCCCATAGTGGTGACTATGTCTTCCAGCTGGAAGCCCGGTACAAATTTGCTAGGTTTGAGTCTTCCTACACCGTCACACATATCAGTGGCCTTGCAAACCATTGGTGATCTTTTCCTTGTTTGCTATCATTCCGGGACATTTCATACTTACACTGTTTACAAAGGTTTATACATACTCACACGAACACATGAACTCGCTCAACTTTTGTTGATATTTTTAAACTACATGTATTTCAGGGAACTAAGTGGATTTGGCAGGTGTATGCATGTGTTTCAAGCTGCGTTATAAATAAAAGATGTCATCCGAGGTCGTAGGGTTTAGGAGATGTATCTTACTCCTGGACGAGATACATGGTCCTAAGCTCGGGTTGGTTTAAGTTATGTTGTCGAGTCTTCGCGAACTCATTAAAACATGTTATGGTTTGTAACTTGAATTTGGGGTCGATGTTTCGAACAAGATTGTTATGGTATTTTCAAACTTAACTTTTATGGATGAATATCTTTTGGTTTTATCATGTAGCATTGTTATGATTGAATGTTATGGTATTAAGAAGTCACACCAATAACCACGCTTCCGCAAAAGTCAGGGTGTGACATTATGTGCTTATGAGAATATGTGTTTATGTGATTAGACGTGTTACTGAGCTTTAGTAGTGTTAAGTATGTGTGTGAGGAGAGATTAGACATATAGTGTCTGAATCCTGTGGCGATGTCTATTGCAGACAATGTCGTCATTTGGATCGCACACCTCCCGCACGGCCCGACGTAACTTTGAGGACAAACGCATTGCTGCCCTCGTTACTAAGCAAATGACGAAGGTTATCCCACAAATCGTCAGTGAGCAGAATGAAAATGCTAGCAAGTCCTCTGACGAGTCCAGGACTGATTCTCCTAAAGCTACCTTTAGCTTCAAGCAGTTTAAAGCCTGCGGACCCAAGGAATTCACCAGAGAAGAAGGACCTACTGCCATGTTTCAATGGTTCGATTCTATCAAAGTCACCCTGTGCCAAAGCAACTGTCCTGATAATCTCCGCACTGTTAACGCCACTGGCGTTTTCCAGTCCAGGGCTCTGGACTGGTGGACGGCGAAATAAACAAGCGTGGAAATGATGCAGCCTATGGGCTTACGTGGGACGAGTTGAAGGACATCATGATGAAAGAGTTCTGCCCTCCCCACGAGCTTCAGAAGCTGAAGGACGAGTTCTGGCACATCAAGCAAGAGGGTGGCGACAACGCTAGTTTAACTGCCCGTTTCAAGCAGCTGAGTATAATCCGTCCGAGTCAAGTTACTACTCCTGAAATCACCATCAAGAAATACATCCGTGCTCTACCGGATTGTGTGGTTGATTTCGTACAAGCCGCGAAGACGACAACTATTGAAGAGACCTTCCTGCTCACTGCTGAGATTAATGACAAGCGAGTTCGGGCTGGTTAGTTTGATAAAGCTTCCAAGAATCTTCATCAGGTTACCGCTGCTTCCACCACCGAAATCGCCGCCGCTCCGCAAGTTTCAAAGTCCTCCCGCTGCAAGAGAAAGAACAACAACAGTAGCAAGAATTGTGCTGTCATAGCTGCCGCTCCGCTTCAAGTTGTCCCTGCTCAACCGCAGCCTCAAAACCGCCAAGTAACGGCACCGGTGACCAATGCACCGCCGGCCAAGCGTGCATATACTGGTCCTCACCCGGCTTGCTCTACCTGTACCTATCATCATCCCGTGGGGATTGCTTGCAGATACTGTGTTCACTGCAACATGTACGACCACTTTACTGCTAATTGCCATACTGGTCCACGTCAAGCTCCAGCTCCAGCTCAAGGTCAAGCTCCTGCACCACAAGCTCTCCTTCCTGCTCCACAGGGCCAACAAGCAGCTCCTGCACCCGCTGCTCACGCTAGAGCTTGCTTTGCATGTGGTGATCCCAACCACTTTCAAACATGTGCCCCAACAGAGCGGTGAAGCAAGAGCCACAGCAACAGCCACAACAACATCAACAGCAGCAGCCAGCAGCCCGCGGACGTGCTTTCAACATCAACGCCCGCCAGGCTCAAGCAGACAACAATGTGGTTAATGGTACGCTCCTTGTGAATGGTATATATGCTTCATGTTTATTTGATACTGGAGCGGATAACTATTTTGTATCGTTTGAATTCGAAAAGCTCCTTAATCGTAAGCGCACCCATCTCCCCTAGACGTTCGATGTTGAAATTGCCACTGGAAGAACCGTCGATGTTAATTCCGTTCTACATGATTGTACGCTTGAACTCAACAATCACGTCTTCCCTATCGACCTTTCTTCGATGCAGCTCGGTAGTTTTGACGTCAGAGTAGGCATGGATTTTCTTCATGAAAATCATGCTAAAGTGGTTTGCTTCGATAAAATGATTCATTTCTCGCTCGCTGATGGTGATCAATTGTGTGTTTACGGTGAAGTCGCATCGAAGAAACTCCAACTCGTGTTTTGTGCCCAGGTTAGCAAGTATCTCCGCAAGGAATACCAAGCTTACTTGGCACACATTGTAGTAGCGGAGAAAAAGGAAGTTAAGGCAATAGATAAGGTGCCTATGGTTTGTGATTTTCCTCATGTCTTTCCTGATGATTTACCTGGTTTACCCCCGAGTCGTGATATTGATTTTCGTATTGACCTCATTCCTGGAGCTAATCCTGTTGGTAAATCTCCTTATCGCCTCGCTCCATCTAAAATGTGCGAACTCTCGAGTCAACTCCAGGAATTACTTGACAAAGGCTTCATTCACCCCAGCACCTCTCCTTGGGGCGCACCAGTTCGTTTCGTCAAAATGAAGGACGGGTCGTTCCGGATGTGCATCGACTATAGGGAATTGAATAAGCTGACTATCAAGAATCGCTATCCCCTGCCCCGAATCAATGATTTGTTTGATCAATTGCAAGGTGCTACGTGTTTCTCGAAGATCGATTTACGCTCAGGTTATCACCAGTTACGCATTCTGGAGGAAGATATACCGAAAACCGCTTTCCGAACCCGATACGACCATTATGAATTCGTCGTAATGCCCTTTGGTTTAACCAACGCACCCGCAGTTTTCATGGATTTGATGAACCGTGTGTTCAAACCTTTTCTTGACTGTTTCGTCATCGTATTCATCGACGACATCCTTATCTATTCGAAGTCGAAAGCCGAACACACGCAACATCTACGTTTGGTTCTCGAGCTACTTCACGGGAATCGACTCTATGCCAAGTTCTCCAAGTGTGAATTCTGGCTAGAGGAGGTTCAATTCCTCGGACACATCGTCAATAGTCAAGGTATACACGTCGACCCCGCGAAGATCGAAGCTTCTAAGAGTTGGGTTACTCCAAAATCACCATCCGATGTTCGTTCGTTCCTCGGATTGGCGGGCTATTACCGTCGATTCATCACTGACTTTTCAAAAATCGTTGTTCCGCTTACTTCCTTGATGCATAAAGACAAGCCTTTTGTTTGGGGAACTGAACAAGAGGCTGCCTTTCAAACTCTGAAGCATATGCTCTGCAATGCTCCTATGCTCGCTTTACCCGACAGAAACGATGACTTTGTATTCTATTGTGATGCCTCAAACCTTGGTCTTGGTTGTGTTCTCATGCAACGGGACAAGGTTGTCTCTTACGCGTCTCGTCAGCTCAAGATCCATGAGAAGAATTATACAACCCACGATCTCGAGCTAGGTGCAGTCGTTTTTGCTTTAAAGATTTGGCGACACTACCTTTATGGTACCAAGTGTACGGTCTTCACAGACCATAAGAGCGTGCAACACATCTTGAGTCAAAAGGAACTGAACATGCGCCAACGCCGATGGGTAGAGCTTCTTAATGATTACGACTGTGAGATTCGTTATCACCTTGGCAAAGCAAATGTCGTTTCCGGTGCTCTAAGCCGACGGAGCTATTTACATAGCGTTCGTAATATCCAAGCCCAGCATAATCTCGAAGCTCTTATCCGCGACGCCCAACATGCTTATTTTACCGAACGTACCTTGAAGAAGGAAAGGATTCTCAACAATGGCGAGCAGTTAGTGAATAAGTCGAATGGTATATTCCACTATCTAGACCGAATTTGGATCCCCAAGCGCACCAACTTACGACAAATTCTGCTGGACGAAGCCCACAAATCCCGATATTCTATTCATCCCGGTGCCGAAAAAATGTACCAGGACCTTCGCTACAAGTACTGGTGGCTGGGCATGAAGAAAGAAATCGCTATCTATGTTTCGAAGTGCCTGACTTGCTCGAAAGTAAAAGCCAAACAGCAAAGACCCTCTGGCTTACTCGTCCAACCCGAGATCCCTATGTGGAAATGGGAGAATATATCTATGGACTTTATAACGAAACTCTTGCGTACGCCATCCGGTCACGACAGCATCTGGGTTGTCATTGACCGTTTGACTAAATCTGCTCTCTTTCTTCCGATACGAGAAGACTTTAAGGTAGAAAAATTAGCCCGAATCTACACCAATGAGATCATTTGTCGACATGGGACGCCTCGTGATATCATCTCTGACCGCGATGGTCGGTTTACCTCGCGTCTTTGGGAAATGTTTTAATCTGCTCTCGGTACTACTCTCAATCTAAGTACTGCTTTCCATCCCCAAACCGACAGTCAGACTGAAAGAACAATTCGTACCCTTGAAGACATGCTTCGCTCGTGTGTCATAGATTTCGGTGGTAATTGGGACGTGCACTTACCTTTAGTCGAATTCTCGTACAATAACAGTTATCATTCTAGCATCCAAATGGCACCATTTGAGGCATTATACGGAAGAAAATGTCGATCGCCTATTGTATGGCACGAGATTGGAGATGCGCAAAGTACCAGTCCTGAGCTGTTGCAAGAAACGACTGACAAAATCCTCCAAATTCGAGATAATCTGCTAAAAGCTCAGAGTCGTCAGAAAAGTTACGCCGATAGACGCTGCAAGCCCCTTGAATTTAACGTTGGCGATCACGTACTCCTAGAGGTTTCACCTTGGAAGGGTGTGATCATATTCGTCAAGAAAGGAAAGCTCGCGCCTCGATATGTTGGACCCTTTAAGATTCTAGAGAGGATCGGCAAAGTGGCCTATAGACTCGAACTACCGGAGGAACTTAGCAACGTCCACCCGACTTTCCATGTGTCGAACCTCAGAAAGTGCCTAGCCGAGCAGGATTTACAAGTGCCACTTGAGGATCTATAAGTGGACAAAACATTACACTTCGTGGAGAAGCCTGTCGAGATCATGGACCGAGAAACCAAGAAGCTCAGGCGCTCACGCATTCCCATTGTGAAGGTCCGCTGGGAAGGCAAACGCGGCGCAGAGTTCACCTAGGAGCTCGAAAGTGACATGAAGGCGAAGTACCCTCAGCTTTTTGTTACGCCTGCGCCTTAATTTCGGGATGAAATTCCCTGAAGAAGGGGAGGCTGTAACACCCCATGTTTTGAAAGTCAAAGTACAAGTCAAAGTCAAAGTAAAAGGAAGAAAAGATTGCCAATTGCGATTTGTCACTCCTTGCTTAACTATTGATTGTACACCTTGACTCGTAATCGAATTATATTATTTGTTTGCTTTAGTTGTATTATGTGGAGTATCTATAAATAATCGATGTTTATCGCTGATCTATTTATCGCTAATCGCATCGCCATCGCATTCGCAACTTGACATACAGGTTTTGTGTCACACCCCGATATTTCCACGTATTACCGGTGGGCCCGGTGGGGGAGTATCGTGACGTGGTTGGTAACGTTATAGTCAAACAACACAATATTTAAATGCACAGCGGAAACAAAAGATAGATATATTTCAACTTTAATAAATTGTAATATCAAGTATCACAACAGTCAAAATTTATCCACAGGTGGATCAAAATAAAATGGGAAACATTTGTTCAACAAACTGAAATGCATCCAAGCTTGCGAGACTCTTATTGATGCTAAGGAGAAATCCAGCCTATTACGAGTAGTACCTGCACTTAATCTTTTTGGGAAAATACGTCAGTTTACAATGGTAAATACAATTAACCGACTCATTTAAAAAATGATTAAAAATTGATTTGGATGCACGTGCCACAAACATTTTATAACTTGGGATAATTATTTGAATATAATAAACCTGTAAAGGAATTACATGTTCCTTATGCGTTCAGTAGCCCGGTTCGTGCCGGGTTAAAGATCAATAGACACACCACATAATTTATTTATGGACTGACGAGTGTACGCCTACACTCCGCGCTTAGGTCGTGGCCATTTCGTAAAATGATGCCAAGGATATTCGGGACATGGTCATTAACCCCCCAAAGGCGTTAAGCAAACAAAACATGTTTTTAAACGGATCATCTCGATAATACTTAACCACCAAACGATTAAGGTCGAGTGCCCGACCAAGCGGTATTTTATATACCGTACCCCAAGCCCGTATAAGGGAAAATAAGTTAAAAGTATTTACCTGAGCAAGTATAATTCAAAAAAACAGCAAATGCAAGTAGCTTTTACCGGTCTTCCTATTCTGGAACGAAGGTTTATAATAACCTATTAGAATCCTAACGGGTCTTTAATTAGCCTAAGCCTAGACCGGTTAGTTTTAAAGAAAGATACGGTTCGAACGCGTGATTAAGCGAAGACCGGATTAGAATGTGATTTAGACCCGACAAGTTTGAAGACTTGTATAATATGGGTAATCTAAACACATTCTGGATTTTGAGATAAAAACGATAAGGTTTGACCCGTTTCGGCTAAAAACGATAGGGTATTGGATATATGTGAAATTTATCAATTATAACCAAACTATGCACCGTAGGGGCATTTTGGTAATTTCACATAAGCTTAAAAGGTCAAAATCGGAAATCTGAGTTTAACAACTTTTTCTTACTGTTAAAATATTATAATTTACCTAAGATATCAGTAGGTATCAACCCTTATATGTTTAAAATAGTTTTAGTACGCACAATGCGTTAAAAACGCTTAAAAAGGCGATTAGGAGCCGTTTCCGGGTTCTATATAGAAAGCTGATATTTTTATTAGTCCAGAAGGTTTAAAATAATTTATTTATCATATAAAATCAGTAGCAAAAGGTTTGGGGTCAAAAGGATATGTAAAACTCATTTTATAGCCCAAAAGGGCAAAACCGACAATTACCGAAACAAGCTTATAATTCTAAGTTATGCTCAGCCTAAAATTAATTAAAAATCTTCAAAAATCCCAAAATATTATATTACATCAGTGGGTAAAAAGTTTGATATCAAAAATTGGGTTTAAATAGGTTATATGCTAATTATGTCGTTTAATCGCTTAAAAAGCTTTCTAATTACGCTAATGAGCATAACTCTCAATCTACACCTCAAACTGATGTCAAATTTTGGGTACAAGTTTATAAATCAGTAACTAAGGGTTCCACTCTTTTACATTTTTAAAAATCACGTTTTATGGTGAAAAGGGCATAATAGTCAACATATAAGCAATTAACGGAATCATGCATATTAAATAGATAACTAATGAACCAAGGTGTATAATCACAGAGGGTTATACTAGCATGTAACCTGGTCCTAAGGAAGCTCTAAGGCATTTCCAAATCATACTAAATCGGGTCAGAACTGAAGTCAAAGCAAAAGTCAAAGTTTTGCGACTTTCGGTTCCGAACCGGGTCTAAACAGAAAATTGTCGGATCAAACAAGCTTAGATCAGTCCTTATACTTATTACCAAGTTATATGAGTGATAAAATAGGTTACGTGCCTTCTACATTGCTAATTATGCGTTAATTCGAAAATTAGCATTCTGTTGACTTTTTCTAATCAACTTTGACCCAACAAATGGTCTAGTTAGAGTGGGAATCAGAGGGTGCCCTTTTAAGGGTTTATTACCCACATAAATACCAACTTATAACTACCTTCAATTCGACTAATCACTGGACCATTAATGATTAATCGCTAAGTCAAACGTAATTACGACGGTTTGACTTTTTAGCTAATAACTAAGTAAAAACTCAATTAAGGATGGTCAAGGGTACTTACCAAAGTCCTATGCACGATTAGTGATGACTTGGGTCTGCTCTTATGCTCCAGGAATGATCAGAATTGCAGATGGAAGGTGTGATCACAATGTTGCAACATAAGAGCCTTTTATAGTGTTCTTGAGGGCTTGTGATCATGACAACCAAGTCTAGCATTGTTCCCAGATCATTTACAAGTGCCCCTAAGGTCTAAAAGCATGTAGGGGTCGTCCATGGATGAGGAAAATCGTTTTTAAGTCGGTTACAAGCTCAAAACAGTCAACAGCCAAAATTACTGTCGCTGGCAAAGGCTTACGGACCGTAAGGGGGTCCTTTACGGTCCGTAAGACCTTTGCAGAAGGCAAAAATTTTTGTTCTTTCGAGCTTTGAAAGGGAAACTTAGGTAAAACGATTTTGGGGCTTGAATTATCAGTATGGGGCCTTTATATCATGCTTGAATAGTCATGTACCCTACCATAATGAGATGTTTTCTTGAACTTTAAAGAAAAAACCATAAACGAAGGTTTATCGTGCATTTCTTCGTAGGATTCCACTCTTGCAATAATGAATCAATTATTACTAGAAATCACCAGATTTGAATGTATACCAGATGTTTATTATTCATATTAGGGTATTGGGATTCATAATGAGGTCGTTCAGAGGTATTAATTAACATGTCGACACTTTTAAATCTTGCCATACATCTTTAACTAGATCCGGGTTTATAACGCTTTTGTCTTACATGACACGTGTCGTTATTTTATTGAACACGAATTTTTGAGGTGTTACATTTTGTATATTGTTTTACGTGTGTGTGCTATTTATGTGTTACTTGTGCATGTTTATATTATGTTTGTGGTGATTTATCAAAACGCAATCGCAACTCTATCGCAACGCAAACTAATCGTAAACGCCAGACGCAAGTTAATTATGATGATTGTATGTTAGATATAGTATTCTTGTGGCTATTAATTAAATCTATCACATCGCTTAATCAACGCTCGCTCAAACGCATTGCAACGCTCAACACGCAAAACAAAAGGCTGAAATCTAACTCGCTGGATCACTTCGATCGAATGACCATTCGATCGAATGGTCATCCGTACGGATGCCCATCCGATCGGATGGCCATCCAATCGATGTGCCATCCGATCCGACACTTGTGCTCCCTTTTCCTCTTTTGGCAACTTATAAATACCCCTGTCACATCACAAACAGTGATGTGACAGCTCTGTCGTTCGACCAACACACTCAAGCCCTCTTTTCTCTCGATTTTTCGTGATTCTTGTAAGTTTTCAACTCGAATCTTTTACATCTATCATCTACGCACACTTATTCATCATTTTCACCTTTGAGTCTTAACTTTTAACCGTGAAATCAGCGGATTTGGGGTGTTCTAGGGTGATGTCATCATGGAGTTCTTATGAACTTCAAGTCTTGACCTCATTCCACCAAGAACAACTCAGATCTAAGTGATTTCCACATGATTAAAAAATGTTTTCGCATAGATCTAAACATTTCCATGATTGGAAGGATTGAAAGATGTTTTCATAACTTTCTTTCCAACTCTTTTACACTCAATGCACTCAAAACTGATAGAATTAGAGCTCGTTCAGGCCTTCTACTCGTCTTCTAGTAAAGTGTCGGTTTGAGATCTGATTCCTATCAAAGAGACAACCGATTTCGGGTTGAACATGAACCACCGTCACGAACAGTGAACTGATCGGACTTGGGTGATTCCCACTTCGGTCGAATGACTTGGACTTGACGAGGTTCCGTTGTTTAACACGTAGTCATACCGTCTCGATCAAACCGAAAAACTTTCAAAACTTAACAAATTTCAAAACGATCAGATTGTTGGACGGATTGCCGTCCGATCGGATTGCCGTCCGATCGGATTGCCGTCCGATCGGATTGCCGTCCGATCGGATTGCCGTCCGATCGGATTGCCGTCCGATCGGATTGCCGTCCGATCGGATTGCCGTCCGATCGGATTGCCATCCGATCGAACGACAATCCGTTCGGATTGCTCATGGACAACAACACTTAAAACATTTTTCATAATTTTCAAAGATCATTAGTTTCTAACGGATTATCATCCGATCGGAAGACCATCCGATCGAATGACCATCCTGCTGTGAACTTGTTATCTGAGAAATACCTCGCCGGACGGATCGCCCTCCGATCGAACGACCATTCGATCGAACGACCTGAAAGGTAGAGATATTTCTCTGATTTTAAAATGCTACAACAAAAACTTCAAAGCCATCATACACAAACACATCCATCTCAAACGAATGACCATCCATTCGGATTGTCAACCGATCGGATGACCATTCGTCACTTGGTTCACTTGCGTCGTTTAACGCGTCGTTCTTCGCTTATGCTATCGTTAACTGTTCAGGCTAATCTCTCAGCGCTCCCTTCAATCCAAGAGAGTGTTTATTTACTAAACACTATCTGTGAGTATATTCGATCCATTTTTGCTTTACGCACTTTTGGGTGTTACACACGTTACCTATATTAAATCACAATCGATCACACAACGCAAACACTTTTATACGCTAACCGTTACTGCATGTTATACGTGTTACTCGATGAATGCTTGGATGTTATGTTTACACAGTGATTGTTGCCTGACACCTTAGCAACGATAGTACTACAGTTTGGACTCAGCACCTATCATGGACAGGGTTTGTTAAGGACTTTTCTTCACATGTCCCAGTGGGGATATGTGTCGCGCATTCTACAACTCGCAGTCACGTCTGTGCATGTTTCATTGTCGATAACCTACATGTTTCACTTTGCTACATGTTACATGCTGGTTATGCGTAAACGTTTTCGCTATCTATTATACTACTAAACTTGTATGCTCACCTTTACACTATGTGTATTGACCCCCTATTTTAACCTATGTGACAGGTGTTTAGGATGCTGTGCTTGCCTTGCTTGTTATTTGCTGGAATCAAGCTAGGATGGAGTCTAGAAACAAACAATTTAAATTCCGAGTTCTCGAAACAATTTATTGCCTTTGAGATACTATGTCTGTAATAATTATATTGTTGGATATGTTTTGGTATGGGACTTAACGTTAAATATGCGGTAATATTAGTTGTTATGGATTTCTCCTAGACAATCTGTTTCGCTCAGTGCCATGCCCCGATGTTTCCGCCATCGGTTGGGGTGTGACACCTTCGATATGAATTCAAATCAGAAACGATTCATCAAGTTAGCATATCAATTGAATTTCCGATTTACCACTACCGAAGTGGTGGAACCCTAGAACCTCTTCGTCGTCGTTGTCTGTCCCGACCGTCTGCGTCGCGATGTGTGCTTCAACTACCGAGCACCATTGTCATCCACGTTAATCTTGTATGGATATGCCTTATCTATAAAATCGATTGGATTGAATGGGGGACGGTTGATGTCTTATCCGAAACCGAAGCATTCAATCATGTGAAGACTGAAATCCCTCAATTACCCCTCTAGTGTCTTAAAACTTTGAATGAAATACAAATTTAACTCCTCTAAATTGGCTTACACATCCTTGTACATGATGCTTCATAACTTGTAAGCATGACAAAATTACAATCTTGTCCATCACATTTGCTTTATATAGTATCATAGATTTTCTTTCATAGTAATCTAAAGATCATTTATTTTTTATATTAAATTTTGTTATTTGTTGTAGGTAATAAATAAATCATTTCAATTATAAATAAACATGTAATGTTTTTATTACAAACACTTAACATCCAAGAATAAAATCAATAAATTCTACTAGCATTGAGTTACACACTTAAAAACTTAAACTTAAACATAAAAATATATGGATTGTAACTTATTGGTTCGGTTCGGTTCAGTTTTTTCGGTCATTAAAAATGGTCATCCAAAAACCGAACCGAAATTTTAGGTTATTAAAAATTCGAAAACCGAACCGTCGGTTTTCGTTTCGATTCGGTTATTTCGGTTTTCTGCTCACCCCTACATTACATAGGGCATTCCATTCAGTCAAATTTATTTCATCCACACCCCTTGTCTTTTTTCATTCCCTCTCTCACCTTACAAACACCTCCCACCACCTCCACCTCCATCTCCACCACTAGCTACCCACCACCGCTACCACCCCATGTCGTCTCCGCCCGTCGTCACCACAAACCACCGTTGACCACCCCCACCCCACCCTATCACCACCCTCCGCCACTGAACACCGGCACCACCACCACCCCTTCGCCACCGAACACCGATGCCATGACCACCGCCGCTGCCACCACAACCCACCGTTGTCGCTATCTTGTGCCACTGAAATTAGCCACCCCACTACCACCGACCACCACCACCACCCACCACTGTGGCTACCCTACACCACCGAACACAAGGGCCATTGCCACCTTCCGCCACCAAACACCAGTGTCACCACCGCCAACAACTGTCGCCGCCACCACCGCTACCCGCCACTATAACCCACCGTCGTCGTCATTTTCTGCAACCGAACATCGGACCACCACCACTCAATATCATCAACCACCACCGCCACCACCCCACCACCGCCATCAAACACCGGCGTCACCGCCATCGACTACCACCACTACCCACAACCGCCACCAATCGCCGATTTTATTCTTTCTTCTTCTCCTGCCTACCAAACAATACAAGGTGATGATTCCTTCCATTCCCACATGATAACCAAACAAGAACATGGAATGGAAAAATTAATTTTATTCATTTGTCTATTCCATTATCTCATCCATTTCATTCACTCATTCATTTCATTACTTCATAACAAACGGACCATATATATATTTAAATATATTTAAAAAAAGTCTTCATGAAATAGTGGTTTTGATTTTTTTAAATTTTTTTTTTTTTGGGTTTTCATCATTAGCGATTTTGATTTAAAAAGTAAATTAAGTCTTCATAAATAGTGGTTTTGATTTTTTAAATAAGTTTTTTTGTCTTCATCGTTAGTGATTTTGATTTTTTAAATAAAACAAAGCCTTCATAAATAGTTATTTTGATTTTTTAAATAATTGTTTTTTGTGTCTACCTAATTAGTGATTTTGATCTTTTAAATAATTGTTTCTCTATTTTTAATAATTTTTTATTATATAATTTAATTATTTTTCTAACATCTTGGTTTTATGTTTATTTTTTCAACATTGCGCTATAAATTTATTGCATAAGTCCAAACTTGTGCGTGTATTCACAACTTATGCGACTCGACCAACGTAAATAGTAAAAAAGGTTCAAATTTATGGGCCCGTGCCCACAAATATTTTTGTAAAGAAATCGGTGATATGCCTCAAACCGTCAAAAATTTTAAGTCGCACTGGCACATGATCCAAAATCTTTTTAATAAGTTTACTAGGATGTTCTACAACAACAGTCAGAATCACCCGGATACGATGTTTTATAAAATTTAGAGTAAACAGTTGTGACGTGCGTATTTTTTATCTGCGCCTTGATATAAATTTTCTCAAAACCGACTTGTTAGTAATGTACAAGTGACTAAAGCACAAACATACATTTTAAAAGCTTCCATATTCGTCATTTTAGTAATATAATATAATGTTTTTATAAAACTTTGAATATATTGTTGCGACGTGTTTTTTTTTTATATATCTGATTTGATAAAAGTTTTATTTGAACATGTCAAATAAAGTTGGTTTTTTCTTTATAGTGAGTAACCTAACTGGTAACGTCTGAACGTCGGTACATGTACTGTATTCGTTTATATGGTTTTCACGATGTGGTGGTATAAAATTCGCTGAGAACGGAGTTGTAATCGCAATATAATATTGTTTCGGTATCATTAGCTATAGAAAGTGGCACTACAGTAACGGTACCATAACAAACAGATCTGGGCCGAACAACATCAATATTAGTAGCAATCGTTGTAAGACACATGTCAATATCCTCTTAAGCATATCTTTTTCGGTTGCTATATCGAACATCAGTCTCGTATTGAACCGAACTAATACCGATAAAAGTCCACTACGAATCACAGATAATCCCACTGGTTTATAAACACCACACGTTACAATTGAACTTGGTTTCCAAGTTACACTAACAATGAAATCCGATTGTTATTATTATTCTTTTTCTATAATATAACAAACACAAAAATACACATGTATATTATTGTAACATGTGAGGTGGATCACGCAACGCGGGTTTCTATTATTTTGTTTAGAGAAAGCGAGTAAACATGGCATGTGATAATTGGTAAAGCACCTTTAGAAAACTTGTCGTTTAGACTAAAGTCAACATCTTTTTGGTTATTTACCTAAATGTCCCTTGTTCATGGTCAATTTTCATTAATGATTCTTCTTAAGTCGCAAGCAATTGCATGTTGCAACTTCCACTTTTGACCACATACTTTGACCCACAAAATACATTCCGTATGGAATGGAAAGTAACTTCGCATTGCATGGATCACATGCATGTTGTGGGATGGTTAGTAGTCAAATATAGTATTCAAATAAATATCTTCTTTTATAAACTATATGAATATCCCAGTTTTGGAATGGTCAAGCAAGGGTGAATTTAACTTCATAAATTTCCATTGTAAATGTATCTTTGGTTAAGCTTCTAGCTTCGAGTTTTTTTTTCAAAGTGAGTGGGTTGATGTGAACACGCAAAACAGGGTTATATCCGTCACTGCCTTAGATCTATCGTATCATGTAGGTATAAATTAAACAAGGATAAATTACACTTTTCGTCCTTTATGTTTATATCAGATTGCAATAGATACCCTTTAACTTAAATAATTACAGTCACAGTCCTTTATTTGTAAAACATATTACACTCCACGTCCTTTTACCCTAACCAGGTTAAAAAATTTAGTTAAATATAGCATGTGCAAGGCACATGAGGGCAACTTTGTCATTTTACGTCCTAAAAATATATTATAATAAAAACCATTCCTGTTTTATAACACCCACCACCACCACACCATGGATCCCTCATTTATCCCAACATTACTGCCATAACCAACCAGCACCATCTCAACACCACAACCACCGCCACCACTTGCCACCATCTTCATCTACTTTCTCTCACAAACCAACTCCGACCGCCACACCATTGTCACCGACCACCGCCATCTCTCTCGGCGGCTCCACCAGCCGGCAAGTTGTTTGCTCCGGCGAGCCAACCACTCCGGCTGCCACCACTGCGTCTTCTTGTCGATCTCCTCTACTCCCATCACAGCGCACCATAGCCGTCCTAGGGTTTGGGAATATCATCCGGCTGCGATTTTGAACGAATTTGGGGTTTTTTCGACATCTTTTTGCAGGTGAATACAATGTGTTTTGAAGAATTTTAAGCGTGAAGTTAGACCCTTAATAAACTGTATTTGAGAATTTATGAGGCTTTAAAAAATTAAGACTTGACTGTAAATTTTGTGTATTTATTTTTTTTTTTTCTTGGAGGTAGTGAATTTTAGAAAATAGGAACAGGATATATTAATATATCTTTACAAGAATTGGTAAGATCTCTAGCAAGATTCTCAAGTCTATCGAAACATTAAAAGAGGCGAAACTTGTTCGATTTTGGTGATTCACTGTTAGCATCGGTCTTCTCTTCTCTGGTGAAGTTCAAAAGTTTCATGGTTAAAGATTCGTTTCAGATGGATGGCTTACATATTAAGAAAAGCATGCCTTCAAAATACTAGTGATCCAGATATTGTTCCATAGTGTGCTAGAAGAGTCGAGTTTCTTATTGATGATAGAAAAGTGCGTGTGTTTGTGTGACATTGGTGGTGGTGAGTGGTGCTTATGGCGGTGGCACCAGGTGGGTGAAAGAGAGTCTTTATAGAGAAAGAGTAGTGTGTTGAGAGAATGTGCTTTTAGATAAAAATAAATGAGTAAAATGATAAAATTGTCCTCTTGTGCCTTGGACATGCCATACTTAACTAAATGTTTTAACCTGGCTAGGGCCAAAAGAACATGGAGTATAATAGGTTTTACAAATAAAGAATTTTGACTGTAATTATTAAAGTTATCTATTGTCATCAGATACAAACATAAGACCGTGGGGTATGGGGGGCTTGGGTTGGGGCATTTGTTGACATGTGGAATGTGGGCCCCTCCACCACCAAAACCCACGCCCATGGGGTTATGGTGGGGCTTGGGTTGGGGGCATGAGTTGACACATAGCCATTAAGAGCCCGCCATGTCACCTTGCTAGGCGCCCCACGCCCGGCTTCAAACCCACGCCAAAGGGGGCCACGCCCAAACCCAAGCCCCAACCCAAGCCCCCGGGGTGGTGACTTGGGCGTTTTCCCCCAACCCACGCCCCATACCCCATAGGCCTAAAGATGAAAAGTGTAATTTACCCATTAAACAAATTGAACTTTGACTTTTCAAGCATGAAAGACAAATCAATGCTAAGACAAGTATTGTGTTTTCAAAATGAGATATAAATCAATGCTAAGACAAATCATCCCGGGTTGACTTTGTAATGGACGTATTATTTATAAAGTCAATAAACACACATTTTATAAATCCAACCATTTTTTTATATATGCACAAATACACACTATTCTTTAGTTATATATTTTTTTTTTGGAAGGTGACTTTCTATGTATTTGACCAGTGGTCACCGGGTTCATGTCGAAGACAATCCCCCGTCAGCCCCGCATCTGAGGACGCGATGTTCGATTGGGCCCCGACCCCCGCGTAAGCTGACTTCCGCCCGGAAACCATACTGCCCCCACACGAGAGACTCACTGGGGTAACAGCTGGGTAAAAACCGGGTTGCCCTCAGGACCGCACCATGCCTCGGTAGGATACGATCCATCATTGGGACGTCCCCCCTAAGACCACGAGTGGGAGTCGAACCGGTGACCTCCAAGGAGGGCCGGCCGACTTAACCCAAGTGGGAATACCCACTGGGCCACGAGGGGAGGATTATTCTTTAGTTATATATATAGCAACTTATGAAGTCATCAACTGTACAAAAGTAATGAGTGTAAATATCCTTTCTTCTAATACATATTTCAACCAAATCATCAAGTTGCAAATGAAACATAGGAGAATATATTATAAGCTTATTAGCATAAAATAAATGCCGATAAAAAAATTGTGTTTATAGCACATAGTTTTATTTCCTATTTATTCAATAGGTTTTTCTATGCAAAGATCAGCTATGTCCTTAGCATTTTGCTCTCCAACACCTACTGGTTTCACTTCTACTTGTTACCGCTCCGATCATTAGCAGATCATAGTTTCACTGGAAGAATAGCCCGAGGAACACTTATAATTCTATAACTTGACACACTAAATAAAATTAAAAAAAATGTATTTAATTTCAACAAATCCTAATCCTGATATAACTTAAATATTGTTGATTCTGACCCATAAGGACTGCATCACAATGCTAAAAGAAAAAAAAGGAAAAAGGTTTATTTGAGTCTTTGTCTTTTCCTGTTTTTAATTGAAATATTTTTTTTCTCCAACTTTGTTAAGCACCCGTAGTGGGCGTGGTTTTTTCAAAATCTTCTATCAAACACGCCCAATCTCACCCGGCTTCAAACCCACGCTAGAAGGGCCACGCCCAAACCCATGCCCACCCGGGGTGGTGGCTTGGGCGTTTTCAGCCCACCCACGCCCAAACCCCCGCCCCATACCCCGCAGTCTTACTATGATATTCAACTAAAATACCATGTGGGTCCTAAGAATATAATATTCTTTTTAACCTATGTTATTCAATAACCTAAGACCAGAGGGTATGGGCTCCGTCCTCTGGCCCGTCCTCCCGTCGCCGCCCCAAAAGACCACCCCCCTAACCCGTCGCCGCCCCTTCTTCCGTGAACATCGTCCTCCGCAAGCCAATGAAGACGGGCCTCTCTCCTCTCCCCTAACACACACACATCTATACATACATACATATATATATATATAAAAGGGTTCATCCTCCACCCCTTAGGTCCATCCTCCTCAGGCCCTTCCTACGTGGCGGTGACGTGACGGCCCATCCTCTTGAGGATGGGGCTCTCCATACCCTCTAGTCTAATGACTTCATTGACTTGTTAAGATGTTGACATGTCTATAACTGAAGACGTGACACTTAATTCTATTTCTTTATTCCACTTTGGTAATTAAAGGTAGGTTTTTTTTCTTTTTTTTTTTTGTGTGTGTGGGGGGGGGGATGATATATCCTCTAAACTAAACCTATTACCCATAAGATAGTGACATTTAACACTTGTATTAATCTTGTAAGAAAAATTATTATGAAGATACTTTAAGATGATATATCATCAGCCGTTTTGTTTTATTAACTGTTTATTATTTAAGTGAAGCAAAAAAAAAAAATTAGTGACCCATAGAATACTTTTCTTATTATTGCATGCGAGACAAATATAAAATTACATTAATTAAGCTGTAGCTATTTTTATTAAGACATTTTAATACTATGGACTATGATTATATCATCAGTACGTACATTTAATGTTTGATGTAGACTGAAATGCACTGTGTTTTATTTCTATATAGCATGTTAGATTAAATTCAAGTCTTCAGTAGTATGGATTTGCAATAATCATAAATTGTTTGTGAAAAAATCCGATTTCAAACTAATTGCCACTAGCCCATGGCTTTACAGCCTAGTGGCATTTTGAGAGTGAGATAAGACTTTGGGACCAATTGGCTTTCCTCCTGAATTGGCGTTTAGACATTTTGCCTAGTTGAGATAGATATGATCGGGTGATTCCGCTAGTGGCACGATATCCAAATTTGCCGTTAAAAAAAACTAAATGCCAGTAAGAAAGTGATTTGTTTATGGATTTTATGTATGGGCTAGTTGCTGAAAGTGGGCTGGAATGAGGTTGATAGAGGGCCTAGCTTACATAGATAAATAAAACTGTGTTTACATGTATGTATAAGTTGGACTCTCTGTTTGGGTCACTAATATATTAGGTGGTAGTAGCAAGTTAAATCACATGTGTCATGGCCCAAAAAAGTCTTTTACCTAATGTTGGTAAACAATGTTCGCAAATCGCAATTGCCTATATATGCTCATTCAAACTGCTGTCGACAATCGCGAGTTCATGACTCAAAGTCTCACACCAGTTAACCCTAATTCCAAATTCCCAACCACCACAAGTGGCCTAGTGGTGGAGTGACTTGGGTTCTCCAATGGAGACCCAAGTTCAATTCCCATTAGTGCCACTTTGGTGGCCACCGACACCCGCTTTAAGCCGGACCGAGGACACTCGAGGTCTCGGGTTTGAAACATGTTTCTTACCCCTCTTTGATGGCTATGGGTATTTGCCGCCAGGGATCCTTGTCGGGTGGTGAACTGGGAAGGGAGATCCCTTCCGCGGTCAGGGGTACCGTGCAACTACCCTTTTTAATTCCAAATTCCCGATACCCATCGTCTTATCTAGGTTCGAGTTGTGTGTGTGTTTTGTAGTTTTTAACTTTTCTGTATTTTTTTCTTATTTGAACAAGTCGAAAGAGCCCGAATTCAATCTAAAGATCACCCCTAGTAGCAACTAGAATAATAAAGACCGTATTGCAATGAAAACAGAATTTAAATTAAATTATATTTACTAATAATAAAATATTTACATGATATACTAAATTAATACAAATATCCTTTTAATATGTTTATCAAATACTTATTTGGAGTCGTTGTGGAAGGAAATAAAAAGCTAGACTAGAATGAAAAACAATAAACCAAATAAGAAAACATCCATAACAAGTTTAAGCATCTGGGGTGTCACTGATGGGTAGCTTTGGCAGCCTTCTTTGGTCTTCCCCTAGACTTTTATATTCCCTGTGACAGTTGTGACTATTGCAAAGGGTTTTCAAATGTTGTTTCTGTTGTGGATGGTGCAACTGAATTCTTCTTAGGTCTGCCCCCTTTTCTTGGAGGGTGTAGGAGTTTTGTTGGTTTGTGGTGTTGTTTTGGTTTGTAGTGTTTGTAGGTGGTTCAGAAATGGTAACTGTTTTGTTTTGAGGAGTTATAGGTAGTTGTTCTGAAGTGTTAGCTTTGGTGGGTGTCACACCCCTCTAGCTCAGTTGGTTGTTGGACCGGGTGTTTACTTGGGAGACCCCGGTTCGATTCCCGGCGGTGGCAAATGGGTGTGACATGTGCGCTATATGGTGAAAAACCCACCGAGGAGGGTTTGATCCTGTGTCACCCCGGTTTTCATCTGACTGTTACTCCAGCGAGTAAAATCGTGTGGAGGCAGTACAGTTTCCAAGGGAAAGCCTTCGACCCAAGACTGGTTAACCCAGCACTAGCCTTGCTAACTGGGCCCATGTTCTTGGAGAGGGTCGCAAATGTGCGGAGGTCACAATGGTCACTATTAGAAGTTTGCCTTTCAAAAAAAAAAAAAAAACTTTGGTGGGTGTGGGAAGTCTAGTAGGAGTTGCCCTGGTATAACCTGCAGGTTTGTTTGGAGTTGTGGGGAGTGTACTAAACATGAATTGTGGCTTTTGACAGTAAAGATGAAAATATGTCTGACATCATCTCCCAATTTCAGCATCATGTCATTGTCCGGCTTCACAACACCATCTTCAAAACTTCATCCTAGGAACTACGTGATACATTTTAAAATCCTTACTTTTATATGACCCACACTCCATTACAAAATCCATATCTCAAAATATGACATTTTATTACTTTGAACATATCAGATTCACCCCCAAAAATTATGCAATTTTGGTTTGTTATTAAGCTTGCCACCATGCCAAGCTTTCAGTCATCGTATCTGCCATCCTACTACCATATAATTTTTAAAAAGTTACTAGGTTTAACATCGAAAATCATATAATGACACACCTTAAATTATATCGTCTTGAACGTTGGTTGATGATAGTTTCTTGATCGTCTTGAACATTTCTTGATGATCAAAGCTTCTACTTCGTCGATTGCTTTTACAGTGTTAGGTTTAAATGTGATAAGTTATGGTTTTGTAAGTATGATTGTTGGTTTTATAGCGTTAACGGATTAAAAGATGTAAGGGAAAAGAAATACAAAAAAAAAACGCATGCCACACGTCGTCGTATTTTTGACACATCACAGCAGCTGCCACGCCAGCATTTTTATTAACATTGTTAACTTTTTTCTTTTTTTTTTTACTGGGACTGTTGAGAGAAAAATAGTTAGGTGAGACTGCTAGTGAAAAATAGTTAGGAGAGATCGCCAATAACATTTAGTTTAGATGGGAATGTTAGAATCCAATTTCCTAAAAAAAGAAAGTGTCTAGCCGTGTGACTCGCTTACCAATAGGCTTAATTTGTTCATCAGCAGAAAAGAAAAAGTTACTTAATAAAAGAAAAAAAAAATTGATCTAAACCATATGTTTCATTGTTTACTGATTATGCTAAGAAAAAGAAAACCAAATGAGAAATGTTTCATTGTTAGTTATGTGTTATTATTATTATTATTATTATTTTTAACAACCATGAATATATAGCTAGATTTATAAATTTTTCAGTATGTTCATGTGAGATCTGTAGATATTTATGAGATTTGTTGTTTAAATATGCTAATGTACAAAAAGCTACTTAATAAAAGAAAAAAACCATCATTCTAAGAAAAAGAAAACCAAATGAGAAATGTTTCATTGTTTGTTATGTGTTATTATTATTTTTTTAACAATCATGCATAATATAGCTAGATATATAATTTTTTCAGTTTGTTTATGTGAGATCTGTAGATATTTATGAGATTTGTTGTTTAAATTTGCTAATGTACAAAAGGTTACTTAAAAAAGAAAAAAAAATTGATCAAAACCATATGTTTCATTGTTAGTTATGTGTTATTGGATTAGGATCAAATACAAAGGATCCTAATTGTAAGAAGTGTAAGAAGGATTTATAGAGTGACAAGTGTCCAATAACCTAAAAAAACCCACTACACAAAAAAACCCACTAAAAAAAAAAAAAAAAAAAAAAAAAAAAAAAAAAAAACTTAAACATCAACCACCACCAACCCCCCCACCCCCCCCCCCCTACCCCCCACATCACCCACCCCAAAAAAAAAAAAAAAAAAAAAAAAAAAAAAAAAAAAAAATTTTTTTTTTTTTTTTTTTTTTTTTTTTTTTGCCGAGGGGGTGGGGGGTGGGGGGTGGGGGTTTAGGTTTTTGGGTGGTGGTGGGGGTGGGGGTGGGTGTTTAGTTTTTTTTATATTTTTTTTTAGGTTTTTGGGGGGTGGGGGGATGGGGGGGTTAGGTTTTTTTAGGTTTTTGGGGGGTGGGGGGGGGGGGGGGGGGGGGGTTAGGTTTTTTTTAGGTTTTTGGGGGGTGGAGGTTGGGGGGGGGGGGGGGGGGGGGTTAGGTTTTTTGAGGGTTTTTTTGGTGAGGTATAGTTTTTTTTTGTTTTTTTTTGCGGGGGGGGGGGGGGGGGGGGGGGGTGGGGGTGGGGGGTGGGGGGTGGGGGTGGGGTGGGGGGGGTGGGGGGTTTAGGTTTTTGGGTGGGGGGGGTGGGGGGTTTAGGTTTTTGGGTGGGGGGGGGGGGGTGGGGGGGGGTGGGTGTTTAGGTTTTTGGTGGTGATGTAGTGGGTTTAGTTTTAGGTTATTGGACACTTGTCACTCTATAAATCCTTCTTACAATAAGAAGCCTTTGTAGAATAACTTGACCCATGTGTTATTAATTAAGGGACTGTGTTTGGGGTTTAATTTGTGTTTGCTGATTTGGTTTGGTTTAATTTTATGTTCTAAATGTTTCATTATTGACCAAATGTGCCTTAAGAAACAAGTTGAGGGTTGTTTTTGTAATTATTTGAAACTAAAATTGGTTGTTTTGTCATTGTCAGGGTTGATAGTGTAAATTTTATTAAAAACGTATTTGAAGCGTCGTTTAGGGTTTAATCCCTGTTCGCTGATTAGGTTTAATATCCTATTCTAAATATTGTCGTATCTTTTCAGAAGAAAATGCCCACAAGACAATTCTGGATGCACTCCACAAGGCCCTAGCGGCCTCACATAGTCACATGTGAAGGAGTATGAGGTTAAGGCCGTATGTATTGGTGTTGATACGGATTAAGATAAGGAGAACGTGCAGAAAATGCTGAGGTCAATGTTCTAAACCTTTCCGTTTTTCTCGTTTTAGTTTGTACTTAACAATATCTTATTATGCAGAGCAAAGTTCCCAGATTCGGGCACCCTTCTTTTCGTCGTCAACGATTCTCCCCCCGCATTGGCAAGCGGTGCGGAATACGGATGCGTGCTGATTTCTGGGACCAGCTGCATCGCTTACGATTGTTCCACCAGCGGAGCCGAAGCTCAATCCGCTGGTTTAGGTCCCTTTTGGGCGACCGGGGAAGCGGATTCAGAATTGGTGCCGAAGCCGTGATTGCCATTTATGTTGTAGTGGTTGCAAACAAGCTTTGTTTGGGTGGAGTAGGTTTGATAACTTTTATAGATAATAAATATATGTGTTCTTGTATATTCACCTCTCACTCTATTCACTATTTTTTATTTAGATTAATTTGTTCATCGCATATAGCCAGGCTTCGTTTTTTCTTGTGCTTGTAGGTGGGGTGTTGGAGAACGTAGAAGGGTTTGGCAAAATGGTAGTTGATAAAGTTAAAACCACATTCCCTCAGGTCGTGCTTGTTAAACCTAGTGTGAGTTTGCGTTTAATAGTACACAATTTGTGTTGTTTTTCGAATCGTTGGAAGAACGAATTTGAATCGGTTTGTTATTGTTTGTTCTAGGTCACACCTGCCTTTGGGGCGGCCTGGTTGGCTTGTAAGAAGGTAAGAGAGCATCTAAAGATGAACAAGCGTAAGAGAGAATCTAAAGATGAACAAGAATGAAGTTTGATCTGCTACAAAATTGTTTGTGAGTTTGAATATTTTGTGAGCTTTTGATTTGCTACTTAGTATTTTGGACATGATTTGCAGAATGTTTGGTGAACTGTTGATTTGCTACTTAGTATTTTGGACATGATTTGCAAAAGGTTGCATTTGAATTGTTTATCTTATATCTTTTGGGTGAAGATGTCTGATTCGGCTCTTGTTGGTGAAGAGTTGCTTAATGCTTAGTTCTTTTGGAAAATCACACAATCATGTCCAAAAGAACTAAGCATTAAGCAACTCTTCACCAACAAGAGCCGAATCAGACAAATGTCTTCACCCAAAAGATATAAGATAAACAATTCAAATGCAACCTTTTGCAAATCATGTCCAAAATACTAAGTAGCAAATCAACAGTTCACCAAATATTCTGCAAATCATGTCCAAAATACTAAGTAGCAAATCAAAAGCTCACCGAATATTCAAACTCACAAACGATTTTGTAGCAGATCAAACTTCATTCTTGTTCATCTTCAGATTCTCTCTTACGCTTGTTCATCTTTAGATGCTCTCTTACCTTCTTACAAGCCAACCAGGCCGCCCCAAAGGCAAGAGTGACCTAGAAGAAACAATAACACACAGATTCAAATTCGTTCTTCCAACGGTTCGAAAAACAACCCAAATTGTGTACTATTAAACGTAAACTCACACTAGGTTTAACAAGCACAACCTGAGGGAATGTGGTTTTAACTTTATCAACTACCATTTTGCCAAACCCTTCTGCGTTCTCCAACACCCCACCTACAATCACAAGAAAAAACGAAGCCTGGCTTTCTGCGATGAACAAATTAATCTAAATAAAAAATAGTGAACAAAGTGAGAGGTGAATATACATGAAAACATATAAAATTCATATATATTATCTATAAAAGTTATCAAACCTACTCCACCCAAACAAAGCTTGTTTGCAACCACTACAACATAAACTGCAGTCACGACTTCAGCACCAATTCCGAATCCGCTGCCCCGGTCGCCCAAAAAGGGACCCAAACCAGCGGATTGAGCTTCGGCTCCGCAGGCGGAACAGTCGTAAGCGATGCAGCTGGTCCCAGAAATCAACACGCATCCGTATTCCGCACCACTTGCCAATGCGGGGGGAGAATCGTTGACGACGAAAAGAAGGGTGCCCGAATCTGGGAACTTTGCTCTGCATAATAAGATATTGTTAAGTGCAAACTAAAACGAGAAAAACGAAAAGGTTTAGAACATCGACCTCAGCATTTTCTGCATGTTCTCCTTATCTTAATCCGTATCAACACCAGACACACCAATACACACGACCTTAACCTCATACTCCTTCACATGTGACTATGTGAGGCCGCTAGGGCCTTGTGGAGTGCATCCAGAATTGTCTTGTGGGGGTATTTTCTTCTGAAAAGATACGACAATATTTAGAATAGGGTATTAAACCTAATAAGCGGACATGGATTAAACCCTAAACGACGCTTCAAATACGTTTTTTTAATAAAATTTACACTATCAACCCTGACAATGACAAAACTAACAATTTTAATTTCAAATAATTACAAAAACAGCCCTCAACTTGTTTCTTAAGGCACATTTGGTCAACAATGAAACATTTAGAACATAAAATTAAACCAAACCAAATCAGCAAACAGAAATTAAACCCCAAACATAATCCCTTAATTAATGACACATAACTAACAATTTTAATTTTCAACTAACAATGAAACATATGGTTTTGATCGATGTTTTTTTTCATTTTTAAGTAACTTTTTGTACATTAGCAAATTTAAACAACAAATCTCATAAATATCTATAGATCTCACATAAACAAACTGAAAAAATTATATATCTAGCTATATTATGCATGATTGTTAAAAAAATAAAAAATAATAACACATAACAAACAATGAAACATTCCTTTACCCAAAAAAAAAAACAATGAAACATTTCTCATTTGGTTTTCTTTTTCTTAGAATGATGTTTTTTTTTTCTTTTATTAAGTAGCTTTTTGTACATTAGCATATTTAAACAACAAATCTCATAAATATCTACAGATCTCACATTCACATGAACAAACTGAAAAATTTATAAATCTAGCTAAATATTCATGGTTGTTCAAAAAATATAATAATAATAATAATAATAATAATAATAATAATAATAATAACAATAACACATAACTAACAATGAAACATTTCTCATTTGGTTTTCATAATCAATAAACAATGAAACATATGGTTTAGATCGATGTTTTTTTTTTCTTTTATTAAGTAACTTTTTGTACATTAGCAAATTTAAATAACAAATCTCAGAAATTTCTACAGATCTCACATGAACAAACTGAAAAAATTATAAATCTAGCTATATTATGCATGGTTGTTACCTCCAACACTGTTTGGATTACAACTCGTCTTCAAAGAAACCGTGCCAAGAACTTCAAGCTCCTTCACTGGAACGAGCTCGCGATCGGGATCCGGAAGCCTCACGCATTCGCATCTTGTGGAGGTGCCACCCCCATCCAAACCCAAAAGATTTCAAAGCTTTTGTTTCTGTGAAAAAAGACAGAGTGTAGCAGGGAAGAAGAAGAACATTATATTTATGGTTGCATCACACTATATACATGTCTGCCAATAAATAAAGGACACGTGTCCTGTATTGTATTATTATTGTTGTTGTTGTCCACCATAAATAATAATAAAGTATTTTAACAATCATATATTGGTTTTTAGGAAAATGTTGGAACAGGAGTGATTTTAACAATCAAGGCTTTTTAACACATTGTGTTGTATTAAATTTATTATTATTTATTTAGTAGTTAGTGAGTCATTTTTACTAAATATATCCCAACTATTGTTAAATTAAATGATGACCGTGTTAAATGATTTTGATGTCCTAATATAATGACTATGAATATGCAGCATTTTATCTTATTGTGTGGGGGGCATGGGTTGGGTCATCAATCGTCACATATGATCATTAATGGATTGTTACACCACCCATTTGTCTCATTCACCATGGTTGACATGGATTAAACCATGGACCTCTTTTCCTTTTTTAATTTCCTCCTTTCATTTTCACAAAAATAAATTAAAATAAAGAGAATAATGGCTTGGGTCATGACCACACCCTTAGGGTAGTGGTTTTGAATGATGGATTAAAAGTGAGTGACATGACGTTGATATGGAGGATCATGATAACCATGAGGGTCATGACCACACCCTATAGCCAATTGTTGCTTGAATTTATATTTTTGTTGAATATGCAGCATTTTATCTTATTAATTGTTGCTTGAATTTATATTTTTTGTTGTTGTTTTTTCATAACCTAATATTGTTATTTAAGTACACATATTTATATCTCTTCTTTTTAATACAAGTATACAACCAACGTACACAATCAACTCTTTGTTTTTTTCCCCTGTTCTAATTATTGGTAAAATTAGTTAGAGTTTGTGTCAAAGTATTTTAAATATTGTAATTGCGTGCTTTTATGTATACTAGTTTTTAGTGGCGTCGCGCGTTGCGGCGAAACAGAGAAAATGATAATGTTAAACAAACGATATTTGAAAATAAAGAATGTTGTTTTAAAAGCCAAACGGTAGAATCGGTTTAGTTTTTTATCGTACCGTAAAACGATACAAAATAAATACTCTAGTTTGAATAAACCTTCATTTTTAACAACACTTGTATCGGAATCTTGGGGGGGGGGGGGGATAATTGCGTACTTAAGTTTTTTTTTAAATTAACAAACGACAGTTATTAAAAAAATATTAAATTGATTGATAAATGTAATATTATTAAAAAATTATGAAAATCAAAAGGCAAACTAAAAAAGGGAATATGACTTAAAAAAATAAAAAAATAAAATATGTTGAAAGTAAATATAATAATAAGGTATTATAATATTAAAATAATAAAATATTAAAGAAACTATATATTATTTTAAATTTAAAATTAGTATTCATCGTACTTCTATAACAATATATATAATATATATATAATTGCATCTTTCAAATAAAATATCTAAAAACCGAAACCTTGACTATATGTTCTGTTTTGACACTCGTAACTGAAAGAAGAAATAGGAAAAGCATTATAATCATGCTTGCACCACACTATATACATGCCTACCAGTAAATATAAACAGTGTGTGTGTTTTTTTAATATTTAAATAACTAGTGATCTCTAAATCTATATTCTATATATATAATAAAGTAAACCAATTTGATACACATGGCAATCAATGAGACTATCTAGAATTATATTTTCCCTCCTAAAATATAATCCCTTTAGTTTTATAGTTAATCCTAAATTCAAAATAATAATAACAATTTAATTTTATTAGTATTTATCTGTTTAAAAACATATAAAAGTAAATGTTTATAAATTATAGTAAAGATAAGTTGTTTTTGCCTGCCCCGAGGCCCGAACTACGTGTCAACAAATATAACTCAGTTTTGGGACCTAGGCTACTGTATTTCTTTTTGGGTCACGCCCATTTTGTTAGCAGATAAAATAAAATAAAGAATTTCAAATAATGTCACGTGGCTCCTAAAATATAATCCCTTTAGTTTTATAGTTAATCCTAAATTCAAAATAATAATAACAATTTAATTTATTATTATTTATTTGTTTAAAAACATATAAAAGCAAATGTTTGTAAATTATATATTTTATAGTAAAGATAAGTTTTTTTGCCTGCCCCGAGGCTCGAACTACGTGTCAACAAATATAACTCAGTTTTGGGAGCTAGGCTACTGTATTTCTTTTTGGGTCAAGCCATTAGACCATGTGTAGTGGTTTAGCTCAATAATGCCCCCACCATGGGGCGTTTTCCGACATGTGGCAGTCCAGTCAGCATGGGACATTATTAGGGGTTATTGCAAAAGTGACGTAGTGGGAATAATGCCCAATAACGCCCCTTCCAATCATTAAACAATTATTTTTTATAGAGAAAAGGATTAAAAAAATAAGAAAATGAAACTTACACTTGGACCACTCCCATTGGCCAGTCAACATCTCATGCTCATGCAATTTGTTTGGTTGAGCGTTGTTAATAAAACGCTGATTCACTTTTTTTTCAAAAAAAAAATGCCAAACAACGCCCTATGTAATGGGGGGGGGGGCGTTTTTTGGCGTTATTTTTAAAATTTAAAAAAAAACGCCACACTACACATGCTCTTAGCAGATAAAATAAAATAAAGAATTTCAAATAATGTCACGTGGCACCCTCTCCTTTAATCTTACAATTTCAATTTATATAGTATTTTATTTTAATATATTTTTAATTACTAATACGTGTTTTATATTCACAAATCTATTGTTTTTCATCAATTGGTTGTTGCATAAATGAATATGTTTTTTTGTTAATATATTAAATAAAGGAAAAACTTTAAGGAACCTCGTGTATTGTACGGATTGAATAAATGTAATTTTATATACCAAATTTATACTATATAAATAAACTAATATGTGACACGTGTCATTCATTGGAGTCATCTATTTTCTATTTTCCAAAAGAAAAATTAAAAACATCTTATTTTAAATTAACAATTTTAAATTCGAAGATAACACTTTGTTTGAAAAATAGAAGGATTCTATTTCAAATTCAAAGTAGGATACGATTTAATATTAATTTAATATTTAATTAATATAAGATAACTATAAGAAAGAGGCGGAAAACAGAAAATTAGATGGTTTCAATAAATGACATGTGTCACACATTGGTTTACTTATCTCTTTAGTTTCATAGTTAATCCTAAATTAAAAAAATATTAATCCTAAAATCTTGATAATAGTTAATCCTAATTTCAAAAAAAAAAAAGAGTAAATTGCCATTTTCGCCCCTGAGGTTTGGGCACATTTGCCATTTTAGTCCAAAATGACACTTTGGTACCATTTTGCCCCCCACGTTTGTAACTTTTTGCCATTTTCGTCCAAATGGCTAACCAAGTTACTTTATTTTTGGACGAAAATGGCAAAAAGTTACAAACGTGGGGGGCAAAATGGTACCAAAGTGTCATTATTTGGACTAAAATGGCAAATGTGCCCAAACCTCAGGGGCGAAATGGTACCAAAGTGTCATTTTGGACTAAAATGGCAAATGTGCCCAAACCTCAGGGGCGAAAATGGCAATTTACTCAAAAAAAAATCCTGAAATCTCAGTAACAACTTTCCAAATCTTCAAATAATACATTTAATGAAAATATTCGTAAATTATCATTATTCATGTTACATCTTTTTTTTAACATTGAGTGTCTTTGTAATTTACATCCATTCTAACTTTTTATTTATCACTAAATTTTAAATGTAATGAAATACGAAATACAATAATACGTATTATATAATATATTTATTTTTGTATTATTTTCAGCGACAGTTTGATTACATGCTTCTCTGATAAATTTTATAATACTAACATACATCATATTTATATTAACTTATTTATGTCAATTTGGTATATAAATGTCTCCCTCTTTGGTTTGTATTTACAAGAAATATTTATTAAATAGTTTAAATTGTTCAACCCGTGTAACACACGGGGAACTAACCTAGTAACATATATTGTGGGGTTCTAGAGTGAACACTAATTTATTTGCGAACTGAGTGAACAAATCTTGGTCATTGATTTACACACGTGGATGGCTAGGATTTCATCATCAAATCGTAAAATACACTAGTGTATTTCATCATCAAATCCTAGCCATTGATCTACACACATGTATGGTCATGATTAGTTCTCTCAGTTCGCAAACTACACTAGTGTTCACTCTTGAACCTAATCATATATATAGGACAAAGATCCGTTAGAAACCACCCTTATTGCGAGAACCGCGAGAATCAATGTGAACATAACCAAAAATAGCTAATAAACACACAATTTTTTTTAATATTTTTTATAAAAAAATCGCTACTTTTAGTAGAAAAAAAAATTGTTACTAAAATTAGTGATTTTAACTTAAAAAATATTAAAAAAAATTTAGCTTTTATTTTTTATTTATTTAGATTTTTTGAGGGTTTAGTTTTTAGCATTTTAGCTTGGGGGTGGGGGGTTTAGGTTTTTGGGGGGTGGGGGAGGGGGGCTTAGGTTTTTTTTTTAGGGGGGGGGGTTAGGTTTTTTGGGGGTTTTAATTTTTAGCATTTAGCTTGGGGGTTAGGTTTTTTTTAGGTATTTTAGCTATTTTAGTTTGTGTTCACATTGGTTCTCGCGGTTCTCGTAATAAAGGGGGTTCTCGCATGAGCCTTACCCTATATATATATAGGGGAATGTTCATTTGAGAAGAAAATTTAATTGAGAAGAAAAAGAACAAAGAGTAATTTTGTAAAACATTAAATAGTTTTTTCACTTATCTTATTTATTATCATTTTTGACTAATTAATTAGTCATAAAGACTATTATCCTTCACACTAACTTTTTTGACTACACACATCAAAAGTTATCCTACATATTTCAAAATTCATCATACACGTTGAAATTTATCATACAAAACTCGTAATTTATCCTACACAACTCGTAATTTATCCTACACTTTAAATTATTATTATTATTTTTTGGGTTATTGGATTTTATCACCCTTAACTATTGGTCATTGGCCGCTGCCACCCTCAACTATTACTTTGACGCCCGCCACCCCCAACTTAACACTTAGTATGTTCTGTCACCAGATCACTAACTTCTGATCTTGTTACTATACTTTTAGGGGTGTCCTAAGATCCCTAGAACCTTCCTAGATCCCCATGACACCCCAAAAAGTATAGTAACAGGATCAAAAGTTAGTGATCAGTTAACAACGTGGTGACAGAACACACTAAGTGTTAAGTTATGGGTGACGGTCGTCAAAGTGATAGTTGGGGGTGGCAGCGGCCAATAGCCAATAGTTTGGGGTGATAAAATCCAATAACCCTTATTTTTTTTTAAATATATATTTTGAAGATAAGTTACAAATTATTTAATGTAGTTAGCTATTAAAGAGTAAGACTACAAATTAATGACCTATGTAGATTTACCAATGTACCCTTATAGTAACATTAAATACTTATATTAAATGAAGTAAAATAAATCATTCTTATTAGTTGAAATTTGTTCTCTTTTCTTCTTACAAAAAATGTCTTCTCATTTGAAATCTCCACTATATATATATATATAGGAACAGGATCAGAAGAGAACGTCTCAAAGTGTGAGAACGATTCTCAGCCACAAGATCTTAGTGGTTTGTGGCTTAGATTGATGCGGTGACATTTTTGTAAATAACAGGGGCCTTGGAACTACCAAGAGAGGTAAAATAGGAAGATCCAAGCAAATGTGCACATGCTAATCACATGCCATTTTCCCCCATCATATTTAAACGACAATAACTTTTTTATACATGATTATTTTTCGAAAAAAATACACCATAAAACTCAGCGTTTTTTTATCTTTCCAACGAGTATACTATTGATATACCTTTCGAAAAAAATTAACTGGGTTTTATGGCGTTTTTCTGAACTGAGTGTTTTATGGCGTTTTAGACTATGTATTTTCATGGCGTTTTTCTGAACTTGCTCCATAATAGCGTATCCCACATAATAACGCATGCCACATATTAGAGCATCTGTTAGAGCATCTAGTACTAGAACATCTATTAGAGCATGTGATTAGAGCATCTAGTACTAGAGCATCTGTTATCTGATTAGCGCATCAAACAATAGAGCATCTGCTGTTGCTCTATTCTGCATTGCTTGCATATTGCATTTGTTTTCTAAGCCTACATTTCTAACAACGTTTTTCTGAACTAGGTGTTTTTATGGCGTTTTAACTAGGTATTTTCATGGCGTTTTTCTGAACTTAGTGTTTTATGGTGTTTTCAACTGAGTTTTTTCATGGCGTTTTTCTGAACTGGGTGTTTTATGGCATTTTTAACTGGGTATTTTTCATGGCGTTTTTCTGAATTGGGTGTTTTTATGGCGTTTTATTTGAACAACCAGATCATGTGAGTGTGTTTTTTGAAAATATTACCCCTTAGTGTAATTTAGCATCAATGCCACATGTCACCACCAAAATTGTTCTCACCGTTCTTACACTTTTCACCGTTCTCTCTAAATCCTGACCCTATATATATATATATGGTAGGGTTCTAGAGTGAACACTAGGTTGAGTGTGAACTGTGTAAACTAATCAAGGCCATTGGATTACACAATCTAGAGATTTTTATATAATGACAAGATTGTAATTATAATTTTGTAACTTCCCTTTAAATAATTGATAAAAGGGTATTTGTGTCTTTTGTAAATTTCATTTATTAAACAATAAAATCAAAATCCCTAAAATCTTGCTAGTTTCCGTACATACAAGATACACAGCTGTTAGTTTATACACATGTGTACAGTCTCGCTAACTATCAGTTTATACAAGATACACAGTTGTTTGTTTATACACATGTGTACAGTCTTTTATACGTCTGTGTATTATATTTAGAAATGGTTACATATGTGTATATTAACAACATATAGTATATTATGCATGCACACGAGTAGATTCATATAAAAAATATGCAATTAATGAAAACGAAACATATCACATGTATGCAAAAATAAATAACTTCATCACATATTAAAAAAAAGGTTAATGCCAAAAAATAATTACAATTTCAATCTTAGAGAAATATTTCAATATTTATTGAAAATTATAAAAAGTTAAAAACAATATATTATGATATCTATATATACGGATAATAAAAGAAAAAAATATATAAAAGTTAAAATTAAACCAAAATCTATGTATAAAAATTATTGAGAAATAACTAAAAATGAGAGGGGGAGGGGGAGAGTTAAGAGAGGAGAACATTAAGGAATTGTAATTAAACATACTTGACTAATGTCAATTTTAATATAAAAAATGATCAAGGGTCATGATTAGTTCACTCAGTTCACTCTTAAGAAGTTGTTCACTCTTGAACCTAATCATATATATATATATATAGGGAGCCGCTAGAATGAGAACCACCACGAGTTATGAGAACCACGAGAACCGCGCCCCGCGGGTGGTCGTCGGCGACGAAATTTTTTTTACACTTAGATCCGTATATTTTAGTGGGGGGTTTAAATTTTCGGTTCAAACGGCGCGCCCGAGGGGGTAGTTTTTTACGCCCAAAGTTTGGTAAAAAAAAAAAAGAAAAATTAAAAAAATTAAAAAAACCCAAACTTTGGGCGTAAAAAACTACCCCATCGGGCGCGCCGTTTGAACCGAAAATTTAAACCCCCCACTAAAATATACGGATCTAAGTGTAAAAAAAATTTCGTCGCCGACGGCCACCCGCGGGGCGCGGTTCTCGTGGTTCTCATAACTCGTGGTGGTTCTCATTCTAGCGATCCCCTATATATATATATATATATATATATATGGTAGGGATAGTGTACAAAATGTCTAAAGTGTGAGAAGTGTAAGAAGTGTTTTAAACCATTAGATCTTTGATCTAATGGTTGAGATCAATAGGGACCAAATTATAAATTGTGTTTTAATTATATGGACTGATTTGAAAATTATAGGGGTAATAGTGCCTTTGTATATGTTTCAAATTAGGTAAACTCTCATAAATTCTAGTGATTTACTCCTAAATTCTAAAAATACAGAAATATGTAACTGCTACAAGAAATGTATAACAATATACATCCATCATATAACACTATACATCCATCATATAACACTATGTAACACTATATAATAATATCTAACACTGTATATCAATCATAGACATGCTACCAGAAAAATATAACACTATATAACACTATGCATCCATCATATAACACTATATAAACCAAAGAACACTATATAACATTCGAACCTCCTATCTCAAATACTTGACTTTGTTTTGAAGCACAGCCTTCGTATCCATCAGTTCTTTGATGACCACACATGCCCGACGACACATGGGAGGATCGATCCACACAAAGAAGTTGCACTTAGAACGCTGACACGAAAAAAAAATCACTAATATACAAGGGTTAATGGAAAAAAATACATTAAAAACATACCATACTGTGACAAGTGTAAAATTGACGTCCGGGATTAGCTTCAGTCCAAGATGTTCTTAGTGCAGCCGTCCTACCACATTTGCAAACAACCATTGTGAATTTGTGATTGTGAAGATGGTGTATATTTCTATGGCAAGTAAGGATGACAAAAATACCCGACATTTGCAACCAACAAATACAAGCTTTAAAAAAAGCAAACCAATATGCCGCTCATAGGCCCATACGCGCGTATGGTGGGTACGGAGGCTGGCAACTTTTCAGCCCATATGCCTCGTATAGCCTGATGAGACCCATATCCACCTACCTTTTCTGAAAAGTTGACAGGACATTTATGACACCCCACTTGCATATGACTCTCATCGACCCATACGGGTCTCATTGAAGTTCAGTTTCACCTTCTTTTTATAGTTTAACCGAGAACAAGTACATATCCAAAAGTTATTTTTTGGACGAGTTCTGGACCACACGATGACAATCCGGAAGGGGACCACACGCGTATCTCGTATAGTTTTCGCTCTCGTATCGGTCTATACGGTCGGAATATTCAAGGTTTGTTTACCCTTGTTTTTTTGTGGTTTTATTTTGGCGGGTTGTGGTGGTGTTGGGGTTGGGGTTGTGGTTGTGGTGGTGTTGGGGTTGTGCTTGTGGTTGTGGTGGTGGTGTTGGGGTTGTGGTTGTGGTGGTGGTGTTGGGGTTATGGTTGGGGTTGGGGTTGTGGTTATGGTGGTGGTGGGTAGGCTGTGGTGGTGGTGGTGGATCGGCTGGGGTGGTGGTGTTGGTGGGGGTGGGTCGGTTGGGGTGGTGGTGGTGGTGGGTCGGTTGTGGTGGTGGTGGTGGGTCGGTTGTGGTGGTGTTTTGTTTTTTTTTAATTTTTACAATATATTTTCGAATGCCGAGTCTAATGCTAAATTGTAATTTTTATTAACAGGATATCGAAAGTTGGTGTTTTGACGGTGGTGGTAGCGTAATCCTTTTGGAGAAACTACGTTCGTATTTCAGATTCATGCACTAGAACGCCGATCTAGGATTACGTGTTATCGGAGTAGCCTGTTGCCTCGTCAGCTCCCAGTGACGCTAGCCAACGCGGTCTGCCCTGTAACATGTCCTTCTAAGAGAGGAGTTCATTAGTGTTCTCATGAGCCTTCCACCAACGGGAATGCGACTTCGCTCACCATCCTGAAAAGACGCGGAAGGCTGGACGGTGGTTGATAAACGAAATGCCGACTCCACTGCTCCAACCTCCTGATCCCTGTGCCATTTCAGTGTGGTAGATGTGAAGCAGAATCCCGTTGGAAGGTAGGGTTCGGTACGCAATTTCAAGACAGCCGGGGCTGTCTTTATATTGTGTATGCTGCAACCATCGTTTTCCTGTACAGGAATTCAAAAATATGTAACAATTAGCGATCTAGGGTTTAGGGTTTAGTCGTTACATTCTGTATCAAAGTTACATGTTTTGTGTATTAATATAAAACGTTGTTTAATTACATTTTGAATTACGTTTCTTGTTGCGTTATGGTTAATAAACGACAATTGAAAAACAATTAAAGACTTTCAGAAGTTGACATTTTTTAACATACACATTGCGTTATGGAAACAATTAAACACATAATAATAATTGATAAATAAAAGGAAAATTGGTATTTAATAAACCAATCTTTGCCCAGTTGGTAAAGAATAATCCTACCTACAGAATTGGTAAATAATAATACTACTACCTTTCAATATGTTGGTACTCAATAGACCTCCGTTAGTTTTTTTGTAACTGAAGTTAGTTTTTAAGTTTTATTTGTTACACAAACAGTCCCTGTAGTTATACTTTACTAGTTTTAAGTTTTATTTATTACACAAACAGTCCCTGTAGTTGTAAAAAAATCATAAAAATAAAAAAAAATCTAAAAAATCAAAAAAATTCAAAAAAATCATAAAAATTCTAAAAAATTCTAAAAAATTCAAAAAAAATCATAAAAATAAAAAAAAATCAAAAAAATCATAAAAAATCATAAAAATTCAAAAAATTCAAAAAAAGCAAACGTTTCGACCGGGACCGTTTCGACCCGTACCGTTTCGACCCGTACCGATTCCACGCGTACCGTTTCGACCCGAACCGTTTTCGACCCAGACCGTTTCGACCCGGACCGTTTCGACCCGAACCGTTTTCGACCCGGACCGTTTCGACCCGGACCGTTTCGACCCGTACCGTTTCGACCCGTACCGTTTCGACCCGTACCGTTTCGACCCGTACCGTTTCGACGCGTACCGTTTCGACGCGTACCGTTTCGACCCGAACCGTTTTCGACCCAGACCGTTTCGACCCGGACCGTTTCGACCCGGGACCGTTTCGACCCGTACCGTTTCGACCCGTAACGTTTCGACCCGTACCGTTTCAAAAACGGTGGTGGCGGTGGTGGTGGCGGTGCTGCGGCGGTGGTGGCGGCGGCGGTGGTGGTGGTGGTGGTGGCGGCGGTGGTGGCGGTGGTGGTGGTGGTGGTGGCGGCGGCGGCGGTGGTGGTGGTGGGGGCGGGTGTGTTGGCGGTGGCGTCGGCGGCGGCGGTGGTGGTGGTGGTGGTGGCGGCGGTGGCGGCGGTGGTGGTGGTGGTGGTGGTGGCGGTGCTGTGGTGGTGGTGGTGGTGGCGGTGGTGGTGGTGGCGGTGGTGGTGGTGGCGGTGCGGTGGTGGTGGTGGTGGCGGTGGTGGCGATGGTGATGGTGGTGGTGGTGGTGGCGGTGGTGGTGGTGGGTCGAAAACGGTCCGGGTCGAAAATGGTTCGGGTCGAAACGGTCCGGGTCGAAACGGTCTGGGTCGAAAACGGTTCGGGTCGAAACGGTACGCGTGGAAACGGTACGAGTCGAAACGGTACGGGTCGAAACGGTCCGGGTCGAAATGTTTGCTTTTTTTGAATTTTTTGAATTTTTATGACTTTTTATGAGTTTTTATGATTTTTTATGATTTTTTTGATTTTTTTTGAATTATTAAGATTTTTTTTGATTTTTTTAGAATTTTTATGATTTTTTTGAATTTTTTTGATTTTTTTAGAATTTTTATGATTTTTTTGAATTTTTTAGATTTTTTTATTTTTATGATTTTTTTTATAACTATAGGGACTGTTTGTGTAATAAATAAAACTTAAAATTAGTAAAGTATAACTACAGGGACTGTTTGTGTAACAAATAAAACTTAAAAACTAACTTCAGTTACAAAAAAACTAACGGAGGTCTATTGAGTACCAACATATTGAAACGTAGGATTATTATTTACCAATTCTGTAGGTAGGATTTGTAACATCCGCCAAAAACGGATATCCAAAATTCGACCCGTTTTAAAAATTCGAATCCTAACCTTTGAAACCTCATAATTTTTCGCGAAATAATACCAGTTGAAAGATGTTATTCTTTAATTTAATTAATTATCGTTAAAATTATTCTTTTATTTATTTGATTAATTGAATTAATCTATATCATATTATAAAATTTTTCTAAACTAACCTAGTTAGTTTGATAAGTTATAATGAGAATTTAAGAGACATAAATTAACCAAGCCAAGTTAGTTCAGTTAGTATAGTTGAAGGGGGCGTACCGTAACCTTTTAAAAACTTTAAATAATAAAGGAAACTATTTCAACCCTTGGAAATACAAACGACGACTAACCACGCCATTTAATGCCAACATACTAGACCCTACCTATAAAGAATTAATTTACATACACTCTAGCACACACACACCCACTCACAACAGACTTTTCCTCTTCTCCTCTGTTTATAAAAAGAACCCAAACACCTCCATCTCCATCACCCACCTGTTCAAGTCCCTCACATCTTCTTTTCCCCTACTCGACACCCTCACCCTTCTCGGATTCGTAACCAAGTTTGCCGGAGTTCACAGTTCTCATCGGGGTTACGAGACATCGCCGGAACAACACCACGAACCACCTTTCACAACCTGTTTCGACACAATACCATATCACTCTTCGTATAGCGTTGCAAGCTGTCAAAGACCTTGCCGGAGAAAGATGGGCGCCACCGGAGATACGAAAACACGTCGGAGACCGGGAACGCCCGTCTGCGACACCTACGGATCTTCGTTCGGTATACTTTTCTTATTACCTTGTTCCTTCGTTAATTCCCTGTTGAAATCCTATAATCTCGATAATAATACTCATTCCAAACGAAAAGAACTGGAACTTACTAAATCGATAACAGTTTGTCGTTTTTATTTTGCTCATATTTTTAGATGATGAAAATTGTGGTTTGTTCAAATAAAATAAAAGTTAATTCCTTCATTTCATTGGAATCTATATGTCTTGGGGGTCCACTGTATGTGTTTATAAAAGAAATATGAATAACCAAAGCCTTCCAAGTAAACTATTTTAATAAAAAGCATATAAGTAGTAAATTATATTTTCGAAAGTTCCAGTTCCTTTGTTTAATTCTTTCAGTTATTTCATCTTATATGTTTTCCTTTGTAATTCAAATAGTTAGTAATAATTCATTTGATAATGTATTTTCTTATAAAAGTAAGTTCCAAATTAATTAATGATTTATCTATATGATATGAGGTTACGATAAGGTATTATCATAATTTAGAATTACTTAAGTAAATTAATTAAATTATCGAAACTATTTTAATCTTATATAACATTTATTAGCAAGATAAATTATAGTATTTAATTAATCGATTCGGGAACCCTAAATATTAGGACTATTTATTTTAAACCAATAAATAATAACGAGTTCGTATGTGTTATTTTAAATATTTAGGATAACCGCTACGTTTGTTCTCTTGGAACTCTCTACTCTTTACTCGTGCGTTATTACAAGAAATCACAACGCAACTAATGTGAGTATACTCGAATCCCTTTTTGCTTTAAACACTTTGGGTGCAACATGTATTCTATATCAAAACACTTGGCACTTGAAACTTATTTGAAACATACTCTATCCATTTAAGCATGAAACATGAAACTTGTGATTCTTGAGACTATTTGTGCTATGTGAACGTTTAATCCCTGTGTAGTTCCGCCTAACAATTAGTAGTACTATGCATAGGCTATAGGAGTAATGCACCACCCCCATTAGTGATCGAGGGGTATTGTTAGGTATCATTTTGCCTCCCGTTAAACTTTGGGATTGGTACTCGACATTCAGGGGGCTATCACTTGGACTGCGTAAACTAGCATGGCTGAAACTATTTTTATAATGTTTATATTGGATATGAGTTTTTATTCTATTATGCTATGTAAACAAACTTGTATACTCGCTCATTGCTTTTGCATTGAAACTCTATTTTAATACATGTTGCAGGTTGATTATTGAAGTATGGATGAATGATGAAACAAGTTTAGGGTGGACTAGATACACACCTTTAATCTATTTATCTTTTAATGTTATGTTATTTGTTGAAACAATGTTGTATTTTGTTTTGAATATTGTATGACAATTTAGCACTTGCAATGAAATTTGAATTAAATTAAATATTGTCACATAGTGTTATGAAGTCTCTAGCAATCTATACACACTTCGTCTCATCCCGATGTTTCCGCCATCGGTTGGGGTGTGACAGGATTAGCATTAATTAGATGGTAGGGACCATTTTCAAACGTATTGAGCAATGAGTGGAGTATGAGTGGGGTCAGTTTGAGACGTATTGGGCAATGAGGGTCATTTAAGGTTAGGGGATGTGTAAATACTTTTGGGGGATGTGTGGATACCTCCTCCGTTATTAGACTAGTGGGTATGGTTGATGGACCATCCTTGAGGATGATCCGCCACGTAGGCGCCACGTCATCATCCTCCCAAGAATGGTCCATCCTCCAAAACTAGAGGGCATGGTTAAGTTGGTCCTAGTCATCATCCTCCACCACTTTTATGTTTTTTATTTTTTTTAATCTTCTATTTTTTTAACATTTAACAAATGTACTAACAAAATATTTTCATTAATATTAAAACCACATTACATAAACATAAAAAAAACATAAAGTTAATAAAAAAAAACATAAAGTTAATAAAAAAAACCAAAGACTTAAAAAAAACATAGACTTAAATAATATTATGCTTCTTCATGATGTCGTTTTGAAGTTTTTTCAACATCGAACGTTTCGGCTCGGGTTCGTCCTCGACATTCATCATCATTATTTCCCATTCCTTGAGCCGAATTTTTTCATCGGAAATTCGGATTTTCTCATTCGACAACCGCACCTTCTCGCGTAACTTTTCTTCCTCTACACGAGCTTTTTCTTGCGCGGCCCGGTCCTTCGCCTTCGTCTTTTGGGCCGTGACGTCATTGTACACTTTTAAGTGTTCCATAAACTCAACCATGTTCGGGTCCACCTTTTCCTTTTGTTTCCCCTTGGCCCGCTCCTTCTTTGATTTGTCTCGGCCCGGTGGACGCTCCGGCTCATGTACGGCGTACTCCTCTTCCTCAAAGGCGACGTCATCATTTAAGTTTAAGTTACATCTCGCGTCCGATCCACCGGCGCTAAAACTACTCGTTTCCGATGTTTTTTGCCGTTTCGCCATCGCCACCTCGTTGGGGATCGGCCTCCATTTTGGGTGGTCTTTTACAACCATCCATGCGCGAACGTGAGCAAAATTGGTATTACTATTGTTCGACTTATACTTCTCCAACGCCATTCGGAACACATCGTCGTCGCTCATGCCGCTACGACGGTCACTTGTATATAGTTTATTATATTCCTCGCAAAACCTATTGATGAGCGAGTTCATTTTCCGCCACTTTGCTGAGACCGAATCGACATCTCGATACGCGCCTTGACCCATATAGTCGAGAAACTTCGCCAAAACCTTTGCCCAAAACCCTTCACCCGATTGGTTATTACCTATAAAAAACAAAATATATAGAGTGTTAAGTAAATAAATAAACCTTAAAAAAAACAAACTTTAAAAGAATTAAAAAAACCCACTGTTAAAGTAAATAAAAAAAACAAATTCTATAAAAAACAAACAAAAAAAACCCACTGTTAAAGTAAATAAAAAACAAAAAAAAAACAAACAAATTCTATAAAAAACAAAAAAAAACAATTTCTAAAAGAATTAAAAAAACGAAATGTGAAGTAAAAAAAAAACAAAACAAATTAAACTTATAAAAAAATACGAACCTCTAATCGGGTTGTCAGACGTGCCAATGTAGGCCTTGGCTAAGGCTTCTTCTTCGATTGGCGTCCACTTTTGCCCCTTTGCTTTGGACGGTTCATCACCCACCACTTTCTTGCCTTTGTTTCGTTTTCCTTTTCCTTTAGGCGGTTGGGTTTCGGGAACAACCTCCACATCGTCGTCGGGTTCGGATTGTTGAAAGGATTGTTGAACGGGTGGTGTCGGGTTCGGTTGGAAATTATAAGCACCCCGCATCATCATTTGTTGTAGGGCTTGATTTTGAGAAAATTGAGCGAATTGGTTTGGCGAGTGTTGGAATGATGCAAACGCATTTGATGAGTATTGCGAGAATTGGTTCGGTTCTAACGTCGGATAATATCCCGGACCCGAGAAAACATGTGGTTGGGTCGGGTTGATGGGATTCGTCGGGTTATACGGATTGTTCGGGTTGTTCGGGTCGCTCGGGTTGTTGAAAGGATCCATGCTAAAGTATAAGGTTTATAAAAGTGGAAGAAGATTTATAAAAATTATGTGAGAGAGGGATGAGATGTTGTGGTTAGTTTGGTGAATGAAAGTGAAAATGGAATTGAAATTTATAAATAATAATAATATTAGGGCTGTAAACGAACCGAACGTTCGGCGAACAGTTTGTGAACCGTTCGGCGGGAAGTTCGTTTATGTTCGTTCGTTTAATAAACAAACGAACATGAACAAAAAATTCCGTTCGATTAGTTAAATGAACGAACATGAACAGAGGTCCCGTTCGTTCGATTGTGTTCGTGAACGTTCGGTAAGGTGTTCGTGAACGTGTTTATGAACATTCGTTGATTTGCGTTCTTTTATGTTCGTATGTTTGTGCTTTAATCGAAGATCTTTGTACTTACATATATTTTATGTGTGGTTTTTATATTATTAAACTTTTATTTATTTTATCACCCTAACAATTAAACTAGGAAACCATCTTTCACCTTGTTTATGCACTATTTCCCTTTCATTTCTCATTATTTACATCGGCGAATACGATCGACCCCCGTTCCACAATAAGGGATTCAATTTTGAGTGCTACTCTCTGGGCCATTTATCTTTATCCTTCGTCGCGTTCGCCAAATTTATTTGTGTTCGTGAACCGTTCGCGAACACACTCATTTCCTTAATGAACGAACACGAACACAAAATCTCGTTCGGTAAGTGTTCATGAGTGTTCATGAACCGTTCGTGAACACATTTATTTCCTTAACGAACGAACACGAACAAGGCCTTGTTCATGTTCGTTCGGTTCGTTTACAGCCCTAAATAATATTACCGTTAGTTTTTGAAAAATAATTGAATTTTTTTTTTATTTAACGGTCACTTTTTGATTGGGACCCACCACTTATGGATCGTCGCAAACGTCTAACATCGAACGGGGAGGACGGGACGCGGGGGGGGGGGGGGGGGGGCACGGTGTTTGAACCGTCGCCGACCCAGGATGATCCGGGGACGAACCCCATGCCGACTAGCCTTAAAACCAGATGTGTGTAAAAGTTAACTGAACTTTTAATTTATGATGTAAAAGTTCATTAATTTCAGTTCTATACACGTTACCAAGCTTATTTCCGATGTTTGTATGATTTTTTCCGGAAAAAGAATTACAAAATAAACTAAATATTTCTTTTACACAATTAGATCGGTAGAATGAGCTAAAAATGAACGTATGGTTGGAACTTCTTTATCATGGTATATTTTTTTCATAATGAAATATATTAACAAATTAACATGTAAATTTGTACATACCCCTCTTCCATAATCAACTGATTCTAAAAACACATATAAGTAATGCACTGAAAATAGCCCCCAAGCAATTAACTTAGAAACCATTATTATTATTGAGGAAAACTTCAAGTTCACTACTATCACCCATTAATATAGAATTATGAATTTTAAATAGTAAATTTACCCAAGATTTCTATTTCGTAATATTAAATTTCAAAGTTTCACACTATTGGTCCATTTTGTTTGATTTATTTAATGTTTGTAACTACCAACTAGGACGACATATGTGGGTTTCCAAAGCTCTTAAACTTGTGTTTTTAGGTTACCCACTCTCCTAGATCTTATCCTACCTTGATCAAGTCTTCTCGAGTTAGAGGTGCACAAAAACCGCGGTTAGAAACTGAAACTGGTTTTGAACTCGAACCATAAAGTAGGATTGTTATCAACACTATGTTTGTGGTTACATCAACACTTGAAAAACACCTCCAACTTTAGTAACAAGAAAACACAACAATCAGAAGTCCAGATCAAAAGTTGTCACTTACAAAATCTTGAATCAGACAACTAATAGAAGCATATGATGAGCCGCCCTCCACCACAGCTGATCTACTCTTCGCACTCATCTCTTTCACTTTTCTTCTAATCTCGTTATCCTCCATCAACCGTCTTATCCGACTTTCAATCTGTTCAGCTGTCACAAAGATTGTGTTAGCCTTAGTATTATACAAATCCTTCATATAATCCAACTCTATCTCCACTGCCAGACCCAACTCCACCACCATTTCAAACGCGTGCATATGTTGCTCAGCGTACATCGGCCATGTTGTTGTTGATACACCGAACCATAAGCTCTCCAGCAGTGAGTTCTACCCGCAGTGGGATACGAACCCTCCAACTGCATCATGACCCAGCACCACCGCCTGTGGGGACCACCCGGTCACCTTCCCTATTCCATGTGTTCGTTCCAAAAACCCTTCTGGCAGTACCACACTCGGATCCTCATAATCGCTTGGGACCCTTGATGTTTGATCTGACGGAGGTCGACGTAGGGACCACACGAAACGGTATCCACTCTGCTAATATCAGATTTAATTATGTCTATTACGAACCACAACTGATATTCAATACATGAATTTATGTAAGTTTCGTATATTTTCTATTGTGTACCTCAACAACGACATCAAAGGAAGATAAAAGAATTTAAACTTTTACACATCCATTTTCATCGTAAAATTCTAAATCTCTACTACATCAACTTACATTGAAAGTCAACTGAAGTCTACTAAGATAAAGAATGAATAGACAGATTTGACAAGATCCTCAAAACGTTTCAACTCTTTAACACACTCTGAAACTCTCAAATTGATTCGATAAATAAGGTTCAGGTCTCAAGCACACAGACATCCATCGAATTGATATTGACCTCAACTACACATAGAATACTTCTGATTAAGCAAAAATAAAGCATAAAAACCCATATATGAGGTAAATATTAGAATATCATTAAACAAAAATATAAATCAGTTCAACAAAAATGAATGTCACCCCCAAATGTCAACCAGAACATAAAAATAACCTACAAAACTTGAAGACAACCATAATCCAAATTGCAGATACTTTGAAAACATATTGTAGACAAAAAACATATCACAGCCTCCTTCCTCTTTTCCCACTTTTTCGACGAGTACTATCTGTTGGAATTTGTGTCACGTTCTCTATCATCATCAAAACATACAACTTACTTATCAGCTACTCCTTAAACATAAATAAAAGTTCTTCAACGAGCAAAAATAACAAATAAAAAAATTCGTATATATAAAAATAAAGAATATAAGCATACCAATGTGACCAATCTTCATGTCAGAACGGGCAAGAGCTCTGAGGGCAAAATGTGCACCTGGACCGGGTGTCTTTGTCTTGTTACCTCCAGTTGGCCATAGTTTTATGTGGAGGGCATTGATTCCAAGCTCCAGTTGTTACAACAGAAATTTGTTAGTTGTAATGTATCAAACAAAAACAAACTGCTATGATTACCATATAACAAGACACTAAAAGAAACAAGTAAAAACCTTGCATCTTGTTGAAACATCTTGTGGAGCAAGCATAGCTGCTTATGGAGACGACTCATCTCTATCAACCTTTACCTTCATTCCACCTAATGAAAAAAATTGGGATTTTTACATATTTCCCCCTCCTAAGAGGGCTTATTACATATATCCCCAAAGAAAAAAAACAATTACATATTTCCCTTTTTTTTTGAGAAATTACTCAATTACCCTTTTCTTATTCCCAAAATCTTCTCCCATCTTTATAATCCTTTCGCACAATTTTTTCGAGTTTGTAAGGTTATTCAAGCACAAATCTTTGGAGATTCGCACAGTCCACAATTTTTTTTCGAGTTTTGGCTTTTTGCAGCCCCTAACATGAACGGTTCATTAGAGTTTCAGGGCTGTTTTTTCGAGTTTATTATGTAAATACTACATAAATTGGTGAAAGCACATGCCAGCTTTTCAAAGAGCACAACAAGGAAGACAGAAGGTACAAGTTCAGTCATTGATTATGGTGAAATTGCAGAGGTGTAGATGAGATTGGTGATGCTGCGAAGAGTTGGTTATAGTGGTTTTAATTATTCATGTAATGGTCAAGGTTTCTGTTATAGTTTAGCACCTTGACTTTATGAGCATCAACCATTAAGAAAAAAATATGTGGATGTGGATGATAGTGATGCACCAGTATATGAAAACTGAAAATATTGTCAATTCTGTATTATTTGAGTGCATTTGGAGGTGAGGAATTTTATATTTTAAATTATAGTTAAATTGCATTGCATTGCATTTAAACATATGTGTTATGCAAAATTAAATTGGAAATCGAATTCAAGTTGATTCGCATAAAACAAGTATGCGGGGAAAAAAATAAACTATTTATGTATAAAAAAATAAATTCAATTATGCAGCTCTAATCGGGTAAAAATCACAAATACGAATAAGATTTAAAAATCGGTTAGTCTCTTTTAAATAATAAAGACCCCTCGCTCTATGTATTTTTCATCATAATTAAATTTGCATTGTAGCTAAATATTCATTCAATAAAGGGAGATATGTAAATATTTATTTAATATCTAAATATCTAATAAATTGGGTAAATATGTAATTGATTGATGATATTAAAAAGGGGAAATATGTAAATATTCATTTAATTAGTTTATTAAGGGTAAAATAGTCATTCAATAAGAGTGTTTTTAATGAAAAAAGGGGATATGTAATATATATGGGTTAGGGAGGGGAAATATGTAATTAAATTTTATGATTGGGTAAATATGTAATAAGCCAACTTAGGAAGGGGAAATATGTAAAAAAACCCCAAAAAATAAAAGGATAGTAGATAAATATTAAGATATAAAAACTATAAACCAAACACTCAATAGCATTTGAATTACAGTAAATATCTTGTGAAAAAAATATTAAAACTACAAACTACTAACCACTTTCGAAAAAAAATCTGTTGAGAAAAAGCCTAGACAAATAAACTTAATTCACGTTCTCTTTGCAATGGATCATAAAAACAATGTGCATGTAATTATATCTACAAGTATGAACAAAATAAAACATTGCTAGTAAAAAAATTGAACATACAACACATGTTCCTAGCGGAATATATATTATATACACATGAGTGTTTTTAACATTTACTTAAGGGTTTTAACTTCAATATCAGTTACGGCTTTTGGTTTGTATATAGATTAGTGCAAGGCTAAACCTTTCAAATACTAATAGTTAATTTCCTCATCAATTCAATAAACGATGGCCTTGATGATCATTACTTATTAGTACCCATAACTGTTTGAATTATTTTTATTTAAAAAGGTGCCAAAATCCCTAAAATGCCCTTAAAGTGTCTTAAATTTTTTGGACAATGTGCAAGTTTACCCTCTCTAAAATAACTTGGCTCTCTTGTACATGTTATTTCAAAATATGTACACAATGTAAAATTACTATAATGGTAGAAAACCTATTTATAGTCCATATAAATCTATTTATTATATTTATACATACTATTAAATCATGAAAATCCCAAATGTTGCATGTCTAGCATTTAATTTAATCAATTAATTTCTTTAATTATGATAAAAGTTTTATTTAATTCCTTAATTTAATTCAATTAATGGAAGACATAAGTGTGCATGGATTCCATGGATGAAATGTCTAGATTGCCCTCAAAGTGTCTTAAAACTTTGGAGAATGTCCAAGTTTTCCCCCTCTAAAATGGCTTGCTTCATTTGTACATGATGCTACAAGATTTGTACCTAAGCAAAATTATGAAAAGGGTAGAAAACCCAGTTCTCTTAATATAGTATATATATAGACTATGTAACACTATATAAAAATATATAACACTATACAGTTCTGAATGGTGGTTGCACTACAAAATTAATAATTGATGGTGTTATATAACACTACAAAATTATACAACACCAAAAGCCATTATATAACACCATATAACACCATGTAACACTATATAAAAATATATAACACTATACAGTTCTGAATGGTGGTTGCACTACAGAATTATATAACACTACAAAATTAATAACCGGTGAACGAGATGTGTAATTTCGTGGATTAATTCTTAGATTCGAATTCCTATAATAAAGGGTGGCGGTTATTTTAGGCAGTTATCTTTTAATCAATTAATTGAAGGAAATAGAAAATTACTAATTCACCCTATTGAATTAATTTAGATCTAGAACACTTGTCATCACCACATTATTTCTCACCGTTCTTACAATATTAGATTAATGTACAGGATCCTCTACCTCTATTTATATATCTATACTATTTAAAAAAAGTATTAAAACATCAATAAAATCCAAGCAACTGTTGTGTTCGGTTCTTATATTTTTCATATTCTACTAAATATTCAAAAAAAATTGAATGGAAGTGGCTAATTACTTGTGTGCGTAAGTTCACCTTTTGATATATTCTCACAGAAGACGGGAGGTCTTAACAACGATTTGCCCTCTCTTAATTCAAACGAGCCCATTTCGACGTCAGACGAGTTCATTCTTGGTTCAGCTCGTTAATTTACATCCATATGTCTAACCAAAACGAACCATCGGTTTATCACAACCCTTAAAAGTGACCCTATCAGTTATTGGTTTTGCTTGCTTGCCCTACATTGCTTGAATAGTTGACATTCTTGTTGCTTATATTTAACAAGCACATGAATTTATTTATCAGTGTGGGTAATTGGCAAACAAGAAAAGGTGATAAACCATCTATTTAATTTTAAAGTAAAATGAAACATATGAAAAGGGTTTTTATACTTAAATATCAATTAATTATGATTAGATGTGATTGAGGTGAAAACACCACAGGATAATTTGAGGGACACAACACACGCTTACGTCACATAATGTAAGAACACGTCTTCGTCAACTTTTCTGTGATCCGTCGTTAAGAGTTAAATGCTTGGTTGGTTCCTGTTGTTTACAAAAATTTCATACTTGTTCCTAGTGGTTTACTAATTACACGCGTGGTCCCAAAAGTTGTCAAAAATGAACTCGGTTGGTCCCCTGACCTAAACTCTGTTAAATTTCTCAGTTAACTATGTGTGAAATGACTATATTACCCTTGAACAATTAAAAGAAATAAAAAATATATATATATAAAGAAGATGGTTCACTAGTCATCTTCTTCAAGTTTTCAACCCCTCTATCTATATTACCCACCACCACCATCTCCCTAGACCACCACCATGAATCACCGTAACCAGCCATCATCTCCCCAAACCACCATCTCCGTCAGCACCATCGCCTCTCCAAACCACCACCATCTCCCTAAACCACCACCATTTAAACTCATTACCTTTCTGTCGGTCCAGTTTGCATTTCACAAATCTGAAAAAGTACCGTTCCAATTTTCAAATCCAATCACCCCCTAATCCTAACCCTAACCGGAGATTATCACCTACAGAATGAGCGACACACCCGATTATCCACACCAACCTGCAACTGAATTGTCAAAAACCACTAGTGGATCTTTCGATACGAACAGAATCGGTGAAGTAAAATCATGGCTAACTTCTCAATTCGATGCGGCCGGTAAAGATCATGTTCCTGATTTCGAATACACCTCTCGTGGCATCTCACATTTGCATAATCTGGCCACAATTTCTCAAGCGAGAACACAAGCTGGTGAAGTAATAACTGCGACATCTTTCTGGCCATAGTCGCTAACCAGCCTGCTGTTAATCTTTTCATCTTGGTTCTCCTTCACAGGCTTTCTCTTCTGATTTGAAGTAATAACTGCGACATCTTTCTTCTATTTCAGATGAATCTTGTTTTCAAGGGTCAACCTGCGGAACTTTTTACTTTGACCCCCTCACAATATTAGCATTTTTTCGGTGAATCTGTTGTTTTTCCGGCGAAGGTGGTGGTTGTGGAGGTGGTTGCAGGTTGTGAAGGAGGAGGTGGTGACTGAGTTTTTGAAAGGGAGATAGAAAAAGGGGTGATGAAGAAGATGAGTAGTGGGCTCCTATTTCTTTATATTTTTTTTAATTGTTCATGGGTAATATAGTAATTTCACACGTACTTAACTGAAAAAACTAACAAAGGTAAGTGATAAGGACCAACCAAGTGCAAAAATTACAACTATTAGGACCAACTCTGTAATTAGTAAACCACTGGGACCAAGTTTGCAATTTTCGCAAACCACAGGGACCAACCAAGCATTTAACTCCATCGTTAATTAAAAACTAATTATATGTAGGGCAAAGTGAATATATGGGTGTTTCACATCTAACCTTACATGTGAAACCATCCAAAACTACGTAGTTTTGTTAAAAATCCTTTCAAATTTTAATTCCTAAATTAACTCAACTAAAATTTATGTAAATATTTTTACTTTGGAAAACAGCCATCGTTCCCACAAATACGTGAAATTTTCTTCAGCAAGATCCAAGAAACCAGTCCAGACTTCTTCAACAATCATCGTCTTCAACAATTCCAGTGTTAAATTTTGTTCAGCAACATCGTAGAATTTGTCCAGACTTGTTCAGCAATCATCGTCTTCAACAATTCCAATCCTATTAACATCGACCTCCAACTACTCGCATTCTATCATGGAGGTAAAATTGTTGTTATTCTAAATTTCTACATACAGTTACTTTCGAGCAATTTCAATTGATTAATTTTTAATACAAATCAATCTGTGTACTAAGTCAAACCATTAATTTGATTTATAATTGGTCGATCATGGAGGTAAACTGATAGGATATTAAAGTGAGTGTTCTTATTTAGAATTTCTACATACAATTACTTTCCAACAATTTCAATTGAATGGTTAAAAAATCGAAGTTTTTACTTTTGTGCATACAGGAAATGCATAACACAATGAATTTCAAATCACATCTGATTGAAGATATTGATGTAAACGGGTATTTGGTTATTAGTAATGGCCCAGACGTTGAAACAGAGAAAATAAACGAAGTAGACACAGATTCTGGGTTTGAGAAAGAAGAAGCTAATGATGTAATGGGAATGGTTTTCGATTCTCCCGATGATGCATATGATTTCTACAATCGCTATGCGTTTTTACATGGATTTGGAATACGTATATCTTCGGCTTATAGGAATACGTATATCTTCGGCTTATAAAAATAAGACCACAAACGAGCCTTATCGAAGGATATATGTGTGTAACAAAGAGGGGTTTAAAGACATGAAGTGTAATAGTTCTAATGGAGATGTTAAAAAACGTCGTCGAAATTTAAGGACCGGGTGTGAAGCATATATTCGGATCTCAAAAAATAAAGAAGGGAAATGGTTCGTGGATAGATTTAACGACTCACATAATCATGAGCTAACTTCTACTCCTACCAAAGTAATGAAACATCGGTCTCATGGGAAGTTTCACCGCTCAATGGCATGCAAAGCCCTAGTGTCGAACCTTGGTCAAGCCGGGTTGAAACCTTGTCAAATCAAGAAGGTCGTAAATACTATGAAAGATTCAAATGAAAATGATGTTTCATCAAAGCAATGTGCAAATATCTTGGCAGATCAGCGAAAACAATATAAAGGTAAGGAATTTTACGGGCTTATTAAACATTTCCAAGATAAACTAATAGAAGACCCTAATCTTTATTTTGTTGTGGATTTATTTGACGACGGGTCTCCAAGAAATATTTTTTGGACTGACGGGAGATCAAGAGACTCATATGTAAAATCTGGGGACGTTGTTGTGTTTGATGTCACATATATGACAAACAAATTTAAGATGCCATTTGCTCTTTTTTGTCGGAGTGAATCATCATGGTCAGTCCATACTTTTTGGTGGTGCACTATTAGAAAACGAGAAACAAGATACTTTTGAATGGTTATTTCAAAATTTCTTAAAATGCATGTTTGACAAGTATCCATCAGCAATAATTACGGATCAAGATAAAGCTATTGGCAATGCAATTAAAAGGATTTTCCAAAAACTCGACATCAATATTGTTCATGGCATATTAAGAAACATGAGACTGAACATCTTCGAGCACTTAAAACTCATTGTAGTGACTTTCAAGAATTACACAAACAATGGGTAAAGAGTAATACGGTTGAGGAATTTGAAACTCGATGGGAACTATTATGTGAGAAATATAATTTTGAAAGTGGCGATTGGATAACATAGATGTATAACCAGCATAAATATTGGGCTAAAGCCTTTTTGAAGGATTGTTTTTTTGCTGGCATGACATCAAGCAGAAGAAGCGAGAATATTCATTCATTTTTTTGATGGATATGTGAACTCAAAGACCATGTTGAATGAGTTCGTAAGCCAGTATGATAAAGCTGTTGAGACTCGAAGGGCTGCCGAAGAAGATGAAGACTTCAAGACTATGAACTCCAAGCCAGTTCTTTCTTCTATTAATTTAATAGAGGCAAAAGCAAGTTCACGTTACACTAGGAAGCTCTTTGACGTATTCAAAAAAGAAAGGATCGAAGCTACCTTGAACTTAACTCATGAGAAAATAAGCAAGAATTCAGAAGAAATCAAATATAAGGTTGGACAATTGGATGTTGATAAAACATATTGGAGAAATGTTAACTTTCGTCTCTCTGAGAAGATAGATGTCACATGTTCATGTGCAAAGTTTGAAACATACGGGATATTATGCAAACATATCTTATATATCTTGAAGAAGAGACACGTTGAAACCCTTCCTGATCATTATATTTTACCTAGGTGGACACTTGATGCTAGGTATAAGTCGGATAATTGCACTACTGGGCTTGAAGACATACATAATGGAAATGAAATCAGCGCGTTATTTTTATGGTGTGTTCAATCAAATTTTAGAAAAGCTGTCGAACAAGCAAGAGACTCCCCATCTGAGATAAAGAAACTAGATACCATCTTGTTAAAGTTTCTAGAAGAGCAAAGTATTCGAACAAAGCCGAAACAGTTTGATACCAATCCACAAGATTCTAATGTGGGAAGTTCGCAAGTAAACTTGATGCCTCAAATTTCTATTCGTGATCCAGTAGTTCATACAAATACTAAAGGTCGTCCTAGAAGTGCATCGTAAAAAGAAACGGGTCAAACGTGCTAAAGTATGGCGAAATAAAGTTAAAACGGGTCAAAAAATAGCATCGCAAAAAGAAACGGGTCAAACGTGCGAAAGTATGGCGAATTAAAGTTAAACGGTCAAAAAATAACATCGTAAAAAAAACGGGTCAAACATGCGAAAGTATGGCGAATTAAAGTTAAACGGTCAAAAATAGCATCGTAAAACGAAACGGGCCAAAAGTGCGAAAGTATGGCGAATTAAAGTTAACAGGGTAAAAAATAGCATCGTAAAAAGAAACGGGTCAAACGTGCGAAAGTATGGCGAATTAAAGTTAAACGGTCAAAAATAGCATCGTAAAAGAAACGGGTCAAAAGTGCGAAAGTATGGCGAATTAAAGTTAAATGGGTAAAAAATAGCATCGTAAAAAGAAACAGGTCAAACGTGCGAAAGTATGGCGAATTAAAGTTAAACGGGTCAAAAAATAGTATTGTAAAAGGAAACGGGTCAAACGTGCGAAAGTATGGCACCCAGTATACTCTTAAGCTAAACAATTGCACACAACACTTTTATAGCTTGTGGAAATAATAAACCGAAGAAAAACTATGCAGAACAAGGAAGAAACATGACAACTAGAAGGATGTTTTGTCTTATATACGTGTATCGAATTTAGTTTAAGAAGAACCATGATGCAACCTGAATGGATGGCATCAAGCCTACACTTATTTATAATTATATGATAAAAGCATTCATATTATACTCACATGTGTCTCAAGAGCAAAACAGTGAGATACATAAATAATGCTAAGTTACACAGCAAGCCTCAGGACTACATTTAATCTAAACTCTCAAATCAACTCTAGCTGTTATGCGATACTTTAGGCAGTCTTGTGATACTTCATTCACCTCAAGTACTTCATCATAGAATAACACTCGGTTGCAAATGGTTGCAGATTGGTTTTAAACATTCTTGTTGGTGAGACAAAAAGCACAAAATGTTGCAGACAAATGAAGAGTCGATCACGACTTAACTCATCATAGCCTCTTGCACCTGGATGTATATCAGCTCCGAACACCTACACATAGACACAAGTGAAATAGAGTAAAAAGAAACGGGTCAAATACAAAATAGACAAACATGTAATGATGAAATCAAGTGATCCCATTTATTTTATACTCTTGACAAAAGATCGAACACTTGGTGTGCGTCACTAGCCAAACTTAAACCAAATCAAGCGATTACTAAAATTCACAAACCACAAAAGGATACTTAATCATAAATTGGATAAAAGACAAACAATCACAATAGATTTTTCAATCAATCCGCAAATTAAAAAAAAGACAACTTATTAGTTCCAGTCAGCCCTGCATAACGCAAAACAAAGAACTTCATATACAACAGCTTCGTATCACTAATACATATTTATACCTATTTGATTCTATCGAGATACTGAAGTGCATCAATGATGATAGCGGAGAGATCTGCGCCTTTAAGAGTTAGGGTTTACCTGCACATATCTGATCGAGTATTCGAGTTAGGGGAAGAAGAAGGAATTTAGGACGAACTGCAACGGATTTGATCGAGTTAGGGGAAGAAGAAGGAATTTTAGGACGAACCTGATGAAGATCGATTGGGCAGAGTGTCACGACCCCCGACCCACCCTAGACGGAATCGGGAATCGTGAACAGCCCAGTGGTACCGGTGATTAATTTTATAAAATATTGCAGCGGAAATTTCATCAGGACCGTGAGTTAGGAAAAATATCAGAGTTTAGAAACACCGAATTTTTATTTATTAAATAGATGAGATAAACCCATGTTTTACAAAGGTAGCTTTAATAAGATAAATTTGTTTACATAAAACAATAATTCTTAATTTGATTTAATTAATAAAATAAGCCACTTCTTGAAGCCTTTCAGTGTCGTAACCAGCTCTTATTCCAATCTACTGTAATTACCTGAAAAATGTTTGAAAAAGGTTTTGTCAGTGGAAATACTGAGTGAGTTCATTCCATTTTTATAAAATATATTGTTACACCTTACAGCATTAAGGTTTTTATATTTGTTTATATTTCCCAACTCAATCAGTATTTGTCACATGGTGGTAGTTCCGATGTGACAGTAATCATATCACTCATTGGCTTACTTTCCTCCAATAGTGAATTTATCAAGTAATTATATTTTACTATTATTCAATTTATCTGTCACTAGGCGATTCCTGTGACGGTGATCATTTCACTGTTGATCATTCTTTCAACTAGTGATTCTGGTCATATCACTGTTGATCATTCTTTCAACTAGTGATTCTAGTCATGACACTGTTGATCATTCTCTCAACTAGTGCTTTTGGTCACGTCACTGTTGATCATTCTCTCAACTAGTGACTCTGGACTTAGTTGTGTCCGGTGACATTACTTTGTCAAATATATTACTTATGGCACAAAACCATTCAATCCAGAAAATGACATATATCATTTTATGTCAAACTACTATTACTTATCAAATATAATATGTTAATTAAATATTTGTAATATCATTATTTGATATATTAATGTGACTAACAATATAATCTTCGTATAGTAGAATACATTATACTTGACTATTTTATTATGGTATACACCTTTTAGATTTATTTCAAACATAAATTTATTAACGATTTAATGTTAAAATAATATTAGTTATAGGTTATGGCTACCGAGGCATAATTCTCACTGTGATTGTGGTCATGCTATTATTAGCTATCTTTCTGACTAATAGTAATGAGGATCAAATAATGTATAAAACCTCCTATACCAGCAGTTATTATAGAATATAAAAATTTAATCACTGTAAGTATAACAGGTAAACCTTTATGATTTTGGAAAGCATTTGTAAATATAATTATATCACAAAAAAAGTGATAAAAGAGAATGGACTCACAAACGGTGAGAAAAGAGAAATGAACTCACATTGCAGATTTCTACGGGCAAAGTTTAGTCTACAGATAAGCCGTGATATATTGCAGATTTAATTTGAGCAGAGCTTAGCCTATTGATTTAGCCTTGTAGCCTAGTGCACATGAACTAGGTAAGTAACTTAATACAGCAATTACGATAACTCACGAGATCAACCCTCACAACGAATGACAAAGTGCTATGCTTAAACATCCATCGAATTAACGATTAATGACAAAGCATCACCCTAATGTGGGCAGCACTTAAACATCCATTGAGTAAATTGATCGATCGGACAATGAATCGTAATAGCGATCGAGTTATTACCCTGTTTCGTAGCAGCACCCCCTACTAATTAGTGATTTGTGTGTGTTTTGAGAGTATTTGGACGATATCTCAGCGTGTATTTTGAGTTTCTTCGTCGTTTTTGTGCCCAGAATCAAGTCCCAGACGCTACTATTTATACACAAATTTTGTCAGGCTTACGGACCGTAAGCATCAACCCTTACGGTCCGTAAGGGATACATTTTTCTCATTTTCTTGCCACGTGTGTTTGAAGTGCAGGTGAGTCGACGGTTTGATTAAATTCGATTTTTATAATAACTTATAAGGATAATCGTTGAGTAGGGAATGCCCCCCCTGAGTTTTAGGGGCCCTGATCCTGATTCTGATTGTTCTGAAATTTGTAGGGTTTGTGCAGAATCACTTGGGTGTCTCAATTAGGGTTTCCTATTGGATAAAATAATAAAATAAATAGTACTTTTAATGAGGATTGTTAAATTCTCCCCACCTTAATAAAAATCTCGTCCTCGACATTTGGGTTATGATATTTCTTTTAGACTTATGTCATATTTTAGTCAACAAAATGACACATAATTAAATTTTGTGAATATGAGTTATACAATAAATAGGACTCAATGGTTCAACTGAATTATTTCAAGAAATCAATGTCAAACGAATGAGATGAAATGATATAATTTCCAAGGTGACTATATTCAAGCCAAAATATATATGGTCAAATAGATGTCTAAATTGAATGTTTACAATTTTGTGAATGACTTTTTAGAAACAATAGAATTCTTTGTCAAAAGAAAGCTTACTTTGATTGGCAACTGAGGAAGACTCAGAATCAACAAGCTCAAATGAAATAGAAGCACGAAAATGATTGTTAACTATCGAATCATAACAAAAGAGAAATCAGTGTGTTGACATTAAGGATACACCGAAATACAACAGAGTTTAGTGTATCACTGTCTTAATACATAATTGCATTAAGACTATTTTTAATAACAAGTCAAATGAAAGACATACGTGGTTTTGAATGGTTCGTATGATTATGATTAGCCCAAGCTATAAGTTTATAACGACGCCGCAAGGTGTCGAAATGATTGAAATAATTCAATAATTACGGTGACCGAACAATTTCACCGTATAAATAACTGAAAGCTTTAATGAAGTAAATTTGGATATTTATTTCGAATAGGATTTTCAATTGATAAAAAGACCAAATGAATTATTATAGAATTTTCGATAAATGATGAAAAAAACGTTAATAGGTACACCGGAATATGATATGAATTTGTGTATTCTTATCTTAACACATAATTGTATTAAGACTGTTTAAGATAATGAACCAACAAAAGGAAATAAATAAATAAATCCGTATATCAAGTGTGAAATTGAGATTAACTCAAGCTACAAATTTATTGTGACGCCACAAGGTGTCGAAATGATTGGAAATAGTAGCGGTGAATGAAATGAGTTTCACCATGCTTTAAATCAAATGAAGTAAGTCCGAATGTTTCAAATAAATCTAGTAGGATTTTTTTTGATTGAAATTGAAATAATTGAATAATGTTTTTCGATCAAAGATGATAAAGCAATAAAGATTACGAAGCGCTCGATTGCTGATATAAAAATCCTTAAGAGATACACTGAAATATGAAATGAATTTGTGTATCATTATCTTAGCACATGATTGTGTTAAGATTGATTTTATAGAATAAACCAACAAAGCGGATTTAATATAAATAAATAATTAAACCCGTATATAAGGTGTGCAACGAGATTAGCACAAGCTTCAAATTTTTGTGAAAACGTCACCACAAGGTGACCGTGACCAAATAAATGATTCGGTGAAAGTGAAAACCAAACAAGTCTGTTATGGTTTTGAATAGATGAAGTACTTGACAGAATGTATTTATTTATAAACTTTTAATTGTACTAGGGTCAAATAGTAACTTAACTTAGATATTACATATCAGCGATTACGTCTGGAATCATTTCTGCTTTTTGCGTAGTAAGTACGAATGCTCGCGCGTTCTTCTTAGCTCCGTCTGTTGTTCTGGCCTTGTTGTCGGATGCTTTGGTTAGTTTTGGGCAATATGGTTTGATGTGTCTTGTTTCTCCGCAATTGAAACAAACATTAGTTTTCCTTCTACACTCTTCCTCTGTATGCCCGGTCATCTTGCAGAAGTCACAGTAGGGTGTTATCCTAAAACGGCATCTTCCTGAATGCTTTTTGTTACAGTTTCTGCAGATAGGTTGCTCCAATGACGATTCAGTTCCTGTCTTTTTGAATTCTTGGAAAATTTTCTGGGCTAACTCTTTCTTCTTGTTTTCTTCTCTTGTGCGGGTTAGTCCATCTGTCAACATATTAGCTAGTTCAACTGCTTCTTCAATAGTCTGTGGTCTAGCGGCCTTGACTATGTCTCGGATTTCGCTAATTAATCCCCAAATATAACGAGAAATTAGTACAGGTTCTGGCGAAGCCAGAGTTGGTACCATTCTTGCATATTCGAAGAATGTTGTCGTATATTCACGACAATTCACATCTATCATTTTATGATTTAGGAACTTGTTAGCCATTCGTTCCTTTTCATAAGGAGGACAAAATTTCCTTTCTACCATTTCCTTGAATTTTTCCCAGTTCATGGCATAAGCCATGTCACTTCCTTTTGCCTGAAGAATTGTATTCCACCATTCTAAGGCTTCTTCCTTAAAGAGGTTAGATGCATACATCACTTTATCTTCTTCGGCACATTTGCTGATTGTAAGAACAACTTCCGTCTTTTCCAACCATCGCAGAGCAGCCGTGGCGCCTTCACTGCCTGCGAACTCAGTTGGTTTACAGGCTAGAAATTCTTTGTAGGTGCACCCGAGAGTCACCGCCATCTTTTTCTTTGGAAATGGGGTTTTGATAATATCATCATTACCTCCATTGACACTATGGCTAAAACAGTCGTCATGAGTATGCTTGCTACTCACAACTTTGGTGGGTTCTACGGGGTTTTTAACAGCTTTAATTATTAAAGGTAAAGCATTAGCTATTCCTTGGGCTATTAGATTTTCTATAGCATTTTTATCCAAAGGATTTTCATTATTAGCATGAACTTCTGGATTATGTGGTACTTCATTCGACATCTGAATTGCAAACATTTTCACTTATTAATATCATAGAATAATTAAACAAAACAATACTTCCAAGATATTATATGTGCATATCGACATATATATATTCATGTATAACACATATGTTAATTTGTATCAGTTTCCTAACTTTATTGTTTAGGTATTAAAAGAACACCTAAATAGCTTACACAAGTGGCTCTGATACCACCTTCTGTCACGACCCCCGACCCACCCTAGACGGAATCGGGAGTCGCGAACAGCCCAGTGGTACCGGTGATTAATTTTATAAAATATTGCAGCGGAAATTTTATCAGGACCGTGAGTTAGGAAAAATATCAGAGTTTAGAAACACCAGATTTTTATTTATTAAATAGATGAGATAAACCTATGTTTTACAAAGGTAGCTTTAATAAGATAAATTTGTTTACATAAAACAATATTTCTTAATTTGATTTAATTTATAAAATAAGCCACTTCTTGAAGCCTTTCAGTGTCGTAACCAGCTCTTATTCCAATCTACTGTAATTACCTGAAAAATGTTTGAAAAAGGTTTTGTCAGTGGAAATACTGAGTGAGTTCATTCCATTTTTATAAAATATATTGTTATACCTTACAGCATTAAGGTTTTTATATTTGTTTATATTTCCCAACTCAATCAGTATTTGTCACATGGTGGTAGTTCCGATGTGACAGTAATCATATCACTCATTGGCTTACTTTCGTCCAATAGTGAATTTATCAAGTAATTATATTTTACTATTATTCAATTTATCTGTCACTAGGCGATTCCTGTGACGGTGATCATTTCACTGTTGATCATTCTTTCAACTAGTGATTCTGGTCATATCACTGTTGATCATTCTTTCAACTAGTGATTCTAGTTATGACACTGTTGATCATTCTCTCAACTAGTGCTTTTGGTCACGTCACTGTTGATCATTCTCTCAACTAGTGACTCTGGACTTAGTTGTGTCCGGTGACATTACTTTGTCAAATATATTACTTATGGCACAAAACCATTCAATCCAGAAAATGACATATATCATTTTATGTCAAACTACTATTACTTATCAAATATAATATGTTAATTAAATATTTGTAATATCATTATTTGATATATTAACGTGACTAACAATATAATCTTCGTATAGTAGAATACATTATACTTGACTATTTTATTATGGTATACACTTTTTAGATTTATTTCAAACATAAATTTATTAACGATTTAATGTTAAAATAATATTAGTTATAGGTTATGGCTACTGAGGCATAATTCTCACTGTGATTGTGGTCATGCTATTATTAGCTATCTTTCTGACTAATAGTAATGAGGATCAAATAATGTATAAAACCTCCTATACCAGCAGTTATTATAGAATATAAAAATTTAATCACTGTAAGTATAACAGGTAAACCTTTATGATTTTGGAAAGCATTTGTAAATATAATTATATCACAAAAAAAGTGATAAAAGAGAATGGACTCACAAACGGTGAGAAAAGAGAAATGAACTCACATTGCAGATTTCTACGGGCAAAGTTTAGTCTACAGATAAGCCGTGATATATTGCAGATTTAATTTGAGCAGAGCTTAGCCTATTGATTTAGCCTTGTAGCCTAGTGCACATGAACTAGGTAAGTAACTTAATACAGCAATTACGATAACTTACGAGATCAACCCTCACAACGAATGACAAAGTGCTATGCTTAAACATCCATCGAATTAACGATTAATGATAAAGCATCACCCTAATGTGGGCAGCACTTAAACATCCATTGAGTACATTGATCGACCGGACAATGAATCGTAATAGCGATCGAGTTATTACCCTGTTTCGTAGCAGCACCCCCTACTAATTAGTGATTTGTGTGTGTTTTGAGAGTATTTGGACGATATCTCAGCGTGTATTTTGAGTTTCTTCGTCGTTTTTGTGCCCAGAATCAAGTCCCAGACGCTACTATTTATACACAAATTTTGTCAGGCTTACGGACCGTAAGCATCAACCCTTACGGTCCGTAAGGGATACATTTTTCTCATTTTCTTGCCACGTGTGTTTGAAGTGCAGGTGAGTCGACGGTTTGATTAAATTCGATTTTTATAATAACTTATAAGGATAATCGTTGAGTAGGGAATGCCCCCCCCCCCCCCGAGTTTTAGGGGCCCTGATCCTGATTCTGATTGTTCTGAAATTTGTAGGGTTTGTGCAGAATCACTTGGGTGTCTCAATTAGGGTTTCCTATTGGATAAAATAATAAAATAAATAGGACTTTTAATGAGGATTGTTACACAGAGCATGAGAATGAGAGCGGAAACCAATTTTGATGTAACTTGATGGAGCGAGATGAAGTTTGGAAAGATTTTTAACAAAACTACGTAGTTTTGGATGGTTTCACATGTAAGGTTAGATGTGAAACATCCACATATTCACTTTGCCATTATATATACTAGGTTAGAACCCCGTGTAATACACGGGTTGAATAAATGTAATTTTATATACAAAATAATAAAAAAAATATCTTTAAAAACCTGGTTTATTACACGGATTAAATAAATGAAATTATATATACCAAATAATAAAACAATATATCTTTAAAAATCTCGTTTATTACATGAGTTGAATAAATGTAATTTTATATATTAAATAATAAAAAAATTATATCTTTAAGAACCCCGTGTATTGTATGGGTTAAGTAAATTTAATTTTATATATTAAATAATGAAAAAAGTTACATTTTTAAGAATCTCATGTATTGTATGGGTTAAGCACATGTAATTTTATATACCAATAAAAAAGTTATATCTTGTTATATCTTTATAAACTGTGTGTATTATAAATCCCTTGGACAAAACTGACAAAATGACCCAAACTATAGGGACTAAAATGACATTTAACTCTTTACATTATATTAATTTATATTTAGTGTACATCTTTTGTTAATTTCAAGATAAATAATTTTGAAATCTAATAAATATTTCAAAAGACTATATTATCTCCTATAGGAATTGTTTAAATTTATATTAAATTTTATTTTATAATTATCTTTTAATTAATATTAATTATAATTAAGTAGGAGATAGAGATGAGAAAACTAAAAAATAGATGGTTCCAATGAATGACATGTGTCCCTCTATTGGTTTCTTTATTATATAGTACTAGCGGTAAGACCCGTGTCCAAACACGAGTCGTTTCTTAGAAAACCATGCATAACACATATTGACAGAGAGTAAAAAAATAATTACTGCAGACTTACAAAATTGATATAAATTAATGATCAATAGGTTTGTTCAATAGAATTCCATTATGTTGATAGGAAACCACTGTTGTCTATTAACTGTTAAAAACTTATGTTGCTTTCCAACAGACTTTACTAAGAACTATCATCCATTATCTCCAACAGAGCTTGCCAGATGGATACATAGTAACTATCAGATGTTAGTCAATCCATGTTAAAAAGGTCAGTCAACAGAAATTACAAAGGTTAGTAAATAGATGTTAAGAGAATAATGTTATTAACAACATGTGTTCTCAGGATAGGCTTAATGCAGAGCAAGTATCAGATGCTTTCAAAAAGTTGTATTGTTTTCCAACAAACATTTCCTAACAACAGTTCCTCCATTATACCCAACAGACGTTGCAAGGTTGACAGATGTTTAGTATCATCATAGATTTTGTAAAACTTCTTTGTAAACCACATTAGTAGTGATTGTACAGACTCGTTTCTCTTTATCACAAATCAAAATTTTCAACCCCTTCCTACTTTTTACTCTAGATACAGCAACATAGAGCTGGCCATGACTAAACACTAGACGTGGAAGATATAAACCAACACGCTCCAATGATTGTCCTTGACTTTTATTTATTGTCATAGCAAAACATAGTGAAAGTGGGAATTGTCTACGAGAAATCTTCACTGGTATTCTTTTATCAGAAGGTGTCATCTTCAGTCTTGAAATCAAAGTATGATGACCTACATTAGTCCATGTGATAGTTTTTGCTTCAATCACAACTTTTCCGAGCTTCGTGACTTGTAAACGTGTACCATTACACAATCCATTTTCCTGATCAATGTTTCTGAGTAACATCACTGGAGCACCAAGTTTCAGTACTAATTTATGGTTAGGTCAACCAGATAAACGAAGATTGTTTAACACATCAGGAGGAAACAATGCCATATTAAGCTCTGATTCTTCCTCCGATTGGCATAAACTATCTGAACTAAAATAAACCTTTTCTTCACCAGGCAGACTCTCTAACACCTCTTTATTTATTGAATCCACTACTTCATTAGTTGGAGCAAGAATCGTTCTTTGTTGGAAATACGTTAAATCCCACAAAAACTTATTCATGTCCGAATATATAAATGAAATGAGAGAAGAAATAAGATTGACTTGGTCATGAATAAGTAAATCATTTGGTACTTCAATATCAATCTCACCATCATTTTCTTCACCAAGCAGACCATCACCAAGCTTTAAAATCCATTCTCCAAATTCCTTTATTTCTTTCAAATCTGTTTCTTGACAACCAATTCTTAATCTTATATTCCCAGTTAACTTTAGTACTTGACAGTGGCGCCATATATAAGAAGAATTCAAAGAAGCATTGACTATCATTGTTCTGGTACCTTTAGGGATGACTGGAAGAATTTGTCTAAAATCACTACCAAATAGAATTACCTTTCCCCTAAACGGCTTGGATTGCATGTTCGGTTGACTGGAACGTGATATGTCTCTCATTGTTCTATCAAGAGCCTCGAAACAATGCTTGTGAGTCATAGGTGCTTCATCCCAAATAATCAATGTTGCTCTTTTAATTAAATCACCTAACTCAGTATTAGGCTCTATCGAACATATTGAATTCTCATTAATGTTGATTGGAATTACAAACCTTGAATGAGCAGTTCTACCACCATCCAGCAAAAGTGAAGCAATTCCACTGGATGCAACATTCAATACAACTTCACCTTTTGATCGTAATGCAACTGAGAATGTCTTCCAAAGAAACGTCTTTCCAGTTCACCATAACCATATACAAAAAACACACCTCCATCACCTTTTTCAATCGCTTCCATAAAAATTTTATATATCCTTTCATGTTCGGAAGTTAAACACTTTACATAACCATCATGTTCCCTTTGAAGAGCTAGTCTGTCATACGATAATTCTTTCATTATCAATCGATTATTCGACGATGAAACATAATTGTCCGGAACACTTGGCATATCATCAAAAATTCTCACTGTACTTCCATTGGTAAGTAGCAACTTTTCAATTTCAGATAGACAGATATTTTCAAGTTCTTCTTGTTGAAGATCCAAATCTAAAACAAATGTTGAAAAAAGTATTAGTTTTTTTCCCAATAACAGAGGTATTACATAATTTTAATGTAGTTGTATATAACTTTAATAAAATAATCGCATTACCTGCAATACCAGTTATCTTTCGTTGCTGATACAGAATGTCTTCACATAACAGGGACTTCGTTTCCGACCAAAAAACACCAGGACGAGATATCGAATTTGACAGCAACAACATTACAAAAAAGGTCCTCAAGAAATCTCCGGTTGACCATGTGCTAGCTTCTTTGACAACATTAACATATTCTTTATCATCATCCAACAGCCCCCGCGCAAAGCATGCATCTTTAAATGTTTGAAAAACCTGCCCATCAACTGTTTTTATATCTTCAAAACAGGTTGGTCCCTTAACATGATTCAGTAAAATCCTTAGGTAATAACAATCACCAAGTGATGGTCAGACATAATGTATCCTTCCAATTGATCCATACGGATGCTTTCTTCGATTCCATTTGCGATTTTTAGCATTCCATACATAATATCCCAGAAACTGAACTTACCTCAATGTCCTGGCAAATTCATCGACTTTATTACAATTCATCCACTCTGTAAACATTGTCATTTTCACAGTTGGATCAGTAACAATATCACACAAATTATCATGATCGTTATACACAATACTCTGACCATCTTCACAATGAAAAGGTAATACTTCAACAGCTGGATAACTATAATGTATATTATACATGAATATTCTCCAAACAGCTTCACAAGCAGAGATATATCTACAATCAAGGTATGCTTTTATCTCATCTACAGCTACATTCTGTTCCGTATCATTCTTGGTGCTATTGGCTTGAAAAACAGAAGCAGTGACTCTATCAGGCCCCTTATTAATATATTTAAACAAATATTTGATAGAACCTGACTGGTTGCACCATTCAACGTTAACATGGCACAGATACTTTCTAAGCAGGAGGGCATTGTAAGGAACTACAAATCTATTATCAAGTGTCACACCATTCTTTACTACTGTATTGCTTGTTTGACGACGACGATAGACAGGATATCCTTCAGAATCAACACAAGTCTCATCTACATATTTTTTGGGAAACTTTTTAGAACATTTTTGCTGAACCATACATGGACAAAGTGGGTTGTCTGTACCACATGGTCCATGAATCATAAATTGCTTGACAAGCTCATATAATTTAGGATCTCTTTCTTTATCTGGTATCTCAGCACTAATAACACGATCAAAATCAGATGCAGTTGGAAATTTGCTTTCAGCACCCAAGAACAAACATATGTGAGCATGTGGGAGTCCACGCTTCTGAAATTCCACTGTATACATAACTGAAATTTTTCAACAGTGAGCTGTTAGATAAATATAATTAGATGTTCAAAGTAAAAAATATAACTAAAGGGTACTTGCTTGTATATCACCAAAGAATTTATGTTTCTTGAAATCTTTTATAAGATGATCCAATTTACACTTGAATAATCTAGAGATAATATCCGGTCTGTCTTCAACATTAAGAGCTTTATCGTGCAAACACCTGTAAATCTCAGGCCAGTTTAGATTACAAGTCACCGTTATGAATAAATCGGGATATCCAACAGACTTGCAAATTGCCATAGCATCCAAGTACTTTTGCATCATATATCTAGAACCACCAGTAAATGATGAAGGTAAAAGTATAGGTTTACCACAACTTGAGGCATTATTCTCTCCACTTTCAACAGTAGCATTCAAGTTCTTAAGACTTTGCGCTCTAAGTTTAGATTGTTGTGTCCTTATATAATTCAACCTGGCAGATTCTATCATCGTGTATCCATCAACCAAAAACTACTGAAATACTTTTTTCGCATTAACTAACAATGAAAACTGATTCTGTCTATCTTGAATTTTGTAACAAAAGAATTCTCTAATTGTAAAATTGGTTCTAAGTACCTCATTATCAATCGCAATCCCTCTATGTTTAATACCAACTCTATAACCATCTTCTGCATATGGGAAAATAAGTGGATATTGCAAAGCAAGGTAAGAGGGATGAAGCTCAGTAATTCTTTGAAGACCACCAGACTTCTTTCTAACAACAATGTCCCGTTTATCAAATGCTCCATCAAAATCACCATTTATTAACGCAGCAATTTCTGATGCTGTTGGCAAATTGTGAACTCTTCCATCCTTATCTCTTGTTGCAATAAGCTTCAAGATTACATCTTGAAACTCATTTTCTTAAAAACAATCTCTTACCATTCTGAAGGACTGGACAAGAGGATTGCAAGAATCCAACATATCTTTAAGACCCTCTATGGTTGTACTATCAAGCTGGTTGTTTCTTGTAGTTTTGCATTCTATCTGAGAACTGCCAGAAATATAAAATGTTAAAATTTACATTCATTTCAAATGATAATGAATGTAAATATACTAAAAAGAAAAATATATATTCATAAATGGCACAATTATCATAAAGAAATTACCTTACTGCTTTTTGACGATTTACAACTTCGTTTTGTGAATCATATATGTAAAGCTGGGAGAATTTGGGTTCTTCCCCATCGTCCGGAAGTAGACTACCCATTCGATGATAATTCTGACCTTGTAGTCTAAATACATAAGGACCTTTACCTCTCTGATAACTTTTGTCAACCTTCCCACCAAGAGATGTGAAGGAAAACATCATGTTATATGCTCGAATATTATCCATGAAATTGCGAGACTGTGAGGTATGACTTTTATATAGATGACGTAGTAATGGAGGAGGTGTAGGCGGTCGTGGTAGCTCAACATCTCCATTTGAACAACAAAGAGAATAGGATGTTTTGTTACGTTTTTTATTTCCCCTAAGCATTTCATCTTCCCATAACATTGCATCACATTTAGAACACACAAAGATGGCATCTCCATGATCAATATAATCTACAGACTTAGCAAATTTATAAGTCAACATAAGTTATCTATATAATGAAATCTTAACAGGAATTTACATTCGTATCTTATACCTTTAGAAATTCCATGAATCTTCTTAACCACAGAATCTAGTAACATCTCATCACTCATTTGTAATTCAATTTTAGATATTCCACCTATATTGAAGCTTGTAAAATAAGATATATATAACAATTTATAAAACCTAAGATTAAACAAATATTTTGTTTCCAAAAATTTAAAACATACAATTTGTAATATCTGATAATGGAGTCCTCTCAACAAAATTGGATATTTTCTTAGTACTTCCAAAAGGAGTGTGATGGACATTCCTTGATGAGATTTTTCTTGATGAATCTTATAAGACAAAAGTATATAAAATAAACAAACAAAACTACAATTCATAATTAAATTAGAAAAAAATATCTCTAGCAAGTTTACCTTTTTCATTTGTAGATGCGTGACACACATTACTACTAATATCTGGAATAACATAAGTAGGAAGGTGATACACATTCATTCTTTCGACATTGTTGGTTGAAGCTTGTAAAATAGAACATATGTAAGGATTCCAAAAACATAACATATATATACATATTTCTTTTAAATTTTGTTTGCAAAACTATAACACATACCACTTGAAGTATTTGAAAATGGAATCCTTTCAACAGAATCAGATGTTGATGCAGGATGACAACCTCTGTTGTTTCTCTTTTGTTGAAGAACATACTTCCTTTTTTCTCTTTCTTCAGCATACATTTGACGTTGAATTGCTTGAAGGTCAACATCATACTTACTTGAAATTGTGTTATCTGTATCCATATTTTAAAATACTTGAATGAAAAAGATTGTTGACCACTCGAGAAAAGAACTTTGAAAGTATTGTGAAAATTATTTGAAATTACCAAAAAATATCTGCAGTAAGTATACCTTTTACTTGTGTAGATGAGTGAAACAAATTACTACTAATATTTGGAGTAGCATGAGCAGGAAGATGATACACATTCCTTCTTTCAACATTGGTGGTTGAAACTTGTAAAATAGAACATATGTGAGGATTCCAAAAACATAACATATACATACATATTTCTTTTAAATTTTGTTTGTAAAACTATAACACATACCACTTGAAGTATTTGAAAATGGAATCCTTTCAACAGAATCAGATGCTGATGCAGGATGACAACCTCTGTTGTTTCTCTTTTGTTGAAGAACATACTTCCTTTTTTCTCTTTCTTCAGCACAGCTTTGACGTTGACTTGCTTGAAGGTCAACTTCATACTTACTTGAAATTGTGTTATCTGTATCCATAATTTAAAATACTTGAATGAAGAAGATTGTTGACCACTCAAGGAAAGAACTTTGAACATATTGTGAATTTTTTTTGAAATTACCAAAAAATATCTGCAGTAAGTATACCTTTTACTTCTGTAGATGAGTGAAACAAATTACTGCTAATATTTGGAGTAACATAAGCAGGAAAATGATACACATTCCTTCTCTCAACATTGGTTGTTGAAACTTGTAAAATACAAAACATGTGTAAGGATTCCCAAAAGATAACATATAAATATATATTTCTTGTAAAATTTTGTTTCCAAACCTATAAGACATACCACTTGGAGTGTTTAATAATGGAATCCTTTTAACAGAATCGGATGTTGATGTACGATGAAAACCACTCTTGTTTCGCTTTTGTTGCAGAACGCGCTTCCTTTTTTTCCTTGCTTCAGCACAGACTTGACTTTGACTTGGTTGAAAGAACAGTTCATACTTACTTGAAATTCTATTATCTGTATCCATAATTTCAAATATTTGAATGAAGAAGGTTGTTGAGCACTCAAGAAAATGACTTTCAAAGTATTTTGAAAATGGTTTGAATTATTTGAAAATGATTTGAATTATTTGAAAAAGAAAGCTATATTATTAGGGGGTAAAATGTAAGTTCCTTGTCTCAATGGCGGAATGTAATTTATTATTCCAATGGCGGTTTACCTTTTTACATAGAGGCAGATAGAAACATACTTTACCTTTTTAACGACTCTCCAAATCCCCTTTACAAAATTGTTTGTCTGATCTCATAAAAAGTGCTTCAAGTTTTAATCACCGATGTCGATTTCAATATTGAATCACTCCACTTGAATACTTCTAACTTTTGACATCATCAACAACTTCGATCATGGTATAATAATATTTATTAAAATTTGTATATACATTAGTTTCATATGCACATGATTAACAACTGTTATGAAGATTGTTCTCAATGTATTGCATGTTTTAGATGATATATCAATTTAATTTTACAAGCTTTTTTATTTTTTATAATGTTTCCGATTTGCTGTTTTGTTTGATATGGTGTTACATTTGGATTCTTGAAAGCAATCGACAAGGTATATTTTGTTGTTTTTCTTACTTGATATTAAAAATACGATTAAATGACAAATCTTTTATTTATAGACTTGCAAAAAAAAGTTATTGACAGTGGTACTCGATTCTACAGTTTTTAGAGGAATCTTTATTTATTGATATACTCTAGATAAATCGATGAATATTAAATGTGTTATCTGAATGACATAGATATGATAAACATTGTTGATTCACATTTGTTATCACAGTCTTTATAAATAATGAAGTATCTGATAAAATACATTGTCTCATTTTTTCTTTGATTTTTAACCAGAAACATCATATCTTGGAAGATGTCTTTTTATAAATATTTGGATTCTCTTAATTCCAAAATCTTGGTAAGATTATTACATTAAAACCATTTTCTACAGTTTTATTGTTAACAATTAATTCACATATAACATTTGCCAATACTTAAATACTTGAACTCAACAGATAATACCACAAAACTTTGCAAACAATCATTTACTCAAAGAAGTTTCTGGTAACATTGGCGTTATAGAGTGTGTGTAACACCCGTTCTTGTAAATTAAGGTTTAACGTATCATTTACGAAAAACAACCATGTAATTAAGATTACATGAGCATTGGAAATTTCGGGTTTAGTAAAACTTTTTAAAATTTAAAAGTGTACAACATAACATGAGTACATTCGTTATTTAACATAATAACGATACATTGTGCGGAAGCTTATTTCGTGATCGTGTTCGGTTCTTGCTCGTCGCTTGATCTTCCTCCGGGTACTGTAGATAATTACCTACGATCAAAACCAACTTAAAAGTTAGTCTTGATAACTTAAATACTGGTTAAAACAAGTTCCTTGCATCATATAGTGAAATAAAATAAAATTTCCAGCGTTTACAGTTCTCGCGGCCCGCGATAACTTACTCAACATCTGATGCGGGCCGCCACAACCCGCCGCGTGGCGCGACAACGTCCAGGTGACCCTCCGCGTGGCGCGGGGGAAGACACTTTCCAGCAAGTCTGGATCTGGGACCTGCATTTTTCAGCAACACTATATTTTACGAAAAAGGCCATAACTTCTTCGTTATTGATCCGATTTACGTGATTCTTTTTCCTACGCATCCATAATTTATTTCTCCATCGTATGGAGTTAAAATCCGACATCTGGAATAACAAAATTCCAGACTTTTAAGTCTTCGGCTTACTATTCTTTTTACCAAAAATTGACCCGTTCATAATTTTATCACACCAACATGTTTATTTGACCTTTAACTCATGAAATTCATTATTTCAATATCTCATATCATATTATTCTCAAGTCAAGGGTTTCTTAGGTGATAAAATCCCGTTTACGCTTAAATACATATTTTGACCCGTTAAGGGTATATATGCATTTTAAATACATATTTTGACCCTTCAAGGGTGTTTTGGTCAACTTTAGTCCCTTACTTCACAACGAAGGACTTTCACTAACTATTTTGACCAAAATTGTATGTTTAACCAAAAAGCTTAGTTATACGTACCTGGTTCGGGTCAAAGTATTGACCCGTTTACTTAACCTTTGCTTTGAATCTTTATAGTCAAAGTAACGCAAGCTTATGTTATTTCCTGTGATTACAAAACTCAACAAGCAATTATCAAATGTTATTGTCAAATGGCGTTACCCACACCAATTGACCTATTTAGTCAAATTGACCATTTGTCCGTATGAGATGGTATTTAAGTACCATATCATCCCCTTTAAACCTATCCCGGTTTTCCTTGTACTCGTTTTTACTTAAAACCGTTTTTGTTTGTTCGTCACTACATGACTAATTTGCCATTTTACCCCTTGTCCATAACTTATGATTTCTTACCATTTTCCCTTCATTCCGACTCTCATTGAATCGTGTCGGAACATCCTATGCCAACCACTTAGTAGCGTTCATATACTATACTTGAAATCATGTCATTTGTAAATAATAAAAAGGGGGCGTAAGCTTTACTTACCTCGCATCCGAACTACGCTTTTCCTTTCCTTCTTGATTTGTTTGATCCGCTCCCTCATCAAGCTTCCACCTAGCTTGTTACGCGTCAAACTATCATCATTCGTTTTCAAGGTGGTTAGTTTAATCATAATTTAATACGATTATTCCACCTTACAGATTTCATATAAAAAATTACCATTTATCGGATTATAGGTCAGTTTGACTTTTTAAAAGTCAAATGCCCATTAGTATACTAATTGCATATTCGAGTTCATCAACTAGTTTTAGCATTCTTTAATTACCCGGTAGGCGTTATCTTTAGACCACCGTTTTAACCAAAGTTCTAACCACGTTCACCATATTTAGAACTCTTTTTTAATCACATTTTGCATAATAGCCAAAACATCACAATTAGGTGTTTTAACTACAAAAATTCTAGTTTCGAGCCTTCTTTGAGGCATTTCAACAAACACTTTAAGGGCAGAATTTTACATGTTTATTTATCAAGTCTCTAGCTTATCTCTTAGCCCTAATTTCACATAAATCAACCATCTTACCAAATTGTTAACTTCTATAATTTCTGAAATCACTTCAAAATTGTCAAATTATACTAGGTCAACACTCTATTTCCTAGTGTTCATCAAATTTCACATAAACCACTAATCACCTACAATGGTGTTCATAGGTTTCACTAAAATTTCACATGATTTCAACTTGTATTTGTCTAGGGTTTGTCCCTAGACACTATAGTTGTTCCTAGATCATCATAAGACATACATGCAACTATAATTTCAAATTTTCCCAAATACATGAGAAATTCAAGTTGAGAGTTTTTATGAAATTTTACATACCTTGTGATCCTCTTGTGATGAGGATCAGTAATCTATGCTTTAATTTTGATTTAAACTTGGACTGAGCCTTCAATTTGCAAGTTTAGTGAAGATTTAGGGTTTTGATGTGTGGGGATCGCCCCCCTGTTCTGCTTGTACGACTAGACACCTCCTTGTGGGGTGTTTGGTGTGTTTTATTTGATTAATTAAAATTAAGTTTCAATTTTTACAACTTAGGTCCCTCCATTTTGATCAACATTTAATTTAGTTGCTTTTAACCCTACTATAGGTTATTTCTAAACTATTAGCTAACTAGGTTAAAATTCCTAGTTAGTAAATTCTTGTTTATTTAAGAATCCTAATATTCACCGGGTTACTTTTACCACTAAAGGTAAATTACCCGTCTTTTAGTATAAACGTGGTTTGATTTCCAAACCCGTTTTCGGGGTGTTACAAGTCTACCCCCCTTAAAGAGGTTTCGTCCTCGAAACCTTTCTTACATAGTTCGTGGAGTTTTAAACTCAACGCATTTGACCTGAGTAATCTTTTAAGCATTACTCATACTTTTATCCAATAGTTAGTCTTACCCGAAAAGTATGGTAACATCTTTTTGGTTACTAATTGTCTGCATAACTCATACAAGATAGTGCAACTTGAAATAACGTAATCTCATTATTTCCACTAGTTTAGTTAACTTAGCAATATCCATTGCTTTCATATAATATCGAATTCTTTATTAATCCGTTACTTTGACCCGTTTAAAGTCTTTAGTGAAATATTTCACTTTTAGCAATAATTCTTTTGTTTTTCAGATTTATTTATTCGGTTCAGTTATACCGAATCCACCACTTACAAGCAAGCCAAATTTTATTGATTTGAATTACTGGCCTTAACCGGTCTCACTAACTATTCTTATTAGCCCCGTTACTTTTTACCGGTAGCCTGGTTATAATGTGATTTTACTTCATATTACATTTCCTAACCGTGATCGTGTCACATCATGTTTAGTCTGTATCAACCTTTCACTTTCGAAAATACCACTTTTCGAATGTATCATCTTGCGCCTATTAGTGTCAAGACTTGAACCTTTCATGCTTACTATTCAAATTCCTAACAGAATTTATATTTGTAAAAACGTTATTTCTTACTAAAATCGAAGTTTTAGTTTTAGGATCTTTCCTTTAACTTTTGTCAATTATCCGTACTATGATATTGACAGTCCATAATTCATTCTTTCACAATCTTAGTTTTATACGGGGAATTGTAACAAGTTCCCTCACCTTACACAATTGACCCGTAGGTTCCTTCACTTAACCTCGTAGGCTATTTCCTTAGGCTTTCATCTCTTTAAGACGGGGCCCTTGTGATCCCTTTGCTTCTATTCATGACCCGTAGGTCGTTTTGGCCCCGTAGACCTTTACACTAATTAATGTCCCGTAGGTTATGATGATCCCGTAGATCATCTTTTATTCTAGTCTTTATTCCATTGTCTATTTATACATATATAGCTTTAAAGCATCCTTTGTTATGTTTGGAATTATTAAATTTTGCTTTTGAACTTTAGTTGACCTTGACCGTAGTCTAAGGTTTCATTTGTTTACTTTCGGACCATCTTTTGAATTATCCTTCCGACTTCTTGACTTCTAACGTCAATTACACGTCGGTTTGCCCTACACTTACCGTTACCCGGTTCTTACCTATACTTCTTTACGACCCATTACCAGGGTTCTTTATCTTAGTGTTTTTTTTTAACATTTTTGTTTTGCAAGTTTGCATTTTTCCTATATATATATTCCTTTATGACCCATCATGTAGGTTCATTAATGTTTCGTGCTACCATTATTCAGTTTGCGCTTACTTGTACTACCAAGTTTTATACCTTATTTATCTCGTTTGACTCGTTCGTGTGAAATTTCATCACTTGTGAACATCAAACACCATTCTTTATTCGACCCGTTCAACTTTAAATCAGTTGGGCGTAGTTATTAACATTTCTGTTTGCAAGTTCTCATTGTCTTTTAGTCACGACTCATATTCCGAGTCTTTTGACTTTCTATTTCGCGTTCCCGTCTCTTGGTTTACGCATTCACCCACAATCCTACCCGTCCATCGGGTATCTTTACCAACGTCATCGTCAAGTAACCATTCTCATATGGTTTTAGACATCATCTTAATTCATTTGATTGTCTTAGCGAGATTCATCGCTTTTATTCAAATTAATTCTTTATTCTTTATTCAATTCGTTTGACTTGTCCATGTGAATTTCATCACTTGTGACAGTCAAACTTTTATCCCTATGCCTTAGCATTCCTATTGATCGGTTTGTATTTTCTTTTTACTTGATCCTTGTCCTTTCTCTCGGGCTCGTTATTCTTACGTAATACACTTCCGTCATCCGACTTACGTTTACGTTTACTATCAAACATCTTACTTATTTGATTTATTTGGGTACCATTTAAGTTAGTCCCATACACCCCGCCCTTACTACATCGGACATAAATGTGTCCATCATAAGAAGTTCATGGTACCACGTGTTCACTACTTACTTGGCCAGAGTAAGCGATCAACACCTGGTATACATGACCTTTTTATAATTTTCACATTACACCCCATGTAAGTAATGCCTCTATTTGTTTTTCTTGGAAACAAAATCCCGGATAGGTTTTCTATTCAGGTTTTTTTTTTTTTCAAATTTTCAATCTACCTATGCAACTTTCAATCTCTACATATTTGTTGCATATTACTATTTATGCAATAATTTAAAATGTGCACCTGATAATGCTTGCTCTAACAGGCTCCCCTTGCCATTAACTTATTCGCAATCGTTGCGCGATTTAGGTCCTTGGTGAGCATGCTCTTCTTGTCATACTTCGGACCGTTCCTCTATCATATCCGTAATTTGTTCAATCCTCGTCATCTTCAAATGCGAGTTTCCTCCAATTAAAACATTCATAAAAGTTAGTAATGTCAACTTTACTAAATGCCCGTATCATAATACAAGGCTTTTCTATTGTACGCGTCAACGCGCGCAATTTCGTCTACTATTTTCATCATTTAATTTAGGTAACGTGTATCACACGATAGCCTTATGTGTTGTTTATAACACTTTAGTGTGCTTAAACTTATTGACATACCTGTACTTACCGGATTCGCGATCAAGCCTCGAATCGAACACCAATCTTTTTCAAGAGCATAAGGTTTAAGTCCAAGCATAGTTTGTGACAACCCGCACAAAACCAGGTATCCGTACGACTTAATTAATGATTAATTATTACTTGATTACTGTGCTTGATTGAAACTAGCTGATAAACTGCTACCTGCATACTGATACATGCACTTACTTGCATCATACTTTAATTGCTGTCACTACATTGATTGCATACTAAACCCTAGTGACAAACATGATGCACAAAAAGCACAGTAGCACTAAACGGATACACAGTGAACATGCTGATATAACCAGCATCAGGCAAATACTGCCTCAAGGCCTGTTAAGAGCCTCATATATTTTGGCTACACTGGTAGTGAGTGTAGGATATAAGGGTTGTGTTACCGCGTCTCTAGGGATAAGATACACTGATTCGGATGTGCCAAAAACGTACTTTAAGTACCAAACACAGCACTTTAAACAAATTAACCAGCTTCTAGCTGACTAGTAAAGTGCCAAAAATGAGAAAATATTACTAGACACTTTCTAAAGTGTCGGGAAAACAAATTGTGTCACTAAAGATGTAATAACGACACTTTAAAGTCTTTTGTAACACTTTAACGGATTACTATCCAACCGAACACCCGGACTTTACCCGGAACATGAAAATATTAGTATTTTTATTATTACTCTTTTTCTGAGCCAGTTAGGGTCCCTGGTTACCCTAACACCCGTCATAACACGCTGTTTATAACTAACGGAGTTTAAAACCTAAACTAACTTACTTAACATAAACTAACTCCTAACCATCTACTTAAAATCGAACCATGGACCCCCCCCCCCCATGACCGATTCGGTTGCCTTGGGGGCAACACCATGTACTTGGTGATTTGGTAGATCTTGCCATGTTTAATATCCACCCTACACATGAACCATTGGACAATGACACTAAGATTGCCTATATAAACCCTCACTAATCACTAGAGATAATCACCAACTCACCACAACTTTCACTCTCTCTTCTCTTGCTCTCCCACTCTCGGCCGAAACACCCCAGCCCCTACACCCACTTTCGACATTCATCTTCATCATTCCAAGCACATACAAACATCACAAGTTACGTATAAGGAGCTTTGGTGCAAGCGGAACGCGAAGGACCTCTCCCGTTGGCTTTTATCCACGCGGTTTTCGTCACAACTCTTCCCTAGCCTTGAGCTAGAGGTATAACCTTTAAAACTTGTTCTTACACTCATCTAAAGTGGTTAAAAGAACTTTCGTCGGTTAAATATTGTAAACACGCGTTTTGAATCTTTAAAGTCTAGTAAAATCACAAAAATGGTGGTTAATAGCATATAACTTGTGTAAAAGTCGTAGGACTTGAAATTTGTGCTTATTGTGACCCGATCTATAATGTGGTAGCTCAAATCTTCGTTTAACCCGACTTTGTAAAATCATGTATCTTCACATAAGCTTGTTTTTGAAAGATACAAGGGTTAAAGGTGAACACTACCACATTTTAGAGACATGAACTTGTGAAGAAATATTTTACTTGTGTAAAAGTGTTTTAACCGGTAAAAGGGTGTTTAAAACTAGCGGATCTACGTATCCGCAAGTGGTATTTTTGAAAGACCACACATTTAAGAACCATGTATTTTAAAAGAGCGGATCTTACAATGCTAAGAATGATGTTTAGAACACACGAGTGTGTAAACACTTGTGTGACGCATGTTTCGACAAAATAACTATTTTTGAGAAAAATAACTAGAAGTTGTGAAGTCGGACTTCTCTAAAAACGAGGTTTTTACAAGATTGAAAGTACTTTATATAAAGATCTACGTATATAAATGGGATTTATAATATAGATTCGGAAAAACTACAAGTTCATGCGATTATGCAACTTTACATATTTATTGACTAGTTTGATGTGTCGGAAATTGCTTGATGAAATAAAGAAGTTGTTGACTTGATTTGTTAAAAGAAAATGATACGCTTGAAAGCGTGGCCACCTCCAGTTACAGAGGAAACTCTGGCGAAATTTTCTAAAAACCTAACACTTAGACTTTTTACACAACAAGTGTTACAACTATTTTTGGACATACTTTTGAAACATAAAATTTCGCCAGTACTATATTTTACTAAATATTCGGAGGTGGGATTTTCACAAAGATTAACGTGATAAATATATTTGTCACAACACTGTTTAAGATTATTTTGTGAAATACATAAATATTATTTTAGGGTAAAAATAATATTTACAAGCGTTAATGATTCCAAAACTTTGCAAACGCTTACACAAACATATAAGTTACACCGGTAATTACATTACCACAAGATTGATAAAACGTAACTTACGCACATGTATTGTATCCCCCCATCCTTGGGAAGGAGAAATAACTATCAAGCATATACAAAATGTAACACGAAATAGTTGTCTAACTATTTCCCGCAAACATAAACTGTAAAGCTAAGGCACGGCCGTCCGTCTAATAGAACTAGCACTTGTAGGTCGTTGCACAGCTTACTGCTTCAGAGACGCTTGATAGAGTTTACGCATCCACTGTGAGTTCATGTCCCCCTTTTCTCTAACTGTTTTCAGTTTTCTTAACTGCGGGGGTGAAATACATGTTACTTTGTTTACAAGTACTTTATACACGGTATGAATAACGTAAGGAGGTTTAGATCATGTGAATGGGTAGTTAGAACCCCGAGGGACTCGAGCGGTAGATCTATTTGGGTGTAGCGAGCCCAGCTCCCGGTCCAACAGAACAGGCCTCTCGAAGGACTAACAGAACGGATCCGGAGTGACTTGGTACCCAACGCAAAATCGGCTAGGGTTGTATCTTACTTACTTGCATTTCACGACATGCTAATGGCCTTGCAAACCATTGGTGATCACAAGTCCTCTTACAACTGCTACATACCACAACTATTTTTATACTCGCAAGTGTTTTACATACGCACTTACACATGAACTCGCTCAACATTATTGTTGATTTTTCAACTCACATGTATTTCAGGAAATTAAACGGATTCTGGCACGGTATGAGCGTTTTCCGCTGCAATCTTCATGAAGTCATCAAGGATTAGGGGTTGTGTTCTCTTACCTGGACAAGACACAATCCTTAACCCTCGTTTATGTTTGCTATAAGTTGTAATTTTTACTGAACATGGTTATGGTCGTACGTTTAAAACAATGGTATTGTATGCTGATTTCTAAACTTAATGATGACTTGCATGGTTTTTAAATTCATATAGCTTTGTTATGATTAAGCTATGGTATTAAGAAGTCACACCAAAAATTAACCACGCTTCCGCAAAGCCAGGGTGTGACAGCTTGGTATCAGAGCTCTGATCATAGCGAACTAGGATTCATTCTTGAGTCTAGACTATGATCACTAGGGCTCTCACGAAAACATTTTTACTGCATACCACTTAAGTCCAGAATCCAAAACTTTTTACAAACAAATGTTGAGCACATTTTATTCATTATTTTAGGCCCAGTCGGGAGGCTGAGGCTTGGTCTAGTGGGACTAGGAGTGTTGGTCTAGTGGGACTAGGAGTGTTGACTAGTGGGACTAGGAGTGTTGGTCTAGTGGGACTAGTAGTGTTGATCTAGTGGGACTAGAAGTATTGACTAGTGGGACTAGAAGTGTTGACTAGTGGGACTAGGAGTGTTGGCTAGTGGGACTAGAAGTGTTGACTAGTGGGACTAGAAGTGTTGGCTAGTGGGACTAGAAGTGTTGGCTAGTGGGACTAGAAGTATTGACTAGTGGGACTAGAAGTGTTGACTAGTGGGACTAGGAGTGTTGACTAGTGGGACTAGAAGTGTTGACTAGTGGGACTAGAAGTGTTGGCTAGTGGGACTAGAAGTGTTGGCTAGTGGGACTAGAAGTGTTGGCTAGTGGGACTAGAAGGATAATTTGAATGTTACGTGGTGACTACATGTTTATATGACTATATGATTGATTATTATACGTATATGTGTTTGTGTTACAAACGTCATGCTTTCATCAAGTACTAGAAAGACGGACACTACAAATCCCATGACCATAGTATCAGACGACATAGTTTCATCGAAGCACGAGGTGTACATTTCTGATACTACCGGCACAGACAACGACGATTCTCAGCCCTCTGTGCGCTGCCTAAAGTCGTAGCAGAGCCTACTAATGGCTACCTTGTTGGGAATTTGCCCCCTGCCGCTTATCTCGTTGTTGATATGCCCCCGACGTTGTCTCTGAAGACGATGTCGAACTACTAAGAGGAGGACCCACTTGAGGGCGAGGCCCTATTGCTGCTGATATTAGACTACTGCATGCGGACGCTCCTGTACGGGGAAACTCATGTCCATTCCCCTATCCCAGACTCATTTGAGTTTCTAACATCCGCATCTTCGCACATACAGGGAATGCAGCACTACTTACACGACGCTGACCCTGATAGGGCATCATTAGCTGCACCGGATCCCGCACACAGTTTTGAGTTTGATCGCGATATTGAGGACAATCTTGTTTTTCCGCCTGGTGTTGATCCAGACCATGACATTGAGTTCATGCACTTAGACCAGCCCTTGGGGGATCCTGTAACCCCTGTGATTGTTGATCCAGCTGATTTTGAGATGGAGCTTTCGATTCGAAGCTAGCCGTGGCCCCTGAGCCAGGCATTGCTCCTGACCCCGCATTGGAGTATGACCTTGTTCATGCCAATGCACCGGCTGTTGCTCCTTGATTGATCATCTGCTTGGATGAGAGAAAATTTGGGGTAACTGTGCAAGACAATTTATTATTACGGGGGCCCACGTAATAACGATTTGTAGTGCACAGGAATCCTGGTGGACTCTGCAGGCCAAACTGATGATAACCAATGCAGTAGGAAATAACCTAAACACAAATGACCTAGGCGATGTAGCCTCGAGATCATTCTATTACAAGCAACAAGCCAAATTGACAAGCCTATGTGAAGGCTCAGGAATTTATTTCCCCACTTATACAGTGAGTATATATTTTCGTGTGAAATGGGTGATTACATGATGGCTTATGTTGCTATATACCTCATAGACAATTGGAACGTTGTCTAACCCACTTCACACCACTTCGACAAAAGGGAATGTCACCCAGACGTGACACAAACACCAGTACGTTGCCAAGGACAGAAGCCGAGCTGCAAGAGCGCATCTCACCAATAAATGCACGACATGAAGCCCTCCGCTCTAAGTACAACGATGGCATTACTGGGAGTAACCATCCAACTGGCTGCACCTATAAACAGTTCCTGAACTGCAAGCCTTTGAACTTTGATAAAAGAGGAGGCACCGTTGCATTTGTTCGTTGGTCCGAAGAGACCAACTCCATTCTAAGAACGAGTAACTGTTCGCCCCAACAGAGTGTTACCTATATCTCGGGGATGTTGCTAGATGGCACGCTCTCTTATGGAACCTCTAGGTTCAAACCCTCGGCACAGACGCTGCTTATACACTGAGCTGGGACGAGCTCAAGGAAACGATTGAGAAGAAATGTTGTTTTAGGACTGAAACTCAGAAACTTGACGTGGAGTCCTGGAATTTGAGAATGGACGAACCAGAGACTCCTGAACATGTCCAGTGATCGCACGACTTGTCTAGGGTCGTCCCCTACTAAGTCATTGATGTAGTATGATATAGTGGTGCATTTGTGAGCTTTACATTGTGGTCTCGAATTGTAGCAATACAATCGCAGTATTCTCATCACATGTTCAATCAATTGTTTATGTCTTATAACATAAGGGGTTATGTGATTGACTTGTTGATAACATGAAATGTTATGTGTTGGTATTGTTGAATGCATGCGTACACTTCACTAACCTATGTGAAACGTCTTTTAGAAGATGCCGCCAAGACGCGAAACGCGCATGCCCACTAACGAGGCAGAACTGCAACAAATCATTGCCGCTGCCATAGCACAGTATGCAGCATCTCAGCCCGGAACGAGCGGAAGTATTAACCAGGGCAACAATAATCCACCACACGGGTGCACATACAAGCAGTTCTTAGACTGCAAGCCCACCAACTTCGATGGCACCGGAGGCGCTATCGCTTTTACTCGTTGGGCCGAGAAGACTGATTCCACCATCCGCATGAGCAAATGTGCGCTCGACCAGCAGGTCACTTACATCTCAGGGCTGTTTCTAGACGGAGCCCTATCTTGGTGGAACTTACAAGTCCAGACGCTAGGCGAAGCTGCCGCCTACGCACTGACCTGGGCAGAGCTGAAAGAGCTTATGCGCAAGAAGTACTGTTCCCGCGCAGAAATTCAAAGGTTGGAGACTGAATTTTGGCACCTAAAGATGGATGGACCAAAGGTTGCAGAATACGTCCAGAGGTTTCACGACTTATCTCAAGTGGTTCCTTACATGGTTACGCCAGAATACAAGCGAATCGAGCGCTTCATTTGGGGTTTGGCTCCCCAAATAATAAGCATGGTAACCTCCTCCAAACCAGCAACTATCACGGAAGCCATTGATTTGAGCGTGGCTCTCACCGAGGAGGCAATTCGTTTAAACAAGTTTGATGAAGTCAAGGCGAAGGAGACAAAGACTCACGTTGAGTCCTCAGGAGATAACAAAAGGAAGTTTTCAAACTTCAAGCAAGGCGTCAGTACGGCAGTAAAGAAGGGAAAATCAGCTGGCAGTACCAAGAAAGGAAAAGGGTACCAGGGCACCCAGCCCAAATGCAACAACTGCCAACGCCACCATACTGGCCATTGTAACGTGAGAGTTTGTGAATCTTGTGGAAAACCGGGCCACTCAAAGGAATCATGTTGGGCTAGTGCAGGCCGGGGAGGCCAGGGAGGATATATGAATAGAAACGATAATCGTGGTGGTTTGGGAAATCGCCCACAAGGGAATAATCAAGGCTACAATGCAAATCAAGCCGGAACTGCCAATCAAAACAACCCGCCAGTTGGGGATGGTGCGGGAAGTGGAAAAAGATTAGGATGTTTTCATTGCGGTGACGTTGGGCACTTTAAGAGGGACTGCCCGGGATTGAACCAAGCCCGGGGAAGAGTGTTCCAAATCGGTGCACAGAAAGCGCGCCAGGATCCCAACGTTGTCACTGGTACGTTCCCTGTAAATTAACGCTATGCATCTGTTTTATTTGATACTGGTGCCGACTATAGCTTCGTATCACTAAAATTTAAGAATATACTTGGATTAGCCGCTAATAAGTTAGATGTCCCGTACGCAATCGAATTGGCTAATGGAAAGTTAGTGGAAGCAAATGAAGTTATCAGAGGTTGTGCGATTGAGTTGGGAGAACGTGAGTTCTCTTTGGATCTACTACCAGTCCAATTGGGGAGTTTCAACGTGGTAGTAGGAATGGATTGGTTATCTGGCAACAAAGCGGAGATAGTTTGCCACGAAAAGGTGATTCGTATTCCAACTGATGATGGTGAGACCATTGTTGTACATGGAGAGGAGCGTGAGACGCCATTGAGAATTATCAGCTGTTTGAAGGCAAGGAAGTGTTTACAGAAAGGATGTGTTGCCTTTCTGGCACATATCGTGGATAAGAAGGCTGCCGAGCCAAGGATCGAAGACATCCCTGTCGTAAGGGAGTATCCAGAAGTCTTCCCGGAAGACTTACCTGGACTGCCACCTCAGAGGCAAGTGGAGTTTCACATTGACTTAGTTCCAGGCGCCGCGCCTGTAGCTAAGGCACCTTACAGACTTGCGCCGTCTGAGATACAAGAATTGTCAACGCAACTTCAAGAGTTGTTAGATAAGGGTTTTATCCGACCAAGCTTCTCGCCTTGGGGAGCTCCGGTCTTGTTTGTCAAGAAGAAAGACGGAAGTTTCCGCATGTGTATTGACTATAGGGAACTGAACAAGCTAACGATCAAGAACAGGTATCCTCTGCCTAGAATCGACGATCTGTTCGACCAACTTCAAGGTTCAAGCTGTTATTCTAAGATCGATCTTCGATCTGGATACCATCAACTAAGGATACAGGAGGAAAGTATCCCGAAAACAGCCTTCCGAACTCGTTATGGACACTACGAGTTCCTCGTGATGCCATTTGGTTTAACAAACGCACCTGCAGTGTTTATGGACTTGATGAATAGAGTTTGCAAGCCATACTTAGACAAGTTCGTGATTGTATTCATCGACGACATCCTGATTTACTCAAAGACGAAGGCTGAACACGAACAACATCTTAGAACCATACTAGAGCTGCTAAAGAAAGAACAACTGTACGCCAAATTCTCCAAGTGCGAGTTTTGGCTACGCAAAGTCCAGTTTCTTGGACATGTGGTTAATGGGGATGGAATTCATGTTGATCCCACAAAAATCGAGGCAATCAAGAATTGGGAGACGCCTACAACGCCAACCGAGATTCGACAATTCTTGGGTTTGGCTGGCTACTATCGAAGGTTCATCGAGGATTTTTCGAAAATCGCTCAACCTTTGACACTCCTGACCCAGAAGGATAAGACGTTTGATTGGGGAATCAAACAGGACGAAGCATTTCAGATATTGAAAGATAAGCTCTGCAACGCGCCAATCTTAGCTCTACCGGAAGGTACTGATGACTTTGTGGTATACTGCGACGCATCGCGTCAGGGATTGGGTTGTGTGTTGATGCAACGCCAGAAGGTCATTGCTTACGCATCACGCCAACTGAAAGTGCACGAAAAGAATTATACCACACATGATTTAGAGCTTGGCGCAGTGGTTTTTGCACTAAAGATCTGGAGACACTACCTGTATGGTACGAAGTGCACAATCTTCACAGATCACAAAAGCCTACAGCATATATTCAACCAGAAGGAGTTGAATATGAGGCAAAGACGTTGGGTTGAATTGCTAAACGATTACGACTGCGAGATCAAGTATCACCCGGGGAAGGCAAACGTAGTTGCCGATGCCCTAAGTCGTAAAGAAAGAATCAAGCCCATAAGGGTTAGAGCTTTGGAAATGATCATACGAACCGATCTTTCCTTGCGCATTCGCGCTGCACAAAAGGAAGCTCTCAAGGAGGGAAATCTTGAGGAAGAATATCTCCGGGGAATGGAGAAGCTTTTGGTACCAAACGGGGAAGGGACGTTATGTTTTGAGAAGAGAATTTGGGTTCCTCTATTTGGTGGATTAAGAGAAGTTATTTTCGACGAAGCGCACAAGTCACGGTACTCTATCCACCCTGGATCGGATAAGATGTACCAGGATCTTAAAGATTACTATTGGTGGCCTAGGATGAAAGGCGACGTTGCTGTTTACGTGAGCAAATGTTTAACGTGCGCTAAGGTCAAGGCAGAATACCAGAAGCCTTCGGGACTTCTGCAACAACCTGAGATTCCCAAATGGAAATGGGAACAAATCTCAATGGATTTTGTTACAAAACTGCCAAGAACGCCAAGAGGCCATGATATGATTTGGGTGATTGTTGACCGCCTAACAAAGTCCGCACACTTTCTGCCAATCAAGGAGAAAGACAGTACTAGTAAACTTGCGGAAATTTACATGAGAAAGATCGTAGCACGTCATGGAGTACCCCTCTCGATCATCTCTGATAGAGACGGAAGATTTGTGTCAAGAATATGGCAATCTTTCCAAGAATCTTTTGGCTCACAACTGAATCTGAGCACTGCATTCCATCCGCAAACTGATGGCCAGAGCGAGCGAACGATACAAACTTTGGAAGACATGCTGAGGGCATGTGTTATGGATTTAGGAGGTAGCTGGGATAAACACTTACCTTTGGTCGAATTTTCATACAACAACAGCTACCACACCAGTATTGGTGTCGCGCCATTTGAGGCCCTATACGGACGCAAGTGCCGATCACCCCTATGTTGGTCTGACGCAGGTGATAGGCAGCTTGCTGGTCCCGAGATCGTCCAAGAGACGACAGATAAGATCGCGCAAATTCTTAAACGCATCGAAGCCGCTCGCCACAGGCAAAAGGCCTACGCGGATCCAAACCGGAAGCATGTGGACTTCCGAGTCGGAGAAATGGTTTTACTGAAGGTATCGCCCTGGAAAGGGGTGGCGCGCTTTGGAAAGCGAGGAAAGTTGAACCCACGCTACATTGGTCCCTTTAGAATTCTGGAAAGAATCGGGACGGTAGCATACAAGTTGGACCTACCTGCTGAACTAAATGGTGTTCACGATACATTTCATGTATCCAATTTAAAGAAAAGTCCAACTCAAATTGACGTTGCCATTCCTATCGACGAGATTCATATTGACGACACGCTCCACTTCGTTGAAGAACCAGTCGAGGTCACGGATTGGAAAGTTAACAAGACCCGCCGGAGCAGTGTCAAACTCGTCAAGGTACGTTGGAATGCCAGACATGGTCCTGAATTCACATGGGAACGTGAGGACCGGATGAAAGAGAAATACCCCCACCTATTTCCTAAGAAACCTGCTTCTACAAGCAGAACTTAAATTTCGGGACGAAATTTATTTAACGGGGGGAGAATGTGACAACCCGCACAAAACCAGGTATCCGTACGACTTAATTAATGATTAATTATTACTTGATTACTGTGCTTGATTGAAACTAGCTGATAAACTGCTACCTGCATACTGATACATGCACTTACTTGCATCATACTTTAATTGCTGTCACTACATTGATTGCATACTAAACCCTAGTGACAAACATGATGCACAAAAAGCACAGTAGCACTAAACGGATACACAGTGAACATGCTGATATAACCAGCATCAGGCAAATACTGCCTCAAGGCCTGTTAAGAGCCTCATATATTTTGGCTACACTGGTAGTGAGTGTAGGATATAAGGGTTGTGTTACCGCGTCTCTAGGGATAAGATACACTGATTCGGATGTGCCAAAAACGTACTTTAAGTACCAAACACAGCACTTTAAACAAATTAACCAGCTTCTAGCTGACTAGTAAAGTGCCAAAAATGAGAAAATATTACTAGACACTTTCTAAAGTGTCGGGAAAACAAATTGTGTCACTAAAGATGTAATAACGACACTTTAAAGTCTTTTGTAACACTTTAACGGATTACTATCCAACCGAACACCCGGACTTTACCCGGAACATGAAAATATTAGTATTTTTATTATTACTCTTTTTCTGAGCCAGTTAGGGTCCCTGGTTACCCTAACACCCGTCATAACACGCTGTTTATAACTAACGGAGTTTAAAACCTAAACTAACTTACTTAACATAAACTAACTCCTAACCATCTACTTAAAATCGAACCATGGACCCCCCCCCCCATGACCGATTCGGTTGCCTTGGGGGCAACACCATGTACTTGGTGATTTGGTAGATCTTGCCATGTTTAATATCCACCCTACACATGAACCATTGGACAATGACACTAAGATTGCCTATATAAACCCTCACTAATCACTAGAGATAATCACCAACTCACCACAACTTTCACTCTCTCTTCTCTTGCTCTCCCACTCTCGGCCGAAACACCCCAGCCCCTACACCCACTTTCGACATTCATCTTCATCATTCCAAGCACATACAAACATCACAAGTTACGTATAAGGAGCTTTGGTGCAAGCGGAACGCGAAGGACCTCTCCCGTTGGCTTTTATCCACGCGGTTTTCGTCACAACTCTTCCCTAGCCTTGAGCTAGAGGTATAACCTTTAAAACTTGTTCTTACACTCATCTAAAGTGGTTAAAAGAACTTTCGTCGGTTAAATATTGTAAACACGCGTTTTGAATCTTTAAAGTCTAGTAAAATCACAAAAATGGTGGTTAATAGCATATAACTTGTGTAAAAGTCGTAGGACTTGAAATTTGTGCTTATTGTGACCCGATCTATAATGTGGTAGCTCAAATCTTCGTTTAACCCGACTTTGTAAAATCATGTATCTTCACATAAGCTTGTTTTTGAAAGATACAAGGGTTAAAGGTGAACACTACCACATTTTAGAGACATGAACTTGTGAAGAAATATTTTACTTGTGTAAAAGTGTTTTAACCGGTAAAAGGGTGTTTAAAACTAGCGGATCTACGTATCCGCAAGTGGTATTTTTGAAAGACCACACATTTAAGAACCATGTATTTTAAAAGAGCGGATCTTACAATGCTAAGAATGATGTTTAGAACACACGAGTGTGTAAACACTTGTGTGACGCATGTTTCGACAAAATAACTATTTTTGAGAAAAATAACTAGAAGTTGTGAAGTCGGACTTCTCTAAAAACGAGGTTTTTACAAGATTGAAAGTACTTTATATAAAGATCTACGTATATAAATGGGATTTATAATATAGATTCGGAAAAACTACAAGTTCATGCGATTATGCAACTTTACATATTTATTGACTAGTTTGATGTGTCGGAAATTGCTTGATGAAATAAAGAAGTTGTTGACTTGATTTGTTAAAAGAAAATGATACGCTTGAAAGCGTGGCCACCTCCAGTTACAGAGGAAACTCTGGCGAAATTTTCTAAAAACCTAACACTTAGACTTTTTACACAACAAGTGTTACAACTATTTTTGGACATACTTTTGAAACATAAAATTTCGCCAGTACTATATTTTACTAAATATTCGGAGGTGGGATTTTCACAAAGATTAACGTGATAAATATATTTGTCACAACACTGTTTAAGATTATTTTGTGAAATACATAAATATTATTTTAGGGTAAAAATAATATTTACAAGCGTTAATGATTCCAAAACTTTGCAAACGCTTACACAAACATATAAGTTACACCGGTAATTACATTACCACAAGATTGATAAAACGTAACTTACGCACATGTATTGTATCCCCCCATCCTTGGGAAGGAGAAATAACTATCAAGCATATACAAAATGTAACACGAAATAGTTGTCTAACTATTTCCCGCAAACATAAACTGTAAAGCTAAGGCACGGCCGTCCGTCTAATAGAACTAGCACTTGTAGGTCGTTGCACAGCTTACTGCTTCAGAGACGCTTGATAGAGTTTACGCATCCACTGTGAGTTCATGTCCCCCTTTTCTCTAACTGTTTTCAGTTTTCTTAACTGCGGGGGTGAAATACATGTTACTTTGTTTACAAGTACTTTATACACGGTATGAATAACGTAAGGAGGTTTAGATCATGTGAATGGGTAGTTAGAACCCCGAGGGACTCGAGCGGTAGATCTATTTGGGTGTAGCGAGCCCAGCTCCCGGTCCAACAGAACAGGCCTCTCGAAGGACTAACAGAACGGATCCGGAGTGACTTGGTACCCAACGCAAAATCGGCTAGGGTTGTATCTTACTTACTTGCATTTCACGACATGCTAATGGCCTTGCAAACCATTGGTGATCACAAGTCCTCTTACAACTGCTACATACCACAACTATTTTTATACTCGCAAGTGTTTTACATACGCACTTACACATGAACTCGCTCAACATTATTGTTGATTTTTCAACTCACATGTATTTCAGGAAATTAAACGGATTCTGGCACGGTATGAGCGTTTTCCGCTGCAATCTTCATGAAGTCATCAAGGATTAGGGGTTGTGTTCTCTTACCTGGACAAGACACAATCCTTAACCCTCGTTTATGTTTGCTATAAGTTGTAATTTTTACTGAACATGGTTATGGTCGTACGTTTAAAACAATGGTATTGTATGCTGATTTCTAAACTTAATGATGACTTGCATGGTTTTTAAATTCATATAGCTTTGTTATGATTAAGCTATGGTATTAAGAAGTCACACCAAAAATTAACCACGCTTCCGCAAAGCCAGGGTGTGACATAGTTCTCCCACCATACTTGAATCTCTTAAACCAAGGGCTCTGATACCAACTTGTAACACCCGTTATTGTAAATTAAGGTTTAACGTATCATTTAAGAAAAACAACCATGTAATTAAGATTACATAAGCATTGGAAATTTCGGGTTTAGTAAAACTTTTTAAAATTTAAAAGTGTACAACATAACATGAGTACATTCGTTATTTAACATAATAACGATACATTGTGCGGAAGCTTATTTCGTGATCGTGTTCGGTTCTTGCTCGTCGCTTGATCTTCCTCCGGGTACTCTAGATAATCACCTACGATCAAAACCAACTTAAAAGTTAGTCTTGATAACTTAAATACTGGTTAAAACAAGTTCCTTGCATCATATAGTGAAATAAAATAAAATTTCCAGCTTTTACAGTTCTCGCGGCCCGCGATAACTTACTCAACATCTGACGCGGGCCGCCATAACCCGCCGCATGGCGCGACAACGTCCAGGTGACCCTCCGCGTGGCGCGGGGGAAGACACTTTCCAGCAAGTCTGGATCTGGGACCTGCATTTTTCAGCAACACTAGATTTTACGAAAAAGGCCATAACTTCTTCGTTATTGATCCGATTTACGTGATTCTTTTTCCTACGCGTCCGTAATTTATTTCTCCATCGTATGGAGTTAAAATCCGACATCTGGAATAACAAAATTCCAGACTTTTAAGTCTTCGGCTTACTATTCTTTTTACCAAAAATTGACCCGTTCATAATTTTATCACACCAACATGTTTATTTGACCTTTAACTCATGAAATTCATTATTTCAATATCTCCTATCATATTATTCTCAAGTCATGGGTTTCTTAGGTGATAAAATACCGTTTACGCTTAAATACATATTTTGACCCGTTAAGGGTATATATGCATTTTAATCTAGAACTTGTGCCTTTCTTTTGTCGCTACAAAAGTTCCAAATCTAATTAACTACAAACATTCCACCACAACTATTTTGCGGTGGATTTATCGTAATGAACCCCTTTTCCCAAATTTTACCCATCGGTTGGTCATTTTACGCAAATGACCATCTTTGAGCATTTGACCCGCGAATGTGCCTTCCTATGACCTTTATTCATGTCTAATGATTCCAAAATCTTTACGCAAGTTCCTAAACGACCCCTACGAGTCGTTTGTACAATATACCCTTCAAGGGTGTTTTGGTCAACTTTAGTCCCTTACTTCACAACGAAGGACTTTCACTAACTATTTTGACCAAAATTGTATGTTTAACCAAAAAGCTTAGTTATACGTACCTGGTCCGGGTCAAAGTATTGACCCGTTTACTTAACCTTTGCTTTGAATCTTTATAGTCAAAGTAACGCAAGCTTATGTTATTTCCTGTGATTACAAAACTCAACAAGCAATTATCAAATGTTATTGTCAAATGGCGTTACCCACACCAATTGACCTATTTAGTCAAATTGACCATTTGTCCGTATTAGATGGTATTTAAGTACCATATCATCCCCTTTAAACCTATCCCGGTTTTCCTTGTACTCGTTTTTACTTAAAACCGTTTTTGTTTGTTCGTCACTACATGACTAATTTACCATTTTACCCCTTGTCCATAACTTATGATTTCTTACCATTTTCCCTTCATTCCGACTCTCATTGAATCGTGTCGGAACATCCTATTCCAACCACTTAGTAGCGTTCATATACTATACTTGAAATCATGTCATTTGTAAATAATAAAAAGGGGGCGTAAGCTTTACTTACCTCGCATCCGAACTACGCTTTTCCTTTCCTTCTTGATTTGTTTGATCCGCTCCCTCATCAAGCTTCCACCTAGCTTGTTACGCGTCAAACTATCATCATTCGTTTTCAAGGTGGTTAGTTTAATCATAATTTAATGACAAAATTGCAGAAAACAACCTTTATGTATACCCCAAACTGCACTTTATACCTTTCACTATGAAATCCGCCAAAACCAACCTTTACCTTCATGTTTTGCTACAAGTTCAACCTTTACCACTAACACCATTAGATTTCTTGGTTAAGTTACCTCACATGCTTTGCATGTGAGGGTATTAATGTCTTTTCACCCATCTTTTTAATTAATAATTCTTTTTAACTTATATAAATGCTTTCTTCCCACTTTACAGCAGCAACAACACAACTTGATTCACCATTTCATTTAAACCCTAGATTCAAAGTAGGAAACATCACCTCATCTTGTATCATCCAAAACCTAACAAGGCTCATCGCGAAGTTCACCGGAATTTGAACCAAGTTCACCGGAGCTTGAACCCATCGCTGTAAATAAACAGATATAAAACCCAGTTCGCCGGAGTTTGAACCCATCGGAGTTCGATCAGGTTGACCGGGTCACCACCACGAAAAACTGTTGGTGATCAGACGACATGTGTGCAGCGGAGTTTGATGATTTATTTGGATTGTGAGTGGGATCAGAATTATCATAAACAAGTGATCCGAATTTGATATACATGATGAAGTGATAACGATGATCAATGCAATAGCCATTTAAAATGGCGATTTTTTCCACATAAGAATCACAACTAATGCTGCATTCAAAAATATTTCACAAACTCCTTTTTTTCTTACTTTTTCAAATAAGTTGCAGACACAAACGAAAACAAAACTGATATCAAAGGTGTCTGATTAGTGATCATTGTCGACATCAAAAAATCAGAAATCATCGATTAATTAAGCTCAAAAACAGTTATTAAGAGTTAATCGGAGATTACTGATTCCGGCAAAAAATTCCGGCAATCAAAACTACACACGGTGAACTACGAAATCACCGATTAACGGTCTTTGATCCCGTCCCTTACTCTTATACTGTGAATTGAATACAAAATCGTTGCTCTAAATTTGTTAATCACAGATTGTTGTTATACTCTGTTTTTCAAACACATAAGAATCATTTTTTTGCAAAAAATAAGATTCACACATATTTTTCAAAAGTTGAAAAATCTCTGTTCGAAAAACAACAATCAGAACTTTCAATTCAAAAGCAGAAATCGCCAATAAGAATGGCGAAATTGACAGACTTTAAAAAACTCGCCATTATCAATCACCTTAACCACCTTCCACCCCGTCACAGCGTCACCACCACGAAACAACACACTCGACAACCGCCTTCTCCATCCATCACCTTAACCACCTTCTCCATCCATTCTTAACGACCGTAAGGTAGTGAGGTCAGGATGAAGATGAAGGGTAAAAGGTTGATATGGGTTTTGTGGTGGGTTACTGGAGATGAAGATGAGACTCATGGTGGGTTTTGTGGGTAAAAGGTAATATAGATGATACGAAAGTTGTGAGCTTTAAATGATTTAATGATTCAGATTTGCAAGCATAAAAATGAAACTGTATGATTTAATGAACTGGGTTTTCTTTTCATAAGCTTGAATCTGTGTTTTCATGGAGGGTACAAACTTATATGCTCAAGGTACAAGTTAAAACTGCATGTCTGAATATGTGAGGGAAGATGATGACCATGTGATTTAATAAACAAAAAAAACAAGGTTGAAATGACAATAATACCCTCACATGCAAAGCATGTGAGGTGATTTAACCAAGAATATTAACAGAGTTTGTGTTAAAGGTTGAACTTGTAGCAAAACATGAAGGTAAAGGTTGGTTTTGGCGGATTTCATAGTGAAAGGTATAAAGTGCAGTTTGGGGTATACATAAAGGTTGTTTTCTGCAATTTTGTCTAATTTAATACGATTATTCCACCTTATAGATTTCATATCAAAAATTACCATTTATCGGATTATAGGTCAGTTTGACTTTTTAAATGTCAAATGCCCATTAGTATACTAATTGCATATTCGAGTTCATCAACTAGTTTTAGCATTCTTTAATTACTCGGTAGGCGTTATCTTTAGACCACCGTTTTAACCAAAGTTCTAACCACGTTCATCATATTTAGAACTCTTTTTTAATCACATTTTTCATAATAGCCAAAACATCACAATTAGGTGTTTTAACTACAAAAATTCTAGTTTCGAGCCTTCTTTGAGGCATTTCAACAAACACTTTAAGGGCAGAATTTTACATGTTTATTTATCAAGTCTCTAGCTTATCTCTTAGCCCTAATTTCACATAAATCAACCATCTTACCAAATTGTTAACTTCTATAATTTCTGAAATCACTTCAAAATTGTCAAATTATACTAGATCAACACTCTATTTCCTAGTGTTCATCAAATTTCACATAAACCACTAATCACCTACAATGGTGTTCATAGGTTTCACTAAAATTTCACATGATTTCAACTTGTATTTGTCTAGGGTTTGTCCCTAGACACTATAGTTGTTCCTAGATCATCATAAGACATACATGCAACTATAATTTCAGATTTTCCCAAATACATGAGAAATTCAAGTTGAGAATTTTTATGAAATTTTACATACCTTGTGATCCTCTTGTGATGAGGATCAGTAATCTATGCTTTAATTTCGATTTAAACTTGGATTGAGCCTTCAATTTGCAAGTTTAGTGAAGATTTAGGGTTTTGATGTGTGGGGATCGCCCCCCTGTTCTGCTTGTACGACCAGACACCTCATTGTGGGGTGTTTGGTGTGTTTTATTTGATTAATTAAAATTAAGTTTCAATTTTTACAACTTAGGTCCCTCCATTTTGATCAACATTTAATTTAGTTGCTTTTAACCCTACTATTGGTTATTTCTAAACTATTAGCTAACTAGGTTAAAAATCCTAGTTAGTAAATTCTTGTTTATTTAAGAATCCTAATATTCACCGGGTTACTTTTACCACTAAAGGTAAATTACCCGTCTTTTAGTATAAACGTGGTTTGATTTCCAAACCCATTTTCGGGGTGTTACAGTGTGTAAACGGTATGAGATGGGATTACCGATTCTCAAAACACAATGGAACTTTTGCTCTAAAAGAAGGATGGTCCTCAGTTGTCTCTGACCTTTCATTGAAAGAAGGATGTCTGTTGGTATTTAAAAAATCTGCACCATATACATATCTGCTGACACCTTTTGAAAAAGTTCATCACTATCCAACAAAACTCCAAATGATTTCTTTGTTCACATCAATATCGTTTAAGAGGAAGTTTGGATGTATGGATTCATTCTCCCATAATTTTACTGATGTTTGTAAGGACGTGTTGGTAAGTTTTGGTATTTTAATCCAATACTTAAATGTTACTATAGTAATTAGTGATATAGTTGTTAATTTTACTGTACCTTTGTTGATTTCATAATTTTATATCTTTTTGTTCAGCTAATACCCAAGGAGTTAGTCAACGTCAGTATTGGAGTTGGTAAACTTAAAGAGATATTTAAGATCTATGTGAATCAGTGGGACTCTTTTGATGTACTACTTCAATGTGATTATCTTTGGAATTGTTACTTTATAACCGATGGATGGGAAAAGGTTGTACAGTACATGGGTATGCAAACAGGAGTTGTACTTGTTTTAAGATACGTAGCGGATTACATCTTTCTGCTTACTGCCTTTTATTTGAATGGATGTGAGATTGTTGCACCCAAATCCAATGACACTCCGATAGACGATACTTCCTCACCCAATTTAGAAGTTGCTCCAATTACCGAGGATCTGCATCACCAGTCGGATGTTAAAGAATCCAATGACACAGATTCTGATAGTGATTATGTTGTATCGAATGAATCATCTGGTGATATCGACGACACAGATTTTGATGCCGTTGTCTCAGATTATGAAGCTGATCCTGATGTATACCCCTTACAAATCGTATGGTACTGCATCAAACATTTTGTAAGTTTATTCTGTTAATATATTATTCCTCATTCTTTGGATGTTAAATGTTTGTTACAATTAAGCTGTTTTTTTTTGTTACTTTACTTAAATACATTATGTATTTCTTATTAATTTTTGATATTTTATATTTATTTTTAAGCGTCTGAATGTGAAAGTAGAGTCTTTATCAAGGATTCATAGAACAAAAAAGATGACAGTTGAAAATCTGAATGGAGTTGACACTGTAATTGACTTTCGACGGGAGAAGCATGACAGGGGATTTAGATACGCAGCTTGTCAATTCACCAAGAAGTTCACGAAGCCCAATGGTATCTACAGAAATATGAGATGCAAATTTGTCTACTCTGAAGAAAAAGCCAAGCTGATCTTAAAGAAAGTCTACAAATAGTTGTGGTTGTTGGTATTATCTCATTTGAGATAAATTATGGGATGGTGATGTATCAAACTTCTATATTTTGAAAACTTACAACTTACGAATATTTAAATTATAATCATGTATGCTTATCTTGTTACTTATATTAACTTAAACCTTTGTTGTACATTCTCCATATATTTTAATTGGCTCTTCATGATACATTACAACTTCAATTATACTCTGTAAATTTGTGGGCTGTCATGGATACTTAAAATGCTTCAACAAATTTATGGACAGCCATCGACACTTAAAACTCTTTTCTTAAAAGGCTTCAACAAATTTATGGGCAGTCATCGACACTTAAAAGGCTTCAACAAATTTCTGGGTGATCATTGTCATAACTTCACTTGAATTAACCTCTGACTACAAACAAATTTACGCACTCAACCTCTATTTAGATAAAGCTTTGTCAAACAGAAAATCTGTTCAATCAAAGTCTGTTGTTCCAAATAACCTCTGCTGATAAACACAAAGACTGTTATAGCAAATAACCTCTGCTGATAAACACAACCTCTACTGCTGAATATGAATACAAAAGCATCATAAAGCTAACATCTGCTGTTACTTAACAGATGATACCATCTTTAAACATTTTGACATCTGCTGTTGAAACAAATGTCTGCCAAACATAACATATGCTGATCATTCCACATAATATATTGTTAACATTTGATGTGCCTTAACAGATGATGCAGTTCAACAGAGGATTTCAAACATCTGTTTACACACGCATCATGATGAACATCTGCTGATAAACACCCAGATCTCCTTCAAGCAAAGGTTTGCCAAAGAGAACCTCTGCTATGGACTAACAGATGATGCATTTCAATAGAGAATGTTTAACAGCAGTGCTTTAACAGACCATGATCAACAGATGATAATATAATAACAATAATATTCAAATGGTAGCAATTACATAACATAACATTAATCGAATCAACATACCATTAATCGAATCAACATGGAGAGATTGTATATACATAAACTCTAGGGTTTGTCTCGAGAGATTGTATATAACTAAACACTGATACACTAAACACTGTTACATAAATACTGATGTTGAATCCGCTGTAGATGCTGAACCACTGCTGTTACTGAGCAGTGGTTTTCCTTCGGTTGATCAGGCCTTAGGTACCTAAGTACCTGTCTTTAACAGGGCTTTGTCTTCAACAGTGGATAGGTCTCATCAGTCTTTATGTCCATCAGTCTTTATAAGGAGCAGTGGTTAGTTATAACAGTCCTTAGCATGATCAGCTGTTATAACCACTCCATAACCATTTGAGAGGAAGCAAGTGTCCGTCTATTCAATTGAGAGGAATCATTGCATTACATCTCTGTTGAAAAACATAATCAATAAATTTAGGGAAAATGGGTTTGAAAGATGATAACCCAACAGTGGAGGATCTCATTCGACAGCTCCGATAAATTCAATGGTATTCTAAAATAATGCTTCCTTGATTTTTGAAGACCGACAAAGACCGACAAATGTCCACAGTGATGCTTCTTTGGACATTTGTCGGTCTTCAAAAATCTAGGAAGCATTATTTCAGAATACCCTTGATGTATCGAAGCAGTAGAATGAGATCCTCAACTGTTGGGTTATCATCTTTCAACCCCATTTTCCCTAAATTGATCAATTCTGTTTTTCAGACCTCCCAAAGCCACCTATCCGCCTCCAAAGAGATCGAGACAGCTTGAAGCATAACCTGGACTTGCTGTCATTCCACCAATATACCAACTGAAAATCAATCTACTCGTAATCACATGGTACAACAATGCAACCATCTGAATAAACAATAACAAATCAAAGACAAAATCAAAAGCTACAAACATATCAAACAAATTTGATAGAATCATGATTTATTTTAAACACATATACATCTATTTTTAAACACAAACAGACATTACCTCTTCATCAATAAAGTTGAGATACATTTTATAACCTTGATTACATTTCGAAGTTCGGCCAACGAACTCAAGACTTCCCACCAAATAACAAATCCAGCAAGATCTACCTGAAGAACATTACATCTATTTTTAAACATATCAAACAAATTTGATAGAATCATGATTTATTTTAAACACATATACATCTATTTTTAAACACAAACAGACATTACCTATTCATCAATAAAGTTGAGATACATATTATAACCTTGATTACATTTCGAAGTTCGGCCAACGAACTCAAGACTTCCACACCAAATAACAAATCCAGCAAGATCTACCTGAAGAACATTCAGCATACAAACCTTCAGTTTGTGATAAAAAGAAAAAAAATCAAAAAAACATCTATTTTTAAACTACCGTTGGTCTGGATAATATTCAAATCGATGTTAAACATGATGAATAAACAGACATCACCAGCTTTTCTTATGTCATTGGGATTTCTCCTTTTACAAACATATCAAAATCAATCTACTCGTAATCACATGGTACACCAATGCAAGCATCTGAATAAACAATAACAAATCAAAGACAAAATCAAAAGCTACAAACATATCAAACAAATTTGATAGAATCATGAAAGAAATTAGGTCACGGATTGTTACCAGATTTAGCGAGAGAAGAATCGATGGAAGCATTGGAGAAGATGACGATTTGAAGAAACTTCAATCTGTAAAACATGTAACACAGCTCAAGAAATAACGAAGAAGAAGAACTTATTACAAAGCGTATTAACGATTACAAAAAAGAAAAAATCAAAAAATATCTATTTTTAAACTACCATTGGTCTGCATAATATTCAAATCGATGTTAAACGCAACGCCTCTGTCGTCTTCATCTTCTTCTCTGTATCTACAGTTTTAGAGATAGAGAGTTGAGAGAGAGTAGACAGAGAGATTGAAATGGCTTTTTGAAATTATGATCGGATTTGGATTTGGGTTTGAATTTATATTTGAGAGAGAGAAGAATTGAAGCTCTGATGACATTAAATGCAAATTACATATCCCTATAAGTTTTAAATTTCAAATTACCCTCCCATTTTAACGAAACATCAGTGGTTTGAATATTGAATGAACATCAGTGGTTTCATAATTGAATGTGGGCCAGACCTTTGAAATTTGAAAGTGGGGTAGTGGTTTGGTGGCAGATCTTTGAATTATGATGTCATTATGCTCCCTCTATGGCTGCCACCTCATCGTTGATGACATAAGAAAAGCATTGTTGGATAGCCTCTCCTGCTGACACATCAGCTTTTCTTATGTCATTGGGATTTCTCCTTTTATAGAAAGTATAGATAGATTCTATATTTTTATTTCCGTTTAAGTAGTGTATCTTTTTCAGTTTTATTTTGCTTACGTTACGTCTATCTTTCTAAAGTTTGTGTTAAAAATATTTCAAATGTGTAGTTTTATAATATTTCAAATCCTTGGATAAAAGCTTACTGAAAGTAAGGTAGATAAACAAACAAACCCATTCTCACCATATATAATATTAATTAATATAATTAATGAGAACGCAATTACCTACAAGCAGTGTTGCAGAAATCGGCCTAGGCGGCCGATTAATCAGTGACTAGGCGGTAATCGAAGGTCCATCGTCTAGATTTTGCCAAATCAGCCATACTAGGCGGTAATGGTCAACATCGGTCAAAGTCGTCAAAATCGGTCAAAAATCGCAAAAAAAGGGACCTAGTCGGTCAAATATGAGGTCAAAATCGGATCATAATGGGCCAAAATCGAACCAAATCGGTAAAAAAGGAACGAGTGCTTACCTCGATTCGAACCAAAATCGGATCTGAACTCTTCTCCATTGTGCAAAATCGACCCACATTGAAGAACTAATGGATTAGATGAAGCAAAATTGGGCATAGAATTTGTGTTTTTTGTTGTCTGATGAAGACGATGGAGAAGGGGGTAGGAGGCGGCGTATAATGAACGTAGGCGGGGATTAGGTTATATTAAGTTTAGGCATTTTAACATTTAATCCCCTCTATCTTTCACTAGTTTACCTATGGTTCCTAAACTTGTAAATTTATTAATAAAAAGTATAAAGTTATATAGAGGCCGGTTAACGTACAATACCTCTTATCCTACATTATGTACGCGATGCCCTCAGCCGTACGATCTTCAATCGATCAAACGCGGGCGAAACTAATTTAAATGATTAAATTAATCATTTTAATATATCTAAATCATACCAGGAAGGTTAAAAACGACATTACGAGGTCATAAATCTCTGTAATTGACCGATGATAGTTCAAAATCAAACCCTAAATCAAATTCAAAAACCTGAAATTCTTCTTCCCCAACCTCCCTTCGTTCCTTTTGGTGCGATATCGATAATAAGAACTACTAATTTGGGAGTTGTAAGGGTCAAACGGAAGAAGACTGACAATGATCGACCAACAGTCGAAGAAGATGAACAGTAACACACACACAGATTATACACATGCGATTTCATCAAATTACCACATGCGAAATTGTTACAAAAAAACAACGTGCTATTTCATCAAAATTATCACATGCGAAATTGAATTACCACATGCGAAATTGTTACAAAAAACCAACATGCTATTTCATCAAAATTATCACATGCGAAATTGAATTATCACATGCGAAATTGTTACAAAAAAACAACCTGCTATTTCATCAAAATTATCACATGCGAAATTGAATTACCACATGCGAAATTGTTACAAAAAACAACCTGCTATTTCATCAAGATTATCACATGCGAAATTATTACAAAAAAAACAACATGCGATTTTCAATGCGGAAAGATGATCTGACGGTTGAGATTGTAGCGTACGTAATGTACGATAAGCGCATTTGTACAGTACACTTTCCCAAGTTATATATGTATATATAAAAATTTGTAAAATTATACTTAAAAAGTCCAATCTAATTAATCCCGGCTAATCCCCAGGCGGTGCCTCACCGCCCGACTAGCGCTAACGATTTCTACAACACTGCCTACAAACGTACCTTTTCAATTGTCCATTTTGATGCCCAAGGACCTGGAAAAAACATATATAAAGATGCATTGTCTTCTTTCCAGGCAACCTACCTGACCCATTGAGAATTGTTTTTATCTATTTCTCAACCTGCTCATTTTACATTTTACTACTTATAAGTATGGATGTAAACGAGCAAAGCCAGAACTTTTGCTTTGCAATTTCTATAATGTCTTATCGGATATATTTTGATTCCAAAATTACAATTCTGTTTTAAAGCATCGAATTCCTTGAGACCCTCGCAAGCCTATAGTTGCAGCTCAGGTCGAATACAGTTTCATAATGGTGGCTTGGCTTCGGCTTGACTACTTAGCTTGTTTCGGTGACGTAAATCAAACAATGGTTCATCAACCCTAAGCTTTTGCATGTCGGATGGCCATAACACGCAAGTCAAGTTTTTGAACATTATTTGAGTTGTTGTTTGAGATTTGGACCACATGCCAAAAGGGGTCAGTGAGTTGGACAATTTCCAACATGAAAATAGTTAAAGTGGGTTAATGATCTTGTTTACATTTATGTGGCAATAATGAAACCTATAACGATCTCATGTATAGTGTGAGCCAATTATCAGAGTTCTTATAATCTATAAAGACGTTCCAGTGGAGTAGGAACAAAGATAATTGACTCGAAGATTATGGAAATGTTACTTATCCAACGTCACGACCTCATGGTTCACTCTGAATGGACTACTTGTATATCCTCTACCGTTTGAAAATTTGGTATTCTTGAAGGGCCTCGACAATCGCTTTCTCCTTTGCTATGTCGTCACCACAAGCCATCACGGTGTTGAAGAGTTGATGAAATGTGCAAGTCTTCACAAACAGAGTCCTAAACCTTGAAACAACTTGGTGCACAAAACGATTGGCTTCACATACACGTTGACGGAATTCTTGAAATAAGGTTTTTAAATGCAATGGCTCCTAGTCTGTTATAGGACACGTCTATCCAAGAGGTAACCAAAGTTATGTCTCCATCTTTAGTCCAAGGTCTTTTTGTCATTTTTATGAGTTTTTATAGTGAATTATGAGTTGAGAAGTGTAGCCGTGGGCTGAATTACGAATTGAATTTATACCCAGTAAAGAAATCAAATAACCATTGAAAAATTAGTCGTTTGAAATAAAAATAGCCGTTGAAAAAATTAGATATTCTTTTCTAGTATTTTATTTTCAATTTATTATTAAATAAATATATTTGATAACAAAATAATAAAAATAACATAAAATAAATTATAATTTAATTAGTTATAGACCAGATAAATAAATTATTAATAAGTTAAATAATAGAAAAAGGAGATGATGAGGTTGATAATGAGGTGGAGGTTTGGAATGTTTTATTGTTGGAGGAAAAATGGGCTTTAAACGGTTAGGGGTTTGAAATGATGTGATAGTTCTCAACTTGAGGTAGTTACATAAATCCACTTAACTCTTGATGAAAAGAATTGCATTAATATTTCATCATATCTTGATGTTTGCTTCAACCCATATATGGAAGTTATTGACATACAAGGTAAGTGTTCTTGACCTTTAGTTTAGAACTTTCAGGTTGTTTTATGAACATGTAAGTTTTTGTTTAAGGAAAATTTATTTTAATGTTCATATAATGTAGCTCTAAATGATTATAAGTCACTAGAACAACAATGATCCTCAAAGAAACATTTTGTAAGAAAGATAAGATGATTCCTTGATAAATAATTCTATTCTGAGCATAGCCTTTAACAATCAATCATACTTTTAGCGTCTTAACGTTTGCATTCAGATTTTGTTTAGTGATGAACACCCTTAGGTAATTTAACCAAATCCCATACGTTATTCTAACAAATAAAATCAAATTTGCTAATAACAATTCTTATTTCATTTAGAAAATTGATTGATGCTAATGGCTTAATTAGAGGAGGTAGGACCAGTACACTTTCCAATATCCATTTCAACTTCAGTCAAGGAGGATACATAATCATCAAAGTTAGTAGGCTTTTAAACCTAGATGGCCTCCTTAGTTGATTATTAGGTTTATTAAGAGTTTCAGTTTTATGGATTAACTCTTGCCTAAGTTGCTATCACTTTCATAATTGTAAGTGTGTAAGAGTTGGTGTAGCATGGTGTGCAAGAGGTGTAATCGGAGTAAAATTTAATAGGACTCTTCCCCCCGCCTCGTGCACTTCTGGCAAGTCCTGATAAGGACTTTTACTGCTCCCACTGACTTAGAAATCTTTAACAATTTAGCATGCTTATGGTCAACATTAGAAGACCAATAAATTCTAATAGAGAAACAAGTTAATGATGTTACTCATTGTAGTTTCTCTGTTTGAGGATTATAATTTTGGAAAGAAATCTGAGTGTGCCCACGTTTAAGCAACAATGAAACTTTTGTTAGAGTAGCAGTAGATTCTTAAAGAGAAAAGTTGTGAAGAAGCAATGTCTTGTACAAGAGGTACAAATCGAGGTAACAATACCTCTTGCAACTCTGGCAAGTTAAGATTAAGACACTTAATGCTCCCACTAACCTTTTAGATCTCTATGAATGCTACAAGATAAGTTTCAATGATGTACGTGTTGTGGGAACCTGTCATATAGGTCAGACTTGATTTCCTCAATGTCCAGATGTTATAAAATTTTGAGGGACATACTTAGAAGGAATCATAGTATATATGAATTAATTTCTTTAATACTTTGATCCATAAGGGACATATTAGACACAAGTAAATATTATGATAAATGAATAATGTCCGAATATTCCATTTTGGGATAACTTCCAATGAAATATAATTTCTGATTGAACTTTATTTATTCCCTTAACCATTTAATTATTAAGGCTTATAACACATGCTCATAAGTCACTATGAATGAGATTTGATAATATTTCATCCTTCATTAACCTGGTCCAAATTTCGCATGCAATTTGGTCTTAATGGATGAAGTTTGCAGATCTCATTTTTCTTTTGTTAAATTTTCATTTTCATGGTAACAAAAGTTGTGAAAAAATGTAGTATCATCTAGTTCTATCTTATAAGGTTTCTATACAGATTGTGATGACAAATAATATGAGAGTTTAAGGTAAGAGTGACTTTGTCATGACCATGCAAATCTCACAACTGTCATAATGTAGCTTTCGTATTGATACTAAATTCTGAATAATTTACAGAATATATAAGGTATCATAAAGCCCAATTATGAGTTTATTATGGTTCTTATAGTATTAACGATAAATTTTGTCACTAACTCTCGTCTTAAGTATTTGTTGATTTCTGGTAAGGAAACACAAAGAACTAGAGTCAACCCGTCATGTGTTGATTGGAATATCATCATTAGCAAACTTAAATATCATAAATTTCTGACTACTTATTTTAGCCAGCTGTTCCATTGAATTATGGATAGTCTCGATGCTCATGCCTGGTTTAATGACACAAATTTGCAGTGAGACTTTCCTTTTTAAGAAACTTATAGCTGGAAATAGTACTTGTACACTATCGTTGAATCTTAAAAGTATCCTCCTTTAAGATTTAGTGGCCGTGAGATGAACAACATCTAATTTTCCAGTTTCATGCATTCCTTTTCCTGTACATATGCTGCTAATCAACACACTTGTTTTCTTTTGGTACTCTTGAGTGGTATAGGTGATTCTTAAGGCAACTTATGGTATTAGTGGAAAAGTTATATGTAATGCACCGAAAAGGTGTACTGATTTCCATGTTTAAACCTTTAAATTATGGGTCATGGTATGTACATCATGATGTATTCGCATATGCCACTAACTTTATAGTAAGAATCTAGAGTAATGCATGCATCTTAGGAGTTATTTTGATTCTTCCAAAGAAAACAAATTAGTCTTTGGAAATTTAGAATCTAGAATAGCTCACATGATAGCAATAATTAAGTTAGTTCTTGATTATCATAAGAGATATAATGGTTGACTTATCCCACTAGTCATGCTCTAGTTTTCTTCTGGAATACTTTTATTAGAAAATAGCAGTAGGATTATCATATCTTAAGAAATAATCAACAATCCAACAAGAGCAAATTTTGTAGAAACTCTTTAGTAAGCAAAACATTTTAGGTTTTGAAATTAGAGTGGATGAAATAGATTAGATACAAACCTAAGAAGAAGCTTGGAGTGATTTACATTATGGGGTAATCAAGTAAGGCAGACACAAATTATTATATTGAAGATATAGTCTACTATAACACCAAAATAACATACTAGCTTAAGGTTCTACCTGAATTTTGGTTTCGCTTTGGCTTTGACCAAAATTCAAACACATTATGAACATACATAAATAACAAATTGTCTTGATGTTTTGCATAAATTTGCCTTTGCTTTAGCTTTAACCAAAATTTATCCATTATGAACATACAATAGACTGACTTATTGTTCTACATGAACTTTGACTTCGCTTTTGCTTTGACCAAAATTCATGTATCATAAACATATGTAAATAAAACCAACTTAGTTCTGCCTGAATTTTGGCTTCGCTTTGGCTTTAACCAAAATTCACGCATTATGAAGGATATAAAAAAAATAAATCTCGGCTTAATGTTCTACCTAAATTTTGGCTTCGCTTTGGCTGTGACCAAAATTCAGGCATTATGAACAAAATAAACAATAGACCATTTTTAGTGTTCTACATGAACTCTGGCTTCACTTTGGCTTTGACCAACATTCATATATTATGAACACCTTTGGGCCAGAAATGAAATATTTATGTAAATTAGGCAAATACAAATAATTACATAAGATGGCATAACTTAAGCTTCAATGTTTAATCAAATGATATCCCGTTGTTTCAATCATTGATCACTGAAGTTCGCCATTTAACTTGCATACTTAAGTTGGGCCATTCACAAGTTAGTCCCATATGAGAGCAAAAATAAGTAAATAAATAACTAAGCCTTGCAAACCGTTTTGACATATTTGCAAAACGATTTCATAATTTGTAAGATAATTTTGCCAAAATAATTAACTAATTAGTCGATTTCAATACTTTTCATCTATACCAAATTAAATCACCATTAATAGGTTTGTTGGTGTGTGATTGAAATAAGTCACCAGCATTTAGAATAAATTGATTTAATCGATCATCAATAGATTTATGAAAAATACTGCTAATTTAGTGATTTGCAAATTATGCCTGTTTAAGATTCATGAAAACCGATTGGCATATAAACGATGTGCAAAAAAAAATCGATTATAAAATAAAATATCTCAATTGATTAAATCCTTTTTGCAAAACTAAATCTAATCAAAGAAATAATCCAACTGATGGATTCTTGTTGGCATGGAAACTTACCTAAAATTAAAATTAATATACCATTAATTCACCACCAAAATGTATAAGTCACTAATTAATCACATTGAATAAAGAATTGCAACAGAGTATTGTGAAACCCAATAGACAAAACAAAATTAAAAATATGTCACTAATTAAAATCACCATCAATTGCAATTCAAGATGATGTAAATATAGTTAAAGTGACAATTCTTTGTTTTGGATTGTATGCCATATATTTTCGGTTATCAAGAGTGTCAGAATGAATCATTTGAAAATGAATATATTTTACTTCCATAAGAAATCCATTATATCATGATTACTAGTTATTTGAATTGTCTAAAAGAGCTCATGATATTATTAACAAATTGACTTACGTGGTTTAACTTCTAAATCAACTTGCAAGTCAGAAGATCACGAAACATAAAACATGGCAACAAATCGATTTACATGATCAACCTGATATAATCAACATTGCTCTGATACCACATGTTGATTATATCATTATACATGGGTCTAAAACATAAAACTCTAATCATGTTTATTCGATCGTGAATATGATATTAGATACCAAATCAGTAAAACTTACTTGTTGGAACATAGATCTGAGATGAGAATGATCAATCCATGATTCCCGTTATGGTACCTTGTGTTGATGGATCACACTAGAGAGAGTTTTTAGTATTGGTGTTCTCCTAGAGTTTTTGATCACTTATCCTCAAATATAAAGATCAATCAATAATGGTCATGAATAGTGATCCGTTATAAAAACTCTATGTATTCTCTATTAATGGTACCTAATGGGATATCATAATTGCCCCTTGAACTAATCAATATTTACAATTACTACCATCAAGTAATTGTCGGGGACTAGTTATGTCATATTGGTAATGTTACCAAATGATCCATAAGGACACATCAACGGGTTATTTCTAACATAATTATCATACCATAACAATCATGACACAAAAGACATCAACAAAGAGTTTGACCAAAAGCCTACAACCATAAGAAATACACAAAGAGTTCAAGTCCTACATAAACATAAACCCTACAACTTTCGACAACCATTAAATTGTTTCAAGCCCCTGACTATTTGTAAGAATTTGTAAAAGGTAAATAAAAAAAAACCCAAAACGATAAAGAAGAAAGCAGATGCACTATATTAGATAAAAGGAAAAGAAATCACGTCGTGGACCGTGGTTTACATGGCAAAAATGGTTCCTAAAGAAGAAATAGAAAACTAAATTACACATGCATGCTTAATTCCAAAGCAATCCGTGAAACACGATAACTATGACAACAAGAGATTTGGAGGCATGAAGTGGTGAAAATAATAATTTATTTTATAAGGAACAATAGTGTTAAAATACCAGTATAAATGTGGTACGTTATTTCCTTTTGTTACATTTTAAGTTATTAAAGTTTTAATATGTTTTTTCCTCTTTGTAATGTTTTATACTTGAGGTTGGATCTGGGCTGTTTATCTCCTCTTGGTCCTGGGCTTGTTGTTGTCTCAAGATGGGCTTCTCACTGGGTTCGTAGCTGTCATAAGGCTGTCTAGGGTTTTGGTGCATTATATTAGAGAGAGAAGGTTCTAGAGTCTTTGCACATCATTTGTCTCATCTCCTTCAAAGTTGTTCGCTTTCTCACTATTTCACCATCATCCTCACATGTTCATTCGTGAGTGTTAAAGGTTCTCGTCCTTGTTTAAATCAGCTTGTTGATAAGCATTTGATTCACCAGTTAATCTATGATGAATGGTTCATCATTCACTTGTATTTATTCTTGAAATTACATAAATAAATCAGTACTGTTTTCCTTTGATCTTAGAATCTTGACATGGTATCAGAGCCCCGAGGTAGATTCGGTGCTCTGGTGATCCTTCTGTTGCATACTATAAAGGTCCATTGTTGAAATCTTTTCCGATCTAGGGCTTCTTCATTCCGGCGGCAGCCTTTGGGGTTGTGTTTGTTCCGAAGGCTCTGCTGGCCTCTGTTTCCGGAGTCTTTTGATTTGTGGAGACAGTGCTGTTCTTGAAGATTGAAACCCTAATTTCTAGGGTTTGGTGTTTCTGTTTCCGAAGTGTTGGCTTCTTGGAGACGACTCTGCTTTTGGAGGATTGAAACCCTAATTTTGGTTTCTTTTCTGATACATTTGAAGAAGGTCCTTGTTGGTCCCTTTTAGGGCAAACCAACAGGACTTGTGCTTGGTTTTCTGATCAGGAGCTTGTAACCCTAAGTGAAGGTTACAAGCCTGATCCGCTAGAGTTTACGCACCCTCTGTGAGATCGTTCTATCTCTCTCTTTTAATTTTTTGCCTATTGCATCATTGAGTCATTGTGTCTAGGCATATTGATACCGGGTTTAGTCAAGACCGGTTTGATTTGGGACACAGAGAGGGTTCACTCTGTTGCATTAGTCCTCTTTGTTTGATCAGCTGTGTTGTGGCTCCCTGGATACTGTCTGCAGAGGCACCTTGAGTGACAAACCTCTGATCGGACCTCTGTCCTGGTTTCACCGGTCTTTATTTTGTGTTTTATTTATCCTTTGTGGTTGTCTATTGTATTATGCTCTACTCTGTGTCTTGTTTGCTTAGCTGGTTACTTGGCTTCTGATACTGTGCTGTCTGTTGTTTGTGTTTATCTGTTCTATCTGCTAAAATGGGTGATAAAACTGAGTCTTCTGTAACCTTGATTAGCAAACTTGAAGCTAGTGATCCATTATATCTTCATGATAGTTGTTATGGGTAAAATTCTGAGCCCATATCCTGAGAAATATCTTGGGTTATATCTTGGTTATATGATATCTGTTCACATCCGGGATGCTGATTCAGGATATTGGTAACATCCTGAATGGTATCCTCAGGATCACTAACGGATTATGTGCAGGTACGTGGGTTAGAAGCCAGCAACGTTCACAAGGAATCATTTCGCGGAAGACTCGATCCAAGTCGTTCAAATAAAGACGTTGAAGCCGCATTACTCGGTCTACAACGTTTACAATGGAATGTTCGGAGCATCCCATATTTATAGGAATTTTCGTTTGTAATTCGTTACTATAAATAGGTGGGTATATCAGATCGAATAGGACATCACATCAACACTCACTACACTCTTACACTCGCTCTCTAGCAATTTTCACTTTCGCACAAAAGCATTGTAACACTTAGCGATCTGGTCAATCTCCTGCACTGTATCCTGAAGTTTAAAGCAATAAGAAGAACAAGGCAGCTGCGATTGTCAGCTCCTGAGGTTTTATGTCGGCGATCTAGATTGATCAAGGGCTTTCCTCGTATATCTCGTGTCGCCCCCTTTACTTTTTGCTCATTGTTTGATCGTAGATATAGCTCAATATCCTGAGCCGTATCCTGAATACTGTTTTTCCAAACAACTCAACCAGCATATTTTCAACACACTTTTTAGCACACGACCTCACTTAACTAATTTGATCACTAAATTGCTTCGGTAATTTTTGACCAAAACAATTTGGCGCCCACCGTGGGGCAAGTGGTGCTACTTTACTAAAAATCTTTGTGAAATCGTTAATCGGTTTTCTATTTTCAAAACTTTTTGCCACATTGTTTACAATGGCCTCAAGATCAAACATGAGCTCCTCCACTGTATCTGATACGACTTCTGCTACTACCGGTTCGGTGCTTCCACAACCTCCTCCAAGGATGCCAGCCTCTTCACAACCTCAGGATATTATCCTTACTCGCAGTGTTCAGGGATCTGCTCCCGTTTTAGCCTCTTATGATGAAATTCTAACCTTATTTGGAAGTGTGCAGGAACAAATGAGGCAGCAACAGGAAATAAACCAATTGCTGTTAAGGGAAATACAACTCCTGAAGTCTGGCTCGAGCAGATCTGCTGAGGATGTTGTCACTCCACTACAACCCAGAAATTTGAACTTCAGTTCGGCAGTGTACACTGAGGATAATAGGGGGAATATTGTGCCCAGCCTTCCTCAGAATCATACTCCTGAAATACCCTCCTCGATCAGAATGTCAACCATGAGGAGCTCAGGATATGCTCCAGGATATGTGCAGAATCCTCCTACGGGTAACATGTCAAATAATAATAATACTCATATTGCTAACAATAGTGGATCTTTGCAGGATACAGGTGTAACATCAGCATTTACTAGGGAGCTTCAGAAGTTGAAGGACATGATATCCAGTGTACCTGGAGTGGTCCAGCCAATCCCGGAAGTGTCCCAAGACAGCCACAGGATATCTCGCTTTGCATATCCTATCTGTGATGCTGAAATTCCAAAGAGATTTCAAACCCCCAACATGAAGCTTTATGATGGAACTACGGATCCTGAAGAGCATATTGCCCAGTATAGGGAAAGGATGGAGATTAACCCTATCCCTCCGGAGCTCAAGGAAGCATGCTTGTGCAAGGGTTTTGGCTCTACCTTAACAGGATCAGCCTTGAAATGGCTCCTAAACGTTCCTCCTCATTCGATTACATCGTTTGCTCACCTAGTGAATTTATTTAATAGTCAGTTTTCTTGTAGTAGAAGCTTTGAAAAACAAACAAGTGATATCTACAGGATAACGCAGGGGCCTCAAGAATCCCTAAGGGATTATGTGAACAAGTTCAGCCGGGAATCCTTAGACATTCCGCATCTTGATGTTGCAACAGCTGTGCAAGCTTTCAAGATGGGGCTGCAAAAAGATTCTCAATTTTACCAAGACCTTGTAATGAACCCATGCAGGAACTTGGATGAAGCTCGAAACAGGGCCCTAAGATATATTCGATTGGAGGATGACAGAAAGATGCAAGAGAGGATGAACTCATCCAACACCTATGAGACAACTAAAAGGAAGTCAGAATCCTCATTTAAGCCATATCACCCTAAGCCATATGGTAGAAATGAAAATAAGAAAGTGAACGCTATCGAAGACGAGGATCCTGAAGAATATCCTGAATTATCTGAATATTGCTTTTCTGTTAACATTCCTGAATTGATGTATGCCATGCAGGGTTTAGGAGACAAGGCCAGGTGGCCACGAAAGAATCAACAAAAAGCCGATTGGAAAGATAAGTCAAAATGGTGTGCCTTCCACGAAGACTTCGGGCATGTAACTGAGGATTGCATTGCTCTAAGGAAGGAAATAAGCTATCTTCTAAGCAAGGGGTATCTAAAAGATCTCTTAGGAAGAAAGAAGAATAAGGGTCAGGATACTGATAAGGATCCTGAGCGAGCAGCCTCACCTCCCGCGGATGCTAAGATAATCAACTTCATTTCGGGAGGATCCAACATTTGTGGGACTTCGTATTCGGCGGCGAAGAGACATGCAAAAGAAGCTAAGGCTGAAAGGGGAGACAAACCTGTCAGGATGACTACCCTGACAACTGACAAAGTGATCACATTTGATGCTGATGACAGGGATACTGTCCAGGATCCTCATCATGATGCTCTGGTAATAACGTTATATGTGGCTAACCATTTTGTACGCAGGATATTGGTTGATAATGGCAGCTCCGTCAATATAATCCAACTAGAGACTCTGAAGAGAATGAATGTATCTCCGATGGATATCACTTCAAAGTCCACCGTGCTTGTTGGGTTCAGTGGAGAGGCTAGGAACACAGTGGGAGAGATAAAGTTACTAGTATATGTTGAAGAAGTCAACTCGATACAACGTTTCTGTGTGATGGATTCTCAATCCTGCTATAACATCATACTGGGAAGACCATGGATTCACGATATGAAGGCTGTGCCATCAACATATCACCAATGCATCAAGATCCCTACCCCTTGGGGAGTTGTCAAGGTCGAAAGTGATCAGCAGGAGGCAAAAGAATGCTACTCATCCTCGATGAAATCCTCAACCAAGCCTAATATAGCATAGCAATTAAAGATGTGGGCCCAGGATATCGTGGAGGATTAGGAGCAGGATGTGAAGAAAATTATCCTGGATCAGGATAATCCTGATATCTCGGTGCTCGTAGGAACCAATATCCCTCAGGATATCGAAGAGCAGTTAACTAACTTTTTGAAATGCAGGATGTCAACGTTTGCATGGAAGCATGAGGATATGACAGGCATATCCAAAGACATTATCACTCACAAGCTTGGAATCAACAGATCATTCAAGCCCGTTCAGCAAAAAAGAAGAAAATTTGCACCTGAGCGGAATACGATTATCCAAGAGGAAGTTGAAAGATTGTTGAAGTCTAGGATGATCAGAGAAGTTAAATTTCCAAGATGGCTAGCAAACGTAGTTGTGGTACAGAAGAAAAATGGGAAATGGAGAGTCTGTGTAGACTACACGGACTTAAACAAGGCTTGTCCTAAAGACCCATTTCCTCTTCCTCACATTGATGCAATGGTGGATGCTACTGCAGGGCATGAAATGTTGACCTTCATGGATGCATCCTCAGGATTTCAGCAGATTCAAATGGAACCTTCTAACCAGGAGGATACTGCCTTCATGACACCAACATGTATTTATTGTTATACGGCTATGCCTTTTGGTTTGAAAATGCAGGTGCAACATACCAGAGATTGGTAAATATGATGTTTAAAGACAAGCGGGGGGACACCATGGAGGTATACATTGACGATATGGTGGTAAAATCAAAGAAAGCCCAGGATCACCTCCAGGATATTAAAGGAGCATTTGATATCCTGGACCAATATAACATGAAGCTAAATCCTGCTAAGTGTCATTTCGGAGTGGGCGCAGGAAAATTTCTAGGGTATATGGTGTCCAAAAGAGGAATAGAGGCGAGCCCGGAGCAGATTAAAGCCATCTTGGATATTAAATCACCCTCAAATATGAAAGATGTTCAACGATTAACAGGGAGAGTGGCAGCATTAAACAGATTTATTTCAAGATCCTCAGAGAAATGCAAAGAGTTTTATGATATCCTGAAGAAGAACAAGAAATTTGAATGGGGTGAGAAGCATGAAGCAGCCCTGCAGGATTTGAAGCAATATCTTTCAACTGCACCTCTACTGATGAAGCCTGAGAATGGTGAACCACTATCCCTATACCTCGCAGTATCAGGGAATGCTGTAAGTGTCGTCCTTGTAAAGGATCATGAAGGTCAGCAATATCCTGTTTATTATGTTAGTAAAAGTTTGTTAAATGCTGAAACTAGGTATTCTCATTTAGAAAAATTGATACTAGCATTAGTTATGGCATCAACGAAGCTTAGACATTACTTTGAGACACATAGGATTCATGTTAAAACAAATTATCCTGTCAAAAATGTGCTTAGGAAACCAGAGATGTCAGGCAGGATGGCCAAGTGGTCAGTGAAGTTGAGTGCTTATGATTTAGTATATGAACCTAGAAATGCCATAAAGTCTCAGGCTTTAGCTGACTTTGTGGCTGATTTCAGTAGTGACATTCAGGATGAGGTAGACCAAGAAGTTCAACAGTTAGGAGAATCTTCAGGATCCTGGACGTTATATACTGATGGTGCATCTAATGTAAGAGGAGTAGGATTGGGAATACTACTAAAATCGCCACAGGGGGACATATTACCCCAGGCTATTAGGTGTGAATTCCCTGCTACTAATAATGAAGCAGAGTATGAGGCTTTAATTGCAGGATTAGTGTTGGCTAAGAATATGAGTATTAAGAATTTGCAAGTATATGTTGACTCCTTGTTAATTACCAACAACCATTTTAATGGATCCTATGCAGTTAAGGGTGAGAAATTAATCGAATATCTCGATATTCTCAAAAAATTAGCAGGATATTTCGATGTTTTTACACTTGAACAGGTACCAAGGGAGGATAATGCTGAAGCAGATGCCTTAGCAAATTTGGGATCATCGATCAGGATACCAGAAGGGACCCAAATACCAATATTACATGTCTTATATCTTGCAACGAATCCTCAGGAAAAAGAAGTAGCGGGTATTCAGGATCCTGGAGCTGAGTATCCTGAAAAGGATCCTAAATCCTGGACGGCTACAATCGTGAGATATCTCAAGGAAGGACACATCCCCGGAGATGAAAATCCTTAGGCATTTAGGATGAAGGTATCACGATTCACTATTATAAATAATGTTTTATATAAGAAATCTCTTGCAGGACCCTATTTGAGGTGCTTGGAGGATCCTGAAGCCAAAGAAGTACTTAAGGATATACATGAAGGGGATTGTGGTAACCACACTGGGGGCAAATCATTGTTCTCGAAAGTATTAAGGACAGGATATTATTGGCCAACAATGAGGAAAGATGCTACAGAATATGCTCGAAGGTGTGATGCATGTCAAAGGCATTGTAACATACTACATCAACCAGCTGAACCACTATATCCTGTAACTTCCCCTTGGCCATTCATGAAATGGGGGATGGATATAGTAGGGAAGTTACCAAAAGCTCCGGGAGGAAAAGTCTTTATGCTAGCAATGACGGATTATTTCTCTAAGTGGGTTGAAGCTGAAGCATTTGTTCAAGTTAGAGACCAAGAAGTAGTATCCTTCATAAAGAGGAATATCCTGACCAGGTTTGGGGTACCAGCTGAAATCATTTGTGATAATGGGTCCCAGTTTATAAGCAAGAGAACTACTGACTGTTGCAAGAGTTAGGGAATCAAAATGATCACGTCTACTCCGGTGCATCCTCAAGCGAATGGACAATCAGAATCCTCAAATAAGATAATTGTCAATAACTTAAAGAAGAGACTCGGAGCCAAAAAAGGAAGATGGGCAGAAGAATTACCCTTTGTTTTGTGGGCTGATAGGACAACGGTAAAGAATGCAACAGGCCAAACCCCATTTTCCTTAGTATTTGGAGCAGAAGCAATGATTCCAACGGAAATGGCGATACCTACTGCAAGATCTATCCTATGGGATCCTGAACAGAATCTTGAAGCCTTATGTCAAGATTTGGATACTATAGATGAAAAAAGGGATGCAGCGAGGCTAAGGATGGCAGCATATCAACAAAGAATATCCAGAGCATATAACAAGAATATAAGGACTAGGAGATTTCGAGTTGGTGATTGGGTGCTAAGAAAGGCTTTTCAAAATACCACTAATCCTGCCGATGGCAAGCTAGCTCCAAAATGGGAAGGACCATATGAAGTTGAGTCAGAAGTAGGGAAAGGAGCATATCGACTCAAGAATATGGAAGGGGATATGCTACCGAGATCCTGGAATGCAATACACTTAAAGCTCTATTTCAAGTAAGAATATAATTTAATTTCTATCTCAGAATGGTATGTATTCTATCTCTTTTAAATATATTTGTTTATTATCTTGAACCCAATACTGACTTAAGCATCAGAGGGGTGTTAGCCAGGCTAACACCCACCTTAGTTTACAGTTGTTTTGCAGCATATGTTTCAGGATATAGCTCCAGGATATGCATTCAGGATAAATCGAAAGATTAGAGGATTGGCCCCCTCTCTCACGTTTAAGGGATCCTGATCCCTTCAAAGGTTTAAAGGTATTCACCTTTCTTTCGAATTGGGTTTAAACACCTCGCCTGGAGCGCAAGTTATCTAGGTATAGTTCAAGGTAGCGGGACCAGTTCATGTAAAAGTGGCTGACAATTTCGTTACTGTTGGCTATATCCTGGATCCTGAAGGTATATGAGGATTGATCACCCTCTCTCGTGAAAGGGTATTTTCATACTCTCTAAGGTTTAAAAGTTTTCACCTTTCTAATATTTGGAGTTTATACACTCTCGCCTGTAGCGCATGAAATTAAGGGTTTATCCCCAGGATATTAGGGTTTATCCCCAGGATGTTAAGGGTTTATCCCCAGTATGCTGAGGATTCATTCCAGGATATCAAGGGTTTTGCCTCGGGGTGTTTGGAATTTATTCAAGCCAAAGTGTGAATACGTTTGCATTTCTATATCATACACAGGGGACATACATTGTACTATTCAAAGGTTGGATCCAAGTTTGTAAGTGTGCACTGGGGACATTCCTAAGGTGGAAGATTGGAATTGACTCTCTAAGAGTCCTTGGTATGATCTCTCCTTTTTTCAATTGATTTAAGTCTTCTAAGTTATATGACGATATCTTGACCATGATATCTCTTAGAATACTTGTCAGGATATTTCCAGAATGTGTTCCCATAATGTGTTCAAACAAAACAGTTTTCATAAGTAAAATTTGTGCACTAATAACAACAATAACAAAGTCAAAAGAGAAGTTATATTATTAACATACCAAAAGATGTGCTCTTAGTTTCACCTCAAAACAAAGCCCATCCACTAAGAGCACTAATAGTTCCTTACCATATTTACCCAACAGTTGAAGGTTTCATCTCAAACCGAGACCCATCCACCTCCAACTGTTGTATTGTTCAAAAAGCATGCAGGAAATGTAAATTGTTCAGGTGCAGAAAAGTAAAGTGCGGAAAAAGTAAATTGTTTTGGGGATTACAGACCAACATTCAAATTCTAAAAGGTGGGCTCCGGCCTTGGCACGGATATCCATCATTGCCCACCTGAATGCCCTCACACAGCGGCATCTTCTCCAACCTTCTCTGCCTTCTCAGCTCCAGCATCCTGAGCAGCATCCTCACCAGCATCCATCCCAGCATCCGCTCTAGCATCCTTCTTATCTCCAGCCTTGTCCACCACCTCTGCTGACTTAGAGGATTCTCCGGCTTCAGTAGGAAGTGGCACAGCTTTGCCTCCGAGCTCCTTCAGCTTGGCAACCCAGGATTCAACCGGTCAGGATGGGCATACAAGGCCTGTCTCCTTGGCCTCGTAGGCCATCTTGATGCGAGCTTGCAACAAGGAGACAATAGCAGAGGCTTTGATCCCTTCCCGGAAAGCAACCATGGCCTGTTCGTGATCCATTTGGACGGTGGCAAGTTTGAGCTCAGCATCTTGGGTGACCTTCTTCAGCATGCCCTCGTAGTGCCGGGTCTTTGCTTCAGCAATGGCACCTTGGTTGGCAACGGTGCTTTCGAGCTGTTTGATCCTGGCTTCATTGAGTGCAGCAGTACCACATGCATCGTTGTACAGATGGAGCAAATGCTGGAGGCCCTGCACATCAAGTTCAGGTATGAGTTAACCAGGATATCCTATCAGGATATATATGCAGGATATGTAGCAGGATATTACCTTGTTGAGGAAGGATGTAATTGGCTCTAAGGAGTCAGAAAAGCTGAGTTCATCATAGGAGAACCCTGCCGGACCTGGAGCACTGATTTCAGGAGCTTTCCTCTTTTTTGCTGTGGAAGCACGAGTCCTCGGATTGGCTTTAGGAGCCGGGAGCGGCTTGGAGCTGGTGGCAGCGGAGGTCTCTTTCTTGACCGTGACTGGAGAAGGGTAGCTGTCGAGTTCTTCTAGGTCTAGGTAGACAGGAACCTTGCTGGAGTCTGCATACAGGGAGTTAAATTTCTCCTAAGTATATCAAATAAAAACATGTATATACATGATATTTTGCAGGATCCTTACCAGACATGTTTGCACTAGAAAGGGGACTTGGAGATGGTGGAGATGGGTTGAAACTTCTTTCAGCCTCTGGAAGGAGTCTGATGGCGTCGATCCTTTTCTTTGAATCAGCAAGAGGAGGTGCAATCTTCCTAAAATCAGCTGCGTACACAACAGAAAAAAGAAAGTTAATCAGTTCAGGATATGGAACAGGATAAGAGGCAGGATCATCCTTAAACCCTAAATCCTACCCTTTTTCAACCATTTCACCGGATATTCCGTTCCACCAGGGATTGAGTCTCTTTTTACAAAGAAGAACTTGGATTGCCAATTATCCTCGTTCCTGGTGGCACGAAGTATCAGCGGGTCGCCGGAGGTGGAATAAAACAAAAATCTACATGATCCATGGCATCTAAGCCGGTAAGCTAGGGGGAGATCATGAACAGAAAGATCAGGGATGTGGTTTTTCTTGATCTGATCAAGAACGGACAGAACTCGCCAAAGCATTGGCATTGTTTGACTGAAAGAGATTTTTGTAATCTTGAAGAATTCGGTGATGAAGTCCGGAAAGGGGAACTGTAACCCTAAAGTGAAGGGAAAGGCACTAAAGCACAACCACTCATTGGAAACCATATCCGACCGGATTTCCCGGTCGAACGGCCGGAATACCGTTCCTTTCGGAAAGATACCGGAGGATTTCAAAGCCGACAAGTGGGCACTATCAAAAGAACATATTTCTTTCTCCGGTTCTTGGAGAAGATTCTGCTGGATGAATGTGGGAGCCGAATCACCAGAACTGGATCTTGTGTGTCTCGGCATTTGATCGCCTGAATTTTTTACCGGAAAAGGAGGATGAAGATGAAGATTAGAGAGAGAATTTTTACCTTTTTTCCTTATCGATAGTGATTAAAAAGAGATGAGGATGAGAAGATATAGGGTGCAATGAGTAAATATAGGCTGAGTAAGTTGCTAACGGTCACATCATTGGTCTTATCTCTTAATTACCTCGATCTCTGAGAAAAATGTAACCGTTAGTGCAGGATACTAAACGGTAACATTTTTTGGGACAATTGTTATGGGTAAAATTCTGAGCCCATATCCTGAGAAATATCTTGGGTTATATCTTGGTTATATGATATCTGTTCACATCCGGGATGCTGATTCAGGATATTGGTAACATCCTGAATGGTATCCTCAGGATCACTAACGGATTATGTGCAGGTACGTGGGTTAGAAGCCAGCAACGTTCACAAGGAATCATTTCGCGGAAGACTCGGTCCAAGTCGTTCAAATAAAGACGTTGAAGCCGCATTACTCGGTCTACAACGTTTACAATGGAATATTCGGAGCATCCCATATTTATAGGAATTTTCGTTTGTAATTCGTTACTATAAATAGGTGGGTATATCAGATCGAATAGGACATCACATCAACACTCACTACACTCTTGCACTCGCTCTCTAGCAATTTTCACTTTCTCACAAAAGCATTGTAACACTTAGCGATTTGGTCAATGTCCTGCACTGTATCCTGAAGTATAAAGCAATAAGAAGAACAAGGCAGTTGCGATTGTCAGCTCCCGAGGATTTATGCCGGAGATCTAGATTGATCAAGGGCTTTCCTCGTATATCTCGTGTCGCCCCCTTTACTTTTTGCTCATTGTTTGATCGTAGATATAGCTCAATATCCTGAGCCGTATCCTGAATACTGTTTTTCCAAACAACTCAACCAGCATATTTTCAACACACTTTTTAGCACACTACCTCACTTAACTAATTTGATCACTAAATTGCTTCGGTAATTTTTGACCAAAACAATAGTGATTCAAGTGGTCTCACAATAGTTAATATAAAGTTAAAAAGAAATGAAAATTATGTGGTCTGGTCAAATGCTATGAAACTTACACTAATGGCTAAAAACAAATTAGGGTTCATTGATGGTACCTGTGCCAAGTCTACAACTAATGATGTCTTAGCTAGTCAGTGGGACCGTTGCAATTCTATTATTTTAACTTGGATTTGAATTCTGTTTCTGATGAGTTATATGTTGGTCAAGTTTATTCAAAACTTGCTTCAGAAGTCTGGGATGATTTAAAAGATACATATGATAAGGTTGATGGTTCAGTATTGTTTGGTTTGTATCAAAAACTCAATTCTGTGAGTCAAAATGGTTCTAGTGTTTCTGATATTATCATAAAATTAACACAATGTGGAAACAATTTGATGCCATGCTTCAGTTACCCTCTTATACTTGCAATGCCTCTGCTAAGTTTAATGAGTTTAATCAATTAATCAAACTTATGCAGTTCTTGATGGGATTAGATGACATTTATCAACCTGTTAGGAGCAATCTATTAACAAGGGATCCTCTACCCACTATTAAAACTGCTTTTTTCAATTATATCTAGAGAGGAATCTCATAGAGGATCAAGCAGTGTTTCAAAGGTTCCTAATGTTGGTTTTGCTGCTAAGTCAAATAACTTTAATGATAACAAGAAAAAAGTTTAATAAATGTCCTAATCCAAATCTCAAGTGTACTCATTGCAATAAGATTAGACACACTGTTGATAAATGTTTTGAACTGCATGGTTATCCTTCCAATTATAGACAAAAAAACAAATCAAAGTGATCAATGGTCTAGGTCTAACAACTCTGCTAGTAATGATGCAAGTCCTTCTGTGAATAACTCTGTGAGTGATAAAGGTGCTAGTTCCTTAAATTCTTTGACTGCTGATCAGTTTTCAAAATTGCTAGGGTTGTTGAATGAGAATAAAACAGAGGACACTAATAAGTCCAATGTAGGAGGTAAATGTTTTAATTCCTTTTCTTCACTAGGATGGTACAAAAATGTCTTCTGTGTTAACTCAAAAAGTTCCTCAACACAGAATCTGAATTAGATTATTGATTTGGTGCCAACCAGCATATGGTTATGACTAGTGAAAATATGTTTAATCTGGTTGATATTTCTGAGTATAATATAACTGTTAAGCATCCTAATGGAACTGATGCTAAAGTCACTAAAATTGGGTGCTTCAAATTATCAGATTCTGTGATTCTAAAAGATGTTTTTGTAGTCCCTGAGTATTGTGTGAATCTCATTTCTGTGTATAAGCTAGCTAAAGACAATAAGCTTAGAGTAATATTTGATGAAAATACTTGCTATATTCAAGATTTATGCTGAAAGAAAACCCTGGTGACTGGTAGACAAACTGAGGGCTTGTATTTCTGTGGTAACTCTCTGATTTCTGGTTTTTCTTGTTTGAGTAAGACTGAAAACATAAAAATCTGGCATTCTAGACTGGGTCACCCTGCTGAACAAGTGTTAAATTTTTTACAAATTAAATCCGAGTCTAATGATATTAAACCTTGTGATATATGTCACAAAGCAAAATAGCATAGGGTTCCATTTCCACTTAGTGATCATAGGTCAACTAAAGTTGGAAACCTTGTTCACCTAGATGTCTAGGGTCCATACAAAGTCACTAGTATAGAAGGGTACAAATATTTTCTCACTATTGTGGATGACTTTTGTGTTGGTTTATTTAATGAAATCAAAATCTGAAGTTTTTGAAAATATACTAAGTTTTTACTATCTGGTTAAAACTCAATTTGAAGTTAGTATCAAAGTGCTTAGGAGTGATAACGGGTCAGAATTCATTAATTCACAAATGTCTGCCTTTGTCAAACTGAAAGGAATTATTCATCAAACTTCATGCACATATACTCCACAACAAAACGGTGTTGTGGAGAGGAAACATAGACACTTGCTAAACATTGCAAGAGCTTTATTATTTCAGCCTAAAGTTCCTCTTAAATACTGGTCTGAATGTGTGCTCACTGCTTCTTACTTAATTAATAGGCTTCCCACTTTCCTACATGGTTGTTCCCCTTATGAATTACTGTTTGATTTTAAACCTTCTCTTGATCACTTGAAAGTTTTTGGTTGTCTTTGTTTCTTTATTGTTTTAGATAATTTTTATAAACTTGAAGAAAGAGCTGAAAAATGTGTTTTTATGGGGTACTCTAATTTTAAAAAAGGATATAAAGTCTGGAGTCTAGACCAAAAGAAATTCATCTTTTCTAGGGATGTCAGTTTCCATGAAACTGTGTTTCCCTTCAAAAATGATTCATGCCTTGATCTAAACAATCCAAACAACTTAAATCAACTAAACTTTTTTTGATAACTTTGAATTCTCAAGTGATATAAATCCCAATGATGAAGAGAAGGGTTTCGTTGATTCAACTACTGTGACTCAGCAACATAGTGATGAGGTTGAATCAACTGTTGATAGTGATGCTCAGCAGTCATCAGGGACTGATGATATGTCTGGCAGTCATGAGTCTATAGGTGTTGAAACTAGTCCTGTGAGGGCTGAGTCAAGTAGTATTAATGATGAGTCAAACCTTCCTGAGGGTACTCAAACTGCTAGAAGATCATCCAGATCTGTTTCTATCCCAAAAATATTTAATGACTTTGTTGTTGGCCATGCTAAATATAGTTATGACAAATTTGTTGATTACTCAAATTTGCCTAGTGAAAATGTTTGCTTTGCTGCTAATGTTAAAAAATTGTTGAACCTTGCACTTATAAAGATGCCATTAAAGATAAAAGATGGATAAATGCTATGAACGATGAGTTGTCTGCCCTATACAGAAACAATACATGGGATATTGTTGACTTACCTAGTGGAAAAAAACCTATTGGGTGTAAATGGGTGTTTAAAGTAAAGTATAAATCCATGGGTGAAATTGATAGGTTTAATGCTAGGCTTGTTGCTAAAGGGTTTAATCAACGAGAGGGTATAGATTTTGAGGAAACATTATCTCTTGTCGTTAAAATGGTCACTGTAAGATGTGTCATTAGTCTGTCTGTTCAAAATAACTGGCCATTATACCAACTAGACGTAAATAATGCCTTCTTGTATGGCAATCTTAGGGAAGAAGTTTACATGTCTCTACCTGATGGTTTGAGTCTTGAAAGTCAAACTAAAGTTTGCAAGCTGAATAAGTCATTATTTGGCTTGAAATAAGCTCCACGTATGTGGAATGAAAGACTTGTTTAGGCCTTGGTTAAAATTGGTTTTGTGCAGTCTAAATGTGACCATTCTATGTTTATTAAGTATGAAAAATCTTTCTTTATTGTTCTCCTTGTCTACGTTGATGATATTGTGTTAACTGGGAATAATGAAGGGGAGAAAAAAAAGGTTAAGGACTTTTTAAAAACTGAATTCTTGATTAAAGATCTTGGTTTGTTAAATTTTTCCTTGGAATTGAAGTAATTAAAACGAATGACAGTGTTTGGCTTTCTCAAAGAAAGTACTGCATGGATTTACTAAATGAATATGGGATGAGTGGAAGTAAACCAACTAGTTCTCCCATAGAACAAAATCATGTTTTAACAAATTTAACAAAAAAGGAGACAAAAACTGTTGATGTTACTCAATATCAAAAGTTGGTTGGTAAGCTAATTTACTTATCTCACAACAAACCATACATAGCCTATTCGGTACATTATTTGTCTCAGTTCATGCATAAACCAACTAAGGCACATACACAAATAGCCTTTAAAGTACTGAGATACCTGAAGGGTGCTCCTAGTACTGGGATTCTGTTCAAAAGGGGCAGCTCTTTTCACTTAACTGCCTTTGCTGATTCGGATTCGGCGAAATGTGTTGACAACAGAAGATCTTTCACTAGTTTTTGTATCTTTCTTGGTGCATCGTTGGTTTCTTGGAAAAAGCATGAAACAAAGTGTGGTGTCAAGATCTTATGCCGAAGCAGAATATGGTCTTTGTGCAGTGCAACTTGTGAAGTGTTATGGCTGATAAATGTCTTAAGGGAGCTAAAGGTTGATGTTGATATTCCTGTGGTGTTAAAATGTGATAGTACAATTGCATTATCTATTGTAGCAAACCCTGTGTTTCACGACAAAACCAAACACTTTGAAGTTAACTTATTTTTCTTAAGGGAAAAATTGCTTCGGGTCTGATTAAGACTCATGGAGTCAAAAAATCAGCTAGCTGGTATGTTCACTAAAGGCTTGCTGCCGAAAGCTCATTCTAAAATGTGTAAGTCTTTAGGGCTTATAAATGTGCTACATTATTTCCTTTTGTTACATTTTAAGTTGTTAAGGTTTTAATATGTTTTTTTCCTCTTTGTTATGTTTTATGCTTGAGGTTAGATCTGGGCTGCTTATCTCCTCTTGGTCCTGGGCTTGTTGCTTTCTCAAGATAGGCTCCTCACTGGGCTCGTAGCTGTCATAAGGCTGTATAGGGTTTTGGTGCATTATATTAGAGAGAGAAGGTTCCAGAGTCTTTGCACATCATCTGTCTCACTCCTTCAAAGTTGTTCGCTTTCTCACTGTTTCACCATCATCCTCACACGTTCATTCGTGAGTGTTGAAGGTTCTCGTTCTTGTTTAAATCAGCTTGTTGATAAGCATTTGATTCACCAGTCAATCTGTGAGGACTAGTTCATCATTTACTTGTATTTGTTCTTGAAATTACATAAATAAATCAGTACTGTTTTACTTTGATCTTAGAATCTTGACAAACAGGGGGATAACAATTATAGGAAGCAGGACGATGTAATGGACGCCGACACAGCCACTGAACCGGAGAACCGGAAGAAGTCTTTCTCTAATGAGAAGGAGGTTTACAAAGAAGCTGAGAAAACAGTTGAATTAGGGGCAGTATTGGGTGTGGGTCTGAGTGATTACAGGGAATTGGTTGAGGAGATGATTAGGAATGAAGGCGTTCAATCAGGTATGGGATGTCCATGATTTTCGGTTGATGTTGGTGGGGTTTGTTTGTTGCGGGAGACCGGTCGAGGGCTCGTTGCGGTGTCAGGCTGGTGTATATGGGCGCTGTTTTTTCGTAGTTCTCTCCTTCGGTTAAGGGGTTAGTGCGGGGCTTTTTGGGGTTTGAGGTTTCTAGGTTTTTTTTGTGTTTTAGGTGTTCCATTCTTTTTCTCTTGTTGGGTTTTTTTTGGTGTAGTTTCCCTGGGTTTTGTTGTATTTTGGGTGTGGTGCAGTCCTGCGTTTTTTTGTTAGGTTGGCCAGTTTTTTAATAAAGTTTACCTTTCAAAAAAGAAAGACAAATAGGGATCGGTTAAAATGGAATGGACATAAGATGATGATACAATAACATAGTTTATTAAATATTTAAACACCATATTTTTTAATGCAAAGTTAGGGGCTGTTTGGTAGCCTCTTAATGACCATTCAGATGCTACCTCTTAATGGTTTAAAACCTCTGAATGAATAAGAGGTAAACTCAAGTCTGAATGGTTAAGAGGTAACATCTGAATGGTAAATCATCACATGTCACATTCTTTTACCTTCTCATTGGTAAAATTCTTAATGGTTCCATTAAGAGGTAGCATCTTAATAACCATTCAGAGGCTATCAAACAGCCCCTTAGTGTGTGTATTTTTTTTTCTGAATGAAGAGAAATTTCAAGAAAAAAAAATTAAATCTAAGCTAGAGAAGTGTTAGAAGATGAAATTAACTTGTCACTAGAGACATGGATGAAAAATTTGTATTAAAAATTTGGGCTTTACGATGGATATGTGCCCACTCTCCATCCCATGTGGATCCGCCACTAGTGGCACTGTGAGTGACATGATAGATGATAAAGTAGTATCACTTAGAAGAAAAATTAAAAAAAAAAGTAAAGGTTTATGAACGGGTCATGCTAGCTGCACACGCCCAAAATTATTTTCACACCCCAAAGCGCCGCGCTATGGCCAAAGCGCGGCGCTTCGATCGACAAAACGTGCTTCGATTGACGTTTGAAACATTCGTTACTGTTTGACAGACATAAAGCTGATCATGATGTTTTGTCGTTAACCCTAAGCGCCGCGCTTTGGCCATAGCGCGGCGCTTCGACCCCAACTTTCACCCTTTTCCCCTTTTAAAAGCAACCTGTGACTCTGTGAGACATACATTTCGATCACACACTGTCTTCGATATATATTTCTTTCCACATTTCAGATCCGTTGTGTTTCTTCTCAAAATAACGCGCAGTTTTGCTGTATTAGTTACATCTCTTGAAAAAACGATGTCGTGGTTAAACAACTATATTTTCGGTCAATATTCTGACGAGACAGTTGTTCCTGATTCTTACGAGGGGACCGCTATTTCTGACTCGTATGAGAAACCGGTCTCGTCCAACTTGAGGGAGGCAGAGGTTGTATCTGGCATTCATTATCGTGATAACACGGTGACGCTGGATTTGAATACCCCTGTGGAGGACCCTTACGCACAACAAGGTTATTCGAATTTCGGTTACGGTGGCGAGTACAGCTTTGTACAGCAGGAGTGTGGTCCAAACGACAGTTACGGTTGTCAACAGAGCTTACAAGGTTATTCGAATTTCGGTTACGGTGGCGAGCACAACTTTGAACATCAAGTATATTCGGACCTCGGTGACGATGGTGAGCCGGGGGATGTGTCTGTTGACGAGGAAGGCTGTTACCCGGTTACGTTTTCGTTTGATACGACGCAGACCTTTTCGTCACGTAAAGAGTTGGTGCGTTGGGTACAAGACACGGCAAAAGACAACGGTTACCTCATTGTGACTAAGAGGTCGAATAAAAGAGGAGAGAATTACAAGATTTGGTTTCAATGTACTTTTGGTGGGGAGCATAAGAGTATAGCTACACAGAGGAAAACGGGTAGCAAGAAAATAGGCTGCCCGTTCGAGATGATCGGGTTTTCGGAATCATCCGGAAGTGTTTGGAGGATAGAGGTGACGAAGGCGAAGCATAACCACACTCCTATTGAAAACTTAGAGGGTCACGCGTATGCGAGAAGGCTTTCTTCGGAGGATACAAAACTGGTTAAGGAGCTGGCAGAGCAAGACATTCCTAACCAAAGTATCTGGCGCCCCGCTATGGCCAAAGCGGGGCGCTTCGAGTGTGCAAAAAGACTAATGCCGTGTGCGAATAGACCAAGCCTTATGAACCGGAAGCTATTAAATAAACATACCCAAAGCATCCAGATATCGTTATCGTTGATTCACTTCCACAACCATATTTCAAACTTGATTTAAGATATTTTTGGATTGGAGGTTTGAGAATGAGGGAATGGAACAAGAAAGAATGGTAGAATAAGTAAACGTTGTTTGATCACATTTACTCAAGTATTTGTGCACGACCATCCGCATTCTATCCAAAAACGCAATAGCTTCAGGAGCAAGTGAACCAAAGGTATCCATGTTGATTCTCAGCACAAGTATTTGTTGGAGCATAATTTCAAGGTAAGTTTTACATCATTCGACTCGTATCCTCGTTCTGATCAAAAGCTCTAAAACGTCAGTTTGTAATTTGGAAAAAAAAAACTTAACTCCATTAAGTTTTTTTAACTGAGTACCGGTGGAGGAAAAATAGTTGAAAGGTAGAGCTGTCAGATGGAATAAAAAAAAGGAGGAACTGCCAATGGCCATTGACGTCTAGTAGTGAGGGATTATTAGAGACCAATATCCCTAATAAGTTACTTGTGTACAAAAAATCTAGCATTACTTGCAATACGTCGTGTGTGTAGTGGTGCGTCAACCTAATTACAACAAGATATCAACGCATGAGGTTTGCCTCACTGTTGTGATTATTTTTTACTAACCTGTTTTTTTACAGGTGTGTAAAATCTTGCAATTTCATGTGATCAGTGTAGTGTTAATGTATTATAATTAGTTTTGACATTCATGTATATAAATGTTTAACTCGTATACATTGTGTGTTATATACACGAGAGTCAAAACTAATGAAACATTTGATTATTAAATATCAAATTATATTATTTGTACATCCATGTGTATATGTCTTGTTTAATTGCCATTATAAGCTATGTTTTACAATTAAAAAACTTTGACAACACTCATCTAGGAAGAATAAAATACTTGTACCATCTAAGTAGGTTACTATTAAGGTTATACAAAATATATTGTATATAGATAAAACAAAACTCTTATGTATAAGTGAATTGGGAAAATAAGAAGGAAAGCAACCAAAAAGAAAGAAAGAAAGAAAGAAAGAAAGAAAGGTATATCTATTTAGCAAGAAACATGGTACCATTCATACCTCAACCATCCTCCAAGAAATGTTATGTTGGGCATATATACAACATGATGTTACCATTGTGTTGCAATTCATCAAGTTATTCAAACACCATTTTCACATTCAAAGCTAATCAAAGATGGAATCAAAAGGAGCGCCTACACCAACCCGAATTTATCAAGATTTCGAACCTTCAATGGAGTGGGTACCCGAAGATGATTCAGATACCCTTCTCATATATCTTCCTGGTTTGTTATTAACCATTACGTTCCATTTCGCTTTTAGATACATCATATTCTTAAATGAAAACATGTTAATTTCTAGCAAATAATATAAAAAGCGTACATGTTTAATAGACAAAAATTAAACAAATATTTCAAAACTCTATGGCTAATTTAATGATTTTTTCTACTAAAAATCTTGTTTTTTTGCCTGATAAGATATATAAACAATGTAAAAAAAACATGAAAAATATAGGAAGGTCAAGATGACAACCCAAACAGTGGAATTTGGGCCGTGTTTGTAGCCCATGAATACTTTTGCATGGGGTGGTAATGGACTCTCTAATTTGAGCCCATATTTTTCATAGTTTGATACCATATGTTTACAAGTGAAATTGGTGAGAATTTGAAAATTGTACAGGTTTTGCTAAGGAACAATTGAGGGTTCAACTTAGAGCAAGAAACTTGATCATTAGCGGCGAGCGAAAGCTCCACCAAAACACATGGAGTCGATTTAGCGTGCAGTTTCCAGTGTCTGGAAACTGTGACCTCAACAAAATCAGTGCGAAATTCGAAGGAAACATTCTCTTTGTTAAGCAACCGAAATTGATCACTCCAGAGGCAAAACCTGAGGAAGCGATGCCGATCACTCCAGCGGCAAAACTCGAGGAAGCTAAGACGGCTGCACCTCCAGAGCCTGTGGATGAACCAAATGTAGGTCAAGAAACAACCACTGACGTCAAACCAACACCAACACCAATGATACAAGCAAACATAGAGAAGAAAGAAGTGGTGAAGGACAAAGATCACCCGAAGACGGGAGTAGAAGAAAAAGGAGAAAAAAGTGAAGGGAAAGCTCGTGAAGAAGGCGTATATGAAAATAAGTCAAAGAAGAAAACAAGCGAGTGGGAAGCTGAGAAAAATGTATTGGAGACGTATAAACGAACAGCTGGTGCGCTTGCTAGGAAGCTAAAAACATCGGCTAATGGTGTGAACACAATTGCTATTGTTGTGGTTGGGCTTGTGATTGGCATCTATGTCACAAATTCAATTAAATCATGGGCCAATGCATAAATTTGATGCAGGACTAGGTGTAACTTGATTCCAATGTATTAAGTAATAAAAACTTATTTGTCAAGTATTTACAATACCTCATAAATACATTTGTTGTTTGCATAATCACCTCAGTCACACATGCATACATATATCCAGCAACTAGCACCTAAGATATGCATAATGCATATCATCATATCAATTATCAAGGATGTATGTGTGATAGGGCTTTGAGTCAGGGCCCAGCCCACTTAGACAAGGTTCGTTCATGGTTGGGTATATTCATAGATTTGCAGATTTATGATTATAGTAAAAGTAAATACCCAAAAACTAAAAGAACATAAATAACTGTAAGAGTTAATTGCTCGGATGGTTCCTGTGGTTTCACGTTTTTTCACGTTTAGTCCCCACCTTTTGAAAATACCATGTATGCTCCCTATGGTTTGTCATTTTGTTACTCGGATAGTCCCCCAACATTTACTCTAGAGACTATCCGAGTAACAAAATGACAAACCATAGGGAGCATACCTGCTATTTTCAAACTAACTGACATCTACTCAGGGACTATCCGAGTAACAAAATGACAAACCATAGGGAGCATACATGCTATTTTCAAAAGGTGGGAACTAAACATGAAAAAACTTGAAACTACAGGGACCATCCGAGCAATTAACTCTAAGTGTAATCATAGAGCAAAGTAAAGTGTAATAAAAATAACTAATTTAAATATGTATATAAAATATGGGTCTAGACTCTAGAAGCATATTCAAAGTCAAAACCCTAAAATGTTAAGGAGCAACAAGATTGAAAACGTTTCTAAGGCGAAATCATTATATATAGGTTTCTTTACCAAAACATTTTAATAATCCAACTTTTTGCTCTTAGTAGTCTCAACTATTAACACATTGATCTTCTATGAACCCTGACTAACAGCACCCTAATGCCATTAATCTACAGTCATCGGAAAACTCAACATTGTCGTCCCAAACCTCTTTGTAACCTTACTAAGGATCTTTAGGAACATTTCTCTAGTAAAAGCCCCAATTATTGAAGTTGCCGTAAAACTTTTTTTTGGCCGGGAAACTCAACTTTTTGGTTGGAAAACTCAACATTTTCGTCCCAAACCTCTTTGTAACCTTAGATCGCACCTTTAGGAACCTTTTTATGGCCAAAAACGGTTTTCTGGCAACCGGAGAGTAACGGTGTTAGGGTTTCGTTAGTCAGAGTCTGTTGGAGGCCAATATGTTAATAGTTGGGACTCCCAATGGTTATTTTTGAAGTTAACACTGTTGGTGGCCAATAATAAATAGTTGAAATTATTAAAATTCAATATTCTAAAAAAAAAGCAATGATAAAATTTCAATAAGCGGAGCCGACATAAAAATCTTTGAATAGGTCCATAACGTAAATTACTAATAGCTTAACACGTGTAACGTACTAACTAAATTATTACTATATGATAATAATACAAATGAATGAACAGCTGTTTTATAATATTATAATAACCTACTATTACTATATGATAATAATACAAATAAATGAACAGTTGTTTTATAATATGAAAATAACCTACTATTAATACTATAATAATAATTATGAACAAATGGTATCGAGTACCGGTACCGGTATCAAATTTACCAAATCGGGTGTATTTTCGGTACGTGTTCGACACCGATATTCACCGATTTTTATTCTCAATTACCGGTGTCGTACCAGTACCGACCGTTACCAAACCATACCGTACCAGGTATATTTGATCAGGTACCCACTTTTGGGCCTATATATTAAAATTACTATATGATAATAATACAATAATAATAATTATGAGCAAATGGTATTGAGTGCCGGTACATAATACAAATGAATGAACAATTGTTTTATAATATTATAATAACCTACTATTAATACTATAATAATAATTATGAACAAATGGTATCGAGTACCGGTACCGGTATCAAATTTACCAAAATCGGGTGTATTACTCTCAATTACCGGTGTCGTACCAGTACCGACCGTTACCAAACCGTACCGTACCAGGTATATTTGATCAGGTACCCACTTTTGGGCCTATATATTAAAATTACTATATGATAATAATACAAATGAATGAACATTTGTTTTATAATATTATAATAACCTACTATTAATACAATAATAATAATGAGCAAATGGTATCGAGTACCGGTACATAATACAAATGAATGAACAGTTGTTTTATAATATTATAATAACCTACTATTAATACTATAATAATAATTATGAACAAATGGTATCGAGTACCAGTACCGGTATCAAATTTACCAAATCGGGTGTATTTTCGGTACCTGTTCGACACCGATATTCACCGATTTTTACTCTCAATTACCGGTGTCGTACCAGTACCGACCGTTTCCAAACCGTACCGTGCCAGGTATATTTGATCAGGTACCCACTTTTGGGCCTATATATTAAAAATAGAATTAAATCAATAGTAACATCACTAAGTGATGAGCAAATGGTATCGGGTACCGGTATCAAATTTAGCAAACCGGTTGTATTTTCGGTACCGGGTCGGCACCGGTATTCACCGGTTTTTACCCTCAAATAACGGTGTCGTACCAGTATCGACCGGTACCGAACCGTACCGTACCAGGTATATTCAGTACCGGTACCCACTTTTGGGGATTTCGGTAACGGTTAGTACCGAGCTCATCAAATCCTGTAGCAACGTAACAATGCAAGTAATTGCACCGTTTAGATTACTTTTCATACACACAGTAAGTAAATTGTATTTCATTTGAATGAGGTTTTATATACACAACAACTTATTTCGCTTCCTTTTTTGTCTTTTTCTGTAATGAATGAATTATAGCATGTAAAATTAACTTGGATATTTAGATTATTGATGAGCAAATCGTATCAAATCCTGTAATCAAACCGGTATCGTATCGGTACCAAATTTACTATACCAAATCATTTTCGGCACCAATTTGGTACCCACATTTTGGCGTTTTCAAAATCGTTACTTTCGGTTCAACACCGGTCTAGCACCATACCTGTGTTTATTGATTTTTACCTTCAAATACCATACCGTATTGTATCGAGCATTTTCGGTGCAGGTACCTAATTTCGATGATTTTCCGGATCGGTACTTTCGGTGCCGTTACCGGTACCGAGCTCATCCATATTTTAACGTGTTAGCACCGAAATAACTGAACTGAAAACAACCGAATTTCCAACGTGTAGGACGTGTGGGGTCCTATTATTATATATTAGGTTATTTAAAATCTTTTTTTTAGAACAGAATGACTATCCTTACCATGTCATTTTTATTTATTTTTTGATATTCGGTAACTGCTTGCCGTTGCTGACACACGTTTTGCAGTAATTGGGTTCCCGCCGCAACGCGCGTACATAAAATCAACTAGTTTTAGTTGAGTAGAGAAATGTGTCGGCTAAATCTTAGTGGCTTATTCGACTATGCTTATGTGGCCTTTTCTAATTAAATCAACTAGTTTTTGTTGAGTAGAGAAATGTGTCGGCTAAATCTTAGTGGCTTATTCGACTATGCTTATGTGGCCTTTTCTAATTAGTTTTTTTTTTGGATAAGTCTTGTTTTTTTTTTTTTTACAAAAAGTATACGGTCAGTTTGATATAAACTTAGGTGAATTTGTCTATTTTGATAATTATCCATTAAAATAAACAAATTATATCAAGAGTGAGTTATAATATCGGTTAACGAAAGTTTTTGCTTTTTTTTTTCAAATCTTTCTATGTTAATAATTAAGTTTTTTTTTGACACAATATCTGTTGCCTCTCTATCATATTTTTCCAATTTCTTTTTCCTATTAAACAATAATTTAATTAAATATAATTTAGTTAAACATAATAATTTTTTTATCAAACTTTGAATTAATAATCTCCTTATCTTATTTTTTAATTTCTTTTGACTATGCTTATGTGGCCTTTTCTAATTAGGTTTTTTTTTTTGGATAAGTCTTGTTTTTTTTTTTTTTTTTTACAAAAAGTATACGGTCAGTTTGATATAAACTTAGGTGAATTTGTCTATTTTGATAATTATCCATTAAAATAAACAAATTATATCAAGTGTGAGTTATAATATCGGTTAACGAAAGTTTTTGCTTTTTTTTTTTTCAAATCTTTCTATGTTAATAATTAAGTTTTTTTTTTGACACAATATCTGTTGCCTCTCTATCATATTTTTCCAATTTCTTTTTCCTATTAAACAATAATTTAATTAAATATAATTTAGTTAAACATAATAATTTTTTTTATCAAACTTTGAATTAATAATCTCCTTATCTTATTTTTTAATTTCTTTTTTATATTAAACAAGTAACTTTTTATCAAATTTTTATTCTCCTTTAAATTAGATTTTGTTAAATTATTTTTTAATACTATTATTATTTAATATTTAATAGGATACATAAATAATAAAATCATATTAAATCACAAATTTCATAGATGTCTCTATTTATTTACTATTTATTTTATTTTTCCGCTTATTAATAATCATCTAATATTTCATTGGTTCTATCACATGTAACACACATGTTTCTAACCTAATCATAAATAAAAAAATAAATTAAAATTTTAATAAGTAGATAGCACAACGAATTTATCATTTAAATATATATCTTGACAACCGTACGTGTTAATCTATTACATTATATTTATTTAACTCGTGTAATATACGAGTTATTTTAAAGATATAACTATATTGCTTATTATATAAAAGTAAATTTATGCAACTCTTGTATAACACGAGGTTCTAAGCAACTGAATAACAATTTAACTCCTCAAGATTATTGTATTGATACTAACGGCCCTTCAAGTTTATACAACATGAGATTCTAAGCTACTGAATAACAATTGTATTGATACTATCGGCCCTTCAAGTTTATACAAATATATTGACTTTTAAATATGGGTATTACATTATACAAACCAACCAGTAAAACCGCCAGTTTTTTTTAATTATTATAAAAATATCGGTACAACGTCGAGTCCGACCAAACATTGGTACTGGAATCAGTACTATCGGAACCGTTACTAATATTCGTTTCTATCGTTTCCAACTTATGTAGAAAACACGTTTATATATCTTTTGGGCATATCATGAATTATTTTTGTTTTCTTTTTTGTGCTATACTGAGAGTTGATACCGTACCGATGTCATAACGAAGGAATTGATACCTAACAAAACATTATTTCTAACATCGCGTCTATAACATAAAAAATCAAGTCGATAACCGAATTGAATCCTGAAAGTTCATACTAATCAATAAATAATGTTTTTTTCTTTTCAAACTTTAGTTACTTTAGGTTTGCAAAGACAACACAGCAAGCGCCACATGGCAAAAGTACATTCTTTTTTCGTTTCCATCGTAGTTTTGGGCGGCAACTAACTTTTGTACTTCTACTCTAGGATGGGCATTTGGTATTAAATACCGATACCAGTTTCGTCCAGTACCGATCTCGATCCTGAAAATACCGTATCGAATTTTTTCGGTACCGAAAACGGTATTCACTTTTTTACAGTTTCGGTATCGGTATTTTCGGGATCGGTACCGGTTCGGTACTGTACCGGTAAAATACCGATTTTTACCTTCAAATACCGCTACCGTATCGATACCATACCGATATTCATACCGTACCGACATATTTCGGTATCGGTATCCAGTTTTGGCAGAATTCGGGATCGAAACGATATCGGGACGGGATCGGGACGGTATCGGGACGGGATCGGGACGGTATTGGGACGGGATCAGAATTTTCTCATCCCTATTCTACTCCACCTCTATATTACTTACAACTCCTTAATCTTTTTAGTATTTTCATAACTCACCATCTAATATATTAGAACTAGGGCTGGGCAAACTGCTCGTCGCTCGCCGCTCGCTCGTCGCTCGCTCACATTTGCTCGGAAAATGCTCGCTCAGTTTTAGGCTCGATTGTAAGCGAGCCAAGCCGCTCGGTTCGATTTAAAAACGAGCCAAGTATGAGCAAAGGTCCGCTCGGCTCGGCTCGGCTCGAATTTTTTATACTTTATATTTTAATATAGAGTAAATTATGTTTTTGGCCCCTGTGGTTATATCACTTTTACTATATTAGCCCAAAATAAGAATTTTTAACATATCTGCCCCCATGGTCTCTATAACTAACCATTTTGACCCCTAAGTGTAACCATTTTAACCCCCATAGTCTCTATAACTAACCATTTTGGCCCCCATGATCCCTAGACTTAGGGGCCAAAATGGTTAGTTATAGAGACCATGGGGGCAGATATGTTAAAAATTCTTATTTTGGGCTAATATAGTAAAAGTGATATAACCACAGGGGCCAAAAACGTAATTTACTCTTTTAATATATATATATATATATACATATATATATATGTAATAAATTATTTCTTGTAATTATTATTTTATTGAATAATAGTTAGCCCAAATAATAGTTAGCCCAAAATATAAAGCCCACCACTCCACCCCTCCCCTAATTCATAAAACTTCTTTTGCCCTAGTTTTAAACAAAAGAGCAGCGTTCTTTCTGTCCATACAGCCATACTCCATAGTCCACCTCCACGGCTCCACCCTAAACCGAAAAGGTAAGATCTTTCGAGCTGAAAACAGGTTCATCCGTTTTTCTATATGCTAGATTTGTCTACGTCGAACTGAATTAGGTTTCTGTGAACGGAACTGCATACCACAAAAGTTGCTTTAAATGTAGCCATGGAGGTTGTACAATCAGCTCATCGAGGGTAACCTGACCCGTTTTAAAATATTTTGACTAGTTGTGTTTAATTGGTTGGTTTGACAGGTTATATTTGTCAATCTTTTAGAAGGATTTTGCTAATGAAGATGGGATTTTGCTGATGAAGACGCTATATGTTGCTTTAGTGTTAAGATGTTTTTTTTTTTTTTTTTGTATTTGAAATAATCAGTTTTATGTTCGTATTTTGGTGAACTTATTATGTAACTTGTTTGGATTTTGGTGAATGATTCACGGTAATGACCTTTAAAATTTGAAATCTTTATACCATTTTTTTAATTGGAAACTGAAACTGAGCGAAACTGAGCAAAATCGAGCTGCTCGGTTGTAAACCAAGCGAGTTCGAGCAACGATTTTTGCTCGTTTCATTAAATTCGATCCGAGCAGAGCCGCTCGGTTTAAATTCGAGCCGAGTTCGAGCAGAGCCTTGCTCGGTTCTGCTCGGCTCGTGAACAGCCCTAATTAGAACAGCATAACAAACCCTTATTAATTAGTCACCACATTTTTTGTTATGACTTGGAACTTGTCCTCTTCCTTCAACCATTCCGTACACGGTATGCCTCCCGTTAGATATGGTGTCGTCTTGCATACGATAACTTTCCGATGCTAAGTTTCAAGAGGCACAAATAGTAATATCAATTTCTTACCTTTACTAGCATCGGTAGCGGTTTTTACTAGGAACAATATCACATGATATTTTGTAGCAGACTATTTTCACGAGTTTTCTCCATCTCCTTTTAAGTGTAATACGCATATTTGGATTGACACTGAACAATTTAGTTGGATAAATACAAAAAAATGGGTCACTTCGGTGTCAACAAACATGATTTCTTGTATTTTGTTTAAGCAACTTTTTGTTGGTCGCTTTATGTTTATTTTTATATTGTCGTTAGAAAAGCATGTGAGGACTTAGAAGTAGACTATATAATATTTGTCTGGTATATGTTTATTCTACTTTAGAGCATCTCCAGACTCTGAGTGCATCCACCTTCAAACGCACCACATAAGTACGTCACTTGCAGCGCCAAATCATCTATCACCATTCAAAATTTCAAACACGCCTATTTTCTCTCCAATGCTAAGTGCACTTTAAATACCATTAAAAAAACTAAAATAGCTTATTATATATATGTTTGGCATAGAGATGCGAGAGAGTACCCACAATAACTCCATCCACTCCCTCTTCTGGAAAAAAAACAGACAATTGCACAAACACTCTGGTCGTGATGTCCGCATTCAGACGCCACATCGGCTCCACTTTGTTACCAAGGATTCAGCGTTAAAGCCGCTCTTAGTTCCAAACAAAATCATCATCATCGTCGTCACTAAACGGTACTTAAACGTTAAGTGTCCTTTAACAAAACCTCAAGGTGTGCAAACATAACTTTATATAACTCACACTTTTACAAAAAAAAAAAAAAAAAAAAAAAAAAAAAAATCCATTTTGTCGTTGCTTCTTTCACCTTCCAAAAATTATTATATGGTCAAACCCTCTATGACCTCACTTTCTTATTTAATTCTCTATCTTCTTTTGACTTCATTCTTCCCCCCAATTTATACTCTCTCTCTCTCTCTCTCTAACATTCCAATAATAACCCACCGGCGACCGATGGCTATGCACGGCGGCGATCGGTTCCAGCGACGGCGGAGCCTCCAGGAGCGGCTAGGACTTGCATGTTGTGGGTCCACTTGGGGAATCGGATCCTCCACCATGCCCATCCATGACGATGATGATGATGATCATAATCTTGTTGACCCGGTTGACGTTATTCGGACCCTGCCGGAGTTAAATTCGGATCCTGACTGTATTCCCGCATCGCCGCGTATGAATCTTGCCACCGCATTGGCGACTGAACGGTCAACGGTGGTGGTGGCTGAACGCGACTCTCGGTCAACGGGTGAACCGTTGACCACAAGTGTTGGGAATACGACACCGGTGGCGACGCCTACGAGGATGTCGTTGATGAGATTGTTGGAAGAAACGGACGATCAGGATGAAAAGGGGTGCGATCTGGTGTGTTGCGTGTGTATGGGGAGGAAGAAGGGTGCGGCGTTCATACCGTGTGGACACACGTTTTGTAGGGTGTGTTCGAGGGAGTTGTGGTTGAACCGGGGTTCATGTCCGCTTTGTAACCGTTCGATTATCGAAGTCCTGGATATATTTTAAACTAGTTTTATACCCGTCTGGTGGTGACTGATATATATTTACTCTACGTCTCTACATCTAAAATCTAGTGATGTAGTGGAAATCATTCAATTTATCATTGAGTGCATGTATGATAAATTATTTTAGATTGTTTTTACATGTTATAATTTATAGTTGTTTTGTAGTAGTGAATCTTATAAATATGTGTATTTTTTTTTAAGTTAGATTATAGTTTTATGTCATGCTCACCATCATTGGAGCAACATCCCTCCTGTGGCGGATCTAGGATTCCGACCAAGGGGTAACATGTTATAAATAAGCCGTAACGAAATCGAAAAAACGTCAAATTTTTCCAAAATTTACACTAATTTTTCCAAATTTTTTCCGACCAAGGTGTAGCGGGGGAACCCCCCTACCAAAGAGGTAGGTCCGCCCCTGCATCCCTCCATCTTCGTTGTCATCGTCCGCCACCTTAGTTTACCATAGTTGGCCGCATCGCTTGTTGTCCAAATCTACCGGGGTGTCAGCCTTTGACATCCATGATTTTCACAATCGTGTATTATGATTTGCGGTTAGTATTTTGTTGATATAAAAAAATAATTGGTTAAGTGAAATGTTTGTACGATTGCAAAATCGGAAAGATTTGAGAATTTCACTAAATCAAACTATTTTACGCTTATTGTAATCTTACAATATTATACTAGAGACACATCTAACTTCTTTAATTGGTGTAAGCATGGAGCACACTTAGGGGCTGTTTGGTAGCCTCTGAATGGTCATTAAGAGGCTACCTCTTAATGGAACCATTAAGAATTTTACCAATGAGAAGGTAGAAGAATATGACATGTGATGATTTATCATTCAGATACCAATGAGAAGGTAGAAGAATATGACATGTGATGATTTATCATTCAGAGGTTACCTCTTAACCATTCAGACTTGAGGTTACCTCTTATTCATTCAGAGGTTTTAAACCATTAAGAGGTAGCATCTGAATGGTCTAAGAGGCTACCAAACAGCCCCTTAGAATCTTTAGAGTGGGATGATTGATGTAATTTTAACATTTGAGCCTCTTTTGTACGATTGTATTGTGTTTGGTTTGGCGCCATGGGCGAAGCTTTTAAGGGGCGGGAGGGGGCGGCCGACCCCCCGAACTTTTTGCTCAGTGGTGGAGAGTATGTAGTTTTCGTATAGAGATTTTTGGGTATATACGTTTTCGACCCCCCAGTTTTATAGAAATTTTTAGGTCCGGTGACTTCCGCCCCCACAGTCAGAAATCTCAAGCCTCGCCGCTGTTTGGCGCTTCTAGCGGCTTGCTAGATCTGTGTGTTTTGAATAGTTATTTTGATTTTCAAAAAATAAAATTTGATTTTTGTTTAAATTCTTTTTTTTTATAAATAAATTGTCTTTCAATATTTTTCTAAATGACTCGTTTAATTAAAAGGTTATGATGGTCCTAGGTCTAGCCCATTGTACAAAAGTGGTTCCTGGCTGGGTCGAGCCCGTGCTTTTAAAGTGGCCCAAGATATGGTCCATGCTAATGTAGAGCACGAGTCCACTATGAATTTGCTGCTATTTTTACTAGAAATAAATATTAAAATAAATTTTAGAGTTAAATGCCATTTTAGTCCCTGTGGTTTGGGCCATTTTGCCAGTTTAGTCCAAAGGTTTCATTTTTAACCTGTGGGTCCAAAAAGGTTTCACAGTTGCCATTTTAGTCCACTGGGTTAACTTCATCCATTTTTTCTGTTAACGAGAAGGCCAATTCGGTAACTTTGTATTTAATTCTGTTAACTAAAAGAGCAATTCAGCTATATAAAATGACCGAATTGGTCTTCTCGTTAACAGAAAAAATGGGTGGAGTTAACCCAGTGGACTAAAATCGCAACGGTGAAACCTTTTTGGACCCACATGTTAAAAATGAAACCTTCGGACTAAACTGGCAAAATAGCCCAAACCACAGGGACTAAAATGGCACTTAACTCTAAATTTTATGTAAAAAAACTTTTGAGGCTTCCTATAAATTAAATAAATGTTATGTGAAAAACTTTTGAGGCTTCCTATAAATTAAATAAATGTTATGTGAAAAACTTTTGAGGCTTCCTATAAATATTTGGGGATTCCTATAAATATGTACACATTATCTTGTACACGTTAGAGTGCGGAAATGTACAACTCAAAGCAGCATAAAATGGTTAAAGGAGACAGTGAGAGTAAACTAAAAATAACTCAAATAAATGAATAATCACAAATAAGTATTTATCACTTCTAATTATTGTAAGGTAGATCCTTGTTGTTGTTAAAGTACTTTTATATAGCAAAATACTTAGAGCATCCACAATGCTCCTATGTGGCAATGGTTCGAAACTATAAACCCAAACTACACGGACTTACATGTGTTGCGAGACTAGTCCGGACACCAAGTCCGGCATGATTGTCCGTGTTTGCACACTTCAAAGGACTTCTCATGTCGGACCAAGCTCAGTTAAAAAAAATTCTTTCAATGTTAAATTTCAATTAAAAATGTAAAAGTAGGTGATGATGTGGTGTGAGGTGGTGGTTTGTATTGTTGTTGTGTGAATTGCAGTGTTGTAAAAATCACAACTAGTCGATGATTAATCGATAGTCGGCCGGTAACTGATTAATTTTTTGTTAATCAGTCCATTAATCGGTGATCGGCTTTAGTCGGGCCTAGTTGGACCTAATCGACCCTAGTTGGCAGGCCAAAAATTGGTGATTCCAGCCAGATTCCAGCAAAAATCCTGTAAATTCCAGCAAAAACCTATAAATTCTGGTCAGTTTTCCAGCAATTAATCGTGTATACTTAATGAATGAGTTGAGGAAGGGTTAAAACCTGTCTACATAAAATATTTACATATAGAAAACACGTATATGTATACATAAAATTGAAACTTATATATAAAAATCTCAATCCGATTAATCCCGATTAATCGGTAGTCGGTACCTCACCGACCGACTATCGCTTAGCGCATTTTAGAACCTTAATGAATTGGGAAGGTTTTTGAGTTAGTTTGAAATCTAATGAGGTGGAGGTTTATTGTGGATACCTTATATATTTAGCTAACTAGAAAGTACAAATGTTTTTTTTTTGTTTTTTTTTTTATAACTTTAGCTTTTAATTATAGGTCATGGGCATTAGATTCTGTTAGAACCCACCCAGTAAGATTTGGACATCTTTAAAAAAGCCCCACCACTTAACTTTGTACATAGCACAGCAGCATGCCCATAATATATCATTAAAGAGTACTACTCTCATGGCCAATAATTGAACAGCTCAGATAACTTTTCATACAATCATTCGTACACATATGTTATAAAAATATACTCGATTTTATGATATATATATAAAGTTATGAAAGATATATTAATACCATACTCAACCTAGTGATAAAAAAATGCTCGATATCATGGTATATGCGCGCGTATGTATATCTATAAGTTTATAACGAAGTATATCAAAATTATGTGCGTTTAAAAATGGTGGAACTAGACCTAAAGTCAACAACTGTGACATTTTTGTTTTGCCCTAAATTTCCAGCTATTTACTAAAATTGTCACTATCTCTTACTTGAACATTAATTTGGCTTGATCAATTTCCAAATTAACTTCATAAATTTTGTTTCGTTTTGTATTTGATCAGGCTATACCACAAACAGATATACACACACAGTGGCGGACCCAGAAAATATTTTTAAGGGGTGCAAACGAGGAGTTTAATCAGATTTTCACGGGGTGTGATCAGGATTTTGCCCTATAAAAGACACTATTTTTTTTCAAAGGGTGCGCCCGCCCACCCAGGCTTTACCTAGGTCCGCACGTGCACACACAAACATATATAAGCGGACGTAAATGAATAAAGTAGACATCTTATTCTTCGTTGATCATGTCCCTCAATTCTTTTTCTTTGGGCTTGACTCGGCCTAACCCAATTCCCATTGGGGGCCAAATTTCTAATGGACATTAAAATCTTGGGCCTGGTATTTTTTACGGATTCAATCAGTCAATATATTGGGCCTCAAATTATGAGATCTTTTTTTTTTTTTTTTTTTTGACATTATTTCATTTCAACCTAAATATCAATGCTATCGTTTAACTTGAGGAAGCATGTATGAATAATATTTTCATTTGAATTTCGCTCAAAAGCGACTCATTTGTAAGTGATCCAAACTCAAGCCAAATTAAGACCACTCGTTAGTTGGCTTGTTGGATGGCTCGTTTGGCTAGTTTAAATTAAAGCCTAAATTCGAATATTTATTTATTATAACTCAAATGACATTATAAGTGTCCAACCTTAATATTTTCCAACTTAGTCTCACATCATGTATTAGTCTGATACTCAAAAATAGGGGTGTTTACGGTTTGCTTTTACCGGTTTTTAGGTCAAACTATAAGCCAAACTGTAGTAATGGCTTTTATCATCGAAAACCAAAGGTGAAAATTTCCCTAGTTTCACCTTCTGACTTTTGATATATTTATGTTAGTAACGGTTTTCTTATTTTTGGCTGATGCACATTGGCGGTTAACAACATAACTAGTGATTGTTTGCTGCAAATTGGTGATGAACCGGTGACTTTTATACCGTAGAAAATTGTGTGGGCTTTCTTATTTATGAGCTTGTGAATGTGTATTTTGAGTCTCTAAGGGATAAACTGGTGGTAAAGTGGTGTATTCCCCGACTAAGTGGTTGTGGGTTCAAATCTTGCAAAAGGCAGGTGTAGACGTGTAGTATGATTGTAGTCGTTAAAAAAGAATTCGTGTATTTAGCAACTTTTTTATTTAGTAACTTTCAAGAACTTATTTATTCTAAAAAGTTGTATTGAACCTATTTTATGAGTTATGGGGCTCATTATACTATTGAACTAATTAATAAATTATGTCCAAAAATATTATTTTATATTGGAATTTGAAAATAAAATAGATTTTTTTTACGAGTTAAGGTGTCTAGCTTAAAGTTTGAGTTCGTTAAAATAAACAAACTAAGCTGGCTTATTTAAGTTCCACCCCAAACTTTGGTTGAAGGCTTGAAGCTGCATCGACTCGGCTTACTCATTTGGTAGCCCTAAATATATGGCTAGGTATAATATACTCGGATCACTTATTTTTAATTTATCAACAAAATTCCTTGAATTACATATTTTCTCTACTCTTTATATTAGATCATCTGTGGAAGAAATAAAGTCAAGTTCATTCATTTGAATATAAAATCAGGCGAAAATACAGAACAACGGACAAAAGGACAAAAGGTTTTTTTAAACATATGGTTATTTGTGTTCTAAACATATGTTTTTTTTTAAAATAAAAGTTCATAAAAACAAGCATCCGACCCAAACGGACAAAAGGCCAATACAGAACAACACCCTCGACCCAAACGGGCAAAGGGCCAAATTACAACATATATTGGGTATTTACACCACTCATTCCAGCTTTATAATTACATAACAATCTATTTTTACACCACCAAAAACCTCTCGACTTAATCTCTATCAAAATTTCTAGAGAGCTTCTCTTGATCTGTTTGAATACCAACTCGTTCCTTCCTTTCCAGATACACCAACACGCAATAATAACCAACCCACGAATAATCTTCTTCAATTTTTTCCCACCCTGATTAGACTTGTAAAAATCCATTAAATCTTTGAATTCGAAAGCGAAGATCGGGGGGATGTTGCACCAAGCACTGATAGCCGTCCATACCCGAATAGCCATCGAACATGCAGTAAACAAATGATCCACCATTTCCTCATACTCGTCGCAGAAATGGTACATAACCGATGGTATATCCACGTTCCTTCTTTTCAAATTGACTTTAATGACAAGTCACAAGTCTATCTAAATTACCTCTCTAAGCCATAATATTATAAAATTGCATTATGATTATGGTTCATCATTAATGATGTTACTTTGACCATTTTAAAAGAAATTTGTGAGTTTTGGATTTAAGAATTAAAAAATGGTTGGAAGGCTAAAAATAGCATGGTAATGCACATGCATTGTTTGATTGGCCACAAAGGTGATATGGGGGGGTGGAATGGTGGATCCTGTTTTTATCTTCTTTTTATATTCAACTTAAAATCATAGATACTTAAGGATATATTTTTATATGCATGCTTTTGGAATTAGGATAATTTTTAACTTGTAATTTCTACAACAAAAAATATATCCATTTCACTAGTATCACCTATTTTGCTAACCTTATTGAATTACTAGTCATTTTTACGGCACAATTACATGATAACTAATGATAGAAGTAATAGCTTTATCATGTAAAATGCAAATTCTGCCTAAAATATATAAGAGTTTTACGTAACCAGAAATTCAACATACTATATTATAAAGGTATTTCTATTGTGTGAAATATTATTGTTTCTTTAAGAAGAAAATGATTTCTTTTTCTTAATTAGTACCGTCTATCTAACGTTTAAAGCCATGTTATATGTTGAAAAATATTGATTTTGACCCATCAAATTAAAATCAAAGTAGTCGATTTTAATTAAGATGTTAGATAATGAAAGTTAATAACAAAAGGCGGACAAACAAAGAAGAAGATCAATTAAAGTTTGAGACTAATTTATTTTAAAGACCAAAACTAGTTATAAAATATATAGGATTCATAGTATGTTAGACTGCATCCAAATTCGTGAGTAGCCACATGTTGTTTCGTTATACGTCATACCGCATTCATCTTGCGAAATTTAATGATTCTGTTCCTAAGGGGTAAGTTCAAATAAAAAGTGTAAGTAGGATGAGAATAAATCTTAACCATTCATTTTTCAAATCAATGGTTAAGATGAAAGTGTAGGAGAAAGGAGGACTGCAAGGGTATCTTGAGAAAAATTGCATTCGTGGAGGAGGAGGTGGAAACACCGAACCAATTGTTGCAGAGGTTGTAGCAGACATGGTGGAATAGCTCATGTTTGATCTCGAGGCCATTGAAAACAATGTGGCAAAAAGTTTTGACAATAGAAAGTCGAGTAATGATTTTACTAAAGTTTTTAGCAAAAATAGCACCACTTGCCCCACGGTGAGCGCCAAATTGTTTTGGTCAAAAATTACCGAAGCAATTAAGTGATCAAATTAGTCAAGTGAGGTAGTGTGCTAGAAATGAGTGTCGAAAATATGTTAACCAAGTTGATTGTAAAAACAGTTTCAGGATACGGCTTAGGATATAAAACTGTATCTATGATCAAACAATGAGCAGAAAAGGAAAGGTTGACACGTGATGTACGAGGAAAGCCCTTGATCAATCTAGATCGCCGGCATAAAACCTCGGGAGCTGACAATCACCGCTGCCTTGTTCTTCTATTACTTCAAATATCAGGATACAGTGCAGGATGTGGTGCGGATCAACTAGGTGTTATAATGTAATTCGAATACAAGTGTTTGTGTATAGTGTTTGCAGTGAGCTAGAGAGAAAAAGTGTTTGAGAGTGTGTGTGAAAGTTGCGTGCCTTAATTTGATCCACCCACATCTATTTATAGTAAAAGAAATGCAACAAACTATCCTAAATAACCGGGATCCGGCGAATATTCCCCACTCGAACGTTGTAGACCTGGTCTTTCGGGTTCAACGTCTCTCACATAACAGATACGCCCGAGTATTGAGGAAAAGAAGTCCATCTGACCGTTAATAACCCACAGCACCTAACCTGCACGTGGTTAATTCAATTAACCCCAGGATATCGCCCAGGATGTTAGCAATATCCTAATCCAGTATCCTGATCACAAGCAAAAAACCAAAAGCAGGATATTAGTCAGGATTTGTACGCTCAGAAAATGACCCATAACAATTGTCCCCAAATATATCTGTTGGTATACCAATCCAACGGATATATTTTAAAATTCTATCTCATAGATCAAGGCAATTAAAACGAAACGATGGTTGAGGTGACATTGTGCCATTTTCAATGCAATATTTACTCTTTACCCCCTATATTCCGCCTATAATTAGCTGAGATATTTCTCATTATTATCATTACTCTTCAAACAATTTTCAGGTAACTATTCTTTCCTTCATCCTCTGTTTTCTTTCCAGAGTTTCTTTTAGTTTGCTTTAATACTCTCCATGGCATCACGGACAAGATCTCGTTTAGATGAACCAGTCCCAACCCTCGTGAGTCAAAACCTCATACGAGAACCAGAAAAAGAAATCTGCTGCTTCAATAATGCAGATATCGTTGCCCTCAAGAATTCCGGCGCCTTTCCTGTTGGAACAGTCATTCGTCCTTTTGATCGGGAAATCCGATCAGACGTGTCATCAGACGAGTGGGTCTGTTTTTTCGCCTACCCCTTTTCTTTGGGACTCCAGTACCCATTTCCACCCTTTATCTCTCGTTTCTTCGACCTCACCGGCCTTAGTTATACCCAAACTATGCCAATGGTCTGGCGAGTTTTGATGGTGCTGGATCAAATCAGATCTCGCCATTGCCCTGACCTGTGTATTGAAGACCTCCCTATAGCATACCGGTTAAGGTCCCATGGCGACAGCCATTTTCTTTTGTTTTCGACCTCCAAAAGCCCTTTAGTTCTTAAGGCCACCAAGAACGAAGACCGATGGCGGCGAAAGTTCTTTTTCGTGAAAAGAGACTCTATCGACAAGGGTTTCGATCTGCCGATTAGATGGTTAACCAAGGGTAGGATCTAAGGTTTTAGGAATATCCCCAAGTGTATCCTTAAACTATATCCTAAACTTATATCCTGATGTTTTATGCAGCAAACTTCAGAGATTGTATAGACAATTTTTCATGTTACAGGGGTAAAACCCAAAAATGTACTGGAGATAAATCCCTCGTATCCTGGGGGAAATCACAAATTTTCGTGCGCTACAGGCGGGAGTGTATAAACTCCAAGACTTAGAAAGGTGAAAACCTTTAAACCTTAGAGAGTATGAAAATACCCTTTTGTGAGTATGAAAAAACCCAAAAAGACCCATACTCTTTGATATTTGTTATTTCCAAATTCGTCTTATAGTATTCATATTTGTTAAAACGTTGTTTCTTACTAAAACTGAATTTTAGTTTAACGTTTTTTTTTTCCTTTTAACTATGTCAATTACTCACATTAAGGAAATTGACAACCCATAATTTATTCTTTTCCGTTCTCATTTTACGCGGGGAATCATAACTAGTTCCCTTGCTTTACACTATTGACCCGTAGGTTCTTTCACTTAGCCTCATAGGCTATTTCTTTAAAATTTTCACCTTTTTAAGGTGAGACATTAACAACTCGTTTCCTTCTCTTTATGACCCGAGGGTCTTTTTGGTCCCGTAGACCTTAACACTGTGTTTAATCCCGTAGGTTATGATGATCCCGTAGATCATCTTTTATTCTTGTCTATATTCAAATGTATATATACATATATAGCTTCAAGGCATCTCTTATTATGTTTGGAATCGTTTATTTTCGCTCTTGAACTTCAATTGACCTTGACCGTAGTCAAAGGCTTCATTTGTTTACTTCCGGACTAATCCTCCGACTTTATGACTTCTGACGTTATTTACGCGTCAGTTTGTTCTAATGCTTACTGTTATTTGATTTGCATATATTCTTATTTGGTTATATCCCATTACCGGGCTCATTATTCTCTTGCATTTAATGCTACCTTTATCTGGCTAGCGCTCATTTGTGCCATTCGGCGTTATATTGTATTCAACCTGTTTGACCTATTAATGTGAAATCCATCACTTATAAACAATCAACTTTATTCTTTATTCAACCCATTCGACTTCGAATAGTTGAACATATTTACTCACAATTTCTATATACGAGATTTTATAGTCATAACTCGTAATCCAAGTCCTTTGACTTTTTTTTTAACCCGCGTCCACGTCTCTTGGTTTACGCATGTGTTTAATTCTTACCCATCAACCGGGTGTTTTACCGAAGTCGTTATTATTACAACCCTCACGGTATGCATTAAGACCTCGCTTTATTTTTATATTCCGACTTTGTCCTTAAGTTTGCCGTTTTACAAAAACGACCCGTTAAAGGACATATTTGCATTTTCCGGGTTCGAGTGTAAGTACACCCCCTCCCAATGCATATCTAAATCATTTTACATGTTTACATTCTCCGGGTTCGAGTATAAGTACACTCCCTCCCAATACTTGTCTAAATCATTTTACATGCTTGTGTTTTCTGGGTTCGAGTGTAAGTACACTCCCTCCCAATACTTGTCTAAATCATTTTACATGCTTCTTTGTCCCTTCACTCGGGCTCATTATCCTAATGTAATACGCTTCCGTCACTTGGTTGTGCGTTTACATTATTATCAAATATTTTGCTTATCTGATTCATTTGGGTACTTTTTAATTAGTCCCATTCACCCCGCCCTTACTACATCGGATGTAAACGTGTCCGCCATAAGAAGTTCATGGTATCATATGCCATTACTTACTTGGCCAGAGTAAGCGATTAACATATGACACACATGACCTTTTTATAGTTTTCACATCACGCCCTATGTAAGTAACGCCTCTATTTGTTTCTCTTGGAAACAATATCCCGAATACATTTTCTATTCGGGTTCTTCCAAGTTTTTAATCTACATATGCAACTTTCAATTTCTACTCATTTGTTGCATATTGCTATTTGTGCGATTATTTAAAATGTGCACCTGGTAATGTTTGCCCCGACGGGCGTTCCTTGCCATTAACCTTGTTCGCGGTCGTTACGCGATTTAGTCCTCGGTGAGCATGCTCCCCTTATCATACTTCAGACCGTTCCATCATCATATCCATAATTCGTTTGACTCTCGTCGTCTCCAAACGTGAGGGTCCTTCAGTTAAAACATTCACAAAAGTTAGTAACGTCAACTTCAATAATCGCCCGTATTATAATACAAGGCTTTTTCTACTATACGCGTCAACGCGCGTATTTTCGTCAACTATTTCAATCACTTTAATTGGGGTAACGTGTATCACACGATAGCCCTATGTGTTGTTTACAACACTTTAGCATGCTAAACTATTAACATACATGTACTTACCGGATTTGCGATCAAGCCTCGAACCGAACACCAATCTTTATTAAGAGCATAAGGTTTAAGTCCAAGCATAGTTTTCCCACCATACTTGAATCTCTTAAACCAAGGCTCTGATACCTACTTGTAACACCCTTATTATTATTTAACAATTTTAGTATAATTTACGAAAATAAACGGGTAATTAGAATTTCAATACATTGAAAATACGGGTTTCATTAAACTTTATTTACAGAATTAAAACTACACAAAATAACATGTTTGAGTTCGTCATTTAACAAAACAACGATACATAGTGCGGAAGCTTATTTCTTGATCGTGTTCGGTTCTTCGTTGTGCTTGATCGTCCTCCGGTGCTAAAATCATACCTGAAACTCATAAAACATGAGTTGGATTAGTCATATGTAACTTAGAACGTATTTAAACGAGTCCGGGAAGCGGAACTGATTAAAATAAAATTTTTTCGCTAAATCGGGGTTCTGTCGCGTGTCGCGGAGGAACCAGGTTGTTCCTTCGCGTGTCGCCTGGGAACCCAGTTTCCAGCAAGTTGCAGTTCAGATCAGCTATGCCAGTTTTTACGGAAACGGCCATAACTTCTTCGTTATTGATCCATTTTACCCGATTCTTTTTCCTACGCGTCCGTAATTTAATCCTCCATCTCATGGAGTTAAAATCCTACATCCAACATAAGAAATTTTGAGACTTCTAAGCCTTTGACTCGTTACCTTTTTACCGAATTTTAACCCGTTTATGCATTTTATCAAACAAACGTATTTGTTTGATTCCTATATTACATACACTTCTACAAATTAATGTTACCTACCATATTAGGTTCTAATCATAGGTTTATTACACAATTTAAACCCATTTTCGCTCGTATGCTTATTTTGACCCGTTAAGGGTATTTAAGCACTTTAAAGCTTGAAATCACCTTCATTCCATTCTAGCATTGTAACCCTATATTTCTTATCTAGTAATCTTCCACCACAACTAAATGTGTGTTGGATTTAATGCGGATATCTATGTGTTCCGAGTTTTACCCCTCGGATTATCATTTTACGGCAAATACTCAAATAAAGTCTTTCGACCCAAGAATTTCATCTTTCACTACCTACACTCGCTCTAAGCATTTGTTTAATCATAAGACTCGTTTCCGAACCACCTTTAAGGGTCGTTCGTTCAAATTGGCTTACAAGGGCAATTTGGTCAATTTTCATCCTTCTTTTACTACAAGGACCTTCAAGTACCTGTTTGACTCAAAATCTGACCTTTTAACTATAATTCTTGTTTGTAAACCATTATGTTTCTAAAACACCATGTTTATGACTCAAATTATTCGGTTTACCTAAAAGATAACCGAATATTCATTTTGACCTTGTCTAACACTTATAGAATCTCAAGTTCTAAACAATGAGCTGAATCATTATACGTACCTGACACGGATCATTATATTGACCATTTTTTTATACCTTGCTTTAATACTCGCTACTTAATAGCGATACAAGATATCCTTCCGTATTTACTCCTGTGAACACACATCTCGACAATATTCATTAGTCGATATTTTCAAATGGTGATATTTTCACCATTCGACCCGTTTGGTCTAAGTGACCGTTTATTTTTGCGAGATGTTATTTAGTACCATCTCGTCTACAAGACTCGCTTCGGTTTATACCGAATGGTCTTTTTACTTATAAATCATTTCTTAACACTTCTTGGCCTACTATGGCTTACGTCATAATTGTCTTTTTCGTAATTAACACGACGAAAAGGATATTCTAAAATATATGTCTAGTGTAAGATATACTTACCTTGCATCCGAATTACGCTTTTCCTTCATACTTGCTCCGTTTGACACGCTTCCTTTCCAAGCCTCCACTTAGCTTGTCAAGCGTCAAACTATCATCATAATTCGTAAGATGGTTAGATTAGTCATCATAAACTATGACTATTCCATCTTACGGGTTTTGCATCAAAATTCACCATTTGATTTCATTTTGGTCAGTTTGACATTTAAAGGTCAAACTGCCTATTAACATAAGTGATTATATTATAAACCTCGACAATTCATTTAAGCACTTTGTAAAGTATCCGATAGGCATTATTCTTACGCCACCGTTTTAACTACTTCCCAAGTCTAAGTTCATGCTATTATTAACACCAATTTGGCTTAGCTTTCTATTATCGAAGCTAATTATTCATTTGTTATGCAAGAACTAAAGGTTTCCATCTACATGTAAAACCCATTTCATCATAGCATTAGACATTCATCCGAACATCAATATAATCAAGTTCTACATATTAATTAGTAGGCATCATGATTCCAAACACCTATTTATATGAACCAAAATCACTAGTTTCATCATAATTTATTAAACCCCTTTTCATGAAAGTATGATCATGTACCCAATTTTATGGTTTAATCAAACACCTTCCATTCGTTATCATGCATGATGATTCTAAACATAGTCTTATCATTAATTTCATCATAACAATAAAACTCACTTAGCTAGGTGTGGTGATTCAATCCAAACACCTAAATCATAGCAAATTTATTCTAAATCTTCACTTAGGGTTTGTTCCTAAGCAATCCTACATCCCAAATTCAGCCATAACTTCTATGATTCATACGTAGATCGTATCATGCAAGATTAACTAATTTTCACAACTTCATGAATGTTAGAAATTCGACATACCTTACGATCCCCTTGACTTGGTAATCGTTTATTCATGTTTGGTTGTGAATTTGAGCTTCAATTTGTTGATTTTGTTAAACTAGGGTTTTGGAACCCCTGCTCTTGCTTCTGGTCGATCGAACTCACACACATGTGTGTGTGTGTTTTGATTTTTATTAATGTTTTAATTAAAACATTTCCTTGTTTGCCCACTTTTAGTCCCTCATATTTAGAAGTTTTATAAAGAGGGTTAAAATCTTGATTTCTATTCATTCACTTGATCACATATAATTAACTAGGTTAATTATTCCTAGTTAACTTAGTAGGTTCCGGGGTTATAACCCGTTTCATTCTAAGTCCCGTAAACTCGGGCCTCTCATAACTTTATTTCCCCATAAACATTCCTTCACCCCTTTTTATTTAACATTAGATTTCTAATTGTTTAGAAATCTTAATATTCACCGGGTAAATTTTACCACTAACGGTACTTTACCCGTCTTTTAGTATTGACGTGGTTTGATTACCAAACCCGTTTTCGGGGTGTTACACAATTCGGAAGAAAGGTGAATACCTTTAAACCTGTGAAGGGATCAGGATCCCTTTTACGAGAGAGAGGGGGCCAATCCTCTAATCTTCCGAAGTAACCTCAGTGTGTATCCTGGTGTTATATCCCGGAGCATATACTGCAAAACATCTTCAAACTAAGGTGGGTGTTAGCTTGGCTAACACCCCTCCGATGCTTAAGTCAGTATTGGGTTTCAAAGAATAAATCAAATCAAACATATTTAAAAGAGATAGAATTCATACCATCCTGAGTTAGAAATTAAATTCTAAACTCAGTTGAAATAAAGCTTAAGGTGTATAGCATTCCAAGATCTCGGTAGCATATCCCCCTTCATATTCTTGAGTCGGTATACACCTTTTCCTGATTCTGATTCAACCTCATATGGTCCTTCCCATTTTGGAGGCAGCTTTCCATCAGCAGGATTAGTAGTATTCTGAAAAGCCTTTCTTAACACCCAATCTCCAACTTTGAATCTTCTAGTCCTTATATTCTTATTGTATGCTCTGGATATCCTTTGTTGATATGCTGCCATTCTTAGCCGTGCTGCATCTCTTGTCTCATCAATAGTATCCAGCTCCTGGCATAGGACTTCAGGATTCTGCTCAGGATTCCTGAGGTTGGATCTTGCTGTGGGTATCACCATTTCCGTCGGGATCACCGCTTCTGCTCCAAACACTAAGGAAAATGGGGTTTGACCAGTTGCATTTTTTACCGTCGTTCTATCAGCCCACAAAACAAAGGGTAGTTCCTCTGCCCATCTTCCTTTCTTGGCCCCTAATCTCTTCTTCAAGTTGTTGACAATTATCTTGTTTGAGGATTCAGCTTGTTCATTTGCTTGAGGATGTACCAGGGTAGATGTAATCATTTTGATTCCCCAACTCTTGCAGAAGTCAGTAGTCCTTTTACTTATAAATTGAGATCCGTTGTCACAAATTATCTCAGCTGTATTCCAAACCTAGTCAGGATATTCCTTTTTATGAAGGATACCATTTCCTGATCTCTAACTTGAACAAATGCTTCTGCTTCAACCCACTTGGAGAAATAATCCGTCATTTCCAACATGAAAACCTTTCCTCCTAGAGCCTTTGGAAGCTTTCCCACTATATCCATACCCCACTTCATAAACGGCCAAGGGGAAACAATAGGATACAACGGTTCAGCAGGCTGATGTAATATGTTACTATGTCTTTGACATGCATCACATCGTCGAGCATATTCTGTGGCATCTTTCCTCATCGTCAGCCAATAATATCTTGTCCTTAATATTTTTGAGAATAAGGACCTGCCTCCAGTATGGTTGCCACAATCCCCTTCATGTATATCCTGAAGTACTTCTTTGGTCTCGGGATCCTCCAAGCACCTCAGATATGGTCCTGCAAGAGATTTCTTATACAAAACATCATTTATAATAGTGAATCGTGATACCTTCATTCTAAAGGCTTTAGGATTCTCATTCTTTGGGATGTGTCCTTCCTTGAGATATCTCATGATTGGAGCCGTCCAGGACTTAGGATCCTCCTCAGGATACTCCTCATCGGGATTCTGAATACTTATTACTTCCTTATCCTGAGGATTCGTCACAGGATATAGGATATGTAATATTGGTATTCGGGCCCCTTCCGATATCCTGACCGATGATCCCAGATTTGCTAAGGCATCAACTTCAGCGTTATCTTCTCTTGGTACCTGTTCAAGTGTAAAAATATCGAAATATCCTGCTAATTTTTTGAGAATTTCGAGATACTCGATTAACTTCTCTCCTTTAACTGCATAGGTTCCATTAAAATGATTAGTGATTAACAAAGAGTCAACATATACTTGCAAATTCTTGATATTCATATTTTTAGCCAACTCTAATCCTGCAATTAAAGCCTCATATTCTGCCTCATTATTAGTAGCAGGAAATTCACACCTAATAGCCTGGGGTAATATGTCCCCCTGTGGCGATTTTAGTAGTATACCTAAACCTACACCTCTTACGTTAGATGCACCATCAGTATACAATGTCCAACATTCTAAGTTTTCTCCTAGCTGCTGTACTTCTAAATCTACTTCGTTTTGAATGTCACTACTGAAATCAGCCACAAAGTCAGCTAAAGCCTGAGACTTTATGGCATTTCTAGGCTCATATACTAAATCATAAGCACTCAGTTTTACTGACCACTTAGCCAACCTACCTGACATCTCGGGTTTCCTAAGCACGTTTTTAACAGGATAATTGGTTTTAACATGAATCCTATGTGTCTCAAAATAATGTCTAAGTTTTGTTGATGCCATAACTAGGGCTAATATCAATTTCTCTAGATGAGAATATCTAGTTTCAGCATCTAGTAAACTTTTACTAACATAATAGACAGGATATTGCTGACCTTCATGGTCCTTTATAAGAACGGCACTTACAGCATTCCCTGATACAGCGAGGTATAGGGATAGTGGTTCACCATTTTCAGGCTTCATCAATAGAGGTGCAGTTGAGAGATATCTCTTCAAATCCTGCAAGGCTGCTTCATGCTTTGCTTCCCATTCGAACTTCTTATTCTTCTTGAGGATATCATAAAATTCCTTACATTTTTCCGAGGATCTTGAAATAAATCTGTTCAATGCTGCTACTCGGCCTGTCAACCGTTGAACATCCTTCGTATTTGAAGGTGATTTGATATCCAAGATGGCTTTGATCTGCTCCGGGCTTGCCTCTATTCCTCTTTTGGTCACCATATATCCTATAAACTTTCCTGCCCCCACTCCGAAATGGCACTTAGCAGGATTCAGCTTCATGTTATACTGATCTAGGATATCAAATGCTCCCTTAATATCCTGGAGGTGATCCTCAGCCTTTTTAGATTTCACCACCATATCATCGATGTATACCTCCATTGTGTCCCCCCGCTTATCTTTGAACATCATGTTCACCAATCTCTGGTATGTTGCACCTGCATTTTTCAAACCGAAAGGCATAGCAGTATAGCAATAAATACCTGTTGGTGTCATGAAGGCAGTATCCTCCTGGTCCGAAGGCTCCATTTGAATCTGCTGAAATCCCGAGGATGCGTCCATGAATGTTAACATCTCATGCCCAGCAGTAGCATCCACCATTGCATCGATACGAGGAAGAGGAAATGGGTCTTTAGGACAAGCCTTATTTAAGTCTGTGTAATCTACACAGACTCTCCATTTCCCATTTTTCTTCTGTACTACGACCACATTTGCCAGCCATCTTGGAAACTTGACTTCTTTGATCATTTTGGACTTCAACAACCTTTCAACTTCCTCTTGTATGATTGTATTTCTTTCAGGAGCAAACTTCCTTCTTTTTTGCTGAACAGGCTTGAACGACCTGTCAATTCCAAGCTTGTGAGTAATAATGTCTTTGGATATACCTGTCATATCCTCATGCTTCCATGCAAATGTTGACATCCTGCACTTCAAAAAGTTAGTTAATTGTTCTTCAATATCCCGAGGGATATTGGTTCCTACGAGCACCGAGATATCAGGATTATCCTGATCCAGGATAACTTTCTTCATATCCTGCTCTGAAGCCTCCACGATATCCTGGGCCCGCATCTTTAATTGCTATGCTGGATTAGGCTTGGTTGAGGATTTCATTGAGGATGAGTAGCATTCCTTTGCCTCATGCTGATCACTATCAACTTTGACGACCCCCAAGGGGTAGGGATCTTGATGCATTGGTGATAAGTCGATGGCACAACCTTCATGTCATGGATCCATGGCCTGCCTAGTATGATGTTATAGCAGGATAGGGAGTCCATCACACAGAAGCATTGTATCGAGTTGACCCCTTCAACATATACTGGTAACTTTATCTCTCCTACGGTATTCCTAGCTTCTCCATTGAAACCAACGAGCACAGTGGACTTCGAAGTAATGTCCATCGGAGATACATTCATCCTCTTCAATGTTTCCAGCTGAATTATGTTGACAGAGCTACCATTGTCCACCAATATCCTGCGTACAAAATGGTTAGCAACATATAATGTTATTACGAGAGCATCATGGTGAGGATCCTGGACAGTATCCCTGTCATCACTATCAAAAGTGATCACTTTATCGGTTGTAAGGGTAGTCATTCTGGCTGGTTTGTCTCCCCTTTCAGTCTTAGCTTCCTTTGCATGTCTCTTGGCCGCAGAATACGAAGTCCCACAAATGTCGGATCCTCCTGAAATAAAGTTAATTATTTTGGCATCTGCTGGGGGTGATACTGCTCGTTCAGGATCCTTCTCAGGATCCTGACCTTTATTCTTCTTTCTTCCCAGCAAATCCTTCAGATACCCCTTGCTTAATAGGTAGCTTATTTCTTTCCTTAGAGCAATGCAATCCTCGGTCACATGTCCGAAATCTTCATGGAAGGCACACCATTTGGATTTATCCTTCCAATCAGCTTTCTGCTGATTCTTTCGAGGCCACCTAGCTTTGTCTCCTAAACCCTGCATAACATACATTAACTCAGGTATATTAACAGAAAAGCAGTATTCAGATAATTCAGGATATTCTTCAGGATCCTCGTCTTCAACAGCATTCACTTTCTTGTTATCATTTCTGCCATATGGCTTGGAGCGATATGGTTTGTACGAGGATTCTGATTTCCTGTTGGTTGATTCGTAGGTTGAGGTGGAATTCATCCTCTCTTGCATCTTTTTGTCATCTTCCAAGCGAATATATCTTAAGGCCCTGTTACGAGCTTCGTCCAGATTCCTGCAGGGATTCATTACAAGATCCTAATAAAACTGAGAATCCTTTTGTAACCCCATCTTAAAAGCCTGCACAACGGTCGCAACATCAAGATGTGGGATATCCAAGGATTCCCGACTAAACTTGTTCACATAATCCCTCAAGGATTCCTGAGGTCCTTGAGTTATCCTGTAAAGATCACTTGTTAGTTTCTCAAAGCTCTGACTGGAAGAAAACTGACTGTTAAATAAATTAACCAAATGAGCAAACGAAGTAATTGAGTGAGGAGGAACATTTAACAGCCATTTTAAGGCTGATCCTGTCAAGGTAGAACTGAAACCCTTGCACAAGCATGCTTCCTTGAGCTCCGGAGGAATGAGGTTAATCTCCATTCTTTCTCTATATTGGGCAACATGCTCTTCAGGATCCGTAGTTCCATCATACAATTTCATGTTGGGGGTCTGAAATCTTTTTGGGATTTCAGCATCACAGATAGGATATGCAAAGCGGGATATCCTGTGGCTGTCTTGGGATACTTCCGGAATTGGTTGGACCACTCCAAGCACACTGGATATCATGTCCTTCAATTTCTGAAGTTCCCTGGTAAATGTTGACGTTATACCTGCATCCTGCATGTTAGGGGAGGATTTTCTAACAATTAGTGATCCTTACTTGTTATCCTAATTAATGATCCTTACTTATGTGACAGATAGTGATCCTCAGAAGAGTTTCAAGATTAGGATCATGGATCACCTTAAGGATCCTCATACTAACGATTGTTTGTTTATGTTACGTATTATTTTGCAGGAGTAACAAGTTTGACTTGGTCTTGGCAACGTTACTATGGAATATTCCACGGGTATTTCGCACACGTTTGTCTGGAAATGGACGTTGTGGAGAACGTGGGAGCTTGGCACAAAAGTCGGATAGTTTGTTATTATAGTTAACTTCTATTTTTAAAGGGGTGACGAGCTAGTAATTAGAACACTTAGCCATTTTCAGCTACACACACTCTCATACAATCGCACTCTTGAAGCTCTCGACAAACACTTAACATTTTTCACTCACTTTTACACATTTCACCATAGTGATCCTTGTACCTAGCTCGTTACTGTTATGGGTCATTTTCTGAATATACATATCCTGACCAATATCCTGCCTTTATTTGTTTATTTGTGACCAGGATGCTGGAAGAGGATATTGCTAACATCTTGGGCGATATTCTGAGGTTTATTGAATTAACCACGTGCAGGTTAAAGGCTGAGACTTGCTAACGGTCAAGTGGACTTCTTTTCCTCAAGTGTAACACCCTAGTTACTATAGAATGGTTTTCGTATAGTTTACGGAACTAAACGTGAAATTATAATTACATGTTACTTTGAAAAATACGAATAATTTAAAACTTTTACAAATTAAAAGTTTACAACATAACATGAGTACATTCGTCATTTAACATAATAACGATACATTGTGCGGAAGCTTATTTCGTGATCGTGTTCGGTTCTTGCTCGTCGCTTGATCTTCCTCCGGGTACTCTAGATAATCACCTACGATCAGAACCAACTTAAAAGTTAGTCTTGATAACTTAAATACTGGTTAAAACAAGTTCCTTGCATCATATAGTGAAATAAAATAAAATTTCCAGCTTTTACAGTTCTCGCGGCCCGCGATAACTTACTCAACATCTGACGCGGGCCGCCACAACCCGTCGCGTGGCGCGACAACGTCCAGGTGACCCTCCGCGTGGCGCGGGGGATCCACTTCTCCAGCAGGTTCAGATCTGCAACCTGCATTTTTCAGCAACGCTATATTTTACGGAAACGGCCATAACTTCTTCGTTATTGGTCCGTTTCACTCGATTCTTTTTCCTACGTGTCCGTAATTTAATTCTCCATCTAATGAAGTTAAAATCCGACATCCGGATTAGCAAAATTCCAGATTTTTCTTTCTTCGGCTTATTACCCTTTTTACCAAATTTTGACCCGTTCGCTTTTTATCAAACAAACTTATTTGTTTGACCCCTATTTCTCATGAACCCTTAAAGTCCAATATTACCTATCATATTAGGTTCCGATTACGGATTTCTACGCATTATTAACCCATTTTTACTTATAGTCTTATTTTGACCCGTTAAGGGTATTTATGTCCTTTTTGGCATAAATCTCGCTCATTCATTTTAAGCACCATATTTTCACATCGATTCTCAAATGGTCTTCCACCACAATTATAATTGTGGTGGATTTATCGCACTAAAATGCTTATTCCAAATTTTATTCCCCGGATATATCATTTTACGGTGAGATGCGCTTTAAGGCGTTTAACTCTAGAAAGTTTATTCCTACAACTTTTATGCGCATCCGAGGGTTGAATGGTCATAATATAAGTTTCTAAACAACCTCTAAGGGTCGTTTTCCCGGTTGACCCATCAAGGGTTTTTTGGTCAATTTTAGTCCTTCTTTTGTAACGAAGGACTTCCACTAATAGTTGACCAAAATATCACTTCTAACTACATCCTTATACTTGCGTACCTGGCTCGAGTCAACAAAATAGACCCGATTTATACCTCGCTTTTATTATCACATATTCTATGGCGACGCAATTGTCCGAATCGCTAATCGCTCCTGTTAACACAAGGCTTGACAACCACATTAGTCGATATTGTCAAATGGTGTTATCATCACCATTTGACCCGTTTGGACTATATGCCCAGCATTATCTATTTAATCAAAAACATTGTTTTTTATTTCCAACTCATACATCCATCCCGTCCCGGATTCTATTATCATACCCTTTTTCTTTTTAAATTCTTTTCTTACAATTTCGACCCATTTCGGCTTACGCCACGGGTATTCTTTTAACTTCGATTTACATTAGTCAACACTTGACAAATTTCCATTTTATCCCTTTTATCATTATTAGATTACACTACAAGGTAATCTTAACGGGAATTCATAATATTTAATCATTACATGATTTATTTACTGTTTTGCCCATTTTTGCCATAAACCAAGGTTTTTATCATCTGTATATGTTCCGACTCGTATTGATCGCATCGGAAATTCATACTTTCTATATTTTCGTTATCGCATTTATATCGTATAGAAATAACAAGTATTCTACATAATTGTGTAAGTTTCACTTACCTTGCATCCCGAATACGTTTTTCCTTTATGCTTGACTCGTTCGTTCCGCTTTCTCCCCAAGCTTCACCTAGCTTGTCAAGCGCCAACTATCATTCATTATTCACAAGGTTGTTAGATTAGCCATCCCAAATCATGACTTTCACACCTTATGATTCTTTGACTATTTTTCTCTTTAAACTCAATCATAAATCACGAGTTTAATTCTTGTGTCAAGACTCACTTCTAATCAATAATGAACTCTTAACAAAATCCCTATTTTATTCAAGTAGTTCATTCATACGAGTTAGTATGGCTTTTATAAACACCAATATAACATTAATTTCTTCAAATCAACTAAACCCATTTCATAGCAATTATGATTTATGTACCCAAACACCTAATTTGTTCAAGTACCTTGTTTCTACTATCAACTATGATGATTTCTATCATAAACATATCATCATCTTTACTACAAAAATCAAAACCCACTTAGCTCATAGTAGGTTAATTATCAAATCCCTAGTTTTGACAACAATTCATCAAGTTTTCTACTAGGGTTTGTTTCTAAACTAAGATATAATCACAACAACACTCATAGATTCAACATTCATTCCAGAATTTCGATTTTGATTATTCATCATAATCTCAAAGTATCACCAAATCGTAAAATTCGACATACCTTGTAATCCCCATGACTAGGTGATCAGGAATTCGTGTTCATGCATCTGATTTGAGCTAGTTCTGCCCTTCAATTTGGTGATTCTTGGCACTTTAGGGTTTTGAGCAAGAGAGCCTTCCTGGCTCTGGTTAAAATCACAGACATACACACACGTATGTGTGTGTTTTATTTATTTATTTTGTTTTGATAAAACTTTATCTCATTTGCCCAGGTTTAGTCCCTCAATTTACCCAAGTTATTTAAAGGGTTATCTATTTCTTGTTTCTTTTATTGTTTTATCAACACTTAACCAACTAGGTTGATATCCCTAGTTACTTAATGGGTTTGGGGAAGTCATAACCCGTAGTATTTCTAAGTCCCGTTAACCCGTCGGGCTTTATATACGCTTCGTTTTCTCAAAGCGTTTATTCTCTTTCTAATTTTATTAACATAAAATTATTTATTAAAATCCTAATATTCACCGGGTTAATTTTACCACTAACGGTATTTTACCCGTTCCTAGTATTAACGGGGTTTAATTACCAAACCCGTTTTCGGGGTGTTACAAGTCTACCCCCCTTAAAGAGGTTTCGTCCTCGAAACCTTTTCTTACTTAATTTATTGAGTTTAACTCAATGTATTCGATCCGCGAAATCTTTTACACATTACTTATACTTTTATCCACTAGTTAGTATTACCAGAAAAGTATGGTAACATCTTTTTGGTTACTAATTGTCTACTTAACTCATACGGCATAGTGCAACTTGAAATAACATAATCTCGTTATTTCCACTAGTTTAGTTAACTTAGCGATATTCATCGTTTTTATATATTATCAAACTCTTTATGAATCCGTTACTTTGACCCGTTTAAAGGTCTTTAGTGAAATCTTTCACTTTTAGCAACCATTTCTTTTGTTTTCATTTTCATTTATTCGATTCAGTTATATTGAATCCACCGCTTACAAACGACCAATTTTATTTAAATGACCTTAACCGGTCTCACTAACTAGACTTATTAGTCCTGTTACTTTTTACCACTCGCTTGGTTATAATGTGATTCTACTTCACATTGCATTTCTTGACCGTGATCGTGTCACATCATGTTCAATTTATATCAACCTTTTATTTTTCGAAAATATCTCCTTTCGAATATGTCGTCTTGCGCCTATCAGTGTCAAGACTTGTATCTTTTATGCTTACTATTTAAATTCCTATTAGAATTTATATTTGTAAAAATGGTATTTCTTATCAAAACTGAAGTTTTAGTTTAGCATCTTCACTTTAACTTTTGTCAATTATCCATACCGAGATATTGACAGTCCAAAATTTATTCCTTTACAGTCTTTGTTTTATGCGGGGATTCTCAATTCATTCCCTCACTTTGTCTAATTAATCCGTAGGTTTTTATCACTTTGCTTTATAGGCTATTTTATTAGACTTTTACCTCTTTAAGGCGAGGTCCTTATAACCTATTTCTTTGTAGTCGTGACCCTTGGGTCGTTTTAGTCGCGTAGACCTTAACACTGTGTTTAATCCCGTAGGTTATGATGATCCCGTAGATCATCTTTTATTCTTGTCTATATTCAATTGTATATATATACATATATAGCTTCAAGGCATCTCTTATTATGTTTGGAACCGTTTATTTTCGCTCTTGAACTTCAATTGACCTTGACCGTAATCTAAGGCTTCATTTGTTTACTTCCGGACTAATCCTCCGACTTTATGACTTCTGATGTTATTTACGAGTCAGTTTGTTCTACGCTTACCGTCTCCCGGTTCATACTTATACTTCTATACAACCCATTACCCGGGTGTTTTACCGAAGTTGTTATTATTGCAACCCTCCCGGTATGCATTAAGACCTTGCTTCATTTTTATATTCCGACTTTGTCCTTAAGTTTGACGTTTTACAAAAACGACCCGTTAAGGGACATATTTGCATTTTCCGGGTTCGAGTGTAAGTACACCCCCTCCTAATACTTGTCTAAATCATTTTACGTGTTTGCGTTTTCCGGGTTCGAGTGTAAGTACACTCCCTCCCAATACTTGTCTAAATCATTTTACATGCTTGCGTTGTCTGGGTTCGAGTGTAAGTACACTCCCTCCCAATACTTGTCTAAATCATTTTACATGCTTGCGTTTTCTGGGTTCGAGTGTAAGTACACTCCCTCCCAATACTTGTCTAAATCATTTGACATGCTTCTTTGTCCCTTCACTCGGGCTCATTATCCTAATGTAATACGCTTCCGTCACTCGGTTGTGCGTTTACATTATTATCAAATATTTTGCTTATCTGATTCATTTGGGTACTTTTTAATTAGTCCCATTCACCCCGCCCTTACTACGTCGGATGTAAACGTGTCCGCCATAAGAAGTTCGTGGTATCATATGCCACTACTTACTTGGCCAGAGTAAGCGATTAACACATGACACACATGACCTTTTTATAGTTTTCACATCACGCCCTATGTAAGTAACGCCTCTATTTGTTTCTCTTGGAAAGAATATCCCGAATACATTTTATATTCGGGTTTTTCCAAGTTTTTAATCTACATATGCAACTTTCAATTCCTACGTATTGGTTGCATGTTTATATTCATGCAATAATTTAAACGTGCACCTGGTAATGCTTGCCCTAACGGGCTTTTCTTGCCATTAGCCTTGTTTGCGACCCTTACGCGATTTAGGTCCTTAATGAGCATGGTCTTCTTGTCATATCTCGGACGCGAGTGTCCTTCAATTAAAACATTCACAAAAGTTAGTAACATCTACTTCAATAATCGCCCGTATTCTAATACAAGGCTTTTTCTACTATACGCGTCAATGCACGTATTTTCGTCAACTATATCAATCATTTCAATTGGGGTAACGTGTATCACACGGTAGCCCTATGTGTTGTTTACAACACTTTAGCATGCTAAACCATTAACATACCTGTACTTACCGGATTTGCGATCAAGCCTCGAACCGAACACATTTGTCAACAACCTTGAGCTCTGATTACCAACTTGTAACACCCTAGTTACTATAGAATGGTTTTCGTATAGTTTACGGAACTAAACGTGTAATTATAATTACATGTTACTTTGAAAAATACGAATAATTTAAAACTTTTACAAATTAAAAGTTTACAACATAACATGAGTACATTCGTCATTTAACATAATAACGATACATTGTGCGGAAGCTTATTTCGTGATCGTGTTCGGTTCTTGCTCGTCGCTTGATCTTCCTCCGGGTACTCTAGATAATCACCTACGATCAGAACCAACTTAAAAGTTAGTCTTGATAACTTAAATACTGGTTAAAACAAGTTCCTTGCATCAAGACTCGGACGTGTTTGTTGAAGGAGAGACGTTGAACCCGAAAGACCAGGTCTACAACGTTCGATTAAGGAATATTCGGTGGATCCCGGAAGTTTAGGATAGTTTGTTATATTATCTTTACTATAAATAGATGGGGGCGGATCAGTTTAAGGCACACAATTTTCACTAACACTCTCGAACACTTTCACTCTCTAGCTCATTGCAAACACCACACTTGTATTCAAATTTCATTGTAACACATAGTCGATCCGCACCACATCCTGCACTGTATCCTGATATTTGAAGTAATAGAAGAACAAGGCAGCTGCGATTGTCAGCTCCCGAGGTTTTATGCCGGCGATCTAGATTGATCAAGGGCTTTCCTCGTATATCTCGTGTCACCCTTTACATTTTTGCTCATTGTTTGATCACAGATACAGCTCTATATCCTGAGCCGTATCCTGAAACTGTTTTTGCAAGTAATTTGATTAACAGATACAGCTCTTCTGACTCGGCGGTAGGGGGAGCGACTTCCTTGAAGTTCACTGCATAAAGATCGAAAAGAAGGATATTAATAGAAGATGAGAATTAAATGGTCTATGAGAGTATTTATGACCCTACCGGTGGTTAACCACTCCACCGGAAGGTTGGCACCCTCAGCAATGGAGTCTCGTTTGACAAAGAAGAATTTGCGTTGCCATCCGTCTTCGTTTTTGGTGGATTTGAGAATTAGGGGTTTGCTGGAGGTCGAAAAGAGCAAGAATTGGCTAGAGCCATGGGATCGGAGGCGATAAGCGATAGGCAAATCCTCGATGCGGAGGTCGGAACAATGAAGGTTTTTGATTTGATTAAGTATAATTAGTACTCTCCAAACCATGGGCATGGTTTGAGCAAAAGAGATGCCGGTGGTTCGAAAGAATTGCATCATGAATTCAGGAAAAGGGTATCGAAGACCTAGCGAAAAAGGATATGCTGGAAAACAAACCCATTCAGTGGAAGAAACATCCGATCGGATTGACCGATCGAATGGTCTGAAGACCGTGTTATCAGGGAAAGCGCCGGAGGCTCTTAAAGCTGCAATGTCTGCGTTGTCAAAAGCACAGATCTCTTTTTCGGGATTTTTAAGGAGATTCTGCTGGGTGAAGGTCTCGGCATCCATTGCGAGTAAGGCGATGCAAATTGATAGAAAGTAAATCAGAAATGGAGAATTACCTGAAGGTTCCGTTGAAGATATCTGCTTTTCAAACAAGAAAAGAGAAGATATAGGGGCATTGTGGATCTCCATTGAGCAAAAAGCGCGTTGGAAGTTACGATGTGATCTTGACCGTCGTTTCGTTATAAATGCCTTGAGTTATGGGATAAGATTTTTGAAATATATCCGTTGGATTAGTATACCAACTGATATATTTGGGGACAATTGTTATGGGTCATTTTCTGAATATACATATCCTGACCAATATCATGCCTTTATTTGTTTATTTGTGACCAGGATGCTGGAAGAGGATATTGCTAACATCTTGGGCGATATCCTGAGGTTTATTGAATTAACCACGTGCAGGTTAAAGGCTGAGACTTGCTAACGGTCAAGTGGACTTCTTCTCCTCAAGACTCGGACGTGTTTGTTGAAGGAGAGACGTTGAACCCAAAAGACCAGGTCTACAACGTTCGATTAAGGAATATTCGGTGGATCCCGGAAGTTTAGGATAGTTTGTTATATTATCTTTACTATAAATAGATGGGGGCGGATCAGTTTAAGGCACACAATTTTCACTAACACTCTCGAACACTTTCACTCTCTAGCTCATTGCAAACACCACACTTGTATTCAAATTTCATTGTAACAGATAGTCGATCCGCACCACATCCTGCACTGTATCCTGATATTTGAAGTAATAGAAGAACAAGGCAGCTGCGATTGTCAGCTCCCGAGGTTTTATGCCGGCGATCTAGATTGATCAAGGGCTTTCCTCGTATATCTCGTGTCACCCTTTACATTTTTGCTCATTGTTTGATCACAGATACAGCTCTATATCCTGAGCCGTATCCTGAACTGTTTTTGCAAGTAATTTGATTAACATATTTTCGACACTTGTTTCTAGCACACTACCTCACTTAACTAATTTGATCACTTAATTGCTTCGGTAATTTTTGACCAAAACAATTTGGCGCCCACCGTGGGGCAAGTGGTGCTCTCTTTACTAAAAATGCCGAGAAGAAACCAACTCCCATTTTCTCCAGCCTTCCTCAGAATCATACTCCTGAAATACCCTCCTCGGTCAGGATGTCAACCATGAGGAGCTCAGGATATGCTTCAGGATATGGGCAAAATCCTCCAACGGGTAACGTGCCAAATAATAATAATACTCATGTTACTAACAATAGTGGATCTTTGCAGGATACAGGTGTAACATCGGCACTTACTAGGGAACTTCAGAAGTTGAAGGACATGATATCTAGTGTACCTGGGGTGGTCCAGCCGATCCCGGAAGTGTCCCAAGACAGCCACAAGATATCTCGTTTTGCATATCCTATCTGTGATGCTGAGATCCCAAAGAGATTTCAAACCCCCAACATGAAGCTTTACGATGGAACTACAGATCCTGAGGAGCATATTGCGCAGTATAGGGAACGAATGGAGATTAACCCTATCCCTCCGGATCTCAAGGAAGCATGCTTGTGCAAGGGTTTTGGTTCAACCTTAACAGGATCAGCCTTGAAATGGCTCTTGAATGTTCCTCCACATTCGATTACTTCTTTTGCTCACTTAGTAAATTTATTTAATAGTCAGTTTTCTTGTAGTAGAAGCTTTGAAAAATTAACAAGTGATCTCTACAGGATAACATAGGGGCCTCAGGAATCCCTTAGGGATTATGTGAACAAGTTCAGCCGGGAATCCCTAGACATTCCTCATCTTGATTTGAAAAATGCAGGTGCAACATACCAAAGATTGGTAAACATGATGTTCAAAGACAAACTAGGGGACACCATGGAGGTATATATCGATGATATGGTGGTGAAATCTAAAAAGGCTGAGGATCACCTCCAGGATATCAAGGGAGCATTTGATATCCTGGATCGATACAACATGAAGCTGAATCCTGCTAAATGCCATTTCGAAGTGGGGGTAGGAAAGTTTCTTGGATATATGGTGACAAAAAGGGGAATAGAAGCAAGCCCGGAGCAGATTAAAGCCATCTTGGATATTAAATCGCCCTCAAATATGAAGGACGTACCAAGATTGACAGGCCGAGTAGCAGCTTTAAACAGGTTTATCTCGAGATCCTCAGAGAAATGCAAAGACTTTTATGATATCCTGAAGAAAAACAAAAGATTCGAATGGGGGGAGAAGCATGAAGCAGCCCTGCAGGATTTGAAACGATATCTCTCAACTGCACCTCTATTGATGAAGCCTGAAAATGGTGAACCACTGTCCCTATTGTTTTGGTCAAAAATCACACAAGGATAATGCAACCAAATCTGATATTGTGAGGAATGATGCTTGGTTAATTGAATGAACGACAAGTGTATGAAATCAACGATGAACACCGAGATTTATACGAGGAAAAAGCCCTTGATCTTTAGAAGATCTCCGGCATAAAAAACCTCGGGTGATGGAAACTACCGATCACCAAATATATTGCTGAAACAATAGTGATCCTTGTACAACTTCGGAAGAAAACAAGCTCGATACAATGAATTTCTAGTGAAAGTGTGTGTTTTTTGCTAAGTGTTTGCAGAGAATTCGTGTATTGTGTGTATTTTCTGTGGTGTGCACGACTTATATCTTTTCTGAGCTTGTTTCCCCTTAAAAAGATAAGAAAAAACAACTAACTAACTTCCCGAAAAAGGTGGAAGTCACCCATGACCACCACTAACGGTTATTTCTTCAATATGCACGTGCCTAAAAGCATATTCCACGAGATTCCAGCAAAGAAGTGGTCCACTACGTCCATTACCTGCATTTACACATTAAAAACGTGCAAAACATAAAGGATCCTGATCCTCAGACTCGTGATCCTCAGACGCGTGATCCTCAGACTCTGGATCCTCAGACTATCCGCATCATCCATTAAGGACCCGTGATCCATGCCCAGACTCAGGATAGATGATCCTTAGCATAAAATTCATGCCCTAACAATTACCCCCAATATGGCAGTTGTGATAAGGATTCACAGCTGTCATATTTCCGTCAGAAGCGGACTAGCCGTTGTTGCTGGTAACTAGTTGTTACACTGCCTGTCGTCACTGATAAGACCTGCTATAATCATCATTGCAGAATATAGAGTTAGAGATAACTCCTCAAGTGCCTTTACAGATCAGAAGATCCTTCCGTTCGTGGAGAATGAATCCTTCTACATAGTTTGCTATTAACCTTCCTGCACTTTAATTTCAGAGAATCCAAGTTAGGATTCTATATCCTCGTAAATTATTACTGAATAAGCAAACTATGAAAAGTAAAGCTTCTAGTATCAAGGATCCTTATCGTCAGAACTTGTATAACTTTAGACAGTAGTTTCTAGCGTGAAGGATCAGGGATCCTTGAACAATAGGCAGGATAATGGGTGGTGGATGGATCCTCTGTTTGGGGGATGAAGCCACTCGTTATCCTTCCGTCTTTTATTTTCTGCACTACAAAGACCCGTAAACAATGGACACCCTTTGCCAACCCATGTGGACGGGCCACGTTTTGCTGGTAGAAACGTGGGCTGGCAATTTTGACAACCGTAAATGGTTTAACCTTTTGTGAATAAAATAACTTGAACTTTTTGGCTTATTTTGTGTTGATATCCTTGTTAATATCTTACTTTCCAACTATTGTAATGTTCATTCTGTTTATACTTATCAAGCCTTGAAAAATTAAAAAAGATATCCAAAAAGTTTAGGATATGATCAAGGATCACATATCCCATAACCGATAAGTTCTAAAAAGTGATATAGTTTAAGAATCACAAGTTCAGTTGTCAAGTATAAGGGTTATTCAAATGAATAATGAATAAAATCAAAATAGTTAAGGATCATACCTGAGAATCCAAGTTAGGATCCTAACCTTTATCATTATAAACAGGATAACCATAAGACAAACCTTAATGGAAGGTAAGGATCAAGGATCCTTGGTCGTTTGTCTCCAAAAACCTGAAATAGGATACAACTTGGGACTAAGCCAATATAAGATAAGAGTTAGTAACTGGGGACAAGCCCAACAAACTGGGGACAAGCCCAAATAAACTGGGGACAAGCCCAAATAAACGGATGTAAACTGGGGTCAAGCCCATATAAACGGATGTAAACTGGAGTATGGCCCTCACTGGCGACTATCCAAACTTGAGCGACATGAAAATGCCGAAACCTTAGCTAACGTGAAAACGTTAGAAACCTTAGGAACGGATGTATGGTACGTCTACCATTATACGTAGGATCCTAGGCATAGCCAGTACAATGGAATTATCAGCCCCTAAAGCGAGTACTGGTCCCACTGCCTTGAACTATACTAGGATCATCATGCGCTACAGGCGGAACTGGGGACAGGCCCAAACTGGGGACAAGCCCAAAACTTTGGAGAGTTGGCCAACCACTTTGATCTTCTGTAAAATGATAACAACTCTGCAAAAGCTTAAACTTTGTGAAAATAGATGTTAACTGATTAACATCTTTAACTTATGATAAGTAATAAGTATAAAATGAATGAAAATGAAAATGAAAGTAATGTGTTACCAAATATAGAATCTTATATCCTTTGAGGATCCTGGATCCTTAATCAGAATACTGGTATCGCTGAGGATCCCTGATCCTTCTTACTTAAAGTATTTTTTGAGATGAACTGCATTTCAAGCTCTTGGTAGGAGATCACCATCCATTATTAACAAATGATATGCCCCCTTTCCTGATTCAGCTTCAATTAGATAGGGGTCTTCCCACTTTGGTGCTAGCTTGCCATCAGAAGGATTTGTAGTGTTCTGGAATGCTTTTCTTAGCACAAAATCACCAACTTGAAATCTTCTAATCCTTACATTCTTGTTGTATGCTCCAGCCATTCTTTGTTGATAAATGGCCATTTCCTTTTTTCTGACTTTGAGCAAAAGCTTCTTCTTAGGATGCAGATGTTATGTTGGTTGGTGTAGAATAGTACTGTGTCTTTGACAAGCATCACACTTCTTTGCATAATCCACAACATCCTTCTTCGTGGTAGGCCTATAGTATGTTGTTCTAAGAATCCTTGAGAATAGTGCTCTGCCCCCAGTGTGGTTTCCACAGTCTCCTTGACTTTGAAAGCTTTAGGACTTTGTCCTGTAGGGATCTCTCCATGTTGTATATATCTTAGGATTGGAAGGATCCAGGATCCTGAATTCGACTGTGCAGGATCACCAGGTATGATTGCAGAATCCTCCACTATCTCCATGGCTACGTGATCCTCAATTGCAGGAGTTAAAACATGGGTGATGAGTATTTTTCACATCTTCTTGCATCTTTAGGAATGATCCAAGGTTAGTTAAAGCGTCAGCTTCTGCATTTTCTTCCCTGGGTACCTGTGGTAGACCGAAAAAAGCAAAAGAATCTGCCAGTTTCCTGACTATTTCTAAGTACTTGATTAGCTTTTCACATTTGACAGTGTAAGAACTGTTGTAATGATTAGTAATTGATAGAGAATCTACATATACTTGAAGATACCTGATCCTCATATTATTAGCTAATTGCAAACCTGCTATCAAGGCCTCATACTCAACCTCATGATTAGTGGTTTGGAATTCACATGCAATGGATTGGGGGTATAATGTCCCCCTGTGGCGATTTTAGTAGTGTGCTTTGTCTAGTTCCTTTAACATCTGAAGCTCCATCCGTGAAGAGTGTCTAAGGATCCTTGGTCTTCTCAAGTTGTTGAACTTCTAGTTCAGCTTCCCTTTGTAGATCACTACTGGAATCAGCCACAAAGTCAGCTAAAGCTTGGGACTTGATGGCAGTCCTGGGTTCATACTTAATGTCATATGCAATAAGCTTGACTATCCACTTTGCTATTCTACCTGACACTTGAAGTTTCCTGAGAACATTCTTGATAGGAATGTTAGTTTTCACAATAATGGTGTGAGTTTCGAAATAATGTCTATGTTTAGCAGAAGCCATAATTAAATCAAGAATTAATTTCTCTAAATGAGAATACCTGGCCTCAGCATCAAGTAGAATTTTACTTACATAGTATACCGGATGTTGAGAGCCTTCATGATCCTTAACTAGGATCACACTTACTGCTTTAGCTGAAATAGCTAAGTAAAAGGATAACGATTCTCCATTTTCTGGTTTTATCAGGGCTGGTGCCGAGGATAGATAATCCTTAAGAACCTTAAGTGCAGCTTCATGCTTATCAGTCCAGTCAAACTTGCCTTGAGCAATTTGTCTACCTCTTCTTGGATAATGGCATTCCTTTCAAGTGCAAACTTTCTCCTGTCATATCTTCATGTTTCCAAGCGAAGGTAGATTTTCTTCTTTCCAAGAAGGATACTAAATCCTGCTCAATACTGGCTAGGATCCTGGATCCTATAAAAATTTTGGATTCGGGATCCTCTGGGTTCAACATAATATCCTTGACGTCTTGCTCTCTTGCCTCCATGATGTCTTGCTCCTTGGAGGCTGGCTTCATTGAAGAAGTGTAACAGTTCTTTGCCTCCTGCTGATCACTTTCTATCTTTATCATATCTCATAGAGTTGGGACCTTGACACATTGATGATATGTTGAGGGGGACTGCCTTCATATCGTGTATCCATGGCTACACCGTCGTGATGAGGATCCTGAATGTCCGCACAGTTATCCTCATCATATGATATTACTTTCTGCTGGGTAAGGATGGAGGTCCGAACAGGTTTGCCCCCATTCTCCATCTTTGTTTCCTTTGCACTTCTCTTAGCTGCTGAGAACCTCCGGATATGAAATGGATGATTTGAGCATCGGATGGTGGAGGAGGAACTTTTTCAGGAACTTTGTCAGGATACTTGATCCTTGACTTTTTCCTTCCGAGCAATTCCTTCAAGTATCCTTTGCTCAAAAGATAACCTATCTCCTTCCTTAATGCTATGCACTCATCTGTGAGATGACCAGAATCCCCATGGTAAGCACACCATTTCGATTCGTCTTTGGTGGTAGGCGGTTTGTCATTCTTCCTTGGCCACCTAACCTTGTCACCTAAACTCTGCATAGAAAGGATTAGTTCATTATTATCAGCAGAAAAACAATATTCAGAAATAGGAGGATAATCCTGATCATCTTCCTCTTGTTCCACAGCATGCACACTCTGGTTGTCATGCTTGGAGTATTGCTTGGATCAGTTATCCTTGAGATAGGATCCTTATTTGTCTTGCTTTGAGGATCCTGACAATCTCTCGTGGATCCTTTTGTCATCCTCTAAACGGATGAACCTAAGGGCCCTGTTTCTTTCCTCATCTAAGTTCCTGCAAGGTGTCATAACAAGATCATCATAGAACTGAGAATCCTTAAGTAAACCCAGTTTAAAAGCTTCAATAGCAGTAGCAATATCTAAGTTAGGGATTTCTAAGGATTCTCTACTAAATTTAGTTATGTAATCCCTTAATGATTCATTATGACCTTGGGTGATCCTATATAAGTCACTAGTTAATCGTTCAAATCTCCTACTGCATGAGAATTGGCTATTAAACAAATTAACTAGATTAGCAAATGAAGTAATAGAGTAAGGAGGAAGACTTAGCAGCCATTTTAACGCTGATCCGGTAAGTGTGGATCCAAAGCCCTTGCACAAGCAACCAGATTTGGTGTCTGAAACCTCTTCGGTATCTCTGCATCACAAATAGGTGGTGCAAAACGAGATATCTTGTGGCTTTCATCAGGAATTTCAGGAATGGGCTTAACCACTCCTGGAACGTTGGATATTATATCCCTATGTTTCTGCAATTCCTTAGCCATAAATTGGTTGATACCTGTATCCTGCACAAAGCCATGGTTAGCATTGCAAAAATTATTCAAAGTGTTACCTCCTGAATGATTCAAATTTGGAATTCCAGATGTGAATCCATGTTGGCGGGATTCTGGCATAACCGAGGGACCAGAGGAAGCAATGGTCTGCATTGGTATGAAGTCTCCTAGATAAACATCTGAACTTCCGGGTTGCACACTCCTAAAGTATCTTTGATCCTGGAAGATGTTGGATCCTTGAAGTGCTGTGAATGTAGGTCTTGGAGGATAATCCATGGATCCGGAAACCTAAGATGAAGATCCTTGAACCTGGAAGGAGGAACCTTGAACCTGAGAGGATCCTTGAACCTGAGAGGATAGAGGATCCTTGAGCCTGGGAGGAGGATCCCTGATCCTGAGAGGATCCTTAAACCTGAGAGGATCCTTGAACCTGAGATGAAGATCCTTGAACCTGGAAGGAGGAACCTTGAACCTGAGGGGATCCTTAAACCTGAGAGGATCCTTGAACCTGAGAGGATCCTTGAACCTGAGAGGATCCTTGAACCTGGGAGGAGGATCCCTGAACCTGAGAGGATCCTTGAACCTGAGATGATCCTTGAACCTGAGAGGATCCTTGAACCTGAGAGGATCCTTGAACCTGAGAGGAGGATCCCTGAATTGGTTGTGTCCCCATGCATCCTCCTAAACTGGTGAAGAATCCCTGATGCTGAAATGAGGATCCTAAAGGCTGGAAAGAGGATCCTCGAGCCTGAGACATTACCGATGATCCAGAACGCATTCCTATTGATGCACCCTGGTATTGGACATCTGGAGCTGCAAAGTGCTGGGAAGTTATGACCGGAGAGTCGAAATTCAGCGACCTCGACATCAAAGGGTTGTGATCCTCTGCTGATTTTATCAATTTCGCGAAGGATCCTGCCATTAGTTTTGACCTGCTGCATGTGATCCTTCATCTGCACAATCAAAGCATAAAAATCACTGTTAGTAAGTGTAGAGGAAGAAACAACAGTTGGTTTTGTGAAAACGGGGGTTGTCTTTTTCAGAGAATTCTCAGCATTCTTCTGGAATGCAAGGGGGAGATGATGCAAAGGCGGAATGCCCTGTGAAAAAGTGACCGCCGACATAGAACTTGGAAAAGTTCTCCCTGAGAAGCCATGTGGTTGAAGGTAATGAACCGAAACGAATGGAATGAACAAAATTTCTCAGAATTGAAGCACCAATTGCCCCACGGTGGGCGCCAAACTGTTTTGGTCAAAAATCACACAAGGATAATGCAACCAAATCTGATTTTGTGAGGAATGATGCTTGGTTAATTGAATGAACGACAAGTGTATGAAATCAACGATGAACACCGAGATTTATACGAGTAAAAAGCCCTTGATCTTTAGAAGATCTCCGGCATAAAAAACCTCGGGTGATGGAAACTACCGATCACCAAATATATTGCTGAAACAATAGTGATCCTTGTAAAACTTCGGAAGAAAACAAGCTCGATACAATGAATTTCTAGTGAAAGTGTGTGTTTTTTGCTAAGTGTTTACAGAGAATTCGTGTATTGTGTGTATTTTCTGTGGTGTGCACGACTTATATCTTTTTTGAGCTTGTTTCCCCTTAAAAAGATAAGAAAAAACAACTAACTAACTTCCCGAAAAAGGTGGAAGTCACCCATGACCACCACTAACGGTTATTTCTTCAATATGCACGTGCCTAAAAGCATATTCCACGAGATTCCAGCAAAGAAGTGGTCCACTACGTCCATTACCTGCATTTACACATTAAAAACGTGCAAAACATAAAGGATCCTGATCCTCAGACTCGTGATCCTCAGACGCGTGATCCTCAGACTCTGGATCCTCAGACTATCCGCATCATCCATTAAGGACCCGTGATCCATGCCCAGACTCAGGATAGATGATCCTTAGCATAAAATTCATGCCCTAACACCTATACCTTGCTGTATCAGGGAATGCTGTAAGTGCCGTTCTTATAAAAGACCATGAAGGTCAGCAATATCCTGTTTATTATGTTAGTAAAAGTTTGTTAGATGCTGAAACTAGGTACTCTCATTTAGAAAAATTAATACTAGCATTAGTCATGGCATCAACGAAACTTAGACATTACTTTGAGACACATAGGATTCATGTTAAAACAAATTATCCTGTCAAAAATGTGCTTAGGAAACCAGAGATGTCAGGCAGGATGGCCAAGTGGTCAGTAAAGTTAAGTGCTTACGATTTAGTATATGAACCTAGAAATGCCATAAAGTCTCAGGCTTTAGCTGACTTTGTGGCTGATTTTAGTAGTGACATTCAGGACGAGGTAGACCTAGAAGTTCAACAGTTAGGAGAATCCTCAGGATCCTGGACATTATATACTGATGGTGCATCTAATGTAAGAGGAGTAGGATTAGGAATACTATTAAAATCGCCACAGGGGGACATATTACCCCAGGCTATTAGGTGTGAATTTCCTGCTACTAATAATGAGGCAGAATATGAAGCTTTAATTGCAGGATTAGAATTGGCTAAGAGTATGAGTATCAAAAATTTGCAAGTATATGTTGACTCTTTGTTAATTACTAACCATTTTAATGGATCCTATGCAGTTAAGGGTGAGAAATTAATCGAATATCTCGATATTCTCAAAAAATTAGCAGGATATTTCGATGTTTTTATACTTGAACAGGTACCAAGGGAGGATAATGCTGAAGCGGATGCCTTAGCAAATTTGGGATCATCGATCAGGATACCTGAAGGGACCCAAATACCAATATTACATGTCTTATATCCTGCAACGAATCCTCAGGATAAAGAAGTAGCGGGTATTCAGGATCCTGGAGCAGAGCATCCTGAAGAGGATCCTAAATCCTGGACGGCTCCAATCATGAGATATCTCAAAGAAGGACACATCCCTGGAAATGAAAATCCTAAGGCATTTAGGATGAAGGTATCACGATTCACTATTATAAATAATATATTATACAAGAAATCTCTTGCAGGACCGTATTTGAGGTGCTTGGAGGATCCTGAAGCCAAAGAAGTACTTCAGGATATACATGAAGGGGATTGTGGTAACCATACTGGGGGCAGGTCGTTATTCTCAAAAGTATTAAGGACAGGATATTATTGGCCAACAATGAGAAAAGATGCCGCAGAATATGCTCGAAGATGTGACGCATGTCAAAGACATAGTAACATACTGCATCAACCTGCTGAACCATTGTATCCTATTGTTTCCCCTTGGCCATTTATGAAGTGGGGTATGGATATAGTGGGAAAGCTACCAAAAGCTCCGGGAGGAAAAGTCTTTATGCTAGCAATGACGGATTATTTCTCTAAATGGGTTGAAGCTGAAGCATTTGTTCAAGTTAGAGACCAAGAAGTAGTATCCTTCATAAAGAGGAATATCCTGACCTGATTCAGAATACCAACCGAGATAATCTGTGACAATGGTTCTCAGTTTATAAGCAAGAGAACTACCGACTTTTGCAAGAGTTGGGGAATCAAAATGATAACATCTACTCCAGTACATCCTCAAGCGAATGGACAAGCAGAATCCTCAAACAAGATAATTGTTAATAACTTAAAGAAAAGGCTCGGAGCCAAAAAAGGAAGATGGGCAGAAGAATTACCCTTTGTTTTGTGGGCTGATAGGACAACGGTAAAGAATGCAACAGGCCAAACCCCATTTTCCTTGGTATTTGGAGCAGAGGCAATGATTCCAACGGAAATGACAATACCTACTGCAAGATCTACCCTAAGTGATCCTGAGCAGAATCCTGAAGCCTTGAGTCAGGATTTAGACACTATAGATGAGAAGAGAGACGCGGCGAGGCTAAGGATGGCAGCATATCAACAGAGAATATCCAGGGCATATAACAAGAACATTAGGACCAGAAGATTTAAGGTTGGAGATTGGGTGTTAAGAAAGGCTTTTCAGAATACTACTAATCCTGCCGATGGCAAGTTAGCTCCAAAATGGGAAGGACCATACGAAGTTGAATCAGAAGCAGGGAAAGGAGCATACAGACTCAAGAATATAGAGGGGGATATGCTACCGAGATCTTGGAATGCTATACACCTTAAGCTCTATTTCAAGTGAGTTTAGAATTTAATTTCTAACTCAGGATGGTATGAATTCTACCTTTTTTAAATATGTTTGGTTTAATTTGTTCTTTGTAACCCAATACTGACTTAAGCATCAGAGGGGTGTTAGCCAAGCTAACACCCACCTTAGTGTAAGGATGTTTTGCAGTATATGCTTCGGGATGCTCACTCAGGATATTTCGGAAGATTAGAGGATTGGCCCCCTCTCTCACGTACAAGGGATCCTGATCCCTTCACAGGTTTAAAGGTATTCACCTTTCTTCCGAATTGGGTTTAAACACCCCGCCTGGAGCGCAAGTTATTCAGGGATAGTTCAAGGTGGCGGGACCAGTCCATGTATAAGTGGCTGACAATTTCGTTATTGTTGGCTATATCCTGAATCCTAAAGGTATATGAGGATTGATCACCCTCTCTCACGAAATGGTATTTTCATACTCTCTAAGGTTTAAAGGTTTTCACCTTTCTAAGTCTTGGAGTTTATACACTCCCGCCTGTAGCGCATGAAAATTTGGGATTTTCCCCAGGATACAAGGGATTTATCTCCAGTGCATCCTTGGGTTTTACCCTTGGGACCTAAAAAATTGCCTATACGATGGAAATTGACATTCAGAAGATTTCTAAGTATTTGAAGACATTGTACACAGGGGACATTCCTACCAAGGCAGTGATGTAAAGCTCAAAGGCTAAAGCTCGGAACTAGTATGCTAAATATCTCACACAGGGGACATCTTCATTAGAAAAGTTGCAAGGAGATTGAGGTTTGATAATAGGGTTATATACTACTCCGGGTATGATCTTTCCTTTGTAAACATCATCTAAGTTTTTAGTAACACTATGTTTTATAAAAGGTCAAGTATCCTGATATTAAGGTGTTTGAAACTAGTATTAGTTTGGAACCTTGATCATTTAAGTATTGTCATAAACTGGTTTTGGAAAAATAGATTGTTTTTCAAAAACTTTCTACAAAGTTGAAGGAATGTTTGGAAGTTCTATCTAATAAAAAGTTTTTACAATATATCGCTGAGCATATTGATCAGGATATTTTCATAAGATAACAATATAAAATTTTTTGCAAGGCTAAGAATTATACTTAGGAAAAACGGAAGATAATGGCAAGAAAAATAAAAAGACGAAATTATTCTTGAAGCAATCAATACTGGTTGATAACCGAAGGTTTCATCCTGAAACCCAGGACCCATCCACATTCGGCTATCAAATTGTTTCGATACAGAAATAAAAATTGTTCATAAAAACATAAAATTGTTCGAATAATTTAAAGGAAATAAGCTCTAGGGGGTAGTGCCTTCTTCGTCCATAGTGGTTTCAGCAACATCCACCTTGGGATCCGCCTCAGCATCCTTCTCAGCATCGGTTGCCTTTTCAACTGCTTTGGAAGATTCTTCGACAGCTGATTTGGAAGAGGTGCCCCCGAGGTTCTTTAGCTTGGTCTCCCAAGCACCAACATCCCAAGAAGGGCATTCAAAACCTAATGTTTTGGCTTCATGGGCCATCTTCAACCTGGCTTGGAGGAGAGAAATGACGACGGAACTTTTGAGGCTTTCCCGGTAGCTGACCATATCCCGTTCGTACTGCATGTGGGCAGCTTCAAGATCGGTCTGGGCTTGAAGAGTAGCTTTGTTGAGAGCGGTTTGGTGTTCTTGAGTCATGGCTTTAAATTTCTGCTCGTAATGACGAGATTTGGCGGCTGCAATCATGCCTTGATCGGAGATTGTGATTTCAGCTTCCTTTAGCTTGGTTTCAAGCGTCTTGTTGAGCTTGCAGGATTCTTGATATAAGTTAACCAAACGCTCAAGACCCTACAAAGGTAAGACGACAGGTATTAATATTGATAAATCTTTGATAATAATGTAAATCGCAGGATATGATATGAGAATACTAACCTGGTTAAGAAAAGAAGTCATAAACCCGCTAGCTTCAATGAACCCGTGCTTCTCATAAGGAAATGTGTCAGAAATGACAGGGGAATCAGGTTCTTTCCTTTTGCGGGAACTTGAACTCCGGGGCTTGGTAGCCGGTGAAGGTTTGGGAATAATGATGGCTTTGGAACTGCTGGGTTTGGATGTGGCTGTGGTCTTGGGGCTAGGCTCTTTCTTGACCTGGATCTGATCAGAATAACTGTCCAATTCGTCGAGGTCAAAGACTTCAGGGATCTTGGCCGGTGCTGCATAAAGGGAAAAGTTTTACTCCTCATTTTACTATTTTACTGTCTTGACTAATTATTTTGAAAGTAATCCTTACCAGACATTTCGGATGACGAGTATTGACTGGAACTCGGGACGTGTGTGGTGAAAGTCCTGTCTATTGCAGGTAACTGGTAAACAATATTGATTCTCTCTTCTGACTCGGCGGTAGGGGGAGCGACTTCCTTGAAGTTCACTGCATAAAGATCGAAAAGAAGGATATTAATAGAAGATGGGAATTAAATGGTCTATGAGAGTATTTATGACCCTACCGGTGGTTAACCACTCCACCGGAAGGTTGGCACCCTCAGCAATGGAGTCTCGTTTGACAAAGAAGAATTTGCGTTGCCATCCGTCTTCGTTTTTGGTGGCTTTGAGAATTAGGGGTTTGCTGGAGGTCGAAAAGAGCAAGAACCGGCTAGAGCCATGGGATCGGAGGCGATAAGCGATAGGCAAATCCTCGATGCGGAGGTCGGAACAATGGAGGTTTTTGATTTGATTAAGTACAATTAGTACTCTCCAAACCATGGGCATGGTTTGAGAAAAAGAGATGCCGGTGGTTCGAAAGAATTGCATCATGAATTCAGGAAAAGGGTATCGAAGACCTAGCGAAAAAGGATATGCTGGAAAACAAACCCATTCAGTGGAAGAAACATCCGATCGAATTGACCGATCGAATGGTCTGAAGACCGTGTTATCAGGGAAAGCGCCGGAGGCTCTTAAAGCTGCAATGTCTGCGTTGTCAAAAGCACAGATCTCTTTTTCGGTATTTTTAAGGAGATTCTGCTGGGTGAAGGTCTCGGCATCCATTGCGAGTAAGGCGATGCAAATTGATAGAAAGTAAATCAAAAATGGAGAATTACCTGAAGGTTCCGTTGAAGATATCTGCTTTTCAAACAAGAAAAGAGAAGATATAGGGGCATTGTGGATCTCCATTGAGCAAAAAGCGCGTTGGAAGTTACGATGTGATCTTGACCGTCGTTTCGTTTTAAATGCCTTGAGTTATGGGATAAGATTTTTGAAATATATCCGTTGGATTGGTATACCAACCGATATATTTGGGGACAATTGTTATGGGTCATTTTCTGAATATACATATCCTGACCAATATCCTGCCTTTATTTATTTATTTGTGACCAGGATGCTGGAAGAGGATATTGCTAACATCTTGGGCGATATCCTAAGCTTTATTGAATTAACCACGTGCAGGTTAAAGGCTGAGACTTGCTAACGGTCAAGTGGACTTCTTCTCCTCAAGACTAGGACGTGTTTGTTGAAGGAGAGACGTTGAACCCGAAAGACCAGGTCTACAACGTTCGATTAAGGAATATTCGGTGGATCCCGGAAGTTTAGGATAGTTTGTTATATTATCTTTACTATAAATAGATGGGGGCGGATCAGTTTAAGGCACACAATTTTCACTAACACTCTCGAACACTTTCACTCTCTAGCTCATTGCAAACACCACACTTGTATTCAAATTTCATTGTAACACATAGTCGATCCGCACCACATCCTGCACTGTATCCTGATATTTGAAGTAATAGAAGAACAAGGCAGCTGCGATTGTCAGCTCCCGAGGTTTTATGCCGGCGATCTAGATTGATCAAGGGCTTTCCTCGTATATCTCGTGTCACCCTTTACATTTTTGCTCATTGTTTGATTACAGATACAGCTCTATATCCTGAGCCGTATCCTGAAACTGTTTTTGCAAGTAATTTGATTAACATATTTTCGACACTTGTTTCTAGCACACTACCTCACTTAACTAATTTGATCACTTAATTGCTTCGGTAATTTTTGACCAAAACAGTTACTATCCGAAGTTGTAAACATTTATTGATTTATTTGAGCTTAGTGATCGGTAGTTTCCATCACCCGGGGTTTTTTTTGCCGGAGATCAACTCTTGATCAAGGGCTTTTTCCCCGTATAAATCCTTGTGTCGATTGTGCAATTTACATTGAAGTGATCCTTATCATTGTTCTACATTTAAAGCATCATTCCCCGTAACAAAGAGTTTGGTTGCATTATCCTCATCAGATTTTTTGACCAAAACAGTTTGGCGCCCACCGTGGGGCAATTGGTGCTTCATTCCTAAGAAGTTTTTCTGTTGGTGATCGTTCCGGTTCATTGCATACAAATACATGGCTTCATCATTGAAGAATACCTCTACTGCAATGTCTGCGGTCAATTCATCTCAGGGCATTCCACCTTTGCCTCCACCACCTTCCGGACCTCAGAAAAATGCCGAGAAGAAACCAACTCCCGTTTTCTCGAAACCTCCAACTCCTTCTGCTTCTTACACTCCCACTACTAGTGACATGTTTACTTTGATTTTGCAGATGAAGGATCATATACAGCAACAGGACAAGACCAATGAAAGGATTCTCAAAGAAATCGGAGATCTCAAGAAACAAAAGAAAACGGCAGAGGATCATTCCCCACTGATGCCCAGATCTTTGAATTTTGATACTCCGGTGATTACTTCTCAGCCATCAGTGGTTCCAGATGTTCAATATGTGGGTGGACCAAAAGGAGTGCACTACGGAACAACAACAGTGACCCAGGCATCGGGTTCATATTTCCAGCCAGCAGGATCCTATCCTCAGCATATGGGACCCCTCATGAATTCAGGAGGATACTCAGGAGCGCAGCAGATTCAAGGATCTTCCTTTGTTCCAGGATCATTCTAGGTTCAAGGATCCTCCTTTGTTCCAGGATCATCCCAGGTTCAAGGATCCTCCTTTGTTCCAGGATCATCCCAGGTTCAAGGATCCTCCTTTGTTCCAGGATCATCCCAGGTTCAAGGATCCTCCATTGTTCCAGGATCATCCCAGGTTCAAGGATCCTCCATTGTACCAGGATCATCCCAGGTTCAAGGATCCTCCATTGTTCCAGGATCATCCCAGGTTCAAGGATCCTCCTTTGTTCCAGGATCATCCCAGGTTCAAGGATCCTCCTTTGTTCCGGGATCGTCCCAGTTTCAGGGATCCTTCCAGATGCCAGGATCCTTGAGGAGTTTGCAAACAGGAAGTTCATATGTCCATCAGGGAGATTTTATTCCAATGCAGACCAATGCTTCTACTGGTCCTTCGATCATTCTAGAGCCCCAACAATATGGATTAACGTCCATTCTTCCTAATTTGAATCCAATGGGAGGTAACGCTTTTAATAATTCTTATACTACTAACCATGGCCTTATGCAGGATCCAGATATCAATCATGCCATGGCCAGAGAATTGCAAAAGTTGAAGGATATGATATCAAGTGTTCCAGGAGTGGTCAAACCTATCCCAGAGATTGCAGATGGGAGCCACAAGATATCTCGTTTTGCACCACCAATCTGTGATGCTGAGATACCCAAGAGGTTCCATGTCCTAACTATGAAGCTGTATGATGGTTCGAGGGATCCTGAAGAACACATAGCACAATACAGGGAGAGGATGGAGATCAATCCAATCCCAGAAAGGTTAAAGGAAGCATGCATGTGCAAGGGATTCGGATCCACTCTTACTGGATCAGCTCTCAAATGGCTGCTAAGTCTTCCCCCCTACTCTATTACCTCATTTGCTAATCTAGTTAACCTATTTAATAATCAGTTTTCTTGTAGTAGAAAATTTGAACGATTAACTAGTGATCTATATAGGATAACCCAGGGTCATAATGAATCATTAAGGGATTACATTACCAAATTCAGTAAAGAATCCTTAGACATTCCCAACTTGGATATAGCCACGGCTGTTGAGGCCTTTAAAATGGGATTGCTTAGGGATTCATTGTTCTATGATGATCTTGTTATGACACCATGCAGGAACCTAGATGAGGTAAGAACCCGGACACTTAGGTTCATCCGGCTAGAGGATGACAAAAGGATCCAGGAGAGGTTAGCAGGATCCTCAAAGCAAGATAAGCAATGATCCTCATTCAGGAACAACAAGTTCAGATCCTATAACAGATCTGATAACCAGAATGTGCATGCTGTTGATCAGGAAGAGGATGATGAGGATTATCCTCCAATTTCTGAATATTGTTTTTCTGTTGATAACAATGAACTAATCCTTGCGATGCAGAATCTAGGTGATAAAGCCAGATGGCCCAGAAAAAATGACAGACCAGCTGCAACCAAAGATAAATCAAAGTGGTGTGCATACCATGAAGATTTTGGGCATCTTACAGAAGAATGCATTGCACTAAGAAAGGAAATTGGATACTTGTTGAGCAAGGGGCATCTAAAAGAATTGTTGGGTAGAAAAAAGTCAAGGACTCGGGATCCTGAAAGGATCCCTGAGAAGGCTCCAGCCCCTCCAGCAGATGCACAAGTAATAAACTTTATTTCTGGAGGATCAGACATTTGTGGCACATCCTTCTCAGCAGCTAAAAGGCATGCAAAGGAAACTAAAATGGATAATGGAGAAAGACCTGTTCGAACATCAAGTGTCTCTGAAGGGAAAGTCATAACCTTTGATGAGGATGATCGTATTGATATCCAGGATCCTCATCACGATGGTTTAGTTATTACTCTTTTCATTTCTAACCATTTTGTCCGCAGGATCCTTATAGACGGAGGAAGCTCAGTGAACATTATCCAGCTTGATGTTCTAAAGAAGATGGGTATCCCTGAATCAGATATCATACCAAGATCCTCCGTGCTCGTAGGATTTAGTGGCGAAACTAAGAATACCCTGGGGGACATTAAGCTCCCAATATACATCGAAGGCCTACACTCTTATAAAAAATTTTGTGTTATTGACTGTTTATCTTGTTGTAATGTTATCCTTGGCAGGCCCTGGATACACTATATGAAGGCAGTCCCATCTACTTACCATCAATGTGTGAAGCTCCCTAGTCCTTGGGAAATAGTCAAGATTGATAGTGATCAGCAGGAGGCTAAGAATTGCTATACATCATCTATGAAACCAGCCTCGAAGTCAAGGGAGCAATAGCAATCAAAGTATCCTCCAAGGGATGTCTTGGAGGCAAGAGAGCAGGATGTGGTAGAAATCCTCATGGATCCTCATGATTCTGAATCCAAAATCTATATCGGATCAGGGATCCTTGGCAAAATGAAAGAAGACCTCGTATCCTTCCTCAAAAGGAGAAAGACTACCTTTGCATGGAAACACGAAGACATGATAGGTATATCTAAAGATGTAATCACTCACAAACTTGGCATTGATAGGTCCTTCAAACCAATCCATCAAAGGAGAAGAAAGTTTGCACCGGAAAGAAATGCCATTATCTAGGAAGAGGTGGAGAAATTGCTCCGGGCAGGTATGATTAGAGAGGTCAAGTATCCAAGATGGTTGGCCAATGTGGTTGTTGTTCAAAAGAAAAACGGAAAGTGGAGGGTATGTGTCAATTTTACTGATTTAAATAAGGCATGTCCCAAGGATCCTTTCCCATTACCCCACATTGACTCCATGGTGGATGCAACTGCGGGTCATGAACTGTTAACTTTTATGGATGCTTCATCTGGATTTCAACAAATCCAAATGGAACCATCCGATCAAGAGGATACAGCCTTCATGACTCCAACTGGTATATATTGCTATATTGCTATGCCGTTCGGACTAAGAAATGCAGGTGCAACTTATCAAAGGCTGGTGAATATGATGTTCAAGAATCAGATTGGACAAACTATGGAGGTTTACATAGACGATATTGTGGTAAAATCAATAAAGGCTGAGGATCACCTAAGAGACTTGGAGGAAGCATTCAATATCCTTGATAAATATAATATGAAGCTTAATCCTTCAAAATGTCACTTTGGTGTTAAAGCAGGTAAATTCTTAGGATATATGGTGACAAAGAGAGGCATTGAAGCTAGCCCGGAACAAATCAAAGCCCTAGTGAATATCAAATCTCCGGCCAATGCTAAGGATGTCCAAAGGCTAACAGGCAGGATAGCAGCTTTGAACAGATTTATATCCAAATCCTCAGAGAAGTGCAAAGAATTCTATGATATCCTAAGGAAGAACAAGAAATTTGAGTGGACTGAGAAGCATGAAAATGCCTTAAGAGCTCTCAAAGATTACCTATCCTCAGCCCCGGCCTTGATGAAACCAGAAAAAGGCGATGTGCTATCCTTGTATCTTGCAGTATCCTCAAAAGCAGTAAGTGCGGTCCTTGTTAATGATCATGAAGGTACACAACATCCTGTCTATTATGTAAGTAAAAGTTTACTTGATGCCGAATCCAGGTATTCACACCTTGAAAAGCTTATTCTTGCATTAATTATGGCATCTACTAAGTTGAGACATTATTTTGAAACTCATGTTATAGTTGTTAAAACTAATTTTCCAATTAAGAATGTCCTCAGGAAACCAGAGATGTCAGGAAGGATGGCTAAGTGGGCAGTGAAGCTTAGTGCCTATGATATAAGATATGAGCCTAGGACAGCCATCAAATCCCAAGCATTAGCTGACTTTGTGGCTGATTTCAGTAGTGATTTACAAAAAGAAGCTGAGTTAGAAGTCCAGCAGCTAGAGGAGACCAAGGATCCTTGGATACTTTATACTGATGGATCCTTAAATGTCAAAGGCACAGGGCTTGGAATACTACTAAAATCGCCACAGGGGGACATAATACCCCACTCTATAGCTTGTGAGTTCCAAACCACTAACAATGAGGCTGAATATGAAGCCTTAATTGCTGGTTTGCAAATTGCTAAGCATATGGGGATCAGGTATCTTGAGGTACATGTAGATTCATTGCTAATTACAAACCACTTTAATGGATCATATGCTGTTAAAGGTGAAAAGCTAACCAAATATTTAGAGATAGTCAAAGAATTGGCACTCTCCTTTGTTTCCTTCAGTTTGACACAGGTACCAAGGGAAGAAAATATAGAAGCTGATGCATTGGCTAACTTAGGATCATCTTTGAAGATCCCGGAGGATATCAAGATCCCTATTATCCATATCCTGACCCCGGCTATCGAGGATCATCTGGCTATGGAGATAGGAAAAAATTCTGCAATTATCCCTAGTGAGGATACTCAATCCCATTCAGGATCAGGATCATGGATCTCACCAAGCATGAGATACTTACAACATGGAGAGATTCCTACAGGAGAAAACCCTAGGGCTTTCAAAATTAAGGTATCTCAATTCACAATTTTAAATAATATGTTGTATAGACGATCTCTTGCAGGACCATACTTAAGATGCATTGAGGATCCTGAAATCCAAGAAGTTTTAAAAGACTTCCATGAAGGAGATTGTGGAAACCACACTGGGGGCAGGGCATTATTCTCAAGGATCCTGAGGACAGGATACTACTGGCCAACCATGAAGAGAGATGCTGTGGTGTATGCTAAGAGATGTGATCCTTGTCAGAGACACAACAATATCCTTCATCAACCAGCTGAATTTTTGCATCCTATATCCTCCTCTTGGCCATTTATGAGATGGGGTATGGATATAGTTGGTAAGCTCCCTAAGGCACCCGGTGGAAAAGTATTCATGCTTGCTATGACTGATTACTTCTCCAAGTGGATAGAGGCTGAAGCTTTTGCCCAAGTCAGAGAAAAGGAAGTTATATCCTTCATTAAAAGAAATATTATAACTAGATTTGGTATTCCTTCTGAAATTATATGTGATAATGGTTCCCAATTCATTGGGGGCAGAACCACTAACTTTTGTGACAGCTGGGGGATTAAGATGATAACATCAACACCAGTCCACCCACAAGCTAATGGTCAAGAAGAATCATCCAACAAGATCATCATCAACAATTTGAAGAAGAAGCTTGGATCCAAGAAAGGGAAATGGGCAGAAGAACTACCTTATGTGCTTTTGGCTGATAGGACAACCCCTAAGAATGCTACTGGTCAAACGCCATTCTCTTTGGTATTTGGGGCAGAATCAGTGATCCCAATAGAAATGGTGGTTCCAACTGCTAGAACAAGTACCCGTGATCCTGAGGAAAATGATGAGAACTTGGCTCAAGACCTGGATACTATTGAAGAAATCAGGGATCTGGCTAGGATAAGGATGGCCAGTTATCAACAAAGAATGGCTGGTGCTTACAACAAAAATGTCAGGATCAGGAAGTTTCAAGTTGGAGATATGGTATTAAGGAAAGCATTTCAGACTACCACCAATCCTGCTGATGGAAAATTGGCTCCAAAATGGGAAGGCCCTTATTTGATTGAAGCTGAAGCAGGAAAGGGGGCATGTAGATTGCTAACCATGGAAGGTGATTTGCTACCAAGAGCTTGGAATGCTGTCCACTTGAAGAAATATTTCATGTGAGCAGGATCCTCATGGCATAGATGATCCTTACGTTAGGGGTATCCTAGAAGGATCCTTAAAGTATCGGTGATCCTTACTTTGGTAATATCCTAATCTTGAACTATTTCATTTTTTTATTTTCTCATATAAGGATAAGGATCATGTGTCCTTTATCCATCTCTCACGTGATTTTAAGTTTTGAAAGTTCAGGTATCCTTAGCAAAATATTGGTTATCTGCAGAAGCAATCCGTTCCTTGGGTTTAACCCCAGTTATTTGGGCTTGACCCCAGTTCCGCCTGTAGCGCATGATGATCCTGGTATAGTTCAAGGCAGTGGGACCAGTACTCGCCTTAGGGGCTGATAATTCCATTGTACTGGCTATACCTAGGATCCTACGTATAATGGTAGACGTACCATACATCCGTTCCTAAGGTTTCTAACGTTTTCACGTTAGCTAAGGTTTTGACATTTTCATGTCACTAAGTTTGGACAGTCGCCAGTTAGGGCCATACTCCAGTTTACATACGATCCTTGGGCTTGTCCCCAGTTATCCTTGGGCTTGTCCCCAGTTATCCTTGGGCTTGTCCCCAGTTGCTAACTCTTATCTTATATTGGCTTAGTCCCAAGTTATGCTCTATTTCAGGTCCTTGAAGATAAGCAACTAGGGATCCTTGATCCTTACTTCTCTCTAAGGTTTATCTTATAGTTATCCTGATTATGGTTAGTATCCTAACTTGGATCCTCAGGTATGATCCTTAACTATTTTTAATTCTATTCATTGTTTATTTGAATAACCCTTAAAATTTGACAACTAAACTTGTGATCCTTAAAATATATTACTTTTTGGGATTCTTTAACTATAGGATATTTGATCATGGATCATGTCCTAAATATTTTCAATCTGACTTATTCAAAACTGCTTATTCAATAAATGTACATCAAAACAATTGAGAATTAAAGAGACAAAAAGGATAACAATACAAGATAAGCGACAAAAGATTAAGGTTTTATTTATTAACAAAAGATTAACCCTTAAAAGGTTGTCAAAATTACCTACCCCGAGCATCTACCAGCAATACGTGGCCCGTCCGCTGGGGTAGGTAAAGGGTGTCCATGATAATAGGTTCAAAAGTAGTGCAGGAATATAAAGGCGGCAGGATCACAATGGCTTCATCCCCCAAACAGAGGATCCCTCCACCATTTGCAATCCTGCCTATTGTCTAAAGGATCATACATGATCCTTAATCCTAAAAACTATTGTTCAGTACAAACCATCAAAACAACCATCAAACTAAAAAAATTGGGCTCCGGCTATGTCTAGAAGTTTCCATCATCGCCCAATCATGCAGCCTAAACCTTCCCTGCATCACCACATCCGGCTCCACTTGCTTCACCACCTTCACCCTTGCCTCCAGCCTCGATCGCCAAAACATCCTCAGCCTCTTCATCATCTTCAATATCAGCCAACCTTGCTTTCCAGTCCTCAACATCCCAGCTGCTTCTGTCGAAGTTAGGATCTTGATCTTCCTGGGCCATCTTTAGTTTTGTCTGATACATTGTGATGGCAGCAGAGACCTTTGCACCTTCTATGAGATCATGCTTTTCGTAGTCAAGGTCGATCAGAAGTTTAGCCGTCTTAGTCTTGGCATCTTGGAGTTCCTTCTGAAGATCAGCAATTTTGAGGTCCTTTAGCAATGCAACCTGCTGGAGGTCGGCAATCTTCCTATCCTGATCCTCAACGTGGCCAACATAATCCTCAATCTCAGTGAATTTCTGCAAAGGGGATAAAAGATAAGGTCAGGACCAAGTGATCCTCAAATCAGCAGGATATATCAGCAGGATATGTCAGCAGGATATACTAGCAGAGACAGTGATCCTTACATCGTTGAAGTACTTGAGGAATTGGTGGCGGATCAGAGGCAGACCCTGCAGATCCTCAGCTTCAGAGGCCTTTCTCTTATTGATTCCCTTTCCTTTGAGGGGTGCCTTGGGGACTGAAGCTGTCGGGCTGGTAGGAGCCTTTCTTTTGGAGGATCTGACGGTGGTGAGATCGGTGACATTGAACTTTGAAGCAGACTTGGTGGATTTTCCAGCACCTACACAACCAAAACAAGAGCCTGGGGATACCTCCTGAGAATCCTGGGTGGTTGTCTTGAAAGATCTTGTTTTAGGATCAAGTTTCTTGAAAGCGATGAGTCTCTCTTTGGCAGCAGGAGACAGTCTGAGGTGTGAGACAGTGATAGCTGCATAACTAGAAAGCAAAAATATATAAGTGATCCTTATATCAAAGGAAAGTTCTCTGGTGATCCTTCTCAGGATCCTCCACCCTACCGTGGGTAGCCCATTTCTTGGGTAGATCCTTTCCGTAATCAATAGAATCTCTCTTGACGAAAAAGAAACGCCGCTTCCAGTTAGCATCATTCTTGGTAGCTTTGAAGATCGGGTGTTCCTCACCAGGTTTACGTTTAAACAAATAACGATGAGAACCAAAGGTAGTAAGATCATACAGCTCTCCCAGCTCTGACATTCCTAGGTCTATCCCTTCCTGCTCGATGATCCTTTCAAGGGTGTACAAAACCCTCCATATCATCGGCATGGCTTGGATATAAGAGATGCCGGTTAGGGAAAAGAAAGATTGGGTGAAGGCTGGGAAAGGATATGTATAGCCTATGGTGAACAGAGTGACAGGAAAAGCAACCCAGTTGTCGGAAATATGATCACTCAGGGCATTGGGATCAAAAGACTTAAACACGGTGTTCGCCGGGAAGCAGTGGCGGATCCTATCAATATGTGCATCGTTGAAACAGCAGCGTTCTTTTATGGAATCTTCGATGATCCCCTGGCTTTTCAGTGGGCTGTTTTTTGGGTGATCCTTAGCTGGGGAGTTCCGGAGCAACATCTTTGACAGAATGGTGGAAAGAGACGGAAAACAGAGCAAAAGAAGGAAGAAGATGAAGAGAGAATACCTGTTTATCTTCGGATGCAGTTATAAAGGGAGTATCTCTGAAATTTAAATGCAAACGATCATATCTCTATCTCCTATTTATAATCATGATTGTGCAGGGTTGTCACTTCTGTGACGTCATAGTTGCAACGGATAGTTCTACAACAACGGCTATATTTACGATAGTTAGTTGCGGATAAGATCAAGAAAATATAATTCGCTCATTTTACATATCACTCCTTATATTTTGGGGGCAATTGTTAGGGGAGGATTTTCTAACAATTAGTGATCCTTACTTGTTATCCTAATTAATGATCCTTACTTCTGTGACAGATAGTGATCCTCAGAAGAGCTTCAGGATCAGGATCATGGATCACCTTAAGGATCCTCATACTAACGATTGTTTGTTTATGTTACGTATTATTTTGCAGGAGTAACAAGTTTGACTTGGTCTTGGCAACGTTACTATGGAATATTCCACGGGTATTTCGCACACGTTTGACTGGAAATGGACGTTGTGGAGAACGTGGGAGCTTGGCACAAAAGTCGGATAGTTTGTTATTATAGTTAACTTCTATTTTTAAAGGGGTGACGAGCTAGTAATTATAACACTTAGCCATTTTCAGCTACACACACTCTCATACAATCGCACTCTTGAAGCTCTCGACAAACACTTAACAGTTTTCACTCACTTTTACACATTTCACCATAGTGATCCTTGTACCTAGCTCGTTACTATCCAAAGTTGTAAACATTTATTGATTTATTTGAGCTTGGTGATCGGTAGTTTCCATCACCCGGGGTTTTTTGTGCCGGAGATCAACTCTTGATCAAGGGATTTTTCCCCGTATAAATCCTTGTGTCGATTGTGCAATTTACATTGAAGTGATCCTTATCATTGTTCTACATTTAAAGCATCATTCCCCGTAACAAAGAGTTTGGTTGCATTATCCTCATCAGATTTTTTGACCAAAACACTGCAAAGACCCATTATTGTTAGTAGCAAGAGTATTATTATTTGACACGTTACCGGTCTGAGGATTCTGGCCATATCCTGAAGCATATCCTGAGCTCCTCACAGTTGACATCCTGACCGAGGAGGGTATTTCAGGGGTATGATTCTGAGAGTGGCTTGGGATGATGTTCCCCCGGTTATCTTCAGTGTAAACTGCAGAACTGAAGCTTAAAGCTCTAGGCTGCAAAGGAATGACAGTTTCTTCAGCAGGTCTACTTGGGCCAGATTTCAAGAGTTGTATTTCTCTCATCAGCATCCGATTAGTCTCCTGCTGCTGCCTCATCTGTTCCTGTACACTACCAAACAAATTCAAAATTTCATCATTAGAAGCCAAAACAGGACCAGATCCCTGAGTAGTGGGAGCGGGGATAACATCCCGAGCCACATGACTTTCAGTTCCATGTGAAGAAGTTTGCATTCGTGGAGGAGGAGGTGGAAGCACCGAACCAATTGTTGCAGAGGTTGTAGCAGACATGGTGGAAGAGCTCATGTTTGATCTCGAGGCCATTGAAAACAATGTGGCAAAAAGTTTTGACAATAGAAAGCCGAGTAATGATTTTACTAAAGTTTTTAGCAAAAATAACACCACTTGCCCCACGGTGGGCGCCAAATTGTTTTGGTCAAAAATTACCGAAGCAATTAAGTGATCAAATTAGTTAAGTGAGGTAGTGTGCTAGAAATGAGTGTCGAAAATATGTTAACCAAGTTGATTGTAAAAACAGTTTCAGGATACGGCTTAGGATATAAAACTGTATCTATGATCAAACAATGAGCAGAAAAGTAAAGGTTGACACGTGATGTACGAGGAAAGCCCTTGATCAATCTAGATCGCCGGCATAAAACCTCGGGAGCTAAATATCACAGCTGCCTTGTTCTTCTATTACTTCAAATATCAGGATACAGTGCAGGATGTGGTGCGGATCAACTAGGTGCTACAATGTAATTCGAATACAAGTGTTTGTGTATAGTGTTTGCAGTGAGCTAGAGAGCAAAAGTGTTCGAGAGTGTGTGTGAAAGTTGCGTGCCTTAATTTGATCCGCCCCCATCTATTTATAGTAAAAGAAATGCAACAAACTATCCTAAATAACCGGGATCCGGCGAATATTCCCCACTCGAACGTTGTAGACCTGGTCTTTCGGGTTCAACGTCTCTCACATAACAGATACGCCCGAGTCTTGAGGAGAAGAAGTCCATCTGACCGTTAATAACCCACAACACCTAACCTGCACGTGGTTAATTCAATTAACCCCAGGATATCGCCCAGGATGTTAGCAATATCCTAATCCAGTATCCTGATCACAAGCAAAAAACCAAAAGCAGGATATTCGTCAGGATATGTACGCTCAGAAAATGACCCATAACAATATATATATATATATATATATATATATATATATATATATAGGGCAAGGATATATAGGAAACCATTCTTTAGTGAGAAAACTAAGGAAACCCAATTGTGACCATTGATCTTGATCATCTAAGGGTTAGGGAAATTTTATGTTTATTGATTTAAATTTAATACATAACATATGTTGATGAGTGGGTCAGGAGGGTATTTGTGTCAAAAAGACCCTATCTCATTCTCTCTCTTCTGTATAGTTGTCACCATCACCATCAAAGCATCATCATTGTCTCTCTTTCTTCTTTCTTCTTCTTTGAGAATTCAAAATATCTTCTGTACATTCACCATCATCATCATCCATTCTCTCATCCTCTCTCTTTCTTCATGTTTCAATCACCAAGAACACACACACAAGTGTGTGTGAGAGAAGCAAGCCTGAATCGTTATTGTTAAAGAAAGAGAAACACCAAAAGCATACACACAAGTGTGTGAGAGAAAGAGAAACAAGATTCTCCTTCATGTTCATGAAGAACACCAAGAACACACACACAAGTGTGTGAGAGAGAAGCAGGCCTGAATCATTCTGTTGCATGTGTTTCTAGAGAGAGAAAGTTATTAGAACACCAAGACCAAGAACACACACAAGTGTGTGAGAGAGAAGGAGGTCAGAAATCATTTGGTTCATGGGTTTTTAGAGAGAGAAAGTTGTTAGAACGCCAAGAACACACACAAGTGTGTGTGTGAGAGAAGAAGGCCATAAATCATCATCACCCCCATTCGATCTCTCCAACACAGTACGGCGGTACAAATCTTCATCATGTTCATCTAGAACACACGCACAAGTGTGTGAGAGAGAATCATTTTTGAAGATCTTCATCGTGTTCATCGGACGGGTCTAGATCCGGTAAGTGTTCTACTAACAGCAAGAACACACTTGATTTTTTTGTTAAAATGGTTGTCAATAACTTTTTGTGTGCTCAAAGTGTTCTAGTAATGGGTTAATGTTCATGTATTTTGCAGGTTTTTGTTTTTATGTTAAAATCATTTTTAGTTTTTTGATATTTTCAGTTTGTTGGCCAATAATTTACGGGTTGGGTTTGTGTTAGGTTTTATGAATTGGATTTGCTTTATTTTTTTTTCTGTTTTTTGTTTAAATTGGGCATCCCAATTATTGGTAGATAATTAGTTTGAAAATCCATAATTGTTACAGTAAAGGTTTCAAAATTTTGTTGGTTAAGTTGTTCTTTTTTTATAATTAGTGTTAAATGTTTCAAATTTTTGCTGGCATAACTAGTTACGTATGTTACATTTCTGCCAGCTACATTTCTGCTAGTTAGATTCTAAACTGTTTGTCCTGTATGTTGTAACATATGTTACACTTTCGGACAATATATGGTGCATACATTGTGTTACACATTTTGTTTTGATATGAGTGGATACTGAAATGGTGAATGGTAATTGGTGTATCCTCATCTTAGCAAGTACTCTTTTGCTGACTACTAATATTTGTGTTTTTCATTTCTTGGGCAGGACTGGGACTGGGAAGAAACCTAACAAAACATTATGTGTGAAATGATGCAGATAAAAACTCAAAATTTAGGGAGTCTTCAAGTTCAGGGCATAATTGGGTAGAAGATAACTAGTGTTAGTTATGTTACTACTATTTTTTTAATTAATAGATTAAAAATACTGGAGTGTAACTTGTGTTATTACGACTTGACCATAGCAGTTGCAACCAAACGAGAAGGGATCTTGGCAGGAAAAAAAAAGAACTACAATATCGGATACGACAAAAGGTGGCCATAAAGCGAAAGAAGGTAGATGGAGAAAGCAATGAAGAATGGGAACAAGAAGTCCATGAAGGGCAGGTGGTGGGTACCTTTGACGTTGCACAGAAGTTACCCTCTAGTGTAACACATGTTACAAACATGTGTTACGCATGTTCAACCCCTTTGTTAGCAAAAATCGGGGCTGCACATATGAAAGACATGTTTGTAACTTATGTTACACTAGAGGGTAACACATGTATGATCATTTTTGGATCATTTGTATATATTTAAGTCTGTATAAACCTACAACATCGAAACCACCAAAAAGGTTACACATGTTATGACAGAATGGGAAATGTGTAGCAGCGTTCAATACTGTTGTTTCACTCTATAGTGTGTAACATGTGTGACATGGCGTTTGTCAGCAAAACATATAACTTGTAAGGTGATACGATTGTATCTTTAAAACATGTTTACCTATAAATACTTACATGTTACAGGTTGTATCTTTAAAACATGTTTAAACTGGAAACTGGAAACACTTACAAAATATAAAGCAGAGTTACACAAGATGTAACATGTGTAAACTGGAAACACTTGTGTAACATATCGGTGTAACACATGTTACATGTTGTATCTTAAAAAACATGTTTACCTATAAGTACTTAAAAAATATAAAGCATAGTAGGAACACAACTTTTAAGGATGTTACACACGTTGTAGAGAAGATGTTACATGTGCACACACAATTAACATGTGTAACATGGCGACAAGTGTCATGTGTGATCTTTTTTTGTTACCCTAGGGTGCTAAACGTATTACAACGTTCATAACGCACGTAAACTTATACTAACATCCATCCCTATGTCAACAGATGATCTAGAACATACTCCACATTACCATCTTTACGAGTCTTCTAATGGCACTAAATTGTGGACACCGAATGTCAACGAGCAATATCATCCTATTAATGTTAAATCATACGTCACACTGGAAGAACTTCTTGCCATGTATAAGACTTATGACCAATAAGCTGGGTTCAATGTAAAAAAATATACGTTAATGCAATTTTTTTATCTACTAATAACATTGTTAATAACAACTCTAGGTACATATGTAACATGAAGTGTATCGTTTGTCCCTTTAATTCGTTACGCTAGTCTCATATACTTATAGTTACATATATTACTTGTTTGTTCATTGATATGACATTTTGGATGATGTAATGTTGTTACATATGTAATTTTACTAAGTTTAAATTGACACCAAAGGGACTGACATATGTAACACATGTTTATAACATATGTTACACTATGGGGCAACATATGTAACACATGTATAGCCATCTTACACATGTTACATATAGGTGTTACATGTGTTACAACGTCAAGGTTACACATGTTACATATAGTTGTTGCATCCAAAAAGGGCTACACATTTGTAACACATGTTTGTAACGTGTGTTACACAGGAGGGTAACACATCTAACACATGTTTGTAACGTGTGTTACACAGGATGGCTACACATATATAACACATGTTTGTAACGTGTGTTAAAACCAGCCCTTTCTTGGACACAAAAGGGGCTACACATATGTAACACTAGTTTTATATCAATAGCTGGTGTTAGTAACTTTAGGAGTTCACACTAATGCACTTGTTTTGTTCAAAGGTGAATGGATGTTTGTGTTCAAGATAAAGATGGTTATCAAGACGCGAAGCATAGCTAGATTTTTGTTTCCTTATGATATTTTTTGGATCATTTTTATATATATTGAAGTTTGTATAAACATTTTTGTTACGTTTAAGTTTAATTGTAATGTGTGCAAATACTAAAAACCCATTATGACATAAAACTTACTAACACCAGCTATTGATATAAAACTAGTTAGTTTTTTTAAGCATTACAACTATTGATATACAACTAGTTAGTTTGTACGATACTAAGCAGGTCCTAGCTGTTGCTTAATCAGGTTACATATATTACACAAGATGTAACATGTGTAAATTGGAAACACTTGTGTAACACTTCAGTGTAACACATGTTACAGGTTGTATCCCTTAAACTCCAAAGTCAACGTAAGTCATTGTGATTGAACAAGAAATTTAACTCAAATCCAATGTCAACGCAATATCATCCAACTTCTCTATACATGTTACATGATGTAGCAAACCTACAACATCGATAGTGTGTAACATGTATGACATGACGTTTGTCAGCAAAACATATAACTTGTAAGGTGATACAGAACCAACAATTTCTTTGATTTTGAAACGATGTTACACATGTTACAAAACAAAAATGTAACATCGGTGACACAGAACCCACTATTTCTTTGCTTTGGAATGATGTTACACATGTGTAACATCGATCAACCTGTTGCATCTGTTGTATAACGTGTGTGACATAGCGTATATCATGTGAATGGTGACTATTACACATAAAATGTTACATGTAATGTATTTCATATATCAGGCTGCGAAAAGAAAAAATTCAAAGCATTGGACTATTACACATAAAATGTTACATGTAATGTATAACGTGTGTGACATAGCGTATATAATGTATTTTATACAAGTATAGACCAACTCATCAATAAATAATCATTCTTCCGTCGGATTTCTTGTTTTAGTTCTTCAAGTTTGTCGTCAATGCTAACTCATCAGTAAACAATCTCTCCAAAACATTAGCTTTCTTTCTCTAAAACACATAGTAGCCAACAAAAAACACACCATCTTTACCACGAAAACCTGATGATGCGTTGTAATCCTTCGGCGGGCTTCGCTTCTTAATTACCATCTTCATCTGGAACACAAAACATCTATTCACCTATGAACAAAACAAGTACACCAGTATTAATCTTCTATAGTTAAACTTATTGATCTCCTATGTAACATGTGTACATGTGTAAAGTTTTGCTGTAACACCTGTAACAACTATATGTAATATGTATAACGTGGCTATACATGTGTTACCTCACTAGTCTAACACATGTTATAAACATGTGTTACCTATGTGCAGCCCCCATGTGTGTCCAAAAAAAGGCTGGGGTATCTATAAGTTACTTGTGTAACGTTGTTACTACATATGTAGCTAATTATCCCACAAAAAAACACGACTTTTTATTGGTAAAATTAACGTGATATTCTGAATAAATTATGAAGTTTATACATTTTAACATTTAACTGCCCATCTAAAAACATTTTAACATTTAAACTTACCATTACATTATGTATAACTGTGTAAAACCCTGTATGCAACATATATTACCCCGAAGTGAAACACATGTTACAACATATAGGACAAACAGTTTAGAATGTAGCTAGCAGAAATGTAACATATGTAGCTAACATATGTTGCAACATATAGGTCACATGTGTAACCTATATATGTAACATAGGTATACATCTTTAACCAACTGGGTGTAACACATGTAACACCATATATGTAACACATGTTACCCGCAGTGTAACATGTGTTACAACATATAGAACTTTGTCAATAAAAAATGTAACACCCTGTATGTATCACATGTAACACATATAACACCCTATATGCTAGTCATCTCCACACATAATTGCAAACTCAAAAATTAAATAAATCTACAACTAACTAGAACTTTGGCAATAAAAAACCTAGAAATCATTAGAAAAATCCAAGGAAAGCATGAGTTTAAGTAAATAATTTATGGAAAAACTTAGAAAGAAAAATAACAGAGTTTAAAACACAGGAGTTTAAGAAAAACAAAATCAAACACATCACATATCGCAAACCATTTTCAAACAAAATAAAGGAGTTTAAGATTACCAAATATATAAATAAATAAAGAAAATAAAATTTGGAAGTTAAGAAAAACTCACTAGGCAATTCCCATGACTTAGTTTTGTTCATATCCACCTCTGCAAATTAGAATCCATGAGGCATATCTATATGATCTTCCTATTAACCATGACCAGAGGGCTTTTTCATTATCTAAATGCTAGATACCTGAATCTTTTTCTTTTTAAATTGAAGTTTATCATCCAGAGTTTTCATCTTGCCAGGTCTCTATGTTCTTACTGGATTCTGGGACAAACATAGATCTGGAACGATTTTGACCAGACTTTCATCCTGAGAAAACCCTAGCCGACGTACCGAATCATCGACTGCCTTAGCCATACATATTTGGAACGAACATGGATCCTGAGAAAACTCTTATTAGTATCTTTGAGTCTCATGAGAGAATATCATGGGTTTTTCTTCAGATCTAGAATTGAAAGTATCGAAGATGCGAAGAAGAGAATGTTGAAGATCTAAGAGAGAATATTATCTTCAGATAATCTTGAAGATGTGAAGAAGAAAATATTGAAGATCTTGATATATGAGAGAGAAAGTGTTGAAATGTGTGTTGAAGATCTTGGATGTATGAGAGAGAAAGTGTTGAAGAACTTGGATATATGAGAGAGAAAGTGTTGAAAGGTGTGTTGAAGATCTTGGATGTATGAGAGAGAAAGTGTTGAAATGTGTGATTGATTTAAGACAAAGAGAATAAAAATTAGTGACAAAAATACCCTTATATGGATGTAATTGAATTGATGAGGTGGATGCATATGGACCACAAATTCTAGTTTCCTAAGTTTTCTCAATAAAATGAGTTTTCTCCATATACTTACACTATATATATATATATATATATATATATATATATATATTATATTTACATCATTCGTGTAAAATCTACAACTAAATAGGATATTTGTTTTTCATTTGTTTCAAAACTCTATGTCAACCAGAGCCTTGTGTATATTTAAGTAGAAAACTACGAGATATAAATACAAATATGTTTGTATTAAATGTGAGGTAAACAATGGTTATGTAAGCGTATACTTCACTCTCTTTCTAATTCTCATAACAATATCCAGAACTATATACAAATATTAATGTGCAACTCTTGCAATATTCAACTAATAACTGTTTTTAATAAACATTCCACACACACATCTATATCAATATTATATTATATTATAAATTAAAACTAGGTTATAACCCTGTGTATTACATGGTGTTGAATAAATAAATTTTATATACTAAATAATAAAGTAATATATCTTTAAAACCTCATTTATTATACGGGTTGAATAAATATAATTTTATATATTAAATAATAAAAAGTTATATCTATAAGAACCATATTGTAGGGGTTGAATAAATGTAATTTTATATACCAAATAAAAAAGTTATATCTTTAAAACCACGTGTATTACACGGGTTGAATAAATGTAATATTGTTTACCAAATAATAAAATAATACGTCTTTAAAAAACCCCATTTATTACACGGGTTGAATAAATGTAATTTTATATAACAAACAATAAAAAAATTACATCTTTAAAAATATGTGCATTATACGGTTTGAATAAATGTAATTTTCTGTACTATATAATAAAAAATATATATCCTTAAAAAACCCCGTGTATTGTACGAATTGAATAAATCTAATTTTACATATCAAATAATAAAAAGTTGTATCTTAAAAGACCTCATGTGTTACATGGATCAAGTAAATGTAATTTTGTATAGTGAAAATAAAAATATTTAATATATTAATACAAAGTTTGATTTTCGTGATAAAAATAGATTATTCTGTTGTAAAATTTGTTAACGTAGTGTCAATAAATTTAATCCTTTATTTAAAACTCCGTAAATATATAAAAGATAAATGATATTAGTTAATTTTATTTTAAGTGTCGTAAAATTTATTTGATACCAAACTAAACAAAACGTTCAAATATTATTAATTCAAATAAATAATATTATAAATGAGAAGGAGATTAAACTAATTAATAATTATCTATAAGATATTAAACTAATAATATTTAGTAGAAGTGTTATCTATAATATAATATAGTAAATTAAATAATATTTAGTAGGAGATTATCTATAATTAATTAAAAGAGATTAAATTAAAATAACAATTATCTATAATTAATAATAGTATTTAGGGTTTAGCATTAGGGTTTAGCTTTTGGGTTTAGCATTTGGGTTTACATTAGGGTTTAGCATTAAGGGTTTAGCTTTAGCTTCAGGATTTAGCATTAGGGTTTTGCTTTAGTTTTAGGGTTTAGACTTAGGGTTTAGTATTAAGGTTTAACTTTAGGGTTTAGGGTTTATAACACTTATTTTTAAATTTTAAACATGTATATACATATATGTATAATTGACAATATACACATACGTATAGTTAAAGGATTAACAATATACGCATGTGTATAAATCCCAAAACAAAATTTAAAAAAAAAATAAAAAAGATAAAACCTTAAAGAAAAAGCTCCGATTTTTCAAAAAAAAAATTGCATTTTTTTCACCTTTTTTTTTTGCATTTTTTGCTTAGGGAAAATGTGTGGTCCAGATTGCTTTTCAAGTTTCTTAAATAGGGTGACTCCTCTTAGGGTCCCTACCATATATATATATATATATAGGTAGAGGTTCCTGTAAAAAAAGATTTTTTTTGTGAGAAATGTAAGAAAAAATCTACACCATTAGATCTTTGATCTAATGGTTGAGATCATAATGGTAAAATTGTAAATAATGTTGACTATTAAACATATTAATTTTCTAGATTAAGGGTATATATGTAAATTTAACATTTTTAAATTAAGAAACTAACATTAATGCACATGTAATTTCCCCCCGTCTTTTTTAAACGTCAATAACTGTTTATACGTAACTTTAAAAAAAAAATTACACCACAATAACGAGCGTTTTTTTATCTTTAATATGAGTACATATTGGTATACTTATATAGAGAAAAAAATATGTTTCGATCAGATGTTTAGTCCATGAATGGTGTTATATACTTGCTGAATGGTGTTATATATATACTTGCTGAATGTTGTTATATATATACTTACTGAATTGTGTTATATACTTACTGAATGGTGTTATATACTTCCTGAATGGTGTTATATACTTGTTGAATGGTGTTTATAGAGATCTTTTAAAAAAATCCAGATCCTATAATTAAGGTGGCGGTTATAGGAAGTTTTTAATTAATTGAATTAATGGTAAAATTACTTGTTTACCCTTTTGAATAAATTTAGATTTAGGACACATGTCATCTCCACAATATTTCTCACTCTTTTGAATAAATGGTGTTATAGGAAGTTTTTAATTAATTGATAAAGGACATTTGTCATTCTCAAATTATTTCTCACACTTCTCACAAAAGTTGGACTTTGTACATGATCCTATATATATATATATATATATATATATATATATATATATATAGGGTAAGGTTCATGCGAGAACCACCCTTATTGCGAGAACCGCGAGAACCAATGGGAACACAAAATAAAATCTAAAAAAAATCAAAAAAGCACTCAAAATTTTTTTTTTTTTTTTTTAATATTTTTTAATAAAAAATCTCTATATTTCGTTCCCATAAAAAAAAAAAAAAAAAAAAAAAAAACTTTTTTTTTTCGAGTAAGAGTTATCCATGCACATGTGCATATGTATCATTACTTCAACAAATTCGGTAATACGTTATCAGGAATAGACAATTGCACTTTAATTTACAATACCATTAGTAATACACTACTTTTTACATTACCAATATTCAAAATGCACATGTGCATAATTAGGTATAACTATGATATAACGTGTTTTGGTACAAAAAGTTTGTGATTTTGAATGGAGAAGTAGACCCATATACATGTTTTTTGGTTAGTTATATCTAGTGGTTGATGGTTTGGTTATAGTTGTCAATTTTTTATGTAATATGTTGATTGGATGGTATAAATGGTGTTTACATACATGTAATAAAGTGAAAATATTGTTAATGGTATTGTATTATGGATGGTAGGAGGTAATGGTATTGTATTATGGATGGTAGGAGGTAATGGTAGTGTATTATGGATGGTATGATAGATGAAAGGGAAAGTGTATTCAAAGTGGTGTACCAAAACACCTTATTTCATGTTGATACATATGAATGCACATGTGCATTTCTAATATTGGTAATGTAAAAAGTAGTGTATTACATATGGTAGTATAAATGAAAGTGCAATTGTCTAATATATGTAATGAATTACGGAATTTGTCAAAGAAATGACAAAAATGCACATGTGCATGCTTGTGTATTATGGATGGAATGATAGATGAAAGAGAAAGTAGTGTACCAAAACACCTTATTTCCTGTTGATACATATAGATGCACATGTGCATTTCTAACATTGGTAATGTAAAAAATTGTGTATTACACGTAGTAGTGTAAATGAAAGTGCAATTGACTATTATTTGTAATGAATTACGGAATTTGACAAAGAAACGACACATATGCACATGTGCATTGATAACTGTTACTCAAAAAATTTTTTTTTTTTTTTGAAATTTTTTTTTATTTTTTTTATTAACAAAATATTGCGATTTTTTCAAAAAAAATAGTAAAAAAAATAAAAAAAAAATTTGGGTGTTTTTTAGATTTTTTTAGGAATTACTGTTTGTGTTCACACTGGTTCTCGCGGTTCTCGCAATAAGGGGTGGTTCCTAACGGATCTTTGTCCTATATATATATATATATATATATCATTGACAAACATTTAATATGAAACTAATAATTTCTAACGTTATTTATCATTTCAAAAAATAAACTTTTATTACGGATAGTTATTATGTTATTAAATTGTTTTTACATTTTAATCAACTTCAATACTTTAGACAACTATTTTATCTACAGATTTTTTATTTAAAATTTTATTTTTATCAACTCAATTGTTTAATTATAATTTTTATAAATTTTAAAAATTGAAAATGATTTTACAGACAGCCATTTAGCATATGATTATAAGAAAAGATTCATTCATGTATTTACATATTCAAATATCTAATACTAGGTTATCACCCGTATGCGATACATGTATAGACATGTATTCATATGCCATATAATGTTAAAATTAAAATAAAAATAAAACAATATTAAAACGATTTCGTCAAATAAAAAAAATCAACTTTTCCAAAAAAACCTAATTTTTTACTTACAACAGTCATATATGCTGTAAAAAGCTAATGTCATCAATTTTTTACAGCAGCTGCAAGGGGCCGAAACACAACTTCAAATTTTTTTTTGTAGTCGTCTTTGTAACATTTAAATTTAGGGGTGTGCAAAAAATGTGAGTAAAACTCGCACGGGAAGACCGAGTTCTCTAAGTTATCACAACTTGTAGGAGTTTTCTCTTGATCTGGATTCTATATAGAAAAATTGTTATATTATAATCGGAATAATATATATTTGAACTCATATTTGAAATTAACTTATACCTAATAAATAATTAATTGGTTATGATACATATCATAATTCTGTATGTCTAAGATTCTAGTAGTCGTTTGAAAAATTTCCTGATTATTTTTCTGTTAGCTCAAACTATACTTAATATTTATTATTTTATGAATATTTTATTTTTTTAATATTTATTTTCTCAACCATTTCTCTGCTTTTTCCACTTATTAATAACTTTTAAATATATCACTGATTCAACCCTGTTTAACACATGAGTTTCTAACCTAGTGTATGTGTATACACACGCGTTTATTTATTTAAATTTAATGTAACTTAATAGTGGGGTTTTTATTATATTTTTTTATGTGTGATCCATCACAAATGATGGATCGATCATACTTTCAACCTATCCGACTCATTTTATCTTGTATAGATTAGTTAGCACTATTGTTGTTACAAATAGGTTGGATTTGGAAACCCTAGAAGAGAAGCTACAAATATGCATATTCAAAGATCATTTAAGGTGCAATCAATCCACATAAATGTCACAAATCGTTACCTAGTTTTCTGAACTTTGTTTTTTGAGAAAGGGCGAAATTTTATAAAAAGCTTAAGCAAGGCGCTCAAACAACAAACAAACAAAACAAAACAAACGATTCTGAACTTTGTTAACAATGGAATCACGCAAACTTGATTTTTTTACTTATTTGATTTATTTTAATATTCGTGTTTACAATATTAGATGGAGGCTGATGTCATTTAGTTGAAGAATTAGGCATTTAGGCATACATGTGATGGTGATATTTTGCATAGACATATATATAAACTACTTAAATACATCAAATGTATTGTATTAAAAGAAATCAACGATACTTTTTTCTTTTCTTACAAGTAAATAATTTTCATTTGAGTTGAATGTTATTGGTTCATGGTAAGAAAACTATCACATACGATATTTTCGTTGTTTATTCGTTCTTTTTTTCTGTTTAAAATACATTAAAAATTACAGTATCAAACCATAAATGTATAAATTCAAAAAAGTTGTACAAATTAACCAAACAACTAATTGCATGTGTCACTAGTAGAGCGAGTCTTGATTGTATCGCCATATATAACCAATGGGGTAGTGATTCATTGCCAAAGGCAAAGTCTTTAAACACTTTGAGAGAGAGTTCAAGTCTATATATACACACACCAATATTTGCACATAAAAATTTATGGCTACATATTAACAATCAAGTCTTACTCTTTTTATCTAACGAAATTCAAAGCTCGTGTTTGCATATAGACATCAATACTTGTTCATAATCAATAACCATGCCATGTGGTTTGTTGTTGTGTTCTGTGTTCAGGCACATTCATAGTTTTATTAATTGTTTGAGGTATTTTGCTACATTTAGTCTTTTAGAATGTAACATATCCAAAAAATTAGTTTTAGTTATATCAAAATGTTTCTAATACTTAATCGAACCCGTTTCTTACTGAAAAAATTAGGTTACTTAAGTTTTAACCGAGTTGTTTGAAGTAACTCCAGTGTTTTAGTAATCAGTCTTCACGACAAAAAGTTTGTAAAATGCATATATAGAGACACAAGGAACATATATTCGTGACGGCTTACACATGTAGAGTCACATTCAAATACAAATTCAATTTATGAATGACTTTTTAAATTCCTGTATATATACTCGGGGCATTTATTCTCATTCCAAAAGTTATGAATAATACATGTTGTAACAGTGTATGTTGTGGAATATTATGAATAGCAGTGAAGTTTAAGTTTTGTTTCTATAAATAGACATGTATACTGTGTTGGGGTACAGTAACGTTGCGTGCTCCACGTTGAGTGTTTGTGCATCACGTAAACAAATATATCGTCAACATCTATATACAGCTGTAATTATTCCATATATAACTTAGTAAGTTTTTTGTGCATAAGAACTTGTAACTTGTGTTTTGGGCATTTCTCAAAAAAAAAGAAAAAGTACTTGATTTTTTACTTTTAATCCAAAGGATTTTACATTTTGCAATTTTAACCGTATATAATTTGTTTTTTAACTTTAACCCAAAACTTTTCATTATTTTCAATTTAACTTCACAACTTTTGTCACTTATAGTCTTCATCTTTCGCAAATTTTTATTTTACGTATAGTTCTAAATTTTTCGAGTTAATACGACGCAACGTACGAGTGTGCTTCAACTTTTTTATGTTTTGTTTCGAAATTTGCAAGTTAACACGGCGCAACGTGCATGTGTGGTTCAACGTTTTTACCTCTATTTTTTCATGTTTGACATATTCGTCGCAACACGCAGATCCTAGGTCGAGTCAGTCTTGGTGGTCGGTGACGGTTGTGTGACATTAGTACTATTTGACACCGTTTTACGCCCCGCCGCAACGCGGGGTGTGCTTTGGGGGTTTTTCAAAGAAAAAATGGTTATGCATATGGTTGTCGTAGCCTTAGCTTTGGGGGTTTTCCAAAAAAAAAAGATTTTTTTTACTTTTCACCAAAAAGTATTTCATAAATTACTTTTAACCCAAAACTATTTGTTTTTTTTTACTTTTAACCTAGAACTTTTTATCTTTTGCAATCTATCCTCACAACTTTTTTTACTTTCAACTTTGGTCCTTTATAGTTTTCATTTTCCGTAAATTTTTCGCTTTATGCTTGGTTCTAAATTTTGTGACTTAACACATCGCAACGTGCGTCTTTGGTTTAACGTTTTTACGTTTCATTCTAAATTTTGCAAGTTAACACGACGCAACGTGCGTGTGTGGGTGAACGTCTTTACATCGTCTATTTTTTCCCATTTGACAGGATTAACATAACGTGCGGGTCCTAGATCGACTTAGTTATAACTAAAGAATCCCCGCCGCATTGCGACGGGTTGCATTCCGACGTAAACTTTTTTTTAGACGAGTCAAGTTAAATATAATACGTTTTCGTTTAAAGAAACCATTTTTATGTGCATATTTTTATGTACGTTTTGGTTAAATTCAAGTTGTTCTATGTTTCGACGTAAACTTTTTTGGGAAATAATTCACGTCAAATATAATATGTTTTCGTGCTTATTTTATGTATGTTTCGTAAAGTTTGTTTCGAACCGAGTGGAGTCAAATTATGGTTTCTTTTTCTTCCTTTTCTTCGAAAGCTCTAATTAATCATTTCGATTACATGTGCATATTTTTCTTCACACCGTTACGTTTTTTATGTATGAGTTGGCACATATAATACGTTGTGATTGTTCGATATGAATTTGTTTTACTTTACGTTTGATCCAATCAAAATGCTTATACATGTTACATGGAGTTCAAGTGGATACGTCGAAATGTGTGCTTTCATATGGTTAATGCATCATATAATGTTTGGACTAATCCATTCAATGTTTACGATGTACCCGTGCCGCAACGCGGGCGGGTCTTAACACTAGTTACAATTAATGATAACCTTAATTTAAATACTATAATTTATCTACTTATTTGTGCATATTATACATCATGTTTGGGGAGTTTTTCAAAAAAGAAAAGTTGATATTTTTATTTTTAATCCAAAAGTATTTGATAAATTATTTTTAACCCAAAACTATTTGAATTTTTACTTTTATCCTAAAATTTTTTAGCTTTTCAATTCAACCTCGTAGCTTTTTTACTTTCGACTTTGGACCCCTATACTTTTCATATTTCGCAAATTTTTCGTTTTAACATTGGTTCTAAATTTTGCGAGTTAACATGGCGCAACGTGCGTGTGTGTTTCAACGTTTTTATGTTTTGTTTTACTCTTCGTTCTAAATTTTGCGAGTTAGTACGATACAACGTGCGTGTGTGGTTCAACTTTTTTACGTCGTCTATCTTTTTCCCATTTGACAAGTTCGTCATAACGTGCCGGTCCTAGGTCGACTTAGTTATTATTTCCTATGTTTTACATTTCATTTTAATTTTCTTCGCCGCAAATTCAGTGTTGGTGGTCCCTCGCGGTGGTGTGACATTGATGCTATTTGGAACGGTTTTACGCCCCCGCCGCAACGCGATAGCTGCTTAATACTAGTTTACCTGAAATAGCAAAACTATCTACAAAATATACATTTACTTTATTAACAAAATTCACTTGCAATTTTTAGAAAATAATAAATGTAGCCAAAATAATGGAATTTGAAATTTGAATGTTGACAGTTTTTGTTTGAACGTTAACAAACGTTGACCATCATTATTTGAATGTTAACAAACATGTAATTGGATTTAAGGTTTAAAAGAAAAAAAGGTTGAAAGGAAACAGATTAGTAATTTAGGAAACTCGAATTTTATTGAGAGAATAGATGATACGAGACTGAATAGCAGGTGAGAGAAAAAGTCTTGAACACCCTTGTTTTCTTTATCGCTCAAACGTAATCAATGCCTCATAATATATTACCACGTGACAATTAGATGTTTAAGAGAAAGCTATGTGGTCTAAGATGGTTTTGATTTATTATAATTTATAGATTATAGATGTGTGCTTGTTACATTTCATAGTGAAGTATTATAGCATGTGATAAAGTGCTATGTTTATTCCATAGGTGTAAGTTATGTGATTTACCAATGTACCTTACTTGCTTAAAGGTGTTTAATATTCACTTAAAGTTTACAAGTGACTTCTTTAAATTAGAACCCATTTAACATAGTTTTTTTTTTTGAAACCACAATATTGTTTATAATAGGAACAAGCTCAATACAGATTACAAACTAATGGCAGGTAGGCGAGCAACAAGCTGCGCCGCTACCTCCTTCTGAATAGCAAACTCTACCCTGCTAAACACAAAATTCTGCCCCTTAACATGTGCGGTGTTACTGCTTACCACATGTTGAACCCGCTTTAGGAACCGCACCGCGTCAGGGGCGAGAGCGCCAAAGGTATCGAAAGCAAACGGGACGAACACGTGCTGATCATTTTAAAGCTGACTTTGGAAGGTCAAGAAAATTATTTTTATACAGAACCACGTATTCAATTTTATTTTTTAATTAACGAGCAAAATTTATTACATAAATGTCAAATTTTAAATAATTGAATGGGTTTTATATGTATTATATATAATATAAAGAGCGGAAGTAAAATTTAAACTAAAAAACATATTAAAAAAGAGTGATCCATGTTTCAAATTTTACATATATAATTCCCCAGCGTGATGTCGTGAGAATTCAGTCGCTATCGGTTTGGTTCATTGTGTGGGTGAAATTTCGTTGGTGTCGCTTTAGTTTGTTATGTTTTCGGTACGGTACTAGTTTGATATGTTCATTATGCAGCGAGAATTTGGCTAGTATCAGCTCAATTCTTTACAATATCGGCACTCGGTATAGCAATTAAAATAGAAATCACAAAAAATAAAGTTGTGATATGCCCAAAAGGATATATATACGTGTTATGGAAATTCATAAAAATGGCTACTTGTACCGATTCTAATAATCTGATACCGATGTGAGTATTGGTTAGGCTCGTTAAGGTACCGACACTTATTATAGTTTAAGATAAAAAAAAATACTATATTTCGTTTTCAATAAAAGTTATATTGGAATATCGAGAAAATTAATTAAACACAATAGCGTCTAATTTTTTTAAAGATAATGAATGTAAGTTATTAAGAAAAAACTGAATACGTTAAAGTGTACATTATTTACGATATGTTATAATGGGTAAAATTAAAACTTAAAAAACAACTACGATTCATACCGACAGTGATAATAATAATCATAATGATGTATTTGTGACTATAATTTTGATTTAGAAACGAGGAAAATAATCATAATGATGTATTTGTGACTATAAGTTTGATTTAGAAACGAGGAAAATATATAACTCATGCCACATTTAATTGTATACTAACGTTTTTTATTCAAAAAGCCTAGATTCCTGCACTATTGGCAAAAGGCAACTAGTAACGTACCCTTTACTTTGATTGACATGTGATAAGCTTTTGTTTGATAAAAGAGGGTAAAGAGTGGACTAGTAATGAGTTCATTTCATGTTGCTTTTAATTATGAGAAGCAATAGTAATGGTTATCTTCTTCATCAAGCCGTGTCTGAAAATGTTAAAAAAAAATCTTTTATGTAAAAAAAGGCCCTACGTGTACTATAACGAATCAAACAAATTCAGACCAGTTTCAAAAATGTTATCTTCAGGGTCGTTGCATCACTCAACAATTCAATCAAACCCTATTACAGGTACTATAACTATAACGAACCAAACAAATTCAGACCAGTTTCGAATAATTTGTAAATAATTTATTTTAGACGTTAAGAGAAAAACAACAATATGTTTATAATTAATAATAACTAGGGTCCTAGTTACCTGTGCATTGCGCAAGGACACAGTTGTAATTTAGAACATATAGCACACCATAACAACCGATAAATAAATTTATAAAATTAAATAAAATGATATCTAAATGTGTTATGCTATTTACTTCGTAACTCAGCTCTAAACATCATAATAATAAGAAAAGGTAAACCAATATAGTAAATAACAAAAGTAAACAAAAAAGAAAACGATAGAAACTCGGCCGGTTTCGGCGCACTCGTTATAGCAAAGAAAACGAAAAGTTAAAAAAATATGTTCAAAAGAGTATTGGCGCGTTCGTTAAAAAAAACCTTCGCCACACTCGTTATAGCAACGAAAAAAAGTAAAAAAATATGTCTAAAACGATATTAATGCGTTCGCTAAAAAATCTATATGGGGGTAGAAAAATAATTTGGTTAAAGTAAAAGAAAAAGAATACATTAATTAATTGGAATAATGGATTTTAATAATCTCAACTATTAGTTGTTGGCCGACAACGGTCCCAACTTTAAAAATAACCAGTGGTGGTCCACATTTTCACATATTGTAAACCAATGGACCTTAATAACAGAAAATGAAATGGGGACCAAAAGAAATTAAGGTTTTGTTAGACCATGTGTAGTGGTAGCAATTTATAATGCCCCCACCATGGGGCATTATCTGACATGTGGCATCCTAGTCACACTTGGGCATTATTAACAAAATTGGTGTAGTGGGCATAATGCCCTATAATGCCCTACCAATCATTAAACAAAAAAAAAAAAAAACTATTTTCTCATTGCCTAGTCAAACCCATTCAAACCTTCCACAATTCATTTAGGCGTTTTCATTAAAACGCCAAACCCATTTTTCTTTGCCCTATAATGCCCTATGTAATGGAGAAGGGGGCGTTTTTTTTGCCCTATAATGCCCCATAATACCCCACTACACATGGTCTTAGTAAATGTCAATTGGTTTACAATATGTGAAAATGTGAGATCATCACTAGTTATTTTTGAGGTTGAGTCCTTTACCGACCAATATTTAACAGTTAGGATTATTAAAATTCATTATTTCTAATTAATTTATATGAATTGCAAATGAAAAAAATTATAATAAATGATGAAATAGAGCAAAGGACCAAAAACATTATTTATCTTCTTATAATTTATATAGAAATAATATTAAAACAATAAAAGAATTTGATTGTTTAAAAAAAAGAAAAAGAAAACCTAAGTGAGAGAAAAGAAAAAAAATAAGTAAAAGAAAGAGTAAATTACATTTTGGGTCTCTATGTTTTAATAGTTTTAACTATTTGAGTCCAAAATCTAAAAATTTAATGCTCCGAGTCCCTAAGCACTCATTTTATAACGTTTTGAGTCCAATTTTAACACTAGTACCTTTGATTTTGGACTCAAATTGTTAAAAACACTAAAACATAGAGACTCAAAGCGTTATAAAATGAGCAGTTACGACTCATAGCGTTAAACTTTTTAATTTTGCACTCAGGTGGTTAAAACCACTAAAACACAGGAAGTTATAAAGTAATTTACTCTAAAAGAAATATATCAATGGTCTTTTATCATAAAATGAAATATGAAAGATCTGTAAATGACTCGGATGAAAATGTTTGTGTTGACTCAAATAGAAGAAATAGTGAGGCATAGGGATGAGCTCGGTACCGTCCGGTACCGGTACTGAAAATCCTTGAAAGTGGGTACCGGTACTGAATATACCCGGTTCGGTACAGTTCGGTACCGGTACGGTATCGTTATTTGAGGGTAAAAACCGGTACCATACCGGACCGGTACCGAAAATGTCAAAAGTCGGTACCGAATCGGTACCGAAAAAGTACCCGGTCCGGTAAATTCGCTACTGGTACCGGGTCTGATTTGCACATCCCTAGTGAGGCAGCATCAAAGAGAGAGTACTAAAAAAAGCGTAAATATTCAGTTTCAAACCCAAGACAAGCGCTTTAAAAGGCACACGGGAAACCACTAGACGACACTCAGTTGCTTGTTACAAGCATAGGGTTTTAATTATATATAATACTAGCAAACATCAAATGGATTAGTCCAAACGTTATGTAATGCGTTAACGATATGAAAACACACATTTCGACGTATCCGATTGAATTCAACGTAACCTATATAAGCATTGTAATTGGATCAAATATAAAGTAAATCAAATATACCGTACATTCATAACGTATTATATGTGACCTGATTCATACATAGAAAATATAGCGGGTATAACGGAAAAGTTGAAACGTATAACCAAAAGAGATGAATTAGAGCTTTTGTATAAATGGAAAAAGAGAACCACAATTTGACTCCACTTGGTTACAAACAAAATTTACAAAACATCACCTAACTTGTTTCCCAAAACAATTACGTCGAAACATACACCAACTCAAATTAAACAGAAACTTACATAAAAATATGCACATAAAAATGTGTTTTTAAATGAAAACGTATTATATTTGACCTGACTAGTTTTCAGGAAAAAAGTTTATATTGACACGTAGAGCATATCAAATTTATACCGGCACATACATAATAATATGCACGTGAAAAAAAATAGTACAAAACTTAATAGGTCAATAACGTTTGTAAAATTATGCCAAGTAGCACTAATGCCAAACCTGTAACACCTCGTGTTTCGAAAGTTAAAGTCAAAGTCAAGATTGAAGTCAAAGGGAGACAAGATCGCTAATTGCGAACTATCAATCCTTGCTCAATTCCTGTTTTGACTTCTTTAACTTGTAGTTAGTCTATCTTATACTTTACGTTAGTTGTATTATGTGGAGTATCTATTAATGATCGCATATTAATCGCATGATTGATCGCTTTATCGCTTATCGCTATCGCACTCGCAACTCGAATTACGCGTTCTGGTTACTGTTCTTATATGTGTGTGTGCCTTATGTGTTACCTGTGCATGTTTACTTATGTTATGGTGATTAATCGAAACGCAATCGAAACTCAATCGCAATCAAATCGCAAACGTTAAACGCAAGTCAATTAAGGATGATTGTATGTTGATATAGTAGTTGGGATTAAAAGTAATTTGAATAGGAAACTCTGTCGCATCGCAACGCTCACAATCGCAATCGAAACAGCAAAACGCATCGCGCCAGGCAAATAGCCAGCCGACCGAGTTGCCACCCGATCGGACTGCCATCCGATCGAGGTGCCACTCAACCGAACGGCCATCCGACTGAGTTACCACTCGATCGACCAGCCCTCTCCTCCCCTTTCCTTTTATGGAAAGCCTATAAATACCCTTGTCAACATCACAAACTTACCTTTTCTGCACCTCTCGTCCGACCAGCGCTTCTTGCCCACTTTTCTTCAGATTTCTCGCGATTCTTGTAAGTTTTCCATCTAAACCTTGTACTTTCTTGATCTACACGGACTCCTACACCTTTCTATCTTTTGAATCTTAACTTTTAACTGTGAAATCACTAGATTTGAAGTGTTCTAAGATGATGTCATCATGGTGTTTTTATGAACTTCATGTTTTGACTTTAATCCGCCAAGAACAACTTAGATCTGAACGATTTCCACACAAATAACAAAGATCTTGCATAGATCTAAACATATTCATGGTGAAAAAGGATTGAAAGATGGTTTCTAACTTTCTTTCAACTCTTTTACACTCAATGCACTCAATCCGATAGAATCAGACCTTGTTCTAACCTTCTACTCCTTCTCGGTGATGTGTTGGTTCAAGATATGAGTTCTACCAACGAGACAATCGATTTCGGGTTAAGCAAGAACAACCGTCTTGAACCAGTTAACTGGTTGAACTTGGGTGATTCCTGTTCGATCGGGTCACTTGTGTCAAGATGGGGTTCTGTTGATTAGCACGTTGTCACACCGTCTCGATAGAACTACAACCCATCGAAAACAACCAAGTGTAAGACGATCAGGCTGACCAGGATGGAGTGCCGCCCGATCGGACTACTGTCCGATCGGATTGACACCCGATCGGGTTGCCACCCGATTGGCTTACACCTTGGCCCAACACTCAACTTTTATTTTCAAACTTTTGAGGTTGAACATTGAACAAAATGTTGTCCGATCGGATTACCACTTGATCGGATTAACACTCGACCATGAGATGTTCTGACTTCAACACTTAAACAATTTTCAACATGTTCAATGCACAAGGGTTGCCACCCGATCGGACTACCATCCGATCGAGTGACAAACTGCTGCGAACTTGATCTTGCTAAAAGTGTCCAACCAATCGGTTTGTCGTCCGAACCGACCTGAAGGTAGAGATATTTCTATATTTTCAAAATGCTACAACGAAAACTTCAAAAGACAAGCCATCATACACAAACACATCTTTCCCAAGCGAAGTAACAATCCACTCGAAAGGTCACCCGATCGGATGACCATCCGAGCGGATTGTCACCCGATCGACCGGTGATGGGTTGGTTAAAGGACGCAACGCTATGGTTCTAAAATCGATAATTTATGCCTTATTTGTTTCGGAATAGTGCTACTTTGATTCGATTTATATTTTGTAGGTCGTGACAAGTTTAAGGTAGTTCCGGAAGCTAAAAGGAGGCATTTTGGGACCGTGGGAAGAAACGAGATCAAAGACGGACACCGGATCAAGCAAAACGAGTCGAAACGGCGAAAACCAGAAATGAGTCTCCTGAGTGGCGTCGGAGACGCCACATATGGCGTCAACGACGCCTAACGGCGTCGGCTGAAGAATCTTGGTGTCGTCCAGAGCAGCTTGGCGTCGGAGGAATATCAGTTTTTAAGGTGGCGTCGATGACGCCACTTCCAGCGTCGTCGACGCCTAATGGTTAGTGCGATCGGCAGACTTCGTTTTTTAATGGTTTTTGTGAGTTGGATCTGTCTGGGGAGCTTCAAACCCGGCTTTTGGCATGCCCAAAGGAGTTTTTTTTACTACATAACTCCACTCCTGGGTGTTCTCCAAGATCCAACATTCCTTACACACCACATGCTCCCATCTTCTTCCTTGGATCTATAACTACCATCATTCTCTTTGGATTGGTATGACAAAAGTTCTTCGACACTAAATTTCTGCCATCATCCTGAAGATTATCATCCTTCCACCATTGAAGCATTCCAGGAAGTTGAAGCTCAAGAACATGTTCTATCTATTGAAGCTCAAGATTAACAACACCATGCTAGGCTAATCCTTCATATTCATGCCCGGATGGAGAGTTGTGAGTTATTTTAGAGTTATTGATTATTTGTGATTGTGTTAAACATTTGGTTTATGTTCTCTGTGTTTGAACAATGAAATTATGTTTGTGATATTGCTTCATGCTCTAGAATGTTAAGATTATCTGAATTCATTGACTTCTTGTGATTGTAGCTATCATGTCATACTAGTTTGATTGAGGATTATTTGAGTTCTTGACAATGAAACATACTTTTGTCCCTAAATTAGGTAGACGAATGTTGATGTCTACATCATGTAATTTGTAATCCGTTAACACATAGGATATAAACCTAAAGTCCTCACTAATCACTCTTAGGATTAACTCTTAAACAAACACAACTTGAAATCCGGGTGTGAATTCCTTTATTTATTATTGCTTAGAAATCAAGTATTCATTATAATTGTTAACTAGGAGTTGTTATCCAAGGAAGTATTCATATTAAACCAAAAATCAAAGTTTCACAAACTAGGCACCTAGCTCGGTTGGCTAGGCGCGCGAAAGGGTGTAAGTCTAGACCCGGGCTCGAATCCGGGGACGACTAATTTCACCATTTTTAGTATCTCATTAATTTAGTTAATTTGGTTCACATCTTTTCAACAATCAAAGATTATTAAAACAAGTTAGCAAGCTTCATATTTTGTGACCCGTTAAATCAACAAACGCATTGCTACCAACCACGATCTCTTCGTGGATTCGACACCCTTCTTGCCACTAGCTATTTAGTTGAGGGTAATTAGGAACACAACTTTCTTTATCTTTGACCGGAGCCCTTCGACGCCGGTCAAATTTTGGCGCCGTTGCCGGGGAGATTGTGCGCTTGGTAATTTGAATTTGTTGATTTGTGATTACTTGTTTAATTCGGTTGGTTTTTATTTTGCTATCTCTTGTGTTATACGGGTTGTGCTAGTTGTGCAGGTTGCAATTAGTGTATGCATACTCGGCTATCGGGGAGAATTTCACCGTTAGTGTACGAGCCGGAGATTGAGAGACTCGCGAGAAGAAACCGATCAACCCAAAGGCGTTTGAGAACACATCTTGTCAATTCACCACAAACGCCAAACCAAATTTTTTTGACCGAAATTGTTAGCATGAACGACCCACAAAACGACCCAATCAACCTAAACGATCCACAAAACCCACAATCCAACCAACAAGCTACTTCGGGGGATAACCGTCGCCCACCCGCACCACAACACAACAACCGAATCCAGATATGCAAAAACCTAATTAACCTAGGTAGGAAGAGCCGAGAGACGACCGAGAGCCGGTTGTGCAGGTCTAGATATGCAAAATTACCAAGCGCACAATCTCCCCGGCAACGGCGCCAAAATTTGACCGGCGTCGAAGGGCTCCGGTCAAAGATAAAGAAAGTTGTGTTCCTAATTACCCTCAACTAAATAGCTAGTGGCAAGAAGGGTGTCGAATCCACGAAGAGATCGTGGTTGGTAGCAATGCGTTTGTTGATTTAACGGGTCACAAAATATGAAGCTTGCTAACTTGTTTTAATAATCTTTGATTGTTGAAAAGATGTGAACCAAATTAACTAAATTAATGAGATACTAAAAATGGTGAAATTAGTCGTCCCCGGATTCGAGCCCGGGTCTAGATATGCAAAAACCTAATTAACCTAGGTAGCTAGGGTAAGCAGGGTATCGAATCCAGAGGAGTCTGTGGTTAGTATTCCCGATCGACCGGCTACCCGATCAGATTGCCATCCGATCGGATTGCTGTTCGACCCACTGATACTTTGTTCCGTTTTACGCGCCGCTTATCGTTATGCTATCGTTCTGATCAGGCTAATTTCCGCTCTAAGCGCTCCCTTCAATCCATCAATCGCTGTGAGTATACTAGAACCCTTTTTGCTTTACGCACTTTTGGGTGTTACATACGTTTCCTATGCTAAATCACATCGAACACACTACGCAATACTTTAACGCTAACCGTTACTGCATGTTATACGTGACTTAATGAATGCTTGTTTGTTATGTCTACACATGGAATGCTGTTTACCTGCCTTAGCAACGGTAGTACTATTAGTTTGGATTCAGCACCTGTTCACTCAGGGGTTGTTAAGGACAATTAGTTACATGGCTCACAGTGGTGAGTGTGTATCGCGAACTGCCTTGGGCAGTCAACCCGCAGTCATTGGTATCGATATGTTCATGTCGATAACTAACGTGCTTCATTTCACACTGTGTACGTGCTGGTTATGCGTAAACAATTTCGAACTCTATTATATCTATAAAACTTGTATGCTCACCTTTACACTGTAACACCTCGAAAATTTACGTCCTATAATGTGTTGACACGTGTCATAGGTTTGAACGTGTAAAAAAATGTTCTTGAAGGACTAAAGTTGACAAACAAAGAAACTGTGTAAATATAAGGGTTCAAAGTGTCAACAATGGATAAATATACTTTGCAATAACCCTACATTCTGTTTATAACCTTAAACGAATAGATCATGGATCATACGAAGCGAATTGTGAAAGAAAGTGAGAGATTACAAACTACAGGGGTTAAATGTGCCAACATGTTTAAGTTATACCTCTGAGTGACCTTTTGACAAACCTGAAGCTTTGTAACGATTAATTATGCTCACTAGAATGTACCACAAAAATTTCATGAAGTTTCGTTATCGTATGAGCAAGTTGTGATAAAATTCGTGTGCGAGGGTTAGAATCGTCAACAATGAAATTTAGGGCTTTTCGGGTGATTACAAAGTTACCCGAGGACTTAAAAAAGTGGGTATAAGTCTTAAAGCCCCATATGTTAAATAACAAAGCTTCATATGCAAGTAGGATGGTGAAAACGACCTTTCGGGGGACCAAGGACCAAAATGCAATAACGAAAACATGTGTGACCTGACCAGAAGGGCCACGCGGCCCGCCTCACACATAACAGAAGGCCACGCGGGCCGCCTGCGACCTGCAGATGCAGAAAAAACAGGCAGCTGCCTGTTGATGCTTGTAACCGACTCAAATGCCATTGTTTCGATCCCTTGGGCTGCCTAAAGTGGTTTTTAGCTAGTAGGGGACTTGTGGATGATAATGCAACACCCCTAGACTTATGTGTTGATCATCTAAGAATGTTTGAAGTTGTTTATAAGACCCACATTATGCAACATTGATCATTCATCACTTCTGAGCATTTCCAGAGCATTCAAGCAGGCCACAAGCATTCTAATTCGTCCATTAGTTGTGTGTAAGTATGTTTAACCCTTCCTAATTCATTTATGCTTAGTTTATAGCCTAGAAATCAAACCGTCGTAACTACGGTTTGACTTTGTGATAAATCACAATCGGTCCAGAGATTAGTCGAATCGAAAGTTGTTATAAGTTGGTATTTATATGGGTAATAAACCCCTAAAAGGGCACTCACTGATTCGAATCCTAACTAGGTCGTTTATCGAGTCAATGGTTGTCCGAAAAAGTCAACAGAATTAGTATTTTGGAATTAACGCATAATTAGCAATATAAAAGGCGTGTAATCTGTTTTCTCAGTCATATAACTTGAAAATAAGTATAAAAACTTGTCTACGCTTGTTTGATTCGACAACTTTCTGTTTAAGACCGATTCGGAACCGAAAGACGCAAAAGTTTGACTTTTGCATTGACCTCAGTTCTGACCCGGTTTAGATAGGTTTAGACATGCCTTAAAGTTCCATTAGGACCTAGTTGCATGTGTGTATAAGCCTCTGCGTTTATACCACTCGAATCCCTAATCGTCCGATGTTTCCGTTAAACGCCTAGATATTGACCGTAATGCCCTTATGACCATAAAACAAGATTTTTGGAAATGTAAAAGTGCCATAATCTTAGTTACTGATTTTTAGACTTGTACCTTAAATTTCACATAAGTTGGAGGTCTAGATAAGGAGTTATGCTTAATGACGTAATTTGAATGCTTTTAAGTAATTAAACGGCGTCATTAGCGTAAAGCCTATCTAAACCCAATTTTGGACACCAAACCTTTTACCCACTGATGTGATATAATATTTTGGGATTTTTAAAGATTTTTAATTATTTTTAAACTGATCATAAGCTAGGTTTATCGCCTTGATTCGGTTAATACCAAAAATACCCTTTTCGGCCATAAAATGAGTTTTACAAATCCTTTTAACGCCAATCCAATTGCTATTGATTTTAAATAATAAATGGAGTATTTTGAGCCTGTTTATTTGATCAGAAAACTCAGAATCGTATTTTAACCCGTACATCGCTTAAAACGACTTTATACGCGTATTTAACGCATAGTTTGGGTTTAAAACTATTTTAGTATATAAGAATTATTACCAAAGGTTATAACCTGTTAAAATAAGCTATTTTACTGATCAACTCAGACCCGGATCACAGGTGTCTAATTAAACCCTTTTATAATCTTTAAAATGACCAAAATACCCCTACGGGGCTTATAAAGATATTAAACTCGTTTTGGGCATCATGGGTGATATCCTACTGATATCACCACTTATTTAAAGTGTGTTAACTTAGGAAACCTGTTTAGGACTCTTACGGATACCCGTTACGCTTCGTGCGCGTTCGGTTCGGTTTATGTAACTAGTTTACATAAATTAGCCGAAACGGGTCAAACCTTATCGGTTTTATCTCAAAATCCAGAATGTGTATCATATACCCATATTAAGAAAGTCTTCAAACTTGTCGGGTCTAAAGAACATTCTATCCGGTCTTCGCTAAATCGTGCGTACGAACCGTATCTTTAAAACTAACCGGTCTAAGCGTAAGCTTAACTAAAGACCCGTTAGGATTCTAATAGGTTATTATAAACCTTCGTTCCAGATTAGGAGAACCAGTAAAAGATACTTGCACTCGCTGATTTTTGATCAATACTTACTCAGGTAAATACTTTTAACTTATTTCCCTATACGGGCTTGGGGTACGGTGTATAAAATACCGCTTGGTCGGGCGTTGAATATTTAATCTTATTATGGTTAAATTATTGAGATGTCTCCGTTTAATTTGTTTTGTTTACTTAAAGCCTTTGGGGGGTTAATGACCGTGTCCCGGATATCCCTGGCATCATTTTACGAAATGGCCACGACCTTAGCACTCAGGTGTAGGCGTACACCTGTCAGTGTCTCATAAATAAAGTGGTGTGTTTATTGATCTTTAACCCGGCTTGATCCGGGCTACTGAACGCATAAGGAACATGTAAATCCTGTACAAGTTTATATATTTAGATAAGTATCCCAAGTTATAAAATATTAATTGTGCCTTGTGCCTTAAATGCATTTTCTTAAACTCTTTTCAAAATGAGTCGGTTGATTGTATTTACCAGTGTAAACTGACGTATTTTCTTAAAAAGGTTAAGTGCAGGTACTACGCGAAATAGGCTGGCTTGTCTCCTAGCATCCACATTAAGTCTCGCCAGCTTGGATGTCATAAACTGTTGAACATTTGTTTCCTTTTTATTTGATCTACCTGTGAATTTATATTCGACTATTTGTGATACTTAATATTACAATATCGTTTGGTTGAATTAAATCTATACTTTGCTTCCGCTGTGCATTTAAATATTGTGTTGTTTGACTATTATGTTGCCAACCACGTCACAATACTCCCCTACCGGGCCCACCGGTAACACGTGGAAATTTGGGGTGTGACAGGTTGGTATCAGAGCCAACATTGAGTGAATTAAACACTAGCCTTTTGTGTTTAATCTCAATGACACAATTGCACATTCCTAAATCTTCGAGTCTAGACAAAGAACTTAGGAATAATCCGAAAATGTTTTATTTTAAAATTTTAAATTTTGTCCTTTATTATTTTTCCTTGGTGTTACCTTGTTTATATTAACAGGTTAAGCAATGCCGCCAAGATTCAGAGGAAGAGGGCAAGTAAGCGCGCCTAACGACCATGAGGCAGGTCCTTCGCACCGACGAACTTCTTCTTCTACAAGGAGTCACAATCATCAAGAACCTTGGAGGGTTTATGAGGAGCTTGCCAGACGATCTACATCACATGTTTCAACGCCTTCATATCAACACTCCTATGGGCCTCAATCAGAGAATGAGCCCCACGACCAGCAACAACAATCTCTGTCGCACCATTCCTTCGGCGACCCTACTCCGGTATTTCAGGGCCAGTTTAACCCAGCGGAGTACTTACCAGAACCAATAGGCTTTAACCCACTAGGGCCGGAGGATCACTTTTCTGGTGATCAAGATATGGACGAGGACACAGATCTCGTCGAAGCTTCAACCGGATCCCGGAACCATCCTTTTTCGATCTCTGATGGTTCATCTTACCACGGACCACCCTACCAAGGTCCGGATAGTCACATGGCGAGGTTCGAACGATGTGAGTGGTACTTGTCACACCCTCAAAATCCACACGCGGAGTATTACCGCGAGGCGTGTGACGACCAGGATCTTAGCCACTAATTATTTCGAACGGATTAGTTATTGTTATAAACATTAGCATAATTAGCGGCCTATTTTAAATTTTTCAAAACATAGTTTAAGTTCACAGCGGAAAGGGGAAGAAAGCGTATCATAATTTAAACCACAAGTTTATTAACATGTTACTTACGAACCACGCACTCCATCCGATTGCAACGTCCGTCCAAAGCTGTATCGAGCAACCTGCAAAGCATGCAGCAGAGTGTCAACATAACGTTGGCGAGTTCACGTGTTTGCAGTTTTCCAGTTTTAATTCCAAAAACTTGTTTTAACCAGTTAATTTATCCGTTTATACATGCGATGGGGAGCTACCCCATAAGTAAGCGACTAAACTGTTTTTACAATACCGAATACTATTCATCCGTACGTTTCCGTAGAGTGCCCCGTTTGTCAATGTTCTATCATCATTGACGGTTGCCAGAGTACATTAGTTCACGCCCGATCCCATACGCGGGCACGGTGTGAGGTTGGTGAGACCTAAATAGCGCTATCAACTAATAACCCGTTCGCCTGACCCCGGCGACTAATCGGTATTAAGAAGTGAGGACTTGAGTGATAGAGTTTTGTTTAGTGTTGCTTGTTGCATCCAGTATAAACAGTAATTAACTAAAAGTTCCCAGTAACAAGGGAAGTAAGTAAGTTTGTTCCCAGTAACAAGGGAAGAAAAGTAAGTTTGTATCCCTCATAAGGGGATAGCGTTGTTACCCGTATCCCACACAAGGAGATAGAAATACCGTATCCCGCACAAGGAGATAGTAAGCAATCCCAAACCAGGAAAAGTGTTTTGTTCCGTTTCCCAATCCACCGGGAACGCATGCTTTAAGTAAAAAGTAGTGAACTCACCTTTGCTTTGCTCGGTAGTTAATTTACTTGTGTTACGTTGGTCAACGTTACCCTATTATAGTTATTAATATTCGTTAGGTTCGTATGCAAGTAGTGTCACGTATAAATTACACATATCTAACACATAGCACGGAAGTCATACTAGCACATACGGTATTGGGCCTATCCTAACATATGAACAGTCAAACAGTAACAATTAACACATAGCCCATATAACACACGAGCTTGCAGCCCATTAAACTAGTATGGCCCATAAAGCCCAATAGCAACGTGGACCAGCCCAGTCGAAACCACTGATAAGTGGTCTCGAGTGTAAACCACTGCTAGGTGGTCTCGAGTCGAAACCACTGTTGTGGCCACTGATGATGGTCTCGAGTTGTGCACTTTTGAGTCGCAACCAAGCAGTGTTTCGACTCGCAACCACTGGTGAAACCACTGACGAGTGGTCTCGAGTCGCAACACTGATGACCAACGGCTGAGTCGAAACCACCGATGAAACAGCTGGTGGGTGGTTCCGAGTCGAGAACGCTGATGAAACCCCTGCTCTCGACTCGCAACCACTGTGGAATCTTTCTAGAACCTTATCCACTTGTACGAGCCAATCGTAATTCTTTAACATGTATTATACCGTACAACTATCAAATCGGATCAAGACGCAGAAACTTTAAATATTCATAACATCTCTAAATAGTTTATCATTTAGGGTTTTCATCATTTCATCCAACAGATTCGTCCTAAACAAAACATTACAATACTAGCACTGTTCTAATAAATCAAAGCAACATAATTCGGAATCATATGTTGTCAGGGACCCCAACTCAATTAAATCAACAATCACATGATCAGATCTTAAATAAACAGTTTGCTCTAGTAACATTAATAGAAACCCTATCCTTATTATGAACATCATATATGTGGAATGAAACTCATTCTATACATTTCATCTTCTTTTCCGATCTTTATTCAAACAATATATGCTCAACATTATTCACATAACAGCTTATGCACATATTCTTATTAAACCTCTATCATCACAAATGATACAATTAATAGTTATGTACCAGTCAAGCATTACCAAAAATGCAGATTACCTACACATTCTACCCATTCCTTTATTCAAACAGTTCACCACTACCAAATTATACTAAAACAAATTGCAATTTATAACAACTCCCATTTATGGTCATCTTTATTTTTAAAACCTGCTTTAACGGTTTGTTATGGAACAGTAGCTAGCATCATTTATGTCCAAATTCCAAAATCAAGCAATTAAATCACACCAACGTGCAGATGTATCCAAACAGCTAGTTCAACACACACTTAGCTAAAACAAAAACATAGAGATTTCAAGGAAGTCGAGATAGTTACGAACTCACCGAAAGATTTCACGAGACCAAAGGGGTGAGTTGTGCTGCCATCGCTTCCTGTTCTGAGCCGATATCCGCACCACTACCTCCGCCGCTAGCCGGAGCCCCACCTGGGCTTAAAACGCCGCCACTGCCCGACACCGTTGCACCGTCACTGCTCAGTTTCATCACCCTCTTCAATCATCTCAGAAGACGGCCGGAACAGGGTATCACGGGGCGGTCGCCGAAGAAGCAAACGACGTTGCTCTCTCTCTCTCCATTCCAACTCTGCTTGTTGTCACCGGTGATACAGGGGGTGTAGGGGTTGCGGCTGAATACAAAGAGGGTGTGTGGTATAGAAAGGTGAGGGTGTAAGCCGATACAAGGAGGGGATTTAGTGCGACGCCGGAATTCGGTCGGAGATTGCATCTCCGGTGATCGGAATTCCTGAGGGGAGGGAGCTGAATGTTGAGGTGCGGCCCGATTATGATAGAATAGGGTTTTTAGGTTTGTGCAAAAATGAGGGAGGTGGGGGTTTAAGTTTATATTTAAAGGGTAGGGTTTTTAGGTTAGTTGGGTTGGGCTTTGGGCTCGTGTGAAAGGATCCACATACTTATGCATCTAACTTAATCCAAATGCTCGGTTTAAATCGCGAATGATTATAGCGGTTCAACTCGTTTATCGTCGCGGGTTGATAATGATAATAATAATAATAAAAACAATAATAATAATCATATGATCGTTTCTCGACGATCAGGATCGAGGGTTCGAGTTGTCACATTCTCCCCATGTTACAGGAATTTCGTCCTCGAAATTTAAGCAAAGGTCACACGTTACGCTCTATATGTATACATAGACTCCATTACCATACGTAGATACAAACAGTTTCACAAAAGTCCATAGAACGAATATGTAAGCCACATAGCACATACGGTCACATAGCACGTAAAATCATGTAGCGCAAGATTCACAGAGTTTGTACATATCTCACATAGTATAGATTTTTACCTAATTGATCATAACATAAAGATGAAATCGCGCGGGAAAACCCGATGTGTCACATTATCCCCAAGTTCAAGAAATTTCGTCCCGAAATTTAGCACGCAGCCACTGACCAGCTGGTTTGTTTAAACGTTTTCGCGGGGTGTCACATAATCCCCTTGTTGGCTTGAAATTTCTTCTAGAAATTTCAGTTGTAGCTTCAGTGCTGGAAGTAATGGTTGCAGACAACTGGGGATACGTGCGCATCATCTGTTTTTCTCATTCTCAGGTAAACTCTAGGCCATGGCGTGAGTTCCAACGAACTCGGTCTGTTGGTTACACTACGCTCGAGGGTTTTGATTTCTTGATTCTTGATCTCAACTGGGTTCTCAACGAAGCGTAGTTTGTTGCTGTTCACGAGTTCCTATAAAGGAACAACTAATGTTTTATCTGATAGACACTTCTTCAGATTAGGCACGTGAAAGACATTGTGTACTACATTCAGCTTTTCAGGCAGGTTCAGTCTGTAAGTAACCTTACCGATCCTTTAGGTAATTTCGAACGGTCCAACATATCATGGATTCGTCCCGTTAGCCAAAACGTACCACATCCTTCCAGGGTGAAACCTTAAGTAGAACCCAGTCTCCGACTAGGAATTCTAGAGGTTTCCTACGCTTATCCGCGTAGTTTTTCTGCCGGTCACGAACTGTCGCCATTTGTTGTCTGCCCTGGGCAATCCTACCCGTTGTGTCAAGTCTTGGGCCGGTAATTTGGCTTCTGCTAACTTCCGCCCAACACAGAGGTGTCCGGCATTTGTGTCCATGCAATGCCCCTAATGGTGCTGCCTGAATGCTTGTGCGGTAGCAGTTGTTGGAAGGGAATTCTACAAAAGGGAAGGTGTTACTCGCATCCACGGTCGATATCACATGTTCTTAGCATGCCTTTGAGTGTTTGGATGGTGCGTTTGGCCTGACCATCAGTTTGCGACGATAAGCGGTGCTCATTCCTAACTATGAGGCGAAGGTTTTTTTTTTTTTTTTTTTTTTTTTGCACGGCATGTGACGAATCGGGTGCCAAAACGTGGGTTTAATCAAAAGTGATAGAAGTTGGTACTCCGTGCCCAGCATCTGCTTTTACCAAGTAGATGGTTGCAAGTTCAGAAACTTGTCGGTTTCTTTGGTCGCGTGCCGTTACTAGCAGACATTTCAGCAATGCCTTGGATGGGATAGATTAAGATAAAAGCGCCTCATAGATTATCTCCTAATTGCTGGAGTTGCGGATTATTGAGCATCTCTCCAATGCTAGGCGATGCTCTTTCGAGTTTAAACCGTGAGGGGGTGGTTGCGTATACGGTCGAGAAGTGTGGGCTTTGCGACGTTAAAAGTCATGCATTGAAAACTTAGCGCAAGGTGGTTTGCGTAGTAGAAGTACCAGAGTAAAGTGTAGGAGTTACCCTGATCCTCACTGGTTTTCGGAGTAGGTTCGGACGTCGTCGAAACAAGTGTCAAATTTTGACAGGGTGGAATAAATTCGAGTGTCGTAACTAGTGTTGATCGTATCGATTTCGGAGAACAGTGCGTGCGATACCCATTACCCCCAGGGTATCATTGGCTCGTTGCCCCAGCGAGTAACATTCGTAGGAAGTAATTTCATTCAAACAGAGATTTGTGCAGAGTGGAGTAGGATAAGGATCATGGGATCCGTGAAACATAACACGAGTAGCGAGATAATGCAAGAAGGGTAGTCAAAATTGATGCGTTTAACTTGAGACAAACATAAAGGCTTTGGGATCAGCAATAGGGATTTATCTGATGTCGATGAGGTAGTTGGTCGTACACAAGCTATGGGCGTTTAGAATACAGAACATTGCTTGCTGTTAAGGGGTGTTACGTCGATGTGGTTAGCGCAAAATGAAGTAGCTAGAGAGGGATGGTCGTCGTGCGGGTCTGTAGGTTTCAGGGTCTACTGAGACGTCTGGCAGGATGTGATTTTCTCAGGTCGGTAGAAAATCAAGTTCGAGTAGGTTGTTCTAAGTCGTGTAAATGAGTTGAAGTAGCGCTTGCGTCGTCGGCCGGGGGGGGGGGGGGGGGCTTTGATGTGAAACTACGGAAACGAGCTTTCGAGAAAAAGCACGATTGAGGTATGAAGAGACGTGGATATTGTGATGAAGAAACGGTAGAAGCGGGATAACATCTGGAGTAATAAGCACAGATTCGTACAAAAGCTAGTCGAAAGGATTCACGGAATCAGAAAAGTCGTCAAAGAATAACGGTTCTAGCAAATGAAGGATAAGGTAAGCATCTAGGTCACCGTACTCGTCGGTGGGTTGACTGGCCTGTATCTTCGTCCTGCCACGCTTTCAATTACGCCGGTTTGTAAGAAAGATATCAATTTGCTGGGGTTTTTTTTTTTTTTTTTTTTGGGCGTGCTAAGGTATTAGGTTCAACTCAAATAAGGATTAACCATGTAACGAGGAATTAGGGAGAAATAATAAGTCTGCGGTCGATGGAAATGTGATACGATTGCTGGCACTGCAATGAGAAGCATACACCTCGCATGTTTTTTCGTGTTCGAGATGTGCAAACAGAACCCGAAAAGTGTAGACTTACTAGAATGCTTCAAGAGTCTAGGTGATCAGTCGGGTGAGGGAACAAGTCTCACTATTGAAGTTGGGAAAAAGAAATACGCAAGTGAAGAGGATGCAAATGGCGTCGTCGTTTCTCCTAATATCCCATGATGTGGGGGTGGCTCCCCTTCGTCGATTTGTCTTCGTAACTTCTCTATGTGCTTCGTAGCAGGCCTTTCCTGGGCAGGTCTATCGAGTGGACTTCCCTCGCGTCGATTTGCAGTCCAGGGATGATGTTAGGAATATGTGGACGAGGGCTTGGAATAACCGGTTCCTTGCCCTTAGTGTATCGTGTTTTCAAACCAGGTTTAGGAGGACTAGCTCATGTTTAACACGTAACGCGCTAGCCTAGCCTTCGTATGAGCCACTGTGTTAAATACTAACCATACGCATACATACTAACACATATATGCTAATTATACACATACACACATGCGTGTTCACACACATAAGTTATGCACAAGTAAATGTCGTTAGCCTACCATTAACTAGGTGAGCATCTGAGGTTGACGAACCTTGCAATCCGGAGTGTGGTGTCGTTGTGGTTTCCACTAAAGAACGGTTATAGTCTGGTTTTCTTATAAAAATATTTTATTTCTCAAACCAAAATATTTTATATTTAAAACCTAGTTCGCTATAACCAATGGCTCTGATACCAATCTGTCACACCCTCAAAATCCACACGCGGAGTATTACCGCGAGGCGTGTGACGACCAGGATCTTAGCCACTAATTATTTCGAACGGATTAGTTATTGTTATAAACATTAGCATAATTAGCGGCCTATTTTAAATTTTTCAAAACATAGTTTAAGTTCACAGCGGAAAGGGGAAGAAAGCGTATCATAATTTAAACCACAAGTTTATTAACATGTTACTTACGAACCACGCACTCCATCCGATTGCAACGTCCGTCCAAAGCTGTATCGAGCAACCTGCAAAGCATGCAGCAGAGTGTCAACATAACGTTGGCGAGTTCACGTGTTTGCAGTTTTCCAGTTTTAATTCCAAAAACTTGTTTTAACCAGTTAATTTATCCGTTTATACATGCGATGGGGAGCTACCCCATAAGTAAGCGACTAAACTGTTTTTACAATACCGAATACTATTCATCCGTACGTTTCCGTAGAGTGCCCCGTTTGTCAATGTTCTATCATCATTGACGGTTGCCAGAGTACATTAGTTCACGCCCGATCCCATACGCGGGCACGGTGTGAGGTTGGTGAGACCTAAATAGCGCTATCAACTAATAACCCGTTCGCCTGACCCCGGCGACTAATCGGTATTAAGAAGTGAGGACTTGAGTGATAGAGTTTTGTTTAGTGTTGCTTGTTGCATCCAGTATAAACAGTAATTAACTAAAAGTTCCCAGTAACAAGGGAAGTAAGTAAGTTTGTTCCCAGTAACAAGGGAAGAAAAGTAAGTTTGTATCCCTCATAAGGGGATAGCGTTGTTACCCGTATCCCACACAAGGAGATAGAAATACCGTATCCCGCACAAGGAGATAGTAAGCAATCCCAAACCAGGAAAAGTGTTTTGTTCCGTTTCCCAATCCACCGGGAACGCATGCTTTAAGTAAAAAGTAGTGAACTCACCTTTGCTTTGCTCGGTAGTTAATTTACTTGTGTTACGTTGGTCAACGTTACCCTATTATAGTTATTAATATTCGTTAGGTTCGTATGCAAGTAGTGTCACGTATAAATTACACATATCTAACACATAGCACGGAAGTCATACTAGCACATACGGTATTGGGCCTATCCTAACATATGAACAGTCAAACAGTAACAATTAACACATAGCCCATATAACACACGAGCTTGCAGCCCATTAAACTAGTATGGCCCATAAAGCCCAATAGCAACGTGGACCAGCCCAGTCGAAACCACTGATAAGTGGTCTCGAGTGTAAACCACTGCTAGGTGGTCTCGAGTCGAAACCACTGTTGTGGCCACTGATGATGGTCTCGAGTTGTGCACTTTTGAGTCGCAACCAAGCAGTGTTTCGACTCGCAACCACTGGTGAAACCACTGACGAGTGGTCTCGAGTCGCAACACTGATGACCAACGGCTGAGTCGAAACCACCGATGAAACAGCTGGTGGGTGGTTCCGAGTCGAGAACGCTGATGAAACCCCTGCTCTCGACTCGCAACCACTGTGGAATCTTTCTAGAACCTTATCCACTTGTACGAGCCAATCGTAATTCTTTAACATGTATTATACCGTACAACTATCAAATCGGATCAAGACGCAGAAACTTTAAATATTCATAACATCTCTAAATAGTTTATCATTTAGGGTTTTCATCATTTCATCCAACAGATTCGTCCTAAACAAAACATTACAATACTAGCACTGTTCTAATAAATCAAAGCAACATAATTCGGAATCATATGTTGTCAGGGACCCCAACTCAATTAAATCAACAATCACATGATCAGATCTTAAATAAACAGTTTGCTCTAGTAACATTAATAGAAACCCTATCCTTATTATGAACATCATATATGTGGAATGAAACTCATTCTATACATTTCATCTTCTTTTCCGATCTTTATTCAAACAATATATGCTCAACATTATTCACATAACAGCTTATGCACATATTCTTATTAAACCTCTATCATCACAAATGATACAATTAATAGTTATGTACCAGTCAAGCATTACCAAAAATGCAGATTACCTACACATTCTACCCATTCCTTTATTCAAACAGTTCACCACTACCAAATTATACTAAAACAAATTGCAATTTATAACAACTCCCATTTATGGTCATCTTTATTTTTAAAACCTGCTTTAACGGTTTGTTATGGAACAGTAGCTAGCATCATTTATGTCCAAATTCCAAAATCAAGCAATTAAATCACACCAACGTGCAGATGTATCCAAACAGCTAGTTCAACACACACTTAGCTAAAACAAAAACATAGAGATTTCAAGGAAGTCGAGATAGTTACGAACTCACCGAAAGATTTCACGAGACCAAAGGGGTGAGTTGTGCTGCCATCGCTTCCTGTTCTGAGCCGATATCCGCACCACTACCTCCGCCGCTAGCCGGAGCCCCACCTGGGCTTAAAACGCCGCCACTGCCCGACACCGTTGCACCGTCACTGCTCAGTTTCATCACCCTCTTCAATCATCTCAGAAGACGGCCGGAACAGGGTATCACGGGGCGGTCGCCGAAGAAGCAAACGACGTTGCTCTCTCTCTCCATTCCAACTCTGCTTGTTGTCACCGGTGATACAGGGGGTGTAGGGGTTGCGGCTGAATACAAAGAGGGTGTGTGGTATAGAAAGGTGAGGGTGTAAGCCGATACAAGGAGGGGATTTAGTGCGACGCCGGAATTCGGTCGGAGATTGCATCTCCGGTGATCGGAATTCCTGAGGGGAGGGAGCTGAATGTTGAGGTGCGGCCGATTATGATAGAATAGGGTTTTTAGGTTTGTGCAAAAATGAGGGAGGTGGGGGTTTAAGTTTATATTTAAAGGGTAGGGTTTTTAGGTTAGTTGGGTTGGGCTTTGGGCTCGTGTGAAAGGATCCACATACTTATGCATCTAACTTAATCCAAATGCTCGGTTTAAATCGCGAATGATTATAGCGGTTCAACTCGTTTATCGTCGCGGGTTGATAATGATAATAATAATAATAAAAACAATAATAATAATCATATGATCGTTTCTCGACGATCAGGATCGAGGGTTCGAGTTGTCACAGTACTATACACCATCTGAACACTCATCGCCTCACCAGCTGACACCACAGCAGCAGCAAGATCCCTCTGGGGATCCCCATTTCGAGGCAGTCACGCCACCGCCTCCACCGCCGCCAGTTCATGTAGAGCCTCCAGAGCCACCAAGACGTAGGAGGACTGGCGCACGTATATCAACACAGGAAGTTGATTTTCGTCTCAACACCCCTCAACACTCTAGCGGCAGCCATTACCCGCCTACTTATGAAGTTCCACTGATGGGAGGACCTTCAGTTCCAGTTTCGGAGGTGAATTCGACACCTATTGTACCGCCATCACCGGGTTTTGGCCACCCAATCCCTGCTTTTACTGCTCCGGCAGCTTACAACCCTTATGGACCGCCAGCATACCATAATTATAACTATGCTGAGGCCGACCCCTACCTAGTGGCAGCAAACTACTATACCCAAAACCCTGAGGGACCATATGGAAACCCTTGGGGAATGGGACATCCAGCTAGTGGGTATCAAGTACCTACTCAGCCACCATTTCAGCATCAGCCACCACGGGTTCCTCCTCCTGAGCAGGTGGAGCTCCGTCATAGGTTGGATAGGGTTGAGCGAGACCTCCAGAGAGAGCGTAAGAAGAACCAAGGATTCATGAGTGGTTTAGCTGATTTGCTGAAGGGAAAGAAGAAAAGGGATCGTTAAATCCCAATATATATTGTTGTATTTCCTTGTTTAAATCAAGTCCCTACGTGGACATTTATTTATGTGTGTATGTAGTCCCTGCGTGGACATCTATCTTTGTACTTAGTCCATACGTGGACTTGTCTCTAGTAGTCCCTGCGTGGACATTTACTTTTGTAGACCGTCCCTGTGAGGACATGTATTATATGTATAGCTCCTGCGTGGGCATGTGTTTATGTGAAAAGTCCCGTTTAGGGCAAAATGTACTACTTTTAGTTTAATGGAATGTAAGTTTATAAATTTCATCTTTGCTAGATTATGCATAATTAAATTAGATGAGAAATAAATAAATTGAATTATTCCTTTTAAAAATCTATCTGCCTATGCTATTTTAATTAAGGATCTTAAAAGTTTAACCTAGCCTGCATGTCATTTTAAGACCTGGCCCAGATGGTAAAACTCGTTAAAAAGATTCAAATCCATGTTAACATCTGAAAACATGTTAACACTCCTGGCAAACATGATTAGTTAAAAACACACGTAATATTATTATATATGGATCTTTTCAAAGATTCTAAACCCAAATAAATGATCTCTGAATCATGGGTTAAATCATTAATAAATATGATCAGTTCTTTTTACCATCCATTAGTAATGGAATGCCTACGGGCCCTTCTCATTTTCATATGAGACAAAAGACAGTATTAGTCTGTGACCCTGTCTGATAAAGGTAATGAACTTTGTTCAAACCTTCATGCTTTGATTCTCTGAAATCATAGCTTATGATCTATATTGTCCCTGTGACTGAGCCTTATGTGCAAATAAAAAACTGTTATTGTTTTATAATTAGGATAAATTATATTAGAAATCCTAAATTTATGTGAGTAATAAATTAACCATTTATGGTCTATGTTACCACGGTTAATAAAAATTGCCATAAAAGCCAATTCTATAATAAACTCACCAACAAATTATTGTCGATATGTTACAGTTCAAGATACATGGCAGACTCAAACGAGGTCAACATTCACCCAGGGATAGTAAATGAAAATGCCCGAGTAAACGTAGAGGGTGCAGAATTACAAGCTATGATAGATAATGCGGTTGATAGAGCTATGAATAGACAACTCCATGAATCTAGTGGTACCCGTGCAAGGACCCAATCTGCACCACATTCTAGAACACCTTCCAGGACCCACACTGCCCACAACAGTAATTCTCACCACTCGTCAAACCGAAGGAGTGTTCCATCCCAAAGAGTCATACAAGATCAAGAACCCCGTAATAGGGGTTGCACCTATAAGTACTTTGTTTCGTGCAAACCCAGGGACTTCACTGGGGAAAAAGGAGCGGTTGATTGCATGACTTGGATGGACGAAATGGATACTGTGGTGGATATTAGTGGTTGTCATAATAGGGATATTGTGAAGTTTGTCTCACAGTCTTTCAAAGGAGAAGCCTTAGCCTGGTGGAGATCTTTGATCCAAGCCACAGGGAAAGTCCCTTTATACAACATGACCTGGGAACAGTTCATGGCACTAATCAAGGAAAATTTCTGTCCTCAACATGAGGTTGAGAGAATTGAATCTGACTTCCTGGCGCTGGTCATGAAAAATCTGGACTGCAGGCCTACCTTACCACTTTCAATACTTTGTCAAGGTTGGTCCCTTATTTGGTAACTCCGGAGCCTAAACGTATAGCTCGTTTTATCGGAGGTTTGGAACCGGAGATCAAAGCGAATGTGAAGGCCTCCAGACCAACCACTTTTCGGTCAGTAGCGGACATTTCATTGTCCCTGACCTTGGATTCTGTCAGGCTGAGGTCACAGAGGAAAACTGATACCGAGAAAAGGAAGCGTGAGGATGACAACTCACGACGTTCAGACAAGAAGCAGAAGGGAAACAATGACCAAAAGAAGGGGTCAGGATATAGGAGGGATGGCCAGCAGTCGGGTGAAAAACCCAAATGCAAAATCTGCAAGAGGCAGCACTTTGGAAAGTGCAGGTTTGAATCAAATTCGAATTCACAATCAAAAGCTTTTGCATGTGGGTTGTGCAAGTCCAAGGAACACAAAACCTTGGATTGCAAAAAGATAAAGGATGCGACCTGCTACGGTTGTAATGAAAAGGGGCACATCAAGAGCAATTGCCCAAAATACGCCAAGAAGCCCGAAGAAACTAAGAAGACCAATGCGAGGGTCTTCAGGATGGATGCTAAGGAAGCCGTCAAGGACGACAATGTGATTACAGGTACCTTCCTCGTAAATGATGTTTTTGCGAGAGTGTTATTTGATTCAGGCGCTGATAAGTCGTTCGTAGATAATAAGTTTTGTGAATTATTAAAACTACCTGTTAAGAACTTAAGTGTGAAGTATGAGGTGGAACTAGCAGATGGTACTTTAGAAACCGCCTCAACTATCTTAGATGGATGTTTCATATCCATTAGGAATCACTCTTTTCCTTTATCCCTACTTCCCTTTAAGTTAGCCGGCTTTGATATAGTATTAGGTATGGACTGGTTATCTCATAACCAGGCCCAGATTGTTTGCAATAAGAAGCGAGTGATGATCAAGACTCCGTCTGGAGAATCACTTACTATCCAGGGAGATACCCAGTATGGGCTACCCGAGAAAATGTCTATACTCAAGGACTCTAAGTGTTTAAAGAAAGGTTGTGTCATCTACATGGCGCAAGTGATTATAGATGAGCCGAAGCCCAAGATTGGGGATATACCCGTCGTTTCGGAATACCCTGATGTTTTTCCTGAAGAACTTCCTGGTTTGCCACCAGAGAGACAAGTAGAATTCAGAATTGACATTATTCCTGGATCAGCACCGGTGGCAAGGGCGCCTTATAGGTTGGCACCAACAGAGATGAAGGAATTGAGAACGCAACTAGATGATTTGCTAGCCAAAGGTTTCATGAAACCTAGTTCGTCTCCTTGGGGAGCACCAGTTTTATTTGTCAAGAAGAAGGATGGATCGATGCGTCTGTGCATCGACTACCGCGAGCTTAATAAGGTCACCATCAAGAATATGTATCCTTTGCCCAGAATCGACGATCTGTTCGATCAACTTCAAGGGGCAAGTTTCTTCTCGAAGATTGACTTGAGGTCAGGCTACCATCAATTGAAGGTGAGAGATGAAGACGTACACAAGACTGCATTTAGGACTCGTTATGGTCATTACGAGTTCCTAGTGATGCCTTTTGGGCTCACTAATGCACCGGCCGCATTCATGGATCTCATGAATCGCGTTTGCAAGCCGCACTTAGATAAATTCGTCATCGTTTTCATCGATGATATCCTCATCTACTCAAAGAACCAAGCTGACCACGAGAAGCATCTTCACTGCATTTTGGAACTACTTCTATCATTGGTTAGGGTTCTGAACTTCTAGTAATCTTTAATAACATCATGATTGCAATGTAAGAGGGATACTTATATACAAGTATATAAAGCGTCATTGGTGCGTCCACCGTACCTCCATTACATCGTTCTCATTTCGTTATTTTTGTCACTATCGGTTCTTACACATAATAAATCTTACTGTGATTACCGTGCACTGAATCTCACAATTATGTACGCGTCCATAATTAGACAATTCCTTGCACAGTTCACACAGTCTATTTTATAATATGTAGGGTAAAACCAAATGAACAACCCTGCGATGAGTGTGACTGGACCACCATAGGGTCCTTTCAGCTGTATCATCACATGCCATTCTTAACCAGGTCTTGAATCAATCTTTAACTAGACCACTCAAGGGTCTATCATCGAATCATGGAATGGTACTATATAACCCAAGGGTCTTAACTACCACGTAGAAGCCCATAAGGATTTAAGGTAGTACCTTTTGAGTATCCTATTATGAATCCCTCATATGAAGATATGAAAGATTCTATGAGGATTTGAAAATCGTACCACACAAGAACATAGAGGAGAACACATAAACACATATTACATAATCGCATAATTGTTTAATTTGACCTTTAAATTTGTTATCTTTGGACACGGGTATTTAAAGCATACAAGGAATCAAATCCTTAATTGCGGTAATTTGGATGAATCCATATGAATACCCTGCTTGATGACTACATGGCCCAAAAACTGAACTTCTTTAAGCCAAAATAACGATTAGGGATTCGAGTGGTATAAACGCAGAGGCTTATACACACATGCAACTAGGTCCTAATGGAACTTTAAGGCATGTCTAAACCTATCTAAACCGGGTCAGAACTGAGGTCAATGCAAAAGTCAAACTTTTGCGTCTTTCGGTTCCGAATCGGTCTTAAACAGAAAGTTGTCGAATCAAACAAGCGTAGACAAGTTTTTATACTTATTTTCAAGTTATCTGACTGATAAAACAGATTACACGCCTTTTATATTGCTAATTATGCGTTAATTCCAAAATACTAATTCTGTTGACTTTTTCAGACAACCATTGACTCGATAAACGACCTAGTTAGGATTCGAATCAGTGAGTGCCTATGTGTATTGATTTTTATTTTAACGTATGTGACAGGTGCTTAAGGTGTTTAGATGCTTTGCTTGCTGTGAAATCGAGGCTAGGAAAGATCTAGAACAATAAACGAATTGTCTGTATTTGAAATATGAGTTGTCGGAACAAAAAAATTTGACTAGATCTTGTCTGTAATAATTATGTTACTTTTTATGTCATGGTATGGGACGTGATGTTTAAAATAATTGGTAATCATAGTTGTTATGGAAACTTCTGGACAATCTGTTTCGCTCAGTGCCACGCTCCGGTGTTTCCGCCATCGGTTGGGGTGTGATAAAACCATTGCCAGCGAACACCAACATCAGAAGAGATTGTAAAAATAAAATAAATAAAAGGGTAAAAAATAACACCGAACAAAAACTTACGTAAAATTGCTGAACCACGCATGCCCATTGCGGCGTGTTAATGCGATGAAATTAGACAGAAATGTAAAACGTATAAAAGAATAACTAAGCTGATCTAAGATTTGCGCGTTGCGACGAACTTATCAAACGGATTAAAATAGATGTGTTGCGATTGGCTTGTCAAACGGGAAAAAAAGACAAAAAAAAAAACGTTGAACCTCACACACATCTTGCTGCGTGTTGACTCGCAAAATTTAGAACGGAGTGTGAAATGAAAAACTTGTGAAAAATGAAAAGTATTGGGGACCAAAGTTGAAAATTAAAAAGTGTTGAGGTTAAATTGACTAGTTGAAAAGCTTAGGTTAAAACTACAAAGTCAAAGAAGTTAAAAGTGAAAAATGCAAATTTTTTTTGAAAAACTCTCCGTATGTTACATCCATATAAAACAACTAAATGTTGCTAATTTATAGTTTTTAAATTAAATATATATTTTTTTTAAACTCTTGCGGGTACTTTTACGTTTTTGCCCCTCTGCTGGTACCCACCCCGCCCATGCTCAGAGCCAGCCCTGATTTTCATCGTGATTCGAATTACAACCTTTAATGCATAGTTTACGAGCTATTGTTTATCGTGAAACTAGAATTTAGGAGACAATTGCAAAATATTGTAATTTCGGTAGTCAAATAGCCCTTAGATTTAAGGGAGAAGTACCCCCCTAGAGAGGGTCGGTAGCAAATTGCAACTAACCAGTTGCAGGTATGCTTTGGTAACAAGTAATAACTTAGGGTGTCCGGGGCGTACAGCGGAGACCCCATCGGTGACCACCTTCCCCGATCGGGAACACCGCCGCCATCGGTGCGGGGACCCGATTCGGGGGGTGGTTTCGGCACATGTCCACCGCTTTGAATTGGGCACGATAATTGAGGAACGGCTCTATTTGAACGGTCATAAACAAAAAAAACAAAAAATTCATTTTTTATACAAATATAAATAACCACACCCACTTATTTACACTCTCATCAAACCACACCACAACTTTACTTATTTTTTATACTCTCAAACCACACCCACTTCAAAAAAAATTTATATTCTCAAACCACACCCACTTCTCAAACCGAGCAATGAAAAACTAACCCCACGAAGCCAAGAAAAAAACTAAGGGACGAGGCAAGAAACCGTCTCGTGGTGGTTCGAGCGGTGCAAGTGCACAATCACAACCCCCTTTCGGATATACTCCACAACCCCCGTTTTTTTCCAACAACCTTCACACCCCTCCTTTTACAACACCCAAGCAACCAACCTTCAACCCAATTTCGGCTATGGTTTTCAAAATTTGTTATCAATGGATGCTCCTCCTCACTCCCCCGCCTTCGACCCATATGGTTTTCGTTCCCCACAAGTTCCATCGGTCCAAGAAAATGTTGAACGTCCTCTACCTGTTTGGGACGACGAGGACGATGAGGTAGTGCCCGAAACTCAAAATTTGGGCGACGAGGACGATGAATATAATGTGGATGCAGATTTGGGCAACGAAGAAGATGACGCTCGGGATAAAAAGGGAAAAATGACGAGCGAAAAATGGACAAAGGTCTAAGAAGAGGCGTTGGCGAAGGCGTGGGTACATTGCTCTACCAACAAAAAGAAGGGCAATCAACAAAACCGCGATAGTTTTTGTCGTAATATTTTAAATCATTTTAACGCCACCGTCGGCGGAAGTAACCGGACCGTGCATCAAGTACGGTCTAAATGGGGCCCGATGCAGACGAAAATAAACTTTTTCAACGGCCTATACCAACAAGCGGTAAAAATTATATTTTTTTTAACATTGTATATTTTTTAATTTTCTTTACTAAGTTCATATTTTTTTTAACACTTATTATTTTATAATATGTAGGATCGCACACGAGGAAGCGGAGTCAAGGATCTCGACGTGATGAAAGTCGCTTTAAGAGAATTTAAAGATAGATTTCCGAACGGTTTTCAACATGTCGAGGCGTGGGAGGTCCTTCGAAAACACGACAAATGGGCCCAAGTCCCATTGTTGGGTGAGGAAGGGGAAGGTTCGGGACATAAAAGAAAGCCCGTTGAGGTGGACCCTTCCATACCCGATATGAACGAAGACCCCTCGCCACAAAGAGCACAACGGCGAGACAAGCGTCAAGCGACATCGTCCGAGGGATGCTCGGCCGAGTTGGCGGCACAATTCAAAGAGTACACCGCCATGAAAGAAAAGAAAAACGCGATTGAATTGGAGGCGGTTGAATTGAGGAAGAAAAGAGAGGCGCAGGCTCTCGAGCTCATATCGGAACAACGCGAGACGATGAAAAACTACAATTACGATCGAGATATGGAAACATTCATCAAGCCGCACGACGATGCTCCGCCAAGTATGTTGCCGTTCATCCTCGCCCGAAAACGCGACATCGCTAACAAGTACGGGTGGCCGTGCGATTTCTAAAATTATTATTTTCTAGTTTTAATGTAATTTTTATTTTCTAGTTTGAATGTAATTTTAATTTTCTAGTTTGAATTTAATTTTTATTTTTATTTTCTACTTTGAAATGTCTTTTGTTAAATTTTATTTAATTTTTATTAATATTTTTTTTATAAACATGCATAATTAAAACAAATAAAAAAAGAATACCAAGTCCCCTAATAGGGGAGTGCCGCCATCAAAATGGGGTGTTAGGGGAGTTTAAGAGGGGAGTTGACGTGGCACTAGCTGGTTGGTGGTGCGTAAGAGAGGGGACTCCCCTCTTAGGGTGTCCGGGGCGTACATCGGTGACCCCATCGGTGACCTGCACCTTCCCCGATCGGGAACACCGCCGCCATCACCGCGGGGACCCGAATCGGGGGGTGGTTTCGGCCCTTCTTCCCCGCTTTGAAATGGCACAAAGTTTGATGAACGGTCCTTTAACGGTCGACTTTAAAAAAAAAAAATTCACTTTTTAAACAAATATAAATAACCACACCCACTTCACTATTTTTTATACTCTCAAACCACACCCACTTCTTATTTTTTATACTCTCAAACCACAACCACTTCTTATTTTTTATACTCTCAAACAACACCCACTTCACTAAATGGATCCCAGGTTCCCGATTTTTCCTCCCCTACCCGACTTTCCCGACGATGAAGGTGAACCGTCAAACGATAGTAGCTTAATTTTCTTCCAAAATCTCATCCAACAAGCGGAGCTACTAGACACGGCATCGTCTAGTAAAAAAAAAGTTGTCCCTCGAGATCGTCAGGGTGGCCACGAAACACTAATGGCCGATTATTTTGTAGAAAATCCAAAATTTAATGCCGATATTTTTCGTCAGAGGTTTCAAGATCCTCCAGTCGAACCCGTCTTCGCTGAAACAGCTTATAGCGAGCTCATTGACGAAGACACGCATTGGAGACTAAAACATGATCTCGTTGAGCATCTCGGACGTTTAGATCTACCTCACCTTGAAGTGAGTTCCGACGACGAGTAGTTTGTTTTTATATTTTTCTAGTTTGAATGTAATTTTTATTTTTCTAGTTTGAATGTAATTTTTATTTTTCTAGGTTGTTTTTTTTTTAATTTAATGAAATGTCTTTTATTTAATTTTTATTATTATTAATATTTTTTTAATTTATAAACATGCATAAATAAAAATAAAAATAAAAAAATAAAAAAAACCCAAGTCACCTATTAGGGGAGTGCCGCCATCAAAATGTGGTGTTAGGGGAATTTAAGAGAGGAGTTGACGTGGCACTATCTGATTGGTGGTGTGTAAGAGAGGGGACTCACCTATTAGGTGAGTGCCCCTTATACCCTTAGGGGAGTGCCCCTCTCACCCTTAGGCCATTATGATAATACATTTTTTGTCTTGTCGATTATTGATTTTGTAAATCTACTAAATACTTTAATTTAAAAATGATAACATAATTCAAAACGATGTCTAGAACATCTGTTGAAACACGAATCCTAGAGTGTTTTCATGACTGTCCCTGAGAGTTTGGAAGCCAAAGTTCATTAGTAGGACGATAATATAATGATCAACAAAACAACGTTAGTGTAGCAAGTTGACTTATCACAGTGAAATGAATCGTGGAGGCTTTCTTAGATAAACGAGAAACATTTTTTTAGACCCACTCTAAAACATGGGCACTATATCATCACCCACCCTCTAATAGGGAAGGGGAGAGAAAATGAGGGAAAATGGAAAAAAATATAACCATATATTCATCCTTCCAAATTAGAGAGATAAGGAGAGAAAATTTTCATTCCTCTCCTCCTGTTAAATGAGACTCGGGAACATAGTGTTAGAGTGACGATTTATCTTTACCATGAATTGATAAAAGGAACAAGTATGATGTAATAATGTATTAGTCGTTACTCGTAATACCATGACCAAAGTAGCCTTTTAAAACGTAGACCATACTACTTGGGACCGGGAGTACATTATGTATAATGCATCATATCTGAAATGTTTTTGAAACGGTCTTATTAGATGCTTGAGTTTTTTGTTATAGTTTATTCAGAATGTTTATTTTTTTTTATTTTTTTTGACAATATACCGTCAAACCTTTCACTTACCATCAAGAGTTTGTATGTTTATTGGTCCCTCATCACATCATAGTGTACTTTCTATATAAAATTTTACATGTTAGAAATTATATGTGAAATGTAGACACAGAGGATAACATGGATAATAATTTCTATGGGTTAACTATTCAATCGTTGAAACATGTAAAGTTACGACCAATCTTTTTAATTTCAACTTGGTGCTTTACTTTTTTATTTGTATAAGGTTATTATTACTAATTCTTGTAAATGATTCACAACCTAACATGAGAAACTAAATCTTCAACTTCGCCGCAACGTGCGGGTTCCCTACTATTACTATATAAAGCATTTCTTATGTATAAAATTGTAAATTTCCATCAAATTTTAAGATGAAATATGAAGAGTTAAGTTAAAATGCTTAACTTTTTATCATTTTCTTCCATTCATGCCCCTCTTCACTTGATCAATGACATTTAGGTTTAATAAATCTATACTATATATTAGATTACTTAAAAATAATAAAAAATAAGCTTATGGATAATCAACTCATCACATTCATAAAAAAAAACATATATTAAAAATACATTCTATTGTATTTGTGTATTTGGAGTAAAAAACCCAATGAACCAAAATTAATCAAATTAAACATAAAATGTGTTTTGTAATTTTAGAGAAGTTAGTTAATAATTTAGATGTAAATTGTAGACTCCGCCGCAACATGCAGTTTTCCCACTAGATAAAAAAAATGTTGCGGTATACTATATAATGTTTATCATAAGGTTTTCCATGTTTATCATAAGAGTTTCCCGTGCGTTGCAGCCGCGAAGTGCGAGTGCTTTTATATATATACACACAACGTATATATGATTTTTTTAACATTTTCAGGTTTGAATTATGTTATCGGCTCATATTGTTGACTCCGCTGCAACGCGCGGGTTCCCCACTAATTATGTATAATGCATCATATCTGACTTAATAATGTAAGAAAATTCATTTTTTCGTGTTTATCCAAATTAGATAGTGAATAGTTAAAGAAAAAACTACTAAAACAAATAAATAAAAAGGTTGAGTTAAGCATGTCGTGTTCGGGCCAACCCGTGAAAGTTTGTGTCGTGTTGAGGTTCATGTATTAGATATGGTTTTAGGGTTCGTGTGAAATTTTTCGATTTGCATAGGGTTCAACCTACCAACGTGCAAACACTACCTATTTAACACCCATAGATGTTAAGATAGTGTAAAAGGTGTTGGATTAATCGAGTTAGTTTACGGGTCACGGGTTCAGCTCGTGAAAACGATGCGGGTCAAGTACGGTTTTGGATACGGATCAGATGTGGCCCTAAAGTCCAGCAGAAGATATCTATATTAATTATACATGTTTTATTATAGGTTAGTTAGTTAGAGTTAGTAGTTATGTTTGACCGATTATTATGGAGTTGAATAATTGAAGAGTGGGTCACGTACCACCAGTTATTTAGGATAGATAATAGTGTTTTGTTAATCTCACGTGTGCATGTAAGGCTATTTAAAGCCATCTTTTTTATTGATAGTGTAACCCATTTTTGTTCACTGCAAGTTTCCACCATAATATATAGAGTTGTGAGTGTGTGCTAGGGGCCTGTAACCAACAATTGGTATCAGAGCTTGGTAGTGAAGAGCTTGCGGGTTTGAAGGTCGGAGGAAGCCTCCGCCACCGGCGGGTGTGCCGGGTCGGTGGAGGGCAGGCGTGAAAAGGTTCAGTCCGTCGCTGCGGGATAAATGCAACAGGAAAATGGGTTTTTCGGGACCGTGTTGCAGCGCAGCGGAAGCATGGTGGTGACCGAATGAAAGTGAGAAAGAAGACCGAGACCGAGACCGTCACCGGAGTAATAGAAACCGGTGAGACACCACAGACCGAAAGAAAGTAAGAACGTGAGAAAGAAGAGCCGTCGCTCGAAAGAATGCGAAAGAAGACCGGAGCGTGCCGCTAGAAAGACCGTAGACCGAAAGAAGCTTTTAATGAAGAAAGCTTAGACCGTAAGACCGAAATTGTGAAGACCGGCTGCTACTGCAGCAAAGACCGAAGAAAGAGACCGTCGCCGGAAGGAGATACCGGCGTAAGGAAGACCGAAGCCGTAGTAGACCGAACGGCTTGAGACAAAGATCGTGACCGCTGCCGGAAAGAGAGTTCCGGTGGGAAAAGAAGACCGCTATAGACCGACAAGCCGCAAAAGACCGAGCGGCATGACCGAGACCGTGATTGTGAACAAAGACCGAGAGTTCACATTAGACCGAGTCGTGAACCGAAGACCAAAAATGTTCACGTTAGAAAGAGTAAGATCCGAACCATGTGTGGTTCGTAGCAAGAGTTGGTGATGGTGATTCGGCTGCTGTGGATGAATGATGTAAACAAACCACGATTAAGGGGGTGAATGTTGGATTAATCGAGTTAGTTTACGGGTCACGGGTTCAGCTCGTGAAAACGATGCGGGTCAAGTACGGTTTTGGATACGGATCAGATGTGGCCCTAAAGTCCAGCAGAAGATATCTATATTAATTATACATGTTTTATTATAGGTTAGTTAGTTAGAGTTAGTAGTTATGTTTGACCGATTATTATGGAGTTGAATAATTGAAGAGTGGGTCACGTACCACCAGTTATTTAGGATAGATAATAGTGTTTTGTTAATCTCACGTGTGCATGTAAGGCTATTTAAAGCCATCTTTTTTATTGATAGTGTAACCCATTTTTGTTCACTGCAAGTTTCCACCATAATATATAGAGTTGTGAGTGTGTGCTAGGGGCCTGTAACCAACAATTGACAATTCAAAAGTGTTAAAAGGATGAAAAATTATTCTTCTAATAATGAATGATGATTTGTGGAGTAGTGTTCGAGAGTCAAAGCAACCCAAATCTTAGCACATTTGGACTGCTTGATCTTATGAGAACTGATATTAACCATTCTTTATATACAAAAAAGCAAAGGCTCCATTCTAAAAAAAGAAACATGATACTTGAAAACTCTTTACATAATTACCATACCTACTATATATGACTAAAATGGATACATATTTATATTCTTAAATAGAAGCCACTATTTTTGATTGACTCAAAGTTTCAAACTTAAATTACTTTATAGAGTTTGTATATGCAAATCTAAGTCATATTCCTCAAACCACAAATAAAGTGCGAAAGATGATGTGCCAAAAATGATGGAAATAGGGGCAGGTAACTTCATTTGTTCACACATAAGTTAAAGAGCCCCCCACCAAACAAACTTGTCACCCTTTCTACTCTTTATCTCATTTTCTTTTGTTAGAAATTTTATCTCTTGAAGTTTATTCTTTACTTATTGTCATTCTATATCGATTACAAATTAGAATTATAAGTTTGTTATAAAACATTGATAGTTTCTATAAAAATTGGAATTATATAAACTACCAGAATATAACTAGCTTATGGTAATTCATATCTAAAATTAGGAGTTTATCGTCCGACTTATGATTATTGCTATCTATATGTTTACATGACTGATAAAAAATAGGTATGATATAATTGTTAACATAAGGATTATATTTGTTCTGTTGTATTTATCATATAGGAATTGTATTTTGTTGCGTGTTCTTATGCATAAATATTTTTAACTAGGTTATTCGAATCTATTATATATAATAAATGAAAGTGATTTGGGCCACGTATCACTAGATGAGGGCATCGTTTTCCCCTTTTCCCGCCCAACAGTAACCACTGCCCTTTATTCTCACATTTTCATAAACCCTATTTAATTCTTCTCCTTCACCTTTCCATTCAAGATCCCTTTTCTCTCTGCCGTTCATCCTTCTCCTTCTTGACATTTTCATCTCATCAACAACGTCCGGCAGAGGTTACATCTATTTGATACATCTGTGTTTGAAACCCTAAATCATGTACCGTCGAGTAGTTGAAGAACAGAATAATCATGTAAGATCTATTTTCTCATTCAGAAATTTTATTTGGTTTTATCTATTTTCTTGTACTGAACACGATGAACCCTTTTGTATCTTCAGAACTAGAAGAAGCTCTCATATGGTTTCTTATCGTACATAATCAACCCTTTTGTACAAGCTCCTGTTAATCGGTGACCCTGGTATGTTATAATAATGTTTTTATTATTGTTTATATGAATAAGTTTTTGTAGCTTTTGATTTTTGTGTTTTATTTTTTATTGTTTATTCAGATTCAGATGCTTGCTTTGTTGTACCGTTGAGTAGTTGAAGAACAAAATAATCATGTAAGATCTATTTTCTCATTCATAAATTTTATTTGGTTTTATCTATTTTCTTATACTGAACACGATGAACCCTTTTGTACCTTCAGAAGAAGAAGAAGCTCTCCTAGGGTTTCTTATCTTGCACAATGAACCCTTTTGTACAAGCTCCTGTTAATCGGTGACCATGGTATGTTGTAATAATGTTTTTATTATTGTTTATATGAATAACTTTTTGTAGGTTTTGATTTTTGTGTTTTATTTTTTATTGTTTATTCAGATGTTTGCTTTGTTGTATCATGTGATTACGAATAGATTGATTTTGATATGTTTGTAGTTTTTGTTTTTCACAATATGTTTTGTTGATTTATTTACACATGTTAGTAATGTTGGATGCACCTATGTTTGTTGATCCTCTGTTTTTCACAATCTATTTGTTGATTAGAAGTAACCTCTACCGGATGGTTGTTGAGGAGTTGGAAATGTGAAAGACAAGAAGGATGGTAAATTCTTTGTTGGATTGTTTATGTAGTTAACTCAATTGAGTTGATTTACTACTCAATTACAGAGAAGTTTTTGAGATTGTTTTCACACTTTATTATTTTTGTAGCATGTTCTACTTGATTATTCATGTGGTAACTTTATATTTTCAGGCTTGTGAATTAAGGTTGGTTGTTACTTAATTTGTGTTTACTTTAATGATTGTTGCTATATAAACGGTAACCTCAATTGCTCTGGTTTATTTTTTGGTATTTGTAACATTTTGATTTACTGTTTATTGATGCATTGATTCATTTCTAATCACTTGCAGATCACCCGTCATCTTAATTTGAGCAATTAAACCGAGTTTTTTTAAAAAGCACGATAAGTTTCGTTCATTAATCCATGCATTTGTTAATTCCTTATGTTTTTTTGATTCTTAATCGTTGATTCTGTTTCAGGTACACTTTTTGCTGTTAGTTCCATGTGTTTATTTCAGATTAATTGTTGCTATATATATATTGGTTTTGTTTTGATGAAAAGGGAAAATGTTCGAGCCGTTTGGTCCAAGGGCCGAAGAAAAGATATCGGATATTGCTCAATGAGATTAAGATGATATTGATCTGGCTGTTGAAGCTGCATGTTGATCCACAATAAGCACTGCCCATCTAAGTTTCCTCCAATGACAGTAGTTTTAACAAGTTAATAAGGCAAAACATTGATCTGCCTAACAATTGTTGGATATAAAGACTGTTGTACACAAATACTGACGAGGATTATCCACTGTTGAAAACCAAAGCACTGATGAAGACCAAAGCTTTGTTGAAGACGAGCACTGATGAACCAAAGTTCTGATCAACCAAAGGTGAACTACTGCCCAACAACAACAGTGGTTCATCATCAACAGCAATTATTCTACCTTTGTTTATTTTAACAGTGTTTATATGCAACAGTATTTATCACATCAGTGTTTTATAATCTGTTAGGTTGTTAGATGTCATCACCTCAGTTTTTATATGTAACAGTATATATGACATCAGTGTTTATATGTAATAGTGTTTATCACAACTGTAAGTGCAGTTCCTGCCAGGTAACTGTCGCTTATCAGTTCTGGTCAACCAAAACAGAAGTCCAAGTTAAAGTCAACGATAATGAAGAATTCAAGACCACATGAAGACCAAGGGGAGTTTGTTAGTGCACTTTGGGTGATAAGTGCATGCTTTCCATTTGTGAGGGTCTTTATTGTACAAGTCTTGAAAGTTAGTCCCAACTTTATCCTTGGGACATTTTGTCCAAGTTTTATGTCTAGGATAAAGGTCAGAGGTTTATGTTAGGGACAAGAGTCAGGGTTTTGGTGTAGATTGTTTGTCCGAGTTTAGTCCTAGTCTATATATATGTGTTGTATAGGATTAGGGCAAGGATCCATGGATGAGAAAATCGATCCACCAAGAAGCTTTGTGCACCTCTCTCACTTCTTGTTCCTCCTGGTGTGCACATCCTAGAGAGAGAGACTATGTGTTAGTGAGAGAAAGCTAGGGTTTAGATCTTTGTGATCTAAACCAGCTTGTAGATGATGTTTACTCCTTTGGTATGTAATCTGTGATGACTGATTCAATATAAAGGGTTCATCTTCTACGTATTTCTATCTTGTTCTTCATATTTTGTTCTTCATGTCTTGAATCAAGTGCAATGTTTGATGTTCGTCAACGATCCGGTGCTTTAACAGTGGTATCAGAGCATGGTTACCGATTCGGAATGGTCTAACCGCCTTCCGAATCACCATTGCTCTTGATTTGATGTTTGTTTCCGCCAAACATCCTGAAGACTTGAAGATTCTGGAGAAAACTTGAAGAAAATGAAGCTGTTCGTCGGCTGTGTTGGTTTGGAGATCTAGGGTTTTGATCCAAAAAGGTTTGTCTGAGTTTTAAAACTCTGTGTTTGTGTTTCCGGGGTTTTGGTGAACTAGTGTGAAGTCACGCTAGGGAGAAAGTCCGGAGACTTGTTTCTGAGCTTTGTCCGAGTTTTAGAAACTTCAAATGGTCAGAGTTTTGGAAACTCTGAGTTTTAGATATCCGAAAGTCTGAACTGTTCTGAAGCTATTCTGTTCTGAAGATATTCCGAGTCTGGATCATCATATGGTGTTTAGTCCGAGCTTTGGTCTTGTTCCGAACTTTTGTGTTCATCAAGAGTCAGAGTTTTGATATCTTTGTTAATTGTTCCGATTTTTGCAATTTGCACAACTGTTTTTCGTGATTCTGAGTTTTAAGAGGGTCCGAGTATTGATGTAAACTCTGCTTTTCCGAGGTCTATCACATGTAACTAAAATCCGAGTTTCAGTTCTGAGTTTTGATTCTGGTCCGAGTTTCCATTTACTACGGATCCAATAGTCAGAAAAACTTTGAGTCCGAGTTTTTACAGTTCCCATTGTGCATTTTTCGAGTTTAAAGACAGTCTGTACGTCTGGTTGGATAATGTCCGAGTTTTGTTTAAACAGATCAAAACTCGGAATCTCTGAAAGGTAAAATACTGTTCATGTTCCGAGCTTTTAAACAGACTGTCCGACTTTTTACCAAACAGTTTCTTTAATTCCGAGTTCTTTTAATCAAATTAGAACTCTGAGTTTTGGTATATTTGATGGTCCGAGTTTTGAAACAAAGTTTCAATCTGAGTTTTGTGCACCAGTATTCTGTTAACAGTTAACATGTCCGAGTTTTTACAGCTAGATATCTCCAAGTCCGAGTTTTAAGTGAACCGAGTTTTAAAGAGTTTTTTGTCCGAGGTTCTGTTCAAAAGCTCAGAGTTTTAAAGAGTTTTTGTACGAGTTTTTAAATCACTGCTGATTCCGAGTTTTTTTAATCATTTCAACATAGTTCAGCTGTGTTCCGAGTTTTAAACAGTTCAGAGTCAGGATTTCTGTCTGAGTTTCATAAACTGTTCCGAGGATTGGTCAATCTCAGCTCAGCTCCGAGTTATGTCAAAATTGAACAGTTCCGAGTTCCTGTTTGTTATCAAATCTGTTCAAACTTCATAATCAGTTCCGATATTCAGATTCCGAGTTTGTAAAAGTTCATTTTAAGTGAGCTCCGAGTTTTGGTCAGGTTCACTTCGTTCAGGGTATTGCTTAGTGTTCCGAGTTTTTAAATATATTCAAAGTCTATCTGAGTTGTTTGTTTTAGTTCCGAGCTTTAGTCAATGATCTGCAGTCCGAGCTTTGAGTGAGTTCCGAGTTTTGGTCATTGGTTCAGTTCCGAGTTATGATCAAAACTGTTTCTATTCCGAGTTTATCCGAGTTCTTCGTTTCAGTTCCGATACTCAGTTCCGAGTTTTCATATTCTGTTCCTTTAAACTTAATCTCCGAGTTTCTTTTTAAACCTGATGATCATTGATTGCTCTGGTCTAGTTTCCCTCATCCAAGTTTCCTTGAAGCTCAAACCACCCGAGTTTCTTTGTGAAACTTTAAGTCAGTTTCGGGTCATTGAACTTATGTTGTCCGGTTTAAATGAGGGGACGAGACGCGGTAACGGTGGTCCACGGTATTCTTTTCAAGATTCTCGGAGTTCGGATTCGGTACTTACTAGAGTTTTGGGACAATCTTGGATATTATCGTGACTTGGCTTGAACGTTGACAGTTTACAAAGAAAAAGGGGGAGTAAAAATTTTTAAGTTCCTGTTTTCTTTGTAAAGATAAAGCTTGTGCGTGAAATAGCTCGTGTGTGATGGAGTTTTTGTCACGTGTGTTTATGTTATTAATCAAGTGTTGACATGATGAAGCTGAATTCTCGGTTGATGACTAGTTGAAGATTGAGCCTTATTAAGTTGCTATTTAGAGTAGAGAAGATTAGTTCTGGTCTCGAAATAATGTGGGGCTTCTTGATTTGAGGGGAAGGTCGGAGATGAAAGCCATCGGGGTTTCAGCGGATTTGTGAAGATAGGAGATTGATCATGAGGATACATGACGAGATGAGATCATACATGAAGGGTTGAAGACTCTGATCAAGATGGTGGATGTACTTTTACAAAGTTCAGTTTGTTATTAACTTATCGAACTGAGCCTCATGTCTTTGCGGAATTTGAAGTGTTTGGTGTTGGGCATTGGAAATCCGACGTTTCGTTCTTCTACTGGTTAAGTTTGAAGATTAATGTATCGAGCGATATTCCTACATGTGGTTGTAGGTTGGTTCGCGTTAACTTGATTCGGGAGTAGTTTGAGGGGGAGGATCTACAGTGTTTGATGTTGGATTCTTCGGGTTTCTCAAAGCGGCCTTAAGTAATCGTCAGCAAGTCTTTTATTAGAAGGGTTGAAGATCGCTGTGCTCTACCAGAAAGATCAAGTCTCAGCTAAAGTTGGAAGCATGCATGATATCATCAGTCAAGGGGGAGTCTGTAAGTGCAGTATCCGGTGACTGAAGATTATCGATGCCACACAGAACTGATGCAACAGTTAAGGGGGAGACTGTAAGTGCAGTTCCTGCCAGGTAACTGTCGCTTATCAGTTCTGGTCAACCAAAATGGAAGTCCAAGTTAAAGTCAACGATAATGAAGAATTCAAGACCACATGAAGACCAAAGGGAGTTTGTTAGTGCACTTTGGGTGATAAGTGCATGCTTTCCATTTGTGAGGGTCTTTATCAAGGGCGTAGCTTTCAAGGGGCCGGGAGGGGCGCCCGACCCCCCGAACTTTTCGCTAAGTAGTGTTATGTATGTACGTTTCGTGTAGAATTTTTTAGGTATATACGTTTTCGACCCCCCGGTTTTATAAAAATAAAATTTACATATATAGAATTTTTAGGTTCGGTGACTTCCGACCCCCCGGTGGAAATTTTCAAGCTTCGCCACTGGTCTTTATTGTACAAGTCTTGAAAGTTAGTCCCAACTTTATCCTTGGGACATTTTGTCCAAGTTTTATGTCTAGGATAAAGGTCAGAGGTTTATATTAGGGATATATATGTGTTGTATAGGATTAGGGCAAGGATCCATGGATGAGAAAATCGATCGATCTTGAAGCTTTGTGCTGCACCTCTCACTTGTTGTTCCTCCTGGTGTGCACATCCTAGAGAGAGAGACTATGTGTTAGTGAGAGAAAGCTAGGGTTTAGATCTTTGTGATCTAAACCAGCTTGTAGATGATGTTTACTCCTTTGGTATGTAATCTGTGATGACTGATTCAATATAAAGGGTTCATCAATGTTTATATGTAACAGTATTTATCACATTACCTGAATGGTTTGATTTGTACTATAAATTGAACAGTTGTTTGATCTTTTTTATACTAATAAATAAAAATGATGTACACTTGGAAACTTATGTATTCTTTAGTATAGTATTCTTGAAATTGGTCTCTTTTTGCAAACTGATGTTTATGGGCAAACATCTGTTTAAGGTCAAACTTATTTTTGAGTCCAGACAACTGATATATAAGACCAAACCTATTTTTAAGCCCCAACATATGTTTAAGTCTAAACAGATATTTAACCAGATTCATTGTCTTCTCATCTTTTAACACTCTTCAAAATACTTAAAAATGATATTTTTAATTTATCCTTAAAATTATGTTACAACCACTGTGTTGGTTCAAACATCTGATTGTTAAAAGTTATCCACTGCTGAAAGACAACCTCTGTTTCTTCATTCTTCATGTTGACCATTTACTGATTAAACATCAGTGTTTCAATCACTGTTGGATATCCACTGATAGTCAAAAAACAGTCACTGCTCACATTTTTGTTGTTGACATCCACTGAAATTGACCATCAGTGGTTTCCCTAAAGAACAGCCACTGCTCACATTTTTATTATTGATGTGGTTAGTTAGTGATAGAAGGAAATTATCAAAAGAATATTAGAATTACAATGAAATTACCATTTTACCAAATCGTTACATTCCAATGAGATAAGAGTTCTTCCAACATTGTTTTCATGATAAAAATTAAAGTTAAAATAAAAAATAAATAAAATACTATTGATGGCAATCTGTTGCAAATCAAATCGGTAATTAATGCTAATTTCTTGAGCTTTGGACATTGAAAATTTTCAAAATTTGAATTTCAAATTGACGGTTATTATCTCTTAATTAAAGTTAAAATAAAAATTAGAAAAGTCATCATGACAATTGCTTTCAAATCAAATCAGTAATGACTGATAATATTAGTAATTTTGAAAATCAAAATATGCAAAATGGTAATTTAAAATTGACGTTCTCTCTCTCTTTTTTTCTTAATTTGCATATCATTTCTAATATTTAATTACTTTAATAAACAGGATATAAGGATATACACTACTTACCTTTCAAATTACATTTGCCACTACATTCAATTAAAATTTTGAATTGAGAATCGGTAACCTTGAATTCCAACCTTGAGTGCTTTTTTAAGAACATCCATGCTTATTGTATTTTCATATTACGTTTAGCAATAGATATATTTTGCTTATTCTTTTTTTTATCTACACTCTTCAAATGGAGGTTGCAAAGGTTAGCATGCTTAATGATCTTAATACATTCTCAAACAACTATACGATTAGAGTGAAGATTGTTAGCATGTCCAAGAAGATGATGAATGAAAACAAAAATGAAATATATCGTCTTGATATGATCTTCATGGATGAGATGGTACCGTATATATTTGTCTTATAACTATTTTGGACATATGAATACCCAAATGTTATATAACACGTTTTTTATTTAATCGGATGTTTCATATTCTTAGGGAACTATGATACAAGCCAGCTGTCTGCATAAGATGTTAGGAAAATTCAAAGACTTCCTTCAGTTGGATGAATGTCTTCTTATCACCAAACCGTCTCTTGCTGCTAATAAGTCCTCTGCTAAGTATACCAAGAGAAATGACAAAATATCACTGTATTTCTATACTTCTGTTGAGAAATGCCTTGACTGGTCTGGACCGAAATACCGTTTTAATTTCGTTAACCTCAAGGATGTTGTTGAAAATAAAATTGAAGTTAATACAGTTATTGGTATGTAAATCACTATATAATATAGATGTACTGTTTTGTCTTATTGTTTTTTTTTCATGTTATCGCTTCTTAATGCTGTTTTCTTTTAACAATATATTTTTGTTTATAGATTGAACAGTTGTTTGATCTTTATACTAATAAATAAAAATGATGTACACTTGGAAACTGATGTATTCTATAGTATAGTATTCTTCAAATTGGTCTTTAACCAGATCCACTGTCTTCTCATCTTTTAACACTCTTCAAAATACTTAAAAATGATAGTTTTAATTAATCCTTAAAAGTATGTTACAACCACTGTGTTGGTTCAAACATCTGATTGTTAAAAGTTATCCACTGCTGAAAGTCAACCTCTGTTTCTTCATTCTTCATGTTGACCATTTACTGACTAAACATTAGTGTTTCAATCACTATTGGCTATCCACTGATAGTCAAAAAACAGCCACTGCTCACATTTTTGTTGTTGACATCCATTGATATTGACCATCATTGGTTTCCCTAAAGAACAGCCACTGCTCACATTTTTATTATTGATGTGGTTAATTAGTGATAGAATGAAATTATCAAAAGAATACCAGAATTGCAATGAAATTACCATTTTAAAGTAATTCGTTACATATCCAAAGATGTTTTTCAAAATAAAATGAAGTTAATATAGTTATTGGTATGTAAATCACTATATAATATATATCTACTGTTTTGTCTTATTGTTTTTTTTTCATGTTATCGCTTCTTAATGCTGTTTTTTTAACAATATATTTTTGTTTATAGATTGGATTGGTTATGTGGAAGTTTGTTTCAATCTAGAGGATACATCAAAGAAGGATGGGAGCAAGGGCAAGAGACTTAATCTTAGAGTTGAAGACCTTGAGTGAGTTCTTTTTATTAAGTTGTTGCATTTTGACGTTTAAAGCATTACAGGGTTTTTTGATGTTATTATGTTTTATGTTAATATTTTAGAGGACAAAAGTGTACGGTTACTTTGTGGGATGCTTTTGCTATTGACATGTTTGCTTATATGAATGATAAGAAACGAGAGAAATATGTTGTTATCATTTGTCATTTTGGTATGGTCAACCTTTACAAAGGTACAATTTAAACTTAATTAGTTTAATTTTTTTATTTAGTAATTTATATTTATATTTAATTATTATATGTTTTAAATTTGACACTGTTTATATTGATCTACATTTGGTTTTATAAATATATTCAGGCAAGCGTGGAGTTGCAAACGGGTTTGATCTTAGCAGACTTTTTATCGACACTGACATTGAAGAGATATCCTCTTTTAGGAAGAGGTATAGTTAGTAATATGCATATAAACATTAAATAGTATTATTTTGTACCTACATTTACTTTTTATGTTTTAATTTGATCACATGAATCTGTTTAGGTATGTAGAGAAAATTTCTGCTTCTTCTTCATCAAATGAGCATGTTGGTTCAAATGTTATCTCAAGTGTTGAAGATGAGTTTCTTAATAACCCTAATTTCATGCTTATTGGTTTCCTTGGAACCATATCAATGGTGTGTAATTTCTTATAAGTACTTTACATGCTGAGTTTATTTATAATCTTTTCTAAGTATTATTATTTTTGTTTGAAATTGATAGACAAAGAAGGTTTTGGTTCTTGGCACAATCACAGCTATATGCACTGATAAACTTTGGTATTACAATGGTTGTAACTACTGTAAGTCGAGTGTGGAGGAAAGATTTGTAACGAAAGAAAATGTGTATGGTTCATTTGATGTTGTCACACCCCAACCGATGGCAGAAACATCGGGGCATGGCACTGAGCGAAACAGATTGTCCAGAAGTTTCCATAACAACTATATTTACCAAATATTTAGAGCAACACGTCCCATACCATGTCATAAGTGATAATATAATTATTACAGACAAAAATCTAGTCAAGTAGTTCTGTTCCGACAACTCAGATTTATACATAGATAGTTCGCGATACATACTCACCACTGTGAGCCATGTAACTAATTGTCCTTAGCAACCCCTGAGTGAACAGGTGCTGAGTCCAAACTAATAGTACTACCATCACTAAGGCAGGTAGACATCATTCCATGTGTAAACATAACAAACAAGAATTCATTTAGTCACGTAATACATGCAGTAACGGTTAGCATTTAAAGTATTTGCGTAGTGTGTTCGATGTGATTTAGAATAGGAAACGTATGTAACACCCAAAAGTGCGTAAAGCAAAAAGGGATCGAGTATACTCACAACGATAGATGGATTGAAGGGAGCGCTAGAGAGTAGGGTTAGCCTGAACAGATTGATAGCATAACGATAAGCGACTCGTAAAACGATGCAAAGTACAAGTGGTTTGGACAACAGTTCGATCGGATGGTAATCCGATCGGACACCCAGTCGTGCAAGTGGTAGTCCGTTCGGACGGTCGTCCGGTCGGATGACTGTTCGAGTGGATTGTTTCTTCCTTTGAGAACGATGTGTTTGTGTATGATGACTTGACTTTTGAAGTTTTCGTTGTAGTATTTTGAAAACACAGAAGTATCTCTACCCTTCAGGTCGGTCGATCGAACGGTCGTTCGATCGGCCGACAACCCGATTGGTTGGACACTTCAGCGAGAACAATTTCACAGCAGGTTGTCACTCGATCGGTCGGTAGTTCGATCGGGTGGCATCCTTTGTGCATTGAACATGTTGAAAATTGTTTAAGTGTTGAAGTTTAAATATCTCATGATTCGGATGGCAGTTCGATCGGATGGTAGTCCGATCGGACAACAATTCGTTCAACATTCAGACTTCAAATGTTGGCAAAAATGGTTAAGTGTGGGACCCAAGGTGCAAGTCGCTCGGGTTGGCCAGTCGCTCGAATTGGCTGTTCGATCGGACAGCAGTCCGATCGGACGGCATCCCGTCCTGGTCGACCTGTTCATCTTACACTTGGTTGTTTTGATAGTTTGTCATTTTATCGAGATATTTTGATAACGTGTTAAGCAATAGAAACCTCGTCAATACTTGGTGCCCCTGATCGGACAGGAATCACCCAAACCCGATCAGTGGTCGGTTCGAGACAACATTTCATGTTTAACCCGGAATAGATAATCTCGTGGATAGAATACGGATCTTGAGCCGACACATCCACAAGAATGAGTAGTAAGTCGGCACGAGCTCCGATTCTATCGGTTTTGAGTGTATTGAGTGTAAAAGAGTTGAAAGAAAGTTGGAAAACCATCTTTCAATCCTTTTTCTAGTGAATATGTTCAGATCTATAAAAGATCTTTGTTTGTTCATGTGGAAATCGGTTAAATCCAAGTTATCCTTGGTGGATTGAGGCCAAAACATGAAGTTCTTCAAGAACACATGATGACGTCATCCTAGAACACCTTGAATCTTGATGATTTCACGGTTAAAAGTTACGATTCAAAAGATAGAAAGGTGAGAGTGCTGGTCGGACGTCAGTTGCCAAAAGTAGAAAGAATGAAAGTGACAAGGGGTATTTATAAGGTTACCCAAAATGGAAAGGGGCTGGTCGATCGGCTAGGCAGCTCGATCGAACAGCTTGTCCGATCGGACGGCAGTCCGATCGAACGGCTGGTCGATCCGCTGGCCGCCTGGTCGACCAGTCACCTCGTTCGAGTGTTCGGTGCGACGAGTGTTGCCGTTCTGATTTCGATTGCGAGCATTTCGATGCGATAGAGTTTCCTAGTCAAATTACTTTTAATCCTAACTACTATATCAACATACAAGCATCCTTATTTCGTGTTCGATTAGCGTTTGCGATTCGGTTGCGATTGAGTTTCGACTGTGTTTCGATTGATTACCACAACATAACATAAAAACATACACAAGTAACACATAAGGCACACACACACGTATAACAGTAACCAAAATGCGTAATTCGAGTTGCGAGTGCGAGTACCATTCGATGTCGATTCGATTAGCATAGTTTGGGTATCGTTTAGTTAACTTTATCGCATTGTTACTTCCTATACTTCACAGTCGTACGTCGATTAAATAGCGAATAACACACGTCGATTACTGCGATTATTGACAATTACTCCACATAATACAGCTAAAATAAACACATAAAAGAAATTCACTACTAGTCAAGTCGCGCGATCGGTCGTTGACTTTGACCTTGACTTTGACTTTGACTTTCGAAACACGGGGCGTTACAGCCTCCCCTAGTTGAGGGAATTTCGTCCCAAAATTAGGCCGAAGCCGTAACAAACAACTGCGGGTACTTTGCCTTCATGTCGCTTTCGAGTTCCCAAGTGAACTCTGCGCCTCGCTTGCCTTCCCATCGGACTTTCACGATAGGAATGCGCCTCGATTCCGAGCTTTCTTTAGATTGTCTTGAATTTGGAAAATTTTGTCTGTCGTTTATTGCAATAGCTCGGGACCGGTTAATTGCGAATGCCCGATCTCGTGCCATACAATAGGCGATCGACATCTTCTTCCATATAGTGCCTCAAATGGTGCCATTTGAATGCTGGAATGATAACTGTTGTTGTACGAGAATTCGACTAACGGCAGGTATGCATCCCAATTACCACTGAAATCTATTACACACGAATGAAGCATGTTTTCCAGAGTACGGATCGTTCTCTCAGTCTGACCGTCGGTTCGAGGGTGGAATGCGGTACTTAGATTAAGCGCTGTATCGAGAGCCGCTTGAAACGTTTCCCACAGTCGCGAGGTAAACCGAGCATCACGGTCAGAGATGATGTCGAGAGGCGTCCCATGTCGACAAATGATATCATTGGTGTAGATTCGGGCTAATCGTTCTACCTTGTAGTCTTCTCGTATGGGCAGAAAGTGAGCAGATTTGGTCAAACGGTCAACAACAACCCAGATGTTGTCGTGACCTGATGGCGTGCGCGGGAGTTTTGTTATGAAGTCCATAGCTATACTCTCCCACTTCCACATAGGGATCATGGGTTGTTCGAGCAAGCCAGAGGGTCTTTGATGTTCAGCCTTGACCTTTGAGTAAGTCAGGCACTTCCCAACGTATAGAGCGATATCCCTTTTCATGCCCGGCCACCAGTACTTGTAGCGAAGGTCCTGGTATATTTTGTCGGCACCGTGATGAATAGAATATCGGGATTTGTGGGCTTCGTCCATCAAAATCTTTCGCAAATCGGTCCGTTTAGGGATCCAAATTCGATCCAGATAGTGGAATATCCCCTTCGACTTATTCACAAGCTGGGCTCCATCGTGGTAGATTCTTTCCTTCTTCAGAGTGCGTTCATTAAAACAGGCATGCTGGGCTTCGCGGATGAGAGTTTTGAGATCGTATTGGGCTCGTGTATCACGAATGCTGAGCAGGTAGCTCCGTCTGCTGAGAGCGTCGGGAACGAAATTTGCTTTGCCTGGGTGATAACGAATCTCACAGTCATAATCGTTGAGAAGTTCTACCCATCGGCGTTGACGCATATTAAGTTCTTTCTGATCAAAGATATGTTGTAGGCTCCTATGATCGGTGAAGATCGTACACTTGGTACCATACAGGTAGTGTCGCCAAATCTTTAACGCAAAAACAACTGCGCCTAGCTCGAGATCATGGGTTGTATAGTTCTTCTCGTGGATTTTGAGCTGACGAGATGCGTAAGCTATAACCTTGTCCCACTGCATAAGAACACAACCAAGACCAAGGTTGGAAGCATCACAATAGACAATGAAATCGTCGTTTCTATCGGGTAGAGTGAGAATAGGAGCATTGCAAAGCATGTGCTTGAGGGTTTGAAAAGCAGACTCTTGTTCAGTTCCCCAAACAAAAGGCTTGTCTTTGTGAGTAAGAGCGGTAAGCGGCACAACGATCTTTGAGAATCCTTCGATAAATCGTCGATAATAGCCCGCTAGTCCGAGAAAAGAACGGACTTCAGACGGGTTCTTAGGTGTAATCCAACTCTTAACGGCTTCAATCTTCGCGGGATCGACGTGAATACCCTGACTATTGACAATGTGACCCAGAAACTGAACCTCCTCCAACCAAAATTCACACTTGGAGAACTTGGCATAGAGTCGATTCCCCTGGAGTAGCTCGAGAACCAAACGTAGATGTTGCGCGTGTTCGGCCTTCGATTTGGAATAGATCAAGACATCGTCGATGAACATGATGACGAAACGGTCGAGATATGGTTTACACACGCGATTCATCAGACCCATGAACACCGCGGGTGCGTTGGTTAAACCAAAAGGCATAACAACGAACTCATAGTGGCCGTATCGAGTGCGAAAAGCGGTTTTGGGTATATCCTCCTCTTGGATGCGTAGTTGGTGGTAGCCTAAGCGTAGATCGATCTTCGAGAAACACGTAGCACCTTGTAGTTGATCAAACAAATCATCAATGCGAGGCAGGGGATAGCGGTTCTTGATAGTTAACTTATTCAATTCCCGATAGTCGATGCACATCCTGAACGACCCATCCTTCTTTTTGACGAAAAGGACTGGCGCGCCCCTAGGAGAGGTGCTCGGGTGAATGAAGCCTTTCTCAAGTAATTCATGAAGCTGACTCGAGAGTTCACGCATTTCGGACGGTGCGAGTCGGTAAGGAGCTTTGGCAACAGGGTTGGCTCCAGGAATGAGGTCGATACGAAAGTCGATATCACGACTTGGCGGTAGTCCGGGAAGATCCTCAGGAAAAACGTTAGGAAATTCTCGAACCACTGGGACATCGTTTACTCCAAGTCTTCCTTTCTTTTCCTTCTCCGCTACTACAATGTTAGCCAAGAAAGCTCTGTATTCCTTACGGAGATACTTGCTAGCTTGGACACATGACATGAGTTTGAGGCCTTTCGAAGCAGTTTCACCATAAACACACAATAGATCACCATTCACGAGCAAGAATCGAATCATCTTATCGAAGCACACAACTTCAGCATGGTTTTCGCGAAGAAAGTCCATGTCTACTATGACGTCAAAACTTCCGAGTTACATCGGAATAAGGTCGATTGGGAAAATGTGATTGTTGAGCTCAAGAGTACAATCACGAAGAACAGAATTAACGACGACAGTTCTTCCGGTGGCGACTTCAACATCGAACGTCGAGGGGAGATGGGAGCGTTTACGACTAAGAAGTTTCTCGAATTCGAACGACACAAAGCAATTATCGGCTCTAGTATCAAACAAACATGAAGCATAAATACCATTCACAAGGAACGTACCATTGACCACGTTGTTGTCAGCCTGGGCTTGGCGCACATTGATGTTGAAAGTTCTGGCGCGTGCGGCTTGTTGTTGTTGCTGTTGAGGCTGTTGCTGCTGGTGTTGCTGAGGCTCTTATTTCACAACCATGTTCGGGCACATGTTCACAAAGTGGTTGGGATCACCAAATGCGAAGCAGACTCGGGCGTTGGCCGCGGGTGCCTGAGCCGCTTGTTGGCCTTGCGGGGCTGGGAGCAGAGCTTGATGAGCAGTGGCTTGAGCTGGCACTTGACGGGGACCAGTACGGCAATTAGCAGTGAAGTGGTCGTACATATTGCAGTGAGCGCAGAAACGATAGGCGAGTCCCACCGGGTGATGATAAGTGCATGTTAGGCAGGCAGGGTGGGGGCCTGTGTATGTGCGATTTTCAGGCTGTGCATAGATTGCTGGAGTGGATCGGTGCTGAGGCTGCTGCTGGGCCGGTACGGCTTGAAGTGGAGCAGCAGTGGTGGTGGCAGCACAGTTCTTGTTGCTGGAGCTGCTGTTGTTGTTCTTCTTCTTGCGGCGTGAGGACTTTGACGATTGAGCGGCGGCGGTTTCAGCGGTTGGTGCGGTGGTGACTTGATGCAGATTCTTCGAAGCTTTATCCCAAAAACCAGCTGTTACCCGCTTGTCATTGATTTCAGCGTCAAGCAGGTAAGTTTCTTCGATTGTTGCGGTTTTGGCCGCTTGCACAAAATCAGCGACACAATCCGGCAGAGCTCGGATATACTTCTTGATTGCTATCTCCGGAGTCTTGACTTGATCAGGGCAGATAATACTGAGCTGCTTGAATCGAGCAGTTAGCGCAGCGTTCTCACCATCCCTCTGCTTCAGATACCAGAATTCGTCCTCCAACTTTTGGCGCTCATGGGGAGGGCAGAACTCTTCGAGCATAGCGTCCTTCAACTCGTCCCATGACAGACCATAAGCTGCATCGTTTTCGCGTTTGTTCCTCTCGGCCATCCACCAGTCTAATGCGCGGGACTGGAAGACGCCGGTAGCATTCAGAGTGCGGAGATTGTCAGGACATCCACTCTGACAGAGAGTGACTTCGATTAAGTCGAACCATTGGAACAAGGCCGTAGGGCCATCTTCGCCAGTGAACTCCTTCGGACCACAAGCTTTGAACTGCTTGAAGCTGAAAGCAGTCTTGGGAGTATCTTTAGGAGCTTCGGTTCTGGACTCCTCAGATGATTTGCTAACATTCTCGTAAATTTCGCTCACGATCTGAGGCACGACCTTTGCCACTTGTTTAGCGAGTATGGCAGCCAGGTGTTTGTCCCTCTGTTATCGACGAGAAAGTCGTGGGTGACGGGGTCCAGATGATGGTCCAGTTGACATTGTCTGCAACAGACATCGTCATAGGTCTCCGACACGTCATAATCGAATCTCAACTCACACGTCTAGTACTACTAAAGCTCAGGAACACGTACAGTCATGTAAACACATAGACACATAAGCACAGATTCACATTGGCACAGAAGCACGTAGGGCACAGAAACACATAAGCATATAAGCACATAATTCACTCAGAAGCACACATGAGCAGTCAGAATACAGAAACCTATCATTTAAAGTCTGCGATCGTTCGAGAATAGCGTCCACGATTAACATAGCGAGTAATATAGTATAATATAGCGGGTAGTATAGCATAAGCGTATCATAGGGACGTCCATAATTTAGCGATTTGTCAGCGCTTTGAGATAGATATGCAGTGCGAGTCGTGCGTGTCGATTGAAGTGAAAGCAAGAAGCGAATAAGTCTCCAAAATTAAACACATAAGAGATAAACACACATATAAACACATAAAATCGACAAATCATCAGAGTCAGCAGTTGCGGGCTCAGAATCGAAACACATAAAAATTGAGAAATAGATCGTCTGCGGCTATTAGGCATTGACTATCCAATGTGATTCGACTATTCTCAAGGACTTGTTGTACACATTTTGACTTTCAGAACTGTGCTTTTGCCTCGATTCTTGGGCGTTTGGCACGCATCCCGTTAGTCATACCGTGACTTCAGGTCGTTGGAGTCCGTCGAGACTTTGGTGAGAGTTTTGGAAAACCAAGTGAAAGTTGGAATCAAGTCGTCAAGGTGAGGGTTTCACTCCTGTCTTAACAACTTCATTCCTGTTTTGATAAAATAAAAGAGGATCATGTGTCAAAGTATGGATTTCACTCCTGATTCAACGCAAATTCTCGTGCTTGTGGATGAAAATGCGAGGCGAACAAGCAATTTGGTCGAGAGTTTGCAGTTTTCACGCCTAATCTCGACTTAAATTCTTATTCCAAATTTGAAAAGTCGAGTGCAGTGATAGTGCAGCATAGGCGAGAATAGCGAGGAATAGTGGTAAGCTCATACATAATCCCCACTGGACATGTACGAGTCGGTCTGTTGGTTCCTAACTATAGACTAGGTCCCTAAGACATCGACCCAGACTAGGTCGAGTCTTGCCTAATTCCCTATAGTTATGGCTCTGATACCAATCTGTCACACCCCAACTGATGGCGGAAACATCGGGGCATGGCACTGAGTGAAACAGATTGTCCAGAAGTTTCCATAACAACTATATTTACCAAATATTTAAAGCAACGCGTCCCATACCATGTCATAAGTGATAATATAATTATTACAGACAAAAATCTAGTCAAGTAGTTCTGTTCCGACAACTCAGATATATACGTAGACAGTTTATTTATTGGTTTCTAGGACCTCTTCCCTAGCTTCAATTTCATCACCAGCACAAAGAGCATCCTAGACCTTTCCTTTCCTCAATTTCATAGCAAGCTAAGCATATAAACAACTTAAGCACCTGTCACATACGTTAAAGTAAAAGTCAATACACATAGTGTAAAGGTGAGCATACAAGTTTGATAATAGCATTACAGAGTTGGAAATCGTTTACGCATAACCAACACGTACACAGAGTGAAATGAGGCATGTTAGTTATCGACATGAACCCATCGATACCAATGACTGCGGGTAGACTGCCCAAGGCAGTTCGCGATACATACTCACCATCGTGAGCCATGTAACTAATTGTCCTTAGCAACCCCTGAGTGAACAGGTACTGAGTCCAAACTAATAGTACTACCGTCACTAAGGCAGGTAGACAGCATTCCATGTGTAAACATAACAAACAAGCATTCATTTAGTCACATAATACATGCAGTAACAGTTAGCGTTTAAAGTATTTGCGTAGTGTGTTCGATGTGATTTAGAATAGGTAACGTATGTAACACCCAAAAGTGCGTAAAGCAAAAAGGGATCGAGTATACTCACAGCGATTGATGGATTGAAGGGAGCGCTAGAGAGTAGGGTTAGCCTAAACAGATTGATAGCATAACGATAAGCGACGCGTAAAGCGATGCAAAGTACAAGTGGTTCGGACAGCAGCTCGATCGGATGGTAATCCGATCGGACAGCCAGTCGTGCGAGTGGTAGTCCTTTCGGACGGTCGTCCGGTCGGATGACTATTCGAGTGGATTGTTTCTTCCTTTGAGAAGGATCTCTTTGTGTATGATGACTTGACTTTTGAAGTTTTCGTTGTAGTATTTTGAAAACACAGAAGTATCTCTACCCTTCAGGTCAGTCGATCGGACGGTCGTTCGATCGGTCGACAACCCGATTGGTTGGACACTTCAGCGAGAACAATTTCACAGCAGGTTGTCACTCGATCAGTCGGTAGTTCGATCGGGTGGCATCCTTTGTGCATTGAACATGTTGAAAATTGTTTAAGTGTTGAAGTTTAAATATCTCATGATTCGGATGGCAGTTCGATAGGATGGTAGTCCGATCGGACAACAATTCGTTCAACATTCAGACTTCAAATGTTGGCAAAAATGGTTAAGTGTGGGACCCAAGGTGCAAGTCACTCGGGTTGGCCAGTCGCTCGGATTGGCCGTTCGATCGGACAGCAGTCCGATCGGATGGCATCCCGTCCTGGTCGACCTGTTCGTCTTACACTTGGTTGTTTAGATAGTTTGTCGTTTTATCGAGATATTTTGATAACGTGTTAAGCAATAGAAACCTCGTCAATACTTGGTGCCCCTGATCGGACAGGAATCACCCAAACCCGATCAGTGGTCAGTTCGAGACGACGTTCCATGTTTAACCCGGAATCGATAATCTCGTGGATAGAATACGGATCTTGAGCCGACTGTCACACCCCGATTTCCACGTGTCACCGGTGGGGGAGTATCGTGACGTGGTTGGCAACGTAATAGTCAAACAACACAATATAATAATGCACAACGGAAGCAATTTAAAAATAAGATACAACCGAATTTATTTATTGTAAACAAAGTCACAATATCCGGTGTTTATCCACAGAACGGATCGAAACAAAATAACATTTAATTGTTCAACAGACTTCTGGCATCCTAAGCTTGCGAGACTTTTATTGATGCTTAGGAGACAATCCAGCCAATTACGTTTAGTACCTGCATTCAGTCTTTTTGGGAAAATACGTCAGTTTACACTGGTAAATACATTCAACTGACTCATTTTGGAAAATGATTGAAAATTGGTTTGGATGCACGTGGCATAAATCATTTTATTTAACTTGGGAGAATTATATAATATTATAATCTTGTGAACGAATTACATGTTCCTTATGCGTTCAGTAGCCCGGAACGTATCCGGGTTAAAGATCAATAGACACACCACTTTAAGTGAGTTATACACGGGAGTACTCCTACACCCCGTGCTCAGGTCGTGGCCATCTCGTAAGATGATGCCAGGGATATCCGAGACATGGTCATTAACCCCCCAAAGGCTGTAAAGTAAACAAATCTGTTTAAAACGAGCCGATCAAATTATTCAACTACCCACTAAGCGTGGAGATTTGATGCCCGATCAAGCGGTACGCTATGTACCGTAACCCAAGCCCGTATAGGGAAAATAAGTTAAAAGTATTTACCTGATGCAAGTATAAATCACAATAAGCAGAATGCACGTAGCTTTTACTATTTCTCCTAATCTGGAACGAAGGTTTAATATAACCTATTAGAATCCTAACGGGTCTTTTATTAAGCTTAGGCTTAGACCGGCTAGTTTCAAGATACGGTTCGTACGCACGATTAAGCGAAGACCGGATTGAATGTGATTCAGACCCGACAAGTTTGAAGACTTGTTTAATATGGGTTCATTATTCACATTCTGGATTTTGAGATAAAACCGATAAGGTTTGACCCGTTTCGGCTAATTTATGTAAACTTGTTACATAAACCGAGCCGAACGCGTAGTATGCGTAACAGGTATCCGTAAGAGCCATATACAGGTTTCCTAAGTTAATATGCTTCAAATATGTTGTAACATCAGTAGGATGTCTTTCGTTATGCCCCGAACTAATTTAAACACAAACTACGCCCCGTAGGGGTAGTTTGGTCATTTTAAAGTTTGTAAAAGAGTTTAATTGTTTAACTGAGTTACAGGTCTGATGTAAACAGCAAACATACTCATTTTGATGGGTTATAACAGTAGGCTAAGGCATGTATGTGAAATTTATCATATTTAACCAAACTATGCCCCGTAGGGGTATTTTGGTAATTTCACATAAGCCGAAAAGCTCAAAAACGAAGTCTGAGTTTATCAACCTTTGCTTACTGTTAAAATATCATAATTTGCCTCATATATCAGTAGGTATCAACCCGGGTATGTCCAATATGATTTTAAAACATACTATGCGTTAAAAACGCTAATTAAGGCAATTAAAGGCCATTACCGGGTTTGATACTTAAATCTGATATTTCTATATTTCCAGAAGGCTTAAAATAATTTATTTATCATAACCAATCAGTAGAAAAAGGTTTGGAGTCGTTTAGATGTGTAAAACTCATTTTATGGCCCGTAAGGGCAAAACCGACAATTTCCGAATTAAGCCTACGACTATGAGTTATGCTCAGCTTAAAATTAATTAAAAATCTTTAAAATTCCCAAAATAATATATTACATCAGTGGGTAATTCGTTTGATACCAAAAAGTATGTTTAATTAGGCTATACGCTAATTACGCCATTTTATTAACATAAAGCACCGTAATTACGCTAATGAGCATAACTCTTAATCTACAAGTCAAACTGATGTCAAATTTTGCATACAAGTTTATATATCAATATTCAAGGTTTCTACACTTTTACATTTTCATAAATCATGTTTTAAGGTAATAAGGGCATAACGGTCAACGTATGAGCAATTAACGGAAATATGCATATTAATTGGATAACTAGTGAACCAAGGTGTATAATCACAGAGGGTTGTTCTAACATGTATCCTAGTCCAATTAAAGCTCTGAGGCATTTCTAAAATATGCCTAAACGGGTCAGAACTGAAAGTCAAAGTGAAAGTCAAACTATGCGACTTTCGGTTCCGAACCGGGTCTAAACAGGAAATAGTCGGGTTGAACAGGTTTGGACATGTTATTACACTAATTACTAAGTTATAACAATGATCAAACAGGTTATATATGTTCTAGATAGCTAATTATGCATAAATGACATTTTAAGCATTATGTTGACTTTTTAAGTAAAGGTTGGACCCGACATTTGACCTGGTTAGGATGGTGATCAGGGGAAACCCTTTTGGGGTTTTATTACCCACATAAATACCATCCTATAACTACTTCTACTTTGAGATATGACTGAGCCATTAGTGACTAATCTCGAAGTCAAACCGTAATTACGACGGTTTGACTTTTAGCTAATTAACTAAGCTAAAAGCAATTAGGGAAAGATTAGAATACTTACTGAGGTCCTATGCACGAGATATGATCACTATGAAGCAAGCTTGAGCTCCAGAAATGATCCAAGAGTGCAGGAGAAGTTGTGAGGAATGTTGTGAATGTGAAGACCTTTATATAGCAAGTTCACACACCATAAATCTTTGACAACAAGGTCTAGCAGTGCCCACAATCGTTTGACATGTGTCCTAGGGGCTTAGGGGATGTTTTAGGGGCCAAGAGAAGTGGAAAAAAGGGTAAAGGTCGCACATATATGCAATGGCAGACAACAGCAGCGTTTTGCGGAGCTGGGCACCCCTCGCGTGACGCGAGGGACCCGTCGCGCGACGCGACCCCCTATGCAGATCAGCTTATTGATTTCATTTGCGATTCAGTCCTTGGCTCTTCAAAACTCGAATAGGCACTTGTTTTATGCATGGAAAACTCTTATAACTGATCTAGTAAGGCCTTAAAACATATACCCACTTAGCCAAGTCCCCGGGTAACTTTATTTTCACCCGAAAAGTCCTAACTTTCGACGTTTACGCTTTAATGCTTCGCACACGAATTTGATCATATCTTTCTCATACGTTAACGAAACTTTATGAAATTTTTATGGTGCATTCTCGTGAGCATAATTAATATTTACAAAGCTTCGGGTTTGTCAAAAGGTCACTCAGAGGTATAAATTAAACATGTTGACACATTTGGTCCCTGTAGTTTGAAATCACTCACTTTTAGCTTCGTATGATCCATGATTTATTCGTTTGAAGGTATGAGCATCGTGTAGGGTTAATGTACATTATATTTATTCACAGTTGACACTTAGAATATGTATATTTACATACTTTCCACGTTTGTCAACTTTAGTCCTTCCATAATATTTCTTTCACACGTTTAAACTTTATGACACGTGTCAACATATTATAGGACGTGAATTTCCGAGGTGTTACATCCTCACCCCCTTAAAATAAATCTCGACCCGAGATTTACTGAAATAAGTAAGGGTACTTTTCTTTCATCGTGGATTCAACCTCCCACGTGTATTCGGGACCCCTACGGGCATCCCATTTGACCTTTACAAAAGGTATATGCTTTCTTCGAAGCTTCCTTACCTGTCGATCTTCAATCGACAAAGGTTTTTCCACAAACGTTAAGCTCTTATCTATTTGCACATCTGTATGTGGCATGACATGTGAATCGTCAGCGGAAGACTTCTTTAGATTGCAGATGTGGAACACATTGTGAATTCCACTGAGCTCTTCTGGTAAGTTCAACTTGTAGGCAACTGACCCGACACGTTCGATAACCTCGAAAGGTCCTATGTATCTCGGGCTTAGTTTGCCTTTCTTACCAAACCGCATCACCCCTTTCCAGGGTGACACTTTGAGTAGGACTTTTTCACCTACTTCGAAGTGAAAATCCTTGCGATTTGGATCAGCGTAACTCTTCTGCCTATTCCGGGCAGCTTGGAGATTGTTACGAATCTGGACAATCTTGTCCGTTGTTTCGAACACGATCTCTGGTCCTGATAACTGGACTTCTCCCACTTCCGCCCAGCAAACTGGCGATCTACACTTTCTACCGTATAATGCCTCAAAAGGCGCAGCCTTAATGCTGGTATGGTAGCTATTGTTGTATGAGAATTCGATTAATGGTAGGTTCTTATCCCAGCTACCTCCCAAATCGATCGCACATGCGCGTAGCATGTCTTCCAACGTTTGAATAGTACGCTCACTCTGACCGTCAGTCTGAGGATGGTAAGCCGTACTAAAGTTCAAACGTGTGCCCAAAGATTGCTGGAAGCTCTTCCAAAAATGTGACGTGTACCTAGTATCTCTATCAGAGATAATAGTTACAGGTATGCCGTGTAAGGCTACAATCTTATCAACGTATAACTGGGCTAACATATCGGAGCTATAAGTCTCCTTGATGGGTAAGAAATGAGCTGACTTAGTCAGTCGGTCAACTATAACCCATATCGTATCGTTTCCTTTCCTCGTCTTGGGTAACTTGGTAATAAAATCCATAGTTACCATTTCCCACTTCCACGTAGGAAGTTCAGGCTGTTGTAGCAAACCTGACGGTTTCTGATGCTCGGCTTTGACTTGCGCACATGTCAAGCATTTTGCTACATGGGCGGCTACAGACTTTTTCAAGCCTATCCACCAATAATTTGCCTTTAAATCCTGGTACATCTTATCAGCTCCAGGATGAACGGAGTATTTGGAACTATGGGCTTCTTGGAGGATGACATCACGAAGTCCTCCAAAAATTGGAACCCATATTCGTCCATTTAATCGCAGAATTCCGTCCTTGCTAAGAGTTAACTGCTCCTCAGTTACTCCTAACTTTTCATTAGGATAGTTAGCTTCCAACACAGCATCCTTCTGTGCAGCTAACACCCTTTCTATCAAACTGTTCTTTATTTCCATTCGCTTGGCATTGATTCGGATGGGCTTAACCCTTTCCTTCCGACTCAAGGCATCGGCGACTACATTCGCCTTGCCGGGATGGTACTTGATTTCACAATCATAGTCATTCAAGGTCTCCATCCAACGTCGTTGCCTCATGTTTAATTCTTTCTGATTAAACAGATGCTGGAGGCTCTTGTGATCAGAATAGATCACAAACTTGATTCCGTAAAGATAATGCCTCCACAGTTTTAGTGCGAACACAACGGCACCCAATTCCAAGTCATGGGTGGTGTAATTCTTTTCGTGCACCTTTAACTGTCGTGATGCATAGGCAATCACCTTGCCTTTCTGCATAAGCACACACCCCATGCCAGTGTGTGATGCATCACAATAAACTACAAATTCTTCAGCGCCTTCAGGTAAGGTAAGCACAGGAGCGTTGCTCAACTTTTGTTTCAAAACATCGAAGGACTCTTGCTGCTTAGGACCCCAAACGAACTTTACTTTCTTCTTGGTCAGGGAAGTTAGGGGTGCAGTAATCCTTGAAAAATTTTCAATGAAGCGCCTGTAATATCCTGCCAATCCCAGGAAGCTACGAATCTCCGTAGGTGTCTTTGGCTCTTGCCAATTCATAACAGCTTCAACTTTAGCGGGATCCACCTGGATACCATGCTCACTAACCACGTGTCCAAGAAATTGGACTTCTCGTAGCCAAAATTCACACTTAGAGAATTTGGCGTAGAGCTTCTCCTGACGTAGAAGTTTGAGAATACAACGAAGGTGTTTCTCATGGTCAGCTTGATTCTTAGAATAAATAAGGATGTCATCGATGAAGACGATAACAAATTTATCTAAGTAAGGCTTGCAGACGCGATTCATGAGATCCATGAACGCGGCTGATGCATTAGTGAGCCCAAAAGGCATAACTAGGAACTCGTAGTGACCGTAACGAGTCCTAAATGCAGTCTTGTGAACGTCTTCGTCCTTAACCTTCAACTGATGGTAGCCTGACCTCAGATCAATCTTTGAGAAGTAACTTGCCCCTTGAAGCTGATCGAACAAATCGTCGATCCTGGGCAATGGATATCTATTCTTGATCGTGACTTTATTAAGCTCGCGATAGTCGATGCATAGACGCATCGATCCATCCTTCTTCTTGACAAACAGGATTGGCGCTCCCCAAGGAGATGAACTAGGTCGAATGAAACCCTTAGCTAGCAGTTCATCTAGCTGCGTCCGCAACTCCTTCATTTCTGTGGGTGCCAATCTATATGGTGCCCTAGCAACTGGTGCCGCTCCGGGGATGATATCTATCCTGAATTCAACTTGTCTATCTGGTGGCAAACCAGGTAGATCTTCAGGAAACACTTCTGGGTATTCAGAAATGACAGGGATGTCTTCTAACTTCGGTTTAGGTTCCTCCATAATCACCTGTGCCATGTAGATGACACACCCTTTCTTCAAACACTTTGAGGCCTTGAGCATAGTCACGTGCTCAGGTAGTCCATACTGGGTATCTCCCCGAATGGTAAGTGACTCACCAGACGGAGTCTTTATCACTACTTGCTTCATGTTACAGACGATTTGGGCCTGGTTATGAGATAACCAGTCCATACCCAGAACTATGTCAAAACCGGCTAACTTAAACGGAAGTAGAGACAGAGGAAAAGAATGATTCTTAATGGATATAACACATCCATCTAACACAGTAGAGATGGTTTCTATGGTACCATCTGCTAACTCTACCTCATAGTTTGCGTTTAAGGTTTTGACAGGTAAATTCAACAATTTACAAAACTTATGATCTACGAAAGACTTATCTGCGCCTGAACCAAAAAGTACTCTTGCAAAGACATCATTTACAAGGAATGTACCTGTTATGACATTATCGTCCTGCACAGCTTCTTTCGCATCCATTCTGAAGACTCTGGCGTTAGTCTTCTTAGCCTCCTCAGGCTTCTTGTTGTATTTTGGGCAGTTGGTCTTGATGTGCCCCTTCTCATTGCAACGGTAGCACGTTGCGTCTTTTGTCTTTTTGCAATCCAGGGTTTTGTGGTCCGTGGACTTGCAAATTCCACAAGCAAATGATTTTGACTGAGTCTGAGAGCTTAACTCCAGTCTGCACTTTCCATAGTGCTACTTCTTGCAAATTTTACACCTGGGCTTCTCATCAGACTTATGCCCATCCTTCCTCAACTCCGATCCCTTCTTGTGATCACCGCTCCCACGGTGCTTCTTGTTCGATCTACGCGAACCATCATCTTCATGCTTCCTCTTCTCGGCCGCCTTATTCCTCTGCGATCTCTGCCGGACCGTATCCAGTGTGAGGGATAAGGAAAGGTCAGTTACAGACCTGAAGGTAACTGGCCGAGAAGCTTTTACACTGGACTTGATCTCGGGTTCCAAACCACCAATAAAGCGAGCGATTCTTTTGGGCTCCGGGGTTACCAGGTAGGGAACCAACCGAGACAGTGTATTGAAGCTTGTTAGATAAGCTTGACAATCGAGGTTCTTCATCACCAAGGATAGAAAGTCAGATTCTATCTTTTCCACCTCATGTTGAGGACAGAAGTTTTCCTTAATCAGGGCAATGAATTGATCCCACGACATGCTATACAACGGGATCTTTCCGGAGGCCTCCATTAGAGATCTCCACCATGCCAATGCTTCACCCTTGAAGGACTGTGACACAAACTTAACTATATCCCCTTCAGCGCACCCGCTGATATCCACCACCGTGTCCATTTCATCCAGCCATGTCATACAGTCGACGACCCCTTTTTCCCCAGTAAAATCCCTGGGTTTACAAGACACGAAGTACTTGTAAGTGCAACCCTTGTTACGGGGTCCCTGATGCAGTATCAATTGCTGAGATGGGACACTTTGATTGTTGGTGGACTGACGATCATCACCGTCTTTCTTGGGTCCATTCTTTTTGGGAGGAGGCTTGTTATGAGCCTCAGAATGTGTCCTGGGCTTTGAATGTGATGCAGAGTGGGTCCTACTTCGAGTATCACTGTATTCCTCATACTGTCTATTCAAAGCCTGGGTGATAGCGCCATCTATGATTGCTTTTAGTTCAGCACCCGTTAATGTAATCTGGGCGTTCTCATTCGGCTCCACTGGATGGCTATTTATTTCATTTGAGTCAGCCATTTGAATTGAGCTGTTGCAGAAAACAAGAACAATATTTTATTTGGGAGTTTATTATGGAATTACCCTTTAGGGTAATTCGTTAACCATGGTAAACAGAGACCATATTTGGTTAACTTGTTAATCGTGTTAATTTAGGATTTTAATTAAAATTTATCCTAAACACAAACAATAACTATATATATTAGCACATAAGGCTTGGTCACATGGACTATTTCATAAACTATGATTTCAGAGAATCAAGACTTTTAAGGTTTGAACCTAGTTCATTACCTTTATTAGACAGGGAGTCATAGCTACCACTGTCTTTTGGCTCGTGTAGAATTTGAGCAAGGCCTGTAGGCACTATATTACCACGTATGGTTAAATATGATCATCTTAACTGATGATGTAAATCCAGGATTCAGAGATCATTAAACTGGATTAGGAATCTTCTAAAGAATCCTTATTCATTTAAGAATGACATGTGATTTTTAACGAATCACTTCTGCCAGGAGGGTTAACATGTTTTAAGATGTTAACAGGGATTTGAATCTTTTAAACCGGTCTTACCATTTTGGCCCGGTCTTATATTTGACACGAGGCTAGGTTTCACACTTAAAGATTTTTAATTAAATAATTACTTAGGCAGATTAAAAAGAATGATTTTAATTTATTTATTTCATTTGTAATTTATTTATGCACAAATGGCAAACATGAAATTTATAAAAATAACACTCCATTAATTTATCACTATATTACATATCGCCCTAAACGGGTCTTTTACACATGAAATTTGCCCACGCAGGAGCTAAAACATACCAACATGCCCACGCAGGGGTCTTACAGAAGACATGCCCACGTAGGGGTCTTACAGAAGACATGCCCACGTAGGGGTCTAACAGAAAGACACAAGTCCTCGTAGGGACTAACACACCAACGATTGTCCACGTAGGGACTTAAACAAACATAAGTCCACGCAGGGACTAAACATACAACATACCCTCGTAGGGGTTTATGGAAAGATAGACCCACGCAGGGGTCAATACACACAAACAAACATAAACACCCACGTAGGGGCTTAACAACCAAATATGCCCACGCAGGGGCTCAACAACAGCTGGGAGGATTTAATAATCCTTCTTGTTCTTTCCCTTGAGCAGTCCTATTAATCCCTGGAAAAAGGTCTGCTTCTCTTGGCGGTCGCGGCGAGCTTCCCGCTCAACCTGATTCAATCTATGTAGAATTTCCTCCCGTTCCGGGGGAGAAAATCGTGGCGGCTGCGACTGCGTTCTAATGATAGGCCTGGGAGGTATTGGGTACCCCTGATTCGGGTAGCTTACCCCCCATGGATCTCCGTAGGGTCCTTGGGCATTGAGGGCGTTATAATTTGCTGCTTCCATATAAGGATTTGCCTCAGCGTATCCGTAGTTGTTGTAAGTTGGTGGCTCAAACGGGTTGTAAGTACTTGGACCCGTGTATGCTGGGATTGGGTTATCAAAACCCATGTGCGGTGGCTGTTGAAAAGCTGGCTGCGAAGGCCCACCCATTTGTGGGTCCTCCTGATGCGGCGGGTAGTGACTTGCACTTGACTGTCGTGGGGAGCTAAAATGAAAGTCCCCTGGTCGCACCGACATACGGGCACCGGTTCTTCTACGCCTTGGCGGTTGAGGAGGTGGCGGTTGAACTGGTGGCGGTGGAGGTGGTGGCGTAACTGCCACAAACCGATGATCCTCTGATGAATCTTGATGATGCGGTTGTGGCTGTGGCTCCTGGTGTTGATGAGACTGCTGCTGCTGATGCTGCCCATGTGACGACGAGTGGTGTGATGGGGTATAATACCACTGGTGTTGATCGAACAGGGCTTGAAAACTGTCTGGACCACCATAGGGCGATCCGTGAAAGGAGGATCCGTCGGAGATCTCGATCGGATGGTTCGGGGTTCCACTTGCCGGCATGATGGGGTCAGTATCCTCATCCATATCGTCAGCTTGATCACCAGAGAAGTGATCGTCTGACCCTAGTGGGTTGAAACCCACGGGTTCTTGCAGGTAATCGGCCGGATTAAACTGGCCTCTAAAGATAGGTGTGGGGTCCCCGTAGGAATGATGGGACAGAGACCTTTGTAGTGGTATATATGAAGGCAGAGGATTGTTGGGCTCATCTTCCGAGTGTGGTCCATATGAATTGTGGACCGGAGGGGTGGAGCTGTGCGAAACAGATCTTCTTGCTGGTTCGAACAGCTTTCTCCTGTTCCGTCGCGGACCTTCGCTCTCCGTGGTAGGTTGGGCTCGTACATTTGACGGTCCAGCCTCACGGTCATTGGGGGCGGCTACTGGCCCCTTTCCTCGTCCTCGTGTTCGGAAAAATCTAGGAGGCATCTTTGTTATTCCTGTCAATAAAGCATGAGATAACAATAACAAAAATATAAAATTTAAAGGACAAAACAAATACCGAAGAGGTGGAATTTGTCCTAGGTTATAAGTCTAGACTCAAAAGTTTAGATATGTGCAATTGTGTAACTGAGATTAAACACAAAAGGCTAGTGTTTAATTCACTCAGTGTTGGCTCTGATACCAACCTGTCACACCCCGATTTCCACGTGTCACCGGTGGGCCCGGTGGGGGAGTATCGTGACGTGGTTGGCAACGTAATAGTCAAACAACACAATATAATAATGCACAACGGAAGCAATTTAAAAATAAGATACAACCGAATTTATTTATTGTAAACAAAGTCACAATATCCGGTGTTTATCCACAGAACGGATCGAAACAAAATAACATTTAATTGTTCAACAGACTTCTGGCATCCTAAGCTTGCGAGACTTTTATTGATGCTTAGGAGACAATCCAGCCAATTACGTTTAGTACCTGCATTCAGTCTTTTTGGGAAAATACGTCAGTTTACACTGGTAAATACATTCAACTGGCTCATTTTGGAAAATGATTGAAAATTGGTTTGGATGCACGTGGCATAAATCATTTTATTTAACTTGGGAGAATTATATAATATTATAATCTTGTGAACGAATTACATGTTACTTATGCGTTCAGTAGCCCGGAACGTATCCGGGTTAAAGATCAATAGACACACCACTTTAAGTGAGTTATACACGGGAGTACTCCTACACCCCGTGCTCAGGTCGTGGCCATCTCGTAAGATGATGCCAGGGATATCCGGGACATGGTCATTAACCCCCCAAAGGCTGTAAAGTAAACAAATCTGTTTAAAACGAGCTGATCAAATTATTCAACTACCCACTAAGCGTGGAGATTTGATGCCCGATCAAGCGGTACGCTATGTACCGTAACCCAAGCCCGTATAGGGAAAATAAGTTAAAAGTATTTACCTGATGCAAGTATAAATCACAATAAGCAGAATGCACGTAGCTTTTACTGTTTCTCCTAATCTGGAACGAAGGTTTAATATAACCTATTAGAATCCTAACGGGTCTTTTATTAAGCTTAGGCTTAGACCGGCTAGTTTCAAGATACGGTTCGTACGCACGATTAAGCGAAGACCGGATTGAATGTGATTCAGACCCGACAAGTTTGAAGACTTGTTTAATATGGGTTCATTATTCACATTCTGGATTTTGAGATAAAACCGATAAGGTTTGACCCGTTTCGGCTAATTTATGTAAACTTGTTACATAAACCGAGCCGAACGCGTAGTATGCGTAACGGGTATCCGTAAGAGCCATATATAGGTTTCCTAAGTTAATATGCTTCAAATATGTTGTAACATCAGTAGGATGTCTTTCGTTATGCCCCGAACTAATTTAAACACAAACTACGCCCCGTAGGGGTAGTTTGGTCATTTTAAAGTTTGTAAAAGAGTTTAATTGTTTAACTGAGTTACAGGTCTGATGTAAACAGAAAACATACTCATTTTGATGGGTTATAACAGTAGGCTAAGGCATGTATGTGAAATTTATCATATTTAACCAAACTATGCCCCGTAGGGGTATTTTGGTAATTTCACATAAGCCGAAAAGCTCAAAAACGAAGTCTGAGTTTATCAACCTTTGCTTACTGTTAAAATATCATAATTTGCCTCATATATCAGTAGGTATCAACCCGGGTATGTCCAATATGATTTTAAAACATACTATGCGTTAAAAACGCTAATTAAGGCGATTAAAGGCCATTACCGGGTTTGATACTTAAATCTGATATTTCTATATTTCCAGAAGGCTTAAAATAATTTATTTATCATAACCAATCAGTAGAAAAAGGTTTGGAGTCGTTTAGATGTGTAAAACTCATTTTATGGCCCGTAAGGGCAAAACCGACAATTTCCGAATTAAGCCTACGACTATGAGTTATGCTCAGCTTAAAATTAATTAAAAATCTTTAAAATTCCCAAAATAATATATTACATCAGTGGGTAATTCGTTTGATACCAAAAAGTATGTTTAATTAGTCTATACGCTAATTACGCCATTTTATTAACAAAAAGCACCGTAATTACGCTAATGAGCATAACTCTTAATCTACAAGTCAAACTGATGTCAAATTTTGCATACAAGTTTATATATCAATATTCAAGGTTTCTACACTTTTACATTTTCATAAATCATGTTTTAAGGTAATAAGGGCATAACGGTCAACGTATGAGCAATTAACGGAAATATGCATATTAATTGGATAACTAGTGAACCAAGGTGTGTAATCACAGAGGGTTGTTCTAACATGTATCCTAGTCCAATTAAAGCTCTGAGGCATTTCTAAAATATGCCTAAACGGGTCAGAACTGAAAGTCAAAGTGAAAGTCAAACTATGCGACTTTCGGTTCCGAACCGGGTCTAAACAGGAAATAGTCGGGTTGAACAGGTTTGGACATGTTATTACACTAATTACTAAGTTATAACAATGATCAAATAGGTTATATATGTTCTAGATAGCTAATTATGCATAAATGACATTTTAAGCATTATGTTGACTTTTTAAGTAAAGGTTTGACCCGATATTTGACCTGGTTAGGATGGTGATCAGGGGAAACCCTTTTGGGGTTTTATTACCCACATAAATACCATCCTATAACTACTTCTACTTCGAGATATGACTGAGCCATTAGTGACTAATCTCGAAGTCAAACCGTAATTACGACGATTTGAGTTTTAGCTAATTAACTAAGCTAAAAGCAATTAGGGAAAGATTAGAATACTTACTGAGGTCCTATGCACGAGATATGATCACTATGAAGCAAGCTTGAGCTCCAGAAATGATCCAAGAGTGCAGGAGAAGTTGTGAGGAATGTTGTGAATGTGAAGACCTTTATATAGCAAGTTCACACACCATAAATCTTTGACAACAAGGTCTAGCAGTGCCCACAATCGTTTGACATGTGTCCTAGGGGCTTAGGGGATGTTTTAGGGGCCAAGAGAAGTGGAAAAAAGGGTAAAGGTCGCGCATATACGCAATGGCAGACAACAGCAGCGTTTTGCGGAGCTGGGCACCCCTCGCGTGACGCGAGGGACCCGTCGCGCGACGCGACCCCCTATGCAGATCAACTTATTGATTTCATTTGCGATTCAGTCCTTGGCTCTTCAAAACTCGAATAGGCACTTGTTTTATGCATGGAAAACTCTTATAACTGATCTAGTAAGGCCTTAAAACATATACCCACTTAGCCAAGTCCCCGGGTAACTTTATTTTCACCCGAAAAGTCCTAACTTTCGACGTTTACGCTTTAATGCTTCGCACACGAATTTGATCATATCTTTCTCATACGTTAACGAAACTTTATGAAATTTTTATGGTGCATTCTCGTGAGCATAATTAATATTTACAAAGCTTCGGGTTTGTCAAAAGGTCACTCAGAGGTATAAATTAAACATGTTGACACATTTGGTCCCTGTAGTTTGAAATCACTCACTTTTAGCTTCGTATGATCCATGATTTATTCGTTTGAAGGTATGAGCATCGTGTAGGGTTAATGTACATTATATTTATTCACAGTTGACACTTAGAATATGCATATTTACATACTTTCCACGTTTGTCAACTTTAGTCCTTCCATAATATTTCTTTCACACGTTTAAACTTTATGACACGTGTTAACATATTATAGGACGTGAATTTCCGAGGTGTTACACCGACACATCCACAAGAATGAGTAGTAAGTCGGCACGAGCTCCGATTCTATCGGTTTTGAGTGTATTGAGTGTAAAAGAGTTGAAAGAAAGTTGGAAAACCATCTTTCAATCCTTTTTGTAGTGAATATGTTCAAATCTATGAAAGATCTTTGTTTGTTCATGTGGAAATCGGTTAGATCCAAGTTATCCTTGGTGGATTGAGGCCAAAACATGAAGTTCTTCAAGAACACATGATGACGTCATCCTAGAACACCTTGAATCTTGATGATTTCACGGTTAAAATGTAAGATTCAAAAGATAGAAAGGTGTAGGAGTGCGTGTAGATTAAGGAAGTACAAGATTTAGGACAAGATCTTACCGGGATTGCGAGAAATCGGAGAAAAAGCATGGTGAGAGTGCTGGTCGGACGTCAGTTGCCAAAAGTAGAAAGAATGAAAGTGACAAGGGGTATTTATAGGGTTACCCAAAGTGGAAAGGGGCTGGTCGATCGGCTAGGCAGCTCGATCGAACAGCTTGTCCGATCGGACGACAGTCCGATCAAACGGCTGGTCGATCGGCTGGCCGCCTGGTCGATCAGTCACCTCGTTCGAGTGTTCGGTGCGATGAGTGTTGCCGTTCCGATTTTGATTGCGAGCGTTTTGATGCGATAGATTTTCCTAGTCAAATTACTTTTAATCCCAACTACTATATCAACATACAAGCATCCTTATTTCGTGTTCGATTAGCGTTTGCGATTCGGTTATGATTGAGTTTCGACTGCGTTTCGATTGATTACCACAACATAACATAATAAGATACACAAGTAACACATAAGGCACACACACGTATAACAGTAACCAAAATGCGTAATTCGAGTTGCGAGTGCGAGTACCATTCGATGTCGATTCGAATAGCATAGTTTGGGTATCGCTTAGTTAACTTTATCGCATTGTTACTTCCTATAGTTCATAGTCATACGTCGATTAAATAGCGAATAACACACGCCGATTACTGCGATTATTGACAATTACTCCACATAATACAGCTTAAATAAACACATAAAAGAAATTCACTACTAGTCAAGTCGCGCGATCGGTCGTTGAGTTTGACCTTGACTTTGACTTTCGAAACACGGGGTGTTACAGATGTTGATAATGCAAAATCTTTGGTGTGTACAAATGATAAATGTGCAGGAGTCGACATCTACTCTATTCCACGGTTTGAGATTACAGTTTTATTTCCTTATACTAAATACTAATATGAACCACACTTTTGTTATTAGTAATACTAATGTTTTCATTTGTTTTTAACTTTTATAGGTTCAAGATACCTATTAGGGTGCAAGACTCTTCCGGTACTGTGTCTTTGACACTCTTTGATTTCGAAGCTTACAAGATTCTTAAGAAAACTGCCAAAGAGTTACTTGCTATCCAAGATCAGGTAACAAATATATGCATTCAGTTATTTGGCCATGTAGTTAACATAATTTAAAATTAATTTTTATAAAATTGTAGGTTCTCAATTATTGAATCATTGTGCTCATTGTAATTTATATTAATTTTTATAAAATCATAGGTTGTTAATTCTGGAGAGATACCGAACCCATATCCTGAGGTTTTTGACACGTTGATTGGAAAGAGGTATGCGTTCATCATAAATGTTAAAGACTATAACATTGAGCATCAGGTTGAAAACTATGGTATTTCAATGGCCACTAACGATGATGAGATCCTTGCCGCGCTCTGCGCCAAATTCAATCTTAACCAGGTTTAAAACTTCATTATGTCATTCTTTTCATTTCATAGTCATATCCTTTTGAAATAGATTTATACCATTGTGTGTATTTTATGTTATTGTGTATTATGTAATTACAGCATGAGCAGTCCGAATCGTTGGAAGTTCCAGATTCCTGCAGTTTGTCTACTCCTGTTGACCTTATGAAGGTAATTTAAGAATTTGGTTATTTGTACTAAATTTTTTCAAACGTTAATATTTATTGTCTTTTTATATCAGGATGAGTTGTCATTTAGCGGTGACAATGTTACACATGCATCTAAAGCACTTGTAGGGAATAAGAATCCCTCTTCTGATGAAACAAAACGTAATATTCGTGAAGTGTGCGATGTAGATGATTCATTAGGTAGCTCTTCGACAAAGCGCCGAATGAGTGATGAACTGTCTCAGGATGAAGATGCTGGTGTTTCGACGCTTTTGATTCCCAAGATTGAGAAATAGTTTTCTCTGTATTTTTAAATACATTAAGTGTTGATTTCATATGCTGTTGACACGTTGAACTTATGGTTTTCGCTTTGTTGGTTTGGTGTTTTTGGTGTTGTTATCTTTTGGACTGATTGTGTGTTTTTGAATTCCTGAAAACTTATCTGCTTATTATACTGTTATGTTCTAATATTGTAATGAGTATGACCTTTCTTTGCTTATTATAATGTATATGTTAAATAAATATTGAGATGGTCAATATTCAATATTTATGTTTAAAACTTATGTGTATGAATAGGAGCAACAATTTATAATATATATTGTATAAACCCGAATAACAAGTTTTTTATCTACAAATATTTGTAATCTTTAAGCAATTTTAATCTTATTATCTTATCTCATAATTTATATAAGATTATCAGTGGATGTGGTTGTTCTTTATTGGTTTTTACCGTTATCCCTGCTCACTAAGTAGGGTGTTTAGAAAAACCGTATCCAAGTAAGAAGCGTAAACGCAAGCCCATTTTATTCGTTTTTTGTTCGGATTATGGATCCACGTTTTATTTTATTTGTTTTGTTTCGTTTATTTGTTTAACTAGGAATAAAAAAACCGTTTAACTTAATTATTTATTAAATAAAGATAATAATATTTTAATTGTAAAAATCATATACAAATAAACCATAAACCTAACCGATGAACACCCGTTTTACATTCCACAAAGATTACTAAATTTGTTGTTAACTTTTTTTTTTATCAATGTAATAGATTGCTTGAAATAATTAATTCAATAATTTGAAAAAAATTCCATTTTGCTTTTCATGAAATGATTTTTAATTACAAAATGATAAAATGAAATATTATAATTTATTGAGAATATGTTAATCCCTAGGTATGACATAATGTAATTCAAAATTTAAAAACCACTGTTTGGTTCTATTTTTTTAATGTTCCTTATCTTATACTCTTTCTTCTTTTGAATCCTTCTCCTTCTCCTTCTCTCATTGTATGCAATGTCAAAGAATTCCCGTTCATCTTCTACATCTGCTAATTCATCAAAACGAAATTTGCACAGTAAGTGAAATTATAACTTCTTAACTAATCATTTCCCAAATCAAAATCAGCTTTCAGATTGAAATCATAATTCTACTTGGTTTTTTTCTAGGTCCTATTATGAGAACTGCTCTTTCAGATATCTCATATAGATCTCATCTTTCAGATATCACAAATGGTAATAACTCTTAAATTTCATTATAAGTACACTTTTTTCCATTTTATGTTTCCAATTGGACTGATTCTTGTGTTTTGTACATATTATACTTTCTCTGTTGTTTAGTTACTTCACCGAAAGAAAGGCGTAAGCTTCGAAAATTAATACTTGATAATAAGAAATCAAAGAATTCATCGTCATCATCAACGAATGTTCGTAACATCTTTTCTGACCATGCAAATTTGCTTGAATGTTCTGATACTACCGATAAACATATGTATTCCATTGCATGTCGAGCAGTTAGAAATGCTACTGGTTCTTTAATTTCAACTACACCAGGTTTGTATTTTGTTTCTTTATTATTTCTTTTGATAAATACATTAATAAACAACATACCGGAACTAACATGTATGTTTTAATATTGAATGTTCATATAACGGCATATACATAGGTACACCTCTAGATAGCAACCATCGATATTCCATTACTTCTAGCATCATTAGCAGTAACAATCAGCCGATATTTTGAAGTACCTCTACCCTTACACGGCTGTCTTCTGGTAAACGTAACCTCGAGCGCAAGAAACGTGATAATACTCCTGTACCTATGCTGACTTTGGATTCAGATGAAGACGATGTGTTTTTGTGCACTGATGAAGATCCTTATAAAGGGATATCTAAAGGTTTTAATCTATTTTATTGTTTTAGGACATTTGTTGTGTTCCACCTGTAATATAACTATCAACGATTTTTGAACAGATTATTTGGACCATGGTGACCAAGTGCTTACATGTCAGGTTTGTAGTGCAAAGTTATGGACATCAGAAGGTGGAAAAGGTCGTTTAACTATAAATAAGCTATGTTATAGTATGTGTTGTGGGTATGGTAAAGTTCAACTACCGCCTTTAAAGGATGCACTTTCGTCTTATCAAAATTTATTTTCTTCCTCAAATCCAAAAAGCAAGTTCTTCCTGAAGAACATAAGACGATACACCTCTATGTTCTCTTTTACGTCTATGGGTGGAAAGGTTGATTCTAACATCAACAAGGGCAATGCTCCATTTATATATCGTATCAGTGGCCAAAACTATCATTGCATGGGGAGTCTCAAACCTACAGATGGAAATGAAGCTAAGTTTTGTCAGCTATACATACATGATACCGAAAATGAAATAACAAACAGACAAGCATTATTCAGGTACGTGTGATTTCTAAGTTCCATTTTTATTCTATTAAAGAACAACTAGAAATTGAAGCATTTGTAGTTCACTAACAGTTGTTAAGTACCATCACTTTATCCTTAATCATTGATTCTCTATCCACTGATTACTAAAACAGCAGTTGTTAACCATTAGTAGTTCACTATCAGGTGTTTAGTACCATGAGTGTTTTAATCACTAGCAGTGCTTACAAGGTTTTATTTCACATCTACATTTTGATTTTTTAATTAATAATGTTAATTTTTTGATTTGTTAGGTTTAGTGCTTCCTGAATATCAGATTAAGAACCTTACTTTGTTGAAAATTGAAAACTATTTAATTTCCAATGGTTCATCATTACTAAGGTTTGTCACTATGTCGTATCCTGATGACGATTCCTTACGTGATGCTTCTAATCGTCTGATCAATGAAGAGCTGTCACATGACCTAGATGAAGTACAAGCTGAGTTTAACAGGTTGCATTAATCTCTTACAGACGAACAACGAGCGGTTTTTGACGAAATAATGGAAGCAGTTGTAGGGCGTAAAGGAGGCCTGTTTTTTGTCTATGGTTATGGTGGAACTGGAAAAACCTTTTTATGGAAGACTTTGGCTTCAGTTGTTCAATGTAGAAATGGAATAGTTTTAAATGTGGCTTCAAGTGGTATTGCTTCGTTATTACTTTCCCGTGGAAGGACAGCTCATTCTCGGTTCCATATCCCCATTAATCTAACAGAAGATTCAATGTGCAATATTAAGCCAAATAGTGATATTGCCAGATTATTAAAGGAAACCCAATTAATCATATGGGACGAAGCACCATTGGTACACAAACATGCCTTTGAAGCTTTAGATAGGACGATGACCGACGTATTTTCGGAAGGTAGGAGTATTCGTTCGGATATTCCTTTTGGTGGTAAAGTTATTGTATTTGGTGGTGACTTTAGACAAATCCTACCTGTTATTCCTAATGGTACTAGACAAGAAATTGTTAGTGCATCTTTAAGCTCTTCATACATATGGTCAAAATGCAGACTGTTACGGCTGACTAAAAACATGCGTCTAACTATTGGAGCTGAAAGTTCAAATATGGAGTCTATCAGAGAATTTGCAAAATGGCTTATTGATATTGGTGAAGGAAATGTTGGAGATGATAATGATGGTGACGCCATTATAGAGATACCAGATGATTTACTAATCATCGATATTTGTGACCCGATACAAAGTTTAATTGACTTTGTATATCCTTCAATTATTGAACAATTTAGGATTCCTGGATTTTTTTTTTTCTGAGCGAGCAATTCTGGCGCCCAAAAATGAGGTAGTTCATGAAATTAATGATCGATTGCTTTTGTTATTTCCTGGTGATGCGAAAGAGTATCTGAGTTCTGATAGTATATGTCAAACTGAACAAATTCTTAATTCTTTTCAAGAAAGCTTATACTCAATAGAAAATTTGAATGCTCTTAAGATTTCTGGCTTGCCTAATCACATATTAGTTCTTAAAGTTGGTGTTCCTGTGATGCTTCTTCGAAACATTGATCAACAGAAATGGTTATGTAACGGTACAAGGCTTCAAATTACTTTTCTTGGTAAACGAGTTATAGAAGCTGAAGTAATATCTGGTGGTAACATTGGCACGAGAGTTTTTATTCCAAGGATTAATATGATCCCGTCTGAAAAAAAAATACCTTTTCAATTTCAACGAAGACAATTTCCTTTATCAGTTTGTTTTGCCATGACAATTAACAAGAGTCAAGGACAATCGTTATCAAAGGTTGGTCTTTATTTGAAAGATCCTGTTTTCACTCATGGTCAGTTGTATGTTGCATTATCAAGGGTCAAGACCAGAGAAGGCGTTAAAATACTAATATTCGACGCTGATGGGAAACCAACAAATAAGACTTCTAATGTTGTTTACAAATAAGTTTTTACTAGCTTGTAATCATTGTTTTTTCTGAGTTTTAACTTCCACCGTTCTAAGTATAGTTGTATATATATTTTCTTAATTACTATTTTGTTTAAATTTTATTTGGTTTAAACTTTATAAACTCTATTGTGTTTTGCATCTCAGAACCATGTCTGATAAATTTATTCATAAGTAATTTACAACGCAGACAATTCTGAAGATCCCCGTGTTCACTATCAATATGGAAGAAAATTATACCGGATTTGGACTGCATAAGCGGCTACGAAATTATCAATTTCAAAACTACACCAGCCAAAAATATGTTTCAGCAAAGTCAAACCACTGTTTGACCAAAGTCAAACCACAGTTTGACCAATGTCAAACAACTGTTTGCAAAAATATGATTCTTAGTGTTTCGAAAGTCTGTTTTACCAAAGTTAAAACACTGTTTGAGCAATGTTAAAACGATGTTTGACCACAGTCAAACTACTTATGTTAAAACCTAATTATAATAGATAAAACACTGTTTGAGCAATGTTAAAACGTTGTTTCACCAAAGTCTGTTTGACCAAAGTCAAACTACTTATGTTTAAAGCTACTTATAATAAATAAAACACTGTTTGAGCAATGTTAAAACGCTGTTTGGCCAAAGTCTGTTTGACCAAAGTCAAACTACTTATGTTAAAAGCTACTTATAATAGACAAAACACTGTTTGAGCAATGTTAAAACGCTGTTTGACCAAAGTCTGTTTGACCAAAGTCAAACTACTTATGTTAAAAGCTAATTATAATAGATAAAACACTATTAATGGCTTTGCAAAAATATGATATGTTAATGGCTTTTGCTATAAAAAATTATTTTTATTTGTTAATTTGAATACCAAATCAATTCAACTAATCACACACTATTTACTCTTGTATCTCAATGTAAATGTAAATAACAAATTCAATAAGGGGTATATGTGTAATCGCTCTTAATACTGTGGGTAGTTGGTTTGATATCAGAAACATTGTAATCGCTCTTAATACTGTAAATTATAACAAATGTGTCATTTTAGTAAATAGAATGATTCACTCAGTATTTTCCGCTGACAAAACCTTTTTCAAACATGTTTCAGGTGATCTGTTGTAATTCAGGAAAAGTGCTGGGGAGCATTTCAAGCTTAAAGATAGTGGCTCATTATAAAATAAGGAAATAAGTTTTGGAATATCACAATTTCGTAGAAAAAACATATTATTGTAAATTATCGGGGTTTTATCCCGAATTGTGAAATAAAATTAATCAGGAAAATTTTAGCTTTAAACGATCCTGTTAAATAAACTTCCGCTGTTAAACTCAACTAAATAAATACCACGGGATTTCTGTCCCGTGGCTCCTGAAACGGGTCAAACCGGGTCGGGGGCCGTGACAGAAATAAGGTGGTATCAGAGCCACTGGGTTAAGCTAATTAAGTATTTAGAAATACTTAATTTTTCCTGATTACTATTATGTGATTCTGTGTGTTATTAACTGATTATTTGTTAGTTACAGTATGGGTAAGCAAAAGCTGTCAAGTATCTATCTTAAATTAGATAGATCATCCAATGAGAAGGGAAGTTCATCCCGAACCAAATCCTCGAATCAGGCTGAAATTCCTGAAGAAGGAATATTTGTGCGAAAGGCACAATACGAGGAATCACTTTCTCCTAGAAGGAGGGAGATGATTATTAAGAAAAGTAAAGAGAAAATCCGAGAAAAGAAAATTAAACGGGAAACCCAGGAATTAATTGATAAATCACCTTGGGAAGATAAGCTAGATGAGAAATGGGCAAATTTATATATGCTAGCCACAGTAGCAGAAAATATAAATCTTTAAATATTTTAAAGTTTTAAGCACCTTACCCTTACAATCTAGAAACCCTGTGCAATAAATAAAATTTCAAATCCTAAGTGTGTTTTTCAGTTATCTTTGTAATAAATTAGTACACAGTATGTAAATAAATTAAAAGGTTATTTATAAAATTTTAACTTAGTATTTTATGAATTTTGCATATATGCTACATCAGCATGAGTGGGATATCTGAAGCCTTTCAGAACCTTAATCTTTACCCGGTGAATATCGAAGTTTCCAAAGAATTTACTGGATACTTTCCTGATATAGAACAACCTGTAGAATTCAGTGCTCCACCTGTGAACAAGCCAAAACGAAAGAAAAGAAAGAATTACGTATGGGGAAGTCGTATACGTAAGAAAAAGCCAGCTACAAAACTTCCCAAAATAAATAATCCTTTGAAAAAGGGAAAAGAAATTATAACCGGAGAAAGTTCGAAACAGCAGGAAATGGAAACTGAAAATAAGGAAGAGGTTAAGGAGATAGGAATGCAGATGGAGGAAGGTCCTAAAGAAATAGTAATGGAAGTTGGGCAAGGTTCTAGACCAACTCAGATAGAAACCGGAGAGAGCTCCAATCCAAACCAGGAAAGGACTTTTCAAGATGAGATAGATTTCCTATTGGCAAGCTGTGAAACTATTCAGCCTGTCAATACTAATAATAATATTTTAATTATCCTCTTGAAAACCAACTCCCTATGAATTGGGAACCAGTAATTCCAGACCCAATAGTCCACTCCCAACCCATAGGAATGGACGAATGGTGGACGAACGATTGGCAATTTCAAAATATTGTCAACGATCCTTATTCCTTTCTTCCACAATTCGATCCAGAACCCCTACCTAATCCACCCATGAGTAATGAAAACATGGCTGAACTTCGCCACTTTGGTGAAGAGTTGTTTAATGCGGGAAGTAGAATCAAGGAAATAGGGGGACAAATTGCCTGGAAATACGATGAGAGGGAACTGCGTTTTTAGAACGGCAAGTGACGAGAGATAGTACGATGGTAAAACGGTAGTTGTATAATAGTAATAGTAAAGTTAGTCTGTAAATAACGAATAAAACTCTGTAAGATATTGGTGTGTAATGATGCATACTATACTAGATATAAAATGAAATCGAGAAATCGATTGTTTTTTACTATACCTGCATTGCAAAATTTTCTGATTGTTTGTATATAATTGTTATTTAGTAGATACTAATAAAATTTATATATACATTATCAGATGGCAAACATTGATAATGAACCAGTAAATGAAGTTAATCAGTCTGAACAACATTCAAGAGATCAATATATGACTCGGCAAGATATCGAAAACATTGTTGCTCAAGGGATAGCCAATGCTATTCCAGCATTCGTTGCTGCTATAAAGAATCCAATCGAACCGCAACAAATTGTCCCTAGTAAACAGATTACTGAAGATAACTTTAGTAATAGTGTAAATGGAGGCAATAATCATGTTAATCATAATAGGGAACCACATCAAGCTCCATTACCCAAGAAAATGAAAACTGCAACGCCTGGTTGCACTTTCAAAGAATTTCTTGTTTGTAAACCCATTGAATTTGCAGGCAATGAAGGAGCAACTGCATCACTGCGTTGGTTAGAGAAAACCGAAGCAGTCATTGCAATAAGTAAATGTGGTAAAGATGATCAAGTCATGTACGCATCAAATCTCTTCAAAGAAGGAGCACTCGAATGGTGGAACACTGTGTTACAATCAAAAGGAAGAGTAATAGCTTATGCTATGACTTGGGAAGAATTTAAGGGTTTGGTGGAAAGAAAATTCTGTCCCGAGTATGAAAAGGAACAGATGGCGAATAAGTTTCTAAATCATCGGATGATGGGTGTGGATTGTCGCGGTTATACCTCGACATTCTTCGAATATGCTAGAGTGGTACCAACACTGGCTTCGCCAGAACCGGTACTCATTTCTCGCTATATTTGGGGGCTAATTAGTGAAATCCGCAATATTGTTAAAGCTGCGAGACCTCGCACTATTGATGATGCGGTAGAATTAGCTAATACTCTATCCGATGAACTGGTGCGCACAAGAGATGAATATAGGAAAAAGGAACTAGCTCAGAAAATTACCCAAGGATTTCGTATGGGTAATAATAACAGCTTCAATAGAAAAGGAACAGGGCAATCTCCAGCTCCGTCATTCTGCAGAAGATGCAAAAAGAAACATTATGGAAGATGCGATATCACATGCAATTTTTGCAAAACGGACATCGTGAAGAAAACTGCAAAAAGAAAACTGTAATATGTTTTAACTGTGGAGAAGCAGGGCATTATAAAACAGAATGTCCTAAATTGGTTAAACCAGTAGATAACAAACCCAAGGCGACCGAATGAGCTACTAAGAAGAATGTCAGAGCATTCCAGCTAACCACTCAAGAAGCAGAACTCATTCCGGATGTGATAGCGGGTACGTTCTTAGTTCACAACGTGTACGCAAAAGTATTATTTGACTCTGGTGCAAACCAAAGTTTTATAAATACTTCATTCTGCCAAGCTCTTAGTTTACCTTTAACCAACATTAGGCAGATTTTTACAGTTGAAACCGCAGACTGAAATTCAGTTAAAATAGATAAAGTTTTGAAAGAAGGAAACATAGAACTTTTAGGACATAAATTCTCTGCAAAACTATTGCCGATGAAATTAGCTGAATTTGATGTTGTGTTAGGAATGGATTGGTTGATAGCCAACCATGCTCGAATTCTTTGTGATAGGAATTCCATAGAAATTCAGGCACCTACTGGAGAAATAATTATGATTACAGGAGATAAACCACGGAAACCCATGAAGTTCATATCAATAATGAAAGTTGCTAATTATGAACGAAAACAAGGAATAGTGTATATGATTTCGGTAATCATTAGCACTAAGGGTAAAAATCTTAAGGAAATACCAATAGTCTCAGAATATCCTGATGTATTCCCAGAAGATTTACCGGGATTACCTCCAGACAGGGAAGTAGAATTTAGGATTCATCTAATTCCTGGAACTACACCGATAGCTAAGGCACCTTATCGATTAGCACCCACAGAAATGTTAGAACTGAAAAAGCAATTAGATGAATTACTAAGTAAAGGATTCATACAACCTAGCTCATCCCCTTGGGGGGCGCCAGTATTGTTTGTGAAGAAAAAGGATGGTTCAATGAGAATGTGTATCGATTATAGGGAATTAAATAAGGTCACAATTAAGAATCGATACCCATTACCTAGGATTGATGATCTATTTGATCAACTGCAAGGGGCTAGATATTTTTCTAAGATAGATTTACGCTCTGGATATCATCAATTAAAGGTACAAGAAGAAGACATACCTAAAACTGCTTTCAGAACTAGGTATGGTCATTACGAGTTTACAGTCATGCCCTTCGGATTAACAAATGCACCTGCAACATTTATGGACATGATGAATAGGATCTGTAAACCGTACTTGGATAAATTTGTAATTGTCTTCATAGACGATATACTTATTTATTCCAAAAGTCAGACAGAGCATTGTGAACATCTTCATGCACTCTTAACTTTGTTAAGAAAAGAAAAGTTGTACGCCAAATTCTCGAAATGTGAATTTTGGTTACAAGAAGTACAATTCTTAGGACACATGGTGAATCACGAAGGTATTCACGTAGATCCTGCTAAGATAGAGGCAATTACCAAGTGGAAGGTTCCACAAACAGCAATGGAAATAAGAAGTTTTATAGGATTAGCTGGGTATTATAGACGGTTTATTAAGGATTTTTCCAAAATAGCTGTACCATTAACTAAACTAACCTGTAAAGCCACTAAGTTTGAATGGGGAACCAAACAAGAAGAAGCTTTTAGGATTTTGAAACAGAAACTAACCCATGCACCAATCTTAGCCTTACCAGAAGGAACTGAAGATTTTGAAGTATATTGTGATGCTTCAAAATTAGGATTTGGAGGTGTGCTTATGCAACGCAAGAAGGTAATTGCGTACGCATCAAGGCAATTGAAAAAGCACGAAGAAAACTATACGACTCATGATTTAGAATTAGGAGCCGTAATTTTTGCCCTTAAGATTTGGAGACATTATCTTTACGGAAGTAAATTTACTGTCTACACAGACCACAAAAGTTTAAGATATATATTTGGGCAAAAAGAGTTAAACATGAGGCAAAGGAGATGGATGGAAATCCTAAGTGACTACGACTGTGATATTCAGTATCATGAAGGAAAGGCGAATGTAGTTGCAGATGCCTTAAGTCGTAAGTATTATGAGAAACAACGACGAGTTCGTGCCCTCAGATTAAATTTACAAATAGATTTAATGGAACAATTGAAGAATGTTCAAACTACAGCAATCAAGGATGATGCTGAAGGAATGAAAAGAAGAATCAAAGAATTAGAGCAAGGAGCAGATGGAATTTGGAGATTCCACAAAAGTAGAATTTGGGTACCCAAGCAGGGAGACTTAAGACCTAAGATTTTAGAAGAAGCTCATAAATCTAGGTATACTATACACCCAGGAAACAATAAGATGTACCAAGATTTAAGAAAGAATTTTTGGTGGATAGGAATGAAAAAGGACATAGCCAGCTATGTTTCTAAATGTCTTACTTGTTCACAAGTTAAGGCAGAACATCAGAAACCTTCAGGACTACTACAACAATTAGAAATGCCAGTATGGAAATGGGAACTTATAACAATGGATTTTGTTACTAAATTACCCAAAACCAGAAAAGGTAATGATGCGATTTGGGTAATTGTGGATCGATTAACCAAATCTGCTCACTTTCTACCTATGAAAGAAACCTTTAGCATGGAAAGACTGGCTAAATTGTATGTAGATGAAGTCGTATCTCTACATGGAGTTCTACTCTCCATTGTATCAGATAGGGATAGTCGATTCACTTCTCATTTCTGGAAAAGCTTCCATCAAGCAATGGGAACTCGACTAAATCTGAGTACTGCATATCATCCACAAACGGACGAGCAAAGTGAAAGGACGATCCAAACTCTAGAAGACATGCTCCGAGCATGTGTAATGGATTTTGGTGGAAGTTGGGATGATCATTTACCATTAATCGAATTCTCCTATAACAATAGTTATCATTCAAGTATTGAAACTGCCCCATTCGAGGCACTATATGGAATAAAATGTAGAACTCCAGTTTGTTGGGCAGAAATAGGAGAAAATCAATTAGCAGGTCCTGAAATAGTGCAAGAAACAACTGATAAAATTACTCAAATCAAGGAAAGGCTGAAGACGACTCGAGATCGCCAGAAGAGTTATGCGGACAATAGATGCAAGCCACTTGAATTCCAAGTTGGAGACAAAGTACTATTGAAAGTTTCTCCTTGGAAAGGAGTAGTCAGATTCGGAAAGAGAGGAAAGTTAAGTCCAAGGTACGTAGGACCATTTTCAGTGATCCAACGTATAGGACCAGTCGCTTATCGTTTACGACTACCAGAAGAATTAGCAGGAGTACATGATGTATTTCATGTATCCAATCTCAAGAAATATTTATCAGATTAATCACTGGTAGTACCTCTTCGAGATATAGAAGTAAACGAAAAGCTGAAATTTGTTGAGAAACCTCTTCAAATAGAAGATAGAAAGATCAAGTTTCTCAAACACAAACGACTAGTTTTAGTCAAAGTAAAGTGGGATTCAAAGAGAGGAGCTGAATACACTTGGGAGCTGGAATCAGAAATGAAGCGAAAATATCCACATTTATTCCAGTAAATCTCGAGGACGAGATTTTTATTAAGGTAGGGAGAATGTAACAACTCTCACTAAAAAGTCCTAATTATTACTTTAATTGATCATTAGGAAAACCTAGTTGAGACACCCAAGTGATTCCGCACAAACCCTAAGATTTTCAGAATAACCGGAATCAGGATTAGGGCCCCTAAAACTTAGGGGGGATAAACCCTAATGGACGATTATCCACAAATCAGCGTTGTCACATAACTGAAATGTGAAATGGTAGAGTCAGCTGAGCTAGTCCCAATCGTGGCTACCCTATAGGCTAGTTTTATGCCTTACGCACCGTAACAAAATAAGTGTTACGATGCGCAAGGACTCTTACGGACCGTAACACTGGGAATGTTACGGTGCGTAAGCTAGTCAAATTTTCAGCTATAAATAGAGGGCAGTGGTATTCGAAAATTGAACATCCAACGTCGAAAGAATTCACAAAATACACTGAGATACGAACTGAATACTCCAAATTACACCCCGGGTCTCGAAATTCTGCCGCAAAACAGGGTATTAGCACAATCGCTGCTACGATTCATTTTCCGACGATCAATATATCCAATGAATGTTTAAGTGCCGCCAACATTAGGGTTATACTTTGTCGTTCGTCGTTAATTCGATGGATGAAGTATCGCACTTTGTCGTTCGTTGTGAGAATTTGATCTCGTGAGTTATCGTAAATGCTGGATTGATTACTAACCCAGTTTTGTGTGCATTGTATTTAAATTAGGTTAACAAGGCTAATTCATAGACTAGACTCTGTCCGTATTAAATCAGCAATGTGAGTCATTCTCTCTTTTTATCAAATCTATTTACAAAATCCTGTTTATTTTCAAAGTTATAATTACGGGGATTAAGTCTTTGTAATCACCAAGTTACAGCCGGTATGTGGGGTTTTGTATACATTACTTGATAATCGTCACCATTGGGGCAGCCAATTGGGGGATATGACCATAGTCACAGATTCGGTCGAGTGACAAATACCGTGGGTAGTTGGTTTGATATCAGAAACATTGTAATCGCTCTTAATACTGTAAATTATAACAAATGTGTCATTTTAGTAAATAGAATGATTCACTCAGTATTTTCCGCTGACAAAACCTTTTTCAAACATGTTTCAGGTGATCTGTTGTAATTCAGGAAAAGTGCTGGGGAGCATTTCAAGTTTAAAGATAGTGGCTCATTATAAAATAAGGAAATAAGTTTTGTAATATCACAATTTCGTAGAAAAAACATAATATTGTAAATTATCGGGGTTTTATCCCGAATTGTGAAATAAAATAAATCAGGAAAATTTTAGCTTTAAACGATCCTGTTAAATAAACTTCCGCTGTTAAACTCAACTAAATAAATACCACGGGATTTCTGTCCCGCGGCTCCTGAAACGGGTCAAACCGGGTCAGGGGCCGTGACATCATTACACTTTCACATCAAACATCTATCATCTCTTCTTTCAAAAATTTCTTCTTCCCAGTCATTTTCTAGGGTTTTAACTTTCTTATTCTTCGTCTTCTACACTTCAATCACCTGAGGTTTTATTGTTTTTTCTTCAGCAACTGGTATGTACATTAATATTGTAATGAAATTTATATTGTTTAACTGATCTTAATTCAAATCCTATCTTGCTACTAATACGATTTTAAACGTTTATTGCTAAACATTCAAGAAGGGTTTACTTAAGTGTTTGAATCATTTGTTGAAAACATGTTAAAATAGTTATTATTTGCAAGAAAATTTTAACTCATACTCTGTTTCTATGATTAATTTCACTACATACTCTGTTAATACAAAAAGTTAATGTTCATTTTCCAAGCCAACTTTTTTATTACAATCTTTTAACATCTTTACTGATTCAGGTTTTATGATGTATACTACATTTGTCAAGTTTCTTGATAACCCAGAATCTTTGAAACTAGTATAACATGTTTTTACATACATAATTTATTTTTATTGAGATATATATTTAACAGTTCTTATGGTTTATATTTTCTTACACTACTTAAAAATTATATACAGGATGTACCTATATTCTTTGCTAATCAAAAGTGGGGAGATTGTTGGCAAAAAAAATAGGTTGCGAATCTATCATGAGTCTGGTAAAAAATGGGTTGTGAGGGTCAGAACAGAAAATTCAACGCCAATAATAACTGACGGTTGGGACAATGTTGTTAAAGATCTCAATCTGCCGAGGGATACTTTGTTGGTTTTCAAACCGTTAGGTGATTTTGGGCTTGAACTTTCATTTTTTGTTGATGGCATGTGTGGTGAATCTTATTTCACGTTTAATCGTTATGCAAGATTTGGTTTTACGGTATGAGTATTAATCTTAACTTGAATTCTTTTGCATCTTTAACGTGTCAACACTTATTCTCATAAGTTACATACTTCACGTATAATATTCATTATTTTGTATTTAATGCAGGTAATCGAAGACTGCTTCATTAAACAATTTTACGTAAACAACCCACCAAGTGGCAAATTTCAAATCTGTTATAAGGGTTTCTATTGGAATGTTGAGGTGTCTAAGGTTGACAACAACTTTGTATTTTCTAGAGGACGGCCGGAAATGTGAAACGATGTTGGGATACTGGAGGATGATTTGCTTGTGTTTAGCAGAATTGATGATGTTGTTTTTGAGGTAGTAGTTTATAGAGATGAGATTGAGATTTGCTTTTTGAAGAAACCTGAATCTGACGATGATAGTGTACTTGAGATATCGAAGGCTGATTATGTTGAGAATGCATTCAAGGTATGTAAGTATTTAGCATTAGCAGTAAAAGTTTTAATTTTTTAGCATTATATTAATTATTTCATTAATGTTGACCAGGACATCTATGAGGATGAAGAAGTTGTGTCTGTAGGTGAAGATAAAACTGTTAGTCAGGTACTTACTAAATTATTAAAATTATTTATTTTTAATTTAACACATATTAGAATTTAATGTTTTTACAACTATTAGTAATGTTGTTTACTGAAGTTATATTTATACAATAATGTATTATTTAGAAGAAGTTACCAACCAATGCCGAATGCACATCGAAGAGACGCATGTCTTCACTATTGCACAAAACCCAAGATGTAAGTTTACCATCTTAAAAAATTGTTATATTACTATTGTTATTAAAGTTACTCTATGACAACATGTTAAGAAGAAAGGTAAAGTTACTTCTGAGAGAAAGTAGAAGGTCAAGAATAGGACTAAGGGAAATGCTGCCTTACCTGTCGACACAAGTGATCATATTGGATGTTCTTCATCTGCTCGTAAAGTTAAGGTATCTATACTTGCGAGTTAATTAGCATATGTTATATGAACTGTTTTTTTTGTGCATATATTCAACATTCCTTTAATTCACATGTATATGTTTACTTTTTCATCAAGGGGAAGAGAGCCGCCAATGTTCAGAAAAAGGTTAACCGTAGAAATAAGATTGCAAAGACTGCACAAAAACATTCTGGACATCTTCTCGACCCTGAGTTCTTTCATTTTGATCGCAAAGGAGACTATAGGCTAGTATACCATTTTTTATAACAAACTAATGATTTATGTTTATTTGTCTGACTATTATTTTTTTCCACACAATACATGTAGCGTCTTCCTGCTGAAGTTGCCAGACGAGCAGGTCTTTCTCTTGATCTTCATCCTTTAAAAGTTCAAAACATCGTTGGAGTTGTGAAGGTTTATCGTGTTAAGTCGGAGTTAAACGAATTGAACCCACGTTATTCGTTGGATGGTTGGCAAAACTTTATGACTGAAAATAATTTGAGGTTTGGTGATTTGTTGCACTTCACATACGTGTCTTCGCAACAGAAGATCATATTAAATCAAGTTACGTCAGTTTAACAAAGACATTTAACGATGTTGAGATATCAGATACTATAACTATGATTTTTTTTATGGTGATGCTGTATGTTTTTTTTAAATTATTAACTTGATGGTTATGTATGGCTAACATGATAAAACACTGTTATTATAGTTCTTTAAGTGATTGTTTCATTTTCTTGAATTCTATGTAATTTTGTAAAGAAGTACAATAAGAAACAGTGGTTTGAATATCTGTTTGCATTTTAGTCAAAAGTTAATGGAAACCGATGTTAGGTTGAACAGTGTTTAGAAGAGGTAAACAGTGTGAGAAGACAGTAGATCTTATTAAGTTAAACATCTGTTCAGGCTTAAACAGATGTTTGGCCTTTAACTGATGTTTGGCCTTTTATATCTGAGGTTTGGACTTAAACAGTTGTTAGACCTTAAACAGATGTTTGGCCATAAACAGACGTTTGACCTTAAACAGATGTTTCGCCTTCTATATCAGATATTTGGACTTAAACAGATGTTTGACCTTAAACAGATGTTTGGCCATAAACAGATGTTTGGCCTTAAACCAAACATCAATTTAAGGTCAACATCTGTTTGACTATTGGTCAACATTTGATTGACTTTTGGTCAACATCTTTTTTTGTAAAGAAGTACAAAAACAAATATTTTTACAAAATGCCAACTCACCCTATCATGTAAGTGCATTGAAGTAAAAGTGGAAATGATATTATTCATGTGGTCCTGTTGTGCTTTTGTTTCACCTCTAATATCGGTTCATGATCTAATTCGGTGATTTGAAGAAATTGTTGTTAAATCGAATGAGATGGTTGATGTAATGTGGTCGTATTAATAACAAATAGTAATTAATATAACTAAGTTTCCCAAGCCCGGGAAGCAATCCCGGGTAAAAACCTAGTATATTTATATACTATTAATTTGAAACATTTGTGTGCATGTTTTGTTGTAAGTTGTGTTTAAATACTTGTACATTAATCAAATATAGGTTGTAACTTGTGCTTAAGTGTTTGTACCTTAATCAAATAATAATGGTTTCATTACCTTACCAAATTCAATATGTTTTGTATGCATGTATGGTTGTAAATTGTGCTTAAGTGGTTGTACCCTAATCAAATAATGGTTTCATTATCTTACCATATTCAATCGGTTTGATCCATTCAAAGTTGTGTTGTTTTATTTGTAAATTATTATTATTTATAATAATCTAATTAATTTAGCTAAAATCTTGTATCAATATAATTTGCAACATATTGATGCAATGGTTGTTATAATGTATGCATTATGGTTTGTATAGTGGTAATGATATATGTTATATATAGATTACGATGAACCTGTCAAACGGGAAAAAATAGACGCTGGTTCATCGTAACGCGCGAGTCCTAGATCAACTTAGTTATTTTATTCTATGTTTTACGTTTCGGTTTAATTTCTTCGCATTACCACCGCAAGTTCAGTGTCGGTGGTCGCTGACTGTAGTGTGACATTAGTGCTCGCCCCCGCCGCAACACGGGGGGGGGGTGCTTAATACTAGTTAAGACTTATATTCATTTGATCTTCGTCCATTTGTTTTGTTGAAAATAAACATTACAGTTCATTAGTTTAAAAATTGTCAAAACAGTACGAGTATCATTCACTTTACTTTTCACTCTCTCCGTTTTTTTCAGATCCTACCTAAACATCACTAGCTCTGGCTCCACGACTTTGTTCCGACAAATCAGTTTCTCCACCGCTCCCCTATGTCGTATCACCGTCAATTGGATCCCCTCTGTTACGTCCATCGGCGTCAGATCTATCTCCGGCAACTGTTACACCAGAATCGAAATTATCGACCACCTAAATTTCCCCCATCACAATCGAAATTGTCGGCCACCTAATTTTCCCCATCACAATCGACGTCATTAGGAAAATTGAGGCCTACCGAAAAACTTGAGGGGAGGAGATGAAGTCTGGTCGGTGCCCTGTGTAGTGGTCGAAATTGGTAGAATTCATCAGTAGAAAAGGCATTGGCCAATAATGTTTTTGAAGATAATGGTCATGGGGTGTGCGGGTAGGGGTGGATGGTAGTTTGCTGACGGTGGTGGGCAAAATGGGTGGTGGAGGTGGTTATCGTTCAGGTATGTGTGTGTGGTGGTGGGAGATGTTGAAGATCGATGAAGTGGAAAGGGTGTGGAGCCGAAGCAGGTGATGTTCCAGCTGGATCTGAAGAAACGGAGAAAGTGAAGAGTAGAGTGAAGGATAATAGATATACAAAGTTGTTACCCGCAATTTTTGGTGAGTTGAAGGTGAAAGTTGTGAAAGTACTGGTACTGTTTACACAATTTTTAAACTAATGGTCTGTAATAGTTATTTTCAACAAACCACATGAACGGAAAACGTAATTAACTCTTTATTTATATTGTAGTTTTATTAACAGGGGCATTACGGTCATTCCAAATAAATTAACAGATTAAATGGATGTTGTTAGTAAGGGTGGACTGTAATTATTACAAAAGTGAAAGTACAGGGACTATTTTAACAATTTTTAAATTAATGGACTGTAGTGATTATTTTCAACAAACGACAAAAAATTAATGCAATTAACTCTAAACTAAATTTATAGAAATTCAAGAACATTAATAATAAACTCAGACATGATAATTCTATATGATAATGTTTTGTTATAATATATCTATACAAGTGATAACATTTATAAAATTCTTGATGAACTAAAAAATCAGTGGTAAAATATTTATATATTTTGTAATGTGTTTTCACTTTCTTCATCTGGGACTAGGCTTTATCCATTTTGCAAGCAGAAAAGTTATCACGTCATCATATATGTGTCATATCATCACTTTTAGGGTAAATTACATTTTTCGTCCTTTATGTTTGTAGCGTGTTGCAATGAATAGCTTTTAACTTCAATAATTACAGTTACAGTCCTTTATTTGGAAAACTCATTACACCTTAGGTCCTTTAGCGCTAACTTAATTAGATTTTTCAGTTAAATATGGCATGTGCCTTGCACATGAGGGTGCATTATTAATTTTACTAATATATTTAAATAAATAAACAAAACCAAATTAAAAAAAAAACAATAACTAAATTAGATGGATTGGAAATAAAAACCTTTGACTTTTCTGTTTTCATTTCCAGATAACTTATAAGGGTGAACGGGGCGCCTGTGGGGAGGGGTTCGGTGAGTGAGTTCCCCGCTCGGGAACACCACCGCCGACCCCTCGGGGAGGCTAAGCGGGGAGTGGGGAGCGGCATTGATTCACCGCATGAAGGGAAAGAGGGAGAGGGTGGCCCACCAGATTTTCAACCAATCAAGTTATTTTTCTTTTTTTTTCTTTTTGATTTTTTCAACTTAATTAAAAAAATAAAAAAACAAGTCCACCAAGAGAGGAGTGCCGCCATCAAATTGAGGGTGTGGGGGAGTTAAGTGGGGAGTTGACGTGGCGCGTGCTGATTGGCTGTGGGTAAGAGAGGTCACTCCCCACTTAGAGGAGTGCCCCTTACACCCTAAGAATGTTCCTTTCTTCTTCCGTTAAAATACAAACATGAACCTCATTGCCTCAATACCTTGCAACTTAAATTTCAGAAGTCACGAGATTTAAACAGTTGTTCTTGGAAACACTATTTTCGCCAAAGTTGTTGAAGATTTGAGAGTTAAGGTTTCATTCATGCTGATGGTGGTCGGGTCAAGTGTGGGTGGCGCAATGGTTGTCAGATTTGGTGGGTCAGCCAAATTTGGGGGTGTATGGTGGTGGTTTAACGACATCACCAACTCCCTATGTCCTAGATCTGAATCTTCATTGGTGGGTTTCATTCGAAATCGACCCTTTAACTAAATCTGAATCACTACCCTTTAACGACATCAACAACCCTCTACGTTTCAGATCCGAAATCGACAAGGAACGATAATCATCTGGTGGTGATTTTGTGTTTCAGGTGGTTTGCGAGGGTGTTTGTATCCGGGTTTGTAAATGCGATTTATGATTTTTGAAGATGGAAGTAGTTGGAGACGGTGATGTTGACAAGGATGACAGTAGTGACGAACTCTAATTTTGGTGAAGGGACTGTGGTGGCCGCGAAGATGGGTGAGGTGGTGGTTGTGGAGATGGCGGTTGTGGTATTGGTCGCCGGAGGTTGGGGTTTTTAGGCGGTGGTGCTCTGGCAGTGGGTAAATATAATAGTGGTTGGCGGTGACTAAGTTCTTTTTGTGTTATTTATTAAAATATTTTTAAATGTAAAAGACTAAATTACCCCTATGTGATCAAAGATAACTGAAAAATTTAATTGAGTTAGTGCTAAAGGACCTAAGGTGTAATGAGTTTTCCAAATAAATGACTGTAACTGTAATTATTGAAGTTAAAGGTCATCCATTGCAACCCGCTAAAAACATAAAGGACGAAAAGTGTAATTTACACTTTTATATAGTCCATGATTGTGTGATTAAGGATCAAAAAGCTCAAGACCTGAAAGATTGGGGATTTGTATTTGCATATAGGAGTGGGTGAGTCTAAATTCCCTTGGAGAGAACAAGTGTCGAACATCACCCGTATATATATTTTTTAAATAGCAAGTGACGACATATCAACCATTGTGACATCGGGTGCTGTGACCAAGGTGGACTACTCGACCACCGCCAGCCCCTTGGCTCTCCCTAGATGCGAGGAAATTTGGTATCGTAGACTATACCGAGTACTAGTACCCTTCAGATGTCGTAACGAACTAAATTAATACCGACTGAAACCAATTTCCATCGCATTGGGGGAAGTTCACCAGCTAAAAATAATTGCAATTATTTTTTCTTTTATGCTATATTATAAATATTTTAAAATATAGTATAAAAGAAAAAATATTTTGTCATAATATTTATAAACCATTAAAACCCCATGCCTTTGATTTTTTTAGTTATTATAATTATTATAATTACTTTTGAGCATATTTGATTTTTTTTTGGCTTATTGTTTTTAATGTACAAATGTTTTATAAAATTGTGAGTATGTCGTTTTAACGTGTTTATTTTTTATCTATGTATAGATATAAATTTTACTAAAAACTAGGGATGTCCAAAAGCTCGCGGCTCGAAGCTCGCTCGTATTTAGCTTGGAAAAAACTCGCTCGATATGGCTCGTTTTTTCTTGATATTTTATTTTTATATACATATAATGTATTACAAAAAGTTGATAATTTGCATGTATTTAGGAGTACAATTGGATATCTACGACATATTTGGGTGTTGATATCATGCAAATGAACTTATATGTATTTTGTTGAAATTTGAAACTTGTTTTGTGTTTAGTTGAACATGATTTTGACTTGTAATATATTAAGTTGTAGTATGTTATTTTGAACTATTAAATAATATTTTTAACTGTTGAATTTTGAAAAGTGTGTATTAATACTTCTTTCTAAATTCGAGCCTAAAAAAGTCAAGCCAAACTAGCTCGATTAAAAATCAAGCCGAGCTTGAGCTTAGATTTTTCAACTCGGTTTCAATTCCAGCTGAGCCGATCTGACATGGTTTATAATCGAGTCGAGCCCAAGCTTGTCCTGGCTCAGCTCATGAACAACCCTACTAAAACCGAGTTATAATTCATAACGTGTAAGTGATCGAAACACAAATATAAATGTCATCCATTTAACTACATCATGATGTAGCTTTTTTTTTCTTTTAGAAGATTACGTGTTTACCTTTTTTGTTATTTTGGTAATATAATATAACGTCTTATAAGTTTCGAATATACAGTTATAGTATGCTTATTTTTATCTACGATTAGAGTCAAATCTATTTGTTTGTTCTTTGTCGTTTGGTGTCGTGTTAATATTTATGGTTTTCTCGACATGGTGTATTTAGTAGTAAAATATATACAATGTTTTATAATTTTGAATATACCGTTTGGTCGTGTTTATTTTTATCCACGATTCCAAACATAGTTGGTTTTTTCGTTTACGTGAAAACTAACCGATATTGATCAAACAACACTAGTACTAGTATCGTATTCATTGTTATTGTTGTCTCGACGTGGCGGTACATACGCTATAGCGAATGCCTGTACGATAGTACGTGTTAAGTAACGAAACTAACTGATGCCGGCTAAACATTAATGTCGGTATCAGTGTTCGTTTTGTAGTTTTCGATCGATGTAAAACACGTATTGATATCCCAACGAGTGTATCTCTTTCGGTTGCTATACCAAACGTTGATATCATACTGATACTGCAAAAAAACTGAATCGATACCGACAGAAAACCCACTCCAAAATCCAGAAAATCTCATTACCTATATATTAAAGGTACGACAACAATCATATAAAAAGACAAAACGTTCAAATCTGATCCGCCAATTGATTCAATACCAAGTTGTCTAGCACATTATATATGCTGTAAAACTTGTCGTTTTCTTTGGGGTTAAAAATCCTATCTCAATACAAAAATATTTCATTATTTTTTATTCATGCCAATAATTTGACACGAACTTGTATTTCATGTAATAAGAGTAGTACATTACCATATATTGGATATTGACTCATTCAAGTCAAGAAAAGACGTTATATTGGTTGAAATCGACTGACCAAAATCAATGGTACATCATATAAACTAGATTTTGCCCCACACGTGTTGCGGGGTAATAAGCCGAATATTTATCTCTCATAACATGAACGTCTGTGTTTCGGTTATTTGTATATACTACTCATAACACGATCTCAAAAAAATTACATTGAGTCAACCAATTAAATTAAAACACTATCATACTTTTGTTTAAGAAAAAAAAACGATAGAAAAACACTAATTTTAAACTGGAGGCAAAATTGTAATTTTTTAGGATAAATGAGCGTGTGCAAGCAGCCGCCTGCACGAATAAAAATCACACCGAGTCAAACAACTAAAACAAAACACTACTATAGTTTTGTCAAAAAAAAAACTAAAACGATGGCATGACTGTAATTTTACACATGGTGTAAAATCATAATTTAACTGGGAAAGCAAAGGAAAACGATGGCAAAAATGTAAATTTAAATTGAGGGCAAAACCGTAATTTGGCTGGGTGAGGAAAAAACAAAACTAATGGCAAAACTGTACATTTAAACAGGTTAAAATCGTAATTTTGAACCGAGGGCAAAATGGTAATTTTTGTTGGGGGCAAAAACATAATTTTATTTTGAACTGGAGTAAAAACGTAATTTTGAAATAATGGCAAAATCTTAATTTTAAAGCAGGGATAAAATCGTAAATTGGTTGGGCCAATGGGGGAGTGCCAGGCAGCTTCCTGGCACTATTCCCCCATCTTGTGTCTATAGTTATATATTGGGGGCAAAATCGTAATTTTACTGGGAAAGCAAACAAAAACAATGATAAAAATGTAAATTTAAATTGAGGGTAAAATCGTAATTTAGCTGGGAGGAACAAACAGAACAAAACTAATGGCAAAACTGTAAATTTAAACGGGGCAAAATCGTAATTTTGAACCGAGGGAAAAATTGTAATTTAACCTGATGACAAAATCGTAATTTTAAAACGAAGACAAAATCATAAATTGATTTGGCCCAAAGGAGGTGAACTACTGTTCACCAAATTTCATAAATGTTATAGAGTTGATACATAATAAAAATAATGATTTAAATATATATAATATAATAATAATCATAATAATGAAATCAATTAAGTAATAAAATAATGAAAAGTATAAATAATATTACAAAAAATTTGAGTACAAAATCGTAAATTGATTTTGGCCTAAAGGAGGTGAACTACCGTTCACCAAATTTCATAAATGTTATAGAGTTGATACATAATAAAAATAATGATTTAAATATATATAATATAATAATAATCATAATAATGAAATCAATTAAGTAATAAAATAATGAAAAGTATAAATAATATTAAAAAAAATTTTGAGTACTGTTCATGAAAAGTCTGTTTTAATATGTATAACTAGTTGATTTCCCCCGCGCTTCGCGGCGGGATCTCGATTTAGAAAAACGTCATGAAACTACCTAGTTAAAAACGTCATAAAACACCTAGTTCAGAAAAATGCCATGAAAAAACCCAGTTGAAAACGACATAAAACACTCAGTTCAGAAAAAACGACATGAAAATACCTAGTTAAAACGCCATAAAATCACCTAGTTCAGAAAAACACCATGAAAATACATAGTCTAAAACGCCATAAAACACTCAGTTCAGAAAAACGCAATAAAAACCCAGTTCATTTTTTTCGAAAAGTATATCAATAGTATACTCGTTGTAAAGATAAAAAACGTTGAGTTTTATGGTGTGTTTTTTTGAAAAAATAATCGCGTATAAAAAAAGTTATTGGCGTTTAAATATGACCGGGGGAAATGACATCTGATTAGTATGTGCACCTTTGTTTGGATCTTCCTATTTTACCCCTCCTGGTAGTTTCAAGACCCTTAGTATTTACAAAAATGTCACCGTATCAATCTCAGCCACAAAACCAGTAAGATCTTGTGGCTGAGAATCGTTCTCACACTTTGAGTCGATTTCTTCTAATCATGTTCCTATATATATACATATAGGGTCATGATTTAGGGAAAACGATAAAAAGTGTGAGAACAGTGAGAACGATTTTGGTGTTGATAGGTGGCATTGATGCTAAATTACATTAAGGGCTAATATTGTCAAAAAAAACTTACTCACATGAACTGGGTGTTCACCCAATTCAGAAAAACGCCATGAAAATACCCTAGTTGAAAACGTCATAAAACACCCAGTTTAGAAAAACGTCATGAAAATACCCAATTAAAAACGCCATAAAACACACAGTTCAGAAAAACGCCATGAAAAACTCAGTTGAAAACGCCATGAAAAACTCAGTTGAAAACGCCATAAAACACTCAGTTCAGAAAAACGACATGAAAATACCTAGTTAAAACACCATAAAAATACCTAGTTTAAAAAAATGTCATGAAAATACCTAGTCTAAAACGCCATAAAATGCTCAGTTCTGAAAAACGTCATAAAAACCCAGTTCATTTTTTTCGTAAAGTATATCAATAGTATACTCGTTAGAAAGATAAAAAACGTTGAATTTTATGGTGTGATTATTTTGAAAAAAGTAATCGCGTATAAAAAAGTTATTGCCGTTTAAATATGATCGAGGGAAATGGCATGTGATTAACATGTGCACCCTTGTTTGGATCTTCCTATTTTACCTCTCCTGGTAGTTCCAATGCCCCTAGTATTTACGAAAATGTCACCGCATCAATCTCAGCACAAACCACTAAAATCTTGTGGCTAAAAATCGTTCTCACCGTTCTCACACTTTGAAGTGTTTTTTCCTGATCATGTTCCTATATATATAGTAAATTAAATATTATTAAAAAATAAGCAATTATTTAAAAACTGGAAAACACTATTCATGATCAGTTGGTTTTAATATGTATAATATAATATAATAGTCATACACCCACCCCAAAAGACGTGCATGGACCACTTGATATATACATGTATATGTATATCCATATGTATATCTATATCCATGTTCTAAAATATAATTTAAAAATCATATAATAGGCTTTCGTATAAAAAAAAACAAATATATTTATATAATAAGGGGTATGTTCAAATGTTTAATACATAACCAATTTTAATAGAAAAACGTAAGTCATATATATTTTACTATTACATAGCGTTTGATAGATATAATCAGAGGTAGAAAAAGAGCATGACAAGTGCGATACGTAACGATTGTATGTGACATGGTTAAAACGTACAAAATGTAAAAATTGTATATGCGTTTTATCCAAATTTTCTACTTAAAATTAGTGTTTAAGTTAACATCATCATTCCAATAAATAAATGTCTAAAAGATGCAAACATAACTACAGACAAAAATGGATGTATCAAACTATCAATATACAGAAAAAAAACTTGAAAGAAAGTCATAATAGAATATAGAAGTTTTAGAACATTATTCCAAGAACAGCTAGCATTTCATTTATGAAAAAGTAGAAAATCAAAGAGTAGATCGATTATGAAATGAATTGATACACCCGGATGGTGATAGAAGTAAAGAGATGATGTAGACCCTTGTTGTTTGGCTCACCATAACTTTAATAGAGGGTCCCACCAACAAGTTTTACCGAGTCCTCTTCAAAACTTTCTTTCACCACTTCCCCCTACCACCTTTAATTCTCTCTATAAATTGCACCCCACCACCTATTCATTCCACACACATACAATTTACACAAAGACCCTGAAAGAAAGAAAACATAATAATGGCAACATTCCCAGTTGTGAACATGGAGAAACTCAATGGAGAAGAAAGAGGTGAAACAATGAACCTCATCAATGATGCTTGTGAAAACTGGGGATTCTTTGAGGTATGATATATTATATAATATAGCCATATAGGGTCCTGTTATTCCCACACCCTAAACGGCCATAAAATGAATCCTCAAACGACCGTTTAAAGTTTAAACGTAGGAGTTTAAAGATAGGGGCCATGATAAGCCCTAAGGTCTGCTTTGTTTGTATTGGGATCGCCCTAATTTGTCCGTTTTCTAGGTTAACCTAGATAGTTTTTTTTTTTTTTTTTTTTTTCTATTTATCGTCTTGTTTTCCTTTGTTTATCTACTATTCACTTTTCGTTAGTAAAAAACCTTAGCCGTATTCTCTCTATATATATTATTGTTAATTAACAATATGATATATACTAATGAGTTGAATCCCTAGTAAAAACCTTAGCCGTATTCTCTCTATGTATATTATTGTTAATTTACAATATGTATATATACTAATGAGTTGAATACCTAGTAAAAAACCTTAGCCGTATTCTCTCTATGTATATTATTGTTAATTAACAATATGTATACATACTAATAACTTGAATCCCTAGTAAAAACCTTAACCGTATTCTCTCTATGTATATTATTGTTAATTTACAATATGTATATATTATATATACTAATAATGAGTTGAATCCCTAGTAAAAAACCTTAGCCGTATTCTCTCTATATATATTATTGTTAATTTACAACATGTATATATACTAATGAGTTGAAGTATGAAGATTGTGAATCATGGGATATCAACTGAGCTTCTGGACACTGTGGAGAAGATGACAAAAGGCCATTACAAGAAGTGTATGGAGGACAGGTTCAAAGAGATGGTTGCTAGCAAAGGCTTAGAAGCTGTTCAGAATCAAATTGATGATCTAGACTGGGAGAGCACTTTCTATATCCGCCATCTCCCCGAATCCAACATCTCCGAGATCCCTGATCTCGAAGACGAGTATAGGTACTTTAATTATATATTAGTTAGGATTTATTGTAATTATCTAGCTCCATGTATATTAAGATAGAATATGTTAGGTAAACTTTATTATAATTAACTCTATCATATATTTGTTGATTAATAATACATAATACCTTACGGAATTTTTATTTATGATGGTATATGATAGGAAGGTTATGAGGGAATTTGCTAAAGAGCTAGAGAAACTGGCAGAGAATATTTTGGACATGTTTTGTGAGAATTTGGGGTTAGAGAAGGGTTACTTGAAGAAGGCTTTCTATGGTGCTAAGGGTCCCACTTTCGGGACCAAGGTCAGCAACTATCCTCCATGCCCTAAGCCCGACCTTATCAAGGGTCTGCGGGCTCACACCGATGCGGGTGGCGTTATCTTGCTCTTTCAAGATGATAAGGTCAGTGGACTCCAGCTCCTTAAAGACGACAAGTGGATTGATGTACCGCCGATGCACCATTCCATTGTAATTAATCTAGGTGATCAGCTGGAGGTACGTTATCATATCCCTATATATAGTTGATTAATAATACATAATATCTTACGAGGTTTTTATTATTTCTAAATCAGGTGATCACTAATGGAAGGTACAAAAGTGTGATGCATAGAGTGATTGCTCAGACAGATGGGACCCGCATGTCGATAGCGTCTTTTTACAACCCTGGAAGTGATGCGGTCATCTATCCTGCGCCACAACTAGTAAACAAGGAAGAAGAGAAGAGCAACATTTACCCCAAATTCGTGTTTGAGGACTACATGAAGCTCTATACCGCGGTCAAGTTTCAGGCAAAGGAGCCTCGGTTTGAAGCTATGAAGACCATGGAAGACAGGGTTAGCTCGGGCCCGATTGCAACGGCTTAAGGTCAAGAAACCGGCGATAAATATGGTGTTCATGTGTGCATGTGGGTATTTAGTTAAATAAAGTTACGAGGCATTATACGTAATTAAAAAAAAATGAAATGTGTTGGGCGTATGTATATTCATAGGTCTTGCTATGAATGGTTTGTAGAACACCATATCTTGAAACACAGTAATGAAATATATAGTTGTGTATCATTTCTGCATGTTCATATTCTAAACCTCTCTATGTTTAAGCAATAAAGTGCAAACTACCATGAAACATGCATGCACATAGATAATCCAAAAGGATAAATAAAATCTTACAACTACAAGCAAAGCCAATAAGGCAACTTATCATTATGTGACATTGTTACAAGTCATTTCATTAATAATTAATCGTTGATATAACTATTATTTAACTATATTGTATTAAACCTTAGCTTAAAGCATCCCCAATTAGGGATCCTACTAACCCTTAAAATTGTGTATGGTAGTTATATCATAATGTTGGTGTGCTCTTCAACCAAGTGATTGTGGGTTTAAATCCTGCGGGGCATAGGTATGGTAATTTTAGAAGGAGAGTAGGTGTAGAGTTGAGAATGTGTGTAACGCCAATAAAAATTATATCATATAATGCATTTATTATTGAAAAACATTCATTTCATCTCCAATATATCATCTTTATAAATATATTTATACCCATATTAATATATATCACCACTTTTAATCAAATTATTCGCTTATTTTTTAACGCATATCATTTAAGCGTAACTTATTTCATAAAATATTTATAAAAGTTTCTAATATTATAAAGTTCGCGTTAACTTATTTCATTAATATTTATATAAGTTTCTAATATTATAAAGTTTCAATTTTATGAAAAAAACCAAAGCTAGCCCACCCCACTTTGTTTCTAGTCGTCCTTAGCCACAGACGCACCTTCACAAAAAAGTTACGGACAACCTTCCCAATGCCTAAAGACGCAACGCAAGCCTCTAGGAAACCCCATGGAAGCCTCATTTGGAACGCTCTTAATCATATCAAACACCACCAAGACATATTCTGGTCGCTTATCTAAATGTGGGAAAGGTGGAAGAACACCATAAGCCATGTACTATGGCATGACGCCCCTTACCACATGGCAAGGGGACTTGGTGTGAAGGGGGTGGCACACCCGCCGGACGGGGCGGGAAACGGGGTAGCGTGGTTTTGGCGCCGGCGTGAAATCGGTCTCTAGTCAGATGGACTTTATAACCAATGTAATTAAAAATAGAGCAAATTACAAGTTTTGTCCTTTATGTTTACACCAAATTGCAGGCGCTGTCCTTTAGCGCAAAAGTTGACAAGTTTTGTACTTAATGTTCCAAAATCTTGCACGTTATGTCCTTTAGGCCAAACCCAGTTAGATTTTTTGGTTAAACCAGGTCATGTGTCTTGCACATGAGGGCATTGTTGTCTTTTCATCTCTTTAGGGACTATTATGTACAACAACTAATATTAAGGGGCTATTGTATACAAAATAAAACCATATAATAAAATAACTTTGCACTCTCTCTCTCTTCCTTCCTCCCTCACTCTTTCTCGCTCTCTTCTCTCTCTCTTTTCTCTGGTGGAAGGGCAGGGGTACTCCGGTGGAGATGCAGTACTCAGCAGCGGTACTCCGGTGGAAGGGCAGGGGTAGTGGTGTCACATGGATGGTGGTGTACGATGGCTTGCGACGGAGAGGAGCGACAGAGGCGACAGTGTTGCCAACAACAGATCTAGGGTTTCAGTGGACTTTGGGTGAAAGGGGAGAAATCGAATGGGTCGTCTTCCATCTTTTAAAACCCTTTCGAGTTTAGCCTTCGCCTCCGGTTCAGTTCTCACTTCGTCAAATCTGTTCCATCCCTTCCACTTTTCCCTTTCCAGTTTGAATTTAGGAATTAGGCATTTGGGCTTATGTATTGGGTACTAGGTTTTGAGTATTATTGAGTTTTATCAGGTGTGGCTCAACTTAGCTAATTTACTAAAGCTTGTTATTGCCCAAGCAATGGTGGCCGATGGTGGTTGTTGTCGAATGGTGTTGGTGAACCTGATTTTTGGGGAGTTTTGATGCAAGTAGCAGTGGAGGTGGAGGTGAGGGTGGCGGTGGAGGGTGGTGGTCGTGGTGGTGATGGAGGTTATATATATATATATATATTTAAAATAATAATAATATTTTAAATTATTTTGTTTTATTTTTTAAATACTATTAAATAAATGGAGTAAAAAGACTAAAATGCCCTTGGGTGACCAGATTTAACCAAAAAAACTAACTAGGTTTGAGCTAAAGGACATAACGTGCAAGATTTTAGAACATTATGTATAAAACTTGTCAACTTTTGCGCTAAAGGACAGCGCCTGCAATTTGATGTAAACATAAATGACAAAACTTGTAATTTACTCTTAAAAATGCTACAGCAAATTAAATAACACTCCAACGACTATAAAGCCATGATTACGATTATGGCATAATCTTCAGACATGATATCAAATCAGTCCGTCAGTGATTTTCCTTACCTTTGAATTAATGGTCAAACATGTTCGAATCCAGACCTTTGAATTAATGGTCAAACATGTTCGAATCCAGACAAAACATTTCTTGTTGAGCCGCGCACACACACAAAGATGTTTTAATTGGGCCAAGACTCTGGTGTGGTGGACTGATACTTTAGTGGCCCACAAGATGTGGACTCTGTCTATAGTCTGTACCACAAATCACAATTATAAAAAAATACAAATTAATTATTTTATAATGGGTTATTGGATTTTAATAATAATAAGTTTCACCTGTTGGCCGATAATAATCCGAACTTTAAAAATACACTCCAATGATCCCAACTTGTAAAAGTTTGGCCCCCTGATACTTTTCAAACATATAATAATTAGGTCTACTCAATAGATTCAAGTGCACCTGAAGACTTCTTAATCGATTTAAGTGCATCTATGTTAGAAAAGAATCAATGGGGGCCAAATTCTTACAAATTGGAATCGTTGGAAGGAATTTTTAAAGCTAAGATTATTATCGGCCAATAGGTGAAACTTAGGATTATTAAAATCCAATAACCCTTTTATAATTAGGGGATGGAGAGTTATTTAATCTATTATGCATTATGTGGTGACGTTGATAGCCGAAAGATAAGGGGGTATATGCACCAATCGGTCTTTGTCCCGATTGCTGAGTGTGATATGTTCTTAGGTCTAAGGCTTGATGCAAAACTATTATCGAGTCAGAGGTCTCAATGAAAGCAGCATCTCTATTTCTACGGGGTGCAGGTAAGGCCGTCTACATCCTACTATTATCAGACCCTACCTTAGCTTTGCTATTGGTGGAATTTGCTGGATATGATGATGATGATGATGAGAGTTATTTAATCTATGATTTTTTTTAACCAAATAAATTTCATTCCAATCAACAGGACAAATTACAAAAGGATAGCAGGTAGACTGGAAACATACTGCGCCGCATCCCCTTTTTGAATAGAAAATCCTAATCTACTAAAAACAAAGCCTTGCCCCTGAGGGGTTGAAGAGTTGCTGTGGACCACACGCTGAACTCTAGGCAAGAATCAAACCACCTCCGGCGCCAAGGAGCCGAACGTGTCAAACGGCAAGGGGACAAAGGCATGGTGATTATCCTCACAAGCTTTCGCGTGCTTTTCCACCTTTTTTTACTCTTCTTTTAGGACCACTTGCCTCGCCACAAACCCATTTTCCCGGAACCCAGCTAGGAGGGATACACCTGTGAGATCGACACAAGCATGTTTCCCGCCCTCCCAACCAAACACTAGCACGTCACAGGGCGTAGGGTGGACCTCCCATCCACCGGGTCTATAAGAAAATTAACCGGTGCCTCTTTCTTTGCCGAGATCCCTGCTCGTCTGAGAATATCCATTAACGCGTCTCGAACAAAGTCATGGTGATACTTAAACCCCGGCAACTCTCTACAGTGTAACACACGCTCCCCGTATTTATCCAGGCATGTTTTACGGTAGACTGGGCAAGCTTCATCATTCGGGAACATGGGGATCATCAGACTGTACTTAAAGATTGACCGGTACCCCACCGCTGACATACGTTGACCCAGACCTTCAATAGGAATAACAGTAAAGAAATCCTGAGCGTGAGACTTCTGTTTGAACGTCCCTGTTAACGGCAACTCACACACTCTACTTTTACTATTAAACTACATTTTTTTGTCCACCACGGGCAGGGCAGTAAACGAGTTGAACGTAGTCTTGTTCATGTTCATTTGCTTAGCATATCGAGCGAAAATTCTTGTTTGTGTTTGTTCATTAAGGAATTGAACTTGTTCACGCACGGTTCACGAACACAAACGAACATATACCATTAAAGTAAAAAAATGTATTCTTAATCCCAAACATTAGACATAATCACCTTGTTAAGCACATGATATGATAATCATAAACACAATTATCCCATAATAAAGGCACACATTAGACACAATAAGCATAAACATAATTATCCCAAAAAGATGTTTCAAAGATCAAAGTTTCTAATGACTAAACACTAATTAAACAAAACACACGACCATGAACGGACCTAACGAACATATTGCCGAAAGTTCACGAAGGCAATTGTATGAACGTGAACTTTGTTCGTGTTTATTCAATTAATTAATCGAACGAAATTCTTTGTTCATGTTCGTTCATTTATTAAACGAACGGACGTAAACGAACTTCCCGCCGAACAGTCCACAAACAATTCGCTGAACGTTCGGTTCGTTTACAGCCCTAACCACGATGATTGAACCATCACCACTTTGTTAACTAGGCCAAAGCCTCTTTGGTTTTCTGTTTACCATCACATAAAAATGTCTTGTAGAACATCCTAATTCAGTAAGTGTTGATAAGGAATCTTTTTTAACAACTAAGTTGGACTTTTCTTTGATATATATAGTTGGGTGAGCTAGATTCAACCCATGGTTCTTTTGTTACACACATATATTGTGCCTAAAACAAGCTTGATTAGAAAGAAGAACCATGGCCGGCCCTGAAGGTGGGGGAGGACCACCGGCCAGGGCCCGATATTTCGAATGACACATTATTTTTTAAAAAACTCTAATATGTATATGTAAAAATGAATAAATTAATAGGGTATAGTCATACAAACACCAACATAGGCCTACTTACAAAACTATTTTTATGGTTTAGATTAGTTATTAGCCTAGATATCTGTTTCCATCCAATCAAAGACGGCAAAGCGCCTCTAATCTAAAGGCCAAAGAGTGCTCTTTGCGCATTGGCATTAGGTTTAGACCTTTTATGAGCCAAATTCTTACAAGTTGGAATCGTTGGAAGGAATTTTTAAAGTTGAGATTATTATCGGCCAATAGGTGAAACTTAGGATTATTAAAATCCAATAACCCTTTTATAATTAGGGGATGGAGAGTTAATTAATCTATTATACATTATGTGGTGACGTTGATAGCCAAAAGATAAGGGGGTACATGCACCAATCGGTCTTTGTCCCGATTGTTGAGTGTGATATGTTCTTAGGTCTAAGGCTTGATGCAAAACTATTATCGTCAGAGGTCTCATTGGAAGCAGTATCTCTATTTCTACGTGGTGCAGGTAAGGTTGTCTACATCCTCTCATCCTCAGACCTTAACTTAGCTTTGCTATTAGTGGGATTTGTTGAATATGATGATGATGAGAGTTATTTAATCTATGATTAATATAAATTTTTTGATCAATTGAACGTCTCTGTTAACGGCAACTCACACACTCTAATTTTACTATTAAACTACGTCTTTTTGTCCACCACGGGTAGGGTAGTAAACGAATTAAACGTAGTCTTGTTCATGTTTGTTCGCTTAGTGATGCGTGTCGAGTGTGATATGTTTTTATGTATATTTTAGCCTTTTTTAACACTTTAGTCAAGTTTTAAATTTATAAAACACGATATTCTACTAACACTAAACACACATATGGGCAAGTGCACCTATCGTGAGCGTAGTATAGTGTTGGTAAGATACCGAGGTCGTCCAAGGACACAAGAGATTTTAATATCGGTTTATCCTCAACGTCTAATCAAATCAAAATTTTGGAAAAAGGTTTTAAACATGAAAATAAAAACTAAAAATGCTGAAAATAAAAAAAATAAAAATAAAAATAAAAACAGATAGACAAGATTAATCACTTAGATCCGACTCGCCTTTAGTGTAACCTTTGATGTTTTCCGCACTTTTGCACTTTTTAAGAGATTATCTTAGTTATAGTAGTAGGCCCCTCTTTTGAAGGTGATGTTACCCTCAACCCAGTAGTTTGAGTCAGCAAGGATACAATCCTAAAGGGTTGGATTATTGAAAGATAATTAATTAAGTTATTAATGCGTAATGTGGTAGGCCCCTCTTTTGAAGGTGACGTTACCCTCGGCTAAGTGGTTTGAGTCAGCAGGGATACAATCCCAAGTAGCCGGGTTAATGTATTAATAGTAGTTTACATATGAGAGGATCAAGCCACTCGCACCCCCGCCATCCAACACCAAGCAGTATTGAAGGAGGTCCTAGTAAGCTTGACCTAGGTCCTTGCAAGATCAATACACTGAACAAGGCAAAAACCTTACCAAACCATTCCCTTAACCCCCGATCAGGTAGCCAACATATTTCTATATAGACCGTAGAGATATGAATGGTGTAAATCTTTTATTTTATATAGACAGTAAAATAACGCCAAGACACCACGGACAAATGATAAGGAAGTTTCACCTTCAACATAAGAAACTAGTTATTAAAGTCATTAATACAAAACCAAATAAAAAGTGCAAAACGATTAAAAAAACAAAAGTATTACACTAAATGCTTGTCTTCACCAAGTGATTTAAGAGACTTAGACAAACATGGCCTTTGATTGTCAAGAACTCTTACTATCAATCTTGGATCCCGAGACTACTACACACACTCTATGATGGATGATGGATGATGGTGGTGGATGTGGGTTGTGATGGTGGTGGATGTGGGTTGTGATGGTGGTGGAGTGTGGGTGAAGTGTGAGAGAGGTGGTTTGCCAAGAGATGCCTTTAAAGTGAACCAAGCACCTCTATTTATAGCCTGCACAGAAGCCCGGACACTGCCCCGTGTCCATTGGGAACGGCCCCGTGTCCATCCACTTTCTATTTCTTCATTAAATGTCGTTTGTCTGCATTAGTTGACCACGCCCCCGTGTCCGCTGGGCATGGCTCCGTGTGCAGAAGCGTATCTGTACTATCAAGATTTGCTTGGATTCTGCGAATCTTAGCATTGACCACGGCCGTGTTGAGCTGGGCACGCCCCCCCGTGTTGGGAAATAGAAGCTTCTACAACTTTGTCTTTTATGCAGACACTTGGGCACGCCCCCGTGTCCGTTGGGCACGGGGCGTGTTCAGCCTTCTGATCTCTTATTTTTGCTTAGGAAGATGCTGTCGGGGGGTCGGGCATGCCATGTTTATTCCTTTTCTTGTATTTATGTTAGATTTAGCTGTATTTTTGCTTCTTTTATCCATTTACGCTCATTTGATCCTGAAAATACAAAAGGAAGACAAAAACACACTTTTCCAACATTAGTACTAAAAAAGGTTAGTTTTATGCCTCATTTGATGTAATTTATATGTTGCATTTTACACACATCAAATACCCCCACACTTGAATCTTTGCTTGTCCTCAATCAAAACTCTTTATAATGTGGCTTACACGCTCAAATGGAATGGGTAGAAGAGAAGTTTTGGGCTTGTCTTGAGTGTCGGGATTCCAAGATCTTTATTAGGCTTTATTTTTATGTTATTTACAATCCTATTCGTTATGATTCATTTAGAACGTTTCATAAGAGAAATTACTTATTTGGGCATAACATGCCTCTTTAAAATTCCATTTATATACAAGTTCACATACCTCACGGGAGATCACTCAACACTCGGCCGAAGATGTATTTTTGTGTAACCCTCGAGACCGGCATGGAACTTACTTCTACCATATTCTTGCCAAGCAATCAATCCTTCTCCTTTTTAACTAAAAACCTTTGTAAATATCAAGAGGACTTGGGGAAGGGTTAGGCTTGGGTTAAAGGTAGGTGGTTTTGGGTTAGTGGTGGTTAGTAGAAAAGGGTGAAAGGCGTAAAAAACGTCGGTTTTCTTAAAACTTTTCATTTTTGTGACTTTTTATTCAAACGAAACATTTTTCAAACAAAGTTTCTTTTGAGGAACTTGTTTGTTTATTGCTAGGCTTAATTTTTTTTTTTTTTGACAAATGTCACATGAAGACCGAGCTTTTTACTAAATTAAAAGGGTTTAAAATGAAAAAGGGTTTTTGGTGGGTAAGGGGTGTTTGTTTTGTGGGTTTAGAAACAAAAAGGTTTATGCTCAAAGGGGTTAATTAGGGGGATTTTGGGTAGGTGGTAAAAAAATTGAAAAATAATGGTGTTGAAATGAAAAAGCTTAGTCCTAATGCCACCATTATTTACTTACTTGAGTTTAAGTTGATAAGGACCGGAATGTATCGTCATGGCAAGTTCTAGAGTCGTAAGAAACCAAGCGGCTATTCACACAAGAAACGAAAGATGAGCATTTAGTTTAAAGATGTGTATTTATATGCTCAATTAAAGGCTCAAAACTCACTTTTTGTGGGAATGTGTTTTTAATGTGATCAAGTATATATAATCAAATTTTAACTAGATTCGTCACGCCGTTTCATAATTTTCTTATGTTGGTTCTTTTTATCACGACGCTATCGGTTGTAAATTCGTAAAAATATAACCTTTTTAGAACTTGTTATTCCCAATTTAAACCAAGACAAGTAAAAAAAATGAAAAGTTTTTGAAAAAAAATTGGGGTGCTTAGCGGTTCCAATAGAGTTGTGTGTGAGGCTTGTAATTAGGACTTGCAAAATTCAAGGTTTTAGCATCCCCCCACACTTAAATCACACATTGTCCTCAATGTGTTCCAAAAATAAGTTTTTAGGTTGATTGAATGTGTAAAAGGTGTGTTAAAAACAAAAAATTATGTTACTTGGTATCTGGACACGGGTCGTGGTGACCAGGCACGGCCCCATGTTCATATTTCCAGTAACAGAAAGTAACAGAAGGCTGGGCACGGGGACGTGTTCAGTGAACATGCCCCGTGTCCAGTTACCTAAACTGGGCTTTTTTCTGCAGCCCCTTGAGCACGGGGCGTGTTGGCTGAGCACGGCCCGTGCTTAACTTGTTGTAATGAAGAAAGTTTGTCGGGAGGCTCTGTTTTTGTGCATGGGGTGTGGGTTCAAGCTTCCCTTAGTATCCTTCACCATCCTGAGTGTGTTTTATCCATTACAACATCATCCAAACACCAAATAATTTTGAAAACCATCATTCATTAAAGAGAGAGTTACATAAGGTCCTAGAAAAATAAAGAAAAGTAGAAAGCTAAAAAGAAGGTTCCTAAGATAGATTGGTCAAGTGATACATGAAATCATCCTAAGGAGTTCTACCCTTATTGTTGTGACAACTGTCAAATTTGCATGCATCTGTACAGTTAATTAATAATTAATCTGTGCTTAATGACTGTGCTTAATTACAACTGTTGATTAAACTGCTTTCTGATTTCTGATACATACATACATACACATGCATCACATTCATACTGTCACTCCATTTATTACACACAAACTTTAGTGACAAACTTGATGCACAAAGCACAGTTAGCACAGTGAGCGGATAACCTAGAAAACATGCTGACAATGCCAGCACAAAGACAGACAATGTTTATGAGGCCAGTATGAGCCAGAGACAGGACACTACACTAGTAGGGAGTGTAGGGAAGTGAGGACCATAAAACTGCGTCACTAGGTGATAGTTATAGTGCCGGGAAGTGCCTAAAACACACTTTAAATGCAGAATTCTGCACTAAATACCCAAAATTCAGCATTTAATAATGCTAGTAAAGTGTAAAAACTTGGCAAAATAGTCCTAGACACTTTCCAAAGTGTTGGAAATTTAATGTGTTACTAAAAACAATACAAAAGACACTTTAAAGCTTTATTTTAGCACTTTAACGGATCAACATCCAACCGAACAACCGGACTTTACCCGGAAAATAGAAATATTGCCAAATACATTGTTTATACTTTTCTGAGCTAGTTAGGATCCCCGAGCACCCTAACACACTTTATATTATATAACACACAATAAACTACTAACTTAACCTTTTAAATCTAACTAGTTAGTAACCATATCATTACAACCCAACCCTATACCCCCCCCCCCTTGGAAACGGTCACCATGGGTGTCCCCACCCATGGATTTCTTTGATTATTAAAATAGATCATGTAGTGGATAATGAGGCATATTATACATAGGTTATTAAGGTTTGAGGATTATAAGAAGGACTAAAGGGTCACCATTCTCTCACTTCACAACATAACATCAAACAACTCTTGCTTCTTCTTCTTCTTCCCTTGAGTTCGGCCGCCACCATCACACCACCATACCACCACCATCAAGTCTTTTTTTTTTAGCCATTCATACATATACAAAGGTGCAAGAGGTCCGACAAGTAAGCTTGGTGCACTCGGAAGCTCAAGGACCGCTCTTGTTTTCTTTTATCCACCACTTTTACGCTTTGAAACTCCCCTAGCCTTGTGCTAGTAGTAAGTGCCTTAGATCTTCATCTTGTTCATATTTTTGGTGGTTAATAGATGATAGAATGATTAAATGTTGAGAACACTAATGAACATAATCTAAGTCTTGAACATAAAGGGATAAAGAGAAGATATATGGGTAAATCATGTAGATCTTGTGTTGTTATGATTATTACATGTTGTTTGTTAGTAGAACCAAGATGGATCATCATCTAGACATACTAGTTCATGTTTAAGAACATAAACTAGTAAGATGTAAAAGTTGGAATTATGAAAGATGATGAATCCATCCATACATGAACCTTGAACTTGAATAAATATAATTTTTCTTGTAAAATAAGATTCTAAACTTGTAGATCTAAAGATCTACAAGTGGTTTTTCAGAAGAACCAAGTGAAAGATACTAGTCTTGTTAAAACCCGGATCTTGTATGAACTAAAAGCATTTTTAGTAAGTAAAAAAGTGTGTGGACACTTGTGTAACAAGGAAATATAACAACGAAATATTTTTGTAAATCATGACTAGAAGTTGTTAAACTTCAAATTCTTTAAAAATAAAGTTTTTAAGAAACTGGTCTTATTTTTAAAGATAACGAGACCTACTAAATATGTTAGTAACTTACTACACATTTTTACAAACTTTCAAGTTCACAAGTTTATGGTTCATGTTTATTTTTGGTCAAGATTAGTGATTAAAGATTGTATATTGTTGAATGATGATTGTTTGAGTAAATTTTGAAAAGAAAATGATACGCTAGTAAGCATGGACACCTCCATTTACAGAGGAAGCTCTGACGAAATTTTTCCAGAATTATAACGCCTTAGAAATATTTTTCTAACAAATGTTTACAAATATGTTTCTAACTTTATTTTCAAAATAAAACTTCGCCATGATTTTTATTACAAAATACTAAGTGCCGGAGGTTGATTTTCGTAAATAAAGTTTGATAAATATATATGTAGAATATATATTTCATACTAAGACACTTGTGTGATTGATTGTCATTTTGTGAACTAGTTATATTATTTTTAGATGAAATAATATAACTCATGTATTCCATAAAATTACGAATCCAAAATAATACCCCAAAACTCTCACGAAATAAATATTTAAGTTACGCATTTGATAAAGCAATACGAAACGCTAAAACGTGACTTATGTAATATTTTGGGAAAATAGTCTTATACGTATATTTTGGTAAAATATTGTTTTGGAAACTGTTGAAATAAAAATATATTAATTTTGGGAAAAATACATATATTTTGGAAATACGTTATTTTTGGACAAATGAGTTGAATATATATTTTTCCAAGTGGGAGATAAAAATATATTTTCCTAGTATATTTAGAAGATATATAATTTTTGAGAAAAATATATATTTTCTGGAACGATACATGATTAAACAAAATAAAGTTTAATTATATATATTTAAGTGAGACTTGAAATATATGGTTTTGGAAATGTATATTGGGAGTGTATTAACATATTTTTATTTAGAACAATACACCGAAATACAGCGCCATTACGCGGCAAGTTATACAAATACAAAAAATACGAAAATACACGTATGAGATACCCCCATCCTTGGGAAGGAAAATACGAAGTTAACAATTAATCCAAACGAAAACTAGTGATTATAACTTGGAATAATACCATAAACGTAACCCAAAAAAACAAATACTAAGACCAGGCACGACCCGTTCGTCTAATAGACGTTAGTACACTGTAGGTAGTCGTGTTGGCTGAGGAGACTTGGGTTACACATACTAAAGACGCAATACTGTGAGTTCATGCCCCCCCTTTTTCTCTTAACTGTTTTCAGTTTTATACTTCGGGGGTGAAATAAATGTTACAATTATTACAGACAATATTTACATGGTATGATTAGCTTAAGGAGGGTTTGTACTACTTAGATCATGTGAGTGGATAGGCGGAAACTTGAGGCCATTAATCCTCGTTGTAGGACTGAGGGACATTAGTGATAGATCTATTTGGGTGTAGCGAGCCCCACTCCTGAGTCCGCCGAGTGGACCATGTGGTGACTAAGTGCCCGACGCACAAATCCGCTAGGTTTGAGTCTTCCTGCATCACTTCACAAATATCATTGGCTTTGCAACCCAATGGTGATCTCTTTTTCCTTATTGCTACATACCAGGGACTTTTCATATACAGACATACTTTAAAGGTTTATACATACTCACATACACATGAACTCGCTCAACTTTATGTTGACTTTTCAAACTACATGTATTTCAGGGAATTAATAATTGGATCTGGCGGGCGTTGGAGTTTTTATGCTGCGTTAAGAATAAAGATGTCATCCATGGTCTTTAAGTTTGGTCAGTGTGTCTCTTTCCTGGACAAGACACACCTTCCAAACCTTGGTGCTATCTAATATCTTTTGATGAGTCTTTAGTGAACTCGTAAACATTTTGTATGATTGTAAAACTTAATTTGAAGTCTACGTTTTTGAAACAATGTTGTTATGTTTTAAACTTAAATTAACGGATGTACATCTACTGGTTTTAATCATATAGTGTTGTTATGATCGTATGCAATGGTATTAAGAAGTCACACCAATAATCACGCTTCCGCAAAAGTCAGGGTGTGACAGCTTGGTATCAGAGCTTCGGTCGTAGCGAACTAGGATTCTTTCTCGAGTCTAGACTACGATCATCAGGGCTCTCACGAAAAACATTTTCAAACACTTCTACATTGCATACACAAAGCGTCCAGATCCAGGGAACAAACATTTTTACAAACAAAAGGCACACATACACATTTCAAAATTTATATTTATAGTTCAGTCTTAGAGACTGAGGAAGGATCAGCCTTAGAGGCTGAGGGAGGATCAGCCTTAGAGGCTGAGGGAGGATCAGCCTTAGAGGCTGAGGGAGGATCAGCCTTAGAGGCTGAGGGAGGATCAGTCTTAGAGGCTGAGGGAGGATCAGTCTTAGAGGCTGAGGGAGGATTGGTCTTAGAGACCAGGGATTTAGTCTTAGAGACTGGGAGGATTGGTCTTAGAGACCAGGGATTTAGTCTTAAAGACTGGGAGGCTGGTCTTAGAGATCAGGAAGTTAGTCTGAGAGACTAGGGAGTTTAGTCTGAGAGACTAGGTGGGATAGTCTGGGAAGACTAGGATAAATATGTGGATACATGATTACATTATGAATTGTCTTTATTGCAATACACAAAGTGTTAAAGATTACTATATGCATGCTATGACTATTATGTACTAGCACACACGTCACCTTCCTCAGGGAACGAATTGTCAGATGATGACAACTCTATGGCCACCGCCACAGATGAAGGGACCACACCTGATGAGACCATACCTGCGCCGGAGATATTTACGTCAGACACTGCAAATAACCCTGACATGCTGACCAAGGACGAGGACGACTTTCAAACCGTCTACGCTGCCAGACTTTGGCGATGAATTACCCTTGCTGATGGCTTCTTTGACAAGAATCTTTCTGTCATTCTCGTTTCAGTCCACGACCATCTTATCATTTGGACACTTCGATGGCGAGCACATCATGGCTCCGATCCTCGACGCCGTACCTTTCGTGGTTATTTTCCCCAAGAATCCGTCTTTTTGACGAATTGTTTGATGACGACATTAATCTGCTTGTTGATGACCCTCCTGTTGACGCCCAGGGCGATGGGAAATTAGATTTGAACATTGTTACTAATTGCACATTTTGTGATCCCTGTCGTCGTGCTACCCTCTGATTCTAGAATACACTCGATTCAGACTCCTTTGAGTCTGTGACATTTTACAGCCTTATAAACGGACGGATTACATCTTTCTACTACTGACACGGACGACAACGTCGTTATGACTGTTGCACTATCACCAGCTCGAGGCACCACACCGTTACATGACCCAAGGCCTGCTCCTGAGCTAACTTCTTCACCTTTTGGGTCAGCTTGATGCTGCACCTACTGAACCTGCACCTTTACTTGATCATGACCCTGTTTCTTTTGGTTTACTAGACATTGCGCCCCTATTATCTGACCCAGTACCAGCACCTGACAATCTCCTTATCAGTTGAGACGCTTGTTCCTACACCTTCACCCGCTAATGTTACTCTTGTGAAAACTGACGTCCATTGCGCCAACATGCCTATCGCTTTCCTTCAAGACATACCAACACCCCGGGAAGGTACTCCAGGTCAGCACACCACATGACTATCCGTTTTGCTACAGCAGCATTTTCTACAACCTCACAGGCCGCACCGTCTGATACATTCACCTCTACATCGCTGGACGAAGCATTTCGATGGTTCCTATAAAACACTATGCTAATTTTAGACCCTTACCATCCCTCACATTATGGAGGCCAAACACGAGATGAGTTGCTCCTGTAACATCAACTACAGTTTGAGGATATGAGTCGCAGAATGTTGGAGCTTGAGCTGACACCACATTTGGCAACGTCAAATGCAAAACATTACATAACCGAAAACATGATTTAAGTGTCTACATCACAAGACAGCATATTGTCTGAAAAGTTCATGTAAGACACCACGTCCTCCACCTTGTCTATTGCCAGTATACCTTGATCCTCCACATTTACCAAAGATTCCTTTGGTACTCTTACCTGTTATTATTACACTTCTCCCCAGGATCTGATGTACGTTTCCTTACTGCCGAACGACAGATCAGTTAATTACTTCGACGTATATACAAGCTCGAGGAGGAGTCCGCGCATGTTAACAGTTTACTTTTCTTTCCTCCTCCACCTCAGTCACCAGTATAGTTGGTTTCTGGTTTATGCGGATTACATTTGGGTAAAGACACTAATGATAAACCAGGGATTGTGGAGACTTTCGAAACACTAATATACTTGTTGGAGAAGGGTAGGGTGACCCTGTGCCCCTTTGATGTGATACGTTTTGGAAGACAATACAATTGTGGTCAGGGAATAATGAGAAGCCAATCATCATTGAGCATGCGTCAATACTTTGTGGCCAATAACCGACGAAAGCTCAGTCGCTATGTCTTCGTTAAGCACGATTATTGATCTTTATGTGCGCACTATAATTATAATACTATGTACTTACTTGTTATGCTCTCATTAAACATAATTACCAAACTACTTGGTTACACTATGATCATACTACTGCTTGAGTGGTTGATAACCTATTATGTGTATGTGCATATGAGCTCTAAACAACTATATGCACTCTCCAAACAAATAAGACCTGACCTAACCAATCTTCTCCTCAGAAGATGTCGATACGAGGGAACGTCGATATCAACAATCCTCCGCTAACAACAGCGGCAGGACTACAAGAGCGCATCTCGCAAGCCATCGCACAACTCGAGGCCCTTAGCTCCGAATACGGCGGAGGTACCTCAGGAAATAACCCACCCAGCGGCTGCACTTACGAGCAGTTCTTGAACCACAAACCTCGAAAATTCGACGGCACTGGGGGTGCCTTAGTTTTTGTGCGTTGGGTGGAGAAGACGAATTATGTCTTACGATTGAGAAAATGTGCCCCAGAACATCAGGTCACGTACGTGGCTAGACTATTTGTGGATGGGGCTCTGTCATGGTGGAACCTTCAGGTTCAAACAATGGGCGAGACTGCTGCGAATGCTTTGACGTGGGACGAGCTGAAAGAACTGATGCGTAAAAGATATTGCTCTGGGGTAGAAGTCCAGAAGTTGGAGACTGAATTGTGGAACTTGAAAATGGAAGGTCCAAAGATAGCCGACTATGTGCAAAGATTTGGCGAATTATCACAAGTTGCTTCGCGTTTGGTGGAACCAGAATCTAGGAAGATCGAACGTTTCATCGGGGGACTGGCACCCCAGATTCTAAGTCTGGTAACAACATCTAAGCCTTCAACAATCATCGAGGCTATCGACACAAGCGTGGCGCTCACTGAAGAAGCGATTAGACAAGGAAAATTTTCCACTCCGGAAGAGAAGAATGAGGCTCCTGTAGAGTCATCTGGGGATAACAAGAGAAAAACTCATAAATTTCAAGAAGGTTACTCGGGTAAATAACGAGAAGAAGGCAAAGAAGGGAGAAGACTACAAGGGTATCCTACCCAAATGCGATAATTGTCTACGTTATCACGTCGGGCGATGCAAATATGGAAAATGTGATAACTGTGGTAAGAGGGGACATCCCAAGGAAACTTGTAGGCAAGGTACTGAAAGTAGAAATGGAGGCCAATATGGTAGTGAGAATCACGGAGGAAACAACGACAATGACGAATATCAGGTCAGAACGAGTGACAAACAGAAACGTGCACAAGGTTGTTTTAACTGTGGAAGCAAAAAGCATTTCAGAAAATACTGCCCTAAGAAGAATCAGGCACAAGGATGAAAGCTCAACACCGGAGCTAGGGAGGCACGCCAGAAATTCAAGCGAGGATATCGGTACGTCCCATATTACTCAACGATATGCATCTGTCATGCTAGATACTATTGCAAACTTTAAGCTTCGCACCTCTAAAGTTTGGAAGTATACTTGGTTTAGTAACAAGTAAGTTAGATAACTCGCACTCGATAGAACTAACTAATCGGAAGCTAGTGGAAGCCAACGAAGTATTTGGAAATGGCAAGATAGAACCCGGAGAGCGTAAGTTTACGCTTGATCGGCTGCCAATTGAGTTGGGAAAGCTTCGACAAGGTAATTGGGACGAATTAATTGTCGAGTGATCAAGCAGCGATTGATGCCCGCATCCCAATGGCGAATAAAGGAACGATCGTGACTCAAGAAGCAGGGTACGCCCCTACAAATTACTAATTGCTGGAAGGCACGAAAGTTGTTGCGTAAAGGATGTGTTGTTTTCTTGGCTCATGTCGAGGACAAGGGAGCCGAAGAACCAAAACTCGAAGATACCCCTGTGATAAGAAATATCCTGAAGTCTTCCCCGAAGACTTACCAGAATTATCTCCTCAACGACTAGTCGAATTTCGCATCATTTTGATTTCAGGCGTCGCGCCTGTAGTCGATGCACCTTAGCGACTTGCACCATCGGAGATGCAAGGATTGGCAGGGTAACCTCAGAAGTTGATAGAGAAGGAAGATAACAGACCAAAAATCCCCTTTTGGGTAACCCCAGTTCTACTCATCAAGAAGAAGGACGATGATTTTCAAATGAACACCAAACTACCAGGAGCCGAACGAGCTAGCCAACAAGAGCCAGCAACTCTTACTACGAATTAACGAATTTCTTAACCGCGAGGATCCAACCAGTATTTCCCGACTGATCGATGATCAAGTAGCTGTAAATTCAGGAAGAAAGTATACCGGGGAAAAATTGTGGGACAATAACTTGTTTTAAACATACACAAGAATGGCGTTTCCTACACGATGCACAGAACAATTCTACACCGAATACGAAACTTTGAAAATCTAGAAAACATATACTTAGGACCCTTGGGAACCCAGGTCCAAACTCGTAAGGGTTGTTGTTTAGGAACCACACCCATTAACTCAAGCAAAACCTATTATTCTGACATATATACTATTTCCGTTGACCAAACAGAAAGTACTTACATTTCTTTGTGAAATCTTCACTTTTGCTTCTAGCGAGTAGATATCTGCATCTCTACTCCCCTTAATGGTAGTTGCATCACATAAATTTTTCTTTGCTGAGAGCGAACGCCCATTGATTCGATACTTGGTCATTTCTCCATTTTAGCAAATACACATTGCTTCAATTCTTGAAAACTTATATGTTATACATGCACCTTTTACTACGCATGCGGTTTCATTTCAAACGCTTCATTGAAGTTCCAATATTATGTTGCTAAATCTGATTACTGAATTGTGATTCGAATGACCTACATTATTGTAATTGTTGGCTCCTTTGCTACCAAGCCAACACACTTTCTAAAAAACTCCTTTTATTTAGAGTTGCATTCATGGCTTATCTTTGTGGCCATGCCGGGATTTCCTTTGTTGGAACATACATTTATTATCGGATTACGCCAGAACCAAGTTCAATTGCTTGAACTTATTCATTTCGCATATTCAGTTTAAGACGTCATATGATGTATTGAGAGCATCATATTCGAATCATTGGCAAAGATTCTTTTGTTTCGAGTCGTAGCAGACCTGTTTGGTCTACGACATCACTAAATCATTTGTTGGATACGACACCTTGTGGGGATAATTTCGCAAAATTGAAGCTTGCGCATATTTGGCTACTCACTTCATACACGGATATAATTGATTATTTGATAACTTGCTCTAAATCCGTTTTGCCTATCATGATTAAATCGGTCTCAACACAGTTGTGTGTTAAGGCAAAGGTACATAGATTCTATTCATAGCCCAATGTACCTCCTAACGATTCTTTCGTTACAAATTGAATACCTTGCAGTGTTTATTGCTTTCCATCTTCAATCCAAAACAGTAGTTCTTTGATGTTCCATACTCAACTGAAAACTCTATGACATTGTGTAAATCAAATCTTCAGGCTTGTTCGGTACATATTCATTTGATTTCCAACACGGCGAACTTGTTCAGTCACCACTATACTTGAATTATGTCATTACGGCACCTTGTGGTGTCATTACAAACTTGTAACTTGTGCTAATCAAGGTCAACCGTTCATACAAAACTGCATATACATTCGTTTGACTTGTCATTTGAACATTTCTGATGCAACTACGAATCAAGACAATGATACACCAGATTCGATTGTATTTCATTCGGCGTACTTTCGAAATTTAAGAATGTCGACACACTAAACCTTACCATTCATTTATTCGGGGGTTGACATATCATTTTACTATTACATTAAGTTGATGATTTTGAATTCATATAGCGAATGCTATGGTTTGTGAAAACTCGTTTGCTTATTGCGATCGATCATTGAGGATTTTATTAGTCAAAACTCCTCTTTTGTGGAACCCCCCCTGCTAGCTAGATTACACTAGACTATACGTCGATACTTCTTATATCTTTGACAGCAAATCCTGAAACACACGCTATTTAACTGTTGGGTTCTGATTATAGATATCCTTGGATTCGCCTGATTCGAATAAGTTTTGATTCTGTTTTAGGGTACTTACCTCAGTATTATTCATATACATATACGTGTGACGAAACCATAAGGAGTTAAGGTAGTACAAATTTCGAGGACGAAATTTTCTTAACGGGGGGAGAATGTGACAACTGTCAAATTTGCATGCATCCGTACAGTTAATTAATAATTAATCTGTGCTTAATGACTGTGCTTAATTACAACTGTTGATTAAACTGCTTTCTGATTTCGGATACATACTTACACATGCATCACATTCATACTGTCACTCCATTTATTACACACAAACTTTAGTGACAAACTTGATGCACAAAGCACAGTTAGCACAGTGAGCGGATAACCCAGAAAACATGCTGACAATGCCAGCACAAAGACAGACAATGTTTATGAGGCCAGTATGAGCCAGAGACAGGACACTACACTAGTAGGGAGTGTAGGGAAGTAAGGACCATAAAACTGCGTCACTAGGTGATAGTTATAGTGCCGGGAAGTGCCTAAAACACACTTTAAATGCAGAATTCTGCACTAAATACCCAAAATTCAGCATTTAATAATGCTAGTAAAGTGTAAAAACTTGGCAAAATAGTCCTAGACACTTTCCAAAGTGTTGGAAATTTAATGTGTTACTAAAAACAATACAAAAGACACTTTAAAGCTTTATTTTAGCACTTTAACGGATCAACATCCAACCGAACAACCGGACTTTACCCGGAAAATAAAAATATTGCCAAAAACATTGTTTTTACTTTTCTGAGCTAGTTAGGATCCCCGAGCACCCTAACACACTTTATATTATATAACACACAATAAACTACTAACTTAACCTTTTAAATCTAACTAGTTAGTAACCATATCATTACAACCCAACCCTATACCCCCCCCCCCCCCTTGGAAACGGTCACCATGGGTGTCCCCACCCATGGATTTCTTTGATTATTAAAATAGATCATGTAGTGGATAATGAGGCATATTATACATAGGTTATTAAGGTTTGAGGATTATAAGAAGGACTAAAGGGTCACCATTCTCTCACTTCACAACATAAAATCAAACAACTCTTGCTTCTTCTTCTTCCCTTGAGTTCGGCCGCCACCATCACACCACCATACCACCACCATCAAGTCTTTTTTTTTTTTTGAGCCATTCATACATATACAAAGGTGCAAGAGGCCCGACAAGTAAGCTTGGTGCACTCGGAAGCTCAAGGACCGCTCTTGTTTTCTTTTATCCACCACTTTTACGCTTTGAAACTCCCCTAGCCTTGTGCTAGTAGTAAGTGCCTTAGATCTTCACCGTGTTCATATTTTTGGTGGTTAATAGATGATAGAATGATTAAATGTTGAGAACACTAATGAACATAATCTAAGTCTTGAACATAAAGGGATAAAGGGTGGATAAAGAGAAGATATATGGGTAAATCATGTAGATCTTGTGTTGTTATGATTATTACATGTTGTTTGTTAGTAGAAGCAAGATGGATCATCATCTAGACATACTAGTTCATGTTTAAGAACATAAACTAGTAAGATGTAAAAGTTGGAATTATGAAAGATGATGAATCCATCCATACATGAACCTTGAACTTGATTAAATATAATTTTTCTTGTAAAATAAGATTCTAAACTTGTAGATCTAAAGATCTACAAGTGGTTTTTCGGAAGAACCAAGTGAAAGATACTAGTCTTGTTAAAACCCGGATCTTGTATGAACTAAAAGCATTTTTAGTAAGTAAACAAGTGTGTGGACACTTGTGTAACAAGGAAATATAACAACGAAATATTTTTGTAAATCATGACTAGAAGTTGTTAAACTTCAAATTCTTTAAAAATAAAGTTTTTAAGAAACTGGTCTTATTTTTAAAGATAACGAGACCTACTAAATATGTTAGTAACTTACTACACATTTTTACAAACTTTCAAGTTCACAAGTTTATGGTTCATGTTTATTTTTGGTCAAGATTAGTGATTAAAGATTGTATATTGTTGAATGATGATTGTTTGAGTAAATTTTGAAAAGAAAATGATACGCTAGTAAGCGTGGACACCTCCATTTACAGAGGAAGCTCTGACGAAATTTTCCCAGAATTATAACACTTAGAAATATTTTTCTAACAAATGTTTACAAATATGTTTCTAACTTTATTTTCAAAATAAAACTTCGCCATGATTTTTATTACAAAATACTAAGTGCCGGAGGTTGATTTTCGTAAATAAAGTTTGATAAATATATATGTAGAATATATATTTCATACTAAGACACTTGTGTGATTGATTGTCATTTTGTGAACTAGTTATATTATTTTTAGATGAAATAATATAACTCATGTATTCCATAAAATTACGACTCCAAAATAATACCCCAAAACTCTCACGAAATAAATATTTAAGTTACGCATTTGATAAAGCAATACGAAACGCTAAAACGTGACTTATGTAATATTTCGGGAAAATAGTCTTATACGTATATTTTGGTAAAATATTATTTTGGAAACTGTAGAAATAAAAATATATTATTTTTTGGAAAAATACATATATTTTGGAAATACGTTATTTTTGGACAAATGAGTTGAATATATATTTTTCCAAGTAGGAGATAAAAATATATTTTTCTAGTATATTTAGAAGATATATAATTTTTGAGAAAAATATATATTTTTTGGAACGATACATGATTAAACAAAATAAAGTTTAATTATATATATTTAAGTGAGACTTGAAATATATGGTTTTGGAAATGTATATTGGGAGTGTATTAACATATTTTTATTTAGAACAATACACCGAAATACAGCGCCATTACGCGGCAAGTTATACAAATACGAAAATACACGTATGAGATACCCCCATCCTTGGGAAGGAAAATACAAAGTTAAAATACTTGAGAAGTAGGAATATGAAATATTGTTTAACAATTAATCCAAATGAAAACTAGTGATTATAACTTGGAATAATACCAGAAACGTAACCCAAAAACACAAATACTAAGACAAGGCACGACCCGTTCGTCTAATAGACGTTAGTACACTGTAGGTAGTCGTGTTGGCTGAGGAGACTTGGGTTACACATACTGAAGACGCACTACTGTGAGTTCATGTCCCCCCCCCCCTTTTTCTCTTAACTGTTTTCAGTTTTATACTTCGGGGGTGAAATACATGTTACAATTATTACAGACAATATTTACATGGGATGATTAGCTTAAGGAGGGTTTGTACTACTTAGATCATGTGAGTGGGTAGGCGGAAACTTGAGGCCATTAATCCTCGTTGTAGGACCGAGGGACATTAGTGATAGATCTATTTGGGTGTAGCGAGCCCCACTCCTGAGTCCGCCGAGTGGACCATGTGGTGACTAAGTGCCCGACGCACAAATCCGCTAGGTTTGAATCTTCCTGCATCACGTCACACATATCATTAGCTTTGCAACCCAATGGTGATCTCTTTTTCCTTATTGCTACATACCAGGGACTTTTCATATACAGATATACTTTAAAGGTTTATACATACTCACATACACATGAACTCGCTCAACTTTATGTTGACTTTTCAAACTACATGTATTTCAGGGAATTAATAATTGGATCTGGCGGGCGTTGGAGTTTTTATGCTGCGTTAAGAATAAAGATGTCATCCATGGTCTTTAAGTTTGGTCAGTGTGTCTCTTTCCTGGACAAGACACGCCTTCCAAACCTTGGTGCTATCTAATATCTTTTGATGAGTCTTTAGTGAACTCGTAAACATTTTGTATGATTGTAAAACTTAATTTGAAATCTACGTTTTTGAAACAATGTTGTTATGTTTTAAACTTAAATTAACGGATGTACATCTACTGGTTTTAATCATATAGTGTTGTTATGATCGTATGCAATGGTATTAAGAAGTCACACCAATAATCACGCTTCCGCAAAAGTCAGGGTGTGACAATTGTAGGAATAACAAAAGCCCAGAAATAGCTTCCCGGTGTTTTAAAGGCGTTGTAGAACTCGAAACCGAGAGGTGTCCCCTAGATGTTGTTGAGCCATTCTTCTATTTCTCTCGGGAGGAAGAAGGCGGGCTCATTTTCCACAACATCTTGTCGTGGAGGAGCGACAGCAACCGGGACCCCATGTAGTACGTCTCGAGGGGGTTCCGTGTGCATGGCGTACCACTCGGCCGGTATGATAACTTCTGTTACCACATTCTATGCCCTTTGTGTAACGATTGGTACCAAAGGAGGAGAAGCGAGGATATTCAACCTTTGGTGGAAAAGGTTGACCTCTCTAAGACACCCTTCTAGTCCCACCGATAAATGATTGATACGGTCGACCAGAGCTTCCTCAACCCCCGTCATTTCGTCTATGGCCTCTCTCAAGGCATAGACATAGTTGACGAGGGAGTCTTCTACCGATGACCTTCTTCCTTGTCGGTTGTTCCTGGAGTGTGATGAGGATGTTCTGCTGTTTCTGCTTGACATTCTAAGAGAACAAACCGAAAAGAGTTCATTTTAGTGAAACAGTACCTCGAACACGACCCCGTGCTCATCGAGCACGGCCCCGTGTTCACCTCTCTGCAGATTTTTGGAACAAGGAATCTTGGAGCCTTAAATTATTTTTCTGACTTTTGAGGCATTTTTAAGCAGAAATAACTTAAAACAGTGTTGTAAAACTTATTTTTAACAAAATTCCTTGAATAAAAATCTAACAAATATCACAATAAAGCTTGAAACCATGGTGGTTTCAAGCTCTAATGGAGGTGTTGAGGGAAAAATGAATAAGAAGACAATGGACAAAAGTAGAAAAGACAAGATGGTTGTTGAGAACCTTCTTTAGAATATACCTAGTATGGTATGTGTGAAGATCCCACCAAATTTCTGTCTTTGGAATGGTCCAAATGTGCAGGAATCTTGCTTCATTTATAGAAAACGACAGCACGCTGGACATGGCCCCATGTCGGCTGGACACGGCCCCGTGTGCAGACGAGATTCTGACACTTTTTGTCCGTATTCTGACCGAAAGTCAGGCGAGAATCTTTTGGTGGACACGGGGGCGTGCTGACCTGGACACAGCCCCATGTCTAGAAGCTGTTTATGAAGTTTTGTCTATTTTTAAGGAATTTATCCAGATCGGGTGGTTCCTTACTAGACGGAATAACACCGAAGTGCCTGAGATACCTTAGTTGCCCTAGTTTTAGACGAGAACGCAAGAGGTTATCGGAAAGGGTGATTTCTATGCTAAATGTAGGTAGACAAGTCCAACCCTTATTCGGGCTCTCGTTAAAGAAGGTGTATGTCGAATCGCTCAGGTCTATGTATGCATCGACGGAAGTCGATGGAGAGTCCTTCATAGCACAATCGACATAGGGACGACTATCACTCAAGTCTTCGAAAGAGTTAGAGGTGATTTCGGGAGTGACGATGTTGTTTTTATCCGAATGCGATCTCAATAATTCTTCTTGGGCGTTGTCTTGAGATGAATTAGTTATGTCCATCTCAAGCTCTTTTATCCAATTAAGAACTAGATCTTCCATTTGAAATGATTCTTCAAGAATCATTTCATTTAGAATAGATGATTGAGAGCATTCTAGGGAGAGATAGGGATTATTTTTACTTTCGCCCCTCATAAGGCTACAGGAAAATGATGGGACTATATAGTGGGGAGTGTAATTTAAAAAATAACATTTTAAATCTTCATGAGTTCCACCACATATTTGACACCACGTACCATAAGAGGAGCGGAAGTAAAAAAAATCAGTATCGCTCATGTTTGTGTCAGAAATTACCAACCGTCGGGATCTTACGGTTCTGTTTTCAGTATCTGATACTTGGGCACGGAGCGTGTTTATTGGGCACGGCCCCGTGTTCAGCTACTTTCTGACTTAAAACAGGATTGCCAGTACCAAAGATTGGGCACGGGGCGTGTTCAGCGGGCACGACCCATGCTGAGCTCTGCAGAAAACTAAAAATTTAAGAAAAATCCTAAAAAAAGAAAAAAATAAGAAAAACGATTAGGCCGTTGATTCCTAACTTTCTTAAAATCCTTGTGTCCCCGGCAACGGCGCCAAAAACTTGATGCGTGTCGAGTGTGATATGTTTTTATGTATATTTTTAGACCTTTTTAACACTTTAGTCAAGTTTTAAATTTATAAAACACGATATTCTACTAACACTAAACACACATATGGGCAAGTGCACCCATCGTGAGCGTAGTATAGTGTTGGTAAGATACCGAGGTCGTCCAAGGACACGAGAGATTTTAATACCGGTTTATCCTCAACGTTTAATCAAATCAAAATTTTGGAAAAAGGATTTAAACATGAAAATAAAAACTAAAAATGCTGAAAAAAAAAATTAAAGAGTTAATTGCCAAAATCGTCCCTGAGGTTTGGGCAGGTTTGCCATTTTCGTCCAAAATGATACTTTTGTACCAAATTGCCCCCAACGTTTGTAACTTTTTGCCATTTTCATCCAAACGACTAACTTAGTTTATTTTTTCTGTTAAGTTGAGGATATTTGGATGAAACTGGCAAATATAAAACCACGGGGACGATTTTGGCAATTTACTCAAACCCTTTTTAATTTCTTTTATTTAATTATTTTTGTTACATATATAACAAAAAAGAATATACATGGAGTTTTTAGAAAAAATAATAATAATAATAGTTTTGTCACATAATTTTTATAAATTTTCATCCAAATCACTAACTTAGTTTATTTTTTCTATTAATGTGAAGGATGTTTTTAATTTTATAAACTAAGACAGAAATTAATTTACAGCTTCTTTATATAAATCAGATTTATAAAGAGAAAACGACATTGGTGTGCAACACATAACAATCGATTACAACTTTTAGTATTTACCAGTTGTAGAAATCGAAAAAAATTGTAAAACGTTACATAGTTTTTAAATGTGTTGAACACCTAAGAAATATGTTGGTAGAAATAAAATATTTATTTAATTAAGATTAAGAGCGTAACTAACTAATACTTATTCTGAGTGGCTTGAGTAAATAAACTTTTGGTTCATAGCATTATAATTACAATCTGATGGGTAATTTTAAGGTTTGGTAACGATACGTTATTTGATAGAGGGGGTGGGGGAGGGGGGCACTGGCTTCTGTTTTTCCTTATGAGCTAATTTAAAAGAGTAGAAGATGAATTACAAACTTGGTACATATGATAAGATTCTTTTATTTGACCTTTTTCAATAAGGTATTTAGCATTTTAGTTTTATAAAATTTAGAGGTTTAAGTAGATTTTATTTTAATAAAACTGATCTATATAAAAAATTAGAAATTAGAGTTAAATGCCATTTTAGTCCATGTGATTTAGGCCATTTTGCCAGTTTAGTCCAAAGGTTTCATTTTTAACCTGTGGGTCCAAAAATGTTTCACAGTTGCCATTTTAGTCTACTTGGTTAACTTCATCTATTTTTTCTGTTAACGAGAAGGCCAATTCGATCATTTTATATGGCTGAATTGCCCTTTTAGTTAACAGAATTACATAAAAAATGACCGAATTGGCCTTCTCGTTAACAGAAAAAATGGATGAAGTTAACCAAGTGGACTAAAATGGCAACTGTGAAACCTTTTTGGCCCCACAGGTTAAAAATGAAACCTTTGGACTAAACTGGCAAAATGGCCCAAACCACAGGGACTAAAATGGCATTTAACTCTAGAAATTAATATCTGTCTTAGTTTATAAACATCCTTCGCCTTAGTAGAAAAATTAACTTAGTGGTTGGATGAAAATTTATAAAAATTATGTGACAACTCTATTATTTTTTTCATAAAAAAATTGCATGTATATTCTTTTTTATTATACATGTAACAAAATTAATTAAATAAAAGAAATTTAAAAGTTTTAGTAAATTGCCAAAATCGTCCATGTGGTTTTATATTTGCCAGTTTCATCCATATATCCTCAACTTAACAAAAAAAAAATAAACTAAGTTAGTGGTTTGGATGAAAATGGCAAAAAGTTACAAACGTTGGGGGTAATTTGGTACAAAAGTGTCATTTTGGACGAAAATGGCAAACATGCCCAAACCTCAGGGATGATTTTGGCAATTAACTCAAAATAAAAACAGACAGACAAGATGAATCACTTGGATCCGACTCGCCTTTACTGTAACCTTTGATGTTTTCCGCACTTTTGCACTTTTTAAGAGAGTATCTCAGTTATAGTAGTAGGCCCCTCTTTTGAAGGTGATGTTACACTCAACCCAGTAGTTTGAGTCAGCAAGGATACAATCCTAAAGAGTTGGATTATTGAAAGATAATTAATTAAGTTATTAATGCGTAATGTGGTAGGCCCCTCTTTTGAAGGTGACGTTACCCTCGGCTAAGTGGTTTGAGTCAGCAGGGATACAATCTCAAGTAGCCGGGTTAATGTATTAATAGTAGTTTACATATGAGGGGATCAAGCCATTCACACCCTCGCCGTCCAATACCAGTGGGTATTGAAGGAGGTCCTACTAAGCTTGACCCAAGTCCTTGCAGAATCTATACACTGAACAAGGCAAGAACCTTACCAAACCATTCCCTTAACCCCCGACCAGGTAGGCAACATATCTCTATAAAGACCGTAGAGATATGAATGGTGTAAATCTTTTATTTTATATATACAGTAAAATAACGCCAAGACACCACGGACAAATGATAAGGAAGTTTCACCTTAAGCCCGGACACGGCCCCGTGTCCATTGGGCACGGCCCCGTGTCCATCCACTTTCTCTTTCTTCATTAAATGCATTTTGTCTGCATTAGTTGACCACGACCCCCGTGTCCACTGGGCATGGCTCCGTGTGCAGAAGCGTATCTGTACTATCAAGATTTGCTTGGATTCTGCGAATCTTAGCGTTGACCATGGCCGTGTTGAGCTGGGCACGCCCCCGTGTTGGGAAATAGAAGCTTCTACAACTTTGTCTTTTCTACAGACACTTGGGCACGCCCCCGTGTCCGCTGGGCACGGGGCGTGTTCAGCCTTCTGATCTCTTATTTTTGCTTGGGAAGATGCTGTCGGGGGGTCGGGCATGCCATGTTTATTCTTTTTCTTGTATTTATGTTAGATTTAGCTGTATTTTTGCTTCTTTTGTCCGTTTACGCTCATTTGATCCTGAAAATACAAAAGGAAGACAAAAGCACACTTTTCCAACATTAGTACTAAAAAAGAGGTTAGTTTTATGTCTCATTTGATGTAATTTATATGTTGCATTTTACACACATCACTTAGCATATCGAGCGAAAATTCTTGTTCGTGTTCGTTCATTAAGGAATTGAACTTGTTCACGCATGGTTCACGAACACAAATGAACATATACCATTAAAGTAAAAAAACTGCGTTCTTAATCCCAAACATTAGACATAATCACCAGGGGCGGACTTAAGCGCAACCCAAGGTGGGCGGGCGCACCCCCGGGAAAAAAAATTTAGTGCTAAGTTCCGTCGAAAATCCCGTCCGCACCCCTTAGAATTTTCCGTCCGCACCCTTTAGGTAAAAAGTGTTATCAATTTTTATTTTAAAGTTTTTTTAGTAAACTCTTATTTTTAAAAAATACTACCTAAATTATATAACTTTTAATAACTAAATAACTAAACCCAAATACCCAATACCTTTAACTAGCCCACTACTAAGTCTTAGCCCAATAAACAAACCCAACAAATCAACAATATTTCAAACTAAAATAAAATAAACAAGCCTAAAACCCTTACATGCTTCGTGAAAGCCAAAGAATACAACTGGAAAAAATGGAAGACGTACTTTGTACCAGAAGTGGGTTGAATCAAGAAATGACACTTTCAAGGCCCGGGGATACACGTTGGAATTCCCACTACAAGACACTTTCCCGTTTACTTTCTTTATATTCAAACATTATGGAAGTTCTTGGATGGTTAGTAGAAACGGGTCAAACTCTTCCTTGTAGTAGACAAGCGGACGGACTTCTAGAGGATATGAAAAAGTACGACTTTGTATTTTACATACACTTGATGGAGCATATTCTAAAAATCACACACACATTGTCCCAATGTCTTCAAAGAAAAGAACAAGATTTGATGAATACGGTTAAATTGGTTTCTTCCACCAAAAACCAACTTGAAAAGTTTAGGTTGAAAGGTTTTAATGAGTTCTTGGAGAAGGTTAACTCATTTTGTGACTTGTATGAACTTGAGGTGAAAAATTGGATGATGAATACGTTAACCCAAAGTGGCCAAGAAGGAAGACGAACATCACAAATAGGCATTACTACAAGTGTGATTGCTTCAATGTGGTTCTAGATTTGCAAATTCAAGAATTTGGGAACCATTTTAAAGAGGTAACATCTGAACTACTTGTTTGTATGAGTTGTTTGAGTCCGTGTGATAATTTTAGTGCATTTGACATTCCAAATATACTAAAGCTAACCGAGAAGTATCCATATGATTTCAATGAAGACGAAAAACGAAGGCTTCCGGTTCAACTCGGAAACTACATTGATTTTGTGAAAAAAGATAAACAATTTGCCGACTTGGATGGTTTGTCAAGTCTTGTAAGGTTAATGGTTTCAACAAATATTCACATAACTTTTACATTGGTATATCGGTTTTATTGAAGCTTGTTCTCATGCAACCGCAACCGTTAAAAGATGTTTTTCGGCAATGAAGAATGTGAAGACCGACTTGCATAATCAGATTGGCGATGAGAATTTAAGTGATGGTTGTATATATTATATAGAGAAAGAGTTTCTTAAAAATGTAGGTTTAGATGATGTTTTGGATAGATTTTAAAAAATGAAAACCCGTAGGACGACATTTTAATTATGTTTGTAAAAATGTTTGACATGTTTTTGATGATTATATAAATTTAGTTTGATGTTCTTTTGTTTTATATGACCCGACCCGATACGAACCGATTTTTTACTTATATACATTGGGGCCTAAAATTTTTAAAAATGTTCCGCACCCCCATGGAAAAATTCCTGAGTCCGCCACTGATAATCACCTTATTAAGCACTTCATATGGTAATCATAAACATAATTATCCCATAATAAAGGCACACATTAGACACGATAAACATAAACATAATTATCCCAAAAAGATTTTTCAAAGATCAAAGTTTCTAATAACTAAACACTAATTAAACAAAACACATGACCATGAACGGACTTAACGAACAAATTACCGAAAGTTCACGAAGGCAAATTGTATGAACATGATCTTTATTCGTGTTTATTCAATTAATTAATCGAACGAAATTCTTTGTTCATATTCGTTCTTTTATTAAACGAACGGACGTAAACGAACTTCACGTCGAACGTTTCACAAACGATTCGCTGAACGTTCGGTTCGTTTACAACCCTAACCACAATGATTGAACCATCACCACTTTGTTAACTAGGCCAAATCCCCTTTGGTTTTCTGTTTACCATCACATAAAAAAATGTCTTGTAGAACATCCTGATTCAGTCAGTGACAATAAGGAATCTTTTTTAACAACTAATTTGGACTTTTCTTTGATATATATAGTTGGGTGAGCTAGATTCAACCCATGGTTCTTTTGTTACACACATATATTGTGCCTAAAACAAGCCTGAGTAGAAGGAAGAACACAAGGTTACACATTGTGCTAGATGAAACAACACAAATAACTAGATTAACTACTTACACTTGTATTACAAGTTATATTGATTCCTAAAGATTAATTACCAAATGGTTCAAATGTGTGAGGCCAAGTGGCTATGTTTGTGGTCAAACTGAACTATCCCTTGTGTTTTCAGTCATCTTTGCACATGATGAATAACTAATTTACGATAAGCCGATAGTTTTGTTGAGTAACCAAAGTGTGAGAGACATTTCAAGAGCAAAAATTGTATGCAGATATGTCCTGTCGAGCATGAAACCGAACACTGTGATCCCAGCCTTGTTGTTCTCCAAGTATGTCACTGCAACATGAATCATATTTATAAATTTGGGTGGGATCTAAACAAAATTCTTGATGGGATTAATGTTTTAAAGGACCTGAACTCACCTAAGGCTTGTCTCTTCTGGTATGAGACTGTATGCCTATAAATTGGAACTAACTTTGTGTTCTCCAATTTGTCATCGTCTCCTTCATCATCGGAATCTGTCTGATTCAAAAGGTAATTATTTGTTACTGAAGTAATGTTACTCTCTTCGGTTGGACCCATGTCATCAAATGAGTCAATGGTGGCACATGTATGCCATTTGGCCGCCAAGCTTGTCACAGACTGAGCCTTGTGTGTGATCTTTGCTGCATTTCGTAGGCATATGAACAACCCGCTCACAAGTGTAATGGAGCATAGCTGCACCGTAAAATGATGATGAGTTTTGAAAGAATTTTAATGAACGACAAAACGATATTGATGAATAATATTCTCTGTGTATTGAATAATTGAAAACCAAATATCTTTATATAGAGAGATTATAAAGAAAAGGATAACGGTAATACTAATTAACAAACTGTCCTGATATGCAATCTAGAGATAAAATAGTAACTATTAGACAAAGTTAAAGATAAATGATAAATCAAATAATAACAACTAGTAACTATTAGACAAAATTAAAGATACCGCGAGTTCTCCAGCAGTGGAAATATTGACATGTGAGCCGGCACTAGTTGTGACAAGCAAGGAAGCAAACTGGCTCGCTGTAACAAGGATGAGAGTGGATAACACAAAGCCGCGAAACCTATGGCTTATGATACGGAGGGTTCTTCTGATTGTAAGGTGTTCCATCAATATTAAACCGACATCTCCTTGGTTCTCAAACACTTTAGCAAAATCTTCGAGCCTGAATATTTGCATAGATAATGTAAGCTTGAAGAGCATGCACACGAGGAAGAAAAGTGCGGTGCGGTATAGCCATGACCCTAGAAGCAGTATGCAGGCCAATGTGTGGCTCAAGCAAATATTGTAGACGTAAGGTATTTGATGTGCTCCAGAAACAAACCACCATATCTTGTAAGTAGCATTTGCAATGAAACAAGGTATCACAAATGCACAGAAAAACTTCATTGCTCTCTGCATAAATCAATGTACACTCATGATGTCATTTTTTATTGCTAAATACTTCTTATAAGGCTATCGATAGATTACCGACGCCCACACTAAAAATCGTTTGCGTGGGTGGGAATCTTGTCGAAAATCTAATAAAATTTTACCAACAGATTACCGAGAGACAACCAGTGGCGGACCCAGAAAAAATTTTCAAGGGGTGCAGATAAGGGGTTTAACCAAATTTTCAAGGGTTCAAGGGGTGCGGATAAGGGGTTCAACCAAATTTTCAAGGGGTGCGGGGAGAATTTTACCTTATAAAATACACTAAATTTTTTTTTTCAGGGGGTGCGCCCGCCCACCCTGGACTCTTACTAGGTCCGCCCTTGGAGACAACCCGTCAATAACATGGCCATCCCTAGGATTTTGACGCCCTTTGCGACAAGTAAAAAATGCCCCTTTAAAATAAATTTATATATAATATAAAACCAAAATTCGTTACTAATACCATTAATGTTATATTAATAAACAAACCAAAATCGCTATAGTAAATTGACTTATGGAATAATGATATATGGTTATTGAATTATAGGCCCTTCTCTAGAACACAAACTTTATGTGGTCGCCCACCCTGCACACCCTCTAAGATGCCCGACTCGATAATGGTTTCCCACCATATTTACAACATTTGAAATTTAGCCATAGTTTTTAGAAAAAAAAAATTATAATAATAATTGGCTTTTTTCGTTGGTAATTACTGACATAATCTTTCGATCAGTAATTACCAACAGAATCTGTTCGTCAGTAATAGACCATATGTAAATGTAATACTCATTTGTTTAGTAATGAGCGTCTGAAAACATACATGAAGCTGATCGGAATACCCACGGCGGACTTCATCGCTAACATAAGACATCTTATCAAGAAACAAAAATCGCCTGATACCATACTTTCTAGAGAAAGACAAGAGGCTAAGGAACGAAACAGCCGATAACACGGAGAGCGACGACTGTACGATCAAATCATACGGGCGACGGTGGTTGTAATCACATGTAGAACACTGAAACGCCAAGTGTGACAAAACGGGTACACAGATGGTTAAAAAGAAGAAGATGGACCATGAAAGACCAGCTTTCCATGGGTTTGACTGGTCAACAAAAACCCACGAAAAACCCTTGGATTCGAGAGTGTCGATAATCCGGTAATTTGATTTTGTGTTGTGTTTTGTTGCTGCCAGTGTTTCTTTTGAATCAGCCATTTAAAAGAATCAAGAGTTTAGAGATTGTGTTTGTGTTTGTGGTTGTGGTTGTGGTTGTGGTGAAAGGTGGTGATAGATATTATTATATTATTATATACACACGTGTGTGTCGTAGAGAGAGAGATTTATATATTTTCATGGTTTCCAACAGTTTAACGAACTTTTAATAAATGCTCATGAAATGATATGGAAAAAGTTGTATCTACGTGTGAGTAACATGTGCGGCCAGATTTATTTTACAGGCAAAAAGAAAACAACGTAGTTACCGGTAATTTATATTTGTATAAAAGTATATTCAAACTATATATTTAAATTAAATAAAAGAGTAAACTACACGGATGATACATATGAATATGATTTGTTGATACGTCAAATTTCATGCTTAGTTTTGAGAAGAGTAAATTACAAAGTTCGTCCTTTATGTATGTCATTTATTACAAAGTATGTCATTTATCTTTAATAAGCTTAGAAAACATACTTAATGTTTGAAAAACCATTCAGGTTATGTCCTTTACCCTAAACCTAGTTTGTTTTCCCAGTTAATTCAGGTCATGTGAGAAGCACATGAGGGTATATTGGTCATTTTACCCTAAATACTAAAAAAATTATAAAAATTTCAGATCTCTCTCTCTCTCTCTCTCTCTGAACGCAGATCTCTCTCTCTCTCTGAACGCAGATCTTTATTTCATCATCATCTGCACACTCAGCCAATTCATATCTAAACAAAACAACACACAAAATCAAAAACCCAAATCAAGATAAGTCTTTCTCATACACTCCATCTTACCTTGCACGATTCATCTTCAAAAACCCAAATCTGCACACTCTCCAAACACCTCAACAGATCTAAACAAAACCACACACAAAAACTTCAAAAACCCAAATCTGCACGATTCATATCTAAACAAAACCACACACAAAAATCAAAAACCCAAATCTGCACACTCTCCAAACACCTCAACAGATCCACACCTCGAACCAGAAGACGATTCATCTTCACCTTGCACGATTGAACTCGAACCCAAAACTCTCTCTCTAACTATCCTACCATCACCACAACCCATCTTCATCCTGCACAACGGAGTCAAATCAAAACCGAGAGCCGCATTCGCGGCGTACGGATCTCAACCAGCCAGTCACCAAACTCCTTACTGATTTTCCGCTCAATATGTGCCCTAACCGCCGGAATATTCTTCTCGAGCATTCTCCGGAGCGTAGACGACGGCGTTTTGTGGATAAAATCTCGTTCAATCGAGTCAATACACTTCAACGCCATGTAGAAATTACTCTTCGACATATGAAAATTCGCTCGTGAACAAATCTCCATTAGTTTAACACAGATCTGAAGAGATTGAATCGCTAGGGCTATGTTTTGGCACTTGTTTCTCGCTTCGATTTGAGCGATTCGGCTCCGGTGAAGTACCGCCGGAAAGAACATTCGGCTCCGGTGAAGTCGGCTCCGGTGGTGGTGGTGGGAGTCCGGTAGAGAGAGAGAGTTTGAGATGATAGAGAGAGAGAGTGTGTATATGTGTCTGTATGTATATATATAGATGCATGTATATTTAAACAAAGAAATTATTTATTGTTTTTTATGATTTTTATTTTGATATTTAGGATAAAATGACTAAAATACCCTTATGTGGGGTTGACTTAGTCAACTTTAACCATGAAAACTAATTGTGTTATGACTAAAGGACATAACTTGTAAGGGTTTACAAACATTGAGTATGTTTTCTGAGCTTATTAAAGATAAAGGACATACTTTGTAATATATGACATACATAAAGGACGAACTTTGTAATTTACTCTTTTGAGAATTTGGATTATGGTACCTATTGTTCAAATTCACCATCATGTTTTTGGTCATGTGATGGATGACACAATGTTTGATTGTGGAGTAAAGTGATGGATGACACAATGTTTGATTGTGGAGTAAACTGCAATTTTACCTCTTGTGGTTTAGGCCAATTGACACTCTTACCCCTCCTAACGAAATAATTGCAATTTTACCCCCACAACGTTTGGTGTTATGTCGCACTTTTACTCCCCGGTGTCAAATTTGTTAACAAATCTGTTAACTTTAATGTGAAATGACTATTTTACCCTTTAATATTACCCACTAAGGTTCTTGTTATGTCGCATAATTACCCCCACTGGTAAATTACTAAAATGCCCTTTCGTATTACCCCATATACTTTGTGTTAAGCAACAATATTACCCCCTGCAAGAATTATTACATTTGAATAATCTGTTCTATGTTGGCTTTGAATAATCTTCATAAGAATTATTACATCTCAAATTACTGTTAATTACCATTATATACGTATTATTGTTGAAGCTTGATGAATAGTACTCTTTTCTTTTCTTTTCTTTTTTTTTCCTTTTTGTTTCTTTTGTTTTTTTTTTCTTTTCCTTTTTATAATTTTTAACTTTAGTGTTTATTATTTTAATATTATAACAATAAATCACTTAGAGATGAGCAAATGGTATCGGATACCAGTACTGAACCGGTATCGATACCGAATTTACCAAACCGGGTACATTTTTGGTACAGATTCGGTACCGCCTTTTAACATTTTCGGTACCGGTACAGGACCGGTTTTTACCCACAAATACCGGTACCGTACAGGTACCGAACCGGTACCGTACCGGATATATTCGGTATCAGTACCGGTTCCCATTTTCCCCGTTTTTCGGTGCCGGTACCGGTATTTATGGGTAAAACGCCAGTAAGTACCGGTATCGGTACCGATACCACTTTTCCCCGTTTTAAGTACCGGTACCGGTTCGGTACCGAACAGGTACCGTGCTCATCCCTACCATATCGTACCGAGCATTTTCGGTGTCGGTACCTAATTTCGATGATTTTTGGGATCGGTACTTTCGGTGCCATTACCGGTAACGAGCTCATCCATATTTTAACGTGTTAGTACCGTAATAACTGAACTGAAAACAAACGAATTTTCCAACGTGTAAGACGTGTGGGTCCTACTATTATAAATAAGATTGTTTAAAATCTTTTTTTAGGACGAAGTGACTATCGTTACCACGTCATTTTTATCTATGTTTTGATATTCGGTATCTGCTTGCCGTTCCCGACACATGTTTTGCAGACACTGGATCCCCGCCGCAACACGCGGGCGAAAATAACTAGTTGTAATGGTTTTACACCAAAAACAAGAAAAAAAAAGCCAAAGTCAATTTACTACACCTCAAATTAACTCAAGATCACAAACTGAAATGCAGCAAGTAGAACTTCAGCCATTTAAGCGTCACAGAAGGTCACCACCAGATTTTTCTGCAGCCATTGTAAAACTGTGTAGATTTGATAACAGAAAGAACATTTGTAGATCGTTTGCAACATCTTCTGCAGAATCTTTTGCCTTCGTTTATATTGCACGTCCATCTGAGCTTCCACTTCCATCCACATTGTTTGTATTGTAGATATCTTTGGATCCTTAAATACCAGATCCGTCCCCTTATCTGCGTAAGGCTCCGCTACGTACTCTGTTAAAGTTCATCATCATCAGTTCATTCATCATCATCCCAGATACATACTCCATCTTCATCTTCAAATAAATCAATCTTCAAACCATCTTCATCCATCCATCTTCATCTTCAAATAAACCATCTAGAATCATCTTCCACACAAACCACCGTCGCAAATCCAATTACATCAAGTTCATCATCAGCATCAGTTCATTGTTCCAGATTCCCCAAAAATTATCAAAATTAAAACCATAAATGTAACCCAAATCACCACAACTGTAACCTCTACTCTGCAATTCAAGATTTTTTAAAACCCAAATTCACCACACCCACAAATTTCGAAACCCAAATTAAACCCAAAAATAAACAAAATTAAACCCACAAATCTCACACGAGCATTACCTTTCATCACCCAGCGGCACTCTTATGACACCCAACGCTCGTTCATAGATCACGGCTCGCTTCTTGAACGGAGACTCGGTGCGTGCAATTAAGTATCGCCACCATAGCTTCAAACTGAAGGGATTTCTGAGGAGTTCTTCTTCTTAGAGGAGATCGTCTTGGCTTGGATACAACTCGCTTGAAATCGCCATTGATGAAATTGATAAGATTATGTGATTGTTGTTGAGAATTAAGATCTGAATCCTACTGGTTCAATGGTACCTAGAAACGAAAGAGGAGATCTGAACTAAAACAGGAATTGATAACTGATTGTTATAAATAATAATAATAATAATAATAATATTAATAATAATAATAAATATGTGGTAAGATTACCAAAATATGACGGCAGGGGGTAATATTGCGACTGAACATGAACGTTGGGGGGTAAAATTGCAATTATTTCGTTAGGGGGGGTCAGAGTGCCAATTGGCCTAAACCCCAGGGGTAAAATTGCAGTTTACTCTTGATTGTGTCTTAGTTTCATAATATTTGTTCAAATGACCCGTTTAATTTTCTTTGTATGCATGTGACTTGGTGTTCTTATCAACTTTTCTATTTAATGTGTTCTAAAAATCTAAGTTATTAAATGTGAGTTCGATGTCTTCAATTAGTAGAGCAACAAGGCATGGTTTGTGTATCGTGCGTTGACTAGAAGCGTGGTGGGTTATTGGGTTCGGAAATTCTCAATCCCATTGGGTTCCAAACAGACTGAAGCTTCCGAAGACGACCTCAGGAGATGGAGAGGATGGTTGCGTGGTAATTTTTTTTCTTTTCAGTATCATTATAAAGAGGTGGCGGCGCAGCTTGTTGTCCGTTTATCTTCTGCTTTGATGTAACTTGACAAGTATGAATGAAACATACGTGGTTGATTTTAAAAATATTATAGAAGTAAAACAATTATTTTAGAGTAGCTAACATCCAAAAATAACAGACATCCATAACATAAACGAAAAAATGCGACGATCAAGTATTTAACAGCCAAGACAAACAATACTTTCTTGAGCATAAGGTCGGAGCACATACCATAGATAATATAAAAAAATGTTTTTGGTCTTCGTTAATAATAATTAAGTTAAATATTCTAATTAAAGTAAATAAAATAAACTTATACATATCAATATAGAATTATAATAAAAAGGGAGAAATAATAATAATACGTAAGTGGTGAGAGAGATGGAAACCGGTACGATGAGGTGTAAGAGACTCGTGACCAAATTAAAAGGGTTTTTGGTAGGTGGTGAGTTGGGTTCAATCATTCAGATCTTTAATGTTTTCTTGTTCTGTGACTTACGTCTACTTTGCCTTTTATAATTGAAACTACATTGTAGTTTGGAGAGAAATAACATAACATAAAATAAAATAAAAAATTATTAAAGAGGTTGTAACATGAGAAGTGTATGAACTTATGAGAGTACATAATTGATCAATCCTAATCAATTGCTGAAATATTAGAGGGTGCCATGTGTACAAAATTAACGTTTAAAATGGTCACCAAGTATATCCTAGTTTACATAAAATAGTTGGATGATACTAAGGACATATCTATCATGATTCGACCCTAATTTCCTAAGATAAACATGTTTTTATATTGTTCCGAGAGATATCTTTGATCCATGTTTGGGTAGACATGCATATATTTTCAAAGTTATGCATAATATCTATTATATACATATGAATGAAGACTCTATCAAAGTATGAGCTTGGGATAATCATGAGTCACTGATAGTGAATTTGTTGGGAATGTTTATCAGTGTATAAAGCCCTCTCTTGTACGATTCGATCGATGTGGCATCATTTCTTAGTGAATCCACGACACCAAACTAAACGTCCACCTAATTAGCTGTCACATTACATTCCAAATCTTTTTCCCTTAACATCAAGCCTCCACAAAACACAATAAAAATTAATGTGTGTGTATGAGAGAGTGAGAGAGAAATAAATAAGTGTGGAGGTCACCTTCCTCATCAGATGAGTTTGAAATCCGAGATGTCCACAAACCGGACAACTCCCACTGTTAAAATACCATCTGATTAATTCATACTACAAGTTGTTGGGCCTGGTAGTTTATTGGGCTAAGTTGTTACGTTTAAGTTGTTATTAATCTGTTGGGCCGGTACAAGGTTTGTTATGTGCAGGTTGAAAGTTCAAGGTGCAAAGTGTATCATTCCATGGGTCTTTGTGTAATATTGATGTTGCGTATAAAAGGAGGAGAGAGACAATCGTAGGCTCATTCAACTCACTACTTCTTCGAGATAATTCTTAGGGTATCCGGGGCACTCCCCTCTTAGGGGAGTCCCCTCTCTTACGCACACCCAATCAGGTTATGCCACGTCAACTCCCCTCTTAAACTCCCCTCACACCCCAATTTGATGGCGGCACTCCCCTATTAGGTGACTTGTTTTTTTATTCAAAAAAAAAAAAGGGAAAGTTTTCATTGGTTGAAAATGAGGGTGGCCCCACATTCTCTCTCCTACCTTCTTCGGTGTCTCCCCCCCCCCCCCGACCCACCTCCCCGATTTGGGTCACCGCAGGGATGGCGGCGGTGTTCCCGCTGGGGGAATGGGGTCACCGAGGCCACTCCTCGCTGGTGCCCCGGATACCCTTAGAGTTTTCTCTGGTTTTCTCCTTGGTCTTACCTACGATTGTCTTAGTGATTTCGTAGTTGAAATCACAATTGTATTACAGAGATTTTGTAATCTCTGGGTGTATTTTTTTTTATTTGTTTTGTTAGATCATCCAACAGATCTTACATATCTGTTGTGTTTGATTCTTGTATGTTATAGATCTCATTAGTTTGAGATCTAGGGTTTGGTTTGGGAGATTTCTGGGATGGATAACTAATAAAAGTTTTACGTCACGTTTTGTCGCTATTTCCGCTATTAGGTTGTATTTAGTGTTGATTTCATACCATTTTACATGGTATCAAAGCTTTAAAGCTCCGATCTAAGTGTTCTTCCGCTGATATTGGATTTCAGGATATGGTGATTTACAGTTTGATCAAGATTGAAGGAGCAGGTCTGTCCAATTGGGTTTGGCACTGTCGGTTAGGGTTTCATATAGAGCCAGTGCTATTTTGTTTGGGTCCTGGTCTGTATGAATTGGTGAAGCTCTGAAACCTTAAGTTAAGGTTTCAGGTTACTTGTTCTTTCTTGTCTATATTCAAACCCTAAGTGAAGGCTGCTAGAAGCCGTAAACTGTAAGTGTTTCTACGACTCTTATGACTGTCAGAGTAACCTGTAAGAATCCCTTTCCCTATTTTTTTGAAATTTATGTCATGTACAAGAAGTTATTATGTTGGGAGTTTTCTGACTAGGCTAGTTAGACCAGTTTTTTGTTGCATATAAACTGTTGCATGTAGTTATGTGTTCTTGACTGTTATGTGAACTCTGTTGTGCATCTGCTTTGTTCATTGTGTCTTGCAATTTGACTGTGTGATTGTTATATGTCTTGCATTTGTGGTTCCCTTGTGAAATCTGTGTAAATTGTATGGATTAGTGGAATGGTAGTCTGTCATGGTTGATTCTAGATCTGTTGTTTTTGGTTTACTAAAGTGTTGATTAATCTGTCAAGGTTGTTGATCATATTGATAAACGAAAAAGATTGACCTTGTGTTTATTAAATAAAAGAGTTGATTATGTTTTTATATAACATTGAGTGTTGAAATTAGGTCTCTTCAGCTTTCGTTATATTTTCAAAATTTTCACCGGGCTCTGATTTACTTTTGTTGATGATTTTTTGTTCTTTCGCTGATTTTTTAAAGGTGTCTACGGTTTCTTATGGCAAATTAGTTGTAAAGAAAATTAACAATCAGGGTTTAAAATTTGGGGAATTCTATGTCGCTCGTCTTGCTTACTCGGTTAATCTTGCTGTTGTTTTCAAGAGTGGGTTTAATGTGTAGATGTTTCGATGGGGTTCCGATGTGTGTTCGTGTGTTTGAATCTGTTTTTGGTTATCTTATTAGTGTCTATTCTGTTTTGATCGTTTGTTTGAAGTGTGTGCAGGTCAGATCTGTTCAATTTTGGTGTGACACAAACTCTAATTAGGGCTTGTTGAAGTTTGGAAGGAGATTGTGTGTCTTTTTTTTTTTTTTTGAAGACGTGTGTTAGTCTCTGAAACCCTAGAAGGTTCAGAGCAAACTAACCGGGTGTGATTGATCGTGGCTTGATCAGATTGTGTAGTTCTTGGAAACTACAAATTTGATCTCTCTAGGAGTTAAACGCACCCTCTGTAAGATCTTTCTATTTTTGTCCTGTTTTTTTGTTTTGTTTTTTTTTTGCGTCATGTTGTTTATTGTGCTTAGTTGGATTGATGCCGGGGTAGTGAGGACCGGCTTATTTGTCTATCTGTGTATCATCTGTTGATCTTGATTTTTTTTGTTTGTTATGTGTGTGTGTGTCTGTGTATTATCTTCTGTTTTGTTAGTTCTTTAGATCTTGCAACCGTGTTATGCTTGTCCGGGCACCTATAGAGTGATGACCCTGGAATCTGGCCTATGACACGGTCTTGCAATTGTTTGTTATTTTTTTCTTGGATGTTTGTGATATTGAGTTTTTGTATAACTCTGTTTTTTGACTGCTCTCTTTTAAAATACATTTGTATCTGTTAGATGTAATTTTTTGGGCAAGATCTGGGTATTGATAGTAGTTAGTGGTTATTTAGGTCTAGGCAAGTGGCATATTGAGGTCATAATATATAGACCGGTTTTTTGTGTTTTGTATGGATATATGATGGTATCTTCACTGCTAATTGTTTTGCGCAATAGTTGTTGATTAAATTGTCTAGTCTTGGGATCATAGGAGTTTAGTCGATGCATTTAATCCATTATAAGTTTTATGTATCAAAGAGGCTTTAACTTTGTTGTAATGCCTTTTGTTTGAATACGTGGTTAATTGTTTTCTAGTTTGTTTGTTTAAAAGTTCTACTCTCTGATTGTTTGTTTTCACTGGCTGTTGAGGTGTAGAATCTATGCATGGGTTTGTTAGTCTTAGATGCTTGTTGATTAATTTGGTTACCATGTTACTATAACCATTAAATTGTGATTGATATATCCTTGATTAAGATTTGTTCTATTGTCTTGAAATCGATTACATCATCTGAATATATCTATGTATACATAAGAGTTGTTTAATGTGTTCTTTAATGTGTGCATGCATCTACCAGTTTTAGGGTTTGAATGGATGGTGAAGTTGTTTTCTGTACATAGGTTTCCATTTAATCCGTATTTATATATTTGTTGTGTTCAAAGGCATTATTGACTGTTCAATTCTCCTTGTTTTGTACCAAGCTCCATCTGTAGTGAGCGTTTGTGAGTTCATATTGATCATGTTTGTTACTTAGTTAGTAACTATTCTTGGGATTGGTTTTATGGTTGTTAATTTTCTTAAGAGTTCACTAAGATTGTTACTTGGTTCATTGTATGCTTTCAAAGTGACTATGGTTCAAGAGTTTTCTAAAATCGGTTCTTGGTTTGTCTTTTTTAAATTAGACATTTGTTTTTTTTTCCTTTTCATGAGGTTGTAATGTTTTTTATTGTAAGATTTATTCTTGCATTTGCAATTTTTTATCATGCCAACATCTTTGTCTATATTTGTCTTCCCTAAATCATTTTTGGTGTATTTTAGGGTTTGTCTTGTGTCTTTGTTCATGTCAATTGTTGAGTAGATAGGTTTGTATTGAAGTTTGTATATCTTCACTTTGTGTTGGTGTAAAGAATGTATGTAAGTCTATATGTGTAGGGTAATCTTTGGTTTGTCTTGTGCTTAATCCTCATGTCTTGATGGTATTGTTGTAGGATTTTGTTGTTTGGCCAAACTGATTATGTTTGTCTGAAACTATGTTTTCTGGTTAGTTGAATTATGTGGTTAACTTGTTTTAACTAGTTGTATTTTAAAGATATTCTTGATAATCTAGCAGCCTTGTATATTCTCTTGAGTGAGATATGTTTCTTCTTTGATCGCAAAAGTGTAATTTTTTGTGTTTATCAAAAGTTGTTGTGGCTGCAAAGTTCTCATTTGATGTGGAGTCGTGTGATTCCTGTTTTATCAGATGTTTCTTGAGACTTGAATCATGTGATTTAAGTTTGCTTTGTGAGTTATTAAAATGTTTTATGGCAGTGGTCCTTATGTCTTAAGTATGGTTAGTCGATCGATTAATGTGATTCAAGTGTTTCTAACCATTTGTTTTATCAAGAATGTTCTTGATGTCTGTGACAACCTTATATGCTATCTCTTGTGAGATATTAAATAATGTGATTTTGTATTTCATTGTTTGTTTAGGCTGTGTTTTTTAGTCTGGTATAATTGGTTATAGTATTCTCATTACTACCAGACTTGTGTCTTGAATCTTGTGATTCATTATTTGTTGTGAAGGTCTAAAGTTTATTTGTTTGATTCAAATTAGTCTTTATGTTCTTTACAAATTTTCTCTTGATATGTTTCTTGTAAAGTTGTAAAAGTTTTTTATCATGATAAGTTAGTCTTTATTCAAGTTCTTCACATGTATGGTCATTCAGACTTGGTTCTGAATTCTTAAAGTCATGTGACTTTATATGTTATCAGATGTGTGTCTGATTTATGTGCAATCATATGATTCTATGTTGTTTAGACCTGTATAGTTGTTCTTGTCTGTGATGATTAAAAAAGTTATGATGCGCTTTGTTGTTTTTTGTTTTTATCATAATTGATTCTGATTGGTTCTGGAATTGTGTGATTCCTTGTTTGATTTGTTTACTTGGGTTGTTTTTTTGGCACATGTGGTTGTGATATTATCTAAGGACCATGTGGGTCTTATTTTTTTCATTAGTTCTAATATTTCTGCTCTACTGAATAATCTTGTGTTTTTTTATCTGATCAAAATATAAGTGCTCTTTGGTGTGGTTTTATGTGTTAATTGAGAGTTGCCATTGTATGTTCATGTTTAGGACAGTGATTGTAGTATCTTTAAACAAAGTCTTAAACAATTTTTTGTTGGTTCAACATAACTCTGTGTTAGTTGTCAAAGAGTCATAACTTTCTTATGATTGATATAGGATGAAATGTTGTGTCAAGGTCCACAGCGGAGGCTGCATACAGGGTGATGTGTTCATCTATCTGTGAAGAACTAAACTGTGGGTTTTGAATGTTTTGCAAGAATTAAATGTTAAGTCTAATTTGCCTGTAAAACTGTTTTGTGATAGCAAATCTGCTATATCGATTTCCTTAAACCCAGTTTTCCATGAACGAACAAAACACTTTGAACTGGACTTCCATTTTTTGAGGGAAATTTGCAGGTGGCATAATTGAACCACAGAAAATTGCTACTGATATTCAAATAGCAGACATTTTACGAGAGGGTTAAATGGTAGTCAACACAATGTCTTATGTGAAAAGTTGGGTATGTTTGATATGTTTGCAGTATGAATCATGCGGGGATGTTAAAATACCATCTGATTAATTAATACTACAAGTTGTTGGGCCTGGTAGTTTATTGGGCTAAGTTGTTACGTTTAAGTTGTTATTAATCTGTTGGGCCGGTACAAGGTTTGTTATGTGCAGGTTGAAAGTTCAAGGTGCAAAGTGTATCATTCCATGGGTCTTTGTGTAATATTGATGTTGTTGCATATAAAAGGAGGAGAGAGACAATCGCAGGCTCATTCAACTCACTACTTCTTCGAGATAATTCTTAGAGTTTTCTCTGGTTTTCTCCTTGGTCTTACCTACGATTGTCTTAGTGATTTCATAGTTGATATCATAGTTGTATTACAGAGATTTTGTAATCTCTGGGTGTATTTTTTTTATTTATTTTGTTTGATCATCCAACAGATCTTACATATCTGTTGTGTTTGATTCTTGTATGTGATAGATCTCATTAGTTTGAGATCTAGGGTTTGGTTTGGGAGATTTTTGGGTCGGATAACTAATAAAAGTTTTACGTCACGTTTTGTCGCTATTTCCGCTATTAGGTTGTATTTAGTGTTGATTGCATACCATTTTACACCCACATCAACGGTTGGCTGAAATAATCTCGTCTAGATGCAGCGGACGGTGCCACGATGGCACTGTTGTAGATGACCTTAAAGGCTTCTTCAAACGAACCCCTCAATTATGTCTACACACATGTAAATTAGTAAGTGGAATAGTTAACTATAGCTCACCTCAACTTGCCTCCCCTAATCATGTATAACTTAATTATTATATATTAGTAGTTGTTGGCCCCGCGCTTCGCTGTGGATTGTGCCTTTTTTTCAAAATGGATATACAAAGTTAAGTTGGATTTAACGAATAATGTTTTAACTATTTAGTTGATTTGTATAGTCTACGGAAAAATAATGGTCTATTCACATAGCTTCCAAGTTAATAGCTGCAAATTAGAAACATTTGTTCTTTACAAACCGTGCCATGTGATAATCACAAAAGAAAAGCACTCATTTTTGTTTACTTTGTTTACGGAAAGACTAACAAAAGAGGTTCCAACTGTATCAGTGTTCAAGGCGTCTGTCTACCTATGGTTAGGCTTCCTTGTCTGCTAATAACATGCATGCAAATGTTAGCAATGTTTATATATGCGGACATAGACAATGATTAGTAAACTAACATATAAAATCAATGTAAATGGCTACTTGTAAATCATGTTATGTTTGATCATTTCAATTCAATTTGTTTGTTTGTTGGAAATTAAACTAGTCTAATGGATATTAAATAGTGAAATTAAAATTATTTACTAGACTTTTCTTCGTATGGGAGATAAACTCTTAAGTAGAGTTTTTATGTCAATTTATTAGTTTTTACTAGAGTTTATGTCTCTAATAAAATCTCTAATTAAGGGAGACTTTACTCTACCCTATGTCTCTTGTATTAAAAGTATGTTATGTGCCTAACTTGATGAGGCTAGAAAATCCAAGAGAAGGGATACAAGAAAAACAAACGAAGACATAGAGATTTCTTGAAAAAGAAGAAATACTTGAAGACCCATGTATTGGGTACATAGAGAGATAAGTTTTCTCTATTCGATTTCATCACCTTCGTATCATTGTTTTCCACAAGTTCTAATACTATAACTTTATCCGGTGTAACCTCGGGCGTGTGACCATTTCCTGTAGTACAGGCTGTTGTACACTGGGAGACAGACACGTCGTCTTTAGTAAAGGCGCGGAATCTGTTTTAAGGGAAGCTTGTTTAACATGTGCCTCAGCCACAACCGTCAACACTTGTTTGTTCTTTTTGTAGGAAATGATTGTACAAGAAGATGTGGTTCAAGACCTCGTTGAAGCCTACACAACAAATTGTACAAGAAGACACAATTTAAGAGTTCGTTGAAGACGGTTAAAGCTCTTGTTGAAGACTATAATTTGAATCAATTTAATTACATATGTTGTATTATAAGTTTTTATTAGGATGTACACGGTACGGTTACTACAATTACTCAATCCTCATCGCAGACATCCTCCCCACGCTCAATCATATCTGCATTGCTTTCAGAAACGTTAGTAATTTTATCATTTTCACAACTGACATTTTGTGTAATTAAATCATCTTTACCGATTAGATCGTTATCCTAATGAGGAGTGGGCATGGGTACATAGTTTTTGCTGTGAGGAGGAGGAAATATTTTTCTTTCATTCCTAAGCTTATCTTTGTACCTAATACCATCCTTCACGTATGTCAGTCATTGGCAATTTTTGTTATCAACCAGTGTCTTTTTACTGACATTTCACTTATCAATTATGATTTGCAATTAATTGTTTTCATTCTTAGATTTCTCTAATTTTCAGTTAAGTCATTTATGAGAAAATCTTTTTTGAAAACAAATTTCTTAGAGTTTGCATTTCAGCCAAAGTTGAGCTCAACTTTCACTTATATGCTGCTTCATTTTGTTTTAGTTCTTTATTAAATTGCAAAACTCTTTCCCTTTCTCTGATTAGGTCACGATTGAGGGATTTATAATGAGCCACGACATTGACACATGGTTGTGAGCATAGTTTGATTTTGAATTCATATGGAATGTTGTTTACCAAGTCCTTTTCCTCATTTTCTTTCGTGGATTCTACTTTCATGGCCTCTTCAGTAATTTTTCACTAGACTATGGAGCCTTTGCAGAGTTTGCGGAAGCATTGTTGAAGTTTGATACACTTGCAGCTTGTGAGCTTGAACCGTTGAAGGTTATTGGGGCTAGAAATGCCATGTTCTTGGGAGCATCAACAGATTGGATGGATTTCTAATAGTATCCGACTTGGTTCATTTCTTTTTTGGTGACATCCATTTCAAAAGATTTTAGGGTGTCGATCAGATCTGATAGCGTGGTTGGATTCAGATTGTTCAAGAAGTCTCGTTTGATCATCCTACATTGCAAGTTCCGTTCTTTTGGAAGTGAGTCCAAAAGCAATTGCCGCTCTTGAAGGTGAAGGAGAATTGAGGAAAAGGAAATTGCCACTCAAAAGCTAATTTTTTTGGCTAAATAGCAATGCCACATCAGCAGGTGATGTGACAAAGTTATTTTGTTTTAGTATAGGAGATAGATACTATTTTTATACCGTTACAACATACTTATTTTTTATTTACGTTTTGGTATAAATTTTATTTGAAAATGAGTCAAGTCAAATATTGTTGATTTTATTTTTTATTTTTAATACAATTTCTTTTTTCTTTTATAGTTGTTCATATATGATGTATTTTCCAAATATAATGTGAAGACGTTCTGATTCTTATTTATTTTATACTATAAATTTTATTTAAAATTGGTTCATTACACTTTTATAGTGGACCTTAAATATTTAGTCTCATATAATTTTTTTCTCTTTTTTATAAGTCATCAAAAGTCATCAATGCAACTTCAACTTTTACACTTTTTTTTCTTTTAGCGAAAGCTTGCTTAAACACATACACGTAAAATATTCCGCCTCAACGCATAAGGTTAATTAATTATTAATTATTACTTATATATTATTTATCTATTCAGTTTAACCATTTTATTATTTTAATTAGTTTTAATAATTATTTTTAAACATATTTTATTTGACATAAGTTTTATTTTAAATATAATATATTTTCACCACTTTTATTTATAAATTCGTTTCCGTATTTCTTAATGCTCATTTTCACTACAATGTAACGTCTTCTTAAATTCTGAATATAACATTAGCAGTTTCGATCCTAAAATGAACCAGAAAATAACCACCCATCGTTTCATTTTGATATTCAAAAAATGAGTCGTCGCACCGCATGTTCTTAACCTTCTAGTTATTGCATTAGTTAAGGTGTATGCAAAACATGTGAGCTTGCTAACTAGGGTGGTACATGTGATCAGAAGATGAAAGATAAATCATGTGGTCGGAAGAATGATGACTAATTAATTGATTAATTAAGGTGGTGTCGTGTAAGATGTGTCTGCTTGCTAACAAGGAGATACATGTGATTGAAAGATAGAAGATAAATTATGTGATAGAAGGAATCATGATTAGTTAATTAATTAAGGTGGTGCCATGTAAAATGTTTGTGCTTACTATCTAGGGAGGTACATGTAATTGGAAGATAGAAGATAAATCATGTGATTTGACTTGGCGAATCATGAATGGTTAGAGTCAATTTATCAGATTAGGGATTCATGGATACCCGCGTACTATCGTGATGAACACATGCCTGGGTTGATGCGTACTTACTTGCGTTCGGAAAGTAAGAACCATTTCTTTGGACAGTTTTGCAACCCGGACTGTACGTTTGTCGAATTCTTGGGGCATTTTGACTCTGCAAGCGAAGCCCAAAGAAAGGAGCATAGGAAGAACGACCGTGATACCAGGCACACGAACCCCGACATTTGGGAAAGAGAATTTGTTTTAGAAGAACAGGCGGCTAACATATACACACAAACAATTTTTTTTTATGTGCAACTTGAAATTTAGAAAGTTATTCACAAGTGTGGTATTGGAAGATGGGAGCAAAGAGAGGATAATTTTATGAACTTCTCTGTGAAGGACTTTTCTCAACCGTGTTCTACATTTTTTGAGGTAACCAGGGAATGTAACAATTGTTTGTATCTAAACTTATGTGTACATGGTGTTTTATTTCATAGATTCAACTGAGTATATATTTTTTTCTCATTTTTTTTTTTCGTTGTTTTTTGATGTATTAGGTTATGATGCGGGAGCAAGATATGAGTATGAGTTGTTTATGCAATAGGTAGGAATAGTTTGGGATTTTGTACACGCACATTTTTTACGTTCTGCGATTTCTTGATATTAGGCAATTCCCTGAAAGGTATATATTACGACGGTGGACCAGGGAAGTTGTTCCGAATAGTGCTCCTGGAGCGATATTAGGTATTAACGAAGGCGATGATCAGTACCAGCAAGTTAATCTTGTTGTACTTGAGATAACACAGTCAGCTGAGTCTCTTATGAACAGGTTGGTCAATAACTTCGATGCGTTGTGCGCTTTTAGGGATCATGTTGTCCAGTGAGGCAGTGGTAAACGCACCCCCAAGGAGTCGTCGTGACAGGTTTGCTGAAATAACTGGTAACACCCAACCATCGTCTGTAACTGTTCGCGTATCGGTTGGAACTAGAATTAAAGGTATGGGCAAGCCTAAAAGAATGAAGTAAGCGTGAAATTGCGATAAGCCAATTTGGGAAAAAGAGACGTGAATGTAGCAAATGCAAACGTAAGGGGCATAATATACGTATATGCAAGTTCCCTGCAAGGAAAAAGAACGGTGACACCTTAGAAGAAGAGGAAGGGGAGGGAGAAGCAGATGATGAAGCGAAGGAAGAAGAAGTTGAAGAGCAGGAGGAAGTTCAAGAGCAGGAGCAAATGTCCGAGGATGAGTAGATTACCAAATCATGCGTATTCGAGTTTTGTTTCGTTATTTTAATGACGTTTATTGTTTTTTTGGATTCGTTATGTTGAATCTTACAGCTTTTTGTTTCAGTTTTTCATTCATGTTGGCACTATTGTGAAACATAACGGTTTTTACGTGGTCTTTTTAATTCATTTAATTGTTGGTAGTGTTTTATATTTATTTGTAGTGTTATATTTTAGTTTAGAGTTTGATAAGATGAAACAAATGTGACAATGTTGGTAAACTGTCTTAAATGTAGTCTTAGACATGGTGATTGTGTTATACAGTGTTATAGAAGTCTTTCATAGTGTCATATTCTATTTTGTAGTGTTTTAAATCGATTTGTAGTGTTATATTTTAGTATGGAGTTTAATAAGATGAAACAAATGCGATATGTTGGCAAATTGTTTTAAATGTAGTGTTGTTATAATGACTTGTTTTTTTATTGGTAATGTGTTTTATGGACAAATAAATTGATAAAAACAATAGAAAATAAACCATTGCCATAGCTTTTTACACTAACCCTACCAAATAGCAACATACTAATATAAGTTTTTTCATGTTCCGGTTTGCCTGATAAAAGGAACCAACAATGTTTCTAAATAAAACAACTTCAAAGAAAACGTGTCTGAAAAAAAAAAGTTTTAATGAAACTACGTGTTATTACTCATTCAATCGGCACTCGATCCTTTCCTTTGCATTTTTAGCGTTTTCCATTCTTTCATCCTCACCCAAATTTGCGTATTCATGCACTTCTTTCTCCACCGCAGACCGAAATGAGTTTACGTCACTTAACAACATTTTTTGATAAGTACTTTGTTCGCAAATCAGATAGTTCTTTCGATTGATCTTGCATCAGCTCCCCCATGATGTCTCGTTCTAGAGATAGCCCGCAGTCCCATTCGTGCACACTTAGTGATTATAAACACAAATCAATTTAGCGTTGCTGACCTTTTCAACTATAATAATTATTCAACTATAATTACAATAATACCATTAAATGTCTCCATATGACGCATAACGAATATACCACAATCAACGCCGTTATATAGTGTTTGCCACGAGAACTTCAGACTAATTGGTGATGTCACCCGCAGTTTTTTTTTGCGATAGCAGGCGAGTGGTTTTCGACATACGAACAGAATGCTGTGATCTGTAAAATTTTTGACATCAAATGGGGATTTTTAAAAGTTACCTTGTTCTATGTCAACTATTGTATAAATGTTAGTGTTCTTTCAGTTTTTCCAACGTAACCACTGTATCTTATGTCGACCTGTACATCACCCTCGATATTGACGATCACCAATATCTGGTTTTGTGCAATATTAAAGAACACTAGAATGTAGTGTTTGTTATACAGGATCGGCACGAATACCATTTGGAAGCTTCGGAAGTTATTGGTATCTGTCTGGGCTAATACTGCTTCCATTCGGCTACAGAACTTTTCGATTATGTTTTCTTCGGTCCCTTCAAAATCATTTGACCCATGTTTTACAATAAACCACAGATTTAAGCAGTTAGTCGATATTTTGATGATATTCACAAAAGTAGTTTTTATTGTTACATGGTGTTATAAATTGTTATAGTGTTATAAACTCATATTAAGAAGTTAAAGGATACCTAAGTTGGATGATAGCAGCCTATAGTGTTATATAGAGTTGTAATTTGTTTTAAAGTATTATATAGTCTTACAAAGTGTCCTAAATTGTTATAGAGTTATAGTGTGATTTAGTGTTATAGTATGTTATATGGTGTTTATAAGTCTACCTATGCTGAATGAGAGCATTTTATAATGTTATAAAGTGTTATATAGTGCCATATACTGTTATAGTGTTATGCAGTGTGTTATATTGTGATAAAGTGTTATGTAGTTGTTATAGGATATCTTTGCTGAATGAAAACAGGTTATAGTGTTATCAAATGTAATGACATACCAACATCGCGGCATTGCAAAACAGCCTCGCGGGGGTTCCCGATGTCCTTAATCGCTCCTCGTAGTTAAGCACGGCAGCCCATGCTGTTATAACATCTGCATCTAAGCACAATTCCGGGAAGATCGATTCAAATGCGCTTCTCAGGATTGAAACACCCGGTGGGCACTCGAATAAGGTATCCCTACGTAGGCCACGAAATATAATGAATAATCGGCAACCACATTCGTTTAATTATGTAATTTTGGAGTGTTGTCGATACTTATCATGTGTTTCCTGTTGCGCTGAATATACAGTTTGCCAAGGCATCCTCCAGATGATCCTTCTTTATTGTTAAAGAAACTACACGCTGCACGTACGGTAACCTCAGCGCATCCGGAAGATTTGTGTTTCTCTTCGGCCTCCGGGTTTTATATTGCAAAAACGTGTTTCTCTCATTTTCTTTTTCATGAATATTTGACGTTGTTGTTGCGACGTTTTCCAGTTCACTTTCTAAGTTTACACTTCCTAAGTTTACTGGCTGGATGGCCAAAGCTTTCGATCGTGTGCCTGGTGTAGCGTTGCATTGACATGCCGATATAAGTTTATCAACTTCCGCGCAAAACGACGAAGTCGTGGGCGAGAAAGGAGTTTGATTACCTAGCGTCAACACTCCATTGTGCTTGACAGGTGCGAGTGTTTTTTTCTAACACGGCTTCTGTTTCTGCAGCCTCCGCAACGTCCTTCAGATGTTTGCGGACTATTCCAAGCCATTGTATTTTCTTTTTCAATATTAGGTCACTGTTTGGGTGCACCTTTAAAGCTTCCGACATGGTGTTTTTTACCTTCTCCACGCAATCTTCAAATCCTTAAATGCATTATCAAGATTATGCGCATGAACCTGTTAACAAAATTATAATCAAATATCCAAACCATTTTCAGATTTATATAATTCTAATAAATACGATATCAGATTACACGTTAAAAAGTTTATCAAGTCTTGTACCTCTTCATTCCCTTTTTCTTCCTCAGACGAGAGGGATGGCGTCCCATACTGTGATACCATTGGGACCTGAAACTCGCCATCCGTCCCTACAAATACCGCCAACTCTTGTGTGCTAGTCTGCGACAATAGATAATCCTTGCAATGTTTAAAACATCCCAGGTGGTCGTCGTCGCTTTCATCGTTTGAACCGATGTGGTCGTTGCCGCCCTCCACATTCTCTACCGCATGTTTTTTTTCAGCTGTCGTTTCTTCATTCTTTTGAGCGTCGGTGGATGATGATATCTTCTTCTTAAACTTTTGAGGCTTCGGCTCATTAACATCTTGATGAGGTTTAGGTATCATCGGGATGTTATGTTCTAGGTGTTTTTCAAAAAGTGGGTCGTCAAGCTTTCCGAGCAGTTCATCCAGCATGGCATCATCTATCAACTCAATCGGTTTTGTTCCTTTTTTTTCACATTTCACATCCTTATGATCGTATGCATATGCAGCCTGCACATCTATGCATTGATGTATTTGGTTATCATATTGCTGTAATGCTTTGAACAGTAGTGTTTTATATAGTGATGTAAAGGGTGATGCATATTGTTTGTAGTTATAAAAGTCTTGCATGGTGTTGTATACAGTGTCGTTGATGTAGTGTTTTAAACAGACTTGTAGTAGTGTTTTACACGGTACCGTAGTGTTATACAGAGTGACGTAGTGTTATAAAAGAATTTCATGGTGTTATATATAGTGATGTAGTGTTATATGCATGTAGTGTTTCAGTCTTATAGGAGGAACTTCAAAGTAGAGTCGCATACCGCTAGTAACACGATCGGCCCTCTAAATGGGTCATCCCTCTTCCGGTTCCATGCAATTGTTGTGCGTTTTAAACAGGTTATCATGTAGCTGCACCAATCAAAGCTCGTTATATCAATATTTGGGTCTACGCATCCCAAGAATCGTTGATTAACTGTGTTGCATGCGCTTATTTCCCCCATCACACTATTAAACAATACCAGCCAATTCAACTCGAACAACCGATCACTTAAAGTGTCGGAAACCATCATGTCCTTCAGTCCAACTGGCGACAGTTTAGTATAATCTTTGAACTAGTGACTTCAAGACGTCTACGGATAACCTGGTGATATTGGTTAACAACCTGAATGCAGCGCAAAAAAAAAGAAGGTGGTGGGAATGGGGTTTGGTTCGTTGCTAAAATTCAATATACGACATGTAGAGACACGGCTTGCATATTGGTTGGCAAGCAACTATGATGACATCGCTGGAGTGTTGAACGTTGGCGAACACCGTATACGGGTCACACAGGAGTTGGTGAATAAAATATTCGGAATTCCAATCGAGGATACAGAGATTGTTGAAAAAATCAGAGCGAGAGACAGCTATCCAGTTGTGAAGGAATGGAGGGACCCGTTCAAAGATTATACTAAACTGTCGCCAGTTGGACTAAAGGACATGATGGTTTCCGACACTTCAAGTGACCGGTTGTTCGAGTTGAATTGGTTGGTATTGTTTAATAGTGTGGTGGGGGAAGTAAGCGCATGCAACACAGTTAATCAACGATTCTTGGGATGCGTAGACCCAAGTATTGATATAACGAGCTTTGACTGGTGCAGCTACATGATAACCTGTTTAAAACGCACAACAATCGCATGGAACCGGGAGAGGGATGACTCATTTAGAGGGCCGATCGTGTTACTAGCGGTATGCGACTCTACTTTGAAGTTCCTCCTATAAGACTGAAACACTACATCACTATATATAACACCATGAAATTCTTTTATAACACTACGTTACTATGTATAACACTACGGTACCATGTAAAACACTACTACAAGTCTGTTTAAAACACTACATCAGCGACACTGTATACAACACCATGCAAGACTTTTATAATACTACAAACAATATGCATCACCCTTTACATCACTATATAAAACACTACTGTTCAAAGCATTACAGCAATATGATCACCAAATACATCAATGCTTATATGTGCAGACTGCATATGCATACGATCATAAGGATGTGAAATGTGAAAAAAAAAAAGGAACAAGACCGATTGAGTTGATAGATGACGTCATGCTGGATGAACTGCTCGAAAGCTTAACGACCCACTTTTTGAAAAACACCTAGAACATAACGTCCCGATGATATCTAAACCTCATCAAGATGTTAATGAGCCGAAGCCTGAAAAGTTTAAGAAGAAGCCTGATGACAAAATGTCATCCACCGACGCTCAAAAGAATGAAGAAACGGCAGCTGAAAAAAAACATGCGGCAGAGAATGTGGAGGGTGACAACAAACACGTCGGATCGTGCGATGAAGGCAACGACGACCACCTGGGATGTTTTAAACATTGCAAGGATTATCTGTTGCCGCAGACTAGCACACAAGAGTTGGCGGTATTTGTTGGGACGGATGGCGAGTTTTGGGTCCCAATGGTATCACAGTATGGGACGCAGCCCCTCTCGTCTAAGGAAGAAAAAGGGAATAAAGAGGTACAGGACTTGATAAACTTTTTAACGTGTAATCTGATATCGTATTTATTAGAATTATATAAATATGAAAATGGTTTGGATATTTGATTATAATTTTGTTAACAGGTTCATGTGCATAATCTTGATAATGCATTTAAGGAGTTTGAAGATTGCGTGGAGAAGGTAAAAAACACCATGTCGGAAGCTTTAAAGGTGCACCCAAACAGTGACCTAATATTGAAAAAGAAAATACAATGGCTTGAAATAGTCTGCAAACATCTGAAGGACGTTGCGGAGGCTGCGGAAACAGAAGCTGTGTCAGAAAAAACACCCGCACCTGTCAAGCATAGTGGAGTGTTGACGCCAGGTAATCTAACTCCTTTCTCGCCCATGACTTCGTCGTTTTGCGCGGAAGTAGATGAACTGATATCGGCATGTCAATGCAACGCTACACCAGGCACACGATCGAAAGCTCTGGCCATCCAGCCAGTAAACTTGGAAAGTGAACTGGAAAACGTCGCAACAACGTCAAATATTCATGAAAAAGAAAACGAGAGAAACGCGTTTTTGCAATATAAAACCCGGAGGCCGAAGAGAAACACAAATCTTCCGGATGCGCTGAGGTCACCGTACGTGTAGCGTGTAGTTTCTTTAACAATAAAGAAGGATCATCTGGAGGATGCCTTGGCAAAATGTATATTCAGGGCAACAGGAAACAAATGGTAAGTATCGACAACACTCCAAAATTACATAATTAAACAAATTTGGTTGCCGATTATTCATTATATTTCGTGGCATACGTAGAGATACCTTATTCGAGTGCCCACTGGGTGTTTCAATCCTGAGAAGCGCATTTGAATCGATCTTTCTGGAATAGTGCTTAGATGCAGATGTTATAACAGCATGGGCTGCCATGCTTAACTACGAGGAGCCAATAAGGACATCGGGAACCCCCGCAAGGCTGTTTTGCAATGTCGGGATGTTGGTATGTCATTACACTTTATAACACTATAACCTGTTTTCATTCAACATAAGTAGACTTATAAACACTATATAACACCATATAACATATTATAACACCTTGTAACACTTTCTAACACACTATAAATCTATAACAATTTAGGACACTATGTAAGACTATATAACACTTTAAAACAAATTACAACTCTATATAACACCATAGGCTGCTATCATCAAGCTTAGGTATCCTTTAACTTCTTAATATCAGTTTATAACACTATAACACTATGTAACAATAAAAACTACTTTTGTGAATATTATCAAAATATCGACTACAATCCAAAACTGTATAGCAAGACCGCAGACTAAAAAAACAGTATAGTAAGACCGCAGACTAAAAAAAACTGTATAGTAAGACCGCAGAGTATAAGACACTACAATCCAATATAATGAAATCTATACAACTAAAACTGTATAGTAAGACCGCAGACTAAAAAACACAGACGTACGTCGTATGATTAGGAACATAAAAAAACACAACTAATCCAAACATGATAATTTTAACAAAATAAATTCCTATGACACACAGGTACCTGTATCGGCGGACTCCATTGAAATTGAAATAAAACACCATAATCGCACAGGAAAAACAACTATTATTCACGCTGAAAATTTCTTGCGATCTCCTGTATTTATAATTGATGAATGATAAACACCAGTATCTTAATGGATCTTACAAAAAAATTACAAAATTCGAGATCCCTATAATAACTGATCGGCATTTAGGTTTTGACAGTTATATCTTTTTATCAATTAGTTGAATGAAATAGAAGATTACTAATTTACCCTTATGAATTAATTTAGATTTAGGACACTTGTCATCACCACAATATTTCTCATACTTTTAGATTAATGTACAGGATCTTCAATCTATATATATATATATATATATATAGGAGAAGGATCCGTTAGGAACCACCCTTTATTGCAAGAACCGCGAGAACCAATGTGAACACAACCAAAAATACCTAAAAATAGCTAAAAAACACACATTTTTTTTTATTAAAAATCGCTATATTTCGTCACAAAAAAATTTTGACTACTAAAAGTAGCGTTTTTTACACAATATTTTGTGTGTTTTTTAGATTTTTTTAGGGGATTAGTTTTTAGCATTTAGCTTGGGGGTGGGGGGTAGGTTTTTATAGGTTATTTTGTTGTGTTCACATTGGTTGTTTGCAATAAAGGTGGTTCTCGCATGAACCCTACCCTATATATATATATATATATATATATATATATATATATATATTAGGGTAGAGATCCTAAGAGAAGTCCACCCTATTTGAGAAATTTGAGAAGCATTCTGGACCACACATTTCCCTAAGCTTGTCGTAATATACACATATGTATAGTTTAAAATTGACTATATACATATGAGTATATTGTCAAATCTTGTATTATACACATATGTATATAGTCAATTTTAAACTATACATATGTGTATATTACGAAAAGCTTAGGGAAAATGTGTGGTCCAGAATGCTTCTCAAGTTTCTCAATTATCCTAATGCTTCTCACATGATCCTAACCCTATATATATATGACCCCCCCCCCCCCCCCCAAACAGACATTTTTAAAACACTAATTGGTATAGCCAATACCGACAGGTAAATACCTGACAAATACCCGAGGGGTAATGGGGGTGGAATTAACCATACCCAAACCATTCCCGGCCCATTACCATCCCTATTTATGTCTTAAGGACAATTTTGAACTGATAATTATCCAATCTGAAATGTAAAACATATTTATTACTTCTTTTAGGTAATAACTAAACTAACAACAGACCAAGACCATGTTTAAACCTTTTGCTTCTTGCATGGATTATCTACAGCCTAGAGGTCATTCCTCCAGCAACCACAATCGTCTCGCCGGTTATATACAAAGCTTCATCAGATGCTAAGAAGGCGGTGGCTGCCGCCATATCTTCTGGCGTCCCAAGCCTCTTCAGCGGTGTCTTTTCCATAATTGAGTTTCTCTGATGACACAAACTAATGTAATTAGGACACATTTTCCCCCCAAGTGACATATTCAAAATTTGAACTACATTGTATGCCATCATTAGGACACTTACTATAGTATCATTATCAGTGATGAAACTTGCAAAGTGTGTGGGTACGGTCCCTGGTGCAACACAGTTCACACGAGTATGTGGGGCCATCTCAGTTGCAAGCGCCTACACACCAAAACAAAGAACTAGTGACGGATCTTATATGGGGCCCGCATAAATCAATGATAACCAGAATAATGAATACCTTGGTAAGACCAAGAAGAGCGGTCTTTGTGACACCGTACATGGCCATAGCGGGCGGGGGTTGGTACGCACTTATAGAAGATATGAAAACAATAGATGAACCTTTGGTTAAGTGAGGGGATGCATCCTGCCAAATCATTTCAAAGGTTGAAAAGATAACTTAAATGAGACTTATGGCTAAAAGCCCTTAAGTTACTAGTGGAAACATCTTTAATAAAAGGGAGTTTACCTTAAGAAGCAATATGGAGGTTTTGACATTGATTTCCCAAAGCTTATCAAGAGTTGATTCTTGGGTATCGAGAATGGCGTCAACTGATGGGTTTGCGGCGGCATTGGACACTACCACGTCTATTTTCCCATATTTCTGTATACGCAAAGGTAAAGATTATCAGACAAAGCAACATAACCGACTTTAAAAGGAACTGCACATATATATAGATTGTAATTAGTAAGCGACAAATGGGTAACAAGACTAAAGCTTTAACATAGAAGCTTAGGCCTAAATCGTAAGTCGCTAGAAGAAATATATTCTTAACCATGAGCACATGCATAACATGAAAGATTTAAGGCCATAAATATGGAGAAATTTCTAAAAGATACATAACATGAAACTCCAAACAATTCGGTCGAGAGAGTCAACTAACGGCTAGAGGTCAAAATCATACTCACCTGAACTGTCTTTTCAATGAGATCTTTTCTTTGTTGAGCATTAGAAACATGGCATACCAACCCCAACACGTCGATTCCTTGTGCTTCGAGCTTTTTCACCGCCTCGTCAACGTTTCTCTGAAAAATGATTATATATTTGAAATCAAATATATCACCAGTATTTTAGCGATATTATATAATTAAAACAAGTTCAAAATCAGTTAAAAACATCAGATTGAATAAGTTGAAGAAATATTGATCATTATCATACCCAAGCTATGTTGCCAAAACAAGCCAAAAACATGTCTAAAATCCCTAAAAATGGTATGTTCATACTATGCGCCTTGCTTATCTCAAACCCTCGCTTTATAAGCACCTTGCGCCTAGGCCCAAGGCTCATACTTTGTGTCTCTAGTGCGCTTTGCGCCTTCGACAACTATGTATGTGCCCACATAAGAATTCTGTATGACTATATCGTATTCGAAGATATACTAATATAGCAAACTCTTATGATTGAAACTACCCCTTTCATCCCAAGAAAATTCCTTTTTTGAAGTGTTACATGAAACTTACAACATTTTCTTTTCTCTGAAAGCTAGAATGTCAAAACTACTACTTTATAAGGTTAACTAAATTTGTACTAGAGATTTGGATCAACAAGATTACTGGTTGAAGTAACCGAATTTTTTTAATAAAATTACTAAACCCAACAAAAAAAATTGCATTTTGACTGATGGTGAAATTCAGGTGACAAAAAGCCCAAATCAGTATTATCAGTTATTGCAATGATCTTAAAGGTAAGATTTTTCAGCAAAAAATGAATGAAAATATATAGAATAGGGAATTATAAGGCAAATCGGAGTTAAAGAATACTTAATTCAACTAAAATAGCAAAAAATTAGGGCAAAGATGAACCTGTCTGCGAGAAGAGATGACAAGCGATGCGCCTTCAAGGCCGAGGCGTTCTGCAATACTGAAACCGATGCCTTGAGTTGAAGCTGTAACAATGGCTACTTTCCCCTCAAATCTTCTCCCGATCTTCGATTTCTCCATTCTTTTTCACAGAATCACCGGAATATCCTCTCACGGTATTATTATTGGATCATGGTTTTAGCCAGCTGTTGTGAGCGTTTTGTTTTGTTTTAGTTTGGTTATTAGACTATGTGTAGTGGGGCGTTTTTTTTTTTAAAATTCAAAAAAAACGTCCGAAAACGCCCAATGGGATTTCTCCAATTTTTGACTAGCCTGTTTGCTTTATTTTTTTTTTTTTTTTTGTCAAATGATTGAATGGGGGTTATTGGCATAATGCCTCACTACGCCACTTTTGCTATAATGCCTCAACGCTGACTAGGATGTCACGTGTCTGATAATGCCCCATGGTGGGGGCATTATGTTAGTTCACCACTACACATGGTCTTAGGCATTGTAGTCATAAAGCTTCTTTACGGGCCTTATGCGACACGTGGCACGCCACGTCATTTAAGGGCATTATGGGACGTTATATCACTAGAGCGCGTAGTCATAAAGGCCCTACCCATCATTACCTTTTCTATTAATTATTTTATTTTCATTGAATGAAAAAAAACGGCAGCAACATCTCCTCCTTCACCCCGCGAAGATCATCACGCCAGCAACCAAAACCCACCCCATAGTGCCGCCTGTTTCGGTGTGGCCGGCGCTATGGGGCGCGATGGGGGAGGAATTGTGAGACACGGCGCCCCATTACACATGCGCTTATTCGCCTCGACTTTTCTGATCGAGGTCTATTGTTAATCTATTTTATAAACTAATTAGGTTTCGGTTAATTAGTGATGGGGTATGCTATTGGACCTGATTCGAACGATCGGACATATCTGTTACTTATCGCCTTTTATTATAATATTTATTATTATTGCGTACTAACCCGTAAAGCCTAGCGTGTTGTAGTTTACACAACACTAGGTCGTGGGTTTGTAGAGACAACCCCTAACTGGGCCTGACTCATTGAGGTTAGGGTTGCACATATCTCCTGTATAAGGAGATCTTCACCTCATTATTAGGGTAAGAGATATGGGGCAAACACACTTTTTGTAGCTAGAGAAAGGGGATTCTTCCCGTACCGGCCGTCTCTACACCCCCACTTTTCTCTCTTTTCCGTTGCAGATCTAAGTTCAAGAGGAAGAACAAAATGTGATTCTCCATCCTCTCAGAGAACGCGGTTCGAATCCCTCGTTAGGTGAACTCGTGTTTCTTCAATTAGTTAACTTTATTTGATTAATTTGTCAGTTTTCCGTTTGTTCTATCAATATCCAAAACCAAACTTGAGCAAAATTTTTTGTTTATAATTACATGAGATGAAGGTAAATAAAATATATGAAATGTGGTTATAAAACACGAAATACATAAAACAAAGGTATAAAAACTAGAAATATATATGAAAATATGAATTGTTCGGTTTAGTTGATTCCGGTTAACCAATATTACATTGATGAAACAATGGTTAACCGGGTAGGTTAATTCACTGGTCTCGTCAAGTAGGGTTAATACCTTCTTTCCGAGGATCAGTGGCTGGATCGTCCGCTAACATGTCTCCTGCACAAGGAAACACACCGTGACTCGTAACAAGGAGGATGGGGTGGGGGTGCTCCTTGTTACCACTCTCCGGCGTGAGAATCAGTATTTGCTTGAGAGCAAAGTGTGTGTTTGTAGTAAGTGCGAGAGGGCAAATAAGCGATACCTCAAACCTGGTCCGGGATGGGTATTTATAGCAGAAGAGTGAAAGAGGGTAATTGAGTGGCTAGATTGACAGCGCGCAATCCTTTGCAGGTGTGTCAGAAGTGCATGCCACAGAAGTGTGCCACGTCCTGCTGTGGCTGTCAGTCTCTGTGCCACCTTTTGCATACGTGTGGCTGGGCAGCTGTCTGTTGTCAGTGTCACTTGTTGGTTTTGACACTTAAGTCAAAGTGTTGGCTCCAGTTGCTACCGACGATAGGATGCGGTTCTGGGCCGCATCGCTACGTGAGGCAACCGCGGTTGCCCGCATCCCTTGTCATGACGAAAACAGCCGTTTTCATACACAAGGTAAGTCTTCTCATCACTAAACTGATTGGACTAGTCAACTGCGTTCGCTCTGCGTTCGCACGTGCCCGCACGGACTCAGATAAGTTCTTGTTAATGGGAGAACTCGAGTTGGGTGATGGTCTCTCGCCTTCGACTTGGCGCGAGATCTGGTACCATACCCCATCATACATAAAAAAAAAAAAAAAAAAAAAAAAACCCTTGATAACCAAATTTCAGCTAATACGATTTTGATTATTCAGTTAGTTTCCCTCTATTTTTGATTCGGTTTTATTTAATGATTTGCTTATAGCTTACAGCCACCTAATAATAATATTATTATTAACCTTTCATATTAAGAAACTAAACAGTAAACATTACACACTGATCGAGGAAAACCAGCCTTAAACATAACTTTTTATTATAACTCATCTAAAAAATCCATTTGAAAGGTTAACTTTTTAGGATTTATCTTTGCTAATCCGAAAAATCCATTTCAAAAAATAAAAATTACAAACTCCCTAAAATCTTATAGTTGGCTAACTGATTAGGACTGGTGGTTAAAGATCACCCAAATAATCTCCCAAACAAACGTCTTGTACCATTACAATGAAATAAAAACACAATGGATAAGAAATCCACCATTAAACCTGTTTCTATTCATAAGGATTTTTAAAGTTTTTTAAGAGGTCCGGAATGTCATATCCAAGCATCTCATCCACAGCCTGAATCATCTTAGGCTTTAGCTTCTCAAACTTATCGATGTTGTACGCACCAAGAACTTGTCTAAAGTGCTCCACATCCGGGAAATCACCCGCTGGCAAATGAAACTCCCTTTGAACCTGTGTTTTACAAGAGAAATGAATATGATGATGATTGGTGAAATAAATCGTAATACTTTAATTAATCTGTTTTGGATTATTTGAAAAAAAAAACAACCTTGGCAAAAACATCTTCAAGATTCTTCATTAGCTTCTGTTGAGCTTTAGATTTACCCATCATTGCAGGCATCTCTTTTTTCAACTGGCTGATTATGTAGGCATGTATCTTTGCAGCTCGAGCACGTTTAACAAATTCATTGATCTGCAAACGTATTCATTGATCATGACACCCATCTCTTCGTCAAAATCTGTTGAAATTATGGTACAACGTAAGCATACCTGGCGATCACAAGCCTTCTTTGGAATGTCCATCAAGTCAACAAGGAGATCGTCCTGTTCTTTTTCAAAAAGCTCCTTGCCCATAGAATCAAGTGATTCTTTATTCATTGGCTTGTCATTAAACGATCTGTTCATATATCTTTTTCATCAAAATGAACATAGAAGAAAGAATAGCATATAAATATGAGGTGCTTAGATTATAATAAATAAAGAAAAAGAAAAAAGCATACCCGACATAAACACGTGTCACTTCAGGTGTATTGAGTACTTTTCCAAGTGACCACATCAATGCACCGTAAACTCGCATCAGCTTCAAGGAACAAGAACATATGTTATAAATTCACATCACATGCATCAAATGTGAGGGCTTCAAATGAAAAGTCTTAAAAAAATTCACAGTTGCGTGTGACTCTTACTTGTTGAGTATCAACTTGATCTGCCTTGTTAAGGACAACACGAATCTTATCTTCTTGACCATGCAAAGAAGATATCACGCGCTTGAATTCGTCACTTATATCTAGTTTGTGAGGGTCAAACAGAAGAAGAATAAGATCACATTTTTCCGCAAACCACTTTATCACACCAGTGAAGTCGTAACTTCTTTGTGTGCGTTGCTTCTCTCCCGATAAAACGCCAGGAGTGTCAACAAAAGTGATATGCTCCAGAAGCTGAACATACATCAGGAATAACGTTGCTTGTTGGTTAAACTAATAAATACATTTAAATGAGATTAGAATAATTTGTGAAACCTAAGTTATGAACTTACAGGATGTGGCATTTGAGAACACTCAAATTTTGATAGAAACGCCCCACCAAAAGTCGTGAGGGTATTAAACGGCAAATCCGCCTGTACAGCAATAGTGTTTCCAGGAACACTTCTCTCATCAGGTCCACCCTATACAACAAGCACAAGTAAAACATACAAATCATGCATCTACACAGAGAAAATGACAATGATATTACCATAACAACGATAAATCTGTCGGTTGTGGGTTCTGGTCCAATGTGAGCTCCTGTCAGTGTAAAAGAAAGATTACGGTGTCATTGTCTGTGTTGTCATGTTTATGAAAACGTTGTACATATGGAAAAATTCTACATTGGTAGTTGTAGAAATTCGACTCACCTGGGTAGTTGCTTTTAAGAAGATGCTTAATAAACGTTGTCTTGCCAGTTGAGTACTGACCCAGAAGCATTACCATAGGTTTCGCATCAAAGTCGGTATTTATCTGCATAAGATGATCAAACACTTAAAACAAATTAGCACAAAAAACGAGACAGATCTTAAATAAACCAAAAGGCAAAGAAGTTTTTGAGATCTCTCACCAATAAAGGAGATGCAAAATCATTGTAACGGTAAGCAACTTCCAATGGCTTTAGCTTTTCGTTGTACAATCTCTTCAAACCATCAACTATAGATGTGACTTTACCAAGAGATGTGTGACAAGATGACTGAAATAAAAAAACATGCAAAAGTAAATGTAAGAGCACAATGAAGCAATTTACGACCTAAGGTATCAAGTTGAAGAGAAAATCACCTTCTTACTAAGCATTGAAGTAAATAGACTCTTTGCTGGCGCGGGCTGCACTGCCAAAACACCTTCATAATGTTGAACCAAATAAGATAATAAGAAATGGTTTATAAATTTCTACGACATAAGTGAGTGTGGAAACCAACCGTTTGTTTCAGGGACACCATTGTTTCTTGAACCATTATGCTTCTGGAGGTGACAGAAGCGAAAAGCATCAATACAGGAAAGAGTTTCATAACATTTATAATAAGTATCTATATAAAAATGGATGCTTACCGCCAAAAGCAAATCCAAACCTTCCATCACTGGAGGTTCCAAAAGCTCAACATCATCTACAAAATAAGGATGATTTGAAGCATTTATAGCAAGGTCAATAAGGCATTTCTTCATCAATCTACCAGTAAAGACAAACATATTCTAACAAAGAAGACAACTTCAACAATCAGTATAAATTTAGTAACTAACTGATATAAACATACCTGTAGTTCTAAGTAAATCTGCAGTTATGTCATATCCAGCTTGTGCCAGAGAGAGCAACTGTTGTCAAGCAAAAGAATAACATCGTGTTGGACAAGCCGACAAGAGTACAAAAATGAAGATTGTGAAAAAAGGAATAAATCAGGCTTGCCTGCATAGCAGTGATGAACTCGTTAAAGCCTAAAAATCCTTGACGCTTAGAATCTGCAATGGCCCAAACCTTCAAGAAGCACAAAACTATGATCAAAAACAAAATCTTGGCCTGAAAACAATTATCTTCAAAAGCTAGCAAGATTTAGGGGAAATAAACCAAAAAACATCTTTCCAATTGAATTCGACAGAACTGCTAATACAACAGTAAGTTTGAAAAACTTGACTATTTCATCAACCTCTCAACAGTGTTGAAAAATCAGGATTAATCGCTTAGTTAACCGATTAAACTTCACCTAGTCAGACCTAAAATCGGTTTTCGGTCAAAGGTAGTAAAAAACTGTCAAAATTGATCAAAATCTTCAAAGTATATGAAAATTTATACTTATTAACCCAATCATATTAATAAGTTTGAAAACAATATATAAGATTTTGAAAAATTTTGTGTATGTGTGTGTGTATACAAGGTTTAAAAGAACAGAAACGAGTTTCGAAGCGTTTTCCCTTCGCCTCACGAGGCGTAAGCCTTGAGGTGAATCGAGGCGGAATTAAAAAATAAATATAAAATTATATATCTTATAAAAATAATAATACTAACTAAATTCATCAAAAAAATCAAAATCACATATAAAAAAGACATAAATTGCTTGAAATTGACACAAAAAGTCAAAAACAAATATCAAAAACCTTTGAGGCGCAGCCTTTTTAGCGCCTCGGCCCCTCTAACGCGTAAATACAATATAACCCCCCTAGGAGCCTCAGAATGGTTTTTTGGGTGTTTCGCCTCGAGGCACACGCTTAACTGTTTTTAAAAACCATGTGTGTGTATATATATAAGTTTGAAAAATTACATATAAAAAATTCCAATCCGATTAATCCCTATTAATCACAATTAATAGTCGGTCCCCCCACAGCCCGACTAGTGCCTAGTGATTTCTACAACCATTCCTTTCATTAGGTATTCATGATTTTACAAATTAAACAACCTAAATAATTCAGGATAGAGTTTCTTAAGATCTAACACTAAGTTAAAAAATGTTTCGAATCACTCGACTCCACTACGATACAAAAGTTCATTACCTACATGTTCCACTTTAGCATCAATCACACTAATTAAAAAAAAACAACAATTAAAGTAAACCTGCTTAAGTTGAGGCTTTTCTACGTTCGATTTAGCGAAGAAAACCGTTGCATCATCGCCCGTAACCCTACCATCACCATCTACAGCAAAAACATAATTAATAAAACAATTCAATATAAACTTTAACCAAATGTATGAATACATATGATTTGTATGAAATTGGAACCTGAATCGACGAAATTGAACCATTGCTGGTAGATCTTTTGATGAGCTTTCGAACAAGAAGCAATTGGAGCTGATACAGTCACCATTTTCTGCTATGAAATGAAGAATATTTGCTTTCGTGTTTTATTATAGGGTTTGGTTTGGGGATAATAAATAAACGTTAAACAAACATTTGGGGGTTTGAATTTTTGAAATCGAATATTTTGCGCTTTCTGTTGTGCTCATACGACGTCGTAGTCGGTTTTCTCACTATTTTCTCTTTTTGGCCCGTGAAGAGTCAATAATTGCGTTTTTTTTTTTATTTACTCTTTTGAAGATTATTAAATTATTATTTTTCTGTTTGATATGAAAACATAATTGTAACTAGTGTTAACCCCCCCCCCCCCCTCTTGCGGGGTAGGGGGCTTAAAAGTTAAAACCGCGCTACAAGCGTTAGGGGGCGTAAAACCGTATTACAAGCGTTGGGGGCATAAAACCGTGTTAACAAAACAACGACAAAAACCGGGAAAAATCGTAAAACATAAACATGAATTTCTAAAACCAAGTGACTCACGTGACGTAAAACGTAGACAGAGTCGAATTTATACCTACAACTTTATTGAAGTTTATGGGTTGTATGATAACTTTATAAAAGTTTAGGATAGAAAAGATGAAAAAAAATGATTAAACATCAAAATGTAGACCAACTAAAAACGTACATAAAATATGCACCTGACTCATTTCCTAAAAAAATTACATCGAAACGTAAACCAACGAAAAAAGTTTACGTCGAAACATAAATCAACTTAAAAGAACATTTTATAAAATTTTTAGAAAGTGGACGGGGTGATGTAACGGGGTGATGTAAAAAAGAAAAAAAAAATCCAAGTACACCAAAAGACCAAAAAAAAAGTGGACGGGGTGATGTAACGGGGTGATGTAAAAAAGAAAAAAAAATCCAAGTACACCAAAAGACCAAAAAAAATCAATGTTCCTCACTTTGTCCTAAATTAATACGATAGAGTAATATCATGTAGTCGGTTTCGGATTTTTTTTGCTGATGTTACATAAAGTGTTGTAATATTTTTGTGTATGTATCATTGCTTGATTGGAAACCCATGTCTCAAACCTTTAACGCCTGGTATTCAAATAGCAGAGGGCATTATTGATGCTCCCATTACAAGATGTAGTGTTGTTTGGCGCCCTTGGTGACGTGGAGGCTTTAACGCCTCTCATACACATGAATACATGATCTATTGAAAAATTGCTTAGTAAAATACAATTACGATCGTTTAAATTTTGACAACTTTATCTGTGTTCATAATCCCTTAGCTTCTGTTTGAAATATGGATTACGTTTAAGTTGTAGTCTTTTAATTTTTAAAATTAGAATTATATTTTATTTTTGTTTGTTGTGTAGTGGACTAGTGGTCGTAGAAAACTAGGGCTGGCATATCGTGTATACCCGTACACGATAACTTATCGTGTCCTTTTTTTCAAACACGACACGATATACACGGAAATTACCTGTTAACACGGTTGTTCGATTGTTATACACGAAAATTACCTGTTAATACCTGTTAACACGAACACGACATGCTATCTGAGAGTTACAGAAGAGTTTAGGGTTTTTTTTATTGAATGAGGAATGAAAATAGAAAGGAATTAAGGAACTCACACGCACATGACTGATTAGTTTTATTTAATTTAATTTCTTATTGTATACTAACGAGTATTAACCGGTAATCTCGTGTCTACCAGTTTGGTACGCGATACTTGTTAAGGCCATACACGATACCTGTTAACTTCGGTCGTGTATTCGTGTAAAATTGTCAGCCCAGTACAAAACTCACTTTTATTTTAAACTATTAAATTTTCTAGGTACGTACCGTTTTGTCGTTTCCGAATTAGTATCGTCTAATTCAACTCATGACACTTTATTAAATTTTCTAGGTACGTACCGTTTTGTCGTTTCCGAATTAGTATCGTCTAATTCAACTCATGACACTTTAATTGTTTATCATTTAAAAAATAATACTCCCTCCGTCCCATTAAAAGTGTCATATTTTGAATTTTCAAAGTCTTTATTTATAAACTTTGACTTTAATTATATATTTTTTATGTTATATAAAACTTGATGAAAATTAACCCGATAAAAACTCTTGTAAAACACACTCAAATTATATAACTTTCATCAAGTATTATCTAACACAAACAAAAATTATTTAAGGTCAAAATTTATAAATAAAGACTTTGAAAATTCAAAATATGACACTTTTAATGGGACGGAGGTAGTATTATTTTACGGATTTTGTTTCTTCATTTATTATTATAATTATTATTATTATTATGGAAAAATTACAAGTTTTGTCCTTTATCTTTATAGTACTTTACAGACGGTGTCCTTTTTTTCAAATGTTAACAGGCGGTGTCCTTTAGTAAGTATTTTGTTACAAGTTTTGTCCTTTGACCCTAACCTAGTTAGATTTTCTTGTTAAATCTGGTCACATGCAAGTCACATGAGGGTAGTTTAGTCTTTATATATATAAAGGACAATTTTTGTAAATAGTGATACATGTTAAATACAAGCCCTCAATTCTCCTTTTTTTTTAATTCTTTACAAAAGCTGATCTAAATCATCCAAAAATCTAAGAAGCAAGTTTCCCCTGTCACGTCTTTGGCTCATTGCAGGTGTAATAGAGATATAACGATGCTCCAATAAAGAAGGAAGAACACTCTCAAATAATCAAATTGGCCTTTGAGTTTACTGCAATCTACTCTAACAGGTTCTTTCGATGCTAATTCTGCAGGTAGTTCTTTTACAACATTTATAAATCCTTTCAGCTGTTCTATGAAGTAGTCCACATCGAATACATCTGCAAATCCGCTGAAGACGAACACAACAATTACATTAAAATCTTCACAAGTGATTCAAAAGTCCGTATGATAAAGATTCAATAAAGATAACTGAAGCTTTAAGCATTAGCAAGATAAAATACCTTGATTCGTTCCAATAACTTTGGCAAAACATCAGTAAATAAGTAAACATCAATCGATCTAGTTTCTAACCGAACAACAAAATGTCATTAATTGTATGCGTCTAGAGCACTTAGATCCCTCCTCATCTGATTAAGGTCACTGTAACAATCCACTCGAATGTAACCATTGCTTTCAGCCGGTAGATCTGTAGCATTTCAACACAAAAAACCATACGAAGTTGAACCTAACCTAAAGCATTAAAATAGCCCCTCAAAACTCTAGATCTAACAACAACAACAACAAACTGAAATCGAGCTTACCAGGTTAGAGATGAGGACACCCGGTATCACCGGAGTTCATGTCGCCACTCTGAGTTGCAGCTGCAGCCGCTGATGTCCTTTGTCGCTGGAGAGGCGGCTCGACGCCACCAAGACGATGCAGCCAACGCTGGTCTTGGACCTCGCGCTATCGTGGTCCACCACCACACCACTCATCACCATCGCGCCGCCTTCCACCACCGTCTACTACCACCCTCGTCGCAGACCATCCTCCCGTCATCACCCTCACGAACTGCACCCAGACATAACAATCCTCCCTTCCTCATCTGCCTCTTTCTCTTTCTTCGTAACTCTTTTCTAACTCAGGGCATGTTTGGCTAAGCTTATTAGAGTTAAAAAGGACTTTTGGGAAAATGACTTTTGGGAAAAGGACTTTTTGAAAAGGAGTTTTTAAAAAAAGTGTTTGGATTAGCTTATTGGTGTAAAATGACTAAAATGGACATTCTTTTAGATATAAGGGGGGTAAAGAAGGGGTAATTTAGTAATTTCATTTTTGAAAAGTCACTTTTGGATCCAAAAGTCATGAAATCTTGGCTTTTCAAAATCTCATTTTCCTTCTTTGCAAAAAGCTATTTCCAAAAGTCCTTTTAGTCTATCCAAACACAAAAACAACTTATTGGCTTCTTGATAAGTCAATAAGCCAATAAGTTGTTTTGAGAAGCCCATCCAAACATGCCCTCAATTTGGGGCTGAGTTTGTGTGTTGGTGTGGTGTAGAGAAAACAGGAAACTAAGGGCTTGGGTTTTTAGAGAGAGAGGGAGAGGGGGGGGGGGTGTTTGGGTTTTTAGAGATGGAAAGAAGTGGTGGGGGTGGAAAAGACATAATTACCCTCATGTGCTTATCATGTGCCACAAATTAACTGAGTTTTTTAACCAGGTTGGGTGGAAATGACAAAACTTGTAACAAAATACTTACTAAAGGACACCGCCTGTCAACATTTGAAAAAAAGGACACCGCCTGTAAAGTACTATAAAGATAAAGGACAAAACTTGTAATTATTATTATTATTATTATTTTAGCAAATTTCTTTTTGTTCAAACTACATTGATCATCATCGCCATCAAATTTCTAAATGTATATTATTTTTCATCACGGAACTCAAACCCAAGGGCGAAGCTTTACGAGAGCTGGGGAGCGTGGGGCCCCCGGATTTTTCGCTTCGTAGTTAATTTTAAAAAACTTTTTTAGTGTAAAATATTGTATTTATAAGAGTTTGGCCCCTGATTTGGATTTTGAGAATGTGGTCGCCCCTAATTTTTCGTTTAAACTCTGCTACTTGTCAAACTCTCAACCTCTTGGAAAGGGCCACCATTATACACACCTCGAACACTTACTAAGTTATTGATAGATTAAATAATTGCCACATTTTTCAAGAACCTTGACCCGTCTTTGTTATGTTATTTGAATTTCAAGAACCTTGACCCGTCTTTGTTATGTTATTTGAAACTATGATCGGTGTGAAGAAACAATCGTTTAAAAACATAAACAAATATGAATACGATTAATTAATCGAAGCTTTATTTAAAAAAATATTTTTCTTTGTTAAATTGAAATGATTATATATGAAAATAAGAAAGCAAAATGATTTTTAAACAAGCAGATCTAATATTCATTCATTAATTTTGAAATGATATGGAACACATAGAATTTGAATGATCGTAAAGCCTCATGAAATGTCAAGCGAGTGGTGCCCACTGCTATTAATATTATTGTGAAATAGTATTAGACTAATGGGTATGGGGGTCGGCTAGCCCGGGCTAGCTCCGGCGCCGAGCCCCCACACCGCCCCCCTCCGCTTCGGCCCGGCCCAAACGTCCCACATGCGCCGATTCAGTCGAGGCCCCACCTTTGAAACTATCCGTTGCCAATTACCCCCAAACGGCTATTTTAAAAAAAAAAAAAAAAAAAAATTCATTTTTCAATTTAAATACCCAATACCTCAACCATTTTTATACATTTCTATCCTTTCTACTCTCATTCTTCTCCAATTCTCTTCCTTTTTTATAAAAACACTCCATATTTTTTATACCTTTTTCTCTAAATCATGAATCCTTTCAACCCAAACAACCCCAACCCGAACAACCCCAACCCGAACAACCCCAACCCGAATAATCAAAACCCGAACCAACCTAACTTTTTTTCGACTCCCGCTTACAATCCGAGTATGGATAATTCGTGGGGTGCTCCGCAATTTCCTTTTTCGGGTTTCCAACAAACACCCAACGCATTCTCACAAATGTCTCAAGTTCAACAACTCCAACAATACCAAGCGCTACAACAAATGATGCAACGCAACTCGTTTGAACAACTCCAAGCGCAACCGCCAACTTCCCAACCGGTTAACCTTGATGATGATGATGATGAAGTCGTTCCCGAATCGCCACCGCAAGAGCTCAACCGAAAAAAAAACAAGGGGAAGGGGAAGAAGGTTGAAAACGTACCCGAAACCGCGTCAAAAAGCGGTTCGAGAAAACAGGGGAGACCGTGGACGAAAGTAGAGGAGGAGGCGCTAGCAATAGCGTTTACTAAGTCCTCTACTAACCCGATAGTCGGTATGAACGAAAGTTTAATTTTTTTTTTAATTTTTTAAAAGTTTATATTTTTTTTTACTAATGCATTGTTTTTTAAAATGTAGGAAACAATCAAAAGGGTGATAGTTTTTGGAGGAAGGCAACGGCTAGATTTCATGCGATTATGGAGCATAGCTCGGATCGTGATGTAGAAGCCGTCTCGGGCAAGTGGCGTAAAATGAGCAAGACCATCAATAACTTTACCGCAATTTATAACCAAATTCGTATGAATCCTCCTAGCGGGACTAACGAGGCGGACTTTCTTAACCTTGCTATCGCTAAGTGGGACTCTCAAAATACAAAGCCTTTCCCGCACTTCCGAGCATGGAACGTAGTAAAGAATCAACAAAAATGGGCGCCGATTCCAAATGAGGTAGCAACCGCCAAACGGACTAAAACTTCCGATTCCGGAAGTTATAGTGCGGGAGGCTCCACCGGTCGTTGTCAAATCAACATAAACGACGACCCGGAAGATGACGAGGACGTGTTGCCCATTGACGAGGCGGAACGTCCCCCCGGGAGGGACAAAGCAAAAAAAGAGGCGGCCGGAAAGCGCAAAGCGGCCGGCTCGAGTGGAGGGGGCGGCTCGAAGGCATCGGAGAAAATGGACGACTTGATAAACGAATTCCGTGAGTTCAAACAGTTTGCGGCCGAAAAATACACTCACAAGAAAACCGTGTCGGCCGACCAAGCTCGAGCGGAAGATTTTAGGATTATGAGGTTGGATCTCGACTCGGTTCCGGAGGCGGAACGAGTGGTTTATCAGAAGATGAAAGAAGAAGTGATGAAAAAATGGTCGTCGTAGGTTGTTTTTTTATTTTTAGGAAATCTAATTTTTTATTTTTATTTTTCGGTAATTTTTTTTTTTTAGGAAATGTAATTTTTTTTTTTAGGAAATGTAATTTTTTTTTTTTTAGGAAATGTAATTTTTTTTTATGTTATGAAATGAAATTATTTATGTTGTTTTATGTTGTATTTTTTAATTTTTATTAAGTTAATAAATTAAAACTTATAAAATTATAAAATAATAAGGTGGGGCCCCATCCCCCACGAGCCTCCATCCCCCTCAAATATGATGGAGGCTCATCCCCCACGAGCCGCCTACGTGGCGCCTACGTGGCGGCTCAACCCATTCAAGCCTACCCTAACCATACCCATTAGTAAAATGATTCATCAATATATATGTTTATTATTTATTTTGAAATCCCCCATAATAATTCACTCAACATTGAAGTACAAATACTGTTGACAGGTGACCTAAGAAATGACCCAATTATAGATGGGGACTCAATTAAGATTTGAAATACATTTATGTCATGGACCAACCATTATTATGTTAGGACATATGTAATAAACCACACAAATACAAATAATAGAATTTTGGAAACTTAAAAGCTCAATATATCCTTATCAATCATGCATGATACAATGCATTTTCTCTATAGTATCTCCAATCACCAAAGTTCTCGTAATCTAACGATACTAATGTGTGATGTGAAGTGTCCCGACGATTTAGCCCCACGGTGAACAAGAGGTGTAGATTTAAACTATGTGGAGTGTAACAAGTAAAAAGTTGTCATGTTACTACCACATAGGCAGTTGAGCTTTAACTAAACTACACATTTACATAAGGCACACTGGTTTAACTAAAAACCCAATTATTATTTAATCTTTTTTCTATAAAAATGTGAGTTAGGTGATTTGATTGGTTGGAGAAAAGTGTGGGCCCCACACCCATAGGCCCTTGTGCCTGTTAATGTGCTAGCACCCAAGGGGGGCCAAATGCTCTTGGCGCCACTTCGGTGGTGGTTTGGCGATCTTTGCCAATGTTAAAGTGGTGAGTTGGTTTAAGGCGTCACCCCACTACAAACGGTCTTGGAAATAGGATTACAGTGGGCGTGTTAGTTAACGCTTCTATCATATACCGCAACCGAAAAGCCCAAATCACTTGGGTAATAACAACGCTTCTATCATAAACTAAGAATACTAATTCATCTGCTGCAGATTTGGTCAATTTTGTTTCATTATGAATGCCAACGACATTATTCATTAAACACAAAGGTTTGGGTTGGCTGATGATGCTTTTGCATTATAACCATTAACAAAATACAAGAAATACAGAGCGAGCGACATTTATAAATACAGAGCGAGCGACATTCTTTTCCAACATCTATACATACGTTTTACCTGAATACTTGACCAAACGGCCGAACCTCATCACCATCACACACTTATGAGTTGGAGCGAGCTCTCATTAGCAGCTAGCTATTCTTGCTTCCACTTTTTACATAAATATTCTGCACGGGCAATCTCTTAAAAAGTTGAGTTGGGAATAAAATCCTGCTTTAGACAGGTATTACATCATCGTTTTGACTTTCATCACAAGTCAACACAAGACCTTCGACGTAGGTGGGGAAAAGACCGCAGCTCCACTGGCAGCCTGTGGAAATCGGTTCGGTTGGTGGAACGATCATCAGTACGTTATCATGTCGCCTTACAACCCCCATCACACTAACTGTACTCCCTTCTTTGATGTATCTGTCATGGAATCATTTGATTGATATGTTGTACCATTTTTTGTAATCAACATTTTTTATATATTAAACTTGTACTATATATTCTACAACAAACAAATCAAGTCTCTTCCAATTACCAAAAAAGTTTTATTGGCATGTAACTCAAACTTGTTAACATGACCATAAAAGGAAAGGCCACATACCATTTACAACAAGTTTGTATAATTTGTTGATGAACAACTTTAACGCAAACTTTCTTTACAAGATTCTACCGTGTTATCTTCTTAACACTTATTAACGCGTACAACAAACCAATCAAATTTGCCGTAAACGATTATGTATCGCTTTCTTTCATACCAAAAATGGTTGTGAAGAAAACAACTAAAGTCTTTTACAACATCTTTGTTTGGTTTGTCGTACTTAAAGAACATTTTCTTTATACTTAAAGAAAACCACTTGAGTTGTTCGCTATCAATATTTACTTATGCATGTTTTCTTTTTTACTAGAGTGCCGTCGTTCTTTAATATGTATTATTCTAGTATGATATTTCTTATAACTCATTACGCGTTTAAGAAACTTACCCTTCTTTAAGGCGCATAACACGGTCATCAGATGACAAACTGCGTTCTGCGAGCCAAGTTACAAAACTCGGATTTGAATCTAAGTTTTCTTTGGTTATGTCAACCACCATTGTTTCTTTAACAAAAGGAGCTACCTTGGCTCCATAACCTGCTTTCACCACCGCCCTTAACCCAGACTGGAAGTCCGATATGTAAAAATCTGCCACGTATTTCTGTAAATCGAAAGAAACAACAATCCGTTAGCCTGTTATAGAACAAAAAAATGTCCCAAAGAATCCATGATCTAAAATGACACGAACCTCGGAATTCCTGCATCCCCAAGAGAAGCAACGGTGCTTAGGATTCGCCGATCTTCCACCCCACCCTTTGTACTCATACAACTCGGTAGAAACAAAAACACACCTCGCTACTTTCTGGAACGACGATTCAAGCGGAATACTACCACACGTCACAATCTGCAAATCAACATAGCATTTATATAAATGTTGTTTTCGACTTTTCGTTCATCCTCCCAAAGTAGCCAAAATGCAATAAAACCCTTAAGTAACATGTAGTTACAGGTTTAATAATTAAATACTTAAGAGACCCACACAAATGTTAAACACACCTACAATTCATTAAAATATAGATTCCCAATCCTAACAATACCATTTATAGTAACAAAGTATCAATCTATTTTATATTTCAATGCTTTGACCACATTTAAAAAATACCATGTGAAAACTCACATAAATGTTTTTTATTGCCCCGGTGAAAACTTCTTAGAAGGTCACCCGTCCTAGTACTACTCTAACCTGAGCACGCTTAACTGTTAATGGGTCATGTTAATCTTAGCTATATCGATAAAACATCATAATATAGTTACGGAAAGCAAGAATGTTAGTTAATTACCCCGGTGACCTTAACGAACTGGCCATCGACAGCACCTCGAAGCTCAACATCGGGGTATTTTCGTAAAAACGACATCAATCTCCTCTTCCTACAACCACAATTCCACATTACCACAACACCACCCAACACCAAAACCGCAACAACCGACACAAGAATCAACGGTTTCTTCACGGCCACCATTAAAAACGTTCCCACCATCAACCCAATCACCACAACCACCAACAGCATCCACATTAACGTTTTCGAAACCTTAAACCCCACCTTAACATCATCAAACCCCAAAACCGTAACCGCAGGCCCATAAACAGTCTTCCCTTTAGCACTATTCACTGCCTGCCCCTCCAACTGCCCGGACTGACCGGATCTCCGGCCGACAGTGGATCCGACTGGACCGGAGGTTAACAGCAACCCGGTTGGGTGAAGGCCGGAAATTGGGCCTGACCCGGATGTTCTTTTAGAAATGGGGCCCGACCCGGATCGGAAGGATCCGGAGGAAGATGAAGGGCGGTGGGGTTTAAGGTGGTCGGAAACGGGTATGTCGAACATTTTACCGAGTTCGCCGGAGTTTTTGACGTCGCCGCCGGTGTAGGGGACGGCGCGTGAGGCGAGTGTGGGTGGGCGTTCTTTGTGATGTTCGGGTCGACCCGATACGTATAGGCCGTTGCTGAGCTGGTGTGATGGAATTCTGCTACCCATTTTTATGAAAAACACAACGGTGAAAGAAAGAAGAAAGTGTGGGTGTTTTGAGGTGTGAATTTGTGTGTGAAGTTTTGCAGAAAGATGGGATTCGAGAAAGTGGTCTGGGTGCTTTAGAGAGAGAGTGTGTGTGTGGGTTTTAGAGAGAGAGAGAGAGAGAGAGTGTGTGTGTAGGTGAGAGAGGTGAATGTGGTGATAATGGAGGATACAGAAATTAGCGACGATAGAAAAGGGCTACTACCAACAGAATCGTGCCAAGAGTGCATTGGATACTTGTACGGTACAAGCATTTCAAGCACTATCTTTTTCTTACTTTTTAACAAGATGTCAAATGAATTCTCTCTTAGATTAGATCACCCTATTGGGATTTTTTTGTCCGGGATGAAATTCGGTTTTGGTTGGTATTGATTTGTTTTGTTTTGTTACGGTACCAATAGTTGGTGTAGTTTATAATGAGAAGTTTAAATACGACTGTGCTTTTCGCAGTAATGTCATGGAAAAAAAATTAACCAGGTTTGTGTATTTGGTATTGTGAAAAAAGTTAATGAATGTAGGTTATTAGAGAAGTATAAATTTAACTGATAAGTAAGGGGTTGTTTGTTTCAGTTCTTAATGGAGTCTTAGTGATTCAGATGTTTTTTTGGTTAAGCATTTAATGATTCAGACTGTTTGTTTCGTGAGCAGTTGTCTGAATGATTAAACATTACCTGAGTCTGAATGGTTAAGACCTCTTATCTGAATTAGTCAGACATTTGCCTCTGAACGGTTAAGCATTATACTACTTTTTAATGGTTCAGACCTCTTACCGGTTCCGCATAATATTTCAGATCTCTTACTTGTTTAGCACTTACCCATTCACAAGATGCCAAACAGTCCCGTGTTAAAGACGTGTATTATATAAGAGGTGAAATTGAAACTTAAAAAAAGATATAAAGTAATACCGTAATATTCACAAATTAACTACTACAGTAACTTCATATAATTTGAGTTTCACGCTTTTGATGTCAACATTCTTTTTACTTTGAAACAAATCTTATTTTTCAAAGAAAAGAATCAAACAAACGATCAGTTGATGAACATAAAGCAAAAACAAAATCGGTTGTGCATTTAGGTTACCAAAGCATGCAGCACCGCAGCCACCAACAATCAAGACAGCGATTCAACAACATCAATTGCGCCAACTGGCGGAAGGTTTATTTTCAGTATAAAAAACAATTGATGTCCTTTTACTTTGAAACAAATCTCATTTTTCAAACGAAAGGCCATTTAATAAACATGAAGCAGGAGCAAAAGCGGTTGTGCGTTTGGATTACCAAAACATGTCACCGCCTAGGCACTTATTACCTACAAAACTACAAATATAGTCCAGTATTCCCCCCACTTGCAACTTGTACATGGAAGCAACACTGGACTTGGGGGACTTGAAGGGATATGGTCTCATATCTTGCGTCAGGCTTAGGCGCAAGTGACCATCACCCACTTTACTTTCCGGCTCGGCATGGAACATGCCTATCTCGATCCAACCATCGATCGAGGAAAGAAGGGATTAACCCTATCTAACGAGAGTCGACCCGTAGACTAACCTCCTGGTTAACCACTGTTCTTATGAAGCATGTTCCATGCTGAGTGGGAAAGTAAACTGGGTGATGGTCACTTGCGCCTAAATCTGGCGCAAGATCTGGAACCATACCCCTTCAATTTCATTTTGTGGTAGAAAAGTTTGTTTGTTTTTTATAGATCAAAACTAATATGGAATCAGAAAGGAGATTGAATAATTTAATAAGATTTTAGCAAAACAAATTATTTGAAATTTAACTACAAAATAAGACACATGTTTTAACACATGTTTTAGCATAGAAAAGTTAAGTTTGACTGTTTGAGGTTGAGGGGAGACGTGATGAATGATGATGAATTAATTTGTTTTGGAAAAAGTTTGTTGGAGGTTGTGATCCTATTAGCACTAATCTATAGTTAATTGTATACTAATGCATGTTTATGTTATTTTATTAAGAAATAGACAAACAAATATAACCCAACAGTTTTACATGAATTTGTTGGTTTTGTCACATATGCCGAAAGGACTTTTAAGGAAGAGAAGCATCCACATCTTGTTATTAAATTATGTATAAAAAGATTATTATGTAATCAAAGCTACTTTGGCAAATGGGGAATAAATGGGTAAGTTTTTTTGAAAATGACATGTGTCTCCACTTGCTAGGAGTACCATTTCATTTTGTGTTACTTGCTCCAACATGCCGATTTTACCCAGTGGCGAAGCTTGAATTTTTCGGTCGAGGGGCGAAAACATATATACCCAAAAATTTCAATAGAACCGGGGGGGGGGGGGGGGGCGAAAACGTATATACCCACAAATTTCTATACGAAAACTACATATATAACACTACTGAGCGAAAAATTCAGGTGGGGGGCCCTCCCCGCCCCTCTTATCCTTCGCCCCTGATTTTACCAAAACACCCTCCTTTGTTTTTAAATATATTTTTTTAACGACAAATATGGATTACTGACGGACTACTAAAGTATCATCGTGTTATCGGCGGAAGGAACCACCCAATCATATCCATCTCCACTAGGCAATAACGCTTATACACTAATTTAGGAGAAAACCCAATAAATCTGAGAAAAACCTACTTATGGGAATCGAATCAAGGACCTGATTATGTCAGGCTTATCTCATCTTTAACATATCACTAGACTATAATGCGATGTGCTTGTTTTTGAATATTATTTTTGGAAAACAAAAATTAATATAAAATAAGCAATGGCTGAGGACTGAGCAATGAAGTTTGGTCGGTAGTACATCAAGTATGTAGGCCTTTTTGGGCGTGGGTATCCAAGGTAAACAACACAAAAGAACAAAAACCTCCATGTAATCTTTTTTTTTTCTTTTTTTTTTCTCTGTATATAAATGAGTTAATGTGGTTTACCATCTCTTTGTGAACTAGCTTGTATATTTTTGAATCATCTGATTTTTAATTTGTGACAAGTTTGGGGTAACACCACCTTTCGCTAAAAATATTGTTAATTTAAGTAAAATTGTTTTATCATTTTCACAAATTCACTCAAAAATAACATCCCACCCGCTTAAAAATATCAGTCGTTAACCAACTTTAGACCATTCATCTGGAGAGGCATGAAAATGGGACGTTATGTGACACGTGGCAGCCACGTCAGTACGCGTCAAAAAGTGGCGTAGTGCAAAAAAAGGAGGGAGTGGAATGAGACGTGACAGGGTGTCGTTATTCGACACGTGGCACACATTTTTTTATTATTATTATATACTAAAATAATATAAAAAAACTATTAAAGTAAAATAAAAAACATTAATATTAATTGCATGAAATCACATGCGGCCATGTCGTCTCTCACTATACCCTCCACGCCGTTGGAATTCTTGCCGCCTCTTCAACAACGCCGGCCTCCACGTGGTATCCGGGATGGTGTGCCCGACGTGGAATAGCTTCCACGCCAGTTTTTCACGACCATACCGTATAGTCTTAGTGATAAACCCTTCAATTTCTCTCTCAAAATTCAAGAACCACTCGACTAATCAATTTATACTTGGAATTGGGGGTTTTTTTAATCATGTTCATGAACATAAAACATTCTTCAACATCATCATACTCAGTAAATTCCACCAATAGTAAAGTTAAGGTAGGATCTGAGGATGGTAGATGTAGACAACCTTACCTCTACCCCGTAGGAATAGAGAAGTTGCTTCCAGTGAGAACCCCGGCTCGATTGTAGTTTTGTATCAAGCCTTGGACCTAAGACACATAACACTCAAACAATCAGGACAAAGACTGATTGGTGCATGTATCCTGCGTCTTTCAGCTATCAAGTCACCACATGATGCATGATTAACCATCCGCCGCTTTTAATGTTATTTTCACGGGATTAGTAAAATAACGTTAAAAGTTAGTACCATTTCACTTTTGCCCCCAAACGCCCACACATATATACATTATATGTACACACCGCAAGCAAGGCAATGAACATAAAACATTAAAAACCCGAAAATTGATCGTGAAGCTTATACCATTGAAGATGCTTTTGGTTTCCCTGAGGTTCTTGTTTATATACTCCACTTTCTTTGTTGATTATGATGTGGTTATTTGGAAGATATGTCAATTTTAACTATGCTAAACACTTATCATGTAAAACAGTAGTGAGAGGGTTTTTTTTTTTTTCAATTTAGCCTTTAAATTATTAATAAAATATATTTTAACCAATTATTTTAATTTAAATTTTCTCTAATAACTTGCGTTTGTTAAGGTTTTTTTAACGCCGAAGTGTTTAATTTATTATTTTTTGGCAAAATGAAGTTGTATACAAAATAGAGTATTTTTTTATTGATATCGTAAGTTATATCGAGTGTCAGTATTGTGACAAACTGAACCAACGTCGTCCGAACAACATTGTACCAGTGTTAGTATTATTGAAATAGTACCGGTATTTATTTTTAAGAATATTGGATTTTAATAATCCCAACTATTCGTCATTGGCCGCCAACAATCCCAACTTTAAAAATAACCACTGGCAGTCCTAACTTTTAACATATTGGCCTTCAATGGACTCTGACTAACAGAACCCTAACGCCGTTAGTCTCCGGTCGCTGAAAAAACGTTTTTTGGCCGGAAAACTCAACATTTTTTGGCCGGAAAACTCAACATTTTTGTCCCGAACCTCTTTGTAACCTTATTATGGACCTTTGAGAACCTTTTTTCTAGTAAAAACCCCAATTATTAAAGTCGCCGGAAAACTTCATTTTCACCGGAAAAATCAACTTGTTGGCCGAAAAACTCAACATTTTCGTCCCAAACCTATTTGTAACCTTAGATCGGACCTTTATAAACCTTTTTCTGGACAAAAACGGTTTTTTCGGCTACCAAAGACTAACGACGTTAGGATTCTGTTAGTCAGGGTCCATTGGTGGCCAATATGTCAATAGTTGGGACTGCCAGTGGTTAATTTTGAAGTTGAGACTGTTGGCGGCCAACAACGAATAGTTGAGATTATTAAAATCCAATATTCCTTATTTTTATGGTTTTTAACCGATGTAAAACACTTGTCTATATCCTTTTGAACATTGCACGCTTTTATTTTTCGGGGTTTTCTTTTCCAGATTGCTATAACGAGTAATGGTAATGTATACCAACTGAATTCCTGTCGCATTTGGAATTGCACTGGTTTATATAAAATCAATGGTCTTATCTTAATATGTCACAGAAACGGGTCATTTTTTTTGGCTGATTCCATTTTCTCATTATTTTATCAACAATTTAATTGTCATTGTATTATTTTACCTTTTGCCGTTTTCATGATTAGCTCTCTGTTCATCGGCTATCCAATCAAAGGTGTCTCTATGCCTTTTGAGATTAATGGTAAATGTTTTTGTGACGTTATCTTTTGTTACTATATTTACCAAATTTGATGTTTATCGTAATCATATCTTATCATTGTTCTTGTAATATTGCATAATTTTAGTTCTGTTGAGTTGATCGAAGAATGATTATGTCAAGTTTTGTGAGTTGTATGACGTTACTTGGTTCTCATCAACTTGCTCAATAATTAAGGTGTTCCTTTCAATTCTAGTTATGAGAAGTTGTACGATTGATTTCAAAAATTCGTTATTCAATTGTTGCATCCTGATTTTGTAACTTTTGTGAGCTATATATCGCGTTATCAACAAAGTTATTAAAACTTACAAATTGCAAGAGAAGGGTTTTTCAATATTTCTTGATAACACATCAAACAATACGGTTGCAGGAATGCATTTAAAATTAAAATATAAACCGATTTGGAAAGGGGGTTTTTTCCATAGTCAATGTGTTGCACACATGGCCGTTCAATACGGTTTAAAAGTTATTGAACAATAAAAAGATGATTTTAAATAATCTTACGCGATATTTATAGTAACAATCAAATGCATAGTAAATATATAAAGTTTTGTAAGGAGGCGGACCACTTATGCTTAGGTCCCAATTGAGATTGTTCTACAAGATGGAATTCGACTTGTAACGTGTCTGAAAAGGCTGTTTTGCAAAAAGAAAGTTTAATATTATTTCATGACATTTTGGTAAGTTGTGGAAAGGTTTCGACTTACCACCCTTTGGGTTGGGCTATTATTGAAACGATAACACAAATGCTTCAAGTTCTCAAAACCTCAACAACGGCTTTATCGAGGGTTTACTATCCAATAAGTTCTTTGACACTTCACAAATTATATTCAATGTGTTTACAATTAAGTGAGTTGTCGTGTAGGGGTGGACCATATAAGGATATGGTAGACCCAATGAAGGAAAATTTAGAAAATATTTTAAATAACTACCAACGGTTTTCACTTGTGCCTCCCCCTAAACCCTTGCTTTAATTTTATGGGAACAAGATCTTTGATCGAAAAAAATTGCTAACGAGTTAAATTTAAACACCCCTTAAGACCCAAACTTTGGTCAAAGTGCAAGACCTTAACGTTCAACTTTAAAAATGTTTAAGATTTATTTTAACAAAATATATTACAAGTGTACAACCTCTACACACATCCATGAGTCAAATGAGAAATGTATGTATGTAACCAATTATGAGACGAGTCAAGTCAATTGAACGTGGTAACACTATTAGTAGCGAACTCGGGAGGTATAGTGGGTCGAACTTTTTACAAATGATGACTCCACAAGAATTTAGATCTTTTGATTTGTTGACTTGGTGGAAAAGTAAGAAAGATCAATTATCGATCTTAGCCAGCATGACCCGAGATTTACCAACGGTCCAAGCTTCCACGGTAGCTTCGGAAAGTGTTTTTTTTTTCTGTAAGTGGTAGGGTCCTATCGATAAGGACAACTGGACTAACACCACCGGCGGTAGAACTGTCAATTTGCTTGAAAGATTACTTGGATGCAGTGGAGAGAGTTCAAGACAAACGCTCACTCGAGATAGAATTGGAATATGGAAAGCAATTCTATAAGGATGAGGTAGACGGTGAATTGATGAAATGACCGACGAGGAAGCCGCATTTGATGAATACCTTCGAAATAGCTCCAGTTTGGGTGAATATTAAACGACACTTATCAAGATCGACGCTTATCAAGATTTAGTATTTTAGTTCCACTAAAAATAAAATTTATATTAGTGGATGAAGCCTATTTTCGTTTTTATGTTTGTTTCATATTTAAGTTTACGTTTCTAAGTATTTAATAAAAGCGTATATCTTATTTGTGTGTTTAAAAAAACAACCAAAAAACAGTTTTCAATTGTTAAAAACTGGAAAAAAAAAGGTATAAGCCGGTTTTTTACCTGGTTTAAAAACTGACCCGAATCGATTAAGCGCAGTTATACATTTCACTTACAAAAACCGGTTAGAGCCCGAACCAGTTTTTAAAAAAGAATCGGTTTTTATTTCACCAAAAAACCGAAACCAGTTAAAAACCGGAACGGTTTTTTCAAAAAACCAATTTGTACACATCTACCCACGAGCTCCTTTTGTGCGTGAAATGGTCGGTATCTGGTTAAACCCACCTCTCTTGTAGTCGATTGGTCCTTCTGGTTTGAATTCGGGCTCTTGGATTGTGCTAGTGTTGGTGGCGTTAGCTATATGGTAGGTTGGTAAGACAAGAGAAGTGACTTGTGTCTTCGGTGTTGGTTTTGTTACAGAAGAGGAATGCGTGTTTTGTGGTGTTTTGATGTGGGTGTTTTTGTGTGGTTAAGATCGGTGGTTTTTGGAACAACAACATGTTCGGGTTAAAGTGATGATGGTTCATGTATTTATGTGGCGTATGATAATCTGGGAATTAACGTGAAACTATACACATACAAATGGTTACTCATATTCACATGTTAAAGGGTTACAACTACTCAGATTTTTTAACATAACTAGTTGTTTACCATGCGCGCGCGTTGCGGCGCGCTAAACCAAATCGTTCTATAAGAATGACAAAACATGTCAAATAACAAAAAGCAGGTCGAACTAAAACGTCACGTATTTTCGGTACCGGTTCGGCACCGGTATTCACCGATTTTTACCCTCAAATACCGGTGCTGTACCAGTACCAACCGGTACCGAACCGTACCGTACCAGGTATATTCGGTACCGGTACATACTTTTGGGGATTTCGGTAACAGTATTTTTGGTACCGGTTGGTACCGAGTTTATCAAATCCTGTAGCAACGTAGCAATGCAAGTAATTGCACAGTTTAGATTACCTTTTATACACACAGTAAGTAAACTGACCGACATCATTCTTCAAACGATTCGAGATAAATGATGCGTAACCAGCCATATCCGGCATCGTGGAGTGCATTAAAAATGGAGCAATTGGACGATTGGATGCTGGGCTAGGTGTTTCTTGGAATGTCCACGGATTGTTCGGGTCAAAACCACGGTTATGAGGATTCATTTTTCGTATTGTGGTTGGATGAGAATTTTTTTTAAAAATAAGATAGAGATCATTATAGAAGAGGTGGAGTAGTTGTGGTAAAAAATGAATAGAAGTGAGTATTTATAGTGAATAGATAATTTTTTTTTAAACACATAGCCGTTGGCCAACGGCTAGCCCAAACGACTACTTGTCTTGGCCAATGAGATCCCGCCATGTCATCTTGATAGCCCCGCCCAACGCCCGGGCTGAAACCCCCGCCCAAGGGGCCACCCGAAACCCAAGGCCACCCAGGGTGGTGACTTGGGCGTTTGTACCCAACCCACGCCACAACCCCCGCCCCATACCCCATATTCTAATATTTCCTATATCTTTTTTTTAAACACATAGCTGTTGGCCAATGGCTAGCCCAAACGGCTACTTGTCTTGGCCAATGAGAGCCCGCCATGTCATCTTGATAGCCCCGCCCAACGCCTGGGCTGAAACCCTCGCCCAAGGGGCCACGCCGAAACCCAAGCCTACCCGGGGTGGTGACTTGGGCGTTTGTACCCAACCCACGCCGCAACCCCCGCCCCATACCCCATATTATAATATTTTCTAGATCTTTTTAAAGAGTTAAGGGGTGGTAAGAGACAATATTGAAAGTTAAAGGTTAAAGGTTAAAAGTAAATAGAAAGGGAAAAAAAAGAAATGGCAATATGGTAAATAACAACCACTATTCATTCAGTTTATCTTTTATTTATCTTTTATTAGTATATTAGTATATAACTAGGATTACGACCCGCCGCAATGCGGCGGGGATTCTTTATTTATAACTAAGTCGATCTACGACCCACACGTTATGTTAAACCTATCAAACGGGGTAAAAATAGACGATGTAAAAACGTTCACCCACACACGCACGTTGCGTCGTGTTCACTCGCAAAATTTAGAACGAAACGGAAAAACGTTAAGCCAAAGACGCACGCTGTGATGTGTTAAGTCACAAAATTTAGAACCAATTATAGAGCGCAAAATTTGCGGAAAATGAAAACTATAAAGGAACAAAGATGAAAGTAAAAAAAGTTATGAGGAGAGATTGTTAAAGATAAAAAGTTTTTGGTTAAAAGTAAAAAACAAATAGTTTTGGGTTAAAAGTAATTTATGAAATACTTTTGGGTGAAAAGTAAAAAAAAATCAAATTTTTTTTGGAAAACCCCCAAAGCCAACGTTACGACAACCATATGAATAACAATTTTTTCTTTGAAAAATCCCCAAAGCACACCCCGTGTTGCGGCGGGGCGTAAAACGGTGTCAAATAGTACTAATGTCACACAACCTTCATTGACAACCAACACTGACTCGACCTATAATATGCGAATTGCGACGAACCTGTCAAACATGGAAAAATAGAGGTAAAAACGTTGAACCACACATGCACGTTGCATCGTATTAACTCGAAAAATTTAGAACTATATGTAAAACGAAAATTTGCGAAAGATGAAAAGTATAAGCGACAAAAGTTGTGAAGCTAAATTGCAAATAATGAAGAGTTTTGGGTTAAAGTTAAAAAACAAATTATGTAGGGTTAAAATTGAAAAAGGTACAAACCTTTGGGTTAAAACTAAAAAATCAAGTTTTTTTTTTTAAACACACAAAGCACAACTTACAAGTCTTTATGCACAAAAAGTTTGCTAATTTATATAGGTTTTAATACCATAGAATAAAGTTGTGTCAGGGGAGTGGGGTGGCAAGTTATACTTCCATGATACACAAAAATAACGAGTGATAAAAAAAATTCCCACCGCCACCATACTTTTATAACGCGTGATGAATTGATTTTGTGTGAGGAATTGTTGGTTGGGGGGAAATTGTTAGGTGTGGTGGTGAGTGATGACCATTGCCACTAAAAAAAGTTGTGAGTGTTGGAAAAATTGTTGATGACATGGCGGAACTTGATTAGGTGTTTGTGAGTAATGAAATTCTATCACTAGTGACCACCCCCACTCCCCTTAGGGGGGAGGGGGTGGTCACTAGTGACCATTTTTCCATCACTCACAATATCCAATCATGTTCCGCCATGTCAGCAACCATTTTTCCATCACTCACAACCTTTTTAGTGGGGGTGGTCATCACTCACCACCACACCCAACAATTTCCCCCAACCAACAATTACACTCACAAAACAATTTCCATCACGCGTGAAGAAAATAACGAAAATCGATTTCGTTGAAAATATAACGCATTATATATGGAGGTGGGGGTGGGATTTATGAAGTTCCACGCGTTATGGTTTCTATCACGCGTTATATAACGCACGGCCCCCTGTGGCCTTACTACTTGTTATCTCGATAATGAAGTAGGTATTCAATTTATTACATATACTTAATATAGAAATAATCACAAAATATGAACTCATGTGGCATAAGGCCATGGGTAGTCAACTAGTCATAAAGCACCTTTGTTCTAAACCGTAAATTATGGTTTTGCTCTATCAATTTTCTTCTACTCGTTTATTTTATTATCTTTCGTTTCCGCTACAATCTGTTAAATCATAAACTAATCAAAGTACTAGCTCGAATGTATAATAAGAACAACAATTTATAATTAGGCATGAATCAAATAAAAAAAACACTTAATAAGCACCGATCAGGATTAATGTAGTCATTTTTATATAATTTTCTATGCTGTTTTAGAATAAATTCACATATACAACTATTTTTATATAATTTTCTATGCAATTATTTGGGATTGGGACTTGTATATTTTTGGGATTTAAGATGAAGGGTAAAACAGTAAACTTTATAACACTTAAAATTAGGGGTGTACAAAATACTTAGACCGTGGGGTATGGGGCGGGGGTTTGGGCGTGGGTTGGGGGAAAACGACCAAGCCACCACCCCAGGTGGGCATGGGTTGAGGCGTGGCCCTTGGGGCTTGGGTTTCAAGCCGGGCGTGGGGGGGTCTGGCCAAGCTGACATGGCGGGCTCTCATTGGACAAACCAAACTAGCCGTTGGCCAACGGCTATCTTAAATTTTTTTTTTTTTTTCACTATAAAACTCACATTTTTCTTCCATTTTTTTACCACATTCAACCACATCTATCATCTTCAATTCTCCTTCTACAAAACGAAAAAATGCATTCTCATAACCGTCCTTTTGACCCGAACAACCCGTATGCATTCCAAGAAAATAATCCTAGCCCACCACCCATTCGTCCAATGCCTCGTCCATTTTTGATACACTCTTCTATGCCCCAAGAAGCGAGTTATGCATCGTATCTTGGGAATTGTTTGTTTACTAACTTCCCACACACCGATGATGCGATACCTACCCCGTTTGCACAAACGCCCATCAACCTTTCACCAACCTCCATCGACCTTTCACAAAACGAAACTGTCCCCGAAACTCAACCACCCAACGATGGTCATTCCGCATCGAAACCCATCAAAAAGAGAAGCCATAAGAAAAAAACCGAGGCGGATAAAGCGCTTGAAACCGTCAAGCGAAAACAACTAAAATGAACCGTTCCTGAAGAACTTGCATTGGCGAGGGGTTGGTTTCAACAATCTCAACATTCAACTTTAGGTATTCTTAAACTTTGTTTTTATTAATGGTTTTTTTATATAACTTTGTAATATATTAAATTTTGTTTTTATAAAAGTAGGAAATTCTCAACATCGAACCCATTTGTGGCAAGGGTTAGTAGAATATTCCATCAAGAATTGGGAAGAGAGGTTTATCGTGAAAACGATAGTTTATCCTCGAAGTGGACCGAGATAAGCGGCCAGCTTACAAAATATAATGGTTATTTAAATAAAGCAAAGCAAAACCCAAAAAGTGGTGAAACCGAAGCCGACATTGTGACGAATGCATTGCTTCAATTCAAATCAAATGTGGGGACCGACTTCCGTTTCATGCATTGTTGGGAGATTTGTAAGTTCCATCCAAAGTGGGCGAATATCCCCAGTGGTAGCGAAACGTCTTCCAAAAGGTCAAGGGCCTCGTCCCAAGCCCAATCTGATGCACGAGATCAAGAGTTTGAGGACCTTTTGGATGATTCGCCAAGCCCAAACCGGCCTGAGTATGGAAGAGATGCCGCAAAAAGGAGTGCTCAAAAATCAAGATCTGGTACGGCATCGCCTTCAACTGGGAGTTCGGGCTTGCGTAGGGGAATATACAGCGACCAGTTGGATGACATTTCATCCAAGTAAGATACATTCAACGTCTTCCAACAACAAAGGGCCGAACAACGAAGGAGCAAAGAAGCTAGAGATGCCGCTAGAGATGCCCTGAGACAAAGACGGGATGATTTGAAAATTCTATCCCAGCCGATTGATCACCTACAGGGTGACGAGTTACAACTAGTCTTGGAGATGAGAGAAGAGATAAAAAACAAATATAAACATTAGGAATTTTTTTATGTAATTTTCTTTAATTAAAATTATTAAAAAGAAATTAAATTTGTTGTTTTTAAAACAAACAAGCCAGCCCACGGATCAGCCCAGCGAAGCCCACCAAACCCACGCCCTAAACCCCCGCCCCACCATACCCTGTTTAAATGTGGGTCGCCCCATGTCTGCCCCCCAAGCCACGTGTCAACAAATGCCCCAACCCAAGCCCAACCCAAGGCCCACCATACCCTACGGTCTTAATTAACTGACTCATAACCGATTTAACTAGTGAAACTGAACCGACATAACCGAAACGTACCAAAGACCGGCAAGTTAGTTTGTTGATTTTCTGAAAACCGATAATAGTGGGTCGGTTATTGTTAACAAGGTTTCCATACTTTCCAAAACTGAAACGAACCAATTACATGTGTTTTTTTTTTAATATTATAGATTATATGTATTTTTTAAAATGCTACATAATATACTAATATATACAAATGTGTAATAACAATTTATTCAATGGTAAAAAAATTTAAGCCCAAACTTTCAGGCCTAAATAATGCCTAATTATATTGTTTTGAACTATTTTTGGCTATGCTTAAATTCACGGTTAATCGTACGATAACCGACCCGCTATCACCTTCAAAACCAATTAACCGAAACCGCCATAACCGATTAGTTATGGTAATCCAATAACTGACATTTCGGTTATGATTTTGGGCCAAAACCGACCTAAACCGACACATGCACACCCTACTTATAATATTTTTTAACGTTCGGACCAAACATGTTACAATCAACTAAAGAGCTGAGACAAAACGAGGGAAGAAGAGAACAATAGCCTAACAAGGGTTAACTCCGATTTAGGTGCCAAACAGACCCCATCGTTGATTTGGTATATTGACAAGGGGAATACCCGGTCTATTCAATGCTATGCTGAGTATCAGGGACTCAAAAACAAATCTCTTTCCGTCCTATGAACTTTAATTTGTATGAAGTTTCATATTTGTGCATTGGTCTATTAGCTCATACGATGTTGTAAAACAAGGTCGGTCTCAGAGACTGAGTACTCCCTATTTAAAAGTTCAAGATACTTCATGTTAATAATCCACAAGAATCATACATGTAATTAAATTTAAAGTATGTAAAGTCAAAGTTATGATTAAACGTAGTGTCACCTAAAAGAAGTCCACACACGTACATCATTTTGAATGATTGTAGTATACATGTTATTATCAAAAGCATGCATATATATGCATTTAAACCAAATGTTTTCAGATCCGATTTTAAAATTAATTATAAAATTGTCCCAATGAACCTGTACTCATCAGTAAGGGGCTGTTTGTTTACCCCTTAATGAGGCTCTTAATGGTTCAGATCCCTTACTGGTTCAGCACTTAATGGTTCAGACTGTTTGTTACACGAGCAGATGTCTGAATGGTTCAACATTTGCCTTTGAATGGTTAAGATTGTTAAACCTGAGGTCGTTTACACAAGTGAATCAAGAACACACAACTCAAACTAAAACTCTTGCTCAACAATTTTGATAAGTGGCAAAACAAATCAAACTTCAAGAATAAAAGAAACGAATATAGCAGAACACTTTTCTGAAACAAATTATTTTCTATTAATTCAATGCATAAAGTAAATTACAAAGACTCCATATTTATAATACTAGAAATCCTATACTTTGACTAATTTGACTCTCATACGAATTCTAACTCTGACCTACCTAAACAAATTAGATAACTCTAACATATCACTTAACTAATAACCTTCAACTTTGTTTAATCCTTATCTACGTAACATGAAATTAACTTAATAATAAAGATATTAATAATTATTATTATTATCCTTGATCTCCTCCAAGCCACCCCATGAGACCAAAACCGAACCACCCTTATACTTTCAAGATTAACCATTCGGGTCCTTCAAGTTGGTATTGCACCAAGTTTCACACTCCCTCTCAATACCAACTTCTATTGTTCCACCAAGACCTTTCACTTCCCGTAACGCTCGCACCTCTTTGAACTTAATTCTTGGACTCGCTTTTATCACAATATCCGGTTTTAAATGGGAAACAACTTTTGCTTTCTCAACTTCATGACCGAAAATCATGGTATTCAAAGCAATTCTTCCATCCAAACTTGATGCACGCTCCCTCTCGAACTCAACTCCTTCGTCTTGACAAACCATGATGTAAGACGAAACTTTCTCTTCGCGCAATTCAACCAACGCGGTTTCTCTCTTGTCTTGTTTCGTCACAACCATGCTTTGATTAACCGTATTTTCTTCTTCAACCACAACTTCCTCATCATCTAGATTCAAAATAACTATAGAAGAGTCCAAGGTTGATTTAAATTTATCCGACTTGGGCACTACTTCTTGACTAGTCAACCAATAGGAGTCTACATCAAACCATTCATCTAACAAGTTTGGTTTGGATTCGGTGATGGCTGAAAAAGCATATTCTTCTTGAACCTCAGCCACATATGTCTCCGCATCCCATGGTTCTTCTTCTTTAACCACAGCTGCGTTTCCTTCCTCCTTAGGTTGCCGACAATCTTTTGCCATATGCCCTTTGCGTCCACAATTATGACACTTATACGGAAATCGTTTCGATCGATACCTTGATTCTTTTTCTTGGTCCTCTTCGTCTGATGAATCTTCTTCAGAAGTTTCTCTTTGGTTGTCTCGGCCCTTTCTGTTCCATTCTTTCCTCTTCGATCGGTCACTTTTATCCCTGTATTTATCCTTGCCTTTCGTGTCATTACGGTTCTGGTTTTTACTAAACCGATTCTTCTCCTTTCTCCCAGCATATAAGGCAGTTTCAGTCTCGATTTTAAGTGACACCTCGGCTAACTGTTTTGCCAAGGCTTCTTGCCCAGCAAGAATATTTTCGAACTCGGTTATACTCGGTTGGGTCGCCCACCCTTGGATAGCGGTAACAAAACTACGATACTCCGGCCTTAAACCGTGGATGAGTATCCGCTTCATACGAGCATCGCTAACCCGAGATTGTGGATCAAGTTCTCCAATTTCACGACATAAATTTTTAAGTTTTCGAAAATATTATGAAATAGGAAGATCACCTTGGGACGCCGTCATTAGTTCGCCTTCGACTAGTTGCATCCGAGCATCGTTTTTCTTTGTAAATAAGGTTTCAAGTGTATCCCACGCTTGCTTTGGGAATTCCAGATCTTGGATGTGATCAAGAACATCATCATCAACCGTTGTCTTGATGATGAACATCGCCCGGCCCGCTTTTACCTGCCACTTCCCGATAGCACTGTTGATATCGTTTGTGGGTTGTCTCGTCTCGGTACCGTTCGTTACCTGCCAAAGATCTTGACCTTGAAGATACGATTTGATGCACGTCGACCATTGTTTGTAGTTGCTTTGATTCAGTTTCTTGATTCCTCCTACGACCTGTAACTCTGCCATTGTTTCGGTTTCTTGACTAACTCTTCTCTGCGATCGGTTTTCTAAGAACTTCCCTTCGATCAGTTACTTCCTGCGATCGGAATCTGTACGCCCGTGATCGGAAACTTACTGTGATCGGAACCTGGACACCTTCGATCGGTAACACTACGAACCGAAAACAAATGGGTAAACTATAACGGAACCGAGCCTAGATCGTCAGGCTCTGATACCACTTGTTAAACCTGAGGTCGTTTACACAAGTGAATCAAGAACACACAACTCAAACTAAAACTCTTGCTCAACAATTTTGATAAGTGGCAAAACAAATCAAACTTCAAGAATAAAAGAAACGAATATAGCAGAACACTTTTCTGAAACAAATTATTTTCTATTAATTCAATGCATAAAGTAAATTACAAAGACTCCATATTTATAATACTAGAAATCCTATACTTTGACTCATTTGACTCTCATACGAATTCTAACTCTGACCTACCTAAACAAATTAGATAACTCTAACATATCACTTAACTAATAACCTTCAACTTTGTTTAATCCTTATCTACGTAACATGAAATTAACTTAATAATAAAGATATTAATAATTATTATTATTATCCTTGATCTCCTCCAAGCCACCCCATGAGACCAAAACCGAACCACCCTTATACTTTCAAGATTAACCATTTGGGTCCTTCAAGTTGGTATTGCACCAAGTTTCACAAAGATCACTAATCTGAATTGGTCAGACATTTGCCTCTGACCGGTTAAACATTATACATGCTCTTAATGGTTCAGACCTCTTACTGGTTCAGCACTTAACCATTCAGATGTTGCCAAACAACCCCTAAGTTTAGTTCAATTACCGATCCGATTTTAAAAACATTACTTATACCTTTACTGGGATGCATCCAAAATTGTAAATCTTGATACCCAACTTCCATACAATGTACCAAACTAGTCACATGCAGATTAAAAAAAGATTCACAAGTCAAGCATGAAGTTCAGAAGTTATATACAACTTAAAAATATATATAAAAAAATAATGTTACCTAAGTAATTAAATTAGTAAAGCTTAATTGGGAAATAGAATTGAAGTGAGAAAATACAAAAAAAAAAACATTTAATTTCAAGGACTTAATTAGGCATGTACAGGTATGGAATTAGAGTCGATCGCCACACAACGTTTGAAACGATCAAGTATTGCATTTTTGCTAATGAGCCCCGAGTGAAGAGTCAGCGGGAGGCCTTCCCTCACACACTCATCGTATTTCTCCAGAGCCTGCACGATCTCCGTGAAATCTGGACGCTTTGATGGCTCTGCTGCCCAACATCGCTTGATTAGATGGGCAAGGGCCGGTTGGCAGCTTGCAGGGAGTGGTGGTCGCTCGTTCTGCATGTCAACACAGACGCAAACTGATCAATGGTTTTAAAAATGGTGCTGCTAAACGTACCCCAATCACAAAATATGGTAGGCCCTTTCCTGTTAAAAAATAATATCCTTCTCACATAGGAGGTGCGTTTAGAGTAGAGGGGTACGTTTAGCTACCCCTTAAAAAAATCAAACACAGATCCATAAAAAAAAGTAAGGCTGGCCATAGGCTAACCTTTTCTGCTACTGCAAATGCAGCTTGCACCGGAGTCATTCCTTGAAATGGGAGCAGCGCAGTCGTAAGCTCCCATAAGACAATACCAAAGCTATAGACGTCCACTTTACGTGTATAAGGCTTCTCCTTAACCATCTCGGGAGCCATCCAACGATAAGTCCCCATATTTCCCTTTGATTCTTGTGTTTGCGTCTCAAGACACGACGTCCCAAAATCAGCCACCTTGACTCGCATTTCGTCATTTAGGAGCAGGTTATTGGACTTTAGGTCTCTATGAACCACCCCTTGAGAATGGAGGTATTCCATTCCCCTTGATATGTCCAGGGCGAGCCTCAAAACAGTCTCGGTTGAGAGTGAGTAGGGCTCTTTCTTGTTTAAGTACATTCTCAGGGTTCCTTGTGACATGTACTCCGTTATGATGCAATAAACTGGAGGCTTTTTACAAGCTGCGATAAACTGCAATATGCACGTAGACAAATGATTAACGCCATTACAAGTTGCGCATCGTCAAACCTACTTAATTTCAACATCATTGAAAGAAATGAAACGAAGAATAAAATGATATTCGTGGATAATATTTTCTGTCTATTTGAATAAATGAAAACCGAATCTCTTTGTCGAGAGATATTACAATGAAAAAAATAATGATAAAACTAACCAACTAACGATTATATGATAAAACGTCAATAACTATCCTATTATTCAAACTTAAGATAAAATAATAACTCATAAACAAACTTAATGAGTAACTGATAAATCAAATAAATAAAATTTAACTAGGCTAACAAGCAACTAATTAACCACATACATAACATCAAAGAGTATATATGTCTCTAGACGTATATGTACGTTTGGAAACACATTAACCGTTGCAAAGTGTCACACATAATTTGTAAGTAGGGGAATTAAGTAAAAGATTAGTCAATATTTACCTGTACTATGTTGGGATGATATAGTCTAGACAGCAAAGCAACTTCTGATTTGAATTGTTGTTCTAGCATGGCTCTTGTCTCATCTTTATGAGTTGGGATCCTGACCATCTTGACAGCCACAGCCCTTTGCTTGTAGATCCCTCTATAAATCCGACTATGAGCACCGGAAGCAAACTTATTCCCTATGAAAAGTTGTGAAAGATCAGCAGTCCATTCTTCTTGATCTTCCTTAGCCACTTCCCATGTTTCAACATTTTCCGAATCCAAAATCATGGACCATGATTCAAGACTGTCAAATCTCTTCCTCTCCATGTTCTCCATCTCACTTTTCCATGGCGCTTTCGATGGGTATGGAATGGGCTTCTCCTTCTTGTTCTTCTTGAACCTTAGAGGGTTAAAACAAGAAATACCCATTGCTAGTTGGAGTATGCTAAAAACGAATCCGATTCGTGACTATAACATACAAAGTTACTCATGAAAAGCTAACAAAGTAACAATAGTATACAAGCTAGGGGTGATCAAGATCAAGATCAAGAGATTTTGAAGGTGAAATTCAAAGTAAAAAACGCCGAAAAGAGTGGATATGATCATGAACGAACCGAAATAATGAAAGATGAAGGAAGAATGATCCATAGTCAAAACTTGAGCAATGATTTGTTTACATGATCCAGCCAAAGAAACATTGTTTTGGAAAAAAGTAGTTGTAGTTGCATTGCAATAAAGAAAAAGGAGAAGAAGTCATGATAAATATAGGTAAATGGAAAAGGAAATACTCACAAGGCTTTTGTAGTCCACAAAGAGAAAGAGAAATAACCTTATAAACGGGACAATATATATAATAACATAAATGCATTCATTACCGTTAACTACAGTCATGAATCTTTATTCGTTTACACTTTATGTGGCCTACAAAAACCGCAAGAAATATAAAACATAACACATTTTTTATTTAAAAAAGAAACCTCTAAAGTATGTTATAAGTTCTAGCTTCATAATTATCCACAAGTTACGGAGTATGTAATGTATGTTCTAGCTTCATAATTGACTATTATCTACAAATTATCACCAACAACAGGCAAACAACAATATTATACAAGGGTCTTTGTTTTTTCTTAAAAAGATTAAAGATTTAATATTTTGAGTTAAATGTCATTTTCGTCCTTGTGATTTGGGTCATTTTGCCAGTTTAATCCAAATGTTTCATTTTTCGTCTGTGGGTCCAAAAAGGTCTCACCGTTGCCATTTTAGTTCACTGAGTTAACTTCATCCATTTATTCTGTTAACGAGAAGGGCAATTCGGTCATTTTATATGTAATTCTGTTAACTAGAAAGACAATTCGGCCATATAAAATGACCAAATTGCCCTTCTCGTTAACAGAAAAAATGGATGAAGTTCACACAATGGCAACGGTGAAACCTTTTTAGATCCACATGCGAAAAATCAAACATTTGAACTAAACTGACAAAATGGCTCAAAACACAGGGACTGAAATGACATTTAACTCTAATATTTTTAATTACATATAAAAATCAATAAATGAAATGGCTTTTTCTTGCATTGTGGGTGACCCATGTAACTTTATGGATGGATGATCGACATGATCAAGAAAAGTATGAATATTTTCAAGAAGACTGAGTGAGAGTCTCGTGAATGATCGGTTCATAGAAAAGGTAAAAGATAGACAAATTGCTCCACAACTCTCTTTTTTTTCTTCTTGTTATCATTCAATGCTTTTGCCCTGGCTTTTGATGGTGTCAAATCACACTCATATTTGGGACCTTTCATTCCTCAATTACTTGATAATATAGGTACTTCTAGCTTCATTAAATTGATAAAGTAATTAAACTTCAATAATAACAACCAAACAAACAAAACATTTAATTTGCAATATTTTCAAAAAATTACTTTTAGTATTAATAGGTATCAATATGTCAATAATGTCATGACATAAATGTAATGCTTGACTATATAAGTTAATAAAGTACTTTTGGTATTAATATATAGGTATCAACATGTCATTATAAAAATCGAAGTTTGGCGAAACTTTTCTAAACAAAATCAAAACTCATTAGTGATTTACAATAGATTCGTTCAACTTAACAAACCTAAAAAAATATCTAAAATTAAATTGTGTTGTTGCTATGTGAAATTTGGGAATGTAACAGTGCATGGCCAATCTTATGACATCTTAACATGACTAGATTATGAACGATTTTTTTCTTTATGTATACTCATGAAAGAAACGTATCTTTAGATCGAGCGGTCCCTAGATGTATATTGAGGTTAACTAAGGTAGTTGTCTTTGATGATCTAGTTAGTATGTATTAAAAGATAACATGATTGCATCGTTATTTTAAGATGTCAAGCTATATATAATTCGTTCAACCAACATCGTAAGTATAGATAGAGAAGAAGAAACGGTTTTCCTACACATACGAGGTGGTACACGTGATTGCACCAATTCTAGGACACATCTCTCTACCTTTGGAGTCGTAACCTATACCTGAAGTGAAACTTCACACACAACTTTCGTGTGACATATACGAATTCCCAAGGACCATCTATTTTGTCCAGTTTATAACTAAAGGTTACTTGTTTCGTTATGCGTTTAATTTGTACTTATCGGGTATCTAGAAACGAAAGCGTTTTTGGCATAAACATTTTCCTAATCATTGAGGCCCTCCGAAAAGATACAGAATAGTGGCCAGGACCCCTCGTGTTTAAGCACACTTCCAAGCAGGCTCAATCTCCAACCATTTGGCCCGTCACATTAAGCTAAGAGTTCTTTAGATCAGAATTGTATTTTAGTTAAAGATTATTGGAAACAAAAGTACTTTTTTCAGGGTTATATTTCTATTTCAAGAGAACAAGCATCCATATACTTTAGTTGCAAACTAAGCATCCAAAGTCCCGCCTAATAGGGTATCAGCCTGCAATTTCGTCTGGAGGGTTCACCTATGGTAGTGTTTTTCCTTTTCTAATATCACCATATTCAAGCATTCTGAACCCTAGCTATGAACAGCAGGGGCGGACTTATGTGGGATCTAAGGGTAGCCCGTGCTACCCCTCAACTTCGACTCGTAAGGGTAATTTTTTTGGTTTTTTTTCGTTTTAAGTGTAGGATACCCCTAAGCAAATAAGAGGATACCCCTAAGACAAATAGGATACCTGAAGAAGAAGAAGAAGAAGAAGAAGAAGAAGAAGAAGAAGAAGAAGAAGAAGAAGAAGAAGAAGAAGAAGAAGAAGAAGAAGAAGAAGGAGGAGGAGGCTGGTTGATGTTGCGGCTGTGTAAATGAGTTTTTAGGGTTGCATAATTTGTTTGTAAGGAAGATGATTAGTTGCGGGCTAGGATTTAAAGTTCATGTTTGTTTTATTGTATCACCGTGAGGCGTGAGGCGTCAATGCTTGAGTAGGCCCACCCTCCCCACACTACATGTGTGTTTATATATAGATTTTTGATTTTTTTGATTTTAGATAAGCCACTGTATTATGTGTTTATATATAGATTTTTGATTTTTTGATTTTAGATAAGCCACTGTATTATGTGTAATTATATCTAATAACAGAATTTATCATGGGCCATTGATACAATACGGCCCAAGTGCCCAAGCCACACTCCATGTTTGGTTTTGGTAAGATAGATCCCTTTACTCAAGTCGTATAGATTTAGTACCTCTTAAAATAGTTCAATTATTATTAAGCAAATGAGTATGAATTGGTTTTATGCAATCCATTTGACCCACCTTTTTTAACACAACCAATTTGTGTCTCTTGTCAAAAAAATATTTTTGAATTCGCCATTGATATCACGTGATGATCAATGCTCTAGTTTATGCGGTTGAAAGGGAAGCATTTGATAAATTAAATATGACGTTGTAATGGCTCAATTTCAAGCTATATATACTCGAAGAGGACAAATCTATTAGGTATGTTTTTACCTTTATTTATTATCGTGTTTTTTTAATTATTGTATGCAGCGACGGAGGTTGACCAAAAGTTTCGGTGGGGGGAGTCATGGGACCCAATTTTTTTTCCAATTGCTATGTTTGGGGTTATATGTTCGGGACGGCTATTCGATTCGGACTGGGTCAAACAATAATAATTCCAAATATAACTAAATAAACTTCATTCATTCAAAGGACACGTTTTTACACATATAAAAAAGGTTGGTTAACGTACAATACCACTTATCCTACATTATGTACGTGACGTTCACAGCCGTAGGATCTTCAATCCATCAAACTAATTTATATCATTAAATTAATCATATTAATATATTCAAATCTTATAGCAAAGGTTAAAATCGTCATTACGAGATCGTAATCTCTGTAACTGACGGAAGATAGTTCAAAATAGAACCCTAAATCAATTTAACAACATTCAAATTTGGTTTCAAATTAATGAACCATTTAATCATTTTAAAATCATTTCTAATTTCAAAACACACTCTTCCAACCCAGTTGTCCATCATGTTTAGCATTTGGAATTTTGAAAATCAGCTTTCCAACATCAGTTATCGAAAATAAGATGAAATAAAATCTTTTTGAATTTTCAAAATTTTATGCTAAAACACACTGAAAATCTTTTTGGATTTTGGGAAATAAACTATATACAAACATCTTTTTGTGAGTTTGTGTAGGAGGATCATATCAGTTTATGACAAATCACTAGCACCGTTGAGCTTTAAACACTTTAAGATCTAAACGATTCACTTAGATTGTCAGTATACTGATCCACTTAAATTTTCACACAAAGTTCAATTGTTTCGAGATACGAGATTAGTGTTTTAAGGACTTAAACTTATTCGCGTGTCCCACCTCAGAATATACTCCCGTATCCAGACTCCTATATTCAGTCTTACAGGTGAATGTACACTAATGATATCTGTAAATGGGTGAATGCGAGGCCATGAGAGCTCAGGCTATTGCTTCCGCAAAATCAGAGAGATGATGGCTCGACTTTAGGTGTGTTCTCTTTAGAGAATCTTTTCTTCAACAGCACATGATTAGCATTTTTCAATGTTTCATCATTTTTATGTTGAGGGTGGGCTTTACGATTAAAGCAGTGCAGAGTATTCACTACTAGAAAATCCAAAATTTTCTACAGCGTTTTTCCTAGCAAATGCGTCACAAATTGCGATTTCTGACAAATTTTTGACAAAATGTATATGTAGGAAAACCACTCGTAGGAAACTGGTTTGTTACGCATTTCCTACGCAACTTGCGACGCATCTCCGACCAAATTTTGGTGTCGAAAATTCCTAAGAATTTTCTACGCATTATTATGACTATTAATAATAATAATATAATTATTACTTTTATTTTTGTCGCAATTCTGACACAATTTTCCGACGCATTTCTGACACTCTCCTTTTTGACGGATTTCCGACTCTCTCCTTTCTGACGCATTTCTAACACTCCTTTTCTACGCATTTCTAACACTCATTTCCTACGCATTTCTGACGACATTAAATAAAATTTAATAAAAAAAATATAGTTATTTGTTTTGTAACTTCCTACGCATTTGTGACGGAACATTTAAAAAAGAAAAAAAAATATTTTTTTCTGAGTTTCCAGTTTTATATATTTAAAAACAAATTAAGAATAACGAATCAAATCTCTAAAATTTATAAAATTATTCAAACTAGTAATACACCCCGCGCTTCACGACAGATCTCACATATAAGCTTATCTAGATGACCCATTCGTATCCGCTATTACCCACCACAAAGACTCAGCTCTGTTGTCGGAGGTCGTGACTATATTGATGACTTGATCCTATCAGAACCCAATAACACAACCACCACCATCCAGCATGTGCGACGGTAGCGAGACGGCCAGCCGGAGACCATGGCCGGCTCCATCTTGAACTATCCAGTCTCCATATCTCTGTCGTCTAACCGCTATTTTCAAACCCTTCACCATCGTTCGATAGCTCAGATCTAAGAAGAACCACCCCAATCTGATCAGTTCGTCGGATGATGTGATATGCTCCATCTATTTGACGTGTAGCACGGGCTGTTACCGGAGCCTCGACGGATCCCTTCTCTTTCATGACTGCTCATTCTTTCCGGTTCTCTCTCTGATTAATCTGTGTGTATTTATCAAAGACCAAAAACATAGTGACTAAATTAAGAAATCAAAAACTATACTGGCGCAATCATACGATTATAACAATACAGCCTAATAAATGAAAACGTACGTACTAAAAAACCAACCAACAACAGTTAACTTTTGAATTCAACGTTGGCATAATTCCCTTAGAGGTGCGGCAAGAATCATCTAGTACGACACAGAGCAACGACTAATTCATCAAGACATACTATAATTCCAGCTTTAATTTCAGGTTTACAAGTTCATAAATGTTTTTTTAGCAGGCGTTTCAGTACCTCCTGATGTCCCTTAGGGTCAGTACAACATATGGTCTGTCGTGCCTGCTAACTTTGTCTTGTATGCCCATGTAGATTTAAAAAAAGAAAAAAGGCATGGCATAAAGTTACTTTAAGTTGTAAATTTAACAATGTTTCATTTGGAAAAAAAAAAAACTTTCAATTATGATATTTGATGATGCACGAAAACCATATCAAGTTTAAATTTGAGGGTGTCTGCAGCAAGTAAAAAAATTTAACATCCTGATTACTACATGTTATATTAGAAACATCTACTCCTCATATTGTCTAATTCACAAATAGTTTTTATTTCTAAACGATTTCACAAAGAGTTTTTATTTCTAAACGATGTTTATAAAAAAAATAGTATTATGTAATATTCAAAATGTAAACCAACAGTAGGCAATTGCTTAGCCTCAATATCTACTATGTCTACTTATGAAGGTAACTATTGTTACACTCATTTTCATCCTAATTAGCTAAATGGTCACTGAGCTGCTGAGCATAATCAATTCTGCCATAAGATAACTTAACTATCTAATGTAAATAGGGTGTTTAGAAATATGAATCACCATCACCAATAGGGACAAAAAATCAACTGATACAAGAATAAAAACACAAAAATCTCCAACAGATATAATGGCTGATTGAAAATCCTTAAGAGCCAGAGCAACCTACAAATGTGATTATCAGAATCCAGAACAGGCACAACTTCAACACAAAAATGCAACAGCCAAGAGACCAAGAAAATAGCACATGAAACTACTGAAACAAAATTGAGAAACGTAAACACCATATAAGAAAATCAGAGTATTAGTTGAGTAAAATGGAAACATACCATCGTAAAATACTCATGTGAACCCGGCCGCCACTGTTAGGGTTCAGATCCACCGGTGTCTTGACCGGAGAACAAAGAGAGTCGCCCAAACCCTTAGCGCCGCCATGAACCACTTCGAGACACCTCATTGCTGTTACACCGGTTTCCATCACCGGTGGTTGATCGACTTCGATAGAAGAACACCACCGTCTGTTTGTCGACTGAACCGGCTACACCCTTGAACTCTCAACACTACGATTGAGGAGTAATCGGAGGAGACGACCATCGAGAAAAGGGTTGTGGATAGGAATCGAGTGGAGAGAGAATGCTGATTGGGGTGGGCGATGGAGGCAAGGGTTATCCATTGTGAATTTTGAGAAGAGCGGGAGATATAAAATTTTGGGGGTTATGTTTGAGATTTGGGGAGGGAACTAAAAATGAAAAAAATAATTATCAAAAACATAAAGCATATATAACAAAAGTGTGAACTGTGAATTTCTGATACGACGAGAAAATACGACACGAACCTAACACGAAATTTGCGGGTTTAGGTTTAGTCTAAATGGGTTAGGGTCAGTTTCAGGTTGAACCCGCGAACCCGTTTAGGTTAACGTGTCAGGTTCGGGTCAACCTGGTCGGGTTGACGGGTTGCCCCGTTTAACCCATTTATATTATATTATATTATATTATATTATATTATATTATATTATATTATATTATATTATATTATATTATATTATATTATGTTATGTTATGTTATATTATATTATAACTTTTTACAATATATTTTATGTTATAAATTAAACAGCGTGTATATTTTATACTATAATTATAACTTAAAAAGTGAAATTAACATAACATTTTATAATTTAAATATAATATTATTATATATATTTGTGTTTTTTAAGTAAATTTTAGTTTTAATAAATTAATTTCAGAAAAAAAAAATTAAAAAATCGGGTTGAGCAGTCGTGTTCGGGACAACCAATAAAACTTCGGGTCATGTTCGGGTTCATATGTATGATACGGTTTTCGGGTTCGGGTCGGGTTCGTATAAAATTTTCGGGTTCGGGTCGAGTTGAACTCGCCAACCTACAAACACGACCAATTTAACACCCCTAAACAAAACTACCCATTATATAAAAGTTATTAAGTATTTTCCTTTATATAAAAAGTATTTTTAAAATGATGATTAACATACATTATTAGTTTATTACTCTTGAAAACGAAAAGATATTTTAGTCATGATATAAAATGTTTTACTCATTATTTTAGTTATCATAAATAACTAGAAAAACGAGCCTTTTATTTAAAATACTATATTCATGTTTATATAATAACTATTATTATTTATGAAATTATGATAAAATAAGAAACTATATATTAACTATTGGTTTCCCCGCACTTTGTGGCAGTTTTCGGTGGGTTAATAGCGGTTTTAACGAATATATGGGTGAATACAACTCTAATATTGTCCGTTGTTATCTATTTAGGCCTGATATTGTTGATTAATACATCTATGATCTACTATTGACCATTATGGTCCATTTAGGCTTGATAGGGTACATTAAGACATGTATAATCAGGTATTGTCCATTGTGATCCATTTAGTCCCAATATGGTTCATTAAGACATGTATGATCCCTAGCTATTAGCCTATATGATCCGTTAAGGACCAACATGATCCATTAAAACATATATGATCTATTATTGACCATTGTGATCCATTTAGGCCCAATATGGTCCATTAAAACATGTATTATCTACTATTCTCTATTGTGATCCATTTAGGCCCAATATGGTTGATTAAGACATATATGATATAATATTGGTCATTATGATCCATTAAGGTTCAATATGGTCCATTAAGACATGTATAATCTACTATTGTCCATTGTGATCCATTGGCCTAATATGGTCCATTAAGACATATATGATCTACTATTGATCATTGTGGTTAATTAAGGTTCAATATCGTCTATTAAGACATGTATTATATACTATTGTCCATTGTGATATGCTTAGGCTCAATACGGAAATGTGGTTGATTAAGACATATATGATATACTATTGGCCATTGTGATCCATTAAGGCTCAATCTGGTTCATTAAGATATGTATGCTCCAATATTGGACATTGTGAGCCATTCAAGCTCAATGTTGTTGATTAAGATGTCTATGAACAACTATTGGCTATTGTGACGCATCAAAGCTCAATATAGTGCATTAAGAGATGTATGATCCATTATTAGTTGTTGTGATCCATTATGGCCCAATATGGTTCATTAACACATATATGATCTACTATTGGCCATTGTGATCCAGACCCAATATGATCCGTTAACAAATATATAATTATAGATGAGCTTGGTACTGAACGTACCGGTACCAAAAATCGCTAATATGGGTACCGGTACCGAAAATGTTCTGTATGGCATTGTATAGTACCGTATTGGTACTGGTATTTGAAAGTAAAATTTGGTAAAATATTGGTACCATACCGAACCGAAAGTATCGGTACCGAAAATATCAAATAATGTGTATCGAAAACAATTCGGTACGGGTAATTCGGTAGTGCACACATAAAAATGAATACATGCATATACTTAGACACATATGTATGCATGTACACATACACGTATACATACACATACATATATAGACACAGGTACATACATATACACATATATAATTAAACATTCAAATATTATAACTATTACGTTGCAAATGCGTAGCAAATCGCTAAGCATTTCCAACACAATTATAAATAATAAAATTAATTGGATATTTAAATATAGTAATAAATTTTTTGTCACAAATGCATAGCAAGTTACTACGCATTTATCAGTTGTGAGGGTTGAATCTATATTTTGTCATAAATCCGTAGGCAATTGTATTGATACATGGATTGTTTCCTACGTCTTTGTGACAATTTGCAATGGATTTAAGCATTTTGTCATAAATGCATAGGAAATTGTATTGATATAAGGATATTTGTCAGAAATGTGTCACAAGTTGTGACGCAATCCCGACGGATGGTTTATGAATCTATATTTTGTCATAAATTCGTAGAAAATTGTATTGATACATTGATTGTTTCCTACGCCTTTTTGACAATTTGCAATAGATTTAAACATGTTGTCATAAATGCGTAGGAAATTGTATTGATACAAGGATATTTGTCAGAAATGTGTCACAAGTTGTGACGCAATTCCGACGGATGGTTTATTTTAATTAATAAATAAATATTTTGTCAGAATTGTGTAGAAAAAATGCTATCATTTTCCCTTATTTATTTTGCATACGTTAATATTTATTCGGCAAACAATTATAATTATCCTTTTGTAGATTATTTGTGACAGATTTGTGACGCAACTGTTAATTAAATAGGGTTTTCTTATTTATTTTTTTTGTAGGAAACGTGTCACAAGCTGTGACGGAATTCCCACGGATGGTTTAAGTTAATTAAAAAATAAATATTTCGTCATAAATGTGTAGGAAACGATATAATTTCTGACAGATTTGTGACGCAACTGTCAATTAATTAGGGTTTTCTTATTTTTTGTCACAAATTTGTAGGAAACGATATTATTTTCCCTTATTTATTTGGCTTATATAAATATTTATTCGGTAAAGAATAATAATTAACCTTTTGTAGGTTATTTCTGACAGATTTGTGCGCAACTGTCAATTAATTAGGGTTTTCTTGTTTTTCCTCATGGATGCATAGAAAATTTGTAACAAAATCATGAAAATTTTTTTGTAGGAAATTCGTCATAAAGGTGTTGTAATTTGTGACGAAAAAATTTGTGTAGGAAATTTCTGTAGCAAATTGTCCCCTTTTCTAGTAGTGATTATACGAAGACTAGGCTATTGCTCCCGCAAAATCAGAAGTCCTGGTATAATACCCCAGATATCATCACGCACAAAGACCTAGTATGTCAGAAATAGAAAGCCCTTCAAACAAGATTTCAGGGGTTACCTATATATCCGAGAGATATTCCCCACGAGATAAGTAAGTATTTGATATTTAGGTTTATATCTCGAGAACAATCTATTGAATGTGTAAAAACCTACTGGCATATCATCAGTGAGACCGTTTATCACATATTTAACTTTCCAATTCTTTAGCGTACTGTGATTGTCTACTGATGTACTATCATTTCCTCTTTTTCACAACAAAACTCATTTTTGATTTTTTCAATGTTTTTGACTTTTAGATTTTATCATGTTTTTGGATTTTTCAAATTTTCAAAATTTCTAAATTTTTTACTCCCCCTAAAATCAAAAATATGTTTCAATTTAGATTTTCCAGGAAAATTTGAAAGTAAACGCAATAAACTGTACAAATAAAATGACAAACTGATGTGAATTGCTTCAATTCGCCATCCACTTGGCGTAAACAATCAGAACTCTCCCTGACAACAAGCTATTTTCCCATTATGATTTCAAAACACTTAAGTTTGTTTTAATCAAAATGATTTTTCCGAAAAATTAGTTTTGTTGAATTCACACACCACTTGTAAGATCGTTGATTCATTCATCACTTTGTTTTTTCAACCATTTGTAAAAACTATCACTTGGGTTTAACAACTTGTAGGTTTTTCACCAAAACATTTTCCAAGAATGATGCCGATTCATGCTCCACGATTACCAACTTGGAGCTCCGGAAAGTCAGAATTTTAAGCAAAGAATACAGACACCCAAGCCTGACCAGCTTTGGGTGCATCCGAGTTCTTTTCACTCGGTGGGTAACTTCTCCTCTTTGATTCATAAAATTCTTTTACCCCTTTTTCCCTACCATCGACCATCTTACCAAAGATATGTTTCACTTTGCCATTAAATGCATTTTCGACATCAAATTCTTTCTTTTCAGAATAGAATTGATTCGAAATCTCCACTTTTCCAACTTTTTGTTTAAAATTTTCAGTTCGCAATGGTGGAAAGTTGACATCATCCATCGGCGGAACTGAATTTTCTCCTTTTATCTCAACTTGTGGCTCCTCTGACTTTGACGAGTCAGATTCATCGCCAGATTTAACATCTGATTTCTTAACAACCCACATTTGGTTGTTAAGATTCACTCTTCTTTTGTAAAACCTTTTCGAACATTCACCAACTTCATATGTTGAATTTTTAAACACTTTGAATTTTTCAGTTGGTGGTTTATTTTCATCAACAATTTTCTCTTTAAGTTTAGATGACACTCCCTGTTGTGTGTTGGTTGCCTTTGGACAGTTCCAGGCGATGTGACCAACTACTTTGCATCAGTAACAGGTTCTTGTCTCCTTTTTCTGATTAGCTTCATTCTTCTCAAGTTTCTGTTTTTCTGCAAGAAACGCTTTGTTCGATTGCTTCCAGAATGAGTTCTTTTTCTCTTCTTCAGAACTTATACCTGAAACGAATACACTTTTTGATTTAAAATCTTTAATATTTTGATTATTTTCAACATCAAAACCCAACCCCTTCTTTTTGAAATTGCTTTTATGATTCGGTTTCTTTTGATGACCTGGACCGAAACCTTTCTTCTTGTTTAAACGTTGTTGAACTCTAGAAGTATATTTAGGTTTTGAAAAAACCATTTTATCTTTTATTTCTGAAAACTTTATTTTTATCAATTTAAAAACTGTGTTAATATTTTCAATTTTCACATTTTTAATTGGAAATTCCTCATCAGAATATAATTTGTCTGAATCATTCAAAGTATATGCTACTTTGATTGATTCATCATTCAAATTATTTTTTGATAACAGAAATTCTTTATTGTAAACCCTTTTGACCGATGATTTCGAACTGTTGACTGATGAACTTGAACTCTTAGATTCAGACTTTGACTCTGACTCCTCATCCTTATCCAACACCTGATCGACCACTTTCTTTATTAACTCAGACTCATGATCAGTGTCAGACGATGTGAATGTGACATCAATGTTGTCTGGTAACTCATCAGTTGTTTCAGACTTTAACTTTATATTGACTGCCTTTTTGAGTTGTTCCAAATTTGGTTTTCTGGGAGAATAACCTTCCCAGATCGGAGGCGGACTCTTGTCATAATTTGCACTTTGTTTCTTACCAGTATCCGTATCTTCCGACTTCTTATCTTGAAAGGCTTCAAAACCTGCAACGGTAGGGTAAATTCTATCAATCAAGTAATCAGAACTTGAGTAACTCATTAGCAATCGTCTGATTCTTTCATTTTCAATCTTTTCAGTTTCCAATTCCTGCTTTAACTCTGCACACTCTTCAATATAATGATTGATGGCCTTCTGCTTAGACATCATTGTTGCATTCATCATTGTCAAAGCATCTTCCCTTTCTGAATTTGTCTTTTCCAACTGGTTGACTGTTCTGTTCAACACATCATAAGATTCTTTCACGTACTTAACATCAAACAATAATTTTTCTTTCATTTCGTCAAGCTCAATATACTTTTTATCTTTCTCTTCACGATGTTTGCATGGTTCCAAATATTTCAGACAAGGTTTTGTGACCTCAACAATCTTTTTAATAATTTTGACCTCTTCACTCTGTTCATTCTTCTCTTCCACCTGAACAACATTCTCACATGTTACCTCTTTCTTCTCTTTTGCTGCTCGTTTCTCCTTTAGCTTCTCCAATTTATCTGCAAAATAAAATTTGAAACTTTCAGGAGATAGATGAGTTTTACCAATGTTTATTTGTTTAATTTCTTCATCATCACTGCTATCAATTGATGTTTGATAAAAAACTGGTGTCTTTTCTGAACTATCTTCTGAAGAAACAGACTCTTCATCTTGGCTTTTCTCATCATCAGCAAACACTTCCATCCATTCTTTCATCAACTCTGGTTCTTGAATGATTTGTGCAATAAATGCTCTAAACTTTGAATTACTTTCAGCCGGAATGTATTTATCCCAGCTAAATCCCTCTGGCAATCTTTCATCGTCTTGATTCACTAGATAAGCTTTCTTTGGTGGCTCTTTGATCAGATCCTTCCTAGCATGTGAAGTTTGTAACAATTGTTGTTGATGCGGCTGTTGAGCAATTTGATGATAAATCGCTTTTCGATGATAATCATTGTTGCCGAATGGAATTTGAGCTCCACTTGCTTCGCGATTTATGCATTCTCGCTTAAAGTGTCATTTTTCCCTGCAACGAAAACAAGTAACTTTAGACTTATCAAAACCTAAAGTAGAAACATTAGCATCACGAAAGTCATCTCTTCCGGTAATCTGCTTAAATTTCTCAGCTCTCCTCAATACGCTCGTTAAACACCACTTAATATCCATTAACTCCATTTCCTCAGCATCAATTTGATCATAATCCTCTTTTGTTAACATAGGATTTCCGATTCTTCCTGCAACCAAACTCTCATATGATTCCAACACGGTAACTAGTAATGCCATATGACCTTTAGCGACTTCTTCAGAGAAATTCTGACCGTTCTGAAGATGCAACGCGATGTTGCATTGTAACACATGACCATTACCATTGTTTGAGCTTTGAAACTGATGATTTGAAGTTGAAATACTGGGATTAACACTTGGGTATGAAGAAAATCCACTGTTGTTGGTTGAACTTTGATTGAGTGATCCGGATGAGTTTTCTGCGCTGAAAGCGGTTTGGATCTTCGGAGTAGCTTCAACATTTTGAACATTACCTTTGAAATACAACTTGATATCTTGTTGACCACTTGAATTGTTCATTTTAGCAATCTTTTGTTGTTCAAGATCTTGTCCTTCAAGTTTTTCAATGAACTGAGCAATTGTCAATCTATCATACTCTCCGGTATTCTTCAGAATCATAAGATATGTACCCCATTCTTTTTTAGGTAACGCATCGGCTAATTTTTCAACCCATTCCTCATGATCTTTGGTGATATCCAACCGTGACATTGAACGCACTAGATGACAATATCTTTCAATGAGAGTCTTTGTAGTTTCACCTGGCAGACTTGAGAACAAGTCAAATTCTTTCTTTAAAAGTGGTTTTTTATTCTTGATCATCTCCGTACTACCTTCGAATTTTGTACGAAGTGCTTCCCAAATCGAACGTGCACTATCTTCATGTTGAAGTAATATGAAAATGTCTTCTTTCACAGCTTGTTGAAGTAAACTGGTCATCATTTTTTCTGCCTTGTACAATTCTCTTTCTTTTTCCGTAAATTCAGAAAAATTCTTTGTAACTCCCACATTATTACGAGGTCGAACGTACTTAGTTTCAATACACTCCCAAGACCTTAGATGATTTGCTTGAACCCAATTCTCGAACCGTTCTTGCCAACTATAGTATTCTTCAATGCTCATCAACTTAGGAGGTTTCTGCAACGTTCCCGTTTCATTTTCCATAGTTACACTCTGAGCAACGGTAACAGGAGTACCCGGGGCAGTAGAAAATGCATTATAAAATTCAGTATCCATGTTTCGGTTTTAAAAGTTCACTTAGACTGATTGTTCAAACGATCTGGACCTAATTTCCAAACGACCTGATGATTTCAAGTGATTTGGACCTCTTCGTGCGAACTGATCAATCTCACACGACCTGAACCTTTTCAAACAATCTGGATCAGTTTAAACTAGTTCGTGCGAACTGAATAACTTCCAAACGACCTTGAACCTTTTCACTCCGTGCGAACTGAAGGGTCAAACCGTGCGAACTGAGTCAACTACTTTCAATCCGTGCGGACTGAGTCCAATATGTTCAATCCATGCGAATTGGGTCCAATATGTTCAATCCGTGCGAACTGGAACCCTAATTCAAACTCAAACCGTGCGAACTGGTGAACCTTTCACACGACCTGAATGATTTTCGAATGAACTGACATGATTTCGGTTGATTTTTGTCAAAATTGATCACGGTTTAGGTTGAATTTTGTTATGATTCGTTCAAGGATTGATTAAAACTCAGTTTTACACATAATATCCAGAAATCAGTCCATTTTATCCGTGAAATCGTGGTTAATTTTGAAAAATCGTGTAGAAAGTAAGTAGAAATGAGTAGAAATCAGATTTTTCAGTGAAAACAAGCTGAAATGGTAAGAACTCTTCCTCCTGAGCTCTGATACCACTTGTAGGATCGTTGAATCGATCAAAACGAGTCGATCAGAAGAGATCTAGACCAAATCAGAGGTGGAATTCATTGATTTGATCTTCATTCAGCTTGATATGCACTTAGAAGTAGATTAAATGTCTCTTGTATTGATTTCAGAACGTTTTACAAGCTTGGCGACACTTCGACAGAGCTTCGCTACCGGAATCCAAAGTTATAAATGAAGAACCAAGAACACCTATATATAGGGGAGGCCAGGTCGCACCAAACATGCATGTCCAGTTCGCACGAACTGGTCCAGTTCGTACGAACTGGCCACTTCGTGTGGACTGGCTTGTTTTGACCTGTTTCCCGTTTTTCTCAAACTACGTGTCTTGGTTTATCTAATCTATTACACGACTCGATACAAGACGAAGTCAACAGACATATGCACCAACAACCATCTTGTACCTGAAATTCAATATAATTCATGATTTAGTAGACGTGCGAAATAGACAATATAACATGCGAAATAGACAAATATAACATGCGAAATATACAATATAACATGCGATATATTCAACACCTAACTTTCATGTTTGTTAACATGCGATATTCCCAGTTTAGAAAATCGTATAACATGCGAAAATATTAAAAAACATTAATGTAACACTTACTTGTTTGTTTTGAAAGTAGCATCAAACGATATCACGTCCCGAACTCGATAAAGTTACGCTTGCATAACCCATCGGCCTAGAACAAACCAGTTAACCATTTGTCCTCATCAACAGAATATTCAAAAGAAAAGTCAACTAAATATTCTTGTTTGTCAGTCAGCCTATTGATCACCATGTCAGAGTCATATTCTCCTATATAGCTATTAATTCGAGTTCTAAAGTTTTTGCAATCATCGACCGTGGCGCCAACATTCTCAAAACCGTTGTATCATTTCCTTATTATATGAAATGCTTTGACAGGGCTAAGGTTTAGAGTACCTAGTTCCCATATCATTTCCTCTTGGACTTCTGACAATTTCTTGTAAGCGGGCAGCATATGAATATTGTGTGGACATACAAACTTATGATTATGGCCATCAACAAATTTCTTGACCGTATATGATCTACCATCCACTGAACAAATCATAAGTTGAGCTTTGCACCCAGTTCTAATGGTCCCTCTGTTCCTTGATTTGTATGGCTTTTTTGACTTCGAATAAGCATCGCCAATAAACAATGGCTTATGTCTCTCTTTAGATGTAACACCCATCTAATTATACTTGAATTTAATAATAATTCATGCCATTTTATAACAAAATACTAATTTAACACTACATTCATAAGTCAAGTTCATACGTGACATAAACCCTAGTCAACTAAAAACCAAGTTAGAACATCACAAAAGTCTTCTCAATTTGTTTACAACCCAAAAACATAGTCTGTTGAAAGTTATAATATTGCGGAAGCTTCAAAAATTGTGTTCGGTTCTTCTAAAACTTGCTTGATCTTCATCCGTAATCTCCGAGTACCTAGAAACTGAAATGTTTTACACGAAACATTAATAGTGGAGTTCTTAGAAATATTACACAACCGAAACTACATTCGATACGGATTTGATTAATTGTAAAAAATACAAAAATTTACAAATCATTCCTGGCTTTACCGTAACTTACGGCATGACCGTAAGTTACGGTACTCAATTTAATGTTCTGGTCCACCGTAAAACAGGAAAGAACCACCGTAAGACATTTCTCTCTACCATAAGTTACGGTACTACCGTAACTTACGGTAGTCCCTGGGAATTCCTATTTTGTTTGTTTTGTTACTTTCACTCAAACCCAACTCTCGGATTTCACTTTTCTAACAAACAAATACATTAAATTCTCAAATTTCTAACATGTTATATATTAACCAATATCAAAGATCAATCCTTCATATTCCGGAGCATTAACCATGCTTTACTCGGTTATTCGACCCGTTTGGCTCGTCTAAGGAATCCTCCCATATGACGACTACCAACGAGTTTCAACCAAATTTGACCAATCATTCAATATAGCGACATCACCGCTTAACTCAAACAACTTTTATTCTAAAATTCAATTACATATTATATAATCATCAAAATCTATTTAATGTAACGGGTCAAGTTACATACCTTTAAAGCAAGCCCTTCAAACGTGCGTCCACATCGGTTTGCCCGCTAGATGCCCCGGCTTCCTTTCCTATAGAGTTCAATCACCATATGTTTAGAACTCTTTTTGTTTCGCATACATAACGCACATTTTGTCATACATCATAATTATGCGTTTTAACTTAACAATTCAGTTTCAAGCCTTCTTTGAGGCATTTCAACAAACACTATAAGGGCAGAATTTTTATATCTTTCATATTCAAGTTCATAGCTTGCTAATTAGCTAACATAACATCAATAAAGCCTTTATATAGTATTTAAACATCATATTTTTCTGAAATCACTTTCTATGATCAAATTAGACTAGAATAATCATTCTAAACCCTAGTGTTCATCTTCATCTTGTAAAACCCACAACCCACCTTCAAGGTGTTCATGGAATTTCCTGAAACTGGACATGATTTCACTTGTGGTTGTCTAGGTTTCACTTCTAGACACCATATCATCCCTAATCTAACCAAATAACACACATGCAACATCTAATTTCAGATTTTCCAAAATCATGAGAAATTCAAGTTGAGAGATTTCATCAGATTTTACTTACCTTAGAATCCTCTTGCGATGAGGATCACGATTCTAAGCTCTAATTTCGATTTCGACCTGGATTGAGCCTTCAATTGATTGATTTAATGAAGTTTTATGGTCTTGAAGATGGGGTGTCGCCCCCTGCTCCTTCTTGATCGACCAGACACCTCTAAATGGGGTGTTTGGTTTATTTTTATTTGTTTTACCTAATTTAGTTTCAAATTTAACAACTAAGGCCCCTCTACTTTGTTCAACATATCATTTAGTAGCTTTTAACCCTATTATAGGCTATTTCTAGTCTTGTAACTAACTAGGTTAAAAATTCCTAGTTAGTAAATTCTCGTCTATTTATACTTTATAGTTCCAATATAAAGTTTTATATTTTCGGGGTGTTACAAGTCCACCCCCCTTAAAAAGGGTTTCGTCCCCGAAACCGAAGTGCGTACCAAATAATGTAGGGTGAAGACGTCGCATCTCCTCTTCGGACTCCCATGTAGTGTCCGAACCTTTCCTATGCTCCCATTTGACTTTGACTTGGTCAATTTGTTTATTTCGTAAATGTTTGACTTTTCGGTCTAAAATCTCCACCGGTCTCACCGCATAATTCAGACTATTATCCACTTCGATACCATCGTAATGGATATAGGTCGTTTCGTCTGCTAGGCACTTTCTTAATTATGACACGTGGAACGTGCCATGGATTCCACTTATTTCCTCCGGTAGCTCAAGGCGGTAAGCTACCTTGCCAACCCTTCCGATAATTTTAAATGGCCCAATAAACCTCGGGCTTAGCTTCCCCCTTTTTTCTGAATCTAATAACGCCCTTCCAAGGGGAAACTTTTAGCATGACCATGTAGCCAACCTGGAATTCGATTGGCCTTTTCCTTTTATCAGCATACGCCTTTTGTCTATCTTGAGCCGCTTTCAAATGTGCCCGAACTATATCGATCTTCTCATTCGTGGCTCGTACTATATCTTGATGAGCGAGTTCACGTGGACCTACTTCACCCCAACATACCGGGGTTCGACACTTCCTACCATAAAGCATTTCGTACGGTGCCATCTTAATACTAGATTGGTAGCTAGGGGTGAGCATATAACCGAATTAACCGAACCGTAACCGAAATAACCGAAAAAACCGAACCGAAAAAACCGATAACCGAAATAACCGAAGGGTTGGTTATTTATATTTTTAATAACCGATTTTTGCGGTTCGGTTATGGTTATTCTTATTTTCATAACCGCAAATAACCGAACCGAATATTTTAAACATAGCCAAATCCGTAGCACCATAAGTCTTTAAGTTTGTATTTAAATGCTTAACCATGGCCTAATCTATATGTATCTTTGGTGAAGTATTTGAATGTTTTAACTTTTAACCATGACCCAACCTTATTGACCCATTACATTTTACACTAACCATGACCCAACCTTATTGGCCCATTATAGTTTACACTAATAATAACCGACCTACAACCGAACCGAAACCGCATTAACCGCAATAACCGATTAACCGAAACCGCATTAACCGAAACCGAACGGTTATGATTTTTTGATAACCGCAGTGCGGTTATGGTTTCGGTTATAGGTAATAACCGAACCGCACCATGCTCACCCCTATTGGTAGCTGTTATTATACGAAAACTCGACTAACGGTAGGTGAACATCCCAACTTCCTCCAAAGTCGATTATACATGCCCGTAGCATATCCCCCAATGTTTGTATCGTTCTTTCACTCTGTCCATCCGTTTGAGGATGGTACGCAGTGCTAATGAACAATTTGGTTCCCATTTCCTCGTGGAAATCTCGCCAGAAATTCGAAGTAAACCGGGTATCCCTATCAGACACGATGGATACCGGCACTCCATGACGTGCTATTATTTCATTAGTGTAAACTTCTGACATCTTTTCTGACGTATAAGTCTCACGAATCGAAATGAAGTGAGCACTTTTCGTCAATCTATCCACCACTACCCATATGGCATCGAAACCACGATTCGTCTTAGGCAACTTGGTTAATAGGTCCATTGTAATATGTTCCCATTTTCAAACCGGAATTTCTAACGGTTGGAGTTTGCCGTATGGTTTCTGGTGCTTCGCCTTGACTTGTAAACATGTCAAGCATTTTTCCACATACTTCGCCACATCCCTCTTCATTCCGGGCCACCAATAATTTTGTTTGAAATCATTGTACATCTTGGTCGCACCCAGATGAATTGAATAACGGGATTTATGAGCTTCATTAAGTAGAAGCGCCTTCACTCCACAAGTATGTGGGACCCATATCCTTCCGGATCGAGTCTTCAACCCGTTATTCCCATCCGACAAATCTTTCAACTGACCGATTATTCTTTCTTTCTTCCAATTCTCTTCTTTCATTGCTTCTAATTGCGCCTCTCGAATACGTTCAAGTATACCCGAGGTCACCACGAGTTGCATCGATCTTACTCGTATTGGGACATAGTCCGCTTTTCTGCTCAGAGCATCCGCCACCACATTAGCCTTTCCGGGGTGATAATGTATTTCACAATCGTAGTCTTTCACCGTTTCCAGCCATCGCCTTTGTCGCATATTTAACTCCTTCTGATCAAAGAAGTGTTTCAAGCTCTTGTGGTCGGTGAATATGGTGCACTTTACCCCATACAAGTAATGCCTCCGTATTTTTAATGCAAATACCACCGCAGCCAACTCGAGATCGTGCGTGGGATATTTCTTCTCGTGTATCTTCAATTGTCTCGAGGCATAGGCTATTACCTTGCCCCGTTGCATCAACACGCAACCGAGCCCCGATAGTGAAGCATCCGAATAAACCACCATGTCTTCGACTCCGTCCGGCAATGTCAGTACCGGAGCTTGAGTTAACTTTTCTTTTAGCGTTTGAAACGCTTTTTCTTGATCGACACCCCAAATAAACTTTTCTTTCTTTTGGGTTAGCTTTGTTAGCGGTGACGCAATCTTGGAGAAATCTTGAATGAATCTCCTATAGTATCCCGCAAGCCCCAAAAAGCTTCTAATTTCCGAAGGGTTCTTCGGAGGATTCCATTTTGACACAGCCTCTATCTTCGACGGATCCACCAAAACTCCGTCGGCACTTATGACATGGCTAAGAAATTGTATCTCTCGTAACCAAAAGGCACATTTAGAGAATTTTGCATATAACTTCTCTCGTCTAAGTGTCTCTAACACTTCTTGTAAGTGGTGTGCGTGTTCAGCTTCACTTTTTGAATACACCAAGATATCATCGATAAACACGATGACCGACTTATCCAACATTGGCTTGCAAACCCGGTTCATGAGGTCCATGAAAGTCGCGGGTGCGTTTGTTAGCCCAAATGACATCACGAGGAATTCGTAATGTCCGTATCTCGTGCGGAAAGCCGTTTTCCGCACATCTTCTTCTTTGACCTTTAGTTGGTGATACCCCGATCTAAGGTCAATTTTTGAAAACCAGTTCGCACCTTGTAGTTGGTCGAATAAATCGTCTATCCTCGGGAGCGGGTATCGTTTCTTTACCGTGAGTTTGTTTAACTCCCGGTAATCGATACACATGCGCATGCTCCCATCTTTCTTTCTCACAAACAACACCGGTGCGCCCCAAGGAGACACACTCGGCCTTATGAATCCCTTATCAAGCAGGTCTTGGATTTGGGACATCAACTCTTGTAATTCCGACGGTGCAAGTCGGTACGGGGCTTTTGCTACGGGTTTCGCGCCCGGAATCAATTCGATCCCGAACTCTATTTCCCGTTCAGGCGGTATCCCCGGTAAATCTTCCGGAAACACATCTTCATAATCTCGTACTACCGGTACATCTCCAATCTTTCGTGATTCTTTTTCGGGCTCATTAGCGTATATCATGAATGCCTTGCATCCTCGCTTCATAAGCTTGTGAGCTTTCAACATTGAGCATACTATGGGGTTGCCTCCTTTTTCGCCATAAATGGTGACGTGTTTCCCGCTCGGAGATGTTAGTTTTATCTCTTTACGAAAACACACGATCTTTGCATGGTGTTGAGATAGCCAATCCATCCCAACGACTACTTGAAATTCTCCCATTGACATCGGGATTAGGTTTATCAAATATTCTTCATCATCAATGCTCAGTTTACAGTTTTCACATACATCACAAACTATAAAGCTCTTGTTATTACCTATCTCTACTTCTAAGGGCACAGGTAATTTTGTTAGAACAAATGAAGGATGTCGAATAAATCCATATGAAACAAAGGATTTATTCGCACCCGTATCAAATAACACGCGTGCAGGAATCGAATTTACAGCAAATATACCTGAGAACACGTCAGGTTCAACCTTTGCTTCTGCGGCGGTTAGTTAAAAAAATCTTGCCTTTGCTTTTGGGGCTTCACCTTTCGGGTCCTGCCCATCCTTCTTTCCAACCAGTTCCGGGCATTCCGACTTTTTGTGACCCATTCGATAACAATTGTAACAAACCGTCACTTTCTCCGGGCACGATATAGCCATGTGTCCCTTTTTTTGCATATGGGACAAGGCTTATCCTTGTAACGGCATTCGCCTTTATGACCCTTTCCGCAGATTCTGCAACTTGGCGACCCGCCTTTCGTATCAAATTTCTTTGCGGTTTCATTTGTTCGTGCCTTCTTAGCAGGGCTTGGGTTTACATCTTGTGCTTTCCGTTTACCCCTTTCAGTGCTCTTTTTCAGTTCGATCTCCCTTTCCCGAGCAGCATTTATGATCTCGGTAAGGGTCTCGTATTTGGAAGGGGTGATAAATTCCCTATACTCAGCACTCAACATGTTATGGTAGTAGTATATCTTTTGTTCTTCATTCGTCACTAGATCATCGCAAAACTTCATCTTATCCATAAACGTTGCCGTAATCTTGTCTATGGTTTCACTCTTGTGCCTAAGTTGCATGAACTCCTCCTTGATTTTATTCATAACCGCCTTGGGGCTATGATGCTTAAGAAATGGCGTCTTGAATTCTTCCCAAGTCATGACCTTAGCAGCTTCAATACCGATCTCTCTCTTTTTGTTATCCCACCAATCTTTCGCTTGACTCCTTAGTTGACCCGTACCATAGGCTACGTAGTCATCTTCGTCACAATGGGTCCTCTCGAATACCCCTTCGATATCACTTAGCCATCGTTGGCACACTATTGGGTCAACCTCCCCATTATATATTGGTGGTTTACAGGCCATGAATTCCTTGTATGAACAAGGCTTTCGTCCTCCATGCTTTTCCTTTGCTAAATTTGAATCATCTTCCAATTTCTTGATTCTCTCTTCTACTATTGATAAAACTGTGTTTTGAATTTTATCAATAAATCCCGAAAAACTGTTTTCGATCGCCTTTCCAACCTCTTCGGCAATCACTTCCCTCATTTGTTCGGTGACTCTTGGCACCGCATCATCATTACCTCCATCTGCCATCTCTATTTCTGAAATGTTTACATAGGTTGTTAAACATTCCATTTATAACACATGTTTTACTTGTTTTGATTTAATCAAGTTCATAACTTGATTTAATCGTTCTTGTTTTGATTCAATCAAGTTCATAACTTGATTTAATCGTTCTTGTTTCATGCATTTCTTGTATTTGAGTGAGCTTACACACTCTTTTCATGCATATTTGTTCGTTTCTCATTCTTTACATAATACATAATTTATTAACAAAATAAGTTAATTCTTACCGGACGATCGATCAAGCTTGAACCGAACACTTTGATGACAACCTTAAGCTCTGATTACCAACTTGTAACACCCATCTAATTATACTTGAATTTAATAATAATTCATGCCATTTTATAACAAAATACTAATTTAACACTACATTCATAAGTCAAGTTCATACGTGACATAAACCCTAGTCAACTAAAAACCAAGTTAGAACATCACAAAAGTCTTCTCAATTTGTTTACAACCCAAAAACATAGTCTGTTGAAAGTTATAATATTGCGGAAGCTTCAAAAATTGTGTTCGGTTCTTCTAAAACTTGCTTGATCTTCATCCGTAATCTCCGAGTACCTAGAAACTGAAATGTTTTACACGAAACATTAATAGTGGAGTTCTTAGAAATATTACACAACCGAAACTACATTCGATACGGATTTGATTAATTGTAAAAAATACAAAAATTTACAAATCATTCCTGGCTTTACCGTAACTTACGGCATGACCGTAAGTTACGGTACTCAATTTAATGTTCTGGTCCACCGTAAAACAGGAAAGAACCACCGTAAGACATTTCTCTCTACCATAAGTTACGGTACTACCGTAACTTACGGTAGTCCCTGGGAATTCCTATTTTGTTTGTTTTGTTACTTTCACTCAAACCCAACTCTCGGATTTCACTTTTCTAACAAACAAATACATTAAATTCTCAAATTTCTAACATGTTATATATTAACCAATATCAAAGATCAATCCTTCATATTCCGGAGCATTAACCATGCTTTACTCGGTTATTCGACCCGTTTGGCTCGTCTAAGGAATCCTCCCATATGACGACTACCAACGAGTTTCAACCAAATTTGACCAATCATTCAATATAGCGACATCACCGCTTAACTCAAACAACTTTTATTCTAAAATTCAATTACATATTATATAATCATTAAAATCTATTTAATGTAACGGGTCAAGTTACATACCTTTAAAGCAAGCCCTTCAAACGTGCGTCCACACCGGTTTGCCCGCTAGATGCCCCGGCTTCCTTTCCTATAGAGTTCAATCACCATATGTTTAGAACTCTTTTTGTTTCGCATACATAACGCACATTTTGTCATACATCATAATTATGCGTTTTAACTTAACAATTCAGTTTCAAGCCTTCTTTGAGGCATTTCAACAAACACTATAAGGGCAGAATTTTTATATCTTTCATATTCAAGTTCATAGCTTGCTAATTAGCTAACTTAACATCAATAAAGCCTTTATATAGTATTTAAACATCATATTTTTCTGAAATCACTTTCTATGATCAAATTAGACTAGAATAATCATTCTAAACCCTAGTGTTCATCTTCATCTTGTAAAACCCACAACCCACCTTCAAGGTGTTCATGGAATTTCCTGAAATTGGACATGATTTCACTTGTGGTTGTCTAGGTTTCACTTCTAGACACCATATCATCCCTAATCTAACCAAATAACACACATGCAACATCTAATTTCAGATTTTCCAAAATCATAAGAAATTCAAGTTGAGAGATTTCATCAGATTTTACATACCTTAGAATCCTCTTGCAATGAGTATCACGATTCTAAGCTCTAATTTTGATTTCGACCTGGATTGAGCCTTCAATTGATTGATTTAATGAAGTTTTATGGTCTTGAAGATGGGGTGTCGCCCCCTGCTCCTTCTTGATCGACCAGACACCTCTAAATGGGGTGTTTGGTTTATTTTTATTTGTTTTACCTAATTTAGTTTCAAATTTAACAACTAAGGCCCCTCTACTTTGTTCAACATATCATTTAGTAGCTTTTAACCCTATTATAGGCTATTTCTAGTCTTGTAACTAACTAGGTTAAAAATTCCTAGTTAGTAAATTCTCGTCTATTTATACTTTATAGTTCCAATATAAAGTTTTATATTTTCGGGGTGTTACATTAGAGCAAACAAAATACTTAGTTTTGATTATACCACCACTGTGTGCTTCACCACCTTTGTGAGTAGAAAAACCAGCTAACTTAGCATATGTTTGGTAAAACACGTATGCTTGTTCGAGAGAACTAAATTGCATTCCAACCACAAGTGTAGCTGATGCTTCAACCTCCGGAATATAAAGCCTTTCATCTACGTAATCAAATAAAAAGAGACAACACATGCGATTTATCAGACTCATAACATGCGATATATTGAAACTCCAAACTTTCACCATAAGAACGTGCGAATTGTTGGACTCATAACATGCGAAATTGACATTTTGATAATATGTTTTACACCTGCGATTTATGATATCATAATATGCGAAATCAGCATTTAGGATTAACATCACATGCGAATTGTTAGACTCATAACATGCAAACTTAAACACTTTGCTTTCATATCAGTTACCCTCTAATGACATTGAAAACCTTCCAATCAGTTATAATCATACAAAAATCATTAAAACGATTACACAAAAACATCTGCGAACAATTTAAACATCTGAATTAACAAACTTACCATTCGAACACTCATTTACACCACGTGTATTTGCATTTGCAGAATTAGGATTTATAACTTCATTAATCGTAACTCTCTGATAAGCAGATAATTAAACCTGATCACCGACCGATCGAGCATCTTCAAACTCAACATTTGTGTTTCATCCGGTACTGCTCTGTGGATCCATTGAAAACAATAATCGATTCAAACCCTAACGCACAAAAACGAAATTGCAGTGTATTGTTTTGAGAATTATGAAATTTTGAAATTGATACGAATCATAATTACCGGGATAGTGGTGTAACGAACTTCTCACTGATTGAATGAATAGACTAATTTGCCCTCAGCTGATTGAATGAATTGTCTGATTTAACCTTATGAAAGAAAAATGAATCAGGGACACATGTACGGCCATGGATATAACGTACGTAATGTAGGATAAGGGTATTTGTATCCTACACTTCCTCCATATAAAAAACTAAATATTATTTAACAAACAAAAGACCAAAATATATATAATAATGCGAGATAAATGGCAAGTACCCGGACGAAGAATCACAACTTTCGTGCCCAATTTTTTATGTTTAAACTTTAATAATCTTTGAGTTAAACATAAAAAGACCCTCAACTTTTATTTATATATAGTAGTAACAAACTAACAAACTTTACTTAAAATTTATAAACAATTATAAAAATTTACTAATAGCCCGTTCTTCACATTTTTTTAACTAAATACGAAAAATACTGTATAAATATTTTGGATAATAAAATTGGTAGGGGCAGAGGATTTTTAGACAAAATAATTGGGGAGGGGGGATATAATTTTAAAAATTTCAGACGAAAAATTGGAAATATTACCCTTCTAACCGAAACATTGGGGGGGGGGGGGGTCAAAGCCCACTGATTGTATGAATGTATTGCTTAAAATTTGTTAGGGATACTCCTGATTTTTTAGACTAGTTCCGCCACTGATGAACATGCCCGCAAAGCCCATCAACGACTGCGTGTTGTGGGCATTGAGACAACAACATATAATGAACGAATTGTTGGACTTCTTGTTCCAAATGAAACTGTAGGATCCGTACTTAAAGGTCTCTGTCTCTTACATAGTTGATATGATTAGACCACGAAAGGACTCCATCCGACACTTAACAGACGAATAACAGTAACATTTAATGAAATTTAACATACATACCGCATTCGAAGATCTTTGCATCACAAAGCCGCTGTGTTTACATGCAGTGTACAGTGTTCTAATATCACCATATTCAAGCATTCTGAACCCTAGCTACAAACAAACCAACAAACTCCGAATATTGAAAACGTTATCTAAAGAATTACTGAAATTTATTAAACGGATGTTTGGTTTTACATAAAAAAATTTAAAAAATATATACGGGTGGTATAACCTTATACGGCTCGTATACAGATCTTAAAACCCAAAAAACTGATCAAACGTCAAAAAATAAACACATTTGGCCGTATAACATTATATTGCTCGTATGCACATGTATACGGGTCGTATAATGTTATACGGCCAGTATACATGTAAAACAAAAAAAAGATCACACTATATTTATTTCTGTGCAAAATCATTTTATACGGGCCGTATAACCTTATACGACCCGTATACACTAGGGGATGTGAATATAAGATTATAGGGGTGTGTGTATATTATCACCTTATAATTGTAACTATAATATATATTAAAACACATCATAACCTATAGTAGAGAGAGTACCCATATTATTTATGCTAATTAGTAATTACAAAAGTGTCATCATACATTTTAAGGGGGATAGGGGCGCCCATCACTCACCACACACTCATCACTCACAACATCCAATCAATTTCAGTCATGTCATCGAGCATTATTCCATCACTAGTGATGAATTTTAGTAGAAATGCCCATCACTAGTGATGGTTTGTTTTTATTTTTAAAATATAAATTAACACAAATAAATATAATTCCACGCGTACTTTGGTTACCTTAGTTCCCAAATACATAATCACCAGTTTACACAAAATTGAAAGAGATAAGCTTATAATCCCTAAATTGATATGGGGCTTAGGCTCACACAGTGAAATCGATCCACAATCCCCTAAGAATACCTGATATTGGGCACCGAATGATGAGAATAGGTTGTTGCCGGAGCTCCGACCCCGACGGCATCTCCGGTGGACGCGCAGAAGATCAGCAACAATGGAGCTTTTTTACTTGATAGTGTTTGGGGGTCTTGCTGTTGTTGTTGCAACAATGGAGCTCAGCAAGAATAATACTTCCTTCGCTTTCAATATTTCCTCTGCTTTCAATTCTTTCTCCACACGTGCTTATCGTCACGCTAAATTTTCACCACGCGTCAAAGCTGGCACCGGCGACGGTGTTTCACTTCGGTCCACACGTCAAAGTTGGGCCATAACGGGGCGCCCCGACCCCCTAAAGGGGATTTGTGTTTATTTTTTTAGATCGGAGTAGAAATGTCATATAAAAAAGTGAGGAATTGGGTCCATTTTCCACTCCTATTATGTCTTCCTTTTATTTTTATCTTTTTTATTATTTTGCTTACTTTTTTTTTTTAGTTTCTTTTAAGTTAAACACAAATCTTAATATAAAAGGAAAAAGTGAAAGGGAAATTCTAAAGAGTAAATTACAAGTTTTGTCCTTTATGTATGTCCAAAATTGCAGGCGCTGTCCTTTGTCTTTAAAATTGATGAGTTTTGTCCTTAATGTTTGCAAATCTTGCACGTTATGTCCTTTAGGCCAAACCCAGTTAGATTTTTTGGTTAAAACTGATCATGTGCAAGGCACATGAGGGTACTATTGTAATTTCACCATCAAAAAATAATAATTAAATCATTAAAAGATATTAAAAAAAGATGGGACCCACATTTTCTTCTTCATCCTAAAACCACTTGCCACCACAACCTAAAACCGCCACTTGACACCACCACCTAAAACCGCCACTTGACACCACCACTGAAACCACCACCCTCCACCATTACCCTTCTCCACCATCACCACCCCAAAATCAACTACCACCTCCTAAAAAACCCAAACCTGCAGTACAGCCTTGGATATCATCAAATCGCTCACAAAGATTGAATATTTTCATGACAAAACCAAAACCCACATGCTTAATTTGAACAACACCCCCAAATTAACAAAAAATCAAGAACGCCTAAATCATCAAGCATGTTAATCTTACATGGTCAACAAGAAAGTCAGTTGTACCTAACCCGCCACCACCACCGCCGCACTTAACCCACACCCACCGCCGCACTTAACCCACCACCACCACCGCCGCCGTACCTAACCCGCCGCCGCCCCTAACTCACCACCGCCACACACCACCTTCAATCTGTTACCACCACCGACACACTAACACCACCTCCACCACCACACTTAACCCACCACCACCGAAGCACTTAACCCACCACCATGGTCGTTGTGTTTGAGCTTGAATTGCAATTGAATTAACAGTTGTGTGAATGATTGATCAATGATTGTGAGGTGGGACTGCCGTTGTGGAGGCGTGAGTAATGCGAACCATTTGAGAATTGAAGATCTAGGGTTAGGGTTTGATTGTGAAGAAGATGGTGAAACTGGTAAGTGGGAATTGTAGAGGGAGATGTGGGAAGTGAGGGAATCGATCAATTGGTAGAGAGATGTGGGAAGTGGGTTTGATTGTGAAGAAGAAGAAGTGGAAGAGAGAGAAAGAAAGTTTATCAGATGTTAGAGAGAGAGAGAAGAGAGAGAGAGAGAGAGTTTATCAGAGAGAGAGGAGAGAGTTTGTAATTTTGGATATATAGTGTTTTACTTTTAAGTTTGTACAAAATGGCCCCTGAATAGAAGTTCTTTACAAAATAATCTTTGTATAGTTGAAATGACAAGAATACCCTCATGTGCCTTGCACATGATCAGTTTTAACCAAAAAATCTAACTGGGTTTGGCCTAAAGGACATAACGTGCAAGATTTGCAAACATTAAGGACAAAACTCATCAATTTTAAAGACAAAGGACAGCGCCTGCAATTTTGGACATACATAAAGGACAAAACTTGTAATTTACTCAATTCTAAAAGATGGTATGAAAAATATCGGTTTTTTATAACGCGTCGTATAAAATCAAACCTGTAAACTCGCACTCGCATTTTTATGATAATAATAATTGTTTTATTTCAAGTAAATAACAATAATAATTATCATTAACAACTTTACGACAAAAGAAATAAGTATCTTTACTAAAGCAGTTTCCTACACTTTTTGGATTTTTCTATTTTCTTATATTATCTAAAATTGATGTTTTAAACAAGTTATTGTTAATTAGAATGAGTTGGTTTTTAATATATGTATATATATGTATAAGTAATATAATTGCTTAAAATTGATCTTTATTGTTTGGTTCGAATATAGATTTCCTGCCACAACGCGCGATGGGAAACTCTAGTTATATTAAAATCTACTACAATAATAACATATTATCACACTAAAAGTTGTAAATAATGCATGTCAATTTCATTGATAAACTTTTGGAAGGGCTTACCACTAAACATGTCCATATCTAAATGTGCAAACTGCACAAAATAGAGACATAGTTTTACATTTTTTTTGTAACTTTTACAACGTGACGAACGAAAACCAAGTTACATTTTCTTAAGGCCATTTGACATTTGACGTTTAGTGTTTTTTCCTAAATATTAATTCAAAGAAAAAGGGAACATTTTTCAAACCTGGAATAAAAAATATATTTTCAATCCTTTTCACATGGGTGCTACTATTCTCACCCCCCCTAATTACTTTTCTCACCCCCCTCCCCTCACATACGATCAGGTGGGGCCTGCGTGGGACCGACAATTTTCCTCTCACAAGGGGGGGTGTAATCAGTAAAGGGGGGGGGGGGGGTATAGAATTAGCCTTTTTTCACATAAGTAGTTTTTGCATCTGACATAACCAACTGCACCATCACAATTTTTCAAGCAAAATCAGTAATATATTTCAAGTTGTTTTCTATTTGTGTGCCCAGCTTTAAGTTGGTTGCTAAAACATTGAAAGTGTCTTGTTTGTTTTGTTTTTATTTGCTGTAGTTTGCCCTTGTCTAGACCATTTCTTTTTAGTGATATTAATTGTAAATGGGAAAAATACAATTATGTGGGTTCGATTCAAGCCTACTCTCATCTATATTTTCTCCTCTGGCATTATTCTTGGTTGTTTGGTATTTCTCGAACTTTTAACTTTAGTCGAGTCTGAAATTTATCTGATTTTTCATATTCTTGCTCATATTTCCCCTACAAAAGAAGTTCAAAACCAGTTTAATATGCTTTAGTGGGGAATCCGCACGTTGCGATGGAGTGGGCAATTTACAACCCCATATGTTACGACTAATCAAACTCGTTAAAAATGGCACATAAATGTTATGGTCCTCCTATGGTGGATGATAGAGGGCTTCAGGTTGATTTATAAGACAACAAGTATAAATAGCAACCTTGTTGAATTTTTTGGGTTTTGGGCTTTAGATTTTGGCACAAGCAGTTGGGTCATTGGTTGTGGACTTGTGGTGGCCAACCTAGAGGGCCGAATATAAGAACCCAAATGGTCCATATGGAATTATTAATAGGTAAAAATTTAGGCTTCTCATATTAACCCGAGAACCCAATTATCCATATATCAATATTAGTCTACCAAATGTCTCATACTTTTAAGAGCTTCAAAGTTGGAAGACTATCTTCTACGCGATTCATTCGGAAGCGTATAAACATGTTACATCAACAGTCACGCCCCGTTAAGTGGCAAAAAAGAGATTTAGTGGACATCACCTCCAAGCCATGATGATCTCGTTTTTATCAAAAATGTGTATTTTTTCAAGCTTTTAGATCTAACTTGTTATTTTGGTGTTATTTTATGTGTATGCTGATTAGTACACTAATGAGTCTTGTCATGCGCTATTGAGTTGCTTTAGGTTACATGACATAAGTCATATTAGGTTATAACAAGTTAATTTGATGTTAATGACATGTGTATGATGGTTAGACATTAGTACACTAATGTGCCTTGTCATTATGTTAGTGTGTTAATTTACCATACAATAAGTCACATTAGGTGTTAATAGCATTTGTTAGATGACAAGTACACTAAATGGGCCTTAAGGAGCTATGTCCTTGGTTAATGTGTTGTTCTATGTTTACACAAAATTACATTAGGTTATATTAAATTATTTTGGTGTTGATATCAAGTCTATGATGATTTGTTATTGTTTTAAATACAAAGATACATAATAATAATAATAATAATAATAATAATAAAATTAAATTTTAATTATGAAAAACAATCAAATGAAAAGAAAATAATACAAAAAGACATAAAAGACTGGCTCATATAAAAAAAAGTATAGTAAGTTGATTAAAGGGAGACAAAGTATAATGGGTTGGTTAAAAAAATATGATTAATAATTTTTTTAACTGCACTCATTTGGTTAAAGTTACACTTAGTTGTAAAATACTTTTACAACCACGCTCACTTGATAAATATATTTCACACTCATTTAACTAAAATCTTCCTCCACTACATCGTTGTAATGTCATAGAACCTCTTGTAGATGTTTTACAACAGGTCCCAGTGGGGGAGTTGTCATGTAACACAGTGTAGGAATTGCTTCAAAACGTGAAGGGGTCAAAGGAGTGGAAGAAGGTGATTAGCGTCATCTTTATGGCGACCTTTTGATAGATTTGGAAGGCTATAAATGCAAAATGATTCAAGAGATGGAATGTGCCGATAGCTAAATTTTTGGAAGAGATCAAGGTGAACTCATGTTTATGGGTTATGTGTCGCTCTAAATTTAATGTTTTGAATCGAGAGATGTGGCGCGATTTCTATTTAGGTGAAACTTTCTTTCAAGTATGTCAGCTTTTTACTGGCCCAATTTCTATATATTATATAGAAGTTGTTGCCGAAAAAAAAAGAATGTTTTACAATCACTCCCACTTAATAAATATATTTCACACATTTAAATATTATTTTTATATATAATATAAATATAAAAGGGCTCTTATAGAAATTAGAACCCCGCATTATTACTGCTTTTGGTGGCCTCGTTAACGGCGACACATCCCTTGCAAGTCCAGGGGCAAATTGGTAAAAAAACAAAATATGCCCAATTTACAAAGACTTGGTTTCCCAGGTCGCATGTTAAAAGTTTAGGGATTTACGCAATTTGTCTGGATAAAGTTCCCTTAATTTGTTTTATTTTTCACTAATATTCATTTTATCTAATTTTTGTTATGAATCAAAAAATAGAAAAGAAATACCGACTAAGGGGCTGTTTGACAACATCTGAACGGTTAAGTGCTGAACCAGTAAGAACCATTAAGAGCCTGTATAATGCTTAAACGTTCAGAGGCAAATGTCTGACCAATTCAGATTAGAGGTCTTAACCATTCAGACTTGGTATAATGCTTAACCATTCAGAGGCAAATGTATGAACCATTCAGACATCTGCTCGTGAAACAAACAGTCTGCTCGTGAAACAAATGTCGAATACCCAACCTCCGGCTGACGTTAGATGGATCTTCGGTGACGTCAAGAGCTTTTATCCTTGCTTGCTACAAAAGAGTAAACCGTTAGCCTCGTCACGGGGGACCCCGGGAGGGGGATCCGTGACCAAGCTCCGGCGTGAGAGTAAGTAAACTTGCCGGAAATGAAAGGAGCTTCTTCCGATGAGTATAGTCACCGGAAGGTTTCCCTTTTTGGTGTGAATCTTATTGATGTGTATTAAATGTGATAGAATAATGGTCGAAAGTTAATGCGTAGGGAGTAAATGAAGGTGTAGTAAATGAGAATAAAATCGGAGACCATACCTCGCTTTGTTCTTCCTGTTTGCTCTTATATAACAGCCTGATCTTATCATACTAGATATTTCTCTCATATGATCCAACGGCTTCTAGAGGTTATCGGGGGGTGCAGACACGTATCTGACCCCCAGCGGCGAGATGCCTTTCTCAATTAATGCTTCTGCCGGAGAAGTACAGTGTTTTCAGGCGAGATCCTTTTCCTATCGCTCATTAAATGAGGCTTGTACTTCCACTTAGCTGTTTTCCCGCTTATAACAAAAGGGAAGGAAACTTAGTGGGCAAGGTGACCTCTTCTGATGGGCTTTTTCACATAATTGGGCTTCCTAGAGATAATCCAGAGCGGGTAAAGTGGGCCTACCCACTGGCCCGTCGTCAAGTCATCTTTAGTCCCTGGTTCTGAGACCCGAGGCTCATGATCCAGGGCTGAGCCATAACCGTCCAAAGAGTGGTTTTTTCTAGTGGGTCCCTCTGGGACCGGTTGTAATGAACCATCTCCACTAATCATTACATCGCCAGTTTTATTATAGCGGGAGCTAGCCCCCTAACAACACGTGTTCCTTATTTTGAATTTTGAAGAGACAACTGACGCGACGGTTACCTGCATATCAGTCGCGTCTCTTTAAATACCCCACTCCTCTTTTCCGGTTTCTCACTCAAACATTTTTAAATCCCTTTTTCTTTCTCTGTGATACTTCTCCGTGACTACCTCTTCTTCTCCGACCATGAGCCGCTGTGGACGCTCATCCATAAGATCTGTATTGACAGCAAAGAACTTGAAGTCCTTTGTTGAAGCGTATAACATCCCTGAGCGGTTTTCTCCCTCCTTGCCTGGCCCTAGTGAGTCGGCGGAATGTACGCCGGACAGGATACCTATTTACACCCTTGCCTTTTCTTCCTGTGGGGTCCGATACCCTCTCTCTGCTTTCAAGGTTTCTCTGCTCCGTCACTTCGGCGTTCACTTTTCACAGATTCATCCTTTAGGGTTAATGAGAGTGGTTCATTTTGAACTGTCTTGTGCGGCCATCTCGGGGGAGCCCTCTGTTCCTTTGTTTTGCATGTTTTACCGGCTTATTTCCGACGGAGACTGGTTCACATTCGCGAAACGACAGAACAACGTTTCAAGGCCCTGTTACAGTTTTATGCCCACTTCTACTTATCCAAAAGACTGGAAGTGTAGATTCATCTTTGTTTCAGCCGCTATGTTGCCGGATTCCCCTTCACCAAAGGATCTTGATGCTGCTATCGAGGACACCATTCCCACCCTTTCTGCAGCCGAGACTGTTCAGTGGAAGAGGATGTGTGATAACCCAACGAGGGCGTTCACTTTCTCCGAGGGGATACTTGCTATGGGGGGGCTAAGTCCCTCTTATCCAGTCCGCCCAAGGGCTTTTTTCGGCAAGAAATGTACCTTTTTGTTCTTGGTTTGTTTCTTTCATCCATTCTTCCTTTATGTCTTTGGAAATTTCGTAGTCATCTTTAGTGCCTTCTTTTTTTTTTTTTTTTTTGTGTGCAGAGATGACTTTGTGGAGGCTTCTTCAAGGTGATTCCAAGGATGTAAAGTATGTGGTTGATAATGAGGTTGATCCCAGGCTGAATGTGGGAGTGCAGGTTACCGGGGGATCCATCCGGCCAGGAGGTTCTGCCACCCTAGGTGGTGATGAGGAGAATCCTTTTGGTGAGGAGGAGAGTTCTCCCGACTTTCCTCCTGTTCATCCTTCCGGTCAAAGCGATGGCGAAGATGTAGAGATACAGTTAGTTCGTAAGAGAAGGTCTGCTAGCCCCCAACCGGATCCTGTACCTCGTAGCATCCGTCAGAGGCTCCGTAGTGCCAGTGGCCAGAAGCTTCCCCCTTCCTCTAGAGCCGTTTCTGATCTTCCCCCTGCTGGGGTCAAAGGTTCCTTGTCTAAGCACTTGAAATACTCAAGCTTAGTGAGTGCTCCTTTGTTGGTAAGTTTTCTTTTCTCCCCTTTTTTTTTTGTGTGTAGTTCCTGATTGCTCAGTTTCTTATTTCCCAGGGGAGTTCCCTGGAGCCTATAGAAATTCCTACTGGTCCTTCTCCTTCCCGCATCCGGGACAAGGCCTCTGAGGTGGGGGTGGCTCGCTTTTCCTCAGCTTTCGAACTTTCTCCTCCACATGCTACTGGGACTAGCAAGCCCACTACTCTTGAAGGCCCTGTTCATCGATCCCCTCTTGCCCCCTTGTTTGCCGACGCCCTCCCCTTTACTTATGTCCCTAAATGGAAGGTAACTGATTCTTCCGTTATAGGGACTCCTGAAGCTGCTAGGGACTTTCTGAACCATGCTGTTCCTCCTTCACATAAATTTGTAAACTCTGCCCTAAGGGATGATCTCTTTGAAGATCAATACAGTATGTCTCTATGTGAAAGCTTTTTCAGGGGTGCTGGGATGCTTCAAAGGGTTGATGATCTGAGGAAGGCGAACGAAGGACTTAAGGCTGAGCTTAAGGCTTCCCAGTCGGCTGTTGCTGGGCTTAGGAGCCGGGTGGTTGATGCTGAGAGGAGGTTACAGGAGGAGAAGGTGCATAGTCTTCTCCACCCCCCCTTTTTTATATACATACTCACTGATCCTTTGTTTAGGGAGCTGGGGCTATGCTTGAGATGAAGGAACGAGCTTGGGAGCGGGAGATGGCATCGTTGGTTGAGGAGAAGGAGGAGCTTGCTGCTGAGCTGAAGCATTTGAAGGAAGTTGGCTCCGTTTCCCAGGAGCAGCTTAACACCATTTACGCGGACTATGGAGTAACTTCCGATGATAATCAACGATTGGCGGGGGAGAAACATTGGTTGATTACTGAAGGTTTTGGGGCTTTTCTGACTGCTGTTTCTCAATCGGAGGACTTTAAAAGCGGTTTGGAGGAGGTGTACAGGGCCTATAGGGATGTTGGGTACCAGTCGGGATTGAAGGATGGCTACAAATACTCCGCTCAAGGCTTGGATAGGAAGGAGACTCCTCTGTATGACTCCAAGGTTAAGAAGAAGCTGTCCAAGCTGAATGAGGAGTTTGGTCATAAGACCCCGGCCATCCTTGAGAAAATCCTGGAGCATCCCTTGATTTCTATTGATGAATTGAAGACCCTGTTCTCCTCTGCCGGTCCTTCGTCTCCACCGTCTCTTTCCGGGGGTTATCCCCAATGATTTCCAAACATTTGATACACTTCGATATGGTTGTAATAACTTTAACTTACTTTAGGGTACTTGTGTGTTTTGCTTAACTCTTGCGGGTGGTCTTTTGTGTTGGGGACCACTTCGACTTTTAACCGTATGGCTCATAGTTATGTATGGCCTTTTTGTTTTGTAGCCTGTTTCTTGCCTGTTTTGCTTTTGCAGGGGTTCTTTCTGGAGGCCAGTTTGGTGATTTCCTGAGGGTTTTTAGGCTATTTTAGCGAGGAGCTATGTTTTTGTTTTATCTTGCTGTGTTTGCAATCTTGTACATTCCTAATTCTTGCCCAAGTTGTTAGGGCTTTTCTTTGTATATGTATTTTGTAGTAAATAAAGCAGATTCCCTTTCGTAGTTTTGTACATGTAGGTGTGTTTGCATTATTTGTTTGTTTGTTTGTTTGTTTTTTTTTTTTTTTTTGTTAAACTGTGATTGTCTGTTCGAGGCCAATCAGTGGACAAGTTTACAACGCGGTGTTGTGTTTTTAACTCGTTTTGTCCGTTTTAGGTTAGCTAGACCTTTATTAGCCCCACGGCCGGGCTTTTGGACATGCTTTGAATGCCTCATACACGTGTGTTTGTTTGTTCTAGTTTTAGATTTAATGGTGTCCCTGGGCACGTCTGCCCAGGTGTAATTGTCCATTGTTTTCTCAAAATGGGACGTTTTTCGCCCGTCTTTCATTTAGTCTTTTGGGGCTTATACCTCCCGTCATAGATTGTTTACAAAAGGTTCGTCCTCTTGGGGGAAGGCCCCCGTACATATAGTTATCCATTACAAAAGTGGCTCTTGGCCGTTTTCCTTGGGGGTGCACCCCTTACATGTAATACTTCCTTAGCTGCATGAGGTTCCAGTTCCTGGGAACCTCCTTGCCTTCCATTGTTTCCAACTTGCAAGTCCCCTTGCCATTTGCCCACGTGACTCTGTAGGGTCCTTCCCAGTTGGGGCCTAGCTTCCCGGTATTTTCTTGCAGACTAGCCTCGTTGGCCCTGAGAACTAGGTCCCCTGGGACGATGTTGAGCTTCTTCATCCTGGCGTTGTAATAGCTTCCCAGGAGCTTTTTGTATTGGGCCTCTTTAACTGCTGCTATTTCCCTTCTTTCCTCCAACAGATTTAGGTTCATCCTGAGGTCCTGCTCATTCTCTTCATCCCGGAGCTTCATTCGGGCAGTGGGGGATCCAATCTCAGCAGGGATGACAGCCTCCGTCCCATAAGTAAGGCTGAACGGGGTTTCCCCGTTGCAACTTTTGGGGGTGGTTCTGTATGCCCATAACACAAACGGAAGTTCTTCCAGCCAGCCTTTCTGTTTCCTCCCAAGCCTACCCTTCATTCCTTTAATGACGCTTTGGTTGGCTCTCTCCACTAACCCGTTACTTTGGACATAGGTAACGGAAGTAAACACTTGCTGGATCCGCATCTGCTCACACCATGGTTTGAAGGGTCTTCCCGCAAATTGGACCCCGTTGTCACTCACCAACTCTTTCGGAACCCCATATCTGCATATGATGTTATCCAGCACGAACCTTCTCATCTGGTCTCCAGTAATCTTTGCCAAGGGCTTCGCTTCAATCCATTTAGTGAAATAGTCAATGGCTACCACCACGTATTTGACCCCTCCTGGACCCTCCGGGAAAGGACCAATTATGTCGATGGCCCATTTCTGGAATGGCCACGACGTCGAAACTGGTACCATGGGGTGTTTGTGCCGGTGGGTCATCGGTGCATGCACTTGGCAGTTGTCACACTTCTTGATCTCCTCAGATGCCATTTCGTACATCTGTGTCCAGTAAAACCCTGCATTCATTGCCTTTCTCACTATTGTTCTTGGCCCCGAGTGCATTTCGCAAATCCCCTCATGCATCTCCCTAATCACATATTCGGCTTCTTCCATATCAACGCACTTTAGGGACGGGCCCAGATATGACCTCCGGTATAGTTCTCCTTCGATCAGTTCATACTGTAGGGCCTTGACCCTTATCTTCCGGGCAGCCCATTCCCCCTCGGGTAGAGCTCCATCCCGGAGAAATCTGACTATCGGGGTCATCCATGTTTCTTGGGGACCTTCGACTGTGGCAACCTCTGCTGTGTTAAGGGAGGAGGATGTCAGGACCTCCACTTTAACTTCTTTTGCGAGATGGTCGAATGCTACCGAGGCTAATTTGCTAAGTGCATCAGATTTCCTGTTCCTCCCACGAGGGATGTATTCCAGTTTGAAAGTTTTGAATGCCTTAGCCGTCTCCTTAACTTTCTCCACGTATCGAGCCATGGTACTGTCCTTAGCTTCATATTCTCCTTGGTACTGTTTTACTACTAGCTGTGAATCAGTGCTGGCTTCTACATGTTTTGCTTTCATTTTTTGTGCCAGCCTCATCCCTGCTAGGAGGGCCTCATATTCTGCGGTATTGTTGGTGTTCTCGAAATCCAGCCTTACAGCATATGTTAGCTCGACCCCTTCGGGACTTATCAGTGTGATTCCGGCTCCACTTCCCTCTTCGCTGGATGCTCCATCGGTAAGCAACTTCCACACCGCCTCTTCTTCCTTCTCTCTTTCTTCTTTTTCTAAAGCTTCCCATTTCAATAGCTCCCTTTCTTCGTCCTCAGGGACTTCTGCTAAGGAGTCGGCCAGTATCTGCCCCTTCATTGCTGTCCTGGGCTTGAACTCTAGAGAGTGTTCCCCTAACTCCACAGCCCATTTAGCTAGCCGTCTGGACAGTTCCGGCCTCCTGAGTACCTTCTGAAGGGGCTGATCAGTCATTAAGGTGATCTTGTGCCCTTGGAAATACCTCCTGAGTCTTCGGGACGCGAAGACAAGAGCTAATGCGAGCTTCTCCAGGGGCATGTACCGCTCCTCAGGTCCTTTAAGCGTTCTGCTGATGAAATATATAGGGATCTGTCTCCCCTCCCGCTCTACCATCATGACCGCACTTATGGTCGTTTTTGAGGCGGACAGATACAGGAGCAATGGGTCCCCGGGTACTGGGGTGGCCAGCATTGGGAGCTTGCAAATGTATGCTTTCATTTCTTGGAAGGCTGCTTCAGCCTCCGCGGTCCAATTAAACTTGTTTGTTTGGAGGCAGTCTTTCAATACCTTCATAAAGGGGAGGGTTTTGTCAGCCACCTTTGATAAGAAACGGTTTAATGCTATCAGTCTTCCGTTTAGTTGCTGGATGTCCTTCAGGGACCTGGGGGATCGCATCTCAGCCACCGCTTGGGTTTTCTCCGGGTTTGCCTTGATCCCACCCTTGGTGACCACTACTCCCAGGAAGTTACCCTCCTCTACTCCGAAACAGCACTTCCCAGGGTTTAATTTCATATTCACGTCCTGCATGGTGTGGAGAGTCTCGGCTATATCGCTTATCATGGCCGTCTCCGTCAAGCTTTTGATAACAATGTCGTCGACGTATACTTCCAAGTTCCTTCCTCGTTGCTCCCTAAACAGGGTGTTCATAAACCTCTGGTATGTGGCCCCAGCGTTCTTGAGACCGAAGGGCATCTTGGTGTAGCAGAACGTCCCCTCGTCTGTGATGAAGGCGGTTTTTTCCTCGTCTTCTATTGACATCTGAATTTGGTGGTACCCCTTGTAGGCGTCCAGGAAGCACTTCAGGGGGTATTGAGACAAGGAGTCCACCTGGGTGTCTATCTCCGGGAGAGGATAACAGTCCTTGGGACATGCTTTGTTTAGATCTTGGAAATCGATGCACATTCTCCATCCTCCGTCTTTTTTCTGAACCATGACTGGGTTGGCAACCCAGGATGGGTATTTGACTTCCCTGACTATCCCCGCTCTGAGTAACTTCCGAGTTTCTTCACAAGCAGCCCTTCTTTTATTAGGTCCCATACTCCGCTTCTTTTGTTTCACTGGTTTTGCCCATGTAAAGGTGTTAAGTCGGTGCTCCGTTAGACTCCTTGGGACCCCCGTCATGTCCCCATGTTGAAATGCAAACACCTCTATGTTATGGAGGAGCAACTCCTTCAGGGCACTCTTGCATTTGTCACTCAAGTGACTCCCAACCTTGACTGTCTGTTATGGGAACCTATCACAGAGGACCCACTCTTCCACCTTCTTTCCCTGGGGTTTCCCTGGTTCTTCTCCTTTAGACACGGAAGAAACTACTTCGTAGGCGGACTTAACCCATGCGAGACCTTTTGGTGTTTGGAATACCAAAGCTCCGTGGGGGGTGGAGGCCTGTGCCCGCAGATCACCAATTCCGGGTCTTCCCAAGATTGCATTGTACTTAGAGGGTGCCCTGACTACCGTAAAGGTCAGATCAACCGTCCGGACCCGATCCCCTACGCCAACTGTGAATGGGAGCCTGATTTTTCCCAGGGGATGTGACACACTGTTGTTGAACCCTACCAATGGGATTGAATCTTCCTCCAACCTATCCCTTATGTCCCTGTCGAACCTGAGAAAGCAGTGTTCGTATATTACCTCGACGCCTGACCCTCCGTCCACATGTATCCTAGACACCTTGTGTCCAGCTATCTCAGCTGAGATGTTCAGCGGGAGTCGTTGCACCTCGCTTTCTTCTAAATATGGCATGAGGATGGGAGCTTTCATGCAGTTCGGGGAGCCTAGGATTCTGGCCTTTACACTTCGGGTGGCATCGAACTCATTTCTTCTTCTAATCATATCAACGTCTGCCCTCCCCGGCTCCCGTGCATCTCTTCCCTTACGATCCCCTCCCCCTTCCTTGATTTCCTTGACCAAATGGGCCAGTCTCCCCGTTTTCACCGCGGCCTCTATTTCTCTTTTGAGGTACATACAGTCATCGGTTTTGTGCCCAAAACCTTTGTGGAATTCACAGAATTCGTTTGGTTGTGCCTTTGGCCCCGGTTTTATGGGGGGTGGTCTTGGGAAGGAATTCTTTACCCTCTCCGTGGCTAGTATCTCACTTGGGGTCTTAATGAGAGGGGTGAAGCTATCGGGGTAAGGAGGGGGACCTCTCCCTCGGGGTCTATAGGGAGAGTATGAGGGCCTTGCCCTGTCATGTAACATTCTATCAAAGGCAGGTTTCCGGGAATAAGGCGTACCTTTGTCAGCAGGTCTTGCGGCTGGGGCAATCCTCCGAGGCGTGACATCCGTCTCCTTTGCTTTGCTGACCGTGTCCTTTCCCCGGACAAAGGCCCGGACTCTGTCCATAAGATTGTCAAAGGAGGGTGGAAACTCCTCTCCCAGCTTTTCACATAGTTGTGCATGTTTCAGCCCATTTATGAAACCACTAATCTTCATAACCTCCGGGATGTCCTTGATGTTCATACTCTCTTTAACAAACCTTTCCATGTATTGGTCTATTCGCTCGTTATCCCTTTGTCTGATATGAAGGATTTCGTTCGGATTTTTGACCACCTTCCTCTATTGGCCAAAGTTCCTGAGGAATTTTTCACTCAGTTCTTCATAGCTGTCAATACTCCCTGGGGGGGAGGCTATCAAACCAAAGCCGGGCTCTTTCCGTTAGGGTTTGTACAAACATGTGGCACCACACTGGCATAGGCCACCTTCCTAGCTGCCCCACTCCTCTGAAGGCATGCAGGTGATCTTCTGGATCTCTCGTTCCATCATATCGATCGAAACCTGGTGGTAGTTTTGTCTTGGGAGGCATAGGTGCTTCTGAGATTCTTCTTGTGAACTTTGAGACCTCGGCCAAATCTCGTGGCAAGTATGGTTGGTCCAAACCGCTGTCATCGGGGTTGTCTCTCCCTTTTTCCTTGCCCTTGGACTTCTGGCCTGTGATTAGATCCTCCCTTTCTTCAGGGGACATCTGTCTTAGGGCAGACATAAATGTTTCCAGCTGGTCACCATTGTTGTTCTTGTTCTGAAGGTTCGTTCCTTCCTGGCTGGAGGGTGTGTCAAAAGAAAGTCTGGCCCTGAGGCTGTCGAGTCTTTCCTGTCTCTTTAAGTCTTCAAGACACTTGGTTAACCTTTCCCTGTGCATGGCCACAAAATCAGGAGTGATATGTTCCGTTTCCCTCAGATTTCCTGCCTGATTCTCATTATCTTCTTCATGAGTAATATCCTCTATAGTGACTTTATCCAAGTCGTTTTGTGCCGTCTGAGTGACACGTGAGTTATGTGGGGTTGTCATGTTGTTTTTAACAGGATAAGCTGCTCTCTGGACGTTGAGTTTTTGTGTGGGAACACCGGGCAGGCTGATGTCCCACGGATGGCGCCAATGTCGAATACCCAACCTCCGGCTGACGTTAGATGGATCTTCGGTGACGTCAAGAGCTTTTATCCTTGCTTGCTACAAAAGAGTAAACCGTTAGCCTCGTCACGGGGGACCCCGGGAGGGGGATCCGTGACCAAGCTCCGGCGTGAGAGTAAGTAAACTTGCCGGAAATGAAAGGAGCTTCTTCGATGAGTATAGTCACCGGAAGGTTTCCCTTTTTGGTGTGAATCTTATTGATGTGTATTAAATGTGATAGAATAATGGTCGGAAGTTAATGCGTAGGGAGTAAATGAAGGTGTAGTAAATGAGAATAAAACCGGAGACCATACCTCGCTTTGTTCTTCCTGTTTGCTCTTATATAACAGCCTGATCTTATCATACTAGATATTTCTCTCATATGATCCAACGGCTTCTAGAGGTTATCGGGGGGTGCAGACACGTGTCTGACCCCCAGCGGCGAGATGCCTTTCTCAATTAATGCTTCTGCCGGAGAAGTACAGTGTTTTCAGGCGAGATCCTTTTCCTATCGCTCATTAAATGAGGCCTGTACTTCCACTTAGCTGTTTTCCCGCTTATAACAAAAGGGAAGGAAACTTAGTGGGCAAGGTGACCTCTTCTGATGGGCTTTTTCACATAATTGGGCTTCCTAGAGATAATCCAGAGCGGGTAAAGTGGGCCTACCCACTGGCCTGTCGTCAAATAGGCTTTTTAAGAGGCAAACAAACAGCCCCTAACTCACGCATCAATTAATTCTATTTCTAAATTTGCACGTTTAGTCCACCATGAAACTTAAATTCTTATCCTCATTGCAAAAGACGTGTTTCTGTCACATCTTAATCTGTGCTGTAAAAATCGCGATTAATCATCAGTCGGCTAGTAACAGAGTGAATTTTCATTAATGAGTCCATTAATCGTTAGTCAGCTCTAGTCGGAACTAGTTGGCCGGTCAAAAAATCGGCGATTTCGGCCAGATTCCGGCAAAAAAACCTGTATATTCCGGCCAAAACCTGTAAATTAGCCGGTTTCCAACCAAACCATGTGAATTCCAACAATTAATCTTGTATACTTAAAAAAATGAGTTATGGAATAGATAAAACTTGTCTACTTAAAATATTTACCTATAAAAATGTATATAATTTATGCATAAAATTGAAAATTACATGATTAATCTCGAGTAGTCGCTAGTCCCCACTTCACCAGCCGACTAGCGACTAGCAAATTCTCCAACGTTGATGTTAATATCCCTAGACTATAACCTTTGATAAAACTATTCAATTGTTTGTTGAAGGAACATATGGATGGACAAGCCGGAAACATCATGTCCGGCGCTCATCTCATCAATTATAAAAACAAAAAGCCTATTGAAATAAAAAATCATTTTTATAATGTAACTTTGACTAGGCCATTATTCATTCATGAATCATGATGATAACACCGAATATAATGTGTTGATTTGTCGTAAAATATATTAGTAAATATTAAGTTTGGTGCAAAAACAATACTTATTTGGATATTCTCTGAATCAGATTCAGCACACTGGTTTGTAGTTGATATTTCTATTTACCTGAATAATGCACGGGATCAACTATTGTTTATTATTTTTCATACTATATATATATATTATTTTTCACTATCCCCTAATAAAATATCAAGTTATAGGTTGATCTGAACGATTTTTAAACCGAAAGGCATAGCGTGCAGTTTTGAGAATACATAAAGGTTGTTTTATGCAATTTTGTTTTGTTTTTCAATTGGCACAGCCCCTTCAAACCGATTTCTTCATTTTGCTTGTTATTATCCACATCCTTTTTATTAATAAATGAATATAAAGATCTATGTATAAACTAAAAGAACTAATAATAATGTGAGTCATCAAGTTGAAAATCATTAAAAAGAATCATCTAAAAAATGAACTTTTTACATGTAGAAGCTCCATAGATAAACGTAGTCTGTGAATGAGGAACAAGAATGATCTAACTAAAAAAAAGACTTGACATTTATCACACATCACTATAGGCTGGTGAATCAAAGTTATACCAGATTGATTAATTTATCAATGGTATTCCCCTTCAAATCAATTTATAATTGGATCACTTACAAGAAGTGTCGTTGGAGAAGACAATTTCTAACCGGATCATTTAAGATTGTAAATGAACCGACTCTTAAACAAACCATTTGTCAACTGTTCGACTTTCATTTAGTTATTGACAAAATTTTATGTTCGTTTTGTACATTTACTTTCACAAACGGTAAATTATTCATTCATGTGTGTTCGTTTATGTACTAATACAAAAACAAATATTAAATAATTTTTTAACAATATACTTATGCATAAACAAAAGAATATTATGCATAAATTGAATACTTTTAATGATATGGTACATTACCTTTCTAAAAATTTCTTAATACAATACAAGAGAATTTGTTTGTTTAAATGTATTTTCCGTTCATCATTCGTTCGATTAAACTTAAACGAACGAACACAAACACGAATTCGTGTTTGTTAAGTTCATCTAGAAAACTTCATGTTTCCTGTGAGTTATTAATACATTTCCTGCATAAACTCTAGAATATAAACATTAAAGTTTCTTTAATTTGGTATCAAAATTCACAATAAACCTTAAACCCTAAAAGGAAAATCACATAACAAGATTCACAAAATCAGAATATAAACTCACATCATTTCACACTCACGCAATCGTATCGTTCTTCAACAACTTAGCAATTATCGCAGAAAGCGCAGAAGCACTCACCCGACACTCATCACCCGCAAAGCAAGATCGACCTTCTTCAGCCGCTTTACATAACTTCGGATCCAACGGCACTTTCCCAAGAAACGGGACCCCCATCTCGACGCACATTCTGGCCGCCCCGCCACGGCTGCTATCGAACACCTCACTACACGCTACAACATCCAACAATTCCGGTGCTTTTTCCCTCAAAACCGCAATCACCCGCTCCGTAACATCCTCTTCTTCTTCTCCCCCATTCTTTAACGGTTTCACATACTTGAAATCCGAAAGCGATTGACGTAACCCGCTCATGTTCTCAACAACACCGAGAACGCGAATCCCGACTTTTTTACAAAAGCTGACTTCTTTCCTCACGTCAATTAGCGAAACTTGTTGCGGGGTGGTGACGATAATTGCACCATCTATTCCCGTTTCTTTTAAAAACTGAACAATCGAGATGTGCTCGTCTGACGTCCCGGGCGGGGCGTCAACGACTAGAAAATCGAGCTCACCCCAATAAACGTCTTTGAGAAACTGTTTAATGATCCCGTTTTTACGCGGGCCGCGCCAGATGACCGCTTCATCCGGGTCGGGGAGCATGAACCCGATCGACATTACGCCTATGGAGTCGACGTAAACGGGGGACCAACCTAGGTTGCTTTGGTGAATCTCTTGGCCTTCTAACCCGAGCATTTTGGGGATGCTGGGCCCGCAAATGTCGATGTCAAGTAGTCCTACTTGGAAGTCCATGTCAGCAAGGGCGAACGAGAGCTGAGCGGAGAATGTGCTTTTTCCAACTCCGCCTTTACCAGATAAAATTAAGATCTTGTGCTTCACTGCTGCCATTCTTTCTGCAATTGCAATCAAATCTGTCCCCAAAAAACAAACGAATTTAATCAAAAAGTTGAATATTAGTAAAAGCTATGCAGTTAATATCGGTGATGTATCGGTTATCGGTCCCCATGTAAATATCGGTGTCAAATAGCGATCATAATATCGGTACCAATATTATCGGCGATACTGACTGATCTTCCCGATATCAATACCTTTCTTCTTAGTTCTACCATTCGTCTTTCTTCTTATTGCTGCTATTATTGTTTAAGTCTTATTTGTTAATTGATAGTGTTAAACATTGGTGTTTTAAGTCTTAAATTGCTATATATATAAATTCTGCATGATATTAAAATTACTGATATCCCACCGCGATAACCTATATCTCAAATATCGGTCCTTGATCGATATCCAATGTTTTACTGCCATTAACGACTTAGAGTAAAAGATGATTTGAGTATTATCATATATGCAGAACACATCACATTCAACAGGTAAAAGAATAAAAAGCAGGTGAATATTCAAGTAGGGTGTTTATGAACACCCGAAACCCCAAACCCGAAGAAAGTCGGCCGGTTTGAGATGTATATGGTTGGTTAACAGTTTGGTTTTAATGGTTTGACGCTTTATGAGTTTATGGTAAGGAACCGGCCATGAAAATAAAAAATCGTTTGTTTAACATTTATCAACCAACTGGGGGTAGCCCAGTTGGCCACCGACACCCACCTCTTCCCAGAGGTACCGGGTTCGAGTCTTGGGAGTGGCATATGTCGCCTAGGGTAAGAACTCGGCATGGGGAAGTCACCGCGGAGCTAAGCTTGGTCGGGTAGCGGCTCCCGGAGTGAGATCACTCCGGCGGTTGGGAGGACCGTGCACCAACAAGTAACCCTAACAGAACACCAACAAGTACTAGCCGATTCAAGGTTAGAACAAACAAAACTCATGAAAACTGAGCGTAAACCAGTCGGTGAACCGTTGGTGAACCGTTTGGCAGTGTGTTCATTCATTTAATAAATAAACGAAAGTTAATTAGATGAACAAACATAAACACATGTCTCGTTGTTTAATCCAACTTCATTAAAACATTCTTTCAAACTTATTCTTTCAATTTAATTATACAAATTGGACATTCACGTCCACTCTAACTTTATTTGGTGTTCCTTTCGTTCGTGTTTGTAAACTGTTTGTTTAAAACAAACACGTTCATCTCCTTAACAAACGAACAAGAAAATCCGGTTTAAGTGTCATGCTGGTCCGTTTGTAAGCTTAAACATGCCTAAATGAATCTAATTAACATAATAATTAATCAAAAAAACACATAATAATTAATCAGAAAAACATAATAATAAAAGAAAACAATAAAGTAGACGACCTGGATCGGGGCCTTTAGGAGCAGAAGCACAGGCTTCTTGATTAGGGCAACCGGCACACGCATCAGATTTTCCGGCATCTTCCGATTGTGTTCCCGGACAATCTGAAACCAACCGGAACAAACAGAGATTATATTAAATACGGCAAAATTAAGAGCAAAAAGTAAGTGATTGAACAATAATAAGAAGAAGGTGTTGATCATACGTTCGTTGGCGTCTTCTGGGACTTCTTTGTGGTTGCCGTTTTCCATTTTTCTTTGCACTTCCGTTAGGGTTTCTGTGTAGCAGCAGAAGAAAGTCGCAAGCAAGCTGGTGTTGAATCTCTCTCTATTTATATGCTGCGATAACCGACATATGAGTCGTCCGAGTTGACTCGTGACTCGTTTTGAGTTTCTAAATTAGCAAAAACAACCCTACATTATATATATATATTAAAGAACTTAAATTCACTGTAGCAGTGCTACAGTGCTACAGTAAGTGTATTTTTGTAAAATACACACGTAAAAGAGTCGCATCTGCCGGTCATTACTATAGTAGGTTAAGAAGACTGAAAAGTCTGTCTTCTTCGTTGAACGATGAGAACCAAAACCCTAATTCCCTTTTCAGCCGCCAAGGTGAAGATGATGATTGACGGTATACGAGTGTGAGAGACGACAGTGGCGAAGGGGATTTGGTTCAACACGGCGGCGAGGACAGTGGGGATTAGTGTTCTGATGACCCTGTTGGTACTCCGACGAGCACCCCCATGCTTGAATGTCAGTTTTTCAGTCAAAATAGAAACAACCATGGTTAGATACACACCTCCAGTGAGCCTGGGTTGCGACGGTCAACCCTCCGACGAAGCACATGCGAAGTTCAGGTCAGCCCTCTTTACCTAAATGTTCTGTTTGAGGTTCAGGTCGGGGATCCGAAGGTATTACGCATAACCCGACAACTTAGTAAATTTTTATTTCGCCTATAAATTTCGTGTGTGACATAAGTAACCAACTTAGTTATTATATATATCAAATGATAAAGGGTTGTTGCGCCAGTTGATTTCATCACATTTATGATTTAGCCACTAAAGTTTTAGTTATTTGAAAATTTACTGGAACATCCATGAATAATATTTGAGTTTTATTGGTGGAGGGGGTGGTTGGGCAAAACGTGTCATCTGTGTGCACAACCATTTCAACACATTTTTTAATGATTTCTCTTACTTTCGTTTTTATTTTTTTACAATAGTAATTGTCAGAGATGTTAAGATACAAGTTATGCATTTATCTCTACCCATCAATATATTTTTATTAATTAAATAAAATAAACAATACCAATTAAAAAATACATGTTAAGACCGTGGGGTATGGTGGGGCATGGGTTGGGGGCATGAGTTGACACGTGGAGTTGGAGCCCCCTCCACCGGTGAGTGACGTGTCCGTGGGGTATGGCGGGGCTTGGGTTGGGGGCGTGGCTTGGCAGTTTATTAAAAAAAATTACAAAAAATTAAAATTCAAACACCCGTTATGACATGGCGGTGGACAGCGAATAGGAGGCCGCCACATCGGATCTCAAGCCCGCCCCACGCCCGGCTTCAAACCCAAGCCCCAAGGGCCACGCCCCAACTCAAGCCCCAACCCAAGCCCCAAGGGGTGGTGGCTTGGGCGTTTTCCCCCAACCCACGCCCCAACCCAAACCCCATACCCAATAGCCTAACATATCAGGAATTTTAGCTTTCAGTTTTTTTTTAACTTAAAACAAAATTCGATTTTGTAACCAATCGTTAGTCAACATATTTATGTATTGCTATTGCTATATCGAATTTGAACTTTAGTATTCGTTTTATGGATGTAAAACATATGTTGATATTCTTTTGGACATATCACAACTTTATTTTTTGGTCTTTTTTTTCGTTTGCTACTTGCTATACTAGCACCGTAACAAATCCAACCAATACCGACCGAATCCTTCTGCAAAGTGAACCCGCCACAACGCGCGGGCATCACTATCTAGTTATTATTACTATATATTAATAAATCAACTGAAATGAACAGTTGATTTATTATATTATATTCATATCTTAATATATTAATAATAATTATTATTTTTTTTATTTTCTAAGTTGGATAACCTTGGTCTCAACAAATACTGGTATCGAAAATCCCGGTACGGTCCAGTTCATTATCGATACATGAAGGTAAAAATCGGCACCAACCTGATACAGAAAACGCCAAAAGTCAGTACCGGATTGAGTTTGAAAATCTTTTAGTTCGGGAAATTCGGTACTGCTAGACAGTACCATTTACTCATCCCTGATCAGAGCTCGGTGGCAACTGGTACCGAAAATACCGGTTACGGTACCTGTATATGAAGGTAAAAATCGGTAGCGAACCGGTACTAGGAATGCCAAAAGTCGGTACCGAATTGGTACTTAGGATCCTTTTGTTCGGGAAATTTGGTACCGGTACCCAGTATTGGGGGTAATTGCACGGTACCCCTGACCGCGGGAGGGATCCCCCTCCCCAAGCTAGCGACCCGGCAACGCTGCCTGGCGGTGACTACCCAGCCGTTTCGAGGGGAGCGAAGAGCCTGCAAGCAGGATTCGAACCCGAGCACTTTAGACCTCGAACCGGTTTAAGTTGGGTGCCTATGGCCATTGGGCTGACACCCAATAGTTCCGGTACCCAGTATTATTTGCTCATCTCTGAGACTCTGACCACGGGTTTCATACCAACAACATCATTAACATACAACTTTTTTGGTTGATTTTTTTTCGATTTTTTTTTTTTTGCTTTTTACATTTTCTTTTTATTGTTCTTAGTGGTTCCGTGTGCAACGCGCTCATAGTGATTTTAAAACACATGTAAACATATATTAAATAACAAAAGAAGTTCGCCGCAACGCGGCTAGCGTGATAAACCTAGTTTATATTAAAAGGTGTAGACTCACCCGCAATCACAGTGTTACAGTACCTACACTCGTTATAATAACCGAAAGTAAAAATCAAGAAAAACTAAAGTTTTTATTTTTCTTGTATTTTATAGGCAAAATTTTAATTGCACCACCTAAAAATTTTGGTTGAACCCTTCGTTCCCACACAAAAAAAAAAAATTCTCAAACATGCCAAAGGGGTATACGAGATCAAGAAATACTTTATTAGAATATTAAATTTGTTTTCAGTTAGATTTATATCAAAATGCTCTTAAAATGAGGTGCAAAATTAATTATTAATTAAAAAACTTGAAATTGTTACGCAAACTCCACACCTATGATCTCTCCAAGCCCCATCATCACTACGGACCACGACCACGCCTAGGCGACGTGGTGTTCCAAGGCGTGGATTTGTGCCACATCAACTCCATGTCTAGAGTGAGCCCCTCATACCGCATGGCCTTAGGAAGAAGACTTGGCATTCGACAATTATACTTATGTCTAGCTTTTGAAACTCGGGCTCTCTCTCTCTCTCTCTCTCTCTCTCTCTCACACACACACATATAAAAATAGGGTTAGGATATAATAGGAAGTTTGTTTGGGTAGGAAGCCTAGGAAGTAATCTTGACCATCTATTTATTTAATCAAGGGCTAAGATTAAATAAATGAAATTGAAGCAAAAAAAGGAGGCGCGTGGGTTTGTTAGGGGCATTCTAGTCAATCCAGCACAATGGTTTCTCTCTCCTCCAATTCCCCCCATTTTTTAAACGTTGATAACTTTTTCATACGACATTATTTTTTTATCTTTAAAACGAGTATACTATTGCTATATTTTCGAAAAAAAAAATTGAAAACCCAGTTGCGTAAAACGCAATGGAGAAAATCCAGTTGCGTAAAAAAAACGTAAAAAATGAATTTTTCTAAAACGCAACGCACCAAAAACACAAAGAAATGTCTTATTTCTAAAACGCAATGACCAGAAAACACAAATAAATGTCTTATTTCTAAAACGCAATAGCCTAAAAACACAAAAGAAAGTGTACTTTCTAAAACGCAATGGACTGAATGTGTTTTACCTAAAACGCAATGCACCCAAAACACAAAAAAATGTCTTATTTCTAAAACGCAATGGCCAGAAAACACTTAAAAATGTCTTATTTCTAAAACGCAAAGGCCAGAAAACACTTAAAAATGTCTTATTTCTAAAACGCAATGCCTAGAAAACACATAAAAATGTCTTATTTCTAAAACGCAATGGCCTAAAAACACAAAAGAAATTGTTCTCTCTAAAACGCAATGAACTGAATACACATAAAAATGTGTTTACCTAAAACGCAATGAGTAAAAACACTTCAAAAATGTTTTATTTTTAATACGCAATGACCAGAAACTATTGTTCACAGAACCAGAAACTGTCTAAAACGCAATGACCAGAAACTGTTGTTCACAGAACCAGGATCTGTCTAAAACGCAATGACCAGAACCTGTTGTTCACAGAACCAGAAACACTGTCTACGAATGCAGTTTTGTATGTGAATTGTCTGAACCAGGAAGCAGGAGATAAAAAAACTGTCTACGAATGCAGTTTTCCAGAGGCAATTTACAGAAAATTAAATTTTCTGATGCATTTTTATTAAAGCAGTTTAATCTACGAATGTTTTTTTATGTTTTTGTGTTTAACTTTCAACATTAACACTTATCTAAAACTTTTTTAAAATGTCATTTTTATTCTCTCGAGTTTTACTTGCTTATTTTTATATACGTGCTGGTATAAATACAAGTTTGTTTATGTTTCGACGTAAATTTTTTGCTTACGTGTTATTGTTTTACGCTTTTTCACGGATTTGATCGTCATTTTGTTGCTACTTAATACGGTGTTTGGTTGTTACATAGGTTTTTTTTCCTTCCCCTTAACTTTGCCTCCCATTGTCTAAAAACTTAATACAATGTATAACTTTGACCCCCTCGACTTTCTAGTACATTTTAATACAACATATAACTTTGACCCCCTCGACTTTCTAATACATTTTCGTATAAATTCATCTTTGTTTTACGTTACATGAGTCACTAGGTGTTGAAAGTTCGTTTTTTTTTTACGCTTTTTCATTGTTTTGGTCGTTATTCAGTTGCTACTTAGAACGGTTTACACCCCCCGCCCCGCAACGCGTGGGGCTCAAGATTAGTTTATATTATACATTCAAAATATTATACATATGATTTTAAACTTTTGATGAACAGTGACCATATTTTTTTGGTATTTGATTTAGGTTTTTTAATAAAAGATTATTCATTGTTTAATATTTAATTTGAATGGTGATTATATTTTTTTTAGGACAACAATGTTTTAGGTATTTGTTTTAGTTTTTTTTTATAATAGATTATTCATTTTTTGGTTTTAGTAGTGATTCTATTTTTTAGGTATTTGTTTTAACTTTAGAACGGTAACTTAAAAAAAAAGTTTCTAACTCCACAACTGTGTGTATTTTTTTAATATTACAATATAAAGTTTAATGAAAATAGATATTGTGCCGCTTTCGTATGAAATTGAACCGAAACCGACGATGAATGGTAACTTATTAATTTTTAACTGGTGACATATTGATGTCATGTTGAATTGTTTTAACTTGCGTACGGAATGAAACTGGATGTCGTGCTTCTATCGTATTTCGTATCAAACCGAACCGAAACCGATAATGAATGATAATACCGAACCGAAACGGATGATGAATGGTAATTTATTAGTTTTAACTGGTGACATATTGATGCCGTAATAAACTGTTTTAACTTGCGTACGTTAACATAATAAAGAAATCTAAATCCACGATTGTGCTTATTTTTTTCATAATTACGATATAAATTTGATTGAAAATGGATATTGTGTTGTTGTCGTACCAAACCGAACCAAAAACGACGACAAATGGTAATTTATTATTTTTAACTGGGGACGTTTCAATGTCGTAACGAACTAAACTGATTCCGATCGAACAACATCAGTACTGTTTTCGATCGATATAAAACATATCTCAAAATCTTTTTGGACATGTCACGACTTTACTTTTTATTATATTTTTTCTCTTTCGATTGCTATAGCGAGTGCCTATATTGTAACGCGCGGAACCGATACCGATCGAATTTCCGCCGCTTGGCGCGAGAGAATCCTACTAATATACATTAATAAGAACTTTGTTACTTGTATATAAAAAGTGTATAACGAGTTTACGTCTTTTGTAGGTTGTTAAATTAATACTTTTACTGCCCTACAAAAATTAACTACTTTTACTATTTGGATGGTTTTGTTAAAGCTTTTGGATGCCGTTTTCCTTTTCTTGTATACATAACTTAGCCATTCAAAAACAAAACATAACGTATTAGTAAAGAAAATGATATTTAATACGTATTAAATTCACTTTATCGTTTGATTCCCCAAAAATTAATATCATGTCGACAAATCAAATGATTTCTATTACACTTCTCAAATAAGGTTTCTTATATACGCTACAAAATAAAAGCTGAAGTCAATATCAACTAATCGTTATTTGCAAGGCTATTGGGTGTGGGATTCACGCCACATCAGTGCTATGTTAAATCCCCGTAAGCCAGGAGGCTTTATTACGCCTTCTCTTAACTTGCAGGGTGTAGGATAACGCCCGTATTAAACTAAATTTAAAAAAAAACTTTATTGGATGTGGCCCCACCTGTGAAGCCCCTTCTTCCTCGTTAGGCCGGAGGGTGTAGGGGGCGCCACCACCGCCAGCTCACCAACCATGGCGCCGCCGGCGCTATACCCCCACACCGAGCACTTCAAGGAGGGGCGCTATAGAGGTGTCCGCCATCATGTTAACGGGAGGAAGGGGGTGTTCAGGTGGGGCCCATTTGTTTCGCACCAATCAAATTTTTTTTTTTTTTAATTTTGATTAATAGGGGGCTCCATCCCACACCGTGCAAATTAAAGGGGGCGTTATGGCTGACGTGGATCCTACGTGGTGCTTACGTGTCTTGATAAAGCCCCTAGGGGCTCCATCCCACACCCTCCAGCCTTACCATGGTGAAGCCCCTTCAACAGCGCCGCTTGTTAAAGGGCGGGGTATGGGCGGTGACGCCTATGGCGCAATAGGAGGTGAGGTGACACCCTAACAAACATACGACTGTAATTTATCCATAATATAATAAATAATTCCTTATATGTTTCTTTGTACTTAGAATCCATTTAAATTGGATGCAAATGTTGATGAAATGTATAAAATTAACAATAGCCAAGAGCAGAAGAATAAACAATAACATTAGCTTTTAACTAAAACTAAGACCAATGTGTAGTGGAAGGGGAAGATAATGCCCTCACCCTAGGGCATTTTACGCCATGTGGTGGTCCAGTCAGCAAAGGGGTATTATTGGGCGTTTTCTAAAATGGGTGTAGTGGAGATGGGGCATTAAATAAAATAAAGAAAAAACACAGAAAAAATCTTATTGGATAAGGAGAAGAGGGCTGAAAGATGATTGGACAAGGGAGAAGGGGGGAAGGCGTGATTCAAAAAACGCCAAGGGGGCTTTTTTTAATTTTTTCTAAAAAAAACGCCCCATGTAATGGTTTGGGGGCGTTTTTAGGCGTTTTTTTTTTGAATTTTTTTACAAATACCGCCCCACTACGGGTGGTCTAATAAACAAAGCACCAATTTTCTACACTGTTAAAAAAAAGGGTATATTTTACAAAAAAAAAAAAAAATACAAATTAAACAAAAAGCTTGAGCGAAACAACCTTGTTTGGCCTTGACTGTTGATTATAACTTATAAACCCTATGTCCAAACACTCCAGATCCTTTCACCAAGAAAACTCACCATCCTCTTCACCATTCCTTCTTCTCCTTTCACCGATTCAAACTCGTGTAGCTTCAGCCGACTCAGCTCCATCGACCGAGTTGACTCAGCTCCATCAACCACACCTTCACTTCCACTAAAATTATCATTATCATTATTATTAACAGGAGCAGTAATAGTAGTAGTAGTAGTAGAAGGAGGAGGTTTCTTTTTTCTATGTTTCTTGATTTTGTTGTTGTGAAAAAGTCCATCTTCAAAAGCATCAATGATTTGGTGGATAAGGTGGCGGTTAGGTGAGGAATCCCAGCGGACCCAGTAGCTCATGTAGCACCGGAAGCAGCTGCAGTTGAAGAGGGGGGAGTGGTCAGTGGGTGCAGTGGTGGTTTTTTTGGAGAGGAGGTAGGCTAAGATTTCTTTGTCTTCTGGGGAGAGGGTGAGAGTGAGGGTGAAGATGGCTGCCGGTAGAAGAGCGAGGTGGGTGGCGATGGGTGGCGGAGATGGGTGGACGGTGCCGCTGGTCTTGGATGGTTTGAGTTTCTTCATGGTGGCGTTTATGGGTTTGAGAGTGAGTGGGAGTGGGAGTGGGAGTGGGAGTGATGATGATGGGTGGCTAGGGTTGGAGGCCTTTTAAGTTTGGCGGTTTTGTGTTTTTATTGCAAGACAAATGTTGTATTGTTTTTTTATATATTAAATGATGATAATAATAATAATAATAATAATAATTGGGGTACAAGTTAGAAGGGAAAAACATAGAAAATTAGAGGGTAAGGTTTGCTATGATAAATTAGAGGGTAATTAGCGTATTATCCTTAAGTATCGTCTCATAATTTCTTTATTTTCAGGGGGTGTTTGGGGTTCCTTATTTTTCTGACTTTTGACTTATTGGTGGGTAAAAGAACTTATTTTAGTGTTTGGGTTTTCTGTTGTTGTGAGACAAGAAATCAAGAAGTAAGAAATTCTTACTTATTTTGAGGGAAAAGGACTTTTAATAAGTTAGAAATAAGTTAAGCCAAACATGCTCTCGGTTGATGAGATATATCATGTTTGTCATAAGACGTGTTTGGATTCTTTTGGGGTGCATGCAGTTCACTGTAGAGAGCTCACGGGGTTCAAGTACCGACATGATTTGGTTAGGGATATCTTTTTTGACATATTTAGGCGCGCTGGTATTTCTGCTAAGAAAGAAACACCCGTTAATTTCTTAACTAACTCATTGGAAGGGAGATCTACTCTTAGACCCACATTTTGGTCTTTGGATGGGTAGGAGGAAAACATGCATGTGTGGATCTAACAGAGGTTTCTCCGCTTGTGGGCTTAGGGGGTAGTGATTTCTCGGTGGGTCAGACTGCTTTAAATATATTGTATTAAGATCATGTCGACAAATTGAATGATTTCTATTACAGTTCTCAAATAAGGTTTGATGAGTTTTTAAAATTTAGATTTTTTTTTTAACCGAGAGCACAAAAAAGAAGATCTACATAAACAAACACTAGGTGTAGGACCCGTGTTACCACACGGGTAGGTTTAGTAATGATCGAAATCAAATACTAAAAAACAGATTATAATATATCATTTAAATTTTGGTCTTTAGTTCTATATCTTTATAAAGTAATGTTAAAGACAGTATGTGTGACCACATGGGTAGCTTTAATAACCATCGAAATAGATTATAATACATCATTTAAATTGTTTGTATTTAATTCAAATAATCAAATGTTATTGAACAGGTTCAATAAAGCCCCTTATATTTGATCCAATTAAGCTTAACTGTTGTGTAAGATTTTGTAGGCCCGTTAAAACCCTTATATTAAATCCGGCCCCAAATTCTAATCACTCATCTACCGTTCCATTTCCATCTCCGTTCTTCGAAGGGCGACAAACCAACGACAGGGAGTGTTAAAGATTTTTCCTTATCAGCAAAAGGTAATCGAAAACGTATTGATTCGATTTTGTTTTTCTGAAATCTTTGTTTCATGTAATTTTTTATATCACGCTTGCATGTATGATTTTTTATCTTAGGTTTGTTCTTTTATATGAACTGTAATTTGTGATCATGTTTGTTTATTTGATTTGTTATACTTCAGATTCCATCATATGAATGTTCGTATTGATGTTCGATTGAAGTTTATAGTTTTGTATGGATGTTCGATTGAGGTTTATATATTTAGGGCTATGTTAAAAATGATTGTTTATCAGTTGTTTATATATTGAGGTTTATATATTTAGGGTTTTGTATCACACTGTGAAGAATAGAAACATATTAATAAGCATTAGAAACTCTCTGCATCGAAAATAACATTTGGTCGAGTATGCAAATGAATAATATTTTAACGTTTGGGGCTATGAAAATATATGATTAAAATCGATGTTGGGTTAAACAGTGTTCTGAGGAGAAAACAGTGGTTTGTCATTGGTGAAACAGTGGTTTGACCATGGTCAAGCAGACCTTTGAACCACTAAGAGTCATAGTTTTGCAAACAGTGGTTTGACCATGGTCAAACAGACTTTTTTAAAAAATAGTGGTTTGACTTTGGTCAAACAGTGGTTGCATACTAATGCTATTTCCTTTCATCATGTTCTCTCAGTTACTTACCATCTTTTAACATTTTTCTCTTTTTATAGAAAATGTATGGTTTTGCTTCTTACATGACCGACAACCAAAGAAAATCTTTGGTTAGTATTTTAATCTCAGTTATTGCGAATTTATTTTCTTTATAACATCATGTTAGACAGTTCTGATTTTAATATACTTATACATAGGTTCTGCCAAAAAAATATAAACAATGGATAAAAGAGTTTAATTATCCTGTTGGGTTTGTCAAAGTACGGACAACTAATGGGCAAGTCTTTGAAGTCAAGATATATGATATAGGAAACTTCTATTATCTCTACAATGGGTGGTATTCCGTAGTTCAAACTTTGAAACTACAATCTGGATCATGGCTCGTATTTCAGTATGAAGAAGCATTACAAAGTTTCCGGATCTTTTATTTCTATGACAATATTGCATTTGCTCCATCTGATTATTTTTACTACAGACTCAATGGCGATTTTGATAAACCTGATGCTATGGTATGTAGTTCGCAATCTGGGTTCGGTATATTTATTATTGTTTCTTATTTAATATGGTTTCGTATATGAAACTACTAATATTTTTTTTTCTCGTTGTAGCATATCAATCGTTTATTTGTACATCACAAGATGGACAATACCATTCCGAATTATCCGGTTGTTATTAGAGGTCCTGGGAAGCATAAATTTTTTGTTCGAATGGATGTTAGTGACAATCAGCTTTACATAACAACTGGATGGGGACGGATTAAGAAGAAATTTTCACTAAGTGATGAACATCTTCTTGTGTTTGAAATGATTGATCTTCACACTTTTGATAAGTCTGTTTTCAATTGTTCCAAGAAAGCTGATTTAGTGTTGCCACCGGAATTATATGCTGCTATTAAGGAAGAAGTGGTAGAAGAGGTTATCAGTATTTCTGATGGTGAAGATGTGGATGACATAACTAAGGACAATGAAACTGAAATGCTCGCTGTAACTACAAACAACGAAACTATTCCAGTAGTTTTCCGTGTGGACAATCATTTTGTAAGTTTCTGTAACCAAAATGTACCAACAGGACCTTACATTGTGTTAACCATATTATAATATTATCTTTCTTAACATTATTTTTTGTTTGTTACAGCGTATTAAAAAGTTATCGCTAAAAAACTTGGCTTGGACAGGAAAAGAACTTTAAAGATTGTAGATGCTGCTGGAAATGTTTGGGATGTTCGAGTTGGTATCGAGTCTCCTGATGATCGGTTTTACATAAAAAACATGAAACAGTTTGTGAAGGATAAAAACTTGGTTCCTCGTGAAGAATTTACCCTTAAGTTCGTCATGGGTAAAGGTATTTTCTTGTTTGACTGAATGGTTGTGGGGCTCTTTCAGATAATGTTATTTTGTATGGAAACAATGTTTTTTGTTTGTGGTTGCTGGTTTGCACAAAACACTTTTGTAAAGGTTGGTAGTTTAGTTTTGATCTTGGTGGTACGAAGGGTTAGCTACTCAAAAGATTTTAATTCATATGTTACTGAACCACTGCAGGCTATATATTAAGAACATGAAGTGTTCCTAATGACTAACAGTTGAAAGTATTACTTGTATTAGTTATTTCTTGTCTTTTAGATATATGTTATTGTTACTTTCATTATTTTATAATTGTTAAAGGTATCATTTTTAAAAAATGTATACTATATTTTAAAACAATTCTGTAAAATAACATCCATTATTATTAGATAAAAGGAACATGTTGATAGGGTGTGCAAAACATAATACCAAATAACTTCAAACATTAAAAGACTTTTCTTCAAAATGCTATTTCTACAACGACTATAGATTTTGTAGAACTTCTTTGTAGACCACGTTAGTTGTGGTTTTACACACTTGTTTTCCCCTGTCACATATCAAGATCTTCAAACCCTTCCTGCTCTTTACTCGTGATACAGCAACATATAGTTGTCTGTGACTAAAAACCGGCCTTGGAAGATATAAGCCTACACGTTCAAGTGATTGTCCCTGGCTTTTGTTGATGGTCATTGCAAAGCATAGAGATAATGGGAACTGTCTTCGTGCAATTTTCACCGGTAATCTTTTATCGGACGGTGTCATTTTCAATCTTGAAATCAAAGTATGATGACCTATATTATTTCCAGTAATAATCTTTGCTTCGATTACAAGTTTTCCAAGTTTTGTTACTTGAAGTCGTGTACCGTTACACAGACAATTTGTTTGATCAATGTTTCTAAGTAACATTACCGGAGCTCCAACTTTGAGAACCAATTTATGGTTAGGTAATCCTGACAGATGCAATTTGTTTAATACATCCGGAGGAAACAATGCCATGTTAAGGTCGGTTTGATCCTCAGACTCACGTAAAGTATCTGAACTGAGATATATCTTTTCTTCACCAGGCATACTATTTAACAGTTCTGTATTTATTGAATCCACAACTTCATTTGTGGGTGCAAGAATGGCTCTTTGTTGGAAGTAATTTGAATTGCATAAAAACTTTTGCATATCCGGATATGTGAAAGCGATCAATGAAGATATAGGATTGACTGCATCGAGTATAAGTAAATCATCTGGAATTTCAATTTCCACTTCTCCATCATTTGGACCACCAAGTAGACCATCACCAAGTCTTAAAATCCATTCAGCAAATTCCTTGGTCTCGTTAAAATTACTTGGTTTGGTACCCATTTTTAACCTCATGTTTTCAGTTAGCTTGAGTAGTTGACAATCCTGCCATATATAAGAAGAATTCAATGAAGAATTTACAATCATGCTTCTGGTACCTTTTGGAATGACTAGGAGGATTTGTCTAAAATCACCGCCAAAAAGCACAATCTTTCCACCAAAAGGTTTGTTCTGCAAGGACGGATTACTGGAACGGGCTATATATCTCATTGTTCTATCCAGAGCTTCAAAACAATGCTTATGTGTCATTGGCGCTTCATCCCAGATTATCATCTTAGTTTCTTTGATTAAGCCTCCTAGCTTACTGTTTGGTTCAATAGAGCATATAGAATCCTCGTTAACATTTATCGGAATTACAAACCTGGAATGAGCCGTTCTACCACCATCTAATAGAAGTGATGCAATACCACTGGATGCAACATTCAACACAACTTCACCATTGGAACGTAAGGCAGCTGCAAATGTTTTCCATAGAAATGTTTTACCAGTTCCACCGTAACCATATAGAAAGAAAACTCCTCCACTTCCTTTAACAACTGCATTCATGATGGTTTCATACACTTTTCGCTGTTCATCAGTTAAAGATTTTAGGGAAGCTGCAAGTTCCTTTTTTAAGATAGCCCGATCATACGAAAGTTCCTTCATTATCAATTGATTGTTCAATGCTGAAGTGTAGTTGTCAGGAACATTTGGCATGTCAGTAAAGTTGCTTAACGTACTTCCATAACCAAGTAACAGTTTTTGGATATGTGCTAAGCAAATGTTTTCAATCTCTTCCTCTTTAAGAACCAAATCTAAAAAATATAACAGATGTTTCGTAATTAGATTTTTTAAATACTTGGTTAAACTAAAATGGAATCTGAAATTTTATTTAAGTTTTTAAAATTACCAGGAATACCAGTAATCCTCCGTTGCTGATATAATATATCTTCACATAATAGAGATTTTGTTTCCATCCAGAAAATACCCGGTCTAGAAATGGAGTTTGACATCAAGAGCATTACAAAAAATGTACGCAAGAAATCAGAAGTAGCCCATGTACTTGCTTCATTAATGGCCATTAAATACTCCTTATCATCGTCCAACAGACCGCGAGCGAAACATGCATCTTTAAAAGTATGATATATTTTTCCATCAACTGTTTTTATATCATTGAAACTCATTGGTCCTATAACGTGATTCAATAAAATTCTCAAGAAATAACAATCACCAAGTGATGGAGATACATAATGTATCCTACCAACTGCACCAAAAGGTTTTTTTCTACGTACCCACTTTCGTGTTTTGCGTATCCATACAAAGTATCTGGGGAACTCTATATACTTCAACGTTCTAGCAAATGCATCCATTTGATTACATTTCATCCATTCTGTGAACATAGACATTTTCACAGTTGGGTTACTGACCACATCACACAAGTTTGAATTATCGTCATAAACAATAGCCTGACCATCTTCACAGTGAAAAGGTAATATTTCAACAGATGGAAACCGATAGTGTATGTCAAACTTAAAGATTCTCCAAGCAGCTTCACACGCTGAAATATATCTACAATCAAGATATGCTTTAACTTCATCTACTTCTGTTTCGTTTGAAAATTTTTCATTATTTGTCATTTCTTTGTTTTGAGGGTTCACATTAGCAGTGGTAGTACTTTCGTAAACAGAAGCTGTCACTCTATCCGGACTCTTATTAATGTATTTGAAGAGATATTTGATGGATCCTGTTTGGTTACACCACTCAACATTTATGTGGCACTGATACTTTTTGAGTAGCATAGCATTGTACGGAACGACAAACCTATTGTCAAGTAAGACGCCATTTTTTTCTACTGTGTTGCATGATTGACGACGTCGGTTGACAGGATATCCTTCAGAATCAACACAAGTCTCATCTACATATTTTTTCGAAAACTTCTTCGAACATTTTAAATTAACCATGCATGGAGAATGAGGATTGTCTGTACCACAAGGACCATTGATCATAAATTGTTTGACAAGTTCATACAGTGAAGCATCCATCTCTTTGTCAGGTATTTCAGCACTAATAACCAAATCGGTTTCTTTAGCCGTTGGAAATTTGCTCTCGGCACTTAAGAACAAACATATACGAGCATGAGGTAGACCACGTTTCTGAAATTCGATTGTATAAATAACTGAAATATTACATCCAAAAAAGTGTTAGTAAAAGTATTATTTGAGAAATTAATTAAAACAATTTACAATGACTTACTTGCTTGTATCTCACCAAAGAATTTATGTTTCTTGAAATCTTGAATTAGATGATTGATTTTAATTTTGAATAACCGTGCGATAATATCCGGTCTATCTTGAGGGTTCAACCGTTTGTCTTTTAAACATCTATAAATCTCAGGCCAATTGGGATTACAAATGATTGTTATGAAGAGATCCGGATATCCTACAGCTTTGCAGATTGCCATAGCATCTAGATACTTTTGCATCATATATCTCGCTCCACCGGTAAATGAAGATGGCAACAAAATTCGTTTTCCACAGTTTGACGCATTGCTTTGGCCACTTTGGCCACTTTGAACACTTTGATTTAAATTCTTAAACGTTTGACTTCTAAGTTTGGGTTATTGTGTCTTTATGTAAGCTAACCGTGCAGATTCTATCATTGTATACGCATCAACTAAAAACTATTGGAATAGCTTTTGGGCATTGAGTAACAACGAAAATTGGTTGGCTCTGTCTTGTATTCTGTAACTAAAGTACTCTCTCATTGTGGTGCTGGTTCTAAGTATATCACAATCAACTGAAACACCTCGATGTTTAATACCAAGTCTGAATCCATCTTCTGCATATGGGAAGATAAGTGGATATTGCAATGCAAGATAAGAGGGATGAAGCTCACTGATTCTCTGAAGATCGCCTGATTTTGTTTGAACTATGATATCCCTTTTATCAAATGCTCCATCAAAATCACCAATTACTAAGGCAGCAATTTCTTCAGCAGTAGGCAAGTTAAAAATTCTACCATCCTTATCCCTTACTCCAATGAGCTTGAGTCTTACATTTTGCCAATCATTTTGTTTAAAACAATCTCCTACCATTCTAAATGACTTCACAAGTGGATTGCATGAATCCAACATTTTTTTAAGACTCGATATGATGGCAAGATCAAGTTGTTGTTTAGTGTCTGTCTTCGAACCTTGCTCGACACTGTGTACAAAACGACATTATTGTATAGATCAGATATATATAAAACACTTGACATAAATTAGAATTTACTTAATGCTTAATTTACCTTACAGCCTTTTGATGATTAAAATCCTCGTTTTGGGAATCATAAATATAAAGCTGTGAAAAATTGGGCTCTTCACCATCATTCGGTAGCAGGCTACCAATGCGATGGTAATGTTGTCCTTGCAGTCCAAAAACATAAGGACCTTTGGTTTTTTGAAAAGTTTTAGAAACCTTGCCACCAAGGGATGTGAAGGAAAACATCATGTTATATGCTCGAATGTTATTCATGAAATTGCGGCTTTCAGGAGTAACTCTTTTGTAAAATCTTTCGAGCAGTGGAGGAGGAGCAGGTGAGGAAGGCAATTCAACGTCTCCGTTCGAACAACAAAGAGAAAAAAAAGTTTTCTTAGAATGCAAATTACCCCTAAGCATTTCATCTTTCCAAATCATTGCATGACAGTAAGAACATACAAAAATAGCATCTCCATGATCAACGTAATCTACAAAATTATATAGGCAGATAAAAAAACGATTATATAAGTGAAATATTAGGAGATTAAATTGTTATTTGGAAAGATACTTTGATAAGTTTAAGGAGGGTATTTACCTCTTGCAATTCCGTAAATCTTTTTTACGATAGAAGATGGTAAACAATCCTCCGAATCGGGATCATCAAAGTTAGACCTTTCACCAGGGTAGGAATTTTCTTTTCCTGCCGTTTCATTTTGGAAATGGCAATTAACATCGGTTACAACAGATAGGAAGATAAGCAATAAATTCGAAAAATATAGTGACTCAGAAACCTATATTTAGTTTTGCATTAAAAGTAAAACACATACCATTAAACGCTACAACGGAACATTTTGGCAACTGTCGAGAAGTTCTAATGTCAATATTCTGAGGAGTTGGAATATCACTTCGACGGGACCTTACTGTAACACGATCCACTTGCAAGATAAAATTTACAAATGTTATCAAACTTACATTAACATTCAATAAATGATCGCGTTGTAATAACAAAAGTGTATATAGCATACAGTTTGTAATATCCGTTAATGGAGTGCTATCAATTTTATGATTTGATGGTTGAAGAGGAGTGACCATTGAAGATGCCCTGCTTAAATCAGCTACAATGGATAAATCAAATTTACTTATATCCATGGTTTTCAAACTTTGTTTCCTCTTTCTAGGGTGATAAACACCATAATTAGCCTTTCCAGATTGTCCTAAAATCCAAACAAAGGGACAAGGTCAAATCGGATAGCATACCTTAAAAAAAATAAGATTTATAACCTTACCAAGACTGGATGAAGTCAGAGGAATTGTACTAACACATGTTCGATCTAACTTGTCGGGTGTGTGACATGCTGTACATGAAGAGATTTGGTTAATTTATGCTACAAACACTTACAATTTTCACATATTTTACATAGACATATTCAATAAACAACAACAATCATGTTGTAGGATAATTAGAAAAGTAGCACAAGAGTTGTTTACCCATTTTTTTAGAAGAGAATTCCAACGACATTACCGTTTGTTTCTGATTTACACTGCATGGTGTGTAATGTAGAGTTGAAGCTTCGTAGACACCTTTTGATAATACTTGTTGATATATATCAAGAAACTGATTTCGGGAAATATAACATTTCATATATATATTTATTTAAAAAAATGACCATAAAAAACATACCTCCATTATCGTTTTTTTGTGATAGTAACATTGCCCAGAAGTGTATCAATAATAGGAGGTGTCTGTACAACATGAACCACACCTCTGTTTCTACGCTTATTCAAGATAGACTTTCTTATCTTCCTTGATTCTTTGGACTGTTGGGGACTGCACTGTGGAAAATACTCTCTATATCTTGGTATAAAATTCTTTTTACTCTCCATAACTGTACATAAGAATTGAGCACATATGTGTGATTTAGGGCTAGCTATAGGTGATTATTGTAATCATTGTCGAAAAAAACATTTATTCTCAACAGCTAGTGCTGATTGAACATCCCAATTTAAAACCTAACTAAATAAGTGGATGATCACATCAAATGTTGATAATAGATTTAAACAAATGAGATAGAAAAACCTACCATTTAGTGTTCATCGATTGCTTCCAAACTAAGAGTGTCTTGAATTATAAGTTGAGTTTTTTCGCGCTAATTTTTAATCTTCAATTTGATTCAGTCGAAAAAGAAGCTATAAACATAGCGAACGATATGAAATGGTGATTTAACAAACCTGATTCATTTTGTGGGCCTTTGACATGATTTTATGGTTCACAACTTATGGGCCAGAAATTATTGAAAGAATTAGACCATTTAATTGCAAAATTAAGCCAAATTTAGGGCCCTTTGGTGTTGTATAAAAAATATAACCAAGTGAAACTGAAAAATCCATAATTTATATGGATTTAAATACTACATATTTTTTTATCATCCATGTCTTGGTTTTACCAATATATTGGTTCCTTCAATAAAGTTATTACAACGCGATCCACAAGATTTATATTTTGGAGTTGAAGTTTAATGATAGATTTTTACCGAGTCACCTTGCCCGATAATTTATGTGCACCAAGGAATTTATATGGATTTAACTACTACATGTTTCGAAACATTCTTGTCTTGGTTTTATTAAACATCATAATTTATATGGATTTAACTAAAAGAATATAACAAAAATTGAAGACAAAGCACTGCTATTTAATCTACTGCCCTAAGTTAAGTGCTGCTAAAGACCAAAGCCCGGATTTGACTGAAGCAGTGGAATGAAGAAACAATGGTTTACTTTGTCTATTGTAATAGTATCAGTGTTTAGCTAGCCGTAGTTATATGTAACAGTGGTTAAAGGGGAACGATAATAAGAGCCAAAACTGGTTCAAATCAGTGGATTCATCATAAGCAGCTGTTTGCATTAGACTTTAAATCATTCCTTTCATCAGAACCGCAGATGCTCAAAACATTTGTCAAAAGCTTATTCACTGTTGATTCATAAGAGCCAAACAATATGGTTCACATAAGTGGATTCATCATAAGCAGCTGTTTGCATTAGACTTTCCCCTTTAAAGTGGTTATAACGTATGATGGGCCTCATCCACTGTTTGTATACTACAACTACTGTCTATTAAGCACTGCTTGTGTACAACAACTGCTCAAGACAAAGCGCTGCTGTTTAATCTACTGCCCTAACTCAAGTGCTGCTAAAGACCAAAGCCCTGCTTGGACTGAAGCAGTGGAATGAAGAACCAGTTGTTTACTTTGTCTATTGTAATAGTATCAGTGTTTAGGTAGCAGTAGTTATATGTAACAGTGGTTAAACAGGAACAGCTAATAACCAAAAGTGGTTGACATTAGTAGATTCATCATAAGCAGCTGTTTGCATTAGACTTTCCCCAAGTGGTTATAACATCTGATGGCCCTCATCCACTGTTTGTATACTACAACTGCTGAACCTTAAGTACTGCTTGTGTACAACAACTGCTGAAGACAAAGTCCTGCTATTTAATCTACTGCCCTAACTCAAGTGCTGCTAAAGACCAAAGCCCTGCTTAGACTGAAGCAGTGGACTGAAGAAACAGTTGTTTACTGTGTCTATTATAATAGTATCAGTGTTTAGCTAGCAGTAGTTATATGTAACAGTGCTTAAAGAGGAACAAATAATAAGAGCGAAAACTGGTTCACATCAGTAGATTCATCATAATCAGCTGTTTGCATTAGACTTTCCCCTTTAAAGTGGATATAACTTCTGATGGCCCTCATCCACTGTTTGTATACTACAACTGCTGTCCCTTAAGTACTGCTTGTGTACAACAACTACTGAAGATACATTCAAACTCTATATTAAAAAAAGGAGAATTTAGACTGTGTCAAACTAATTTAGACATCTCATATACTGTATTCCCAAATCAAAACACACATTATAAGCAAAGATTATATTTCCCAGCATAATACAAAAAAGTAAACCACATAATGGTTTACCACATGTTCCAAGTTCATAAGTTACCAACATCTAAAACATAGAAAAGAACTGTTTGAGTAGTTTAACACTTACCAACGACAAGTAAACTTCAAACAACCACATACTTAAGTACATACCAAAAACATAGGTTTGCTTAAACATCAAAATATACTGACGTCAAAGAAGCTAAGTGTTAAGCATAGATGGCTTCCTCCGGCCCCTTTTGTTGTTAGAAGAGAGTTCCCCAACATTTTGACCTTCCACATCCTGCAACGAACGTTTACCATTAGGACTGGTGGCCGAATCCTTCTCAGCTTCGACAACGGAAGAGTCGGCCATAACAGATACAACATCCTTCAATTAAATCTCAAAACAACTACTAAGGTATCAAACAATGTAATATAATCTATACTCAACCAAAAAACAAAACTATAGAATTCTTATTCACCTTTGAAATATCAGCACCGACCATCTGTGAGGATTCAGATAATTGAACAGCTTTAATTTCTGAACCTTCATGACTAAACACCTAATATCAAAATATTACCAAAAGGGAATTTAATTAAGATATTTAAACTACAAAAATTGGAAAGAAAAAAATAAATCAATATAAGATATACAAAAACTCTTACCTCATCAGCAACCTCAAGAGCATTTCCATTACCAGCAACCAATTCAGCGATTATGTCCGGATCATCACATACTTTTTGGATCATGTAGACGTGGTAGTCATGGTTAAGGTTGTAATCTGTCACACCCCAAATTTCCACGTGTCACCGGTGGGCCCGGTGGGGGAGTATCGTGACGTGGTTGGCAACATCATGGTCAAACAACACAATATATAAATGCACAGCGGAAGCAAAAGATAAATATATTACATTCCGAATATAAGTAATATCAAAGTATTACAACGGAAAGTAAAGGATCCACAGGCGGATCAAATAAAAGATACTAGAACTGTTCAACAGACTTTAGGCATCTAGAACTTGCAAGATTCCCTAATGACACCCTGAGCTCCCAGCCAATTATGCGTAGTACCTGTCACTTAACCTTTTGGAAAATACGTCAGTTTACACTGGTAAATACAATTAACTGACTCATTTTGGAAAAAGAGTTTGAAAAGTGATTCGAGTGCAAACGGCACAAAATATCTTGACACATTGATTAACATGCACAGAGGCAAAATTAATCTTTTATAACTTGGGACAATTTTATTAATAAAAATCTTGTATCCGATTTACATGGTTGTCCAACATTTAGGGCCGGTGATTATACAATACAATACAATACAATACAAGCCGGACAAGAATAATCGACACACCACAAATATAATCTCACAAGAAGTTATCCTCACGAGTGAGTATACGTTTTACATATGCAACAGGAGGTGTTATGTCTACACCTTGTGCTTACGTCGTGGCCATTCACTTTTTAAAATGAGCCAAGGATATCCAGGACACGGTCATTAACCCCCAATGTTATTTGTTATCAATCAATACAGATTAAAACGGGATTTTTCAATTTAATCATCTCCGATTAAAAGGTTTCTACACCCGACCAAGCGGTATCTTTATAATACCGTACCCCAAGCCCGTATAAGGGAAAATAAGTTAAAAGTATTTACCTGAGCTTGCAATGCAATTTATTCTCAGCCGTATTCTAATCAGCAAGCATAAGTACTTCTACTGGGGCTCTCAATCTGGAACGAAGGTTTTATTAACCTATTAGATTCCTAACGGGTCTTATTTAAGTCGTAACTTAGACCGGTTAGTTTTAAGGAAGGTTTACGGTTCAAACGCACGATTAAGCGAAGACCGGAATAGAGTGTGATTTAGACCCGACAAGTTTGAAGACTTGTATAATATGGGTAAACTAAACACATTCTGTATTTTGAGATAAAAAGGATAAGGTTTGACCCGTTTCGGCTAATTTATGTAAACTAGTTACCTAAACCGAACCGAACGCGCCAGAGGCGTAACGGGTAACCATATAGGTCGCGAACAGGTTTCCTAAGTTAATACGCTTTAAATATGTGGCGATATCATTAAGATACCTTCCATAATGCCCAAAACGAGTTAAATCTTATATTAAGCCCCGCAGGGGTATTTTGGTCATTTTTAAGATTATAAAAGGGATTTATTAATTTTCTGTGAACCGGGTCTGAATACATCAGTAAAATAGTTTATTTTAACAAGTTATAACATTTGGTAATAAGTCTTATATGTTAAAATAGTTTTAAACCCAAACTATGCGTTAGATACGCGTATAAAGTCGTTTTAAGCGACGTACGGTTTAAAATACGATTCTGAGTTTTCTGATCAAATAAACAGGCTCCAAATACTCTATTTATTATTTAAAATCAGTAGCAATTGGATTGGCGTTAAAAGGATTTGTAAAACTCATTTTATGGCCGAAAAGGGTATATTCGGTATTAACCGAATTAAGGCGCTAATCCAAGCTCATGATCAGTTTAAAAATAATTAAAAATCTTTAGAATTCCTAAAATATTATTTAACATCTGAGGGTAAAAGATTTGGTGTCAAAACTGAGTTTAGATAGGCTTTACGCTAATGGCGTCGTTTAATTAATAAACATGTTTATAAATACGCCATTAAGCATAACTCCTAATCTAGACTTCCGATTGACGTGAAATTTTGCAAACTTGTTCAATAATCAGTATTAAAGACTTTTGCACTTTTACATTTTCTAAAATCTCGTTTGATGGTCATAAGGGCATTACGGTCAATATTTAGGCGATTAACGGAAACATCGGACGATTAGGGATTCAAGTGGTATAAACGCAGAGGCTTATACACACAAGTAACTAGGTCCTAATGGAACCTTAAGGCATGTCTAAACCTATATAAATCGGGTCAGAACTGAGGTCAACGCAAAAGTCAAACTTTTGCGTCTCTCGGCTCCGAATCGGTTCTAAATAGAAAGTTGTCGAATCAAACAAGCGTATACAAGTTTTTATACTTATTTTCAGTTGGTAAGAATGATAAAATAGGCTATACGCCATTTACATCGCTAATCATGCATTAAACCAAACATAACCATTCTGTTGACTTTTTCGGGAGAGGTTTGACTCGATAAACGACCTAGTTAGGATCCGAATTAGTGAGTGCCCTTTTAGGGGTTTATTACCCATATAAATACCAACTTATAACAACCTTTGATTCGACTAAACTCTGGACCGATTGTGATTTATCACAAAGTCAAACCGTAGTTACGACGGTTTGATTTCTAGGCCATAAACGAAGCATAAACGAATTTAGAAGGATCAAAGGCACTTACACACGTCTAATGGACGATTTGGAATGCTTGTGGCTTGCTTGAATGATCCAGAAGTGCTCAGGAGTGATAGATGATCAATGTTGCATAAATGGGTCTTTATATATAACTTCTAACACTCTTAGATGATCAACACATAAGCCTAGGGGTGTTGTATTATCATCCACAAGTTCCCTATAGGCTAAAAACCATCTTAGCAAGCCCATAGAATCGAATACTTGCTCCTTAAGTCGGTTAAAAGCTGAAAACAGCCATCTGTCATGAATCTGGTCGCTGTGCAGTCCTAGCGCACCGCTACGCTTATGGTGTAGCGCCCCGCTACGCTTCTGGTGTAGCGCCCCGCTAGCCTGTCATCAGCCTTGAAAATTTTGCAATTTAGTCCCTGGTCCCCCGAAAGGTCGCTTTCTCTTGTTTTCTTGCATTTTGGGACTTTGTTATTAACATATAGGGGCTTTAAAACTTATACCCACTTTGTGAAGCCCTCGGGTAACTTTGTGATCACCCGAAAAACCCTAAATTTCAACGTTGACACTTATAACCCTCGTACACGAATTTTATCACAACTTGCTCATACGATATCGAAACTTCATGAAATTTTTGTGGTACATTCTAGTGAGCATAATTAATCGTTACAAAGCTTCGGGTTTGTTAAAAGGTCACTCAGAGGTATAACTTAAACATGTTGGCACATTTAACCCCTGTAGTTTGTAATCTCTCACTTTCTTTCACAATTCGCTTCGTATGATCCATGATCTATTTATGTAAGGTTATAAACATCATGTAGAGTTATTGCAAAGTCTAATTATTCATTGTTGACACTTTGAACCCTTATAATTACACAGTTTCACTGATTGTCAACTTTAGTCCTTCAAGAACATTCCTTCACACGTTCAAACCTATGACACGTGTCAACACCTTATAGGACGTAAATTTTCGGGGTGTTACATAATCAGAAACTTCAATTTTAAACGCCAACTTCTTTTCGACCAACCGTGATATTTCATGGGGAAAAGTTTCAGTATCACCGAGCTTCACTTGGCGTTCCCTTATATCATTCGCAGTTGAACCAATAAGCTTCATTACATCTTTATCAAACATCACAAAAGAAACGCTGCCAGTTTCATCTTGCACTCTCAGATGTACTTTGAACCTGTAATAAATGCCAAGTAAATTACAACAAAAACCATAGCAGTTCTGGACATAAAAAGATCGGACGTTAACTTACTTTATGGTTATCGATGTGCATTCTTTATCGCATTTCGGACAAACCAATGAAGCAGGTGACAGATTCATGACCTCATCAGAAATGGTTTTAGCATAATGTAAGTACTCAATTTTGGTCAACACCTTCTTGTTATAGTCTCGACATGCCGGATAAAACCATCCATAGTTTTGTTGAACAATTTTGATCGTTGCAACTACCACACATGACATTGCCTACAATATCACAGATAAAGCGTTATTAACATGCTCAATTGATAAAACATAGAAAAGATTAAACAAAATTAAAATGCCTATGAATGTATATAGAATTATTCGTACACTATCAATCTCAATAATTTCATCAACATGTCTCTTAGGAGTCTCAATTAGAAATTCTTCACGGACTGGAAATACACTCTGAGATGAAAGAGTGGTTTGAGAAGAAGAAGCACCAGCTTCAAATTGTTTCACTAAAAGACTATAAAAATAAAAACACAATTAGCGTTAATACTCACACTTATGTTAATAAAAATATGAAATATAAATCAGGGATAGTACCTCTTGCGAAGTTCATTAATCTCATCAATTTCTTGGTTGAGAAATAGACGACTTCCAAACTTATCACTCTGAACAGTATATTGACCTGCAAGAAACAATATACATATCCAACAATTCATTACAAATCACTAAAGAAATAAAAAAATGTTCTTAAAAAATGTAACAAAATGGAGATTGGGAAAACTAAACGAAATAAATCAGTCAAATATAAATTACCCGGCCACTTCCTAATCCAGGCATGCTGAATGACAGCCATCACAGTCTCATTCGGAGAGTTTTGAGACAAAAAAATCTTTAAATTCTTGTGCATACGCATTCCACAAAGTACAACGGACTACCTCTCCCCTAAAAGAAAAAGATAAAAGAACAGCATTAAAAGTTAATACAATCATTTGCGTTCTTGTGAGAAACAGATAATAAGAGCCAAAACTGGTTCACATCAGTGTATATCTCTTAAGATGCTCACGTGCATTAGACTTTCCACCTTAAAGTGGTTATAACATCTGATGGCCCTCATCCACTGTTTGTATACTACAACTGTTGTCAATTAACAACTGCTTGTGTACAACAACAGCTGAAGAGAAAGTGCTGCTATTTAATCTACTGCCCTAAGTCAAGTGTTGCTAAAGACCAAAGCCCTGCTTGGAATGAAGCAGTGGAATGAAGAAACAGTTGTTTACTTTGTCTGTTGTAATAGTATCAGACCTTAGCTAGCAGTAGTTAGATGTAACAGTGGTTAAAGGTTGTTAGGTTGTTAGATGGGGGAACAACACAAAGATACTGCCATGGATCATTATAACAGTGGTTAAAGGTTGTTAGGTTTTACCAATCTATTGGTTAGTACAATAAAGTTACTATAACGCGACCAAATAGCCAACTTATAAGAACAACATATAGTAGATGATTTAACTCAAAGAATAGCATTAAAAGAACAGCATTGAAAGTTCATACAATCATTTACTGTGAATATAGTATATGATTTACATAATCATTTACATTAAATAATGAAAATGAATTACTATGAATATACCATTAAATGCAGTAAAGAATCTTATATATAAAATATTATAATCATTGGTATTGTATTAAATAAGAACAACCATTTAATGAACTTTTATATAAAATAAACTAATCATTGGTATTGTATTAAATACAATCATAACACACAAATAAATTTATCTAAATGGCAAATTAGAATTTACTGGACATCTTGAAGATCCAAATTCATCTTTTTTCTTTCGTTAGGAAAGATTTCCATAGCTCCACACCAGACAACAATTCCAGCAACATATAAAATGGTAAACATAGCAACAGAAATTATTGACACTGAAAAGGGAGGCAAAACATATATCAGATTATCAGAAACAGTTATACCGCACGTGAGCATATCCTTTCCTTCTCCATTAAGAATGTGTGAATGTGCGATGAAATTAAATCCGTAATTAACACCTTGCCAACCATTCGCACGTGTAACAACCGTACATCGGTAAAAGTTAATCTTGTAACCATGGTTAATAAGTTTGTAAGCATCAGTGTTTTCTCCAACACCAAATCTGGAGAGAATAACAACTTCATCCTCATGAAGCTGTGAGATAAACATAGGTATCAATGGAGCCTTAATCCCTGCCTGAATCTTACGGCCCTGACAAATAAGTGAAAGCACATACTTTAGAAACAAACAAACAGTATCTCAAAAAAATATAAAATGTACATGTGGCTAAAGTCTCCACATATGAAGGATCAATAAGTAAATAATATTCATGTTTGTTTCATTGTGCCTAATCCTATAACAGGGAAACAAACAGTAAGTATCTATAAATGACCAAAAACCAACCAAACTATGAGTCTTTTTATCATTATAACTAACCCTAAATATTCATCTTTGGTTCTTTATATCTAACCCTAAATTATAAAAGATCCAAATAACAAACAAAAAACCATCTTTCTTTCTTTAAACAAACAAACAAACAGTCACTTTACAATAATTATCTATTTCGGATAAAAAAACAAACAAACAGATTTTCTTCTTTGTTTCTTTTTGTCTAACCCTAAATTACACAAAACTCAAAATGCAAAATGATAAAAATAGTAAAAAAACATCAGAGATGCTTGACAAACACTAATACCTTCTCATCGAGCAAGATCAGATCCATACGAAAGGACTGAACCCATTTCCGGATGATTCGACACTTGAGATTCCACATATCTTTGGACGGATTCAAATCATCAATGAAACTGAGTGACAAAGATGGTGGTTCACCATCGGATTTCTTGCCGGATGACATAGTTTGCACAGAAGATGCGGACATTTTGAAATGAGAAGAAAAATGTGAAATGGAATCGGTGAGAAGAAAGTTTGAATAAGAAAGAGTGAAGAAGAAGGAGAGAGAAAGATGTGATTACTTCTTGCAGTGCATTAATGGCAATTTCTTCTCCCCATGCAATTTCAAAGTTCCCTCCGAAATAAAACCTTTTTTTACTAATAATAAAACAGATTATATATTTGAAATAGATTTATGTAGATATAAATATTGAAACCGGAATTATGACATCAGCAACGACATATGGCATAGCTTAGAAGTTGACAAGTAAGCAGATTTACATCAGCCAATAATCTCTTATTATAGACAGTATAGATATTTTGGTTGGTGAGGAAATTAACTAACTTTATTAAAAACTACATTCATACGTATGAAAATCATAACTATACATAACCCATTTAACTCGAGTAGATAGCTCCACGGCACGGCTTTAAATTTAGTTACTAGCAAATTATAACAAAGTGTTTCTTATATACGCTACAAAATAAAAGCTGAAGTTAATATCAACTTATCCTTATTTGTAAGGCTATGGGGTGTGGGATAAAGCCCCTAGGGGCTTTATCACGCCACATCAGCGCTACGTTAGATCCACATCAGTCAGGGGCTTTATCACGACTTCTCTTAACTTGGAGGGTGTGAGATAACGCCCCTATACATTAAACATAATTTAAAAAAAACTTTATTGGATGAAATGATGTGGGCCCCACCTGTGAAACCCCTATTATTGTGAAAGGGTGGGGTATGGGCGGTGACGCCCCTATGGGGCTATAGGAGGTGAGGTGGCGCCCTCCACGCCCTCCGGCATAACAAACATACGAATGTAATTTATCCATAACTAGATGTAAGATCCGCTGCGTTGCGGCTAGGGCATTACAAATTACGACACAATGAATCTATTTTATACTGCTAGGGCCTTACAATTACGGCGCAGTGAATCTATTTTATACTTCTCTATCGACCCGCTCGTTGCGTTTTAAAACCACAAACCTAAGGATTAACTACTACATCTTTGTATCAAGTTAGATATCCAAACGATCACATTGTGTTTCCAAATGTCTTGTGGAGGGAAATACAAATACTTGATGTTGATTAGGGATGAGCACGGTACCCGTTCGGTATCAAACCGGTAATGGTACCCAAAGTACAAGTACCGAAAAACGGGAAAAGTGGGTACCGGTACCGAATATACGAGTTCGGTATCAGTACCGGTATTTACCTGTATTTTACCTGTAAATACCGGTACCGTTACTGGTACCGTTCCGATACAGGTACCAAAAAACGGGAAAGTAGGTACCGGTACAATTAAAGAGAGTTGGAACAAAACAATAACCCACACAAGCTAGTTGTTTTGTAAAGAAAAACATTGTCCAATAATATATGCTTAGAGTACCACTTCTATGCACCATAATGTTAAAAATTAATAGTATGTTTTGTAAAAAAAACCACAAAACAATATGAATATGCTTAGGGCATGTTTGGATGGGCTTATTAGAGTTAAAAAGGACTTTTGGGAAAATGACTTTTTGAAAAGGAGTTTTTAAAAAAAGTGTTTGGATTAGCTTATTGGTGTAAAATGACTAAAATGGGCATTCTTTTAAATATAAGGGGGTAAAGAAGGGGTAATTTAGTAAATTCATTTTTGAAAAGTCACTTTTGGATCCAAAAGTCATGAAATCTTGGCTTTTCAAAATCTGATTTTCCTTCTTTGCAAAAAGCTATTTCCAAAAGTCCTTTTAGTCTATCCAAACACAAAAACAACTTATTGGCTTCTTGATAAGTCAATAAGCCAATAAGTTGTTTTGAGAAACCCATCCAAACATGCCCTTAGAGTACCACTTCTAATGCACCATAATGTTAAAAATTAATAGTATATAAATAAACAAAAAGCTACAACCTTCTAAACTAAGGGTACAACCAATTAAAGCATAAACACTAAATGTACAAAACTATATACCTAGAAATGTTACAAAATTATATTATATAAATATAATAAATAATTCCTTATATATTTCTTTGTACTCAGAATCCATTTAAATTGGATGCAAACGTTGATGATATGTATAAAATTAAAAAAAGCCAAGAGAACTAGAGAAGAAGAATAAACAATAACATTAACTTTTAACTAAAACTAATAAACAAAGCACCAATTTTCTACACTGTTAAAAAAAGGGTATATTTTACAAAAAAAAAAAAAAGAAATACAAATTAAACAAAAAGCTTGAGCGAAACAACCTTGTTTGGCCTTGACTGTTGATTATAACTTATAAACCCTATGTCCAAACACTCCAGATCCTTTCACCAAGAAAACTCACCATCCTCTTCACCGTTCCTTCTTCTCCTTTCACCGATTCAAACTCGTGTAGCTTCAGCCGACTCAGCTCCATCGACCGAGTTGACTCAGCTCCATCAACCACACCTTCACTTCCACTAAAATTATCATTATCATTATTATTAACAGGAGCAGTAATAGTAGTAGTAGTAGTAGAAGGAGGAGGTTTCTTTTTTCTATGTTTCTTGATTTTGTTGTTGTGAAAAAGTCCATCTTCAAAAGCATCAATGATTTGGTGGATAAGGTGGCGGTTAGGTGAGGAATCCCAGCGGACCCAGTAGCTCATGTAGCACCGGAAGCAGCTGCAGTTGAAGAGGGGGGAGTGGTCAGTGGGTGCAGTGGTGGTTTTTTTGGAGAGGAGGTAGGCTAAGATTTCTTTGTCTTCTGGGGAGAGGGTGAGAGTGAGGGTGAAGATGGCTGCCGGTAGAAGAGCGAGGTGGGTGGCGATGGGTGGCGGAGATGGGTGGACGGTGCCGCTGGTCTTGGATGGTTTGAGTTTCTTCATGGTGGCGTTTATGGGTTTGAGAGTGAGTGGGAGTGGGAGTGGGAGTGATGATGATGGGTGGCTAGGGTTGGAGGCCTTTTAAGTTTGGCGGTTTTGTGTTTTTATTGCAAGACAAATGTTGTATTGTTTTTTTATATATTAAATGATGATAATAATAATAATAATAATAATTGGGGTACAAGTTAGAAGGGAAGAACATAGAAAATTAGAGGGTAAGGGTGTCCGGGGAGGGGTCCGGGGAGGGTACTCTCTGATTGGGAACACCGCCGCCGACCTCTTGATGACCCAAATCGGGGAGTGGGGAGCGGGTTATGTTCACCGATGAGATTTGTATTTTTTGACCGTTTTTTTATTAAAACGGCTATATAGCCGTTATATATTAAAAAAAAAAATTCTCCTAAACCCAATAAATACTAACCCACTTCAATCTTTTTATTTTTCAAACCCAAAACAACTCCCTCTACATTACTCTCCTAAACCCTTCAACTCATCTAATGAAATGTCTTTTCTTAAATTTTATTTAATTTTTATTAATATTTGTTTAATTTATAATACATGCATAATTACAACAAATAAAAAAAATAAAAAAAAGCAAGTCCCCCAAGAGAGAAGTGACGCCATCAAATTGAGGGTGTGGGGGAGTTAAGTGGGGAGTTGACGTGGCGCGTGCTGATTGGCTGTGGGTAAGAGAGGTCACTCCCCACTTAGAGGAGTGCCCCTTACACCCTAAGGTTTGCTATGTTAAATTAGAGGGTAATACACGTAACTCGTGGAGTGCCGTACTATCCTTAATTTATTTCTAGTTATGAGATATGTCATGTTTGTCATAAGGTGTATTTGAATTCTTTTGGGATGCATGCAGTTCATTGTAGAGAGCTTACGGGGTTCAAGTACCGACATGATTTGGTTAGGGATATCCTTTTTGACATATTTAGGCGCGTTGGTATTTCTGCTAAGAAAGAGACACCCGTTAATTTTTTAACTGACCAATTGGAAGGGAGATCTACCCTTAGACCAGCCAACATTTTGGTCTTTGGATGGGTAGTTGGAAAACATGCATGTGTGGATCTAACAGGGGTTTCCCCGCTTGTGGGCTTATGGGGTAGTGCTTTCACGGTGGGTTAGACTGCTTTAAATGCAACTTCGGGCAAAGTGACCAGCACATGTTTATCCCATTTGCTTTTGATACTTTTGGTCAGTGCCGGCTATTGGGCCGGCCAAGCCAGGCGACGGCCCGAGGCCCAAATTTTGAAAGGGCCCGAGAAGTTTTTATTAAGTTTTATATATTATACGTACTTAAATAGCCTCTACCATCGCCTATTCTAGAGCAGTTGGCAAGTGTGTCGTGTTTTGTCCTTGGGGTTTCTGGTTCGATTCCGTCATCGCGCATTATTTTTATTTGTTTTTAGCTTTCCAGACTTTAAATGCTAAAAGTATTTATTTATGAAAGAGTTGATGAATGGGTTGTTAGTCTATTGGTTCACGAATTAAACATATACAGGATTGGTGTAGGTTCGATCCCTCCATTTCCCACATTTTTTTCCTTTTTTTTGGATTCCAGCTTATTTTAACTATGAGTTGCGTCTCCAACTTGGAAAAATATGCAATGGCAATGGCAATGGCAATATCAATATTAATATCAATATCTGTAAGTGCATCTAATATATGCATTGGCAATGGCAATGACAATATCAACATCAATATCTTTAAGTGCATCTAATATCAAAAGAAAATCATATAAAGGTATACCTTCATCTAAAAATGACCTTTATCATAAAATGTAGGAGTAAAATATAAAAATTTTATATGTGATAATGTAATATGACAACTTTATTATATTACATTTTACGTATGCTTATAAAAACCTATTGGTTATAATATTTATTATTTATATCGAGTATCCGTATCGTATCTCACCGAACAAAACCAAGATTCGATCGATACCAATTATAGGGAGGGGCCCAAATTTTTTTATTTCGCACGAGGCCTAAAAGATTTTTAACATTCTTGGGGACGGCTCTGCTTTTGGTTTCCTGGCACCAGAGATTGTGGACCTACTTAGTCGAGTTCAAAAGGTCATGCATAGTAATGTTATGACCCCGGGATCCATAGACGTAATTTTTAAAAGACTTAGTTTTGCTATTCTTGTTGCCCGTTTACCATATATCTCGATGTAAATTTATAACATTTTGTAAAAAAAATATGATTTGAAAACGCAAAAATATTATTGTTATTATTAAAAAAAATTAGTGTTTATGTTCCTTGGTTTGAACCAAATTGTGTCTTCTAAAACCAAATATGTAAAACAGGCTATCAAACAGTCCGACGAAGACCACTCCAAAACAGTTAGGACTTGCCATTGGGGCAATCCAGCATTATTTACCTGATTTAGAAACAAATGCATATGGGTTTGAATGTTTGATAAAATTAATGAGGTTTTTGACATAGGCTTCCAAAAAATTTCCTTCAGGATCATTTGACACTAATACCAGTTTTCACCTTGGAATGAAGGATTAAAAAGGGGTTGGAAGCAGAGGGGTTATTGTTTAAAAGTTCAATTACAACCATCTTTTTATCTTTTTAGAACGCCAACCCCACGGATTGAACCCTCACCATTTGGAAACACAAAACCTTATCCAACAGTACCAGAAACCAAAACATTTGTTGTTTAAACATTCTTCAGATTCAGAACCAGACATCAAGATATTGTATCAAAATTGTGATCCCACCTCGTCTTCATTGCCCTAGTCCCCATCCCCTATGATAGCCACAATTCAACTTGACCCGCTGCCCCCTTTCTGCGGGTGTCAAATCTCTATCTCGTCATCTCTCTTCTCACACCGCGTACCATTCTATCATTTTCATCAAAGGACCAAATGTTTTACCCATGCACAGGATGACCACATATGAAATTTCTAAAAGCTAGAAACTAAAACAATATCATGGTGATACCACATGGACTGTCCTAGTAATTAATTCTACAATTTTTTTTGAACAACAAAGAATTTTACGTGTAAACCCACTCTGCTCGGGGCTATGTCCAAGGTCGACTCCTCGACCGCCATGAGACCGTGTCCCCCTGATGCGCAGGAACAAGATGGAATCCGTAAACCGAATAATAGATAGGTTTCGTAACTTTGAAGAGTTCATCATGTTCCACAAATAATATGTTGTTATGTTTGTTTGGTTGTAAGTGATTGTTTGAATGATGTTGTAAAAAGGGTGGGGACAAGCAGTACAGGCCCCTACAAAGAGCTGTGTCGTCACCGGTGGCGGACCCAGGACTTATTTGCTGGGGGTGCGGATGAGTGGCTCAAGCATATTTTCAAGGGGTGCGGTCGGGTTTTTTTGCCTAAAATATACACTAATTTTTTTTTTCAAGGGGTGCGCCCGCCCACCTTGGGCATAACCTAGGTCCGCCAATGGTCGTCACGCAGGTACTCTTTTATCATATTTCATGCAACACAACACAACACAACACAACACAACAAAACAGAGCAATTTATTCATGCATTGGGCTGTGGTGGGCCAGTACACTAATGTTATAGTACAATGTTTTTAATTTTTACTTGGGCCATTTCTCTGAATTGTTCATGAAAAGTTACATTGTATAAATGAATGGTTGGATAAATAGTTTTTATCTACCAAAGTGCCTTTGGCCTACGGTATCCAAGTGTGTAAAATGTGCCCATCCCTGACGGTGGACAATGGTGTAGAATTAGAAGTAGATTAAACTGGTGTTAAAAAAAATAAGTTTTTATTTATTTCTGAAAGATGGATATCATATTTCTGAAAGATGAAATATGTAGGGGACGTCAATTGTTTCTTTCATCGCTTTCAATTTCTCAATAACATACTCAACTTTCTTGCAGCAGATTTCATTTGATATTCGTGCTATGTAATCACATTTCTCAAAGGGACAGTATTCACACGCGCTTTTAACCTCTTCCCTCAGAGTCACTTGTATATCCTAACATATACATCATACAACTATTAGCATACATACCCTGTCCTGTTTAAGCTAATATTCAATTATATCAACAACAGAAACATGAAACAGATTACAGAAGCAGATGTAACATCAATATATTGTTGGGAAACAAGCGGGCTCAAAATTCCCAACAACCCTCCCAAAGCTAACAATAGAGAAATATACCTGAACACAAGAATATACGTGGAAACTCCAAAACCGGAGAAAAACCACGGGCCTCTAGAGAGAAAGATCCACTATGCGACAAATTTTTACAATCACACAGACTAATCTCTCAAGCCTCCCCCCGCCCAATTACAACCACACTTTCCGAAGCGTTTAACTAAAACCTTCCAACACTCTAAGACAAGAGAACTAGAAAAGAAAGAAGGAACCAAACACTTCAAGTGTATTTTTGGTTGGGGCACTTTGAAACCAAAGCCTTGGACTCCTTTTATAAGCTTGGAGTCCTCCCAAGCTTTCATCCTTGCACCGATGTGGGATGGGCACATTTTTCATATAGCCAAAAATCCTAACAAATCTCCACCTTGGATATATGAAAAAAACAACCACATCAAAGGAACACCGTCTTCAACCGACGATCATACTCCACCATAAAAGAGTATCTTCACTTAGAATAGACCATTCTAAGAATTTCTTCTCGGCACATGTTGAAAAACCTGCTGTAAATTTATGGTGCAACTTCCCCGCTTGGCATACCCGGAAGTTCATCAGCCATCAACATCAATTTTTCACCACACATCTTGCATCTATGCCAACCCAATGCCTATGTGTAAATCCGTGAACCCGCTAACAAAATTGCATCCCTTTTCATGGTAGCACGGGCATACCATAGGGATGACATAACTTCAAAAGAAATCATCACCGTCAACAACGACGGAGACATTGTTAGCTGACTTGGAGTTGCTTGCCGAATCTGCTCCACCTGGACAATTTTTCTTGACATGCCCAGACTGTCCACACTTCCAGCATACAGGAATCTTCTTAGAGTGCTTCTTCTTCCCGTTCCCGCATATTAAAACCGTTCCTTCTGACGAAGTATGACCGCTACTACCCAGTCTTTTCTCTTCAGACAATAGCTTCTCAGTAACATCCGCATACTTCAGGGTTTCTTTCCCATACATCAGAATGTGCTTTATATGCTCATAGGAAGATGTCAAAGATAATATGAGTCTCAGTGCTTTATCCTCATCTTCAACCTTCACTCCAATAGCCTCCAGTTCTAACACGATATTATTAAGAACACTTAGATGATCTGAAATTTTTGTATCTTCATCCATACGAAGGGTATGAAACTGTTCCTTGAGATACAACCGATTTGAGATGCCTTTGCCTTGATACAACTGCTCAAGCTTCTCCCACAAATCCTTTGCAGTTGATATCCCATGCACATTTGCAAGAACATTCTTTGCTAGACACAAACGAATCGCACTTGCCGCTCTCAAATCCAAATCTTCCCATTCTTCGTCATCGTCTTTACTGGTTCCGCTTGAATCCTTGCTTAGAACAGGGGTCGGTTTCCCCCTCAACGCCTTGTGTAACCCAGATTGAATCAACACATCCTTGACTTGAACTTGCCACAAACCAAAGTTGATTCTTCCATCATATTTCTCTACGTCGAACCTCATGGGACTGTATTTTGACATCGTATCCGTATCTTCAAAAACAGTATTGTATACTAGAAAATATGCACCAAGCCTATAAGCAGTACACCCAACAAAGGATTCCCAGGAAAGAGAGGTGGGTCACAATGGACACACTTAAGTACCAAGTCTTTCCTAGCCAGAACCTTCCAAGGATAAAATGTGTATATCCAGCTCCTGTATAATTCTATCGTATACAAACAGTCAACCGAGACAACCGAATCCTCGTTTCTGATGTGGAAGATCAGACTAAGCTGCAACCACAGAGCATACTACGAACCTTCAAAATACCAGGACACCCTCCAAGAAAATTCGTTTCTGATGTGGAAGATCAGACTAAGCTGCAACCACAGAGCATACTACGAACCTTCTAAACCGAGACCTCCCCAAAACCTGGAGCTCTGATACCACTTGTTGGGAAACAAGCGGTCTCAAAATTCCCAACAACCCTCCCAAAGCTAACAATAGAGAAATATATCTGAACACAAGAATATACGTGGGGCTTCCAGAGAGAAAGATCCACTATGCGACAAATTTTTACAATCACACAGACTAATCTCTCAGGCCTCCCCCCGCCCAATTACAACCACACTTTCCGAAGCATTTAACTAAAACCTTCCTACACTCTAAGACAAGAGAACTAGAAAAGAAAGAAGGAACCAAACACTTCAAGTGTATTTTTGGTTGGGGCACTTTGAAACCAAAGCCTTGGACTCCTTTTATAAGCTTGGAGTCCTTCCAAGCTTTCATCCTTGCACCGATGTGGGATGGGCACATTTTTCATATAGCCAAAAATCCTAACATATATGATGTCAACTATCATTTTGTTGTTAAATATTTAGTGGAAAAAATAAACACAAATCAATATGCATTAAATTGTGAAAAGTTAAAACTACCTTGATTAATCGCATGAACTCGCTGCAGTGATTGTTGATCATTTCCTTCCTGGGTCCACTCACTAGGGATCGCGAACTCTTCCATCAACCCACCAGCGAGTTCCAATACTCTAAGAATAACACCATCACTTAGAGTCCATCCAAATCAAATATACTAGCCCCGTTCAATCATTGAGGTATCTTACCTTGTCAACAGTTTGGAGACGTTGCAACGATGCATTTTGTTTCTGTGAATCCATCCAATCGCACGCTTCATTTTGTTTCTGTGAATCCATTCAATCGCACGCTACATTTTGTTTTTGTTTTTGTTTTGGTCCCTTGCCGAGATATCGGTGCAAAATATTGGTTAGAATATCGGCGATGTTGACTGATATAAGTACCTTTCTTCTTGGTTCTACCATTCGTCTTTCTTCTTATTGTTGCTACTAGTGTTTTAAGTCCTAATTGTTAGATGTTATTGTTAAATGTTAATGTTTTAAGTCTTAGTTAGTTCCTACTTGCTACAATTGTTAGTGTTTTGAAAGTTGCAAAAGGTTAATTTATAAATGGTAGGAGAATATATTGTATTGTTAGTCTTAAATTTCTATATATATAAAGTTAGCATCATATTAAAATTACCGATATCCCCAGCATGGTAACCGATATCTCAAATATCAGTCTTTGACCGATATTCTACCGCATTAACTACTTAGATTGGGGAAGACAATGTAAATCCGCCACTCTCCAGACTTAAAAGGACTAGCACGCTGCACAGTTAGGCTCAAGAAGGCATTGATAGTTTGGTATATTTGTAGTTTTTCATTTTGTTTTGAGATCGAATGGTGACTGCCGTTTGAGCTTCTGATTAATTGTGTCCCAAACTTCCTTATTTCTTTCTTCATGTACGTAAAATGTTTGAGCGCAGATTTTTTTTAGAAAAACAAACACCACCTAAATATAGCAAGATGAAAGTGCCGAAGTTCAAGTTCAGCACTGCTATGGCCTGTGGGTGGTCTTTTTTTTTTAATTTTTAATGCGGATAAAAATAAATAAATAAATAAACTGAACAATGTTACATATAGGAGAAACTATCATTCAGAATTCTTTTAAGTTCCAGTCTGAGTCCAGAAACATTTCAAATCAGTCAAAAATTGTTCAATTTCAAAGTTTTCTATGTAAGAAGTGTGCACATTCACACACTTTAAATGGTCCAGAATCATCTAGCTCACAATCAATTCTGTCTCGGATTTGTTAGGAAATAATTGCCAACTCATCTTGCATCCGGCAGCTATTCACCGTCTTCATCTTCATCTCCATCACCATCACCATCATCACGAGCATTTAAATTCAAACTTAAACCCGCAGTGCTTTTGTCTGCCTGGATACTCTCAGAAACCTGAAGAACAAATAGATCAATTTGACCAGACATTGTTTCATAAAAGGTTTTAACTATCAACAAAAAATTTAAAAACCCCTCAATCATTGCAGCAAAAAACCAAGTATCTTTGTCAATATCCTCTAATGAGTTTACATTGCCAAAAAGACTTAATTTTGCTATTCAGAAAGGGCTAGCGGCGCATCTTCTGCTCGTTTGCCTTCTATTTCGGTTTGTCAGCAACATAATTTACTCAACCAACAAATGACTCGATAACTTTCCGTTTATTTATATTTTTACAAAAGCATTACCTGATTCTCTTCCATTGGCACATCATTCATGTCAGGCTTGGAAGATGGCACAGCTTCTGGAGCAACTGGGTCACTTTCAGTGGGTTTGGCTTCATCAGTATGCGCCTCATTATTTTGTTCCTCCAATAGAGCTATCTGATAACCCATCCACAAAAAAACCATCACCCAACATAAGATAATCGCTTTCCGTGTATGTTATAATACACAATATTCCAAACTATGCAGGTCTAGGAATGATTCGAGTAGAAGTGAGAATAAATAGATAAAAGGTACTAAAAGTAATTCAGCATCAGATAATATGCAAACAATGCGCAATCTTCCTGTGATTTAGTGTCTTTTATTTGTTTTGATCATAGCTACTATGTCAAGGTGATGTTAATAAGTTCACATGTGTTTAAAGATGAGGGTAGGGTGATTCTAACCTAACATACAGAAAAAAAACCAAGTGTCTATGATCATATACACGCCCTTCTAAAACAAAACAAATAAGCACAAAGCAAGTGAAATTGTACCACCAACGGCAATCCATCAACATTAGAATGGTGATATTTGAACCCATATCCTAGGTGGTAACGATTTCAAGATCAAGGGGGGTCAAGTACCACCAAACAAATCAAAATTTTGCCTTGCAAGATACTAGTACCTAGAGGATGAAGACAAATAAAACTTCTAGAGTTGAGTTCTTCTTAGTTGTTTCCGAGTACAGTCCGATGGAAAACTGGGTTGGGTCTAAACAATGGAACCAGCAATACGAAACCCATTAGAAATCTTGGACTGGTATTAGATCAAAGTTTCAGAAAAACAAAATGAAATTGAAGTAAATGAACAAGATGGTGCAAAGAGCCATCTTGGATTTACATTCTATGCATCGACCACCTCACCACAGAATCAAAGAAGATTATGAAAAAGATTTTCATTGTGTCAGACTGTCAGAGCTAAACTTAGCAAACCATCAAGAAACACTCGGCCATCTTTTTCAAAACACTTTTTTTTTGGTTCATTAGCTGTTAAATAAGTGGCTATCATTCATCATGACATATAGTGTGACTACAGCCCACCAGCGAGTTCCAATACTCTAAGAATAACACCATCACTTAGAATCCATCCAAATCAAATATACTAGCCCCGTTCAATCATTGAGGTAGCTTACCTTGTCAACAGTTTGGAGACGTTGCAACGATGCATTTTATTTCTGTGATTCCATCCAATCGCATGCTGCATTTTGTTTCTGTGAATCCATCCCATCGTACGCTGCATTATGTTTCTGTTATTGGTCCCTTGCCGAGACATTGGTGCAAAATATTGGTTAGAATATCGGCGATGTTGACTGATATCAGTACCTTTCTTCTTAGTTCTACCATTCGTCTTTCTTCTTATTGTTGCTACTAGTGTTTTAAGTCCTAATTGTTAGATGTTATTGTTAAATGTTAATGTTTTAAGTCTTAGTTAGTTCCTACTTGCTACAATTGTTAGTGTTTTGAAAGTTGCAAAAGGTTAATTTATAAATGGTAGGAGAATATATTGTATTGTTAGTCTTAAATTTTTATATATATAAAGTTAGCATCATATTAAAATTACCGATATCCCAGCACGGTAACCGATATCTCAAATATCAGTCTTTGACCGACATTCTACCGCACTAACTACGTAGATTGGGGAAGACAACGTAAATCCGCCACTCTGCAGACTTAAAAGGACTAGCACGCTGCACAGTTAGGTTCAAGAAGGCATGATAGTTTGGTATACTTGTAGTTCTTCATTTTGTTTTGAGATCGAATGGTGACTGCCGTTTGAGCTTCTGATTAATTGTGTCTCACACTTCCTTATTTCTTTCTTCATGAAGGTAAAATGTCTGCGCGCAGATCTTTTTTAGAAAAACAAACACCACATAGCAAGATGAAAGTGCCTTCTGGTTAGGAAGTCCAAGTTCAGCACTGCTATGGCCTGTGGCTGGTCTTTATTACAATTTTAATTTTTAATGCGGATAAAAAAAATAAATAAACTGAACAATGTTAAATATAGGAGAAACTATCATTCAGAATTCTTTTAAAGTTCCAGTCTGAGTCCAGAAACATTTCAAATCAGTCAAAAATTGTTCAATTTCAAAGTTTTCTATGTAAGAAGTGTGCACATTCACACACTTTAAATGGTCCAGAATCATCTAGCTCACAATCAATTCTGTCTCGGATTTGTTAGGAAATAATTGCCAACTCATCTTGCATCCGGCAGCTATTCACCGTCTTCATCTTCATCTCCATCACCATCACCATCATCACGAGCATTTAAATTCAAACTTAAACCCGCAGTGCTTTTGTCTGCCTGGATACTCTCAGAAACCTGAAGAACAAATAGATCAATTTGACCAAACATTGTTTCATAAAAGGTTTTGACTATCAAATTTTTTTTTAAAAAACCCCTCAATCATTGCAGCAAAAAACAAGTATCTTTGTCAATATCCTCTAATGAGTTTACATTGCCAACCAAAAAGACTTAATTTTGCTATTCAGAAAGGGCTAGCGGCGCATCTTCTGCTCGTTTGCCTTCTATTTCGGTTTGTCAGCAACAAAATTTACTCAACCAACAAATGACCGTTTATTTATATTTTTACAAATGCATTACCTGATTCTCTTCCATTGGCACATCATTCATGTCAGGCTTGGAAAATGGCTCAGCTTCTGGAGCAACTGGGTCACTCTCAGTGGCTTTGGCTTCATCAGTCTGCGCCTCATTATTTTGTTCCTCCAATAGAGCTATCTGATCACCCATCCACAAAAAAACCATCACCCAACATAAGATAATCGCTTTCCGTGTATGTTATAATACACAATATTCCAAACTATACAAGTCTAGGAATGATTCGAGTTGAAGTGAGAATAAATAGATAAAAGGTACTAAAAGAAATTCAGTATCAGATAATATGCAAACAATGCGCAATTTTCCTGTGATTTAGTGTCTTTTATTTGTTTTGATCATAGCTATTATGTCAAGGTGATGTTAATAAGTTCACAGGTGTTTAAAGATGAGGGTGATTCAAGCCTAACATACAGATCACAGAAAAAAACCAAATGTCTATGATCATCATATACACGCCCTTTTAAAACAAAACAGATAAGCACAAAGCAAGTGAAATTGTACATCGAATGAACTAGTGCCGTAATGCTTTCAGTTTCACCTTCCATCAACGGCAATCCATCAACATTAGATTGGTGATATTTTTGAACCCATATCCTAGGTGGTAACGATTTCAAGATCAAGGGGGGTCAAGTACCACCAAACAAATCAAAATTTTGCCTTGCAAGATACTAGTACCTAGAGGATGAAGACAAATAAAACTTCTAGAGTTGAGTTCTTCTTAGATGTTTCCGAGTACAGTCCGATGGAAAACTGGGTTGGGTCTAAACAGTGGAAATACGAAACCCATTAGAAATCTTGGACTAGTATTAGATCAAAGTTTCAGAAAAACAAAATGAAATTGAAGTAAATGAAAAAGATGGTGCAAAGAGCCATCTTGGATTTACATTCTATGCATCGACCACCTCACCACAGAATCAAAGGAGACTATGAAAAAGATTTTCATTATGTCAGACTGTCAGATCTAAACTTAGCAAACCATCAAGAAACACTCGGCCATCTTTTTCAAAACACTTTTTTTTGGTTCATTAGCTGTTAAATAAGTGGCTATCATTCATCATGACATATAGTGTGACTACAGCCTCTGTTGTCAAGGCTCACCAGGCGCGCGCCTTGGCCCACTTTTCAGGCCCAGCACATCCTGCTCGCTCTGCTTCAAAAGCCCCAATTTCAGACCCTTGGGGCACGGTTTTCAGGCCAACTTCCGACAAAACTCCGGCCAAAAATTATCTGAACAGGTTTGAACAAGTCTGAAACAGATATACCAACCCTAAAGGCCAAAACAAGCCTGGAAGGCTTGAATCAACCTAAAACAATCGAAACTAGCCCTAAAGAAGCTAAAACCCTAAAAGATGTATTTTTACACTATACGCCTTGCCTAAAAAAACCCTCGCTTTTTAAGCGCATTGCACCAAGGTCCAAGGCTCACCCTTCGCGTACTCCGTCCAGTTTACACACTTCAGATAGCAAGAAGCTCCTACATCAACAATGCCCTCAACAAGAAAAAAAGAGTAAACCCCTAAACCGAACTTAACATACCTGATACTTAAATAATGAATTACCAATTGGTATTTGGTTACTCCTCCCAATATAAGAGAATTTACAGAACTGACTCTTTAATAGCACAAGTTAAACTGGCAACTCTTAACTCCTCCTCCCAACACGTTGTGTAGAATATCCTGCAATCTCGCTCCGCAATTAACAACAAAGATATCAAAGCTTAAAGTGTTCATCTCCACAGTATATGCCCTCTACCTATGTTTTTTCGGTTATTTGCGTCTCTTCTGTTTTTGAAAAGTTGGAATCCATCTATATTACAGTTCATGTTGCCTCTCCCTCCTACCCATAAAATTCTAATTTATCAAAAGAGTTAACTGTCATTTTCATCCCTGTGGTTTGGTGGAAAATGTCATTTCAGTCCAAAAAAAAAAAATTGCGCCAGTTCCGTCCTCAACATTTTTGAAATGTGCCACTTCAGTCCAAAAAGATGTTGAGGACGGAACTGGCACGTTTTAACCTTTTTTTTTAAACCTTTTTGGACTGAAGTGGCACATTTCAAAAATGTTGAGGACGGAACTGGCGCATTTTTTTTTTTGGACTGAAGTGTCATTTTCCACCAAACCACAGGGACGAAAATGACAGTTAACTCTTAGGGTATGTGTAGTGGGGCTTTATATGGCGCCCTTTTCTCCTATAGCGCCCTCATAACGCCTGGCACACCACTACGGGCGGCGTTATGAGGCAAAAAAAGGGGGGGGGGCGCGATCTACATAGCGCTGGTATGGGGGAAGTTATCAAAATTTGGACCAATCAAATTTAAGCAAGGTTTTTTATAATTAATTAATAAAATTGAAAATTAATAATTAGGTAATGATGGGTAGGGGCTTTATGACTACGGGCTCTAGTGATATAACGCCGCATAAAGCCCCCGTGTGACGTGGCACGACACGTGTCGCATAACGCCCCACAAGGGGCTTTATGACTACGGATGGCCTTATCAAAAACAAATAACAAAGATTAGCATAGTTTTAAGAAAAAATATCAAGCCTTACAATCCAAAAGTTGAACAAATAAAACCGGATTGATCTGAGAGTCGTGATCAAGATCGAAACAATTTGATGGCTCACTCGAACTTCCAGTTGGATAAAACTCAGACTCACAATTCTTCAAGAACCGGTATGTGATTTGTGTGATTTTTTTCTCATGAACCACAAAGATCACCAAATGAAAGGTATTTCAAATCTAGGGTTAGGGACCATAATGCCAGATGGCAGTTTTCCTTTCATTAATTCAAATTGCTTCTATTTAGGAGCCAAAATCCTCCCCTTTGGACCCTGCTTATTTAATGTATATCATTGTATACCATGGTCAACAAGTCAATCTAATTACACTAAAAAATAATCATCATGTCAACATATTCGATTCAATACATGTCATTAGTATTAGTCTGTAATCGTCTCTTGTTTTAAATATTTTGAACATCTTGGTTTATTTATTATGCGATATAAAATATATATAATTGATAATCTAACAAAATCATTCTAAAAACATAAATCAGGACAAACAAAAATCAGATCGGATAAAAAATAAAAAAAGAAAGTAACAAAAAACATACCGGAATATACTTCATCTTACGGCGAGGGGGTTCATCAACAGCACCGTTATCATCACCGTTAGTATCGTCGTCAGTGGAGGCGTTATGATCTTTTCGAATCGGTGTCCACTTGTAAAGCAAGATATGAGAGACGGCGTCGTTACTGTTACCGTTAGCAGAAGAGTTTCCGTTAGAATGGTGCTTGTTATTATTATTATTATCAGTGGACGGCGTTACGTGGATCCACTTCTTCTTCCACTTTCTAACCGGACCTGTGAAGACGGTGGCTGGACCGTAGCGGCTCGAGGATCGGCCCAGTCGAGCCCCAACTCCTTCCATTTATTATTATTAAGGCGGATCGGTGGCTCGATTGATTGTTTTGTTTGACGATTTGACGATCTCTCTCTCTGTCTGTTTGGGGTTGGTTTGGTAACGTGTATCGATTTTCAAAAATTGGGGAAGATTAGGTGCGGGGGGGTGTAGCGTGCTTCGGTGTTGACGTGAATAAGAGCCCTCGATAAACGTGACAAATTTGAAAACCTTTGTATATCACAACTAGGTGTTGCCCCGCCCACGTTGCGGGGCGATAACCGAATAATTCTTAACCAATTGAAAAAAAAAACAGTACCATAGTTTTGCTAAAAAGAAAAAGTAAAAAAAATGTTAGGCAACTTCTTGACACGATTTTTAGCTGGGGGCAAAGTCATATTTTTATTTTTACTTGGGGGAAATTCAATTATTTTCCCGATGGTAAAATCCTAATTTTTAGCTAGCGGCAAAAGCATAATTTTATTTTGAACTGGGGGTAAAGACGTAATTTTAAACTGGGGAAAAACCGTAATTTTAAAGTGGATATAAAATAATGAACTGGTGTAAAATCGTAATTTTGAGCCGGGGGAAAAAGAAAATTTTATTTTGAACTGGGGCGAAAACGTAATTTCGGCTGAGGGTAAAAGCGTAATTTTTTTACGGAGGGCGAAACCGTATTTTTGGTTTAGCTAGGTGTAAAGCCATATTTTTATTTTGAACCGGGGGGAAATCATAATTTTGAACCGAGAATAAAATCGTAATTTTGAGGTAGGGGAAAACCATAATTTTAGGGCGGAAAAGGAATTTTAAACTGAGGGTGAAATCGTAATTTTGAACCGAGTGAAAAATCGTAATTTTTAGCTGGGGGCAAAATCATAATTTTATTTTGAACTGGGGGGCGAAGACGTAATTTTCAACTGGAGGCAAAACCGTAATTTTAAAGCGGGTATAAAATATAAAGCTGAGGGGAAAATCTTATTTTTTTACCGATGGCAAAATCGTAAATTTGAGCTGCTGGCAAAAGGGTTATTATATTTTTTTAGTTGGGAGAAAAGCGTAATTTTAAACTGGGGCAAAAACGTAATTTTAAAGTGGATATAAAATAATAAAATGGTTGGTCCAATAGGGGAAGGCCTGCCGCCCATTTAAGCCAATGGCTAGCAAAAACTATTGAAAAATGATGTCAGCATCTTGAAAATGTATGTGTTGATAATTGACAAAAATAGTTTTATAGTTCAGATCCTTCTAATTTAAAAAAGAGTAAACTGCAATTTTACACCCTGAGGTTAGGGGTCATTGGCACTCCTACCCCCCCCCCCCCTAAGGAAATAATTGCAAAATTACACCGCACTGTTAACCCTTATGTCTCACTTTTACCCCCCGCCGTTAAAGTGGGTTAACAGTCTGTTAACTCTAAGTTGAAATTACTATACTACCCTTACATTTTACCCCCCAACATTCCTGTTAAGTCGCACAATTACCCCCTGAGATTTACAAAACCCTTCCCGCCAAAATCAAATACATGTTCTATGATTCTAAACCAAAATTCTGAACCTGTTTTTTTATCTAAAACCTAATAGTTTCATTTTGAACACGTAATCTGAAACAAAACACCAAAAGCTTTTTTGATCAAGATGGAGATCATCAGATTGTTAATCCTAGTGCATTGTGTCCTCATTGCCGCCAACACATGAACACTGTGATGAACTTTGTGGCTGGTAATGGTGCGGCTAAAGTGGCGGGAGAGGGTGGTGGTTTTGTGAAGGGGGTTGTCACAGACATGGTGATGGAGATCATCAGATTGTTAATCCTAGTGCATTGTGTCCTCATTGCCGCCAACACATGAACACTGTGATGAACTTTGTGGCTGGTAATGGTGCGGCTAAAGTGGCGGGAGAGGGTGGTGGTTTTGTGAAGGGGGTTGTGACAGACATGGTGATGGATGATTTGGTGGTCTGATGTTTGTAGGGTCTGATGTTGCTGAAGGACTCATTGCAGTGCAAAGGCCTCATTGCAGGCTGTTTGATTACTGTGTGACATAATCAAACATAATCATACCTGTTCAAAAGCTTACCCAAAAGCTTTTTTGATCAAACATAATCAAACATAATGTCAACAACCTAATTTTGATCAAACATCATACTTGTTCAAAAATACCTGTTCAAAAATAACTATAAGGTGTTCAAACCAATCATACCTGTTCAAAAGCTTACCCAAAAGCTTTTTTGAACAAACATAATCAAACATAATGTCATACCTGTTCAACTAGTGTGAACATACAGCAACTGTGAACATATGCACATACAGCAACCAGGGTGGTGGTTTTGTGAAGGGGGTTGTCAGCAAATGCCCAAACTGTCAGCACATTTAGTAACTGTGAACATATGAACATATTCAGTAACTGTGAACATATGAACATACAGCAACTGTGAACATATGAACTTAAGCAACTTATGCCCAAACTGTGTGTTATTTACAACCTGCAAATGCCCAAACTGTCAGCACATTCAGTGTGATCAACCAAGTAAACTGTCATTTTAGAACATTCGGCTTAGTAAACAAGCTGCAAATGCATACAATCAAACATAAGGTTCAGATTTCATGCCCAACTTTCAGAACATTCAGTGTGATCACCCAAGGAAACTGTCATTTTAGAACATTCAGGTTAGTAAACAAGCTGCAAATGCATAATCAACCTGAATGTATGCATTTTAACATAGAGGATATAGGAGATTGTATGCATTACCCAAAAGTTTTTTGATCAAACATAATCAAACATAATGTCAACAACCTAATTTTGATCAAACAAAATACCCAAAATCTTTTAGACAAAAGCTAAATAAGTTACCTTAGGTTAACCTACATATTACACAAAAGCTTCGATTAAGTTAAGTTAACCTACATATTACACAAAAGCCTAATAACTACTAGACTAAACATCCGCTCAACTCTCCGGTGGTAGATGGAAGTTGAGGACAGGCCTCCCAAACACAGAGACCACCAGGTGGAACACCAAAGATGAGCTTGATAAGCTCATCGTCAGGTCAACTGTAAAAAAACCAACATGAACCAAATCAGACCCTAACCCCTGTGTATAACATGATAATGACTAAATCTGACCCTGATTAACTAACATTGGCAGATTATACCTTTCGTGTGGCGGATGATATAGCGGAGTAGCCAAAAGAAGACCGGCATTTCGACTGATAGCGGCTGTGGTTGTGATCGAACGATGGTGGAGAAGAAGGTTGAAGCGGCTGTGGTTGTGATCGGACGATGGTGGAGAAGAAGGTTGAAGTTTGGAGTCGCCGGTGTATGGTGGAGAAGAAGGTTGTGATCGGAGAAGAAGGTTATGATCGGAGAAGAAGGTAAGAGATCGATGGTGGGAAGGTGGGGGGGTAATTGTGCGTGGGTATGTTACTTATAGGGTTTAGTTTATCCAAGAAGCTTTAGATAAGAGCGAAAGGACAATTTTACCCTTTGACCTTCATGTTATACAGTTGACTGTTAACCCACTTTAACGGCGGGGGGTAAAAGTGAGACATAAGGGTTAACAGTGGGGTGTAATTTTGCAATTATTTCCTTAGGGGGGGGGGTAGGAGTGCCAATGACCCCTAACCTCAGGGTGTAAAATTGCAGTTTACTCTTTAAAAAAAATGAAGGGGTAATTACGAAAATAGCCAAAATTTGGTTAATTTTTCAAAAATAGCCAGTTGACACCCCATAAAATGCCGTTTCCCGAATTCCAACCCGGCTCAAGACAAAAGTTAAGAACTTTCCTCAAAGACCAGTCAGCTTTTGACACGTGTTAACTGTCAACAAAAAGCATGTCATTACTGTCAACAAAAAGCATGCCAGTCACTTTTGGTAGATCACCTTTCTCTCTCCTCTTTCTCTCTCCCTTGTCTTCATCTTCTTCACCAAGCACCCACCACCCTCACCTCCCACCACCACCCTGCAACTCTCACCACTCTCACCGAGCACCACCACCCTGCAACCAACCACCACCCTCCACCCACCACAACCCTCACTTTTTTCCGATACTCCTTTTCTTCATCAAAACAATGACGATGATGATGTTTGCTTCTGTTGTCAAGATTATAATAGTCCAATAACCACTCCGTTTATCACTCCTCGTCAACCTCAGTCACATCACAATTTCACTATTGTGTCTGTTTTGTTATCCGCCTTACGTAAGTCACTTCTCACCTGCACTGTTAATGATTCCGACGATGTTGTATCCACTAGTATCATAAAGATTAAGGGTTTAAACCCACTAAACCCCACAACTTTGAACATGATTCAGCAAACCCACAAAGCAAGGATAAGCCAAAATCAAGAAAGTGGTAGGAAGAGAGAGAGAGAGAAAAAGTGGGTTTTGTAAGATCTTGATGAACAAAACAATACTGAAGAGAGAGAAAGACAGTGATGTGGATGTAACATGGTCAGAAACCAGCACATGCATATGGTCAGAAAATTCTCACGTGGCAAAATATGAGTGGCTGTTTTGGAAAGCTCTTTTAAGCCGTGTTGGAATTTGTGAAAAGGCTCGTGGAGCCGTTTCAGTTGGTCATTTTTGAAAAGTTGACTATTCAATGGCTATTTTCGTGATTACACCAAAAATGAAATCGATCGCAAAATATAATACGATGTCGAGAAAAAAAAGATACGGTGAGTTGTAAAAAGACGCAATTACGTAAATATAGAAAAAACACAATGATATAAACAAAAAATCTAAATTCTACGATCTATAAATCCAAAAGTGAAAACGTAAAATCTCATGTTATAGAATTCGACGAGACGGTTCCAATACAGGAATGAGGTCAATTGGAGTTTGTTTGATACCTTTCATACGACTTCTTGTTTTTCAGAGACTTTGTATTTGATCTTAACCCTAATTCCTTATTTAAAAAGTTAATTACACGATTAGTTTACGTGGTTTGTTAAAAGTAACAATGTTGGGTACGAAAGGGTTCAAAGAACTAGTTAGCCTGCAAAGTGTGAGAAGAAGTGACACAAAAAGCAGGTGGATTTCTTTTAAACCCACCACCGCCTTCACCTTTCACCACCTCCGCCTTCACCCCTGCAGTCAACCCACCACCGCCACCTCCACCGTCTCCTTCAACCCTGCCACCACAACCACCTCGACCTCCACCGTCTCCTTCAACCCACCACCACCACCACCACCACCACCGTCAACCCACCACCACCACCTCCACCGTCTCCTTTTGCATCACCATAGGACCCTTCTGCATTCAAAAGGGAAACACCTGTTTTAACCATTCTTCTTTTGAATAAGAAATCCCCAAATTTAAAAATCAAAATGTAACCAATCTTCACACCACTAAAAAAACCAGTCTTCACACCCAAAATCCCCAATTCAAACCTTCTACCCCACACTCGAATTTCGATCACCCATAACAATTTTCTTTTTGTATTTTATCACCAATTTCGCCCCTTTTACATTTAGTCAAAATCAAACCTCACCTCCTCACCACTCACCAAATCGTATTTCTGAAATACCCGACATCCAGTAACCACTCGATAGTCTCTGTATTCTCCAAAAGATTGTCAAGTTCAGAAGTTTACATCGAATACTCATCTGGGTATGATTTTCTGCATTTTTGTTTTATGTTTTTTTCTTCGCACGCAAGGTGTTCGACGAAATGCCTAGGTGATTTCTTCGGGGTTTTTTAGCGTAGCGGTTCAATTACCTTTTGACCCATCAGCTGCGATTCCTTTTGGGTTGGGTTTTCTTTATTGGTGGTGGTTTACGCGACATTATCTAAGTGTCGACTCCACTTACTTAGTTTTGTTATGGTTGGTTCTAATGGTAGCGGTTTCTGGCCATGACCTTTCCGACGGTTTCATTGTTGCCTCGATGGTTGGTGGGGGCTAAGGGATTCCCAAGGTTAATGGCACATATCAAGAGTCACCATTTGGGCTCAGACGAGAGGAAAGATTCTTTGAGATGTGCAATTGCTGACGATCTTAATCTTTTTACCTCTGTTTGTGAAGCTTTGAGGGTGTCCGGACAATGGTTATGTGGTGAGTGTATGTGCCCTCATGCTTTCAGTCGGGCGTGCCACCATGAGGATAAGGTTATTCGGTTTGTGCCAGGTGAGAGAGATGAGCAGGGTTTTATTGTTGGCATCACTAGACCCGGTGTTGAAAACGTTGATACCTCGTCGGAAGAGTTGGGTGTAGATATTGCTTTGCTTGACCATGTTTTCTCTCTCCCCATCAAGACTGTTAAGAGTATCCCCCTTAGTTGTCGTATGGCATTTGCCCAAGTCTTAACTGCGGCTTTGGACAAGGTGCTTGCTATGCCTGATTCTGTTGAGGCATGGGTTCGACTTTTGATATTACCACGTTGCACCTTGCGGGTGTTCAAGCCTGTTGGTCGTCAGGACAAGAGGTCGGGCAATAGGAAGACGGGACAATGCCTTGGCATCCAGCGGTCTTTGGCTCAGTGGGGTGATCGTGAGGGTTTTGCCACTCTTGTCCAATCGTTGTTTGATCAACCCGCGAGGGGGGTTACGGATGGAATCGAAAAGGGCACTAAGGATGATAATGAGTGTGGGGGGACCAATGTGAAACAATGTTTACGTAAGGTTGCTGATGGTCATTTCACTGCAGCTGTTAAGGTTTTATGTTCCTCGGGGGTTGCCCCTCTCAATAAGAATACTCTGGAGGCTTTAGTGGCTAAGCACCAAGGTATGCCCCCTCCTTCCATGCCTGCCTCCTTGCCTTCTGAGTCTCCTCTTGTGGTGGAGTCTGATTGTGTGCTCGGGTGTATTAAATCTTTCCCCAAAGGTACGTCGTGCGGGAGAGACGGATTAAGGGCCCAACATCTTTTAGATGCTTTTTGTGGGGAGGGGTCTATGATTGCTGATAGCCTGCTTAGGGCTACTTCAGCTATGGTTAATTTGTGCTTGGGGGGGAGGTGCCCGAGGAGTCTGGCGGAGTTTGTTGCTTCTGCTCCTCTTACACCTCTTCTCAAACCGGATAATGGGATTAGGCCTATCGCTGTTGGGTCGATTTGGAGGAGGGTGATCTCCAAGGTGGCCATGAAAGGTGTTGGGAAGGAGATGGCCAAATACCGTGGCGATTTCCAGTTTGGGGTAGGGATTCCGTGTGAGGCAGAGGCCGTTCTTCATAGTGCGAACAGGTTCCTTAATGAGTACCACCAAGATGGGTCTCTTGCTATGCTTACTGTTGATTTTTCGAACGCTTTTAATTTGGTTGATAGGACAGCCCTACTGTACGAGGTAAGGAAAAGGTGACCTTCTATTTCTACGCGGGTCGATTTTTTATATGGTCAACCAGCTAGATTATATGTGGGGGATGAGTATATTTGGTCTTCTACTGGCGTTCAGCAGGGGGACCCCTTGGGGCCCCTCCTTTTTGCCCTTGTTCTACACCCCCTTGTTCAGCGAATAAGGGATCGCTGCAAACTTCTATTTCACGCCTGGTACCTAGATGACGGAACGCTTATTGGAGATGCCACCCAAGTGGCTAATGCTTTAGATATCATCAGAGCTGAGGGTCCTTCCTTAGGGCTTCAACTTAATATAAAGAAAACTGAAGTTTTCTGGCCAACCTGCAATGGTGTAAAGGTTCAGGAGGGCTTATTCCCTCGGGGGATTGGGAGGCCAGTGCTGGGTGTGAAACTCCTGGGGGGTGCCGTTAGTCGTGATGCAGAGTTTATTAGTGGTATGGCTCTTAAAAGAGCGAACTGTGCAGTCGAGCTGATGAGGTGCCTTAAACGCCTACGGGACCCTCAGAGCGAGCTCCTCTTGCTTCGTTCTTGTATGAGTATTGCTAAATTACTGTTTGGTCTTCGAACGTGTCAACCTTCTTTGGTCGGGGGAGTTGTCTCTGTTTTTTATGAAGGCCTCCGGGGAGCATTAGAGGATATTGTTTGTTGCAACGCCCGATCCCTTATCTGTCCCGGGAACGGGCGGACGCGAACTCGGTAGTGGTGGTATCAGGTTATTTAATCTTGCAGCGGAATTTACATCAGGACCGTAGTTAGGAAATGTTTATTAGAGTAAAACCACCATATTTGATATTAATCAACTCATGGGAAAAACCCAAGTTTCTTATTACATAACATTTATAGGGACAAACCCTATTTTATTTAATTTAAAACATCGTTTCTTAGATAACTTTTATAGCCACTTATTTTCCAAGCCGTCAGTGCTCTCGAGCTGGCTTTTTCCCTGTTGGCTTTCACATTGTGTTACCTGAAACATGTTTTAAAAATATTTTGTCAGCGGGAAATACTGGTGAGTGAATCCCAATTTAATCAAGAAACATTTTATCAATTAACACAGTATTGAGAGCTATCACATTGTTTATTTCTACACAATTACTCATTCAGTACTGTCAATCCTTGACTTGTGGGTCATATTACACATTGGCTACTCGTCGTCCAATGGTAACGTACTGTCATTCCGACTTACTACTCGCAAGTAATAAATTTTGAATACAAAACCCCAAATACCGGCAGTAATTGAAGAACAATAAAGACTCAATCACCGCTTAATCGCATTGTAAAAATAATTAAGGTTTTGTAAAACATTCCAAAAACATTAACAAAAAGAGGATAAACTCACTTTGCTATCTTAGGCTTCTCAAAAGGGTTTCCTGGATATAATCTATAATTTATACAAATGTACATTGGTTAGTATCATAACCCTTTGAAATTATTAATAATACCCTCCCCGAGACGGCATTCCAACAACTACGTCGGGCAGAACCACGACAGTTGTTACGGAACCCTAAATCAATCGGGCAGTGTAACTATTACGAAACTGGGGTTATAATACTTACAACGGAGCAGATCCTCGCTAATTAGGGGTATAATACCCGAGTATTATAACACTACTACAGAATTTAGATTGAGAATTGAGATTGTGAGCGACGGAAAACGAAATCTGATGGCCTTCTTATATAGTCGTGTAATCTGGTCCTCACGCGGCCCGCGTAAGGTAAGGCTAATCCTTACGCGGCCCGCGTCAACACGCGGTCAACATATAGCTTAGCTTAGCTGATTCGATACGTAGGTCCGACACGATGATGACACGTGTCATCACCGGGCTACGCCACCATTTAGGACACTCGCGGCCCGCGTGAACTAATGAAGGGTCTTACGCGGCCCGCTTGAACTTAAGAAGTCAACTAAGTCAAATCCAGTCTTGATAGGGCCCGCGTGAGATAATGGGGTGGGTCTACGCGGCCTGCCTCAACTCCTTATTTCATGTTTTTATATTTTCTTTAAATACTATATTGTATTTCGGGATCGGTTTTCACATACGGGGTATAATATAAGACATATTGGAACATTTTAAGATATAATAGGGTGTCAGAAATATTATGAGGGTATTGGTTTTACCGAGGGTTGTTACATTCTCCCCACCTTACTTTAGAGCTCGTCCTCGAGATCTACTGAAACAAATGCAGGTATTTCTTTTGCATTTCTGACTCAAGCTCCCATGTGTATTCGGGTCCTCTTTTGGAGTCCCACTTCACTTTGACTAGAACTAATTTCCTATGCTTGAGATTCTTGACTTTCCTGTCTTCAATTTGTAGGGGTCTTTCTACAAACTTAAATTGTTCATTTACCTCTATATCCTTAAGAGGCACTATCAGTGACTCATCAGCTAAACACTTTTTAAGATTAGATACATGAAACACATCATGTATTCCTGCCATTTCCTCTGGCAGTTGTAGTTGATAGGCTACAGGTCCTATTTTTCTAATAATTTTGAAAGGTCCAACATACCTGGGACTTAGCTTTCCCCTTTTTATGAATCTTACTACTCCTTTCCAAGGAGAGACTTTCAACAATACTTTATCTCCTACCTGAAACTCCAATGGCTTGCGTCTGTTATTGGCATAACTCTTTTGTCGATCACGTGCTGCTTTCAGTCGTTCCTTGACTTGAATAATCTTGTCGGTTGTTTCTTGTACTATCTCAGGTCCAGATAGTTGCTTTTCCCCAATTTCTGCCCAACAGACTGGGGTTCGACATTTTCGTCCATAAAGTGCTTCGAATGGTGCAGCATTGATACTTGTGTGATAACTATTATTATAAGAAAATTCTATTAAAGGTAAGTGATCATCCCAATTACCTCCAAAGTCAATTACACAAGCTCTAAGCATGTCTTCCATTGTTTTAATTGTCCTTTCACTTTGTCCATCTGTTTGTGGATGATAAGCTGTGCTTAACTTTAACTTGGTTCCCATTGCCTTTTGGAAACTTGACCAAAAATGAGAGGTAAATCGACTATCTCTATCAGAAACAATTGATAAAGGAATGCCATGTAAAGAAACAATTTCATTTACATACAATTTAGATAATTGTTCCATACTAATTGTTTCTTTCATTGGTAGAAAATGAGCTGGCTTAGTTAATCTATCTACAATCACCCAGATTGTATCATTTCCTTTCCTAGTTTTGGGTAATTTAGTAACAAAATCCATTGTTATTAATTCCCATTTCCAAACTGGCATTTCTAATTGCTGTAACAAACCTAAAGGTTTCTGATGTTCAGCCTTAACTTGTGAGCAAGTTAAACATTTAGAAACATAGACTGCTATGTCCTTTTTCATTCCTATCCACCAGAAATTTTTCCTTAAATCCTGGTACATTTTATCACTTCCTGGATGCATCGTATACTTAGACTTATGGGCTTCTTCTAATATACGATTACGTAGATTTCCTAATTTAGGTATCCACATTCTCTTTTCATGGAATCTCCAAATTCCATCCGTTCCTTGTTCCAATTCTTTCAACATACCTTTTAATTTTTCAGAATCATCCTTGATTACTGATTCTTGTGCTTCTATTATCTGATCATTTAAATCTACTTGCAGATTTAATTTAAGAGAACGTACCCTTTTTGGTTTCTCATAATACTTTCGGCTTAAAGCATCTGCCACTATATTTGCTCTTCCTTCATGATACTAGATATCACAATCATAATCACTAAGAAATTCCATCCAGCGTCTTTGCCTCATATTCAACTCCTTTTGCTTGAATATATACCTTAAACTCTTATGATCAGTGAATATGGTAAACTTACTACCGTAAAGGTAATGTCTCCAAATCTTAAGAGCAAAAATTATAGCTCCTAATTCTAAATCATGGGTTGAATAATTTTCTTCATGACTCTTGAGTTGTCTAGATGCGTAAGCTATAACCTTTTGTCGTTGCATCAATACACATCCATAACCTAGTTTAGAAGCATCACAGTAGACTTCAAAGTCTTTAGTTCCTTCTGGTAATGCTAATATGGGTGTATGGGTCAATCTTTGCTTAAGGATTCTAAAGGCTTCTTCTTGTTTTATTCCCCATTCAAACTTAACAGATTTACAGGTTAACTTAGTTAAAGGAATGGCTATTCTAGAGAAATCTTGAATAAATTTCCTATAGTAACCGACCAATCCTAAGAAACTTCTAACCTCGGTTGGTGACTCAGGGGTTTTCCATTTCGTAATTGCTTCAATCTTTGTTGGATCTACATGAATTCCTTCATGATTGACTAAGTGTCCAAGGAATTGTACCTGTTCTAACCAAAATTCGCACTTATTGAATTTAGCATAAAGTTTTTCCTTTCTTAACAACTTAAAAGTGCGTGCAAATGTTTTGCATGATCCTCTTTATTCTTTGAATATATTAGAATATCATCTATGAATACAATTATGAATTTATCCAAATATGGCTTACATATTCGGTTCATCATGTCCATAAATGCAGCTGGGGCATTGGTTAAACCAAATGGCATGACAGTAAATTCATAATGTCCATACCTTGTTCTAAAAGCGGTCTTAGGAATATCCTCTTCCTGTACCTTTAATTGATGATATCCTGACCTTAAATCGATTTTAGAGAAAAATCGAGCTCCTTGCAGCTGATCAAACAGATCATCGATTCTCGGTAATGGGTACCGATTCTTAATCGTGACTTTGTTTAATTCATGGTAGTCAATGCACATACGCATTGATCCGTCCTTCTTTTTAACAAATAGTATCGGCGCTCCCCATGGCGACGAACTTGGTTGTATGAATCATTTCTCTAACAATTCATCTAATTGTTTCTTTAATTCTTGCATTTCTGCAGGTGCCAAACGGTAGGGTGCTTTGGTAATTGGTGATGTTCCTGATAGCAGGTGAATTCTGAATTCAACTTCTCTGTCTAGAGGTTGCCCTGGCAATTCTTCTGGAAAGACATCTGAAAACTGAGATACTACTGGAATGTCTTTTAAATCTTTTCCTTTAGTGTTAGTGATTATAGAAATCAAATACACTATAGAACCTTTTCTTATAAAACTTGCAGTTTTCATCACAGAGATGAATTTTGTGGTCCTAGAGGATTTATCTCCTTTAATTGTGATCATTTTTCCTTTTGGTGAATTTACTTGAATTACCTTTTTATCACATAATATACTGGCCTTATTAGCTATTAACCAATCCATTCCTAAAACAACATCAAATCCTACTAGATTCATGGGATAAAGATTTGCAATAAATTTCTGATTTGAAATTTCTATTCTTGCTCCCTGCAAGATTTCAGAAATTCTAACGGTTTCTCCATTGGCTGTCTCTACTAGACATTCTTGTGGTAGTTTAGTTAATGACTGATTTAGAAATTTGCAAAATGATGTATTAATAAAACTTTGGTTTGCACCAGAGTCAAATAATACTTTAGCAAAGACATCATTAACTAAAAACGTACCAGCTATGACATCTGGAATCATCATGGCTTCATCTGCAGTTAGCACAAATGCTCTAGCATTTTTAGTATTCTTATTGTCTGCAGCTGGGGCTAATTTTGGGCAATTAGGCTTGATGTGACCTTGTTCTCCGCAATTGTAGCATATCCTGCTGTTTTTCTTCCTGCAGTCTTTTTCCTTTTGTCCAGATATCTTGCAAAAGTTACAGTATATAGAGCATTTTCCTGAATGCTTTCTTTTGCAATTCCTACAGTAGGGTGCAGAGGTAGAACCTATATTTTTCCAACGGTTAGAATTTCCAGAACGAAATTCTTGAGTCAACTTCTGAGTTAGGCTCCTTCTTTGATCCTCTTCTCGGGTACAGACTAATTCATCTGTCAAGGTGTTGGCAAGTTCTACAGCTTCTTCTATGGTTTGAGGTCTAGCTGCCTTGACTACATGTCTTATCTCCCCAATTAATCCCCATATATAACGGGAAATTAATACTGGTTCTGGTGAAGCAAGAGTTGGCACTATTCTAGCATATTCAAAGAATATTTTAGTGTATCCCTTACTATCCACACCAGTCATCCTAAGGTTTAGGAATTTGTTTGCTATCTGTTCCTTCTCATTGGGTGGGCAGAATTTCCTTTCTACCTTGTTCTTAAATTCTTCCCATTCCATATTGTAGGTTTGATCACTTCCTCTTGTCTGGAGGATAGTGTTTCACCATTCTAGTGCTGCATTCTTAAACAGATTAGAAGCAAACAATATTTTATCTTCTTCAGCACACTTGCTTATCCTTAATACTGCCTCAGTTTTCTCTATCCAGCGTAAGGTTGCAATGGCCCCTTCATTTCCCGAGAATTCCATTGGTTTACAAGACCAGAATTCTTTATAAGAACAACCATAAGGCATGGTTCTTCTTCTTTTGGGAATAGGCAATTGAAGTACAGGTCCATTGTTCATGCTATTTTCTGGTTCACTTGGTCGCTTACTGCTATGCTTACTTTTATTATCAACATCTTTAACAGTTTGAAGAATAAATGGCATTGCATCTATAATTCCTTGTGCTACAATGTGTTGGATAGCACTATTATCCATCTGGTTCTCATTGTTATTGATGTTTGGATTTTCATTAACCACGTTAATGTTACTCTGGTTATCGTTATTCAGATTTCCTTGATTTTCTTCGTCGGCCATCTGAATTTTAAACAAGTATCCCATATTAATATCACAATTAATATCTTAATATAGTTAATCACATGACACGCATTTTTACCAAAAGCGTCGATCATTGCGACTATACTCTTTTTCTTATACTGTGTTGACACGTGTCATAAAGTTTGAACGTGTGAATGAATGTTATAAAAGGACTAGAGTTGACAAACACGGAAAGTATGTGTTTATACGGATTCTAAGTGTCAACTGTCAATAAATATAATGAACATTTACCCTGCACAATGTTCATACCTTCAAACGAATGAATCATGGATCATACGAAGCTAAAAGTGAGAGATTACAAACTACAGGGGTTAAATGTGTCAACATGTTAAAGATATACCTCTGAGTGACCTTTTGACAAACCCGAAGCTTTGTAAATGTAAATTATGCTCACTAGAATGCACGATATAAATTTCATAAAGTTTCGTTATCGTATGAGAAAGTTGTGATCAAATTCGTGTGCGAGGGGTTAAAAGCGTCAACGTTGAAATTTATGACTTTTCAAGTAACCATAAAGTTACCCAAGGACTTAACAAAGTTTGGTTATGTCTTAAGGCCCTTAAAAGTTAAGTTAGAGGGCTCAAAGTACAAGAAATCATGTTAAGATCAAGTGTAGAAGGATCAGGGACTAAAAGCGTCAAAAAGTGCATAAGTTTGCATTTTCGCGCATAACTTACGTTCTGAATACATCCGGACATCCAAAAATTTATGTAAGCATGACTATATTATATTTTAGTGTTCGCCTTAAGAAAAATCCATTCGTCGCGTCGTTTGGTTCGTTTTTCGCGCTTATGCGCATTCCGTCGTAATTAAGCGAACATCGCGACCGTACGGCCAAACGAACCGACATCCGAGATATTTTTGAACATGTTTTAAGTTCCCTATACTTTAACTTCATTTTTGAGCTTTGAAATGGGGTTAACGGGCCTTAAACGCGTCGAAAATGGGCTGATTGCAATACAGGGACCAAAAGTGCAAATCTGCCAAACTAGGGCCTAGCGGTGCGCTACACTTTTAGCGTAGCGGTGCGCTAGGGGTCTCCTGACCAGATGCAATGTTTCTAACAGCCTGTTTACAGCAGAACTAACCACAACCACATGTTCTAATTTGTCTTGTCATCAAGATAAGGAGCATATGTAGCCACCATAACCTTCCGACACTTGTACGGATAAGATTCGGGCACGATATACGATAAACGATCCTAACGGTGGTGCATATCCTATAAATACCCACCATAATCAACTTCAAAAACCCACAAATCTGATCATTGTGCTCTAAGTTGGAACCTTCGTTTCATACCTGAGCTATTTTGATCTAGATTAGCATTCGGGGACCCTTCGTAAGTATTCTTTCGTTCTTTTATCGCTTTTCGAGTCCGAAAGTCAAAATTTGTTTGACTTTCTGCATTGACCAGTTTATGGTCGATGCGAAGTTCGTTTGAACTTCATAACGTGAGCGTGATCACGATGGTTATAGTCCCTAGTGACTATACCTACTGATTACCACGTTATCTAGGCTCAGTGACGAGCCGTAGTTTCGACCAGAATACGTATTCTTGCGTATTTTGTAACCAAACTACTTATGGGTATCAAAACCGTTTGTTTTGATACCAAACTTGTTTTCTAACTTAGTTAAGCATGTTTTAACATGCTTAGCTCGTCACTTTTAGTTTAGTGCTTATATAGGGTCGTGAAGGTAAGCGATCTAAACAATCGCTTATACTTTCGAACCCGACCCGTTTGCTCGATCATTAGGATCCGACCAAACACATTAAGTGACCTTATGGTCACATCGTTCGAGTAGTTGTATGACAGGTAGTATATATGCCTTAGGTAAATGACCAAAATACCCCTACGGGGCTTAAATTGAGATTAAACTCGTTTTGGGCATAATGGAAGGTATCCTACTGATATCACAACATATTTAAGGCATATTAACTTAGGAAACCTGTTCGCGACCTATTCGGTTACCCGTTACGCGTTATTCGCGTTCGGATCGGTTTATATAACTAGTTTATATAAGTTAGCCGAAACGGGTCAAACCTTATCGGTTTTATCTCAAAATTCAGAGTGTGTATCAAATACCCATATTAGACAAGTCTTCAAACTTGTCGGGTCTAAAACACATTCTATTCCGGTCTTCGCTTAATCGTGCGTAAGAACCGTATATTTCCTTAAGACTAACCGGTCTAAGCTTAGGCTTAATTAAAGACCCGTTAGCATTCTAATTAATTATTTATACCATCATTCCAGACTAGAGCTTTCCGGTAAATTGTACCTACGCTTACTTAAGTGACTACGGCTGAGTTATTAGATTCTTGCTATTTAAGACAGGAGCTAGCTCAGGTAAATACTCTTAACTTATTTTCCCTATACGGGCTTGGGATACGGTACTATAAAAGTACCGCTTGGTCGGGTATGTAGACATTTAAATCGGATTGTGATTAATGTATTACATAACTCGTTTTATTCTGTATTATTTGATGTATGGCCCTTGGGGGTTAATGACCATGTCCCGGATATCCTTGGCATCATTTTACGAAATGGCCACGACCTAAGCACGGGGTGTAGGCATACACCTGGCAGCTGCATTATGTAAAAACTGGTAATCCACTCCGAGGTATCATCCCTGTGGGTTATACCGGAACTGGTAATCCACTTAGGGGATGATAGCCCGTGGGCACTATACCTGTGGCGTGTCTGTTAATCTAGTCCGGCCCTACAAACCGGCCCTAACGGACGACAAATAAGTAAAACTGTATACAAGATTATATACAAATAATTTTCCCAAGTTATAAAAGGTTAATTTTGCCTCTGTGCATTTTAATCAAAGTGTCAAAAGGTTTTGTGCCTGGTGCATCTAAATCAATTTTCTTAAACTCTTTTCAAATGAGTCGGTTGAGTGTATTTACCAGTGAAAACTGACGTATTTTCCAAAAAGGTTAAGTGACAGGTACTAAACGAAATTGGCTGGAAGCTCAGGGCGCTAATAAGGAATCTTGCAAGTTCTAGGCGTCTAAAGTCTGTTGAACAAATGATATGTTTTAAGATCCGCCTGTGGATCCTTTACTTCCGTTGTAATACTGAATATTACTTCATATTCGGAATGTAATAATAAATATCTTTTGCTTCCGCTGTGCATTCATATATATTGTGTTGTTTGACTATTATGTTGCCAACCACGTCACGATACTCCCCCACCGGGCCCACCGGTGACACGTGGAAATCGGGGTGTGACAGGTTGGTATCAGAGCCAACACTGAGTGAATTAAACACTAGTCTTTTGTGTTTAATCTCAGTTACACAATTGCACATTCTTGAGTCTAGACAAGAACATAGGACAAATTCTAAAATTCGTTTTATTTTGTCCTTATTTGATTCCTTTGTTATTTTTCTGACTTGCCTATGCATAGAATATGGAAAGTATTCTTCAAGTCAATTGCTATTAGAAGTCCCGTTTAGGGCAACCATATACTTGTTAAATTTTTAAAGGAACGATTATGTTTAAATTATCATTCCTATATTATAAGATCTACCATTATAATAAAATGGCAAAATTTAAAAAGGACAAGACCTAGCCATATGTCACATTAAGACAGGGCCAAGATGGTAGTTCCATAATTAGATTCAGATCCTTGTTAACAGTTCAATTAGGATTGTTCTGCGTTAATTATTAAAAAGAATCCTAAAGGTACGACCTAGCCTATATGTCATTCCAGACAAGGCCAAGATGGTAGAACCTATTCAAAGGATTCAAATCCTTGTAACATTGTAAATATGTTAACACTCCTGGCAACAGTGATGCGATAAAATCACACTTGTCATCTTTATATTAGGAAATTTTTCCAAACCCTTTTTTTTTAGCAAAAGCGATCAATGGGAATCATGGTTATTAATTTATCAAAATTGGACAATTCGTCATATACTTAAACCCATTATTGCTACTTGGTTTGTAGCCCTCAAAGCTTCACCATGGCTGACCCCTCTGAAGCTCGCAATCATCCAGTTAATCAGGAAGATGATGCAAGACTGAAATTAATAAGCACCGGGTTACAGGCTATGATCGAAATAGCCGTAAGCAACGCTGCGGACCGTGTGTTGGAGGATCTTAAGCGAAAGTGCGATGATACCCCAAATAGAGGTTACAAGAAGGGTAAGACCGGTTCAAGCTATAACCAGTCCAAGCCAAAGGAGGCAAAACCCGAATGCAACAACTGCAGGAAACAACATTCTGGAAAATGCACAATCGACCCACGTGCTAAATTATGTGGAATTTGCAAAACCAAGGGGCACAAGACCTTGGATTGCAAGAAGATGGAAGATGCGACCTGCCATGGCTGTGGCGAAAAGGGGCACATAAAGAACCGCTGCCCAAAGACGGCGATTAAAGGAAAAGGCACCTTAAATACGAAAGCTAAGCCTTGCGGAATTTGTAATAAGGAGGGAGCAACTAAGTCTGGGAAGGATTTAAATGTCAGACAGCAGACCAGGGAAAAGACCAGGTGCGAAACCTGTAGGAAATACCATCTTGGGAAATGCAGATTTGAGTCTCAGCCTCTACCGTGTGGGATATGCAAGTCTAGGGAGCACAAGACTGTTGATTGCAGGAAGATTAAAGATGCTACATGCTACAACTGCAACGAGAAAGGGCACATAAAGACCAACTGCCCTAAGTACGCGAAGTAGCCTGAAAAGGCCAAGAAAGCAAACGCATGAGTTTTCAGGAGGAACGCCCAAGAGATGATGCAGAATAATAATAGTATAATATGTACCTTTCCTTATCAAACAGTTATGCAGAAACTTATTTGATATTGGCACATATAAATATATTATGAATGATAAAGGTTGAGAACTGTTGTCTCCACCTGATTAAGACTCCGGTCATTTAATGCCCGGTAGAAAGTGACGATGTTACGTCAAAAATGCTCCAACAAATCCTATGTTGATATTAATATCTATTGGAAATCACTTTTCTAATATCCTTATAGCAAACTTTTGGTTGCATACTTAAGGACTCAATATAGTGATAAAAAATCGATTGGTTGCCTTAAAATCAAGTCCACATTGTGAGTGATAAGAAGCAATTAATTATCAAGACTCCTTATGAGACAACCCTCGTAATTACACGTGTCCGTACGATTAATTAATATTAAACATAAAAAAAAAAAATGGTGGAACTGACCGTCCCCGGAATCGAACCCGGGTCTAGGCCGGCCGCACCCTTTCGCGCGCCTAGCCAACTGAGCTAGTGCCTAGTATTGTGAAAATCTCCATTCTAGTTAATTATAAGCACTTGTACAATAAACTTCCTTATCATTTATCAATGATAATTTCTACTAAGTGTCCTGTTTTAAATACAGGCAATAATAAATCTTCAGGAACCATAAACTTAGCAAAATTTTTATTATCATCCACAAGGTATAAATTACCAAGGAAACCATAGTAACCGATTCTTCTAGTATCGGCAAGGAATCCTTCCGAAAATCTAAGAGTACTCTTTCTTCGCATAGAGTACGACAACATATGTTATTTTAATAATTCTTCTTCATTGTTTTCTATCGCCTGCGAATGCCAAACTATGTTTGATAAAAGTGTCATATGAGGATTGGCGTATCCTAGTGTGTCCCATAGATTATTTCCATGTCTGATCAGCATGGAGGTTTAATACATGGAACCCCTGAGATATCCCAATGGTCATATTGTACTAATGTCGACTAGTAGTATTCAAGGGAAATATCCGGAATAGAATTATCCAAATAAATGTTCCCTGGTAAAGAAATATGTGGACTCATAACATAAATGTGTCACTTATTAGGCACAAGCGTTGTTGAGCGAACTGGAGCTTGAGATATGGAAAATCTCTGCAATCTCCTTGTACTTAGATTATCTCCTCCTAAATTTACCCTGTTTACCTCCCTAGAGGCAGGTGGAGTTAAGATTTACATCCCACTTTGGGTTAGAGTGTTGTAAGAACTCCATATTGATTATGGAATAACCGAAAACCTGATTAAGTAAATTTTAAGATAGGAGATTCATAACCTAACTCAATATCCTGAGAATTCGGTATAGGAAATTATGAAAGACGGTTCATTTTGCTAAGGCATTGTTCACCGCAACCCTAATTAGGCGACGATTAAGAATCGCCATCAGCTGCCCAAAATCGTCGAATTGTTCGACTAACTGTAAAGATTAGCTATTCCGTAAGATTAATTTTGAGCGATGGTTGGAATAATCATCTCACCTTAAGATAGGCTTTCTATAATAACTGCCATATAAGTATCAAGGTGGCTCCTTGGAGACCTTGTATAAATGGCATGTTAAACGTTATTGTTAGGACAATAGATTGGTAAGTCCAATTATAAGGATCTGAACGTTGCCCAGGAAACAACAAATAAGATCATACAAATTCCTAATCATCTGTAAGTTGCCATTATTAGGCAGAGAATACTTCCTTTATTTCGGTAAATCTCGGGCCGAGATTTATTTTAAGGGGGTGAGGATGTAACACCTCGAAAATTCACGTCCTATAATGTGTTGACACGTGTCATAAAGTTTGAACGTGTGAATGAATGTTATAAAAGGACTAGAGTTGACAAACACGGAAAGTATGTGTTTATACGGATTCTAAGTGTCAACTGTCAATAAATATAATGAACATTTACCCTGCACAATGTTCATACCTTCAAACGAATGAATCATGGATCATACGAAGCTAAAAGTGAGAGATTACAAACTACAGGGGTTAAATGTGTCAACATGTTAAAGATATACCTCTGAGTGACCTTTTGACAAACCCGAAGCTTTGTAAATGTAAATTATGCTCACTAGAATGCACGATATAAATTTCATAAAGTTTCGTTATCGTATGAGAAAGTTGTGATCAAATTCGTGTGCGAGGGGTTAAAAGCGTCAACGTTGAAATTTATGACTTTTCAAGTAACCATAAAGTTACCCAAGGACTTAACAAAGTTTGGTTATGTCTTAAGGCCCTTAAAAGTTAAGTTAGAGGGCTCAAAGTACAAGAAATCATGTTAAGATCAAGTGTAGAAGGATCAGGGACTAAAAGCGTCAAAAAGTGCATAAGTTTGCATTTTCGCGCATAACTTACGTTCTGAATACATCCGGACATCCAAAAATTTATGTAAGCATGACTATATTATATTTTAGTGTTCGCCTTAAGAAAAATCCATTCGTCGCGTCGTTTGGTTCGTTTTTCGCGCTTATGCGCATTCCGTCGTAATTAAGCGAACATCGCGACCGTACGGCCAAACGAACCGACATCCGAGATATTTTTGAACATGTTTTAAGTTCCCTATACTTTAACTTCATTTTTGAGCTTTGAAATGGGGTTAACGGGCCTTAAACGCGTCGAAAATGGGCTGATTGCAATACAGGGACCAAAAGTGCAAATCTGCCAAACTAGGGCCTAGCGGTGCGCTACACTTTTAGCGTAGCGGTGCGCTAGGGGTCTCCTGACCAGATGCAATGTTTCTAACAGCCTGTTTACAGCAGAACTAACCACAACCACATGTTCTAATTTGTCTTGTCATCAAGATAAGGAGCATATGTAGCCACCATAACCTTCCGACACTTGTATGGATAAGATTCGGGCACGATATACGATAAACGATCCTAACGGTGGTGCATATCCTATAAATACCCACCATAATCAACTTCAAAAACCCACAAATCTGATCATTGTGCTCTAAGTTGGAACCTTCGTTTCATACCTGAGCTATTTTGATCTAGATTAGCATTCGGGGACCCTTCGTAAGTATTCTTTCGTTCTTTTATCGCTTTTCGAGTCCGAAAGTCAAAATTTGTTTGACTTTCTGCATTGACCAGTTTATGGTCGATGCGAAGTTCGTTTGAACTTCATAACGTGAGCGTGATCACGATGGTTATAGTCCCTAGTGACTATACCTACTGATTACCACGTTATCTAGGCTCAGTGACGAGCCGTAGTTTCGACCAGAATACGTATTCTTGCGTATTTTGTAACCAAACTACTTATGGGTATCAAAACCGTTTGTTTTGATACCAAACTTGTTTTCTAACTTAGTTAAGCATGTTTTAACATGCTTAGCTCGTCACTTTTAGTTTAGTGCTTATATAGGGTCGTGAAGGTAAGCGATCTAAACAATCGCTTATACTTTCGAACCCGACCCGTTTGCTCGATCATTAGGATCCGACCAAACACATTAAGTGACCTTATGGTCACATCGTTCGAGTAGTTGTATGACAGGTAGTATATATGCCTTAGGTAAATGACCAAAATACCCCTACGGGGCTTAAATTGAGATTAAACTCGTTTTGGGCATAATGGAAGGTATCCTACTGATATCACAACATATTTAAGGCATATTAACTTAGGAAACCTGTTCGCGACCTATTCGGTTACCCGTTACGCGTTATTCGCGTTCGGATCGGTTTATATAACTAGTTTATATAAGTTAGCCGAAACGGGTCAAACCTTATCGGTTTTATCTCAAAATTCAGAGTGTGTATCAAATACCCATATTAGACAAGTCTTCAAACTTGTCGGGTCTAAAACACATTCTATTCCGGTCTTCGCTTAATCGTGCGTAAGAACCGTATATTTCCTTAAGACTAACCGGTCTAAGCTTAGGCTTAATTAAAGACCCGTTAGCATTCTAATTAATTATTTATACCATCATTCCAGACTAGAGCTTTCCGGTAAATTGTACCTACGCTTACTTAAGTGACTACGGCTGAGTTATTAGATTCTTGCTATTTAAGACAGGAGCTAGCTCAGGTAAATACTCTTAACTTATTTTCCCTATACGGGCTTGGGATACGGTACTATAAAAGTACCGCTTGGTCGGGTATGTAGACATTTAAATCGGATTGTGATTAATGTATTACATAACTCGTTTTATTCTGTATTATTTGATGTATGGCCCTTGGGGGTTAATGACCATGTCCCGGATATCCTTGGCATCATTTTACGAAATGGCCACGACCTAAGCACGGGGTGTAGGCATACACCTGGCAGCTGCATTATGTAAAAACTGGTAATCCACTCCGAGGTATCATCCCTGTGGGTTATACCGGAACTGGTAATCCACTTAGGGGATGATAGCCCGTGGGCACTATACCTGTGGCGTGTCTGTTAATCTAGTCCGGCCCTACAAACCGGCCCTAACGGACGACAAATAAGTAAAACTGTATACAAGATTATATACAAATAATTTTCCCAAGTTATAAAAGGTTAATTTTGCCTCTGTGCATTTTAATCAAAGTGTCAAAAGGTTTTGTGCCTGGTGCATCTAAATCAATTTTCTTAAACTCTTTTCAAATGAGTCGGTTGAGTGTATTTACCAGTGAAAACTGACGTATTTTCCAAAAACGTTAAGTGACAGGTACTAAACGAAATTGGCTGGAAGCTCAGGGCGCTAATAAGGAATCTTGCAAGTTCTAGGCGTCTAAAGTCTGTTGAACAAATGATATGTTTTAAGATCCGCCTGTGGATCCTTTACTTCCGTTGTAATACTGAATATTACTTCATATTCGGAATGTAATAATAAATATCTTTTGCTTCCGCTGTGCATTCATATATATTGTGTTGTTTGACTATTATGTTGCCAACCACGTCACGATACTCCCCCACCGGGCCCACCGGTGACACGTGGAAATCGGTGTAGGTGCCTGAAATCGGTAAGGATCCTCTAATATTTCCCTAATATAATCATCTTGGTAATAGGGATCTAAAGGGTCCATACATGGGTAAGCTTCTATATTCTGTATGGGTGGATAATCCTGGATAGGATATCGTTGCACAAAATCCCTATTGTCGTCCCACCAGGGGTCGTAATTCGGGTCTAGAGGGTTTGGTGCAGGCACTCTAGGGATTTCTTCTGGATTAAAATCGTACATCTCCACATGGTTTTCCTGATTTTTTATCTCCATAGGTTGTTCTGGGTTTTGTGGTTATGGGGCTACTAGTTGTTCCAGACTTGGGTCAGCAGCAGTCGTAGCTAAGATATGGAAATTAGCTAGGCTTCTATTTAGCATATCTTGAGTATGGGCATGTGTCTCTCGCTTAATAGCTGCTAAAGCCCTTTGCTGTTGCAATTTTCGCATTCTCTTCCTACGAGCAAAAGCTTCTTTACTGAACCATCCTCGTTTCTTATTAGGAAATGGTTCTTCAGATTGAGCTCTAAAGGTAAATATTCCCTCCTTCTGATCAGCAGAATACCCCGAAAGGGCAGGCTGTGATGATGTACCTTCACTCTTAGGTGAATCAGATAACTGACGGTTCAGATCTGAGGGTCCTTGATCACTCATACCGAAAACTAACAAATAGTCAAATAACACATAACACATAATTACAGTTATGCACGTATTTCCGTAATTTATTTCCTAACACAAAATTTAAAATTTAAGTGTCAGCAGAACACTTCTTTGGCTCAGACCAGTGGCTAGGCTCTGATACCACCTTCTGTCGCAACCCCCGATCCCTTATCTGTCCCGGGAACGGGCGGACGCGAACTCAGTAGTGGTGGTATCAGGTTATTTAATCTTGCAGCGGAATTTACTTCAGGACCGTAGTTAGGAAATGTTTATTAGAGTAAAACCACCATATTTGATATTAATCAACTCATGGGAAAAACCCAAGTTTCTTATTACATAACATTTATAGGGACAAACCCTATTTTATTTAATTTAAAACATCGTTTATTAGATAACTTTTATAGCCACTTATTTTCCAAGCCGTCAGTGCTCTCGAGCTGGCTTTTTCCCAGTTGGCTTTCACATTGTGTTACCTGAAACATGTTTTAAAAATATTTTGTCAGCAGAAAATACTGGTGAGTGAATCCCAATTTAATCAAGAAACATTTTATCAATTAACACAGTATTGAGAGCTATCACATTGTTTATTTCTACACAATTACTCATTCAGTACTGTCAATCCTTGACTTGTGGGTCATATTACACATTGGCTACTCGTCGTCCAATGGTAACGTACTGTCATTCCGACTTACTACTCGCAAGTAATAAATTTTGTATACAAAACCCCAAATACCGGCAGTAATTGAAGAACTATAAAGACTCAATCACCGCTTAATCGCATTGTAAAAATAATTAAGGTTTTGTAAAACATTCCAAAAACATTAACAAAAAGAGGATAAACTCACTTTGCTATCTTAGGCTTCTCGAAAGGGTTTCCTGGATATAATCTATAATTTATACAAATGTACATTGGTTAGTATCATAACCCTTTGAAATTATTAATAATACCCTCCCGAGACGGCATTCCAACAACTACGTCGAGCAGAACCACGACAGTTGTTACGGAACCCTAAATCAATCGGGCAGCGTAACTATTACGAAACTGGGGTTATAATACTTACAATGGAGCAGATCCTCGCTAATTAGGGGTATAATACCCGAGTATTATAACACTACTACAGAATTTAGATTGAGAATTGAGATTGTGAGCAACGGAAAACGAAATCTGATGGCCTTCTTATATAGTCGTGTAATCTGGTCCTCACGCGGCCCGCGTAAGGTAAGGCTAATCCTTACGCGGCCCGCGTCAACACGCGGTCAACATATAGCTTATCTGATTCGATACGTAGGTCCGACACGATGATGACACGTGTCATCACCGGGCTACGCCACCATTTAGGACACTCGCGGCCCGCGTGAACTAATGAAGGGTCTTACGCGGCCCGCTTGAACTTAAGAAGTCAACTAAGTCAAATCCAGTCTTGATACGGCCCGCGTGAGATAATGGGGTGGGTCTACGCGGCCCGCCTCAACTCCTTATTTCATGTTTTTATATTTTCTTTAAATACTATATTGTATTTCGGGATCGGTTTTCACATACGGGGTATAATATAAGACATATTGGAACATTCTAAGATATAATAGGGTGTCAGAAATATTATGAGGGTATTGGTTTTACCGAGGGTTGTTACATTGTTGTTTGTGGGGGGTGCCTTTTTTGGTGATATCCAGTGGAGGTTGGCTTCTCTCCCAACCCGGTTCGGAGGCTTAGGGATTTGTACGGCTGAGGATGCCTCTACATATGCTTTCGTGGCTTCAAGGGCCCAATCTTGGGGTTTACAACACCACATACTCTGAGAATGTGGTGGGGATGTTTTAGACTCCGATTACAGGAGTGCGTTGGACCTTTTGCATAGTTCTCTTCCCGACCTTGATATTGGCAGTTTCTACATTAAAGACACCGCCCCTCCTAAATCCCAGAAAATTCTGGCGAATGCCTTATATGGCGAAATTGTCAAGAGGTTTGAAGAGAAATTTGTTTTATCCCCTCGGCAAAGAGCTGTGTTTGAATGTCTACGTGCCCCACATGCTCAGGATTTTTTGTCTGTCGCACCTATTGAAGGCTTGGGGCAACACATGTCGGCTGTGGAAATCCGTGCTATCCTTAGATACCGGCTGATGATTCCTTTGTTCCCAGTTGACGAGCCATGTTCGATATGCCGCAAAGCGTGTTTGGATTCTTTCGGCGAGCACGCGATCCACTGTAAAGAGCTACCAGGGTTTAAATATCGGCATGATTGGGTGAGAGATGTGTTATGCGATGTTCTTAAGCGGGCCGGGATCTCTGCCAAAAAGGAAGCTCTAGTAAATTTCCTGACTGACCCCTTAGAGGGGAGGTCCACTTTACGCCCGACGGACATCCTTGTGTTTGGATGGGAAGGGGGGAAACACGCTTGTATAAAACTAACTGGAGTCTCCCCCCTTGTCGGGCTCAAGGACAAGGGCTTTGTCGTAGGGCAAGCGGTGCTCAAGGCAGAGGCGACCAAAGTGGCAAAACATGAGAAAGCCTGCCGGGAGAATCAACATGTGTTTGTCCCGTTTGCGTTTGATACCTTTGGTGGTCTCGCTCCTGATGCTGTGCGACTCTTGAATCGGGTTCAAAAAGTCGTTAATAGTAATTCTTCGTCGCTAAAGGTTTCAAACTTTGTATTTAGTAGAATTGGTTTTTCTATTCAAAAGGGGGTGACGACGCAACTTGTTGCCCGACTACCTGCCATTGCTTTGTAATTGCTCTTTTTCGTGTGGAATGATAATCTTTGGGTTAGCCTTTTATTGTTTTTTTTAGCAATGTTTAGCACTAAGACTAACACCCGTTAACTTTTTTTGTTAAATTTTGCAAAAATTACCAAAATGCCCTTTGATAACTAGAAGGATAATTTTTGTAACTAACTTAATAAACCCCTAACTTGTTACTTGAAATCCTTATTACCTAGCATTGTTACTTTTAACTAGGGGTTTAAACGAGCCAACACCGTCTTTTACATTAGTCGGTCGTTGACATTTAACAATATCGGTTAAAGCATTTTTGTTGGCGTTCCATTTACCGATTGATTATTATTTGAAGCCTATTAGACTCATTTGAGCAAGTTCCAGCTTCTTTGATAAATCATGAATTAAAAAAATTCTTTGAATAAATGAACTTTTATAACGTTTGCACTTTAGCGAGAGTCGTGTTAAACTTTCGCTCATATGTAGCCTCATTTTCTTCAGTCTCATTATTAATTCTTGAGATATTGTTCTTTTCTTTGATAACTTCACAATTATATGAGATATAATGTATGATAACTTCTTATGGATAACCGATGACGTGTCGAGGATTGACCCCCCCCCCCGCCTTTACATTATGGTTCGATGCTAGGGACAAAAGGGGTTTCACCACCTTACATAAATGCACAACGGCAATTCGCCAATTGCCATACAGGACGGCAACCAATGCTAGGGACGAGTATTTAAAGATGTCCGAAAGAACTGCACGATAATGGTTGTACAAGTTTTGCAAATATGTGGTGAAGTTGTACAACAAGAAATATTTGCGAAAACCTAACGACAATGACGTCCAATAATTGTATCAATTCCATGAACAAAATCATGGTTTTTCAGGAATGCTCGGAAGCATTGATTGCATGTACTGGTCGTGGCGAAATCCCCCTAATGCATGGCGAGGTTAATTTACGCGAGACAATCATGGACATCCAACAATAACGCTAGAATTCGTTGCGTCACAAGATATGTGGATTTGGCATGCTTTCTTCAGTGTTCCTGGTTCGAATAACGACCTTAACGTCATCCACCAATTAGAGTTCTTCACCAAAAATTAAGAAATTTGCCAAGTTTCAAGAGGCGGCGAGAAAGGACATTGAACGGTGTTTTGGGATTCTACAGAAAAAATGCCATATCATTGAGAACCCAGCACGTGCTTTTAAACCAAAGTAGTTGTGATATTGCATGTAAACTAGTATCTTGATGCATGTGACAACCGGTGATTTACGGCTCTTAATTACGTGATTAACAGGTGATTAACGCGATAATAAATAGTGTTTACCGTGCAAATTAACTTAATTAGGCTTTTGGAGTGCCTAGAAACGGTTAACCGGCTTTACAGGGCGTGAACGGTGGTTTACGGAAAAATCTGGTGAATATTAAGCGACAACGAACTGATACCGTACAAAATACTGACAATGCCGACAAATACGGATTTCCTACGAATATTTTATATTTATGAAATTAATTTTTGTGAATTTATTGGGCTTCCGTGCAACGCAAACGCAAACGTGAACTAAAAATGCGATATCAGGAAACGCAACGGCAACGAAACGGAAGCAACGGAGACGCATGTCACCTTCGAAACTTACATTTTACGCTATATTTAGCTCCGTAATGAAATTTTAGTAGCTACAGTCGAAACCGGGTCGAAAAACGGATTAAAGACGACAATGATGCAATTTTTCGCGATTATTACCGTAATCGACGAACGGGCGTGCAAACAACGACTGCCGACCGTATTTTATGTATTTTAATACTAAAATTTTATCTTTTGATGTTAGACGGAGTTCGGGTTTTGACAACGGGTCTCGTAGGAAATACGGGCCACTTACACTAGAGATGGGCCTGTGGGCCCTGGGCCCAAGCCCAAAACTCACAAGCCTAAACCTGCACGTAATATATTAGCGGTTTTCCTACATAATCTGTACAAGATCTTATAAAATCTCTATAAGATCTTTATAGAATCTATGCAAGATATACCAAAATCTATATAAAATCTACAAAAGATTTACAAGATCTCTACTAATCTCTATATAAAACCCATAACACCCCATTTTCCTTCAACAAACCTGCAACACACACACACTCAATATGAAATTAAAAATCTGTTCATCTCTCCTTCCATCACTCGATCCCTACTCACACTCACAAAGAGACTAAAACACTCATCCATACAAACAATACACACAGACATACCCACACAAAGATCCCCTACCCTTCTCTCGGTAATCCTCTCTCCCTCGAGCTCTGTTCTCCGGTGACTGGACCGGGCATCACGACAGTGTTCCGGCCAGATGACATACCCGAACACCACCCTTCTGTCGTATACCCCCCCTCGTCACTTATGTAACTCAAAGAAAGAAAGGGAGTCGCCGCTCACGGCGACGGCGAAATGAGCGGAGAAAGAGAGGAGAGAGACAAAGGAGAGAAAGAGACACGACGTCACCGGCGACCAACGCCGTCAGCGGTGGCGATGACGGTTGTGTTCCGTTTTTCCAACAAGTTTCGACTCCACTCCTCTTCTATTTTGACTTTCCTTAAGTTTTCAAGCAAAAACCGTCAGATGATGTGACTTTTCTGTTTTCCGGCGACGTGGTGGTGGTCAGCGGCGGCCGGAGTCACGGCTGTGGAAGTGGCGAGGGTTATCTTTGGCTCGGGTCAACTCAGTAACATGGGTTCGAGTGTTTCGGTTCAAGTTTCAGGTCTCGGTTCGGAGGATTCGGGTCAGATCTGGTTTGGCTCGGGTTCGAGTTAACTGGTGATGCGGGTCAGATCCTGGACATGGTCAACACTGGTCAGCGGGTTCGAGTCTCGGTTCGAAATACATCAGTTTCGGTTCGGTTGACTCGGTCAAACCGAGTCAACCCGGTCAACTCAGCGCGTCAACCGAACCGAGTCAACCCGGTCAACTCAGCGCGTCAACTCGGTCAACTCAGTCAACGGTTCGACGCAAAGAGCGGTAAAGATTTAATGGCGTGAATTATTTTGTTATAAATCTATTTATTTTCGTGAAACGAGCTCAAACCGAACGGATTAGTACTTAGATTACATTTTGTCGCTTTTACAAGAATTGTTTATATTGATTATTGAACATTGTTGAATCTTGAAAAATATAACGACAACTTGGTTGTCCGGGGCGTCCAAAAACAGAGGAAACTCTGCCCGTTTTTCGAGAAAATCTAAAAACAAAACGCGTTTTATTGTAAAACGACAACTAACGAATTCAAACAACTTTGGTAAAACAAGACATTATGTACGACTTTCGAAAACAACGATTCGAAAACTATTTACAACAAATAAATATAGTTATTATGTTTATTTGAAACTTTGGAAATCCGATGAATTCTTTTATAAAGGAACATATAATTTACTTCAAACGTCAAACAATCCGACTCCTTTTCTAAAGGTAGAAATAGTTTAGTTCAAACTTCAAACAATTTGGATTCCTTTATAAAAATAAATATAATTTATATATTTATTTCGAACATCAAATAAACTCGAATTCGTTTATAAAAATAAATATAGTTATATGTTTACTTTCAAACACAACTCGACGATTCTTTTGTAAAGTAAATATAACTTCTTAATATTTATTTTATACGCCTAAACGGCGTACACATATATTTCGACAAATATCACACGAGACGTAAGAGATGGTGCGAGTTTGTTATATGTTATTTTTATATAAACATTCTTTTTATACACGTGCGACTTCTTGAGGCGACTAACGCGGAACTAAGTCCTACAAGACTTATTAATTATTATCGACGAATAGACGAACTAAACAAAGTATAACTTCTTCATTTCATTTAAGCTAACAACTTACCATCGAATCGTTCGATTAACGATTCGGTAGAGCTCGGTGACACGTAGTTTAGTTACTGCGTTTATTTAGAAACTTATAAGATATTCCGTGTTAGGAATATTGTAGAATGCACGCTAGCGAGTCTCATCTTGGAAGCGACATCACGAAGTCGTAATTAGCTAGCTTTGCACAGGAATATTCAGGTGAGTACATAACCCCACCTTTTTACAGTTTTACATTTTTATAAATGTTTTCGGGGTGGAAAGACATGCACGTTTTGCAGAAAACACACAAAGTTTTCGATGAACAAAGACCGCATATTTTAAACAAAGCACGTTTTGCAGGAACATACGAGGTTTTTGAATGAACGAAAACTCATATTTTTAAGACATGTCACGAACGGATTTCAAGGAACTCAAATGGTTTACGAATGAATCATATTAAATATACCGGTTTTTACAAAACAAATGCGTACTATCGAAATGTGAATGATTTTCATGACTAGGGATGGATCGTCTGGTGATAATATAGAGAGACTGAGGTTCAGCCTTAGAGGCTGGGGAGGTTCAGCCTTAGAGGCTGGGGAGGTTCAACCTTAGAGGCCGGGGTAAAATACATGTTACAATTATACAGACATTTTATACATGGTATGATTAGCTTAAGGATGGTTTACTACTAGATCATGTGAGGGGTGGGTACAACACTTAAGGCCATTAATCCTCGTCGTAGGACCGAGGGACATGAGTGATAGATCTATTTGGGTGTAGCGAGCCCCACCCATGAGTCCGCGGGATGGACCATGAGGTGACTATGTCTTCCAGCCGGAAGCCCGGTACAAATTTGCTAGGTTTGAGTTCTTCCTGCACCTTTTCACACATACCATTAGCTTTACAACCCATTGGTGATCTCTTTTTCCTTATTGCTACATACCAGGGACATACATACTTAAATACCATGTTTTATACAAATTCAAGGCATAGGATTATGCGGGCATGGAGTCAAAGTCAGGGTGGGCATTGATGGTTATACAAACTTTACAAATACAGGAGTTTATAAATACATGGTTTTACGAACATAATGCGCTACAAATACAAAGTTTCCATATAACTTGGCAAGAAAATGATTTCTAAATTCGTTTTCTCAATATTATCTCACAAACCGGTTATTCAAAAGTTTATTTCAAATCTTTTACTAACAACTATGAACTCGCTCAACTTTATGTTGATTTTTTTGCATGTTTCTTTCTCAGGTTACTTTTCAGAAACCACGACACGGTTGGAATAGGAGAACCATGTGGAGTCGAGTACTTAGTGGCATTCATTTTCTAAAAGACTTAGCTTATTTGCTTCCGCTGTGCAATGAAGATACCAGTCCAGTCACGTCAGCTCTGATAATTTCGGGGTGTGACAATGCATAACATGATTATCGAAGATGAAGGTAGAGCGATTTGTGAGTACGATGAAAATGCGGTTAACGTTAATAATGTTCCGGTAAGTATGGAACAACAAGATTTGAACTTGTTCTTGTTACATAACAGTACATACATGAAAACCTTAAGGCGGACTTGGTGAAATACATTTGGAACAACGCAACCAACGAACCAAATGACGACCAGTTTCTTTTTTTTTTTTTTAAGTTTAGATTTTATTTTTTCGTGAAATGTAAGCTTTATTATTAATATAAATGTTTAATTTAATTTTACTTTTATATATATTGAATATTATTTAACAAAAAAATAACAATAAGAGGAGGCTCATCCTCTACACCCTAGGTCCATCCTCAAAGTGTGAGAATCACCTTTTGATGGCGTGGCAGAATATGTGGAGGACCATCTTCAAAGGATGGGTCTCCTCCACACCCTATAGCCTAAGTGTGGGTTGTATATATTAATTGATGTATCTTTAGCTAATGTAAGTGTGTGACTATATGATAATGTGGGTGTTGTACCTTGGCTCCACTTAGCATCCTGCTATATGTTTTCATGTGGAATGATATGGTTTGGTTCATGTTGGCTGTTAAAAAAAGAGACTAACAACAAGATCAATCATGGGTTGGCTGTTAAAAAAGCTAACAACAAACGAACAGTGATTTTTTTTAAATATTTAAAAATATCTTATATTACACTATTTTGATATAACTTGGCAAGTTTTTTGGTGGAAAATATATTAAAGTGTTATCATTAAAAAAAATACACTATTAAAGATCATGAACAATAAACACAATAAATATAACATAATATTAACCTGTAGTTAAGAGGGTGTTTGAGATTGCTTATTTAACTCTAAAAGTGTTTTTTTGTCAACACTGCTTACTAACTTATGACTTTTTCAAACCGAAAGTGTTTGGTTTAGCTTTTGTGGTGAGAATAAGTTTCCATGTTTAGGGTGTACGGTGTGGGAGTCGGCAAAGGGCGGCAAACGGGTTTGCCGATCGGCAAACACCGCCGCCGACCCAATGCCGACGCGGCAAACCAAAGGAATCGGGGACAGCTTGCCGACTCGGGAACCATGCTTTTTTGACCGTTGTTTTGTCTCCAACGGTAATAATACCGTTCAAAGTAAAAAAAAAATTATTTTTTGTTTTAAAAAATTACACTATAAATACTAACCAAATATCTTCATTCTGATCCTCTTTTACTACATTTCAATCTATAACACTTTCAAATATTTTGAAAAAAAATGGAAGGCTCAAAGAAGGGTGAAGGCAAGAAGAAAATGGTAGGGTCCGGTTCGAAGTCGAGGGCTCAAGATAAACGTGGTTCGGGTGGTACTAGTGTCCCGTTTAATCCGCAACTTGGGTTTGCGAATCAAACCCAACCTCCATTTTATTTTAACCAACCCATGCATCAACCTTTCGGTTATGATACCCAACCCACCCAAAATTGGATGCAACACGGTCCGAGGATGACTCAACCCGGTTATTATGATTACTCCCCAGAAGCGCAAAATGCTTTTGACTCGTTTGCTTTTCAAAACCCAATGTCACAATCACCGAGAGACGTACAACATGACGCCGATGAGGAGTTCGTGCCGGAAACCCAAGAACAAGAGTTAGATGATGATGATGATGAAGATGTTGCGGATGAACCGGAAAGAAAAGGAAAAGCCAAACGGGAAACTTGGACGCCTAGACAAGAAGAGGCGTTGGCAAAGGCTTTTGTTCATTGCACTTTGAATAAAAAGAAAGGCAATCAACAAAAGAAGGATGAGTTTTGGAAGAAAGTTCTCAACCACTACAATGAAACGGTCGGAGGAAGTAACCGAACCCACCACCAAGTTCGCTCAAAATGGATGACGATGCAAACAAAAATTAACACATTCAACGGGGGATATCATCAAGCGGTATTTTTTTTATACGGTTTATTTTTTAACGAAATATTATTTTTTAACGAAATATTATTTTAGGATCGTTTACGTCCTAGCGGGAGTGACAATGCTTATGTAATGAAGCAAGCGCTAAAGGATTACAAAAGCAAAGAAAAAATGGATTTCGCTCATGTTGCGGCTTGGGAGGTTCTTAGAACAAATCAAAAGTGGTCGCCGGTACCTTTGATGAATGAAGAAAGCTCCGGCTCGGGTCGAAAAAGAAAGTCTTCGGATTCGGGAAATTATACACGAGGATCACCGAATGTCGAAATCTCGAGCAGATTCGATCTTCCCGACATAAACGAGGATCCTTCACCACCACCAAGACGACAAACGAGGAAGGAGAAAAAGGACAAAGGGCCGTCTTCAAGAACTGAAGATCCAAGAGATATAACACATAAATTCGAAGAGTACAAGGCCATGAAAAAAGAGATAATCGAAATTAAACGTATACGAGAGGAAAAATACTTGACTTTGGCGGATGAGCAACGAGAGGCGTTGCGACAAACAATGTTCGACAAGGACTTGGAGACGTATAATCGGCCTACCGACAATGTTCACCCTGCTATGTTGGCAATCACACTCGCTAGAAAACGTGAGATCGCAAAAAAATATGGATGGCCTTGTTATTTTTAGTTTTTTTTTTAAAGTTAGATTTTATTTAAAATGTAATGTTTTATTTTTATTTAAGATGTAATGCTTTATTTTTATTTAAAATGTAATGCTTTATTTTTATTTATAAAAAGTTTATGTTTTTTCCATTTTATCTTAAATTAAAAAAAAAACAGAAAATAAAAAAAAAAGTTTGCCACTCAGCAAGTGTGTAAACCATTGCCAACAATTTTCAGCAAAGTTTAAACACTTTTGACTGATTGACATGACGCGCTCTAATTGGTCGGTTTTTTAGTTTGCCACTCCAAAGTGTTTAACCACTCCCTACACCCTTAGTTGCTATTTTAAAGGAGATGAATAGATTGGTAATTTAATAATCAAATAGTCAAAAAGATATTTAAAAAGTCAGGATTTTGCGGCTTTTGAAAAACAATTTTTTACTTCTAATCAAAAAGACAAAATAAAAAGCATTTTTAGCATTGCCAAACACCTTTTTAACTTATTGGCTTTTTCATTTCCAAACTCAATCCCAAACACCCTTCTAAGACCATGCGTAATGGGCATTATAGGGGTATGAAAAAGTTTGATTAAGCCTCCAACACCATCCCCTTGGGCATTATAGTGATATGAAAAGGGATGGGCATTTCTAGAATAATGCCCAAAGAGGAGAAAAAAATGGAAAGTATTGAATGAAATGGGCATTAACCGTTACACATTTTTTGCAGGGCGTTATAACGTTGATGTGGCGAAAAATGCCCCTTAAGGGACATTAACCATTACACATGGTCTAAGTGTAAAAAATATTTTGTCAAACTGATTAGAGATAAAAACTAGAATAGAGCCATCTAAAATGGTAAATATACCAAATTAAGGCATTTACATGTGATGACAGTTAATTTTGGTTATGTAATAATTCCACTTGCTATTTCCATAATCCTTTTTTTTTCTTTTGGGTCAATCATTCTTGCAGTGCATGGTGTAAAATGTAAAATTATTTTTGTCAAGTGTTTGATGCAAGTAAACTGGGAGTTTTTTGCAGAAATAGGGGGTTTCAACCCCCAAAGAGTGCTTTTAGGTGTGATTCAAATTTATGATTGAGTTTAGGTAGTTTGCCATTCTAATCAGCGAAGTTCTTTACATTTTCTGCAGAAACCTGCTACCATCTTACAACTTTCTGACAAACACTTAACCTCGCCTATTGAATCAGCGATCTTAAAAGAACCTCGCTGATTTTATGAACAAAGCTTGAAACCTCGCTGATTTGATGAACAATTTACTCAAGGTTCACTTATTTGATGAACAATCTTGAAGAACCTCGCTGAAGTGAAGCCCAAAGTTGAAGAACTTCGCTGAAGTGAAGTGCAATCTTGAAGAAACCTGCTGAATTGAAGGGCAATCTTGAAGAACCTCGCCGAATTGAAGGGCAAAGTTATCAAGCTTCGTTGATTTCATAAGCAAATTTACCAAGGTTCGCTGATTTTATAAGCATACTATAAAGCTTTGGTGATTATTTTTTGAAGGTGTAGCAGGTTCACATGGAATGCTTTTCAGATTTTTGTCTGGCTTCCATCACCCACATGGCATTGATAACTTAAAATATAGATGTGTGTGTGAATGACAAAGTTTCAAATAGTGAAATAGTATTTTTCCATAGAGTAGTCTCTTCAATTTGAATTGAGTGTTGCAGCATTCTTTTAACCATACCTTCTGATACGCAGAGGGAAATAGTAGCTTAAACAGAGCCATCTAATCACCCCTAAAATTCTGAATAGTAGGTTGCAGAATCTGGTTGTTTATCAGATCATCAATGGAATCAAGAGACCTTTGTTGCTACATATACGTACATACAATGGGGTTTATTGATACAATCCATTGATGATCTGATAAACAACCAGATTTTGCAACCTACTATTCAGAATTTTAGGGGTGATTAGATGGCTCTGTTTAAGCTACTATTTCCCTCTGTGTATCAGAAGGTATGGTTAAAAGAATGCTGCAACACTCAATTCAAATTGAAGAGACTACTCTATGCAAAAATACTATTTCACTATTTGAAACTTTGTCATTCACACACACATCTATATTTTAAGTTATCAATGCCATGTGGGTGATGGAAGCCAGACAAAAATCTGAAAAGCATTCCATGTGAACCTGCTACACCTTCAAAAAATAATCACCAAAGCTTTATAGTATGCTTATAAAATCAGCGAACCTTGGTAAATTTGCTTATGAAATCAACGAAGCTTGATAACTTTGCCCTTCAATTCGGCGAGGTTCTTCAAGATTGCCCTTCAATTCAGCGGGTTTCTTCAAGATTGCACTTCACTTCAGCGAAGTTCTTCAACTTTGGGCTTCACTTCAGCGAGGTTCTTCAAGATTGTTCATCAAATAAGCGAACCTTGAGTAAATTGTTCATCAAATCAGCGAGGTTTCAAGCTTTGTTCATAAAATCAGCGAGGTTCTTTTTGTAAGATTACACTGGTATATTAACTCACAAACTGATAACTTTCATTGACTGGCATAAGCCTTTAAATAACTTACAAACCAACGGAAATAAACAAACAGTGCTGAAAACTAGGTAAACTCCTAAAGACTCGATAAAACAAAGACTGAAACAAAAACACGTGTTTTATAACTTATTAAAAAAACCTAGACCTATTCAAGCTCCCAACGGTCACCAAGCAGACGTGCATGTGACTAATTAAAACTTCAAACACCTCCAACAAACCCTCCCTCAAACTTGACAGTCAGTGACTTCAAGTTTATCTTTAATCGAACACACCCCTAATCTGGTTCTTAATTTCAGAAAACTTTCACGCTTCAACGGTTTTGTGAGAATATCTGCCAACTGTTCACTCGAACCACAATGCTCCAAAGTGATAGTACCATTCTTTACCAGATCCCTTAGAAAATGAAACCTGATGCTTATGTGTTTGCATCTGCCATGAAACACAGGATTCCTTGATAGCTTGATTGTAGATGAGTTGTCACACCTTATAATCATACTTTCTTGCAGCTGCAAATTGAACTCCTTTAACACCTCTTTTATCCACAAAGCCTGACATGCACAAGAGGCAGCAGCTATGTACTCAGCTTCCGTAGACGATAATGCCACAACATCTTGCTTCTTTGAGCACCAAGCAACAGCACCTTCATTCCACAAGAATACATAACCTGAAGTAGATTTCCTGCTATCCAAATCTCCCGCAAAATCACTATCAGTGAATATGTCTAACGAACCTTTGCCACCCCATATGTCTATCGAACCTTTGCCACCCCTTTTGTACCAAATACCATGATCCGAAGTACCTTGCAGATACCTTAACACTCGTTTAGCTGCAGCAACATGGATTTCCGTGGGATTCGACATAAACCGGCTTATCAAATTCACCACAAATTGAATATCTGGACGTGTAGTGGTTATGTACATTAGACTCCCCACCATTTGCTTAAACACAGTTGCATCCACCTTAGTGCCTTCATCTGAGACTAATTTACTGCCTGGAACAATAGGAACAACAACCGGATTGCAGAATTCCATATCGAACCTCTTTATTATTTCAAGAGCATACTTATGCTGCGAAATATGTATACCCTGACTAGTCTGAGTCACTTCAATGCCTAAGAAAAATCTCATTTTTCCTAGATCAGACATCTCAAACTCTTTCATCATAGAGCCTTTGAATTCCTGCATCATCCTTTCACAATTTCCAGTGTATATAAGATCATCAACATACAGATTAACGAACATAATACCTTCATTTGAATCTCTTTTCACGAACAAAGTATGCTCCTTCTCACTCTTCTTAAAACCTTCCTTCAAGAAATACTCTTCAATACGGCTGAACCAAGCACGTGGTGCTTGTTTTAATCCATATAAGGCTTTATGAAGCCTATACACCTTATGTTCACTTCCTTGAACGATATAGCCTTGAGGTTGTTGAACATACACTTCTTCTTGAAGTGTTCCATACAAGAATGCCGACTTAACATCCATTTGAAACACACTCCAGCCATTTTGAGCAGCGATAGCTAGCATTAACCTTATGGTATCCATTCGTGCAACCGGGGCATATATTTCTTGATAATCAATCCCATGCTGCTGCCCATACCCTTTTGCCACGAGACGAGCCTTGTGCTTATCCACTTCACCTCGTTCATTCAGCTTCGTTTTATACACCCACTTCACTCCAATGCATTTGGCTGTTTTTGGTAATTCTGCAAGTGACCAGGTCTGATTGCTTTCAATGGCCCGAATTTCTGCATCCATCGCCTCTTTCCACTTACCAAACTTCGATGCTTCTTCATAAGTAATAGGATCATGAAAATTTTCTTGTACAACATTAGCTTCTTCATCCAGAGAACCCGTTACATAATCACCCAAATACCTTGGAGCTCTTCGTTCACGACTCACTCTTGTTGGCACTGCATCAGAACTTGTTTCCTGATCTGGATTGTTCATGTCATTTTGATCTTCTTCTTGATTCTCTTCCCCGTCAGATTCCACTTCCTCATCAGAAAAGACTTCATCATCATCTCCCCAAGTTAGTTTTGCATTGACATCTTGATTGTTTTCCCATTCCCATGCTTTATCTTCTTCCCAATCAGCATCACCGCTGGAAATTATCTTCATGCTCTTTGGATTTAGGAATCGATAACCATCAGATTCTTCACTTCTCCCAATCAACACACATGCAATGCTTCTAACATCAAGCTTCTGCCTTTTTCCTTTTGGCACATGCACATATGCCAAACAACCCCACACTTTAAAGTGTTCCACACTAGGTTTGGTTCCACTCCAAACTTCGCATGGTGTTTTGTCTTTCAAAGCCTTCGTAGGACTTCTATTGAGGACATGAAAAGTCCACATAACAGCCTCTGCCCAGAGACTCTTTGGCATTTTTTTGGCTGCCAAAAGAGTTACAACCATGTTCATAACTGTCCGGTTCTTGCGCTCAGCAACGCCGTTTTGCTGGGGAGTGTAAGGATTTGTAAGTTGTCTTCGTATCCCATGTTCTTGACAAAACATGTTGAATTCACTTGAAGTGAATTCTCCTCCTCGATCAGTTCTGAAAACTTTAATCATCTTCTTTGCCTCCTTTTCGACTTTGCTCTTGAAGAGTTTGAAACATCTTAATGCTTCACTCTTTTCTGCAATGACATAAGCCCAAGCCTTTCGGCTATAGTCGTCAATAAAACTTAACACATACCTTTTTCCACTGTTTGAGGCTGGACTTATAGGTCCACAGATATCTGAATGAATCAACTCTAGAACTTCACTAGCCCTCCAACTGCTCTTCTTTGGTATTGGTTTCCTATGTTGTTTGCCAACAACACAATCAGTGCATAAAGTCTTTTCTACCTTAAACTTAGGTAGGCCTTCCACCATTTCTTTGCGCTGCAATTGCTCCATACTTCTGTTGTTGATGTGCCCAAACCTGGCGTGCCACAGCCTGGCCAGTGTTTCTGAGTTAGAGTATAAACAATCGTCTTCACACATTTTACTTGTTTCTGTGGACTGCTCAAACAGTGGGAACATTTGATTTGCTGTCATCATACTTTGCATCAACAAACCTCTTTGTGGATGAAAAATCTTGCAAACATTTGACTGAATCATAAATACCAATCCCTTCTGTTGCAATTGCCCAATGCTCAACAGATTATTCTTCAAGTCTGGTACATAGTACACATCCTGTACTACATAAGTTGTATTATCAAAAGTTAGCTTCACATTGCCTCTTCCACCAACATTCAAATAAGTATTGTTTCCCAATTTGACTGAGTGATTGAAACTCAAATCCAATTTAGAAAACTTTCCCTTGTTTCCACACATATGGTGTGAACATCCGGAATCAAGGAACCATACATGGTTCCCTTTCAATCCTTCAGTTTGAGCCATGTAAACACCTTCTTCATGTTGGATCTCTTCATCGCCACCAGTCACAACTTGTGAAGATTCCTGTTCATCTATTTCTTCAGTATACGCCATCAAAACCATCTCTTCATCTTCACCGAAATCTGCATAATTAGCTTCATTCCAACTGGGACATTCATATTGAAAATGTCCCAGTTTATGACACTTGTAACACTCCACTGTTTCCTTGTTGAATGACAAACGACCACGACCTCTTCCTCTACCTCTTCCACCGGAACGCCCACGTCCTCTACCTCTGGAACTTGTGCGATCTTCAAGATTAGCTTTCAAGACTTGTTCATCTTCTTTCTCAGGTTTCTTGAACTTCTGTTCATGAACAACGAGAGTACTCTGCAACTCATCAATCGTCATAGTGTCAATATCTTTAGATTCTTCGATTGAAACCACCACAAAGATGTACTTCTCAGTGAGAGTACGCAAAATCTTCTCCACAATCTTGAGATCGGTCATGGTTTCTCCATTACTTCTCATCTGGTTTGCCACAGTCAACACCCTGCCAAAATAATCTGGAATAGTCTCGCTTTCTTTCATTTCCAGAACTTCAAAATCTCTACGCAGCTTCTGGAGCATAGATTTCTTCACACGAGCATTGCCTTCGAATCTCTTCCTCATGGATTCCCAAACTGCCCTTGCTGTGCTTCTATCCAATATCTGTTCGAAAGTCACCCTATCGATGGCCTGATAGAGATAATGCTTAACCTTCTGATCCTTCATACACTGCTCTTCATACTTTTTCTTTTGATTTTCGTTTTGAGCAACCCCCACAGGAGGTTGTTGAAGACCAGGATCAATCAGACTCCACAAGCCCTTTGCTTTCAACAGATTTTCCATCATCTCGCTCCAATGATCAAAATGCCCATCGAATTGAGGGATTTTCATCTTCTCTTCACTCATGTTTACAGTGATCGATTGCGCTCTGATACCAAATGTAAGATTACACTGGTATATTAACTCACAAACTGATAACTTTCATTGACTGGCATAAGCCTTTAAATAACTTACAAACCAACGGAAATAAACAAACAGTGCTGAAAACTAGGTAAACTCCTAAAGACTCGATAAAACAAAGACTGAAACAAAAACACGTGTTTTATAACTTATTAAAAAAACCTAGACCTATTCAAGCTCCCAACGGTCACCAAGCAGACGTGCATGTGACTAATTAAAACTTCAAACACCTCCAACACTTTTAAGATCGCTGATTCAATAGGCGAGGTTAATTGTTTGTCAGAAAGTTGTAAGATGGTAGTAGGTTTCTGCAGAAAATGTAAAGAACTTCGCTGATTAAAATGGCAAACTACCTAAACTCAATCATAAATTTGAATCACACCTAAAAGCACTCTTTGGGGGTTGAAACCCCCTATTTCTGCAAAAAACTCAGTAAACTGGTATATATGTATCTCTTTTTTGAAAGGACTACCATTATCATATGCTACATGCATGTTGTATTTTATACATATATTATATATATGATATATATGGATTGGTCCTTTACATCAACAAATCATCAAAAACAAGCTCATCTAACAGATCATCAACAAGCAACTCTTCAAGCTCAATGCCTACAAACTCTGCATCAGCTTGTAAGTTCATCCAACCACTCCCTTTGGCCAAATCACGGCTCACTATATCATCTAACGACGGTTGCAACTCGGGTTTCCAACTCAAGTACATGTTAACAATATCCCATACTTGTTCTAGAACACGACACCCTACAGGCATAGGACTCACCTTTGAACGGTAAGTCAACGCATGTGGGCAATAAGTGTATGTTCTGTTATGAATCTCCAATAACGCCTCGTTGATTAAATCGAAAAGAAGAAGATGATGGTCGTTGATAATCTTTTGAACAACCTCCTCGTCTTTCATGGAATCCAAGTCTTCAAGAAGTTTGGTTTGAAGGAAACTAGTTTCTACTTCCTCGAATAACAAAGGGTCGATCGGTTGGTAACTAGAATACCATTCTCCAAGGAGTGTATTCTTCAGAAAACCTGACTTCTCCAACACTTGTTTTACAAATTGGAATTCAGCGTTGTCCTTAACCGACTCGAGATCCAAGTGTAAGAAACCATTTTTAACCGTCTTATTAGCTGCACTCATGCCCATGTTAGGTCGTTTGCCGTTAACATCATTCATAGAGAACATGCGCCGCTTGTTTTCAACTGCAACCATCAATGTAGTTTCATGTTAGGAATATATATATATGACAATGAAACTTTTTTTTTTTTTTTTAAACTGAGCAAGTGACAGGGTGAAGGAAGAATACATTCCAAGAGCGAGTTGCGTATGTCGATTAGAGAAGACAAGTAAAATGCTGAATCTTCTTTCTCAACTTCTAGGTTATCATCAACCTCGTAACTAGAGGTTAATGATAATGTATCTTCTTCGTTGTGTACTTCTGCGTTTTGAGGAACACCCGTATGATCAGAATCTGAGGTTAATGATGAATTATCTTCTTCTTGATGATCTGCAGTGTTGTTGGCTACCTGCTTTCGTACAACGCCACTAGACTTGTTCTCATTTCTTAGCTTTTCATCAGAAACTTTTTTGAACATTCCAAGAATTTCATTAAAAGGCTTGTCGTTCTCAAGTTGTATAGCAACACGAGGCTCCTCTTGACCATCGGAACTATTTGTTTCAACTCCAAGATCTTCATCAACAACATGCCTTTGGTGATCACTTTGTTCTTGAGATTCATGACTATGATTTTCTTGAATGGCCTCATCTTTCTCAATTGAACTAGTTTCGTGCTCGGCTTCACTTTCGAATGCAACTTCATACTGATCATTTTTATGGTTTGTTTTTTCTTGATGACTGGATTCATCTATATCTAATCCCAGAATTTCATCTACAACCTCATCATCTAATTTGGTTTCCTGCTTATCAGGCACATTTCTTCTTTCTGGATATACAAGATGATCTGTTGATATCTGATCATCAAAGTTTGTGTTTATATGTATTTCAATTGTGGGTTTCTCCGGAAACTCTTGATTTTGCGTGAAATCATCAGGACTGATATTAGGTAACGAACGCATTCTTTTATGTGTTTTCCGATTCCCAGCTACAAACAGCTTTGGTTTATGATCAGTACTATGTTGCTTCATTAACTTTTCATCTCTAGTCGATGTTTGGCTAAGCAACTTACGATACTTGCTCATCGATTCACTAGTGGAAGATGTTTTCTTATGATGTGCTTTATCACCAGATGAGTTTTTGCTGCTCTTAAGCTTGTCAGGGCCGACTTTCTTTGGATCTTTGGAAGATTTACGACCACCGTACGGGACCTTGTGAAAAACGGCGTCCATAAGAATCCGACGCTTCTCCTTTCTTCCATCGACTTTGATGACCAACCCGATCTTTTGTTTAAGACTCTTGGATTGATTTGCATTTTGCTTTTTGCTATCCTTTCGTGAAGTTGACGCTGCAGTGGCTCTAAAAGATGCCGGTCTTGTTAACATTGGTTTCGGAAACTCAGCCCATTGGTTCAAAGGTAGAATGAACCTGTCCTTTGTAGTCTGTATATCTTTAACGTTCCGCAACTTATGTTTTAGTTCCTGTAGCTCAGCATCTCGTTTTTTTGTTTTTGCGGCAAGTAAGGGGAAGGAGAGAGACTTTGTTAGTCCAACGTTTCTGGACTCGATCTGAGCCGGCTTTCTATCTGGAACGTGGTCGGTTGCTCGTTGTCTCAAGTAACTGACGGTTAACATGGCTGCACATATATCGCATTTTCTCCTCTTCTTAATAGTTGCTGGGCTCTGACAGCTGGTGTTGGAGTTGGAGCTGGAGCTGGCTTTCTTTTTTGGTGAATGCGTCGGGGACGAGGAGGAGCGTCGCCATTGATTCTTTCCCCTTCGTTTGGCCATTTCACTTGAGATGAGAGATCTGATTCGAAATTTCTTCGAACGAGTTTCTGCGCTTTCTTGTTCATTGAGCTGCATATAGATATTGTTGTGACTTGTGAGTGTAGTTGTAGAATCAATCCAAGACAAAGAAGCCAATTAGCCAGAACATGCATCTTACTTACTTTGGGGGGTTTGTTCTTTTTAGGAACTTCTGGCGGTTGACTTGTGCTAGCGGTGGCTTCGCTACTCCCCCCATCTACAAATTTTTTCAAAATTTAATTACACATGCTAAGGCATATACATAAACGGCTTAGTTCATTAGTTATTGACAGTTTGCGTTAGTACGTAACGCCTGCTAGGAAATATAAGGAATTTTATGGAGGTGTATGATGGTTGTTGAAACAACAATAAGTTGGAATGAAATGATAATTACCAGTAATTTGCTTTCCAGAACCTTGCCTCTTATTGGGCAGCCCCTTGCGGGTATTTTGCCATTTGTGGCGGCGATTAAGTGCATCAAGTATCTTAGTCACACGGGAATTACCATTATTTGGTAAGGAAAGTTTAGATGACGGAATCCGCATGCTCTTTCCCATTTCGTCTGTTCAAAAGCTGGTCCAAAACAAACAAACAAACATGTTAACATAACAATCAACGATATCTAAACATCAATCACGCCTGTAATGACGAAAGGAGTGGCGATGATTAAGAAACATTTCATATATTTTGTTTAGAAAAAATTGAAACAATACATGTATGTGTTCCAAAAAGAAGAGATATTGCAGGGACATAGAAACACATGAAGAATTGATCTTGTTTTGATGAAAGAAAGTTTGTACCTTTGAAAGAAAATAGATGTAGGCAGATGATATGGAATGAATTGAGAAGTAACTAACCAATCTTGATTCTCTGTTTTTTCTCCCTCACATCCATCCACTTTTATATGCTTACCATCCACTTGCCCCCTCTTTATAATTTATGATTTATTTCCTCATTCAGACAAATATGTTTTTAAGGTATTACCTTGTAATTTTAGTTTATTTACCAAGTGTACATTTTAAAATTTATGATTTATTTCCTCATTCAGACAAATGTCTTTAAGGTATTACCTTGATTGTTATTCCAAACATATTTCTTTCTAAGACAGGCATGTATATTTAATATATTCAATGTACCTATATTGCAAGCCAAATGAATGAATAGCCTATCATTATTGTAACATGAACATTAACATTTAACATGATAATGATAATGATAATGAACATGATAATGATAATGATAATAATAATAATAATAATAATAATAATAATAATAATAATAATAATAATAATAATAATAATAAGGGAAAATTACGAAAATATCGGTTGACCAAGACACTTTTAAAAAATGTCAACCTCCTGCGTCGGTGGAGAGGTGCACCAGCGTGGGATGCCTCCGGCAAACACGGGATGCGTCCGTGGAGCAAAACCCAATAAAAAATGGACACGTGGCCATGGGATGCGTCCTTGGAGCGAGGCATGACGCACGGGATGCGTCCGACGAGTTTTCCGGCGAGTTGCAGGTTTCCGACGAGGTTTCCAGCGAGTTGCAGTTTTCCGGCGAGTGTTTTGGTCAACTGATATTTGTTTACAACGTTCTATCACTCTCATTTGCACCATGCTATAACTATAAGCAGAAAGTTAACACTTTTGCTGATGGATCCATCTTTTTGTTTTAAAAGCAACTTAGAGCAAGCATTTCTTTCCTTTTTGTTTGTAAAATAAAAAAGAAACTTAAAAAGAAAAAAAGAAACTTAACATGGCTCATATGCACTTTTCAAAAATGTCAGTTGACCAAAACACTCGCCGGAAACCTGCAACTCGCCGGACGCATCCCGTGCATCATGCCTCGCTCCAAGGGCGCATCCCATGCTTGCCGGACGCATCCCGTGCTTGCCGGACGCATCCCACGTTCCCACGCTGATGCGCCTCTCCACCGACGCAGGAGGTTGACATTTTTGAAAAGTGTCTTGGTCAACCAATATTTTCGTAATTTTCCCTAATAATAATGATAATAAAAACAAACTACAATCCTCCAATAGGAGTTTTGGCAATACAAGCATCCTCAAAAGTGACATGCAAACTAAAAACTCATAAAGTGAGTATACTTATTTTTTAATCTGTTTATATGGGACAAACCTGAAATGATACAAAAGACATCTCATCTACATCTTTTAGACTTATAGAGAGAGGGGTTGGTGGAAGCTAGCAATAAAGGACAAATTTTTCTATCGACTATACACGCGCGTCTCTATGTCTATGCAAGACCAATACAAAAAGTCCCAACATAATACAAACCACTCTTCAAGATTCGCCATACTGCCTATCGCCGATGATTTGCCCAAGCTTTGCGTACAATGCTCGTTGCTCCTCGTAAGACAGGTTCATTACAATCTGAAACATTAAAACGCAATCAGGGTTTATAATTCCACAGTTTACTTTTTCGCTTTTATTTCTTAATAAACTAGGTATAACCTATAACATATATACCTGGTCGAAAATCATCCCAACTGATACGCTTTGAGCCACGATAAACGACTGGTGGTAAATGTATGCAAAGACAGCCATCACCATCTGCATGCATCAAAATACTAAACAAGTTAACGGCCAAACACATGAACCTACAAAAAAATTTCTTGGTCCTTTATGTTCGCTCACCTGACAATCCATTCGGTCTGTCATTCCACCATGTCCAGGAATACTATCCCCGAAATCCTACAGCAAAGACAATAAAATAAACTAAGAACATGTGCAAATGTGGCATGAATTACAAAGCTTGAAAGTTGTAGACATGTTGCACCTTGATCTTGAAGGCTCGTTTAAAACCACTAGCAAAGAAGCCTCCAAAAGGTGCAATAATCGAAGCAAAAAGTCCAAGAGCCAAAGCGTGCCATTGCACAGGCAAAACATGTATTTCGGTCCATGGAAACTGCATAGGGAAAAGTAACAAGACTAATATTATAAAAAGTAAAATGCCATTTTCATCCCTGAAGTTTGGCCAGTTTTGCAAATTTCGTCCAAAGGTTTGATCCAAAAGGATTGAAATCTTGCCATTTTCATCCCTGAAGTTTGGCCAGTTTTGCAAATTTCGTCCAAAGGTTTGATCCAAAAGGATTGAAATCTTGCCATTTTCATCCGGCTCGTTAACTCCATCCATTTTCCTCCATTGAGTCAGGGGTATTTCCGTCTTTTTTGTTAACTTAAAGGGCGATTCGGTCTTTTTCACTTAATATACCATATTAAGCTAGCTGAGACCGTTATTTCTATTCAACTTACCCATTCAGGAAGCCATCCAGGTAATGCAAACGTCTCTGGCGTAAACAGCGGGCCAGGGTCACACTGAAGCCAACCGGTTGATAGGTCCTGCAACACGATTCTCAAAGTTAATGTCTCAAAATTATACTTGTAAATGCAAAGATGATTTCTTAGTTAAATGAAGACCTTTCTGGGGCATGTTAGCCACTGGAAGCGACCCAAAAAATTAGCAAGCTGCAGATGACATGGCGTGTTACTAATTGGCATATAACATTTTTATTTTATTTTTTTTGTACGAAAAAAAAAGTAAAAAGATAACATAAATAGGCAAAAATTTATGATCACCAGGAAGGCAGATATAATTGTTGTAACCGATGCTCCGATAAATCCCTCCCAGGTCTTCTTTGGGGATAATTTGATTAATGGAGTTTTTCCAAAGAAGAAGCCAAAGATGTAGGCAGCAATATCGTTGATAACGATCAGTGATGCGGGAAGAAGAAACCTGTGTTACAATTGGATTGCATTCAAACATGTGCATCTGAAACTTGTTACATTTTAAATGTTGAGTAAAATGCCATTTTCGTCCATGAGGTTTGGCTACATTTGCGACTTTCGTCCAAATGTTTGTTTTTCCGCATCGGGATCCAAAAGGTTTTAAATCTTGCCATTATCATCGGGCTCGTTAACTCCATCGATTTTTCTCCATTAAGTCAGGGATAATTCCGTCTTTTTTGTTAACTTAAAGGGCAATCCGGCCTTATTCACTTCATGTAAGTACAAGCATTTAGCATAATGTACATAAAAGGAAAAAGACCGAATTGTGTATTAAGTTAACAAAAAAGATAAAAATACCCTTGACTTAACAGAGAAAAATGGATGGAGTTAACAAACCGGATGAAAATGGCAAGATTTCAAACCTTTTGGAACCAGACGCGGAAAAACAAACCTTTGAACGAAAGTCGCAAATCTGGCCAAATCTCAGGGACGAAAATGGCATTTTACTCATTATGTTATGTAAGAACTTTTTCTTATAAACTAATGGATGTTAAGATATCTGTTAGTTATGTTACCAGAAAATCCCTTCGAAAATATTGGCGACTGTGAAAGAGGACTGCGTGAACACCACAATAAGGATCATATGTGTCCATGCATACTGGCCAAACTGATACTTGTACATTTTCTTCTTTAACGAGAGAATGAACCATACAAAACCTGACCAACACAGTAGAAAAAAAAAATCCAATTACTATTCAGAAGTTGTTAGAAAAAAGAAAAAAAAAATAAAAAAACTGGTGTTTGCTTTTGAAGTTTTACTAGGATACCAACCTGCTATGTACAAGAAATAACAGGTAACCATATGATATTTGATAAGGTTGGCCACAATTTTGTACAACAACTTGTCGGTTGTGACGGTATTGACAAGCCGCTGACTAAGTATACGACCATATACAAATAGCGTCGCCGTGAAGAAGAAATGTCTGCAATGAACATTCACTAACATCAACTTTCAAACAATTGGTCTTGTAACATACCCAATGAACGTTTTAGCTGGTAGAGTTCTGTCCAACACATGTTTGTAAAAAAATGGAGTAAATTGCATTTTACGTCCTTTTAGGCTTGAGCCAAATTGCAGGCGTTGTCCTTTAACTAACGAAATTACACCTGATGTCCTTTACGTTACTGCCTCATCAGGCGGTGTCCTTTTGCCCTAACCCAGTTACTTTTTTCTGTTAATTCTTATTACGTGCTACTTACATGAGGGCATAATCGTCATTTTAACTAATTTTATGTTAATATATATTATTTATATTTAATTTCGTTTTACTTATTAATTGAAATGGACCATTATGTCCTCATGTGAGTGGCACACGTTAAGAGTTAACAGAAAAAAATTAATTGGGTTAGGGCAAAAGGATACCCCTGATGAGAAACACTAACATAAAGGACATCATCATCATACTGAGTAAATCCCACCAATAGCAAAGCTAAGGTAGGGTCTGAGGAGGGTAGATGTAGACAGCCTTACCTCTTCCCCGTAGGAATAGAGAGGTTGCTTCCAATGAGACCCCCGGCTCGATTGTAGTTTTGTATCAAGCCTTGAACCTAAGGCACATAACACTCAAACAATCGGGACAGAGACTGATTGGTGCATGTACCCCCGTGTCTTTCAGCTATCAACGCCACCACATGATGCATGATTAACAATCGGCCGCTTTTAACGTTATTTTCACGAAATTAGTAAAATAACGTTAAAGTTAGTACCATTTCACTTTTGCCCCCGAGCGTCCACACATATATACATTATATGTGCATACCGCAAGCGGGGCAACTAACATAAAGGACATGTAGTGTAATTTCATTAGTTAAAGGACAACGTCTGCAATTTGACTAAAACTTAGAGGACGTAAAATGCAATTTACTCAAAAATATAGGTTTAGTTATAAGGAGTGAACTCTTGACAATAACAAACCCTAAAATCATTTTTCTTACCAATTTAAATGCTTAAATCCGGGAAGTTGCTTGTCTTCGTTTGCTTTTCGTAGCAGACCGAACAGCTCTTTTGCCATGAAAATTTGGATGATGACAACCATGGCCCATATATAGAGATGCCCCATGTAGACGACAAATATAAAACCACCGATCATCCACATACTTGAATAAGCGCGAATCAGCATTGACTTGTACTTATTTTGATCATTAACCAAAAATTGCTTTCCATTAGCTTGCCCTGCATCTGCTGGAACCTCATTTGAACCCTTACGCCGTCGCATCCGTCCAACACTGTTCTCCTTTATCATGGTCCCACAGCTACAATGCGCACTTAATCAACAAGCCTAAACAACATAACGCAATAAAACGACTCTTTGAGTTTAAAATAATACAGACCGATACACTAGGTAGATGTAATAATATAACTCCTGCTACAAACTAGCATTGCCTATTGCCAAGGTAGTAAACAATCAATGATACAATTAAAGAATTAAAAATAGAATACTAAGATGGAATGCATATGCAAACACAAATACACAAAAGACTATATGTAAAAAAAAGTAAGAACTGAAGGAAACGAGCTTATATGGCAAAAAGTGAAGAGGTGATCAAAAACAGAGGACAGAAGCCATGGTGTTCACCCCGGAAAACATCAAATGAGGATGATAACTCATGTCCATGTCATAGACCTTAGGAGGAAAATGACATACATTACCAAGATCTTAGACTTCTTTACAGTTGAGAAGGGACAAAGTATGGTTGCAACAGAATATGTGACCGACGTATTATGAAGGTGGCATGTAAGTGTTCACAACCGTAAGAATAAAATTTGATATCATGATCATAGTTGTTATTGGCGAATAGCGATAAGTTACCTATATGCTACATAGAGAATAGCGATAAATAGCGGGCACTATTTTATAAATAGCGATACACTAGAGAAAATTTTTTTTTTTAAATTATATGTATATTATATCAAACATATGCTATTTTACATCTATATTTAACAAAACTTAAAATCCAGCTATCTTATAGCTATATTTAATTGCTATTTATATTAAAAAAAATAAATAAACTGTCGCTATTATCGCTATCTATCTCTATAACTCTAATACCGAGCCTAGACCTATACTCTACGTAGCGCGCTATAGCGATTGCTAAGATCGCTATTGACAACTATGATCATGATAATATTAAGGAAGATCAATACATTAAAGAAAGCCAATTGATTGGAATTGGGATTGCAACAACTTGGTATGATGAAACAGGCATCATAATTACATATACATCAAACTTGGTAAGACAATAAGTAGCAACCATTGTGATTGCCAAACATAAATTCAATTCTATAACCCTTTGGTAGCATCACATTCATGCTTATATCTATGACCAATCAAGGGAATGTGACATCATTACAGAACAACTTCCGAATGGCATTGACCCCATTTATACGATAATCATACATTAAACACGCATGTATGATTCATAAACACAATATCTAGAAATGAATACATGTACATAACTACATATATGAGTTTCTGGTTTAGTTGGCCATATTTAAGCAGTTGTGTTGACAAAGTAAATACAAATTGTTACTATTAGATCAAAGCGGCAGTGGCGGGGATGAGGGTGTGCGGGGAGGACCACCGCACAGGGCCAATGATTTTGAGGGCCATGTGTTTTTTTTGAGCTCGAACAGGGTACATGAATTCTCAAAGACATGCCATTGCAAAGCGGTATGCGAAAGTGAACCACCACACAAAAATAATACAAACGATTAATCACTTGGAGGAAAAAATATGTACGACACAAGAATTTAACGTGGTTCTATCCCAGTGGGGAACCTACGCCCACGGGCTGCAACTAGGGTTTTCTCATTTAGCTCAGACAAATATTACAATTACATATGGGGGTATATGTCAAGGAATGTCTTATAAGATCCATATACACTTATATGAGTCGCGTTTTTCAAGGGAATGCCAACTATACGACCAGTATACACTTATAAAGACCCGTATACACCTATTGTCAGGGAATGTCAGCTTTGTCGTGTGGTGTGATGTCAACGTATACGACCCGTATACAAGTTGTACATATAGCTAGCAAGACCACCAGAAGAAAAACAAGTTGTACATATAGATTTTGTGTATCTTTTACTCCTATATAAGCCCTACCTACCTAGTGAGTGCCTACTTCTATTCCAATCAGCCTCTAAAACCATATTTCTTTCACACATCAAATTTCAAAACCCTAACTAAGCAAGCAAGCGTTCAAATTAAGCTTCTGATATCAATTAGACATTAAATAATCATAAAAAGAAAGATGCGTAACATGAATGAATGAATGTATGAAAGAGTAAAGAATTCAAGTGATGTAACAGAAGCAAACCTAGCAGTCAGTCAAATCTGAATCAGTATGTAGGAGGAGTGAGTGAAATCAATTTTCGATACTTCGCAGACTAAACACACATGCGTGTATGTATATGTATATATCTATGATCTATCTCTATACTAAATCAAGAGTTATTAAACTAGTAAATTTCACCCACTCAACATAAAGTAACGCAAATTTATAATGGAGTAAACTGCCATTTTGGTCCCTGTGGTTTGGCCAGTTTTACCACTTTAGTCCAAATCTCAAACTTATTACATCTGGGTCCCTGTGGTTTGCATTTTGTTGTCATTTTTGTCCAAAATTTAAAAACCCTATTTTTTGACTGTTGCAACCTCCTATTTTGTCTTTTAGTTCAGGGGCATTTTGGTCATTTTGCTTTTCATTTAACATTTTCTTAATTCAAAAATTAATATATATATACACACACACATCACAAATCTGAGTTCATCTTCATCATCGACCAGCTCTCTCTCTCTCTTCTCTGAACTACCACCACACCACCACCACCGCATCATCCCCACCACCACCTTCCCACTGCCGCCAACACCACCACCACCGTGATGAGAACCGACATCGGAAAACGACACCCATCTCTCTCTTTCTCTCTCCAAACACCCATCTCTCTCTTCTCTCTCTCTCCTCTCTGTCGAACACCACCACCACCACCGTGATGAGAACCGGCGACATTACTCCGGTCACACACACCACGACCACTCATCTCCTCCCTCAACCACCTTTTTATCTCTCCACAAACACACCTGAAACAAAGAGAGAATCGGAGAAAGGAGGATGGCCGACACCCAGTTTACAGCAACAGTGGCAGCGACGCCTCCGCTCACGGCGGCGGTAGTGGTAGATGGGGGCGGTGGTGGTAGATGGGGGTGGTGGTGGTAGATGGGGGCAGTTAACGGTGAAAAATTTGGAAAAAACGGAAAATCTGTTAGGGTTTTGAGATGGCGGCGCAGGTTAGTCAAGCTCAGGCAGTTAACGGTGGTGGTGGTGCTCAGCAGGTTGTGACGGTGGTCAGGTGGCGGCAGGTGAACTTTTCATTTTTTTTCTTTTGTTTTGAAATCGGTATTGATAGTTGATCTTATTTCGATTTGATTTAGTGGGCTTGTTTGTAATTTGGATATGGTTATTGGGTTTTGATCAAGATTTGATTTTGTTTGTGGGTTTGTTTTTTAAGTTTGTGGGTGGTGTTGGAATCTGGGTTTTAATGATGTTCTTGATCTGGGTTTTATTGCAAATATGATATTTGATGATGGTTTTGATGATGTTCTGATGATGGTTTTGATGATGTCTGGGTTTTGATGATGTTTTGATGATGTTCTTGTCTGGGTTTTGATGATGTTCTTGATCTGGGTTTTGATGATGATGTTTGGAGTGGCGGTGGTGGTGGTGCTATAGAGAGAGAGAAGAGAGAGAGGGAGGAGGTGGCGGTGGTGGTGGTGGTGCTGCTATAGAGAGAGAGAGAGAAGAGAAAGATGATTATTTTGATTTGGGTTTTATTGAAAAAAAATAAAATTTAAAAAATGACCAAAATGCCTCTGCACTAAAGGACAAAATAGACAGCTTTTAACAGTCAAAAAGGGGGATTTTTGGATTTTGGACTAAAATGGCAACAAAAACCAAACCACAGGGACCCAGATGTAATAAGTTTGAGATTTGGACTAAAGTGGCAAAACTGGCCAAACCACAGGGACCAAAATGACAGTTTACTCTTTATAATGTTTAATGCAAACTTGTTATATTTGACTCAACTCGTTTTCGAATACAATTTACATCAACTGAAAACGTATATAAAAATAAGAACGAAAACGTTTAATATTTGATTCGACTTATTTCCTTAAAAAAATACTTTGAATGTAAGAAATTGGTGTTTTTTAAGTTAAATGATGGTACCGTGTTGCGACGGCGTCGAAACGTAAAGTAAGTTAATTATACCGTCTAATGAAAACGTATTATATTTTACTCGACTGATTTCCGAACAACATTTACGTTAAAACGTAGACCAACTGAAAACATAAATAAAAATATGCACGAAAGTGTGTTATATTTTGACCTGACTCATTTCTAAAGAAAAAAAATTACGTCGAAACGTAAATCAACTTGAATTTATACTGACATGTAAAGATGTAAAAATAAACACTTAAAACTCAAGGGGGTATAAGTGCAAAAACATAAACTTAAGAGGTTAAAGTATAAAAATAAATAAATTAATGTAAGGCCGATGCGACGGACGCTACAGTAACCCCAACTTGTTCTTTAATGATATTTATTATAGATTGATTGTGTCACATCTTTTAAATTTGTAAGTCTAGTCCTAAATTATTTATTCATGACAAATATATTTACTTTTTGGAGTTGTTGATTTCGTTTTTAGGGTTACATTTTTTAACATAACTAAAGTGTCACTATATTAAAAAGAGGTAAAAAAAAAAAAAGCACAAGTTCTCAACCACCGCCTCCGCGTTGATTGTACTTGTATAACCCACCACAAACCAAATTTCGAATGTTGGCCTTTTAGGGACCACTATTGTAAGAATACTTGTATTGTTAGGTTTTGCCCTTAGATATGAATGGTATTTAAAAACTGGCATTATAGTTATAAGAACAAAACTAAGAAAGTACAACGGGAGGCGATCTATGGTAGATAGGGGCTTGAAGGATGAAGTTGCACACTTGCACATATGCCGGATCTTTAGAGGACATGTATTCAACATTGCAATATCGTTGTATAAAGATAAAGTCATCATTATCATTATACTCAGTAAATCTCATCAATAACAAAACAAATGTATGGTCTAAGCAGGGTAAGATTATAAATATCAAGTAATGATGAAAAATGTATCACCACTCATTGACAAACAAACCATTATAAATTCAGTTTTGACTAAAAGTTGAAAAGGTTGTTATAAATTGAATTTAAAATATAAAGCGAAAACAAATTATTATACATTAATCTAACTTCTAGTTTATAAACTTCTATGAAGTATATAAATAGTTTATTTGATTTCAGTTATAAATATAAACTAGAATTATTTGCTATTTCTATTAACTTTCTAAAACAGTTATATATAAACTTTATAAATTTATGTGATGTTTAATTATCGAATTTATTAATTTTAAAATTATATGACATGTGGGATATGATAATGGGTTATCAAATTTATTAAATTTTAAATTATGTATACATCATATCAAATAATTATTTGCTCGTCTACCTGCCATTAGTTTGTAATCGTATTGAGTTTGTTTGAAAAAAAATATTAACTAAGGTTTGGGGTTTCTTGCGTTATGAACAAGTTTTGATCAAACCCTTTTCAATTTCATTTTTCTTGATGTTCCGAAATGAACAAGTTTCGATCAAACCCTTTTCAATTTCATTGTTCTTGATGTTCCGAATTATAAGGTGTCTAATTAAACTCGATTGCCCATTGATCTTATAAATGTAGTGTTTATTAAAAAAAAAAAAAAAGAATACATATACTTTATTAAAATACATAATTTAATTAAGAAATATTAGTATAAAAGGTGAGACTCATTTTAAAGAATGTAAGAATGATTATAAGGACAAATTTATTGTTGGGGTTTGTTCTTGAAAATAAAGAATACTCAAAAACTGATGTGGGATGAAGTGTCAGTTCTCAAAACAAGGTTAACTTGCAAACACAGGGGAAATGTACAAAAAAATGAAACTCAAACACAACCATTTTACTAAACAACAACATGACTAATTTCTACATAAAACTTAGCATGAAAAGCTAATGCTCTATCTTATCCTTTGTCCGAATAGACGAGAGATTATCGTACCTTTACCCTTACCACTTTCTACTGTAGCTTAAAATTGTCAGATTTCGCTAATGAGTCCATAGTTAAAAACTTTCATAAACTATCTTATCCAACATAAAACATCTATATACCATTTCAAAGACATTTATAAACACTCACAAACACTTCATAGCCCTATGGCAATGTTGTGTTCCATCTCATCAACACGTCGCCTTCGACCACTAAACCATATGGTCTATCCCTTGCGAACGTGAGACCTTTTGTCTAGTAACAACCAATCCTAAAGACACCCAACAAGATAGACACTTCATTCCTTGGAAGAAAGATTTGGCATGTATTCTTTCATGTTTCCAAGTCAACCTATCCAAGAAGCGAGTTTATGAGCCTCTACATTGGTGTTAGCCGAACCGAAGGTCTCTTGCTTTATCGCAACTGCATTTCTCTTCTCATTCTCTCACACACTTTTTTACCCACTCGGCCTTCGTATCCTGCAACATCCCGAGCTCAAGCCCACGTAGAACGATTTGGTTGGATGCTTGAAGAGGTATGGTCCCAATTCCTTGCCCACATGGCAAGGACCACACCACTTTTCTACCCTATGTGGCGCTGACATCAACAAGATCATCCAGAAGCTTCTAGAAGCTTCTGGAAAACATCAAGGTGGCACCAAAGATGCTCCATCCGACAAAAAAGACAACACGTGTCACCAGTCAGCAAGCGCCAAGTAGGCCTGTGAGATATCAAGGAACAGTCCGACAATACCAGTACGACGTCTCCGAAATAGGCAAATGTAAGTGCGCCACGTGTACCACTACACTGACTACAGCAGAGGAGACCAAAGGGATATTCCCCTTGGTCGGACAGCTGGCGCGCAACCACAGCTGGCGCTGCTGCTCCTCCCTCCTTCACCCTCCGGCTATAAATAGGACCCTTCATCATCCAGGTTGAATCATCTTACTCTCCATACTCACACACTCAACACACACTGTTTATTCTCCCTCAGAACAGTACTTATTCTCACGCCGGAGCCTGGTTAAGAGGGAAACCCCCATATTCCCCTCTTAATGAGACTAACGGTGTTGCTGTTTTGCAGGATCCAAGTCATTTCCACGAGTAAGAAAGGAGATTGAACCCACAGAAGAAATAACTCCACAGATTAACCCTGGTGTTAACCTGTGTTTCATCATTGGCGCCATCCGCTTTTAGCAAAAACCACTCTCATCTCTTTTCTTTTCGAAAAACACTCGTCAAAATGGCTGAACAAAACCCTTCTCACCCGGTAGATGGAGACGTTTCTTCTTTTGAACTCGTTTCGGACAATGCACACGTCCAAAGGGGCCAAAGGAACGAAATTATCCAAGAAGGGCCGATGAACAACGATTTTCCTAGTATCTTTGGGAGTACATCCAGGGTTGTTACCCAAAACACAGCTGGTGCTACTTTCCAAACGCCACCTAGGATCATCACCCAAGCTACAAACGGAGCCACTTTCCAACCTCCGTCAGAGGTAGTCCAACAAACACCTCCACCAGTGCAAACACGGAGCCATGGAGCTGGCCCCTCAGCTCCATCGGACCAAACACAACTGAACTTCTCTGCACTACTAGGGCTACCCGAAGGAAAAACTCTGGCTTCCTGGTATGCCGAACAAGTGGCGTCTATAAACCTTGTTTACACACAACTCAGTGCGCAGCAAGCTCTGCTTCAAGCACAAGCCAACCAGTCCGCATTTGTCACCCCACTGCAAAGGCCTTTGAGCGCTCCCATGCCTCAACAGACCAATGCATTCAATTTACGCCCTGAATCAGTACCTCCACCACACATCAGAAGGCCAAGCGCGCACGACATGCGTGACACTTACGGCGAAACAGAAAGCAACTACGTGCAGTACTCTCACCAACCAAAGAAGCCAATACAAAGTCGTTTAGGTCCGCTGATGCGTGCGAAGTGTTATATATATTAGGTGTATATTTTAAGCCCCTTTAACACTTATTTTAGCCAAGTTTTAAATTTATAAAACACGATATTTTACTAACACTAAACACACATATGGGCAAGTGCACCCATCGTGAGCGTAGTATAGCGTTGGTAAGATACCAAGGTCGTCCAAGGACACAAGAGCTTTTAGTACCGGTTTATCCTCAACGTCTAATCAAAATAAAAAGTTTAGAAAAATGTTTTTAAACTAAGAAAAATAAAAACTAACTAAAATGCTGAAAATAAAATAAAAATAAAAACAGATAGACAAGATGAATCACTTGGTTCCGACTCGTATCTAGTATAACCTTTGATTATTTCCGCACTTTTGCACATAATTAAGAGATTATCTTAGTTATTGTAGTAGGCCCCTCTTTTGAAGGTGACGTTACCCTCACCCCAGTAGTTTTAGTCAGCAAGGATACAATCCTAAAAGGGTGGATTATTGGAAGATAATGAATTAAGTTATTAATGCAGTATTATGGTAGGCCCCGCTTTTGGCGGTGACGTTACCCTTGGCTAAGTAGTCTGAGTCAGCAGGGATACAGTCCTAAATAGCCGGGTTATAGTATTAATAGTAGTTAACTTATGAGGGGATCAAAGAGTTTGGACCCCCGCCATCCAATACCGTGAAGCATTGAAGGAGGTCCTACTAAATTTGACCCAGGTCCATTGCAGGACCTCTAAACGCTGAACAATGGCAAGACCTTTACCAAACTGTTCCCTTAACCCCCGACCAGGTAGCCAACATACCTCCATATAGACCGTGGAGATATGAATGGTGAAAATCTTTTATTTTATATAGACAGTAAAATAATGCCAAGACACCACGGACAAACGATAAGGAAAGATCACCTTCAACATAAGTAACTAGTTATTAAAGTCATTAATACAAAACCAAATAAAAAGTGCAAAAGATTAGAAATAAAAAGTATTATACTAGACACTTTGTCTTCACCAAGTGATGTAAGAGACTTAGGCAAACATGGCCTTGATTGTCAAGAACTCTTACGATCAATCTTGGATCCCGAGATGACTCACACACTCTACGATGGACAATGGATGATGGTGGTGGATGATGGTGTTGTGATGATGGTGGGTGGTGGATGAAGTGTGAGAGAGGTGGTGTGCCAAGGGATGAGTTGAAATGAAACCAAGCACTCCTATTTATAGGCTGAACAGAAGGCTGGGCACGGCCCCGTGTCCGCTGGGCACGACCCTGTGCCTGTCTGACACTCTCTCTCTTCATTAATTATAATTCGCAATTACAATTAATGCGCCTGCAGTACTTTCGACACGCCCCCGTGCTCACTGGACACGTCCCCGTGGTGGACAATAGAAGCTTCTATGGATTTGTCTTTTCTGCTGCTTCTTGGGCACGGCCCCGTGCTGGCTGAGCACGGGGCGTGTTCAGTCTTCTGCCTTTTCTATTTTCTTGGGAAGATGCCGTTGAGGGGTCGGGCAGTCCACTTATGTTCCTTTCCTTGTATTTATGTTGGATTTAGCTGTCTTTTTGCTTCTTTTGTGTTTTTGAGCTCATTTAATCCTGAAAATACAAAAGGAAGACAAAAACACTCTTTTTTCCAATATTAGTACTCAAAAAGGGTTAGTTTTATGCCTCATTTGATGTAATTTATATGTTGCATTTTACACACATCATCCGCGCAACATAAACGATGAACTTGAAGATGACGAAGAAACATGCAAAGAAAGCACAGTGTTCAGCAGGTTGCCACCAGAGCATGAAGCATACAAACCTCGCAAGCGCGCAGGTTAAAACCCAAAAGCAGAGCACGATTACACTTTGAGCTATCGTCCAGACGACATGGCTGAGAATTCAAAATTCATTAGAGAGATCACCAAGGCTGCTATCGATAAAACGAAATTGCCACACAACGTGGGCAAATACAACGGGTTGACAGACCCAGACGATCACCTTCAAGTTTTTAACGGTGCTGGAGCAACAGGCGGAAGGAATTTACCAACTTGGTGTCATCTCTTCGCTCAAACCTTCGTCGGCGCAGCGCGCGTCTGGTTTGACAGCCTGCCAGCAGGAAAAATCAAATCATGGGTCGATTTCCGAGAGAAGTTCCTTGCAGACTTCTCTCAGCAACGAAGACACACCAGAGACCCAGCTGATTGTTTAAACATATGGCGCAGAGACCACGAGAGTGTGGAAGACTTCATTACTAGGTACAACAAAGAATGTCTGGAAATAGGAGACGTAGGCGAAAAGATGATGCGCGCACACTTCACGAGGGCAGTAAAGTGCGATGATCTAATCAAACGCGTGAAGGGAAGAGACGGAGGACCCAAAGATTGGGAAACCTTCATTGAAGCAGCAAAAATCATTGCGCAGTTTGATAGACAGTTGACCGGTGATGACAACCGTCAGCGCGGATACAATCACAACGACCGGCATAACAAGAAAGGCAGAAGCCAACCATGGAAAACATCCGGTCACAGAGAAAGAAGCCCAGCAAGGGAGGATGCGCGCCACACAATCAATCAGATAGCTCACCGGAAAGAAGTGAAAATAGAAAACAGGGAGAAACAATGGATACTCCTAACGAAAACTCCTTCAGAAGTCTTGGCAACTGAGAACCACCAGTTCAAACCACCCCTACAAATGCGAAACAAGAGGGGTCAAGATCCCAATCTTTTCTGCGAGTTTCACAAAGACACGGGTCACCTAACTGACGATTGCTTCTTTTTAAAGCAAGAAATAGAAAGGGCCTTAAGAGATGGAAAACTCACTCACCTGGTAAAGGGCAGAAAGTGCGACTACCGCCAAATACAGCGAAGAGAAGAAGGACCAGATAACAAAAAGCTCCGGAAATTGGAGACCTACATGATTCAGGGAGGTCAGCGAAGGCCAACGAAAAACTACAACAAACGCACACAAGACGACTCGTGGCGTGAAAGGCAGGTTGTTTTTCCTATCGTAAGAGGAGGCCCAAGAGAAAGAAGACCCATAATCATCTCGGGCGTGATCGGGCACTACCAAACCGATTACATTTTCATTGATCCAGGGAGCACCGCGGATATCATATATGAACAATATTTTAATCAATTCGATCAGGAGGATAAGGCGCGCTTAGAACCAGTTGATTACCCACTCACTGGTTTCTGCAATGAAGCCGTTTTTCCCCTTGGACAGATATCGTTCCCGGTGTTACTCTTGGATGGAAGGACTTCAAGAACAGAAGATGTTACATTCACGATGCTGCCCGCGCATTCAAGGCACGACATTCTGCTGGGAAGAGAATCCCAAGGCGACTTCAGCATGATCTGCTCCGGCCCACATTCAGCTGTGGGATTCCCAACAGAAACGGGGGTGGCAATAATATACGCGAGCAAGGAAGTCTTAGCAACAGATGAACTCAGACCCGCAAAGGCAAGTAAACCAGCACCACGCCAGGAGGCAGAAAAATGGGTGTTAAATAGCGCATACCCAGAACAGACAGTAACCTTAGGACCTGCAATGTCCGATCTAACGCGCGCGGCGCTAAAAAAGTTGTTGTTCCAAAACAAGGATTTGTTCGCCTGGACACCGGCAGACATGGTAGGTGTTCCACGGCACATAGCTGAACATCGATTAAACGTCTCAGAAGAAGCAAAACCGGCGGTGCATGCCAAGCGCCACTTGGGAGACATAAAGCACGACGCTACGAAAGAGCAGGTGATGGAGCTGTTAAATGCAGGAATCATCAGAGAAGTCAGATACCAAACATGGGTAGCAAGCCCAGTTATGGTCCAAAAGAACAACGGTAGCTGGAGAATGTGCGTGGATTATAAGGATCTGAACAAGGCATGTCCACGCGACTGTTACGCCTTACCAGACATTGATGAAAAGATTGATTCGCTAGCAACATTCCGATGGAAATGTTTCCTTGATTGTTACAAGGGGTACCACCAGGTACAGATGGCTGTGCAAGATGAAGACAAAACCGCGTTCCGCACACCGACAGGGCTATACTGCTACACCAAGATGCCTTTCAGTTTAAAGAATGCGGGCGCGACATATCAGAGGCTCATGAATGAAACTTTCCACGATGCTATCGGCAAGTACATCGAAGTATATATGTACGATCTAGTCATTATGAGCAAAGAAGAGAATACAATGCTGATGAACATCCAGAAAACGTTCGACACATTGCGCGGAGTAAGTATCAAGTTAAACCCAGCGAAATGCTCTTTCGGCATAGAGGAGGGAAAATTCCTGGGTTTCATCGTCACAAGAGATGGTTTCAAAGTGAACCCTGACAAGATACAAGCAATCGAACGCATGCCTTCACCTTCGACGATCAAGGAGATGCAAAAATTGGCAGGGCGGTTGGCAGCACTTAACCGTTTCCTGGCCAATCACGCCGCTAAATCTTTCCCATTTATCAAAACACTCCACAACTGCATGAAGAAGAGCCAATTTCAGTGGACTCCGGAAGCCGAGAACGCATTCCGCGAGATGAAAGATTGCCTCATCAAGTTACCAACATTAACTGCACCGGTCAAGGGAGAACCTTTAGTGTTATACTTGTCAGCCTCCGACAGAGCAGTAGGAGCAGTGCTACTTGTCGATCGACAAGGTATCCAAACTCCAGTTTACTATGTGTCACGAACCTTGACCGACCCAGAGACCCGGTATGCCATCATGGAGAAACTAGTACTCGCATTGATCCATGCATCAAGAAGGCTGCGCCGGTACTTTGCCAACCACGTCATTCACGTATTAACAAACTACAATATTGGCAACATCCTCGCAAGGCCAGAGATTTCAGGAAGACTAGCAAAGTGGGCGATAGAGCTCGGCGGCCATAATGTGGTTTTCAGGCCAAGACCGGCAATCAAGGGCCAAGTACTAGCAGACTTCATGACGGAAGTACCTGACGACAAGGATCGGGAATGTAAAGCAATGGAAAAAGCCGAAAGACAACAAGTCGAAGAACCGTGGTTGTTATATACAGACGGCGCGTCTAACGAAGATGGCGCAGGCGCAGGGCTTCGGCTGGTGAGCCCAGACAAACATGAATTCACCTACGCCATACGTCTGGATTTCAAGAGCACGAATAATGAAGCTGAGTACGAAGCTTTCCTTGTTGGTTTAAGATTGGCGATCAAAATGGGAGTTAGACACATCGAAGCGCATGTAGACTCCATGTTAGTGGCCGGACAAATCAACGGGCAATATGAAGCCAAGGGAGATACAATGGCGCTCTACCTGAGTCAAGCAACGACGTTGCTACAAACCTTCTATTCCTACAAGGTGCACCACATTAATAGAAGCGAGAATAAACCAGCAGACGCGCTGAGTAAACTCGCCTCTACAAGTTTCCAACACCTGGCGAAAGATGTGCGCATAGAAGTTTTAAGCAACCCGTCAGTGCCACTGAGAGAAGTAAGCGTTGTTCAAGTAGGAACAACGTCTTGGATGACTCCGATAATTGCGTACCTTCAATCTGGAGTACTCCCGGAGAACAAAGCGGAAGCGAGAAAAATCCAGTACAAGGCAGAACATTTTCAGATGGCTGATGGAATTTTATACCGAAAATCATACCTCGGGCCTTTGTTAAGATGTGTTGATCCAGAAGACGCAAATTATTTGATCAGAGAAGTGCACGAAGGAATCTGCGGCATCCATGTCGGACCGAGAATGGTTGTAGCAAAAGTGATGAATGCCGGGTACTACTGGCCCGGAATGCATTTAGACGCGATGAAAGCTCTGAGGAAATGCAGCGGGTGTCAGAGACACGCCCCAAAGACGATGCGTCCCAAGAACGAACTAGTACCCGTGACAACGGCGTGGCCATTTCAACAATGGGGAATAGATATGGTTGGTCCCTTTCCTGAAGCCCCAGGAGCTGTAAAATTCATAATAGTCGCAGTCGACTATTTTACAAAATGGGTAGAGGCAAAGGCGCTTGCATCAACCACAGCCACCGTCGTCAAAAGATTTATATGGGAACAAATCATATGCCGTTTCGGATTACCACTTAGGATCATCACTGACAACGGAAGGAACTTTGCCGCATACAGTCTTCAACAATGGTTTCAAGAACTACACATTGAGCACACCTTCTCCTCGGTAGCGCACCCGCAGGGGAATGGTCAAGTTGAAGCCGTCAACAAGAGTATTGTTGTCACAACCCCCGATCCCTGATCCCCGGGAACGGGCGGACGTGATCTCAGAGTTTGGTGGTATCAGTTTTAATTAGTCTCGCAGCGGAATTTACATCAGGACCGTAGTTAGGAAATGTTTATCAGAGTAAAAACCACCATATTTCATATTAATAAATAACAAGGGCAAAACCCAAGTTTCTTATTACAATACATTTATAGGGACAAACCCTATTTTATTTAATTTAAAACATCGTTTATTTGGTAACTTTTATAGCCACATTATCCCCAAGCCTTCAGTGCTCTCCAGCTGGCTTTTAATAATTGGCTGTCACATTGGGTTACCTGAAACGCGTTTTAAAAACATTTGTCAGTCGGAAATACTGGTGAGTGAATCCCAAATTAATTAAGTTTAAAGTCACAGTGAACAGTATTGAGAGCGATCACATTGTTTATGTCTACACAATTACTCCATTTGGTACTATCAATCCTGACTTGTGGGTCATATTACCCATTGGCTAACTCATTGTCCAATGGTAACGTATTGTCATCCCGACTTACTACTCGCAAGTAGTACAAAATTTTGTATACAAAACCCCAACATACCGGCAGTAATTGAAGAACTACAAAGACTCAATCACCGCTTAATCACATTGTAAAACATTAAGGTTTTGTAAAACAGTTCACAAAAAGTTTAACAAAAGGAGGATAAACTCACATTGCTGTCTTAGGCTTTTCGTAAGGGTTTCCTGGCTATAATCTATAATTTATACAAATGTACATTGATTAGTACCATAACCCTTTGAAATTATTAATAATACCCTCCCCGAGACGGCATTCCAACAACTACGTCGGGCAGAACCACGACAGTTGTTACGGAACCCTAAATCAATCGGGCAGCGTAACTATTATGAAACCGGGGTTATAATACTTACAATGGAGCAGAACCTCGCTAATTAGGGGTATAATACCCAAAATATTACTTTCAATATCAGAGATTTCGAGATTGAGAATGAAATGTGAGCGACGGAATTCGTAAATTGATGCCTTCTATTTATACTTGTGAAATTGGGTTCTGTCGCGGCCCGCGTGAAAGACAAGCAGGGCTTACGCGGCCCGCGTCAAAGCGAGTCAACGGACTAGCTTAGCTGAGTCGTTGAGTAGGTCCGCCACGATGTCGACACGTGTCGGCCTCTGGTGCAATCGCGTGTACAGGTCTCTCGCGGCCCGCGTTGATGTAAGCTTAAGTTGAAGCGGCCCGCATGAACTAAAGAAGTCAGCGGAGTCCAATCTAGTCTTAATACGGCCCGCGTGAGCTTGAGGTGGGATCCTACGCGGCCCGCCTCAGCTCTAAATTCAGATTTTTATTTTATTTTTATAAACTATAACATAATTTGGGCTGGGTTTTCACATACGGGGTGTAATTAAAGACATATGGAGACATTTTATAGTATATTAGAGAGTCGGAAATATTATGAGGGTATTGATTTTACCGAGGGTTGTTACATTCTCCCCACCTTGTTTAGAGCTCGTCCTCGAGATCTACTGAAATAAGTGTGGATATTTCCTTTTCATTTCTGATTCGAGTTCCCATGTATACTCAGGTCCTCTTTTGGAATCCCACTTCACTTTGACTAGAACTAGTCTTTTATGTTTGAGATTCTTGATTTTCCTGTCTTCAATTTGTAGAGGTCTTTCTACAAATTTGAGTTGTTCATTTACCTCTATATCCTTAAGAGGCACTATCAATGATTCATCAGCTAAACACTTTTTAAGATTTGATATATGAAACACATCATGTATTCCTGCCATTTCCTCTGGCAATTGTAGCTGATAGGCTACAGGTCCTATTCTTCTAATAATTTTAAAAGGTCCAACATACCTGGGACTTAGCTTTCCCCGTTTGATGAATCTTACCACTCCTTTCCAAGGAGAGACTTTTAACAATACTCTATCTCCTACTTGAAATTCCAACGGCTTGCATCGGTTATCAGCATAACTCTTTTGTCGATCACGTGCTGCTTTCAAAAATTCCTTGACTTGAATAATCTTATCAGTTGTTTCCTGCACTATCTCAGGTCCAGATAGTTGCTTTTCCCCAATTTCTGCCCAACAGACTGGGGTTCGACATTTTCGTCCATAAAGTGCTTCAAATGGTGCAGCATTGATACTTGTGTGATAACTATTATTATATGAAAATTCTATTAAAGGTAAGTGATCGTCCCAATTACCTCCAAAGTCAATTACACAAGCTCTAAGCATATCTTCCATTGTCTGAATTGTTCTTTCACTTTGTCCATCTGTTTGTGGATGATAAGCCGTACTTAGCTTTATCTTAGTTCCCATTGCCTTTTGGAAACTTGACCAAAAATGAGATGTAAAGCGACTATCTCTGTCAGAAACAATTGATAAAGGAATGCCATGTAAAGAAACAATTTCATTTACATACAATTTAGATAATTGTTCCATACTAATTGTTTCTTTCTTTGGTAGAAAATGAGCTGACTTGGTTAGTCTATCTACAATCACCCAGATTGTATCATTTCCTTTCTTAGTTTTGGGTAATTTAGTAACAAAATCCATTGTTATTAATTCCCATTTCCACACTGGCATTTCTAATTGCTGTAACAAACCTGAGGGTTTCTGATGTTCAGCTTTAACTTGTGAGCAAGTTAAACATTTAGAAACATAGGTTGCTATGTCCTTTTTCATTCCTATCCACCAGAAATTTTTCCTTAAATCCTGGTACATTTTATCACTTCCTGGATGCATCGTATATTTAGATTTATGAGCTTCTTCTAATATACGATTACGCAGGTTTCCTAATTTAGGTATCCACATTCTCTTTTCATGGAACCTCCAAATTCCATCTGTTCCTTGTTTTAATTCTTTTAACATACCTTTTAATTTTTCAGAATCATCCTTGATTACTGATTCTTGTGCTTCTCTTATCTGATAATTTAAATCTACTTGCAGATTTAATTTAAGAGAACGTACCCTTTTTGGCTTTTCATAATACTTTCTACTTAAAGCATCTGCCACTACATTTGTTTTTCCTTCATGATACTGGATATTACAATCATAGTCACTAAGAAATTCCATCCAGCGTCTTTGTCTCATATTCAACTCCTTTTGTCCGAAAACATACCTTAAACTCTTATGATCAGTGAATATGGTAAACTTACTACCATAAAGGTAATGTCTCCAAATCTTAAGAGCAAAAATTA